>CM065804.1:20999250-22466500 GCA_033398695.1 Orobanche coerulescens
CGGTAATATCGTAAAGCATAAAGTTTTTATGAAGTTAACTCCGGTCCTTCGACTAGGATGATCATTACATATGTATATGTGCTTAATAAAAACAAATTTTTGAAAAAAGAGAGCGAGTCACGTTACGCCCAAAGCTTGTAAATATTGTCCTTTATTTCGGAAGAGGAAGTTTACATAATGACTCTAAAAATTATTTACGAGTGATGAATAAAAGAAAAAAAAAGGAAATTGAAAATTAATTCGTAACTAATTTGAAATATTTCAAAAATGTTGAGTCCCAAATATCAAAATTTTGAAAATCTTTCCTCTTCTTCAAAAATGTTTATTCGAAGAATTTTCCACCGAGGTACGTGACCATTTAACATGACGGTATTAAATCATGGCTTTACACAATGTTAGAAAATTTCAAAGCATTGCTTTAAAATATTCGAGATACTATGACGTCGTGGGCCCGTCACAGGAACCCACCGAGCAAAAATTCCTTAAAAAAATGATCTAAATGCCAAAAGGCCGAAGTCGGTAACATTCTCAAATACTCACAAAAGTCATTTATGAAATATCAAATACCGTCATAAGAATACTATCAAAATATGCAAGACCAAAATATCAAAACTCGGTTTGCAAGATAACAAAAACCATCTTAAAATACTCATGCGGTGGATAACGTTATCATTCGTAAATTCATTCTAATAAAGTACCGAAACAGATAAACATGCTCGACTTGAAGCATACTACGTAACTATTTATGCTCGGACCGCTTGCGCATGTTATATCCTAAAACGATAATATCACCAACAAGTTCCAATTCCTAGTTCACATTAAGCATATTAGCACAATGTAATCAAATACGTATATAAGGGGACTTACGATCGGGAGGCTTACCATCACGGATTGCCGGAAGATGATGTCGGAACCACGATACTAATCACGACTCTGATGCGCGCGACTTACACAAGACATGGACTTGACCCAACGGCCTAGGTTTTTCGCAAACCTAAGCTCCGATACCATAAATGTAACATCCCCAGAATATGACCGGGAATGTCACACGCCGTAGACCCTTATCACAAGGATCTACCAGGCTAAACTCCCAAAAGACTACTCAGTGATTGACCAACCGGGGTCAAAATTAAATAGAAAGCAGACCGACAAGGTCATAAACCAATTCAGAAACTAACGACATTCATACTACAATGACAACAATAAACTTGAACACAGAAAAGAATGACAACTCAATTTAATAAATGATAACTACACCCATACAAGGGTGAATACTCGAACGACAGAGAAATACCGACCAAAATGATACAAAAGGAAAGACTCTGACTCTGGTGTGATTAGCATCGTCGTCTTCCATCTCCCTCCAAGCCAATCCCGTGACTGCTCCCGAGCTGCCAAAACCTGAGCGCATAACAGGCACCCACCCCCCGAAAACTCGGGGGTTAGCAAACTGGAATTTTGCTAGTGCAAGTACATAGTATACAAGATATACGAACAGTAACAACACAAAATTCAACCGCCGTGAAGCCTTAACACAAACCATACATTCCTATAGTCCACACAGAATAACACTCGCATACACAAGGTGAAAGATAATCACATAGTCATATTCTCTTTACGGAACATAACATCAATGAAACTTTAAACGAGCCCAAGGAGTCAGGAAAATCCCTTTGTAAAAGGAAAAATGTTTTGATAAGTTAGTTTGCAAATGTTATTATTGACTCGGGCCGTCTGGGGGTTTTTAAAATCGAATGGAAATACTTTTGGAAATAATTTCAAAAGCTCTCGGGTCCTTGACCCCACATATGGAAGACAATTACACGAAAACCAAGTCAACTTATTCGGGGTCCTCGACCCAATTTATAGGACACTGTCACAACGAAATCATTACAATATCTCACAGGGTTCTCAACCCAATCCAAATAACATCATCATGAAATCAATCATCTCAACATTCCACAGGGTCCTCGACCCAATACACAGAATAGCACCACAATACAACCAAAGGTACAAAACTCTCATTCGACATATCCTGCTCAAGACCCCCGATTAATTAACCCTCGGAGATTTCGTCAAACCTCCGTGGTTAACTAACCCTGATACCAACGCTTTAAAAACAATTTGAAACAAGCTTTCAAAAACACGGATTGCGGTCTGTATCAAGACAAACATTAAAAGTGAGTTGAAAGAATTTGAGATACGAACATCGTTCGATATCGGGGTCTTAGCTATCACTCAAATACCCGTAACCAATAAGCCTGCCAGGCGCCTCCACTGCACACCTGTGCACCGGCGTTCACTCCACTATGTCGGTCGCTCCTTGAACATGTCACCGCACCGGCGTCACTCCCGCAAGAGCCGCCCCTTGCACGCGCATTAGGTGACACCGGCGTTCACCACCCATATGGAGCCGCACATTGCAGCGTACACCAGGCCGGAGTACACCGCCCCGCCCTCAGAGGTTCCCGGATATGACGTTTCTCACAACAAGTATCCACATTGTTCAAACATCAAGCACACGGACAATTGTCACAAAAATTTTCAACTCGGTACATCAAGTCACACAATTTTCTCCGCTAGTCCATAACTACACAAATAAACAATAACACGCATGTTATCAATCAAACTCAATCACAATAAGCCCTCAAGCATAACCAACCAACGCCACACATATATCCCTATATTGCGACTCAACCGAATATATATATATATATATAACCTTACTATATTATAAGAATAAATATAGTTTACCCATCAATCCAAGTCGAGTACGTCGTCTAGTGTTAGTATTCATCACTCGTCATTCACCAATATAGGCGCTTATATCAATATATGTATATACATACATATATTTAACATATAAATATATATACATGTATAAAACTAGATATATATATATATATACATGCACATATATATATATACACACATTTATACATCCGTATAAATTCATACACTTCGACAACAATGATTTCACGCAGTTACAATTCGTATATCAAGGTACTTGCCTTGGAAATCTCTCACGAATACTTCAGAAAATGCGGTTGATTGGAAAAATCCAGAACTCCAATGAAAACGGCGATCGGAAAGGCTCAACACTAGATTTTTGTAGGGAATTCGTCCCTAGTATCCTATCATCAAATAAACAACAAATCACACGAGGAAAACATCGCAAAACGACCAATTTTCTCTCTGCGGCATTTTCCCGGACACCTTGAAGGCGTCAAACGAAAGTTCATATAAGCAGCGAATCGGAAATGGTAAAACCGTGGAAAGATGATAAAAATGATAGAATACTACTTAATCTACAATTATCCATCAGAAATATGAGTTAAAACGATCAAATCGGACAAAATCAACTAAAACCCCCAAAACTAGATTTTAAGAAAACTTGCCTTGATTCGGTCGATCGGAGCAAGTTATGGAAGGATTAATCGATGTTATGAACTCCAAAACTTCATGGATTTAACCCTAACAACATCCCTCCATGATCATGAAATCTCCGGCCGCGGAAGGGTATGAAACGAGTGATAAAAATGAAGAAAAACCCATTGCTCTGCCATATTTATACCCCTGCCGGACACGGCGCGGCAAAGCAACCCGAGACAGCGCCGTGTGTCTTGGCCGTGTCTCGCAGGCTGCGATCTGGCCGACCCGGCGCGGGACACGGCGCCTGCCAGGGCCGTTTTGAGGCCGTGTTGCACGAGCACTGGCGAGCCCCTCCGACACCAAAATTACGTCCGACGACCCGAAACCCGAACACGAATACGAATCGGGTTACGGTTACGAAGTACTCGCAAAGACGAATCTAAGAGCTAATGGAACACGATTCCGACCACCGAAGGCTCGGAATTCGACAACGGAAGTAATTACCCAAAACTTTGGGAAATTACGAAAATGGCCCAAAACGTCCGAAACTCACGATACGCGATCGAAACACCAAACCAAAGCTCGCAACATGAATAATATCATTAAATGAACTTACGAGAAACTCAAACAATAGTTTCGGACGAGATTCGCAAGAATCGAACTCAAGTGCGGAAAAGTCGCTAAAAGCTCGGAATTCAACAAAACGATCTCAAACGAACTCGGATGACAAAAAGTGCAGAATTAATCATTCTCGAAATGACGAAACGGTCATGAGCGAGTCGTCAAAACGGACTCCGGCTGAAAAAGAAATTTACCGAAAATCGAAAATTGCGGATATTACATTCTACCCTCCTTAAAAGAAGTTTCGTCCCGAAACTTAAAGCAAGTAGGAAGGAGCAATATCCCGCCAGGAAAACTCAACAAGATACGCAAGGAAGCGCGTAACTTACGCCCATCGGCGAAACGTTACAAGTAACGCAAAGGAATATACGGCGTGAAAACACGCCCCACGACGACTAACGCAACGCCACCGACTATGTTTCAAACAATAACGAGCAATTAACGACGCATCACATACCACATCACATGCACACATTTAATCGAAGAAACGTACGCTACAACAAGTCGCACCCGACTAAAACGGCTATGCGATAGAAACAAGTACGGGTAACAATTGAATTACCAACAATGAAAGGTCACACAATACTGAAAATATCAAGAAAAGTACGGGTAACACATTCCCACATACTAAAAAGATATTACGACCCCAAACTTAGAACAACAAGGGTTGGACGTAAAGCAATGAAACGAAATACGATCGAAGTCACGATTGTTTGAAAGAACGTTTATGACATAGTACAAAATCTTCATTCCCCATGCTAGGATCTTCAGAAGGAAACATAGGGTTTCGGGACACTTCCCGATCACTAGCTCTGCTCTCTCTCAGGGCGGCATTCTTTTCCAATTCGGAAACTGTCTCACAGTGTTTCTCCCGATGACCTTCACACCCACACCGGTAACAAGTCAAGAGTGGAGAGGGACAATTTGCACGAACATGTCACAGCGATTCTGATTGAAACATCTTCTCTTCTTACCGCGAGTCACCGTCTTTGGTTTGGGATTTCAGCGTTCACTCCCGACCGCGAAGATGACGCTTTGAGCACGTGAGGGCTTGGGAGCCATAGTCTCTTCACCTTAAATTTTCCCGATATCCTCGATCTCTTTGCTTCGCTCGTGGGCTCGATCACTGAGGAGATTTCATAGGATATCGTTTGATCTCGATACTCCTTCACTGTAGCATGGATAGTTATCGTACGAACCACCTTGTCGTTTCCACTTCCGTCATCACACTTACGTCCGCCAAGGCTCGACATACTAATACAGATAGTACCATTCAGCATTATCAAATAATCAGTCGTACAGTATACCACACTTATCAACACAAGGTTTAGTTAACATCTATAGAATAACGGTAATATCGTAAAGCATAAAGTTTTTATGAAGTTAACTCCGGTCCTTCGACTAGGATGATCATTACATATGTATATGTGCTTAATAAAAACAAATTTTTGAAAAAAGAGAGCGAGTCACGTTACGCCCAAAGCTTGTAAATATTGTCCTTTATTTCGGAAGAGGAAGTTTACATAATGACTCTAAAAATTATTTACGAGTGATGAATAAAAGAAAAAAAAAGGAAATCGAAAATTAATTCGTAACTAATTTGAAATATTTCAAAAATGTTGAGTCCCAAATATCAAAATTTTGAAAATCTTTCCTCTTCTTCAAAAATGTTTATTCGAAGAATTTTCCACCGAGGTACGTGACCATTTAACATGACTGTATTAAATCATGGCTTTACACAATGTTAGAAAATTTCAAAGCATTGCTTTAAAATATTCGAGATACTACAGCGTCGTGGGCCCCGTGCCGGAACCCACCAGGCAAAAATTCCTTAAAAAAAATGATCTAAATGCCAAAAAGGCCGAAGTCGGTAACATTCTCAAATACTCACAAAAGTCATTTATGAAATATCAAATACCGTCATAAGAATACTATCAAAATATGCAAGACCAAAATATCAAAACTCGGTTTGCAAGATAACAAAAACCATCTTAAAATACTCATGCGGTGGATAACGTTATCATTCGTAAATTCATTCTAATAAAGTACCGAAACAGATAAACATGCTCGACTTCCGAAGCATACTACGTAACTATTTATGCTCGGACCGCTTGCGCATGTTATATCCTAAAACGATAATATCACCAACAAGTTCCAATTCCTAGTTCACATTAAGCATATTAGCACAATGTAATCAAATACGTATATAAGGGGACTTACGATCGGGAGGCTTACCATCACGGATTGCCGGAAGATGATGTCGGAACCACGATACTAATCACGACTATGATGCGCGCGACTTACACAAGACATGGACTTGACCCATCTGCCTAGGTTTTTCGCAATCCTAAGCTCCGATCCCATAAATGTAACATCCCCTGAATATGACCGGAATGTCACACGCCGTAGACCCTTATCACAAGGATCTACCAGCTAAACTCCCAAAAGACTACTCGGTGATTGACCAACCGGGTCAAAATTAAATAGAAAGCGGATCGACAAGGTCATAAACCAATTCGAAACTAACGACATTCATACTACAATGACAACAATAAACTTGAACACGAAAGAATGACAACTCAATTTAATAAATGATAACTACACCCATACAAGGGTGAATACTCGAAACGACAGAGAAATACCGACCAAAATGATACAAAAGGAAAGACTCGACTGGTGTGATTAGCATCGTCGTCTTCCATCTCCTCCAAGCCAATCCCGTGTTGCTCCCGAGTCCAAAACTCGAGCGCATAACAGCACCCACCCCGAAAACTCGGGGGTTAGCAAACTGGAATTTTGCTAGTGCAAGTACATAGTATACAAGATATACGAACAGTAACAACACAAAATTCAACCGCCGTGAAGCCTTAACACAAACCATACATTCCTATAGTCCACACAGAATAACACTCGCATACACAAGGTGAAAGATAATCACATAGTCATATTCTCTTTACGGAACATAACATCAATGAAACTTTAAACGAGCCCAAGGAGTCAGGAAAATCCCTTTGTAAAAGGAAAAATGTTTTGATAAGTTAGTTTGCAAATGTTATTATTGACTCGGGCCGTTTGGGGGGTTTTTAAAATCGAATGGAAATACTTTTGGAAATAATTTCAAAAGCTCTCGGGTCCTTGACCCCACATATGGAAGACAATTACACGAAAACCAAGTCAACTTATTCGGGGTCCTCGACCCAATTTATAGAACACTGTCACAACGAAATCATTACAATATCTCACAGGGTTCTCAACCCAATCCAAATAACATCATCATGAAATCAATCATCTCAACATTCCACAGGGTCCTCGACCCAATACACAGAATAGCACCACAATACAACCAAAGGTACAAAACTCTCATTCGACATATCCCGCTCAAGACCCCGATTAATTAACCCTGAGATTTCGTCAAACCTCCGTGGTTAACTAACCCTGATACCAACGCTTTAAAAACAATTTGAAACAAGCTTTCAAAAACACGGATTGCGGTCTGTATCAAGACAAACATTAAAAGTGAGTTGAAAGAATTTGAGATACGAACATCGTTCGGTATCGGGGTCTTAGCTATCACTCAAATACCCGTAACCAATAAGCCTGCCAGGCGCCTCCACTGCACACCTGTGCACCGGCGTTCACTCCACTATGTCGGCCGCTCCTTGAACATGTCACCGCACCGGCGTCACTCCCGCAAGAGCCGCCCCTTGCACGCGCATTAGGTGACACCGGCGTTCACCACCCATATGGAGCCGCACATTGCAGCGTACACCAGGCCGGAGTACACCGCCCCGCCCTCAGAGGTTCCCGGATATGACGTTTCTCACAACAAGTATCCACATTGTTCAAACATCAAGCACACGGACAATTGTCACAAAAATTTTCAACTCGGTACATCAAGTCACACAATTTTCTCCGCTAGTCCATAACTACACAAATAAACAATAACACGCACGTTATCAATCAAACTCAATCACAATAAGCCCTCAAGCATAACCAACCAACGCCACACATATATCCCTATATTGCGACTCAACCGAATATATATATATATATATAACCTTACTATATTATAAGAATAAATATAGTTTACCCATCAATCCAAGTCGAGTACGTCGTCTAGTGTTAGTATTCATCACTCGTCATTCACCAATATAGGCGCTTATATCAATATATGTATATACATACATATATTTAACATATAAATATATATACATGTATAAAACTAGATATATATATATATACATGCACATATATATATATATATATATATACACACATTTATACATCCGTATAAATTCATACACTTCGACAACAATGATTTCACGCAGTTACAATTCGTATATCAAGGTACTTGCCTTGGAAATCTCTCACGAATACTTCAGAAAATGCGGTTGATTGGAAAAATCCGGAACTCCAATGAAAACGGCGATCGGAAAGGCTCAACACTAGATTTTTGTAGGGAATTCGTCCCTAGTATCCTATCATCAAATAAACAACAAATCACTGTAGGTCACAAGTCGTCCAGAAACAAGTCTAGAGGGGGGGGGGTGAATAGACTTGTAGAAACTCTTGAACTCTTTTTCTCGAAGAGTGAGTTTCTTCAGCTGATGATCAAACAAATGACTAGGAGTCGTTTGTTCTTGGATATGTGCGGAAGTCAGCTGATGACGAATATATATATTAACTTAATGAAACACTTAACAATGGATGCAGCAGTTAGAGTATGATGCAAGAAAACAAGAAATAACACAGGCAATTTATAGTGGTCTCGGAGGTGGGGTAATCCTCTACTAATCCACTTTTCTCCAAACCGATTGGAGATGAATTCACTATAATTCTCAACCGGTGATAAATATTACGGTGATTCACTACACACTACAATGACTTCCAACGGTGGAATTCCGTGCCGTTGTACACAAACTTGATCGCCTTGCACCTCTTGATCCGCGATCCTCGGATGCCTTTACACCGCTACTTCAACCAATGAAGTACCCTTACTCAAGATTTAAAGACAAGAGTGTTTGTCTTCTCCAACTAAAGAGCTTCCTTGAATATGAACTTTTGGATCCGCTCTTTTCTCGATGCTATTTGTTTGCTTAGGATTGCTTGGTTTGCTTTGATCGCTTAGAGTATATGTTCGCACCGGTGAATTGCTCGGTTCAAATCTCTGGATATATATAGATCACGATCTCGAGCTTCTTCCTTGTAGCCGTTGCAAATCAACAAATCCGTCCGTTGGAGAGAGACTTCATTGTTTAATCTTTTCTCGAACGTTGCAAGGTTGGATTCCCATTATTTAATTTCATCTTCCGACCGTTGTGATGACTTCGCATGTGAGCGCGAATCTTTTGAATATAAAAGGATTAAAGTCTTCACGGTGGGTCGGGATGATTTAAATAAATCATATCTCTTGGAATCACTCCAATTTGTCCCTTCACGTTGCATGTGAGCTTTCCGTAATATTTGACTTTTCAAAGCATGCCGACGTGGACTTTGGAGTACTAGTTTGTAGTTGAGTAGGCAAGTGCGCTTACTTCTCTGCAGTAAGTCGTCTTACTGATATCGTTTGAGACTTGTCCGATCAGTGACTTCCACGAGGTTCCTCAAGCATCTGGTCAAACTTCTCTGATAATTTTTAGTTGACCGTGGCTACTCGATTGGAGTCACTGTACTTCTCTTGATAGACTAGACTGTACTTTAGTACTTAGCCGATTTTCACCTAACTAACTTTGGCCTACGTAAGATACTCATTTGGTTCTTCTTTACATTTTGCCAATTTTATACTTAACACATTTTGGCCTATGGAAGATACTCATTTGGTTCTTCCTTACATTTCGCCAATAAATAAACATTTGATTTTAAATTAATGACATCATCAAAATCTAACAAGTATTCCTAACAAATTCCCCCTATTTTGATGATGGCAAAACTAAGTAAGCAATCAAATGGCCAAGTCTGCACTTAAGTGCAAGACAAAGCGAAATCAGTCTAATATTGAGACAAGCTGGAAAATTGTCATTCAACAGATCGTTTCATAAAAGTTTTCGACTTATCATAGAAATTATACAAGAATGTTTAAGTACGAAAAATAAAATAACAAGTAATGAAAAAATATATATAAAAGGTCATCTGCCTCTTCATCTGCCTCTTCGAACAGGCCGCTTGGCGTGTCCGAATGGTTTGGCTCCAATGGGTCTTACCTTGACTGGAGCAAGGCCATACTTCCTTTTCACCACTAGAGCTGCGAAGTCCCGCTCCTCCCGCGATCTGAATTTGTTTTCAAGGCGGACTCGCTTGATTTCCTCTGGAGTTTTAGTTCATCAAGTTCACCATCCATGCGGATGGTGCTTCTTCACTCGAATTTAGGGATCATGGGAAAAGCTTTTGTTCTTTTGCATGCTTCTTTAGAATAGCCCAAAGCTTGGGATGAACTGCTTCCATCCAGCTTGATGAAAATCTCCCGGGGAGAGTTTGTCATCCTGAAGAAGTTCCTGGACATAAAAGTCTCGATGAACTTCTTCCTAGCGCCTCCCAAAATTCAATAGCTTCAAGTGGGCGTAAATCTTCCACATACCATAGCTCCAGACCTTCCCACTCAAGAGTAGGTTCAAGCCGCCTCTGGTCCTTCGCTTCCCTTCAGCCGGTCACCTTGTCTTCTTCTTCTACAGGTTCCTTCCTCTTCGTGCTAGATGGTCCTTCAAGCCGGGAACATCCCGCTTTTTCTTACTTCAATTCTCTCCCTTCCCCTGAATCCTCTCTTCCCCTTTTTGCCAAAGATCAATGAGGGTTGTTAATTGTTGCTCCATGCGGCTCATCCAAATCGGACATGCCAAAAGGCATTCTCATTGCTTTGTAGGAGGAGGAGGCCGAGGATCCGACTTTGCGGCAAGGTATCAATCTTGGCATTTATCTGAAGGTCGAGTGACTGTGTTGACGACTCCCAAGGGTGTCTCGACAATGCTTGATCACTCACCATGTTGGGAGATAACTGAGCCGATGGGGAGTGTTCTCCTGAGCCTTCAGCAAGGGAGCCACTCGATTGCAGGCTCCTGTCTGCAGCAGGGAGGCCGATAGAGTCTTCTCTGGGGTGCCCGACCTTGAGTCCTCTGCCGGCTCTGCATCTAGCCGTGTACTGGGAGGTCCAACAATCCTATCTGCAGCTTCGTTGGTAGGCTCTGGCTCCTTCTCTGGCTGCTTTTCTCTTTCTTCCCCTTTCCCTTCTTCTTCATCAGATTTCTCTTTTTCTTTCTCCTCATCTTTTTCTTTCTCTTCTCCAGCCGCCACACCAGCTCCTCCTTCACCTCCATCATCATGATCATCATCATCATCATCATCCTTAGCATCATCTTTTTCCTTCTCTCCTTCATCATCATCATCATCCTTATTTTCTTCTTCTTTTTCTTGCTCCACTTCTTCTCCTTCTTCTTCATCTTCCTCATCTTCCACTTCTTCTGTTTTTTCAATTTCCTCTGTCTCCTTTTCAACTGGTATGTTTTCTTCTTGTTCTTCTTTTGCTTCTTCATCCTCCTCTACCAAATTGATAATTTTATTCTCTTCATCAACTTCTTCTATTCTAATCTCCTTTTCTTCTTTCTCTTCCTCCTCTTCTCCAAAAGTACCATCAAAAACACTCAACATTATAGAGTGGATAAAATGGTCCATGTTAGTCTCAAAGTGAGACATGAACCAGTTATCCTGGAGGAGTAAGGTTAAGTCGACTCCTTGCAAAAATCAGTCAGGACATCCTCCGTGGCTTGGGGGTAATCCCAACCACTAGTTTCAATAAAAATTTGAAAATTTGAAAAGGACATGGTTTTAAGAGTTTTCCACTCCTTAAAAATATTGACAAAAGAATGTTTTTCTGCTTGTGGCTTGACAAGTCGTAGTTGTTCTATGGAAAGATTAAAAGTGTTGTTTTCTATGATTGAATGAGTAGTCCGCCTTGTGGATAGATATCACAAGACTGCTTCCTCTTCTTCGGTCATGTATACGGAGGAGTAATGACGTGTACAATGGTTTCGGTGCACGGGGCAATTCAGGTGAGCTGGGACCGAATCGTGGATCGGCATGATGTTCAGGTGATCTCCTTCATCAATCGCAGCCTTCCTTGGCCTCTTTGGAGAGGGTTCGGGTGATGACCGCAGATTGGAAGGTCCTTCGGGCCGGTCCCCTTCTCTTGAAACGGATGGCGATTGGAGTATCATCGACTCATGCTCGGACTCGATTGCAGTTCCGACCTCACCGCAGTTGGTCCGAGTCCTGTCGATCGTACTGGGCAATAGCTTGAGTCCAGTAAGTCCTTCAATATCCGGGCCGCCTCCCGGTGACTCCAACCTTTTTCTTATCATGGTCCATGTGACCTAACCTCTTGTTCGGGTGGAAAGGGTCAATGTTTCCCTTGCCACCCCAAATTGCTCCAGAACCAACTAAGATGCTCCAAACGCCAACTTAGTCTTGAACTTCTTCTCTCCTCGAGCCATTCGACCTTGTTCACTTCACGAACAAGTTGCCCGAAAATGTAATCGGCCCGATCAACTTCCTCTCGCCGAATTAGCGCACCCAATACCATGAACTTTGAGGATGATAGTTGGTCATAGCTTCCGCCATTCCCATGACTATTTTATTGGTGATGTCCAGAGCGACTCGGTAAACTCTTTTCAACTCATTTCTTTTCGCCAGTAAACTTCAACTTCTCCGGGACATTTTCAAGCTTAATCGTCTTCCATGTCTCGCGGGTGATTGTTTGAGTGCTTCGACCGCCAAACCGCTATTTTTCATCCCGAATACAGAGCGAATCTTCTCTCAGTATCGATGGTGACTTGTACTCCACCGACCGTGCTCAATCGTGCTGAATCAGTGCACGTTGCGGTAAAATTCAACCACGTCTTCTTTGAACAAGTGTTGAGGGTTGATTTCAAGAAACGGGTAGATGCCGTTCGGTTTCATCGCTCGGATTAGGTCGAGCATATCAAAGTCGTCTAGATTTGCTTCCAGAATCCTCGAAATCGACGACCATGGAAAAGATAACTGGTCCTTCATCGCCTTTAAGTTTGCTCCACAATGGATGCCATTTCGCAAAAAGATTTTAGGATTTAGTGTGTATTTTGCTCGTGAATTTTTGTGGTTTCAAAGCGTAAAGAGGAAAGTGAAAGGGTTTTCTTCCTTATAAAGAAGATGAAGTGACGTTTGGATTAGTTTATTATAAGTTTAAACGGTGGTACGCCTTTTCATATTCTTTTGAATTTCAAATTTGAATCGGTGGCCCCATTTGAAAATTGACGGTTGATTCTGATTGGCCACCGTAGAGGTTAATTAAATGGGCGTGTGACGCGTGTATTTAAAATTGCCACTTGGCTTATAAAATGTATTTTAAATGCTATTTCTTAAGCCAAAATTATATTATAAATATGGCAGATAAAATTGAAAATTAGAGATCAGTTTAGAGAACTTAGCTGGTCTGATTCGTTGACTGTTGACCGCTCTGCTACAGGTGAGTTTGACTTCTCGCCTGGTACTCTGTACAGCTAAGTTGCTTCGACTAGCCTTCGTCTTCTCGCCTGCATCAGCTTAGGCTGATTCTGGAGGGGGGTTCGTCCTTCCTTCAACTTGCTTCAGAACTAGATTCCCAATCTAGTAATCCAAGATCTCTGCTCAGCTCTAGGAATCTCTCTTCTGGCAGGGGTTTGGTGAAGATGTCAGCTATTTGGTAGTCTGTGCTGACTCTTTCAACTCTAACCCTTTTGTTAAGCACGTGGTCTCGAATGAAATGGTGCTTAACGTCAATGTGCTTCGTCCTTGAGTGCAAAACCGGATTGTTGGTTATTGCAATAGCACTATTGTTGTCACACCATATAGGAACTTCGTTGGCAATAATATTGTAGTCCCTTAATTGTTGTCTGATCCATAGGATCTGTGCACAACAGCTACCTGCAGCTAGGTATTCTGACTCTGTAGTGGAGATAGAGTTAGAAACCTGCTTCTTGCTAAACCAGGATATCAGTCTGGTTCCTAGGAATTGACACGTTCCACTAGTGCTCTTCCTATTGATTTTGCATCCGGCAAAATCCGCATCTGAGTATCCTGATAGCTCGAAGTTGTCATCCTTGGGGTACCATAGTCCAACATTAATGGTAGACTTTAGGTACTTAATTATTCTCTTGGCTGCATCTAGGTGTGATTGCTTCGGCTTGGACTGGAATCTTGCACAAACTCCAACCGCATATGATATGTCCGGCACCTTGCGATTAGGTACGAAGAGATCCGATGAGTCCTCTGTAGTGGGTTGAGTCAACTGATATTCCCGCCTCGTCTGCATCCGGTGAGTACTTGTGCTCATTGGAATTCTTGCAGTTTGGTGATTCCATTCCATATCTCTTGATGAGATCTCGGGTATACTTTGCCTGATTGATGAAAATTCCTTTTTCCATCTCGCAACTTGTAATCCGAGAAAGAAGTTAAGCTTTCCCATCATACTCATCTCGAATTCTCCTTGCATGAGGTTGGAGAATTTCTCACATAGTTCTGGATTGGTTGACCCGAATATGATGTCATCCACATAAATCCGAACTATTAGAATGTGGCCTTCGTGCTCCACTCTAAATAGGGTCTTGTCCACTTTTCCTTTGCAAAATCCATTTTTCTCAAGAAACACAGACAGTGTTTCATACGATGCTCTCGGTGCTTGCTTGAGTCCATACTGAGCTTTTAATGACTTATAGACTTTGTCTCCTTTGACAAAACACAGGGTTGCTCTACATAGACTTCTTCTTCTAGGATTCCATTTAGAAACGCACTTTTCACATCCATCCGTAGACTTCAAAATCCTTGAATGCAGATATGCGAGGAATAGTCTGATGGCTTCTATTCTTGCATCAGGTGCATAAGTTTCATCAAAATCTATTCCCTCACATTGTGCATATCCTTTTGCTACGAGTCTAGCTTTATTCCTAACAACAGCTCCGTCTTCATCACTCTTGTTTTTATACACCCATTTGGTGCCAATAACTTTCTTGTGATTAGGTCTCATGCATAGTTCCCAAACATTGTTTCTCTCCATCTCGCTCCAATTCCTCTTGCATGGCATTAATCCATGAATAATCTTCCAAGTCTTGTTCGTTGTCTTGGGTTCAATTTGTGACATGAAACATGAGAACATCGCCATTCCTTGCCGGTAGAGTTGGTGTCTTGTCTTTACTCCATCACCAACTTTCCGATAATTTGCTGAATTGGATGATCCTTGAGCCATTTGGGGATCTCGTCCTCTTCTGGGTTTGTTCCCCCTGTTGAATTGCTCTGGTGGTTATCTGCATCTGTGGATTCGATGCCTGCAATCGATCGGCCACGCCTTGTCATCTGCAGCTTGGTTCTGGATCGCATATGAGTCTTTGTCACTCATTTGGGTCTTCTTCAAGAAAGAATCGGATCGGATAGGTTTGGTGATCTGTCGATCTGCAGTTGGGTCTTCATCACCGCAGTTGGGTCATCAGCCGATCTGCAGTGAGTCCACCATTCCGGTGTCATGTACAATGACTTCTTCAAGGGTTCTTTGACTTGAGCTTGTTCTCAATTTGCTCAAGTTGTTTCTGTACTCAACGGTAGATTCATCAAAAACAACATGGGGTGTTTCCTCCACAACTAAGGTTCTTTTGTTGAAAACTCTATATGCCTTGCTTCTTTGGGAATATCCCATAAATAGACCATCATCGCTTTAGCATCAAAGGCATTTAGTTTGTGTTTTACCGTTGTTGTGGATGAAACACTTACAACCAAAAACATGAAAGTAAGCAATGAGGAGTTCTATTATTCCAAACCTCATAGGGAGTTTTGCCATGTCTCCCTACTATCATACTCTGCTGCAGGTGTGACAGCTATGTTGACAGACTTCAGCCCGAACCTCTTGGGTAGGTCCGCTTCGCAATCATGGACCTTCCGCTTCCTTCAGTGGTTCTGTTCCTTCTTTCGGCAACACCATTCTGGGCGTCACGCTGCCGCAGAGCTCATCTGGATCCCATTCGATCGGCGAAATCGGTTATCGCCTTGTTGAGAAACTCTCCTCCTCTATCCGATCTGATCTTGATTATGGAGAGGGATTTCTCATTCGGATCCTTCTCGCCACTGTAACTTGGTCAAGGTTTCACTTTTCTTGTATAGAAAAATGATCCAAGTGTACCTTGAATAATCATCTACAATCACAAGAGCATGCTTTCGCCGCTCAAAGTCCTTGGCTTGATAGGACCAAATAGATCCATGTGGAGTAGATCTAAGATCCTTGTTGTGAGCGTTGTAGACCGGCTTGAACGACGCCTTAGTCTCGCTTTCCCTTCGACATGCATCACAGAGTGCTTCCTTCTTGAATGCTTCATTTGGAAGTCCTCGACCCTTCCGAGAGCTAATCTTGTTGATGGCTTTGAAGTTCGGGTGACATAGTCTTTTGTGCCATGACCAACCATTCTCAAATACGGTCTTGGATAGAAACAGGAGTTAGGTGTTCTGTGTTCCAATCAATCATGTATACATCTCTTCTTCTAAACCTTGTAGCTTTATTTCTCCAGATAAGATGTCTATCACCATACACTTCAAGATGGTGAAGACTACTAGATTCTTCTCGTCGCAGAATCGGCTTATGCTCGGGAGGTTGTATTTGAGACCTTTGACATAATGAACTTTGGATATTACAATGTTTCCTGGTGCCTCTCCAAAGCCTTTTGTCTGTCCTCTAGAGCTATCTCCAAAGGTTACATCGGGACCTCTTTCTTTGATATATTTGGTCAAGATCTTCTTGTTCCCGGTCATGTGTCTTGAGCATCCGAGTCTACAAACCACTCTTCACCTCCAAAATTTGCGCTTGAGGAGATGTGGTTGTAGTCCTTCCACCTCTTACGCAATTAAACAAGCAGAGATTTAGGTACCCAAATTTGTGTGGGTCCTTTGGGGTTAGTGGGTTTCTGGAGAATTGATTTCTCCTTGGATTATAAGAATTATTATTATAACCCTTAAAAGGTGCCTCGTGGTCGAGGTCTAAATCTCCGGTTGGATTGTATACGGATATTCCTCAAAATAGTGTGGGCCATTTCTAAATCTAGCCGAGACCATTTGTTAAACCTTTGTGGTCTCCACACTTGTTCGTTTTGGTAATTTGGATAACCTTGAGGTTTCCATCCGCCTCCCATTACGAAATCTATTTTTAGGGAGTTGTTGGTAATAGTGGGCATGTTATGCAAATTTCTTTGCTTTTGCACAGGCCTTTGCTAGTCGCTGTCTAGGTGGTATGCAGTCTGTAACCCGATGCAGCCTGAGACGTTTGACTGGCCGTTGCTGCTTTTGAAACTCGGTTTATACACGTGCTCGTGATCGAGACCATTGTTTCTCCCTTGATGAAAGTGGTTTTAGAACTAGAGGGAGTGTGAGGATCATATCCAAGGCCCGATCTCGGAATATAGTGGCCTCTTGTTAGTACACAATTCGTCCCGTTAACGACGCTTTCAGGAGGTTATTTCCTGCGCCTGAGTTTTATTTATCGTGCGGCTTAGTAAACTCGGCTTTGGCATGAGCAAGTGCGGTGACTTTTCTTTAAGTAAAATATTTAGCGGTCTATCTCATTTGTATTGGCACTTGCACAGTTTTTAAAATCAGTATTTGTCTCGATCTTATTTAAATCTAGTGAGTTTTTCAAAATCATTTTTCATTTGCTATTCTCATCTTGCGGCTTAGTCTTCTCTGATCTGACTTGATGTGCGATTTAAGTGTTTCAAAATCTTTGAATAATTGATTTACCGATTCATGTAAATCCATATCTTGCGACATGGCCGAGCTATTATTAGAACCGGTAGGTTTAGAGGTTACCTCTTCATCAGCCAAGTTTGCCATCGTGCAATCATATTCCTCGTCGTCATCGTAAAAGAAGCCGCCGCTTGATTCGACATGCTCCTGGTCTTCTCCGATGAGAGCTTTTCTTGTCTTCCTTTCTCGCCACCTCCTTTTTGGTTTCATCCTTCTTGAGCTCGGGACAATCCATTTGGATGTGTCCTATCTTATGTGATTGTAACATTCAACTTTCCACTTCCACTTTCTGGTTTCTTCTGGGATTCTCCTTGTAGTTTTTCTTATACTTGGAGTAGTTTTTCCTGAAGTTACTGAATCTTTGCATGATGAAAGCCATTTCCTCCTCAAAGTCTAGCGGATTTGGAGGTTTCACATCGGACATGCTCTTAGCAGGGGACTCGGCTGCAAATGCGATTCCCTTCTCTGCAGGCTCAGTCGAGGATGAACTCGGAAGTTCGAACTCGTAAGCCTTCAGATCAGAAAATAGCTCCTGAATCTTTATCTTATTCAGGTCTTTGGACTCTCTCATAGCTACAGCCTTCATGCTCCATTCTGGATTTAGAGATCTGAGGACCTTGAGTGCCATTTCCCTGTTGCCATAAGTCTTGCCCAGGGAGTTGATTTCATTGATAATTTCAGTGAACCTTGTGTCCACTTGGTCTATTGATTCTCCATTCTTCATTTTAAAGTTGTCAAACTTTTGGATAGCTATTGACAACTTGTTCTCCTTGATCAGCTCCGTTCCTTCACACATTAGAGCTAATGTGTCCCATATCTCTTTGGCATTCTTACAATTTTTGATCTTGACCATTGTGGATTTGTCAAGAGTTTGGTACTGACATCTCTGGCCCTGTTGTCAAGATTGGCCACTTTCTCTTCGGGGTCAGCCCGTTCTCTTCTTGGGAATCTTTCTGCCTCCCACCGCGATTTCCTGCGTGTTGTCCTTCTCGAAAATGAATGGACCATCTTCAATGATGCACCACATGTCGTCATGGATTGAAGATAAATGTGCTGCATTCTTATCTTCCGTAGATCATACTCGTCAACCGAAAAGACAGTAGTCTAGAGTGCATGTGTTCCATTATAACGTGAGAGATAAGATATATATCTTAATAGATCTCGGTTCGTGAAAAAATGAACCAACCGCTCCGATACCACTTGTAGGTCACAAGTCGTCCGTAAACAAGTCTAGAGGGGGTGAATAGACTTGTAGAAACTCTTGAACTCTTTTTCTCGAAGAGTGAGTTTCTTCAATGATGATCAAACAAATGACTAGGAGTCGTTTGTTCTTGGATATGTGCGAAGTCACCGATGACGAATATATATATTAACTTAATGAAACACTTAACAATGGATGCAAAGCTTAGAGTATGATGCGGTAAACAAGAAATAACACAGCAATTTATAGTGGTCTCGGAGGTGGGGTAATCCTCTACTAATCCACTTTTCTCCAAACTTGGAGATGAATTCACTATAATTCTCAACCGGTGATAAATATTACGGTGATTCACTACACACTACAACATGACTTCCAACGGTGGAATTCCGTGCCGTTGTACACAAACTTGATCGCCTTGCACCTCTTGATCCGCGATCCTCGGATGCCTTTGATACCGCTACTTCAACCAAAGAAGTACCCCTTACTCAAGATTTAAAGACAAGAGTGTTTGTCTTCTCCAACTAAAGAGCTTCCTTGAATATGAACTTTTGGATCTGCTCTTTTCTCGATGCTATTTGTTTGCTTAGGATTGCTTGGTTTGCTTTGATCGCTTAGAGTATATGTTCGCACCTGAATTGCTCGCCAAATCTCTGGATATATATAGATCACGATCTCTCGAGCTTCTTCCTTGTAGCCGTTGCAAATCCGAACAAATCCGTCCGTTGGAGAGAGACTTCATTGTTTAATCTTTTCTCGAACGTTGCAAGGCCGATTCCCATTATTTAATTTCATCTTCCGACCGTTGTGATGACTTCGCATGTGAGCGCCGAATCTTTTGAATATAAAAGGATTAAAGTCTTCACGGTGGGTCGGGATGATTTAAATAAATCATATCTCTTGCGGGAATCACTCCAATTTGTCCCTTCACGTTGCATGTGAGCTTTAGTAATATTTGACTTTTCAAAGCATGCCGACGTGGACTTTGGAGTACTAGCCGTAGTTGAGTAGCAAGTGCGGCTTACTTCTCTGCAGTAAGTCGTCTCAGGTATACTGTTTGAGACTTGTCTGATCAGGTGACTTCCCTGAGGTTCCTCGGCTGCAGTCTGGTCAAACTTCTCTGATAATTTTTAGTTGACCAGGGCTACTCTGATTGGAGTCGGCTGTACTTCTCTTGATAGACTAGACTGTACTTTAGTACTTAGCCGATTTTCAGCCTAACTAACTTTGGCCTACAGAAGATACTCATTTGGTTCTTCTTTACATTTTGCCAATTTTATACTTAACACATTTTGGCCTATGGAAGATACTCATTTGGTTCTTCCTTACATTTCGCCAATAAATAAACATTTGATTTTAAATTAATGACATCATCAAAATCTAACAAGTATTCCTAACAATCACACGAGGAAAACATCGCAAAACGACCAATTTTCTCTCTGCGGCATTTTCCCGGACACCTTGAAGGCGTCAAACGAAAGTTCATATAAACGACGAATCGGAAATGGTAAAACCGTGGAAAGATGATAAAAATGATAGAATACTACTTAATCTACAATTATCCATCAGAAATATGAGTTAAAACGATCAAATCGGACAAAATCAACTAAAACCCCCAAAACTAGATTTTAAGAAAACTTGCCTTGATTCGGTCGATCGGAGCAAGTTATGGAAGGATTAATCGATGTTATGAACTCCAAAACTTCATGGATTTAACCCCTAACAACATCCCTCCATGATCATGAAATCTCCAATGCGGAAGGGTATGAAACGAGTGATAAAAATGAAGAAAAACCCGATCGCTCTGCCATATTTATACCCCTAGGACACGGCGCAAAGCAACGGCCCAGGCATAGTGTGTCTCGGCCGTGTCTCGGCAGCCGCTGCCCTGGCCGACCGCGCAGACACGGCGCCTGCCAGGCCGCTGTGGCCGTGTTGCACAGGCTGGGCAGCCCTCCCGAGCCGAAAATTACGTCCGAACGACCGAAACCCGAACTCGAATACGAATCGGGTTACGGTACGAAGTACTCGCAAAGACGAATCTAAGAGCTAATGGAACACACGATTCCGACCACCCGAAGGCTCGGAATTCGACAACGGAAGTAATTACCCAAAACTTTGGGAAATTACGAAAATGGCCCAAAACGTCCGAAACTCACGATACGCGATCGAAACACCAAACCAAAGCTCGCAACATGAATAATATCATTAAATGAACTTACGAGAAACTCGAAACAACAGTTTCGGACGAGATTCGCAAGAATCGAACTCAAGTGCGGAAAAGTCGCTAAAAAGCTCGGAATTCAACAAAACGATACTGAAACGAACTCGGATGACAAAAAGTGCAGAATTAATCATTCTCGAAATGACGAAACGGTCATGAGCGAGTCGTCAAAACGGACTCCGGCTGAAAAAAGAAATTTACCGAAAATCGAAAATTGCGGATATTACATTGTAATCACAAATCAATAGCTTCATCACCTAGCTCTAGCCGTATCCTTGGAGGATAGCAAGGTGATTGTCGTTCCGGTCGTTTATCCGGCGCGTGACAAGTAGAGACGCGGTGCTTTCGGCGTTGGATCGTTCAAGGGCTTGGAGCGGAATAGATTCGTAGAGATCAAGCAAAGCTTGCGGAATAGCTCAAGAGAAGGTTATCCATTTAATCAACGGACTACGAGGGTATGTTTCTCGTATCTCTTGTATTTCGTTTTTGATATTCGTATATACGTAGCTCGATCGATCCTCGTAGGGATTCAGATCGAATTAATTTTCGTTTTACCGCCTACTGGCCTTCGTTTTAGGCACCGAATCCCAACAAAGGGTATCGGAGCGTAGGTCTTGCGATCATATATACGATATTAGCATTTGGAATGCTTGATTAGATGGTGAATGATTTGGAATCATTTTAGTCATAATCGTGGTATATATTTTTACGTTCGTTGTAGTTATATTTTTCGTAAGTTTATGTCTAAATATAAATCTTAATTTCTTGGAAATATGATTTATATTGAAGATATGAATGTTGAAAAATATTGATATCGATATCCTATCGAAAATCGAGCTCGAATCGTCGTCGGACGATTTTTCGGACAAAGGGCGAGTTGTCGCCGGGGTGACTCGGCCGAACCGTGACACGGCCGTGTCGGCCTCAGGCCATCGCCAGACCCGACCGTGTCGAGACACGGCCGTGCCGGCACCGCCGATCGTGATCGCCATGCCAGTGCATGTCTGCCGCATCTTGTCGGCGATGACTTCGGCCATGGCAGCCAATTTCGCCCGGCTCGATTTTTTCGTATTCTTGAAAATTAATCTCCCGCATGTTAAATTGGATTTAATATGATTAAAATGATTTATGGTATTTCATTTTATAAGGGAAATTTGATTAATTGGAATATTTATGGTCGATCAATTATTTTGAGCGTTATCATATTACCGATTGTGTGAATCGATTGGATCGGTTCGAATTGTTGATTGGATCAATGTATCTCTACGCTTTCCATTTATATAGTATTTATTGGATGAATGCTTTTGAATGGGGATGTGGTTCGTGGACTTAGATTTGAATCGTTCGTTTTATTCGATTGGGTTGTAAAGGCCGTTTTGAGCCTATTTATTTTACTAGAAATGTTTGTATCTAGGATGCAATTTTCAATGTAAAATTTATATGTAATGACGAAGACCGGAGGAAGATCCATTTCGAGAAGACGAAGATTCAAGACGAAGACTTGTAATTAGATTACGAAGTTTTTGTTTTCTAGGAACGGTCCATGAACCACATGTTGGTAGCAACTAGGTTGTGAATGGTTGTTTCATATTGTATGAATGCCACAAACGCGCTAATATGATTAATGTGCAAAGTGTAACGTTAATCGCGAAAATTCTCCCACTATAAATAATTAAGTTTATAAGGTTTCAAGGTTTTCCTTCCCTCCATCGAGTTTTCGGGAAATTGAAATCCAAATCGGATGTGCTATGCTTCCGAGTTATCGGGTAGTCGTCGGGAGGACGGATAAATTAGAGTGCATTGGATACCTTCGGTTGGAGCAAATTTTATCCCTAGAAACCTGATAGGTTGCCGGATAAGATTCAATTGTGAAACTGATTTGTGTCGATGGTATAAACTTAACTTGTTCACGAACCATAGAAATCGTATAGGTTGAGGGGAGTGAACAAAGGGAAAAAGAAGATCGAATCATCCATTAGATGGGTTGGTGTTGGACACCACTTTATGAAAATTAATAGACTAGAAACCTGTTCGGTTGCCCTCTATTAAGATTTATAAAGAACTAGATCACCACTATGAAGTAGAGCGACGATACTTAGGATATCACATGGGAGTGTGTTATTCCGATAAAAATAGTGGGAGCTGGGTAACAAGAATAGAAAAGACCTTAATTCTATACTCGAACATAATATAACAAGTCACTAATTAACTGCTATACTTAATGCGCATAAATCTCAATATGACAATGAATCCACTCGCAATTCTACTCGAAAAGAACACCTTAATGGGACCTAACTTTGTGGATTGGCTACGCATCGATGATTGTCCTCGGTATAGAGGCACTGGGATACGTCTTGGAGACGGACATTCCGGCGCCTCTGTGCGGACTGAGCCAATCAGAAGAGATTGAAAACCACGAAAAGTGGGTTAAAGATGACGTGAAAGTCCGTGCTTATATGATGCCTTCCATGTCTAATGAGCTTCAGAGAGCTCATGAGAAAATGACTTCGCTGGCGATTCTATCTCACTTAACCGAGCTTTATGGTGAGCACAAAGCAGAATCGCTAGATATGAGATATCCAAGCAATGTTCGGTGCAAGGATGAAGGAAGGTGAGAAGGTTGGGGAACACGTCCTCAAAATGATATCCATGATCGAGAGATTGGAGGCTCTTGATTTTAAAATGGATACTTCTCTCCAAACCGACCTTATCCTACAGTCTCTCCCCGATTCCTTCTCACGCTTGTTATGAACTTCAACCGCAATGAGATTGCATGTAACTTAGCCGGGCTAATGAACAACCGTGACCGCTCGTCTCGGATGAAGACCCGCGGATGAAGGAGTCTCGCACTTGTGATTTCTTCTCGACTTCTAAGTCTAAGAATAAGAAGAAAAAGACCAAGAAGCGGACTGGACCACAAGCTAAGGACCTTAAGGGTAAGGGCAAGGCCCCGATGGTTCCAAAGAACAAGAAGAAGAAGGATGCTTGTCTCAAGTGCGGTGAGCTGGGCCACTGGGCTAGAGACTGTCCGATTCTTCATGGCACTTCAGGTACAGAACTTTTAGTTTTGGAAACAAATTATTCTGCTACTGTATTTTCTACTTCCTGGATACTGAATTCTGGTGCTAGTTCTCATATTTGTACCGTGAATCAGGATCTGGAACAAAGTAGGAAGCTTGGAGTTGGAGAAGTCATGATCACAGTCGGTAGCGGGCATAGTGTCGAGGCAACCGACATAGGATCACTTCTTTTGGGTTTAGAATCCGGCTTTGTTTTGACTTTAGAAGATGTACTTGTTTTGCCCAAGGGGCACAAAAACATTGTATCCATTCCGATCATGGACCGAAAAGGCTTTTCATTTTTCATTGGTGATGGTTCCTGCAAAATTTATTTTAGAAATAAACTAGTGGGTACTGCTACATTGTTGAATGGATTGTATCATCTAAATCTCAGCAACAAAGTAGTTGTGAATACTATGACTAGAAAACGTGGTAGGGATGAAACCAATCAAGTTTTGAAATGGCATCTAAGACTTGGTCATGTTGGTCAGACCAAGGTTTACAAGATGGAAAACATCGACTTATGGGTCCATTGGGATCACAAACCTTTCCAACTTGTGAATCTTGCCTGAAAGGCAAAATCACTAAGTCCCCTTCACAGGACTTTTGAAAGAGCCGATAAAGTAGGATTAATCCATACTGACGTTTGTGGTGCTTTGGAAGCAGCACGTGACGGATATCAATATTTCATTACGTTTACAGATGATCATACTAGGTATGGTTATGTATACTTAATGAAACATAAATCCGAGGCCTTTGAGAAATTCCAGGAATTCAAGGCCCTAGTCGAGAAACAAACTGGTAATCATATCAAAGCACTTCGGTCGGACCGAGGTGGCGAGTATATGAGTACGGAGTTTGACGAGTTTCTTAAGGAACATGGAATAGTTTCACAACTAACACCTCCAGGTACTCCTCAGTTAAATGGTGTGTCAGAAAGAAGGAACCGGACCCTGTTGAACATGGTCCGTTCCATGCTGGGCTATACTGACTTGCCGATTTACCTGTGGGGGTATGCACTCCTGACTGCCGCGTATATCTTGAACAGATGTCCTTCTAAATCCGTTCCTAAAACTCCACATGAGATGTGGGAAGGAAGGAAACCAAGTCTTAATCATATTAGGATTTGGGGATGTCCCGCTTATGTCAAGAAGACTAAGGTGGAAAAGTTGGAAGCTAGGTCTGCGAAGGGACGTTTCATTGGATTCCCGTCTGGGACGATGGGATATCTATTCTACATGCCCGAAGATCGAAGGATCATTGTTGCTTTACAAGCACACTTCCTGGAAGATGAGTTCATTCAGGAAGGCGGAGCAGGTAGAAGTATTTCTTTAGAAGAATACAATGAAACTCCTCGGGAGACACCTGTGCAAGAAACTGGAACCAAACTTTCTGAAACACAAGTACAACCACCTCGTAGGTCTGGTAGGGTGTCTCATTTACCTGAGAGGTATGGGCTTGTGCACTTGGAGGAGCTGGGTCTCCATGAGGTTCCAAGTGATAGCCAAGAGACCGACCCGACGACCTATGACCAAGCGATGATGGATGTAGACTCCGCGAAATGGCGTGAAGCTATGGAAGCTGAGATAGACTCGATGCATGTAAATCAGGTCTGGACTCTAGTAGACCGCCCCAAGGGCATAGTGCCCATTGGGAATAAGTGGATCTACAAGAGAAAGACTGATGGTGATGGCAAGGTTGACGCCTATAAGGCCAGGCTTGTGGCAAAGGGTTATACCCAAAAGGAAGGGATCGATTACCACGATACCTTCTCGCCCGTAGCCATGATCAAGTCTATTCGCATGATGCTTGCTATAGCCGCCTACCACGATTATGAGATATGGCAAATGGACGTAAAGACGGCTTTCCTTAATGGATTCCTCGAAGAGGAAATCTATATGGAGCACTAAAGGCTTTGTGTCCGAAGTCGATATTCGAAAGTGTGCAAGCTTGACGTTCCATTTATGGATCAAGCAAGCGTCGCGTAGTTGGAACCTTCGTTTTGACGAGGCGGTCAAAGAGTTTGACTTCGTGCAAATTGAAGAGGAACCTTGTGTATACAAGAAGGTTAGTGGGAGCAAGATCGCATTCTTAGTACTATATGTAGATGACATTCTACTAATAGGAAATGATGTGGGAATGCTCGATTACGTGAAAGCTTGGCTTTCGAGTAATTTCTCCATGAAAGACTTGGGAGAAGCAACCTATATTCTTGGTATTCGACTCTACCGGATAGAGCGAAGAGAACAATAGGCCTTTCCCAAGCCCTCTATATAGATAAGATCTTAAAGCGATTTAAGATGGATGATTCTAAAAGAGGGTTCCTACCGATGCAACATGGAATAAAACTCACCTTGAAGATGTGTCCTCAAAGTGAGGAACAACGCAAGGAAATGAGTAATATACCATATGCTTCGCCGTGGGTAGCCTTATGTATGCTATGTTGTGTACAAGACTGACATTGCGCATGCCGTAAGCGTGGTGAGTAGGTTTCAGCAAACCTGTAGAGAACATTGGATCGTCAGAAAGAACGTTCTCAAGTACTTGAGAAGAACGAGAGATATGGTTCTTATGTATGGCGGTGGAGATTTGGATGTGGTGGGATTCACTGATTCGGACTTCCAAGGACTGAAGGACGACTCGATGTCCACTTCTGGCTACATATTTACTCTTAATGGAGGAGCAGTATCTTGGCGTAGTGCCAAGCAAAGCGCGACTGCTGATTCCACATGTCAGGCTGAGTATCAAGCAGCCTCGGAGGCTTCCAAGGAAGGGTTCTGGATTAAGAAGTTTCTAGGAGAACTTCAAATGATACCATGTGCTGAGCTGCCTGTTCCGCTGTACTGCGACAACGACGGAGCTGTAGCACAGGCCAAGGAGCCGAGGTTTCACAACATCACCAAACATATTGAGAGGAAGTATCATCTCGTAAGAGAATTTGTTCGCAAGGGATACATTGTGCTGCATATAGTAGACTCGGCCGACAACGTCGCCGATCCACTGACCAAGCCACTATCTCAGACTAGCTTGGAGCGTCATCTCGAGAACATGGGTATTAGATACCATAGTGTGTGGCATTGAGTGCAAGTGGGAGATTGTTAGGAGTATGCCCTCGAATGCCACTCAGAGGTTGTTGAGTGAGGGAATTGTACTTGTAATTATGTAAACCATTTATATAAGGCAAATGAATGTTTCTTTATTTACTGGTAGTTACTGGCATTCCTAACTCGTAAATAAACATATAGAAACTAGTCCATGTATTTGAGAGCAAAACATTCCACTCCTTATTGGATAAGGGGGTCGGCGCTGGAAAGGTTATAGCTCAAATACTTAATCGTTCGCAAGTCGATGAAACTTGACTGGGCGTTAAGTTTATGTGAAGACTTGTATGACGTGTTCTTTGACATGGAGAGTGCCTGTCGAACACTAATGGTTAGTGGGAGCACACGTTATAGGTATGCTAATTGGATTAGTATACTCGAACCGACTCACTCTCGATTCGTCACATGGATTTCACTCCGGGACAGTCAATGACGGAATCGAAAGGTTGTGATAGGTATTCGTGAACCTTCGACTTGAGGATTTAGTAGGGATGTGCTTGTGACGTCAAGATTTTCATTAGAGTAGTTCGACCCTGTAAACCTAAGGCGGGGTCAACCTCGACGTGCATCTTGACGGCAAGTAGCGAGTCCTACCGAATACCAAGATAGAATTCTTTCTCCCGTTAGTGAGCGGGTTATATGTCCTATGCGGTTATTGGCGGATGAGATCATAAGTCTTTGGCCAAAGCATTGGAGCTAGTTGTATTAGATACACGGCACTCGATGATCTCGATTTGCATTAACGCATGCATAGCGTCAATCGTATATGGTTTGGTCGACCGTGACCCTATAACTTGATCGGGACATTTGAAAGAAGGGTTTATACGTATACCGGTATTCACGACAGAATGGTTCTTGAATGATCCCAATCATTCGTTCTCGATCGGAGTACAGTGTAGGCCACCAGTGGCTAGGTGGTGCTACTACTCTTTGGTTCCTCCCATTGCTGACTGAGACGGACCTACCGAGTCGCGCATTAGGATTGACGACGGAATGAATTAAGCTAATTCTCTCATTATGAATATTAGATATTGGATATCTAATTTGGGACATTGGATGTTTAAATCGATTTATCGGACAAATTGATTTACGGCTTAATGGATTAAATATATCACTGGGTGATTAATTTAATTCATGAATATAATTATTTCTTGGAGAAATTAGTTATGTTATTATGTATTTGATATGATTAATTAATTAGATTAATTAATTAATATAAATACATCGGAACAGAATCAGAGTTTATCTGTTTGGACTCACGGGAGTCCGAAACGAACCGAACTCTTCGATTCCCTTCTAGATGGCCGCCCCCCCTTTCCACCAAGCTTCATCTTGTCTTTTGTCTCCATTTTTAAATGGAGGACAATGACTTGTGGGGTGACCACTCATGTGAATGAGTTGTATGGTTTGGTTGAAAGTGTATAAAGAAAGAAAAGGAAGACTAATCAAACTTACTTGCTTCTTGGCATCATACGGTTCTAGTGGGATAGGAAAGAGAGAGAAAAGTTCTTTCTCAAAGTCTTCTTCTTCTTCATATGTTCTTGGTGATTCTTGGAGAAAAATCAAGAAATTAAAGAGAGAAAGTGAGTTATGCACTTAGAGTGTTGTAATCACAAATCAATAGCTTCATCACCTAGATCTAGCCGTATCCTTGGAGGATAGCAAGGTGATTGTCATTCCGGTCGCTTCTCCGGCGCGTGACAAGTAGAGACGCAGTACTTTCGGCGTTGGATCGTTCAAGGGCTTGGAGCGGAATAGATTCGTAGAGATCAAGCAAAGCTTGCGGAATAGCTCAAGAGAAGGTTATCCATTTAATCAACGGACTACGAGGGTATGTTTCTCGTATCTCTTGTATTTCGTTTTTGATATTCGTATATACGTAGCTCGATCGATCCTCGTAGGGATTCGGATCGAATTAATTTTCGTTTTACCGCTTCCGCTGGGCCTTCGTTTTAGGCACCGAATCCCAACAGTACTAACCATGAGGTACATGACAGATCCAATAGCATTTGCATAAGGGACAGACCTCATTTCTCTAATTTCAGATTCAGTTTTCGGAGACCGAGTTCTAGATAATAAGAAATGAGGCGCCAAAGGCACACTAACAGTTTTAGCATCAGTCATAGAAAATTTCTCAAGAATTTTACTGATGTAAGACGACTGATTAAAAAATAAAGTGTCATTGGGTCTGTCTCTGACAATATACATGCCTAAGATTCTTTTAGCATCTCATAGGTATTTCATGTCAAATTGTTTATCTAGACAATTTTGAACATGCTCAATTGATTTAATGCAAGAACTAATCAGAAGCATGTCATCAATATAAATGAGCAGGAAGGTAGGAACATCATAAACAATTTTAAAATAAAGGCATGGATCATAAGCACTACGCTGGAATTTCAAAGTGAGCATGCATTCATTAAATTTCTTGTTCAACTGTCTAGGAGATTGCTTCAAACCATACAACGATTTTTTAAGAAGACAAACATGATCAAGATGATTATTGTCTATAAAACCCCCAGGTTATTTCATGAATATGGTTTCCTTTAATTCACCATGCAAGAATGCAGTCTTAACATCTAATTGTTTCATTTCCCAATTATGATGTGCAACTAATGCTAGCATGATCGGAACAGTGGTGAAACAACCGGTGTAGCTAACGAAGATTTGGTACAATATTTAACTACAAGAGCAAAAATTTCGGTATAATCAATACCTTCACGTTGAGTGAAACCTTTAGAAACTAACCTAGCTTTGAATCTGACACTATTTTCTTCATTTTTAACTTTGAAAAACCATTTGCAATCGATCAACGAACAGTTCTTAGGTTTCGGAACAAGGGTACAAGTTTGGTCAGCATGCAAGGATGTCATCTCTTCATTCATAGCATTTAACCATTCATTAGAGTTATCAGATTTTAGAGCTTCATTATAAGGTTTAGGTTCATTACCACCAAGCATATCAAACACATTGAAAGCAAGAGAAGCCATGTCAAAATCATCGAAATGAATAGGTCTTCTAATATTCCTTCTAGGCCTATCCCTAGTTAATTGATAATCTGACAAATCATCTAGAACAGATTCAGATTCATCTTCATTTTCAGAATAGTTAAGATTATCAAACTGAGCATTAGAAGATTCAGGATTTTCCTCATTCTTAGATTCAACAGGTACTTCACTATCACTAAGATGCTCCACCCTGATATGAACAGGGTGAGAAGAAGTTTCGGTAGATAAAACAAGAGCAGGCAATGAGTTATCAAGACAAGAAAATTTAATTTCATTGACGACCACATCCCTACTAATTATTACCTTCAAACCAGGTTCAGATCTAACCATAATCGATAACCTTTAACACCATCAGGGTAACCAAGAAAAACACATCTAATGGCCCTAGGTTCAAGTTTATCAACATTTTGATGCACATAAGCAGCACAGCCAAACACACAAATGTTTGAGAAATCAATAGAATGACCCGACCACACAGACTCGGGGTAATTGCCATTCAACGGAACAGATGGAGATCTATTAATGCGATAGGCAGTTGTTAAAAGAGCCTCACCCCAAAAACTTTTAGACAATCCGGAAGTGGCAAGCATGGACCTTACCTTTTCAAGGAGGGTTTGGTTCATTCGCTCAGCTACACCATTTTGTTGAGGGGTGTAGGGAACTGTCTACTGCCTACGGATGCCATTTTAGGTACACATAATATCAAACTGAGTATTGAAAAATTCAAGACCATTATCAGTCCTAAGTTTTCTAATTCGTTTACCTGTTTGATTTTCCATTAAAATTCTCCAATTTTGAAAATTTTCAAACACATCCGATTTTAGTTTAAGCAAGAATGCAAAAACCTTCCTAGAGTAATCATCAATAATAGACAGAAAATAGCGATTCCTACCATGCGTTGGAACACTGGCAGGACCCCACACATCAGCATGAACATACTAAAGCACATTGGAACTTTTACTAGATTTCTCAGGAAAGGGATCAAGGGAATTGTGAGGTTTAGGAAATTGCAATTTATGTTGTTTGTCATACATGCAAGAGTCACAGAAAGACATCTTAGAGATTTTATATTTTCCAAAACATCTTTGTTTATGCAAGATATCTAATCCCTTCATGCTCATGTGTCCTAACCTATTATGCCACAATTCAGTTTTATCGGCACGAACCATGTTAGCACATGCATTAGATTCAGCTTGACAAATATATAAATTAAATTTCCTAATGCCTTTAAGCTGTAACACCCCGAGATATTCAGAATAATTACAGCGCCGTAAACCCTTTTATATAAGAGTTTACAAGGCTACATTAAAAGAATAGCTGAACAATACGAAAAATACCACCAATAGTTGCGTAATTAAATAACCGATTAAACCATCACAACACAATTCATTTATTACAAATTTCTCAAATCATCAAAAGACACATGTACTCGAGTACTAAATACCAAACCAGAAAATCGAAACAACACAACGGACAACATCACTGTGCCCCTTCATCATCACGTCGGTACTGTGGTTGCTTCCCCGCTCCTCGGCTACCTGAACATCAAAACAAATGTCCACCCCCGCAGGGGTTAGCAAAACGATGCTAGTACAAATATCATAATATACCAGAACAGATATGCAACAACGATGCATAATAAAATACAGAACACGGACTTCCGCTATCGGAATCCACCGATGCGAATCCACATGATTCCATCAACACAATATGGGTAATCCAATGATCCAGCGCCCTCAGCATAGATCCCAAGATGATCCCGTCGGACCAACACGAGGTGGAAAAACCCGTCCAATGATCCAGAGCCCTCAGCATAGATCCCAAGATGATCCCATCGGATCAACACGAGGTGGACATCTGATCCATCGCCCTCAGCATAGATCACACGATCCCTATCAGATCAATACAACACACACGATACAACCATACATACATATTAAAAAACATATGTTCATCAACATGAACATACATATGGATCAGAAACAGAAACGGCATTATAACAATTATATTCATCAATATGAATTTTAATATGCATGATCAAAATCATCAACGTTAAACCAAAAGTCATGTTACGATACTTGCCTTAGAAAGATGGCAAGAATATATATACTTCAACGATTTCAACACATTCGAAGGCCGCCTCCTCCGATCAACTGTTCGCAACGCTCGGACCTTTAAACAAATAGGAAAGTAATGGCAACTCAACTTTCGTAACAAATTTAAATGTACGAACATATAACGTCTACTACGGCCGGGTTAACACTCTAAGTTAGCCGATTCAACATTCAACTCATCCGACGAATGCTCGGTCGAGCTAAGGACATTCAAATCATCATAAGTTCGCACTTCGATTCCTGATTATCAATTTCCATTACCCGATTCGGTTATATAACACCTTTCAATCCGAGTTTAGATTAATTCATCCCTACAATTTGTTCTTCCACAAGCTATCCTTCTTGCCAGAGTTTTATGTTCATAACAATTGTTACCCCTCAACACCCTCCGTTCCAATCATCAACATGAAGATCATCATGTCCAGAATCATTACAAGTCATGAATTACGTTGAAGAACACCTCATACTATACATGGATTAATCTTGGTGAAGACCCTAAGAATTCATCTTCTTGCATAATCCCATTCTAGGTGATGATAATAACAATACACTAGTATACAAGTGATTTAGAATCGACATCCAAAATAGGTAACAAATCTCAAAAACCATAGCATAGGTTCAACTCAATAAGGTTCGGTTACAATCTTCTTACCCAAAGAAGTTCTAACATGATTACTTCAGATTTCTTAAGGTATGGTGTTCAACCTAATGAGTTATCAATAACCTTAATAGTTCCAGGAGAATGGTCATAATCCAAATAAGAACACGAATTCTAAGCTCGGGCATCAAAACATACCTTATATGGCAAGAAAAGATGAAAACACTTGATGAACTCAACGTCGAACGCTTGAACACCAATCCTCAAAGCTCCTTGCCTTCAATGAATATGTTAGGAGGCTGATATGAAGGTTTAAGATGGAGAGGGTAACTCTCAAAGTCTCAGAAATCGAGTGTGGGCTGAAGTGGAAACTGAAAAATGAAATGAGGTGATGTCCTATTTATAGAAAATGGTTATTAGCGCGCTACTGCTCCTTTTTAGCGTGCGCTAACGGGCTCCCAGCCCACTGTATCTAACTATCCTCGGTCTTGCGTACGCTAAATAGCCTTTACGTGCGCTAAAAGCAATAGTTAGCGTACGCTAGCACCCATCATAGCGTGCGCTTATCGGCTATACGAAAACTCACTGACCTCACTGTACTATATTTAGCGTGCGCTAAGCACCGTTGACTTGACTTTTCCAAAAGCCGTCCAGATTCATCCTGACATGACCCCAACAAAATCTGCAGTCCGATCTCACCTACCAACCTGGCTTAATCACTCTGACCACTAGCGGGCGCTAGAGTACATATTTATCATGCGCTACACTTAAATGTTAGCGTGCGCTACATGTACATAAGTACATGCTTGAAACAACAACAATGAAATCATACACTCACCGATATAGGATCATGAAACACTGAGGATTATACTCATATCAAAATACAACATATGCGATGACACCATGTTAAAATACATATAAAAATACATATCAGATATTCGGGTATTACATACTCTCCCTATAAAAATTAGTTTCATCCCGAAACTTAAGATGAAATAACTCTGGATATCATGCCTTCTTACCATCATCCGTTTCCCAAGTGGCCTCTTCGACTCCGTGTCATGACATTGCACTTTAACCAAGGATATTGGTTTATTCCTCAATTGTTTGATCCGACTCTCGAGTATCTTGACTGGTTTCTCTTCGAACGTGCTATCATTAGCTATCTCAATCTCACCGAAATCGATGACATGACTGGGATCTGGTACATACTTCCATAACTGGGATACATGAATCACATTATGAACATGACTAAGCGATGGCGGTAAGGCCATCCTGTATGCCAATTCCCCAACTCTTTCAAGAATCTCGAATGGTCCGATATATCTCGGACTCAGCTTTCCTATCCTCCCAAAACAATAAATTCCTCGAGTAAAAGAAACCTTCAGAAGCACATGGTCCCTAATTTCAAACTCTAATGGGCGACGACGCACATCTGCATAAGACTTCTGTTGACTCTGGGTAGTCAACAACCTTTCACGAATCAGAGCTACCTTCTCTTGAGTCTGTACTATCAGCTCTGGTTATGTCCCGATCAAGTCAGATGAATCATCCCAACACAGGGGTGATCTGCATCTTCTCCCGTATAATGCTTCAAACGGTTCCATCTTAATGGAGGCATGCCAACTATTGTTGTAGGTGAATTCAATCAACGACAAATGAACTTCCCAATCAGCCGACCAATCTAAGGCACAAGCTCTTAGCATATCTTCTACTATTTGAATAGTCGTTTCGGACTGTCTATCAGTCTGAGGATGATAAGTTGTGCTAAAGTTCAGCTCGGTTCCCAAGGCTCGATGAACTGCCTTCTAAAACTGTGACACAAAGCGACCATCCCGATCCAAAATAATGGTCTTTGGCGTACCATGTAATCGGACTATCTCCACAATAAACACTCGTGCCAACTTCTCTGGTCCCCAAGTATCCTTAATACCTAGAAAATTGTAATATCCGGATTGATTATTGAGTATTTCATCTGTGATTGAACCCTGTATTATTCGGACTGGTGTTATCGATAATCAAAGTATGATGTTTCTCATATTCGTATCCATATGCATGATAATATCAACATGTAAATTTTCACATGCATTTACGTGATAACGTACGCTAAGAAGGAAGCTTAACGTACGTTATATGCCAAAGTTAGCATACGCTACGAATGAAGCGTAGCGTACGTAAGGCAGTCAAATAATTGAGCTGGGCAGCTAGCACATGCGCCAGCCGGACGATGGGTCCGGATAAGATTCCGTGGATGAACCTGGACAGTTTTGAAGTCAACGGGTGTTAACGTATGCTAAGGTATGTGTTTACGCTAATGGGTGTTGCTTACGTACGTAACGTGATGGTGTAACGTACGTAATCGAGTACAGAATGAGAATAGTTAATTATCATTGAATGATAGCGTACGCTAAGTATACTGGGTAGCGTACGCTAAGCGACTAACGTATGTTATGCATGAAGGCTAACGTACGTTAAGGTCAGAAAGTTATAAATGGGACAGCACCCCATTTCATTTCATTCGTTTCTTTCACTTGGCTTTCAACATACTTCATCCCCATAGAGTTCCCATCCACCTTAATCACCTTTAGATCACCTAATACTTGGTCATTGAGGATTGGAGATTACTTATACTTGATCATTGAAGTCGAGAATCATCTTTTATTGGCATACAAGCAACCGGAGTTGGATTCTACCTATTGTCTCAGCATTTTCTTTATCTTAAGGTATGTTATGCTATCTCCAGCCCTGGATTTATGTCCTTAAGGATATTATGATCATGCTATCAAGATATTAAGTTGCATGGATGGTTTATTCAACCAAACATCATGTTTATGAAGTTGAGATGATTATGCTTTAAGTACCTTGGTTAAGAACATCGTAATTTGAATCTTGTTCTGATGAACAAGTAAAGGAAGTTTCTTAGATTGATAATCCACATTTGGAAGGTATCTTCGTAGTAATCACGGACTTGGTATCAATATCACTTTTGTTAGACGAGCCTAGGAGGTTGATCATGGAAGAATTTGTGGTATCTTGTAAAGGTGGATTGTTAACCAAATCTTCAAGATGATAGTTTAAATGTAATAATGACATTGATAACAATCATAGACCTTCCGAACTTCATTTAAGGATTTATCATCAAGATTGGAGTATGGTATTATGATGGCATGTTTATCCTGGAAATTCGAAGATGTTTTAATCCGTATGATCATTCATAATTGTATGAGCATGATATGTATGAGGATAACATACGTTAATCACTGAGGATTTCGTACGTTTCATCACAAATTGAGACAGTCGTCTGCTCAGTAAGAAACTGTCATATGTGTGTTTAGCGTAAGCTAGGCCTGTAACTAATGTACGCTAATGAGCAGAATTAACGTATGCTACGTTTGGTATGTAACGTACGTTATATCATCAGACGAGTTAGTTAACTGATCAGAGAAGATACTGTCAATGCATGGTTAGCGTACGCTAGACTTTGTAGCTTACATACGCTAACGAGCAGGCATAACGTACGCTACGTTGGATACGTAACGTACGTTATGCAGACTAGTCAGGTTACATTTTGTTGAACTTTCGGCCGTAGTCTAGATTGTTAGATGTTCGTACGTTAGTTATACGACGTGTGATGAACTCTGTTTTGATATTCGTGGAAGTGTTATTCTTGTGGTCAGATCGAGGCAAGTACTTTAATTATTTTTTGTATTGATGTCATACATATTATTGTGCATATATGTCGTTGTTGTATGTCCACCTCATGTTGGTTCGACGGGATCATCAGGGGATCTATGCTAGCGTGCGCTGGATCATCGGACAGGTTTTTCCACCACAGGTTGGTCTGACAGGATCATCGTGGGATCTAGGCAGTGAACGCTGGATCATCGGAATTACCATGTGTATGCTCGTTGGTATTTTGTCAATTTTGTTATTATTCTTCGTGAGATGTTGAATAATACGTTGTGGTACTTGTACTATCATCGTTGTGCTAACCCCTTTGGGAGTGAACATTTGTTTATGTTCAGGATCCAGGAGAGCAGAAAAACAACCACTGGAGCTGCATGACGACGAGGGTGCAAAGTGATGTTCCAACCGGGTTCAATTGTCTATTGTTTGTGTTGTTTTAATAAGTACTCGAGTACGTCGTCAGTTGTGATGTTGGATTTGGTGATGTATTAGTATTCTTCATTTAGATGTTTGTATTTTTGTATTGGCCCAGAACTATTGTATTTTATTTCAGTTACTTTCATATGTTGGTATCTGTTATTGTCTTTTCATTTCTTCAGCCTTATAAATTCTTATGTAAGATTTACGGCGCTGTAATATTCCTGAATATATAGGGGGTGTTACAAAAATGAGCCGACTCGGTTAGTCGATCAACTATCACCCAAATCATGTTCATCCCTGTCCTGGTCCTCGGCATATTGGTGATAAAGTCCATCGACATATCCTCCCACTTCCACTCAGGAATCGAAAGTGGCTTCAACATTCCGGCAGGTTGCTGATGTTCAATCTTAACCTGTTGATAAGTTAAACACTTTGAGACGTATTCTGCTACGTCCTTCTTCATATTTCCCCACTAGAAATTCTGCTCAAGATATTTATACATCTTACTGGTGCCTGGATGAATAGAATAGGGTACACTGTGAGCTTCTTTCATGATTGTCCATTTCAAAACTTCATCATCGGGAACGCAAAGTCGACTCTGGAACCTCAAGACTCCATCGTCATAAATTACAAATCTTGGGACCTTTCCCTTTCCCACTTCATCACGTAATCGAATCACCAGGGGTCATCTAATTGCTTAGATTTGATTCCATCGATCAATGATGAAGTTTATTCCATCACACACAATTGCCCTTGGACTCCTTGAGACCATACTTCAATTCCTTCACGAATCAATTCTCGTTGAATGCTGGACTGGGACGTGAGCGTTTCCAACATTCGAATAGAGATGGATTTGCGGCTTAGTGCATTAGCTACCACGTTCGCTTTGCTTGGATGATAAAGGATTTCCAGGTCGTAATCTTTAATCAATTCCAGCCACCTCCTCTGTATCATGTTTAATTCCTTTTGACTGAAAATATATTTGAGACTCTTATGATCTGTGAAGATCTGACAGTGAGTGCCGTACAAATAATGTCGCCAAATCTTCAGGGCAAAAACAACGGCTGCTAACTCTAAATCATGAGTCGGGTAGTTAATCTCACACGGTTTCAACTGTCGAGAGGCATAGGCAATCAACCTATCCTTCTGCATCAACACGTAACCCAGACCCTGATTTGAAGCATCGCTGTAAACCATGAACCCATCAGTTCCATCTGGTAGTGCTAATATTGGCACCGTTGTCAGTCTTCTTTTAAGTTCATCAAAACTAATCTGACATTTCTCGTCCCACATGAATTTCTGAGTCTTCTGCAACAGCTGAGTAAGCGGACGAGCGATCTTGGAAAATCCTTCCACAAAACGACGATAATACCCACAAGTCCTAAGAAACTTCGGACTTCCTTCACGTTCTTAGGAGATTCCCACTCCAAGATTGCCTCAACTTTCTTCGGGTCTACCTGTACTCCGTCGGTTGATATCACGTGCCCAAGGAACATTACTTCCTTAAGCCAGAACTCGCATTTGGAAAGTTTTGCGTAAAGTTGTTCATTCCTCAAAGTATTCAAAACAATACGCAAGTGTTCTGCATGCTCTTCTGGATCATTCGAATAAATCAATATGTCGTCAATGAAAACGACCACGAATTTATCTAAGTATTCTAAGAATATCCGATTCATCAATTGCATAAACACAGCATGAGCATTAGTAAGACCGAAAGGCATTACCACAAACTCATAATGCCCATACCGAGATCTGAAAGCAAATTTCGGTATATCAGATTTCTTAATCCTCAACTGATGGTATCCTGATCTCAAGTCGATCTTCGAGAATACCATCGCCCCCTGCATTTCATAAAACAAATCATTGATCCGAGGTAGTGGGTATTTATTCTTGATCGTCACCTTGTTTAGCTCTTTGTAATCAATACACAATCGGAGGGATCCATCTTTCTTCCAAACAAAAAGAACGGGCGCACCCCAAGGAGAAATGCTAGGTTGAATGTAACCCTTCTGCAACAATTCTTCAAGCTGTTTCTTTAACTCGTACATCTCGGTTGGCGCCATACGGTATGGTGATCTGGAAATCGGTGCGGCTCTAGGTTCCAATTCGATATTAAACTCTACAGCTCTACGTGGAGGTAATCCAGGCAGCTCGTCAGGGAATACATCTGAGAATTCATTCACCACTGGGATAGACGAGAGCTCTACTCCTTCTTCCTTCTTCATGGCGTAACACCAATATTCGGTACAGTCCTGGTTCAGTAATTTGATCGCCTTCATGGCCTTGATCACTTTCCCTGAACTTCCTGGTCTCCATCATTCGAATAAATGTCCGGACCCGTCATCAGCAATAATCGAGATAACTCTTTTCCGATAATTCAAAATAGCCCCATAACGATCGAGCCAATCATCTCCAAGAACTAAATCGTCACCATAAATATCGACCACAATAAGATTTGATGGCCAATTCCTCCCTCCTATCGACACAGGAAAATTTCTAGCTTCTAAATTTCCCACAATCCTCTCTCCACTCGGCAGACTCACAACATAAGGTTAAAAATCATGCAAACACGAGATTTTCAAACGATTAACACAGTTCAATGATATGAAAGAATGCGTAGCTCCTGAATCGAATAAGACACTAACTGGTTGCAAAAGAATATGAATCGTACCTGATGCAACAGCACTATTCTGGTCATCAGACCTCCTCATCTCATAAAGGCGCGGAGGAACGGACCCAGCACTAGATGCTTCTTATTTCCGAAATTCTACTGCTGCAGACCACTCTGCTGTGTCAGGTTCACACTCATCTCTTCCGGAGCTTGGGCTGAAGTACGAGATCCAAACGATCTAGTCACATTCCAACAAAACGTCGCACGATGCCCTTCTTGCCCACATTCAAAACAGATCACAGAAGGAGCAGAGCAATCACGCCGAATATGCCCTGCTCGTCCATAGTTATAACACTTTTTCGTTGCATCTGAAACCGTCGATGTTGTTCGGAACTTCTTTCCACCTCGGGAAGGATACGTAGGCCTCTTGGATGAATAGAATGAGGACTGGCCCTTGCGGGGCCCACTACCATTGTTCTCAGTGAAGTTGCCAGACACTTTTGCTTCTTTGATTCCGCAAATTTCTCTACTGCTGCCTCTTTCATCTCGTAAGCTAGGGCTTTATCCTGATACTGTCGGAGAGTTGTACATTCGAATCCTGACATATATTGCTGGATCTCCGGCTTCATTCACATGTCAAAGTGGAAAATCTTTTCCGCCTCGGTCCTGACCAGATGTCGCACGCAGGTCAGCTGGTGATCAAAAGTCTTAATCATGTCTATCATAGATGCATAGGGATGTCAATTTTACCCGCATTGTAAAATTACCCGCGGGTAAACGGGTTATAGGGGCGGGTAGTACCTGCAGGTTCGGGTAAAGGGTAGGGTACTGCCCGTACCCGTTTTTTTTTGTTAGGGTAAGGGTAGGGTATGGAATTTATGTTTTACCCGATTACCCTAAACATTAAATATATACATAATATATATATATATATATAAATATATATTTATATATTATATGTATAAAAGAAAATACAAACCTATAGGCTATAACTGGTAAAAGACATATGTCACAACTTTTCTTCAACTGTACAAGAAACCCTATTTTCTTCACTCTCTGTCGTCGCCCCATCTCCCTGTTTTCTTCTCCCCTCTCTCCCGTTATCTAGGGTTCAAAAAAACAACCGCTTGCTTCTTCTCCCCATCTCCCTATAACCTTGCTTTCTTCAACTGTACAACAACCGCTTGCTTCTTCTTCAATCGGCATCGAGATAGGTCTTTTCTCTCTCAAACTCTATCTTCCAATTCACTCTCAGACACGTCGGCCTCACTGCTTCGGGTTCTATATGTCTAACTCTATCTTCCAATTTTGCAAATTCAAGTGAGCGATCCAACATCTGCAAAGTCTTCGTCTAGAGGAAAAAAGGTAAGAAACCATTCTACTATGAAATTAATAATTTATTTGAACAGATGTTGCTCACTTTTAATGTTATAGCTGCACAGTTCAATTAATAAATTGCACATTTCAAACAATATTCTAGCTGAAATGTGAACTGAAATAATATGTAATTTTTAATATGTGAACAGAAATGATATGTAATTTTGTTAACTTTAATATGTGAACTGTGCATATTTTTAATATGTGAACTGAATGATATGTTTGTATAATTGTATTGTTTTCTCTTTGTTTCTTGTCTGCTCCTAAAATGTTATGTTGTCATTTTAAAGACAGTATGTCTACCCCTGAGGACTCAGCTGCATTAGTAACAATACCGTCAGAGCAGTCTAGCCATTATGAAAGCATTGGAGGGGATGATAATGTTCAAGTTCCACTATCAATTGATAGTCAAAATCAGAACGAGAGCAGTACAACTGGTTCGAGTAAGAAGAGAAAAGAAATATCTGAAAGAATGGCCTTGTTAATTCGGCACTAGCCTGCATTTGATACTTGTTTCCTTCGTTGCTACAGCTGCTAGAGATGCGAATAGGGGTTTTCTTTCCTCTTTCTGTATATCAAATACTGCTCGTATCAAAGACTTATTCTTTTTGTTATTGTGTGCTCAACTCTTGTGTTTTGTTGCTATGTTTTCATAACAAGAATTTGGTTTGTTTGTATTGATTGAATTTTGCCTGGACTCATTTATTTTTATTTTTTTGTGGCTAGACTCATTTATTTTTATTTTTTTGTGTTTTTTTTGGAGTTTTTTGTTGTGAAATAGAATAGCATTAAATAAATATAAATGGGTAATCCGCTTTACCCGCGAGTGCCCGTTTACCCACTGGGTAATACCCATACCCTACCCGCTATAAACAATAGGGTAATAGGGTAGGGTATGGGAAAGAAATTTTATATGAGGGTAGGGTATGGGGAAGGCATACCCATACCCTACCCTACCCATTGACATCCCTATAGATGCCTCCAGATTTTACGGTGAGAAAAACTCTCGGACTCTATCCTCTCTAACTGGACGAGGACAATATTGTGCTTCCATCATTAATTTGAATTCTGTTCAGTTAGCATCATGATCCTCAGGTCGAATGTCTTCCCACCAGTCGAAAGCTTCCCCAGTCAGAAAATACTGAGTGATCGGGACTTTTCGGTCATCGGGGCAATTAATCCCCGCAAATATCTTCTCCAATTCTTTCAGCCAGTGGTCCCATGTAGGCATCTCTGAAGAACCGTCGAACTTCGGTGGGTGTAGTTTGACCACTTCTGAAAGCCACTTGTCTCCACGATTGTCTTCGTTTCGCTGTTGACCCATCGTCACCTGCATGCGGTCAACCACCTAAGCAAATTGGGTCATCTAAGTGACCACTTGTTGAAGCACTCCCGGCATGTTAGGATTGCATCATCCTCCACGGTTCGCGCTTGGTCGTTATTAACAGACTCCTGTTGTCTGCCGGGACTAGAATCAGCTCAATTAGCCGACAAATCAGGGGTAGACGACGAATCTTCCTATCTCGCATTACCACGTCCGCATCCACGACCTCCTCTCAACATACTGTAAACATAATTACTCAATATCCACAAAACACAAAATAATTAAAATGGTAGTATAGGAGATTAGGAAACTTACAACCACAGTCCACATGACGACGCTCACTGTACAGTGATGTTATACGTGCCCAACAAAACAAACGACATAAACAGACCCAACCAAACCCAACTGCCAAGATATCCATGAATATTAGCTCTATACCATATTCTGTAACACCCCGAGATATTCGGAATAATTACAGCGCCGTAAACCCTTTTATATAAGAGTTTACAAGGCTAAATTAAAAGAATAGCTGAACAATACGAAAAATACCACCAATAGTTGCGTAATTAAATAACCGGTTAAACCATCACAACACAATTCACTTATTACAAATTTCTCGAATCATCCAAAGACACACATACTCGAGCACTAAATACCAAACCAGAAAATCGAAACAACACAGCGGACAACATCACTGTGCCCCTTCATCATCGTGTCGATACTGTGGTTGCTTTCCCGCTCCTCGACTACCTGAACATCAAAAAAATATCCACCCCCGTAGTACAAATATCATAATATACCAGAACAGATATGCAACAACGTTGCATAATAAAATACAGAACACATACTTCCACTACCAGAATCTAATGATGCGAATCTATATGATTCCATCAACACAATATGGGCAATCCAGTGATCCAGCGCCCTCAGCATAGATCCCAAGATGATCCCGTCGGTCCAACACGAGGTGGAAAAACTCGTCCAATGATCCAGCGCCCTCAGCATAGATCCCAAGATGATCTCGTCGGATCAACACGAGGTGGACATCTAATACAGCGCCCTCAGCATATATAATATCCGAAATTTCTACTTCTGTTGTTTAATATTATTTTATCCGAGTTATATTATACAGTGTGGAATCTGTACAATATGGATAAAATAATGAAGGACTCAGATGTCAGTATTGGTATAATTGTCGTATTTGGTAGACAATTACAATTGAGAATATCGTGTATCAGGTTATCACACTTTTGATATTGGGTATATTGTATGAGAATATTATTGGATTCAGTATTTGTGTTCAGTGTGTCGTCTGTTCGTTTTTGGTATGTCGAGACGTTGGACAGAAATTGCGGGAAATGGCTAAGTGTAGCATTATTAGTGCACGCTATCGTGCAGGTTTAGCGCACGCTAATGGTAAAAGATAGCGCACGCTAGTTCAAAACAGATAAGAGGGAATCTACGTGTGGACCGAGTCACTTTCGGCGCATGTGCCGACGAAGTCAACTGATGTTTGTCGTAAAGCATTAGCACACGCTAATGCCTGTTGTTAGCGCATGCTAATATCAGACTGGTCAACAGGGAATCTTGGCTTTATTGGTTGCTTTCGGCATGTGGGGTCACGAGCATATTCGGGGTAGGTGCAGACTGTAGCAAGTCAACTACGATTAGCGCACGCTAAGATACAAGATTTTTGCGTGCGCTAGACACTGTAGTTTACGTACGTTATTGCATGGATAAGCTGATGTGCGGAGCAAGTCAGTAGCCTCTGCACCGCGATAGCGCACGCTAACAAAAGAGAGTTAGCGCACGCTAAGCATGTAATGTACGTTAAACGAGGATGTTAGCATACATTAATAATATACAGTATATATGAGTAGTTGGCTGTCATTCCTCATTTCATCCATTCTCTTCTTGCAACCGATAGAGAGAACCCTGGGAGGACATTTGGAGTTCCTAAACACTGAGGGATGATCCTCTTTAACAAGATTAAAGATGGAAATCATGGATTAAAGCTTTGTTCTTTAAATCATTGGCGATTCTTGGAAATGGATTCAACCTTGGAAATCAATCCATTCCTTCAAAAAGGTAATCACTCTTCATCTTTGGATTTCATTTTGGATTGAATGTTGATGTTCTTGAGTTGATGATTATTACATAAACAAGTTAATAAGTATGATTAGGATATGGATTACCGGATTATGATGATGTTGTTATTGATATATGGATATTGATGTGATTCGTATGGTTTTAATCGTGTTGTTCGTCCTCTCGAGATAAGTTGGTTAATTCTTCTCCTCAGTTTCGGATGTTGACGTTATTGTTGATAATTACTCACTGTAATGATAGATTATGGAAGTATTGTTATGTTCTTAAGGTTTCATGATGTTGATATTGAGGAAGATGATATATGGACATAGGACTTGGATTATAAGTTGAATGATTGTTTATATGTTAAAGGATATCGGATTTCGTTGTCTTGATAGCTTTGAACATGGTTTTGAATTACTTAGTGTTCTTGATAATTGCCATATGTTGATCGATACTTGTAAAACATGCAAACTGTACAGCAGTAGCGCACGCTAAGCTTACGGGCTAGCGCACGCTAACGGGAGCTACTTAGCGCATGCTATGTTATGCGTTTAACGTGCGCTAAGTAGGCAGATAGTGCAATATTTTCGGTTTGTGGTTGTGAATTTGTACTGGTTTGAGTTGGATTGTTCAGACTTATGTTTAACTGAGATGTCGTAGAACCGTTGGGTTTGTGGATTGGTTATGTCGGTTATTGATTGTTATCGGATTGTTGTTTATTGATTATTGCCATAGGTTGTGGTAAGTGATCGGTGATTAGAACCATGCTTTGCGGTCGTATTTAAGAATTTTCGTAGATTGCATTGATCGGGGCCGAGGGAGTTGTAGATGACGGCAAGGAATTTGGTAACGACTTCATCGGTATCGAGGCAAGTTATTACTTGCTCAGTTATAATGTTTAATGAATGGTTTTAGTTTCATTTCGTTTATAATGCATATAGCAATGATTATATGTTGTCTTTACGATTCTGGAAGTTAAATCATACTGTATATGATTTATTTCGGTTATTGGCATATTCGGGTATCGAGATTACATTATGGTAAAGACGAGTATATGAGTATCTATAGTTCATTATACGTTTGGATCGCCGAGCATTGAGGATAATTGCCGGTGATGATTTGACATCGAGATTGCTCGTGAAGGACTCGGGACAAGTATTTTAGTTTGATTCGGTTAAGTGTTAATGATGTTGATCATGCAGGTTGTCATTCATGTTGCTGAACATGAAGTCGTCCTAGTTGTTTCATCATAGTTTCGTTCATGTTTTGATTCATATGTTGTTCATGTTGATGAACATATTGAGTTGCATATGTGTATGCATAATTGTATTGTTTATGTTGTAAATGATCCGATGGGATCATGAAGATCTATGCTGAGGGTGCTGGATCGGATGTCCACCATGCGTTGGTTCGACGGGATCATCATGGGGATCTATGCTGAGGGCGCTGGATCATTGGACAGGTTTTCCATCATGCGTTGGTCTGACGGGATCATCATGGGGATCTATGCTGAGGGCGCTGGATCATTGGATTACCAGTATTGTGCTGATGGAATCTTGTGAATTCGCATCATTGATTTTATCATGTGTTGTTGTGCATATGTGTATTGTTGGTTATCCACCTTATGCTGATCTGATAGGATCAACAAGGGGATCTATGCTGAGGGCGCTGGATCGTCGGATTTCCATTGAGTATACATCATTGTTATTGTTGTGATCATATTGACGTTGTCATATGAGTATGCATTTGTAGGTCTTGTGTTAGGACCGTGCCCGTAGGTTGCATTGATCTGATCTTGGATTAGACTGATATGATTGTCGTGGTATTGTGCATCTCGAGGTATGTTCCGTATTTCCCTTGGTATATGTCTTTGATAGACAATCGGTTTTCGTGTTGAGACTTGACGATGTTACCCGACGGATTTGGGTTAGACAGAGTTAGTAGATTTCTTAACCGTGAGTTATGATAAAGTTTTGAGAGCTTTGGGTACTGTGAGAGAAGCAGTACGAGACGTGAATTTTGGTAGAGTTATGGTAGTAGGATTACTGTGGTAGTATTCTTACACTGGTACAAATATCCCCTTTACAGACACTAAAATAGTGTCAGTAATTAGTTTTACTGACACTTCATAATAGTGTCAGTAATGCTAAAGCCAGAAAATACTGACACTAATTTTTAGTGTCAGTAATACAAGAGTCAATAAATACTGACACTAAAATAGCGTCAGTATTTTATTTTGCTGACACTAAAATAGTGTCAGTAATTAATTTTTTACTGACACTAAACATTAGTGTCAGTATGTTCTGGCTTTAGCATTACTGACACTATTATGAAGTGTCAGTAAAACTAATTACTGACACTATTTTAGTGTCAGCATATGTTCAGATTTGTGAAAAAAAATGTATTATTATCTCAATTACATTTTTTTGTTTAATTACATGAAAAAAATACCATAAATTAAAATTTTCAAACAAGCATTTCACTTATAAAACATCCCAAATGCAATTCACTTAAAAAAGCAGCAGAATACAAAACCAAGCATCGAGAGCCAACAAAATACAATCAAACTACTAAACTACCAAGTCTGAGAAATTCTAAACTATACCAATAGAACACCTCAATCAAGTATACTAATCAAGCATTCAACTTAACTACTAACAAAACACTTCAACCAAGTTTTGCAGCTGGGCCTTGGAAATGGATTTAAGCTAGCTTGGTAAATCAGTCGAGTGTGCTGCCAGACCTGACAAAAAGTATAGGTGTGCTATACCTAAGCTGAACAAAGAGATGTAAACAGTTGTACAGGTGTTACACGTGAACCACATACCTTTCTCCAGAATATCATATTGATCCCATTATACAACTCAATTCCAGCAACGTTGAGATCGTTACCAAATAAGCAAACTCGAGCTCAAAAGAATAAAGCTCAATTAAACACTTCTACAAATAACAAACAAACAATGGAGAAGCGGTGGAGACGATTGTTTCATCATTTTGGTTGGGAATGAACTTGTGAACCCACGTCAAAACGAGGGATACTATGCAGCTGACTTGGTCACTTATCCCAACCAAAAAAAAAAAAAAACAGCATTCAAAAGAATATCTGAGTACTAAATACCCTTCACTGCTGTCTCACATCGGTATCTTTTTAATCCTAACATTACTCCAAGGCGTGTTTTTGTAATGAGAAATAAATAGAAAAATAACGGGTAACATTACTTCTCGTTCTAAACTCGAAAGGCTCCGACCAAAACTCAGGGACAAAATTCAAACAAAAAAAAAACTCATCTTCAACACAACAACAATGGGACATGTCGCAAAACTGTTTTTATATCAAAATGGCAGCAATCCACACCATCAGTGAATATGATTTGTTATAATAGAACTAACACTCATTAACATGAAGAGTTCATGCACCAATAACAACATTAAAAAAAAGGCATACTCGTCCTCCAGTTGAGAACCACAAATGTTCAACGGTAACTCTTCAAAGGATCAGCTGCTTTGCCTGATCGTGCATCAGTCCATGCTTTAGCTATTGTTCTCTTCATATCCTCGTCCCCTTCCTCATACATATTCTGTAAACAAATTAAGAATTAATTTAAATCATCATTATTTACTAAAAAAAGGAAAAAAAAAACAGGTTTCTCAATGTGCTCAAGGCCATACCTTCATCAAGTCCATTATTCCAGCCATTGGATCCCATTCCTTGTCTAAGTTCGGCTTCAACTGTGACATCATACAGTTATACAATAATGACAACTCCACACCACAATACGAATATTTATACATGCAAAAATTAATTACCTTGTCTTCCTTGAAGTGCAAATCCGACCAGTTCCCTTTAGAAGCTTTGACTAGAGCAATAACCACCCTCTTGGACTTCACAATCAACTTGCATTTCTCGGGCACGATCTCTTTGTTCAGCTTAGGTATAGCACACCTGTACTTTTTCCCTTGGACATCATGAAACTTGATATCAAAAGACATCGGCTTAAACACTTAAATCAAAACTGTAAACACTTAAATCAGAACGACACGGGCCTATGATGAGTATTGTAAACACTTAAATCAAAACTGACCTCTATCAAACGGCCATTTGCAATGAGTCTCTCACTTAAATTACAGTAAAGATATCCAACAAGAACTGTACGACCCTAGAAGAAGATTAATAGACAACAGAGTGAAGAACTACTGTAAAAAAGAGGGAGAGATAAGCAAAATTGCTCCAACTGTGTCTGCTATGTCCTCCTCTTCTAGTGCAATAGGAGGGGAAGGTTGAGTTTCGTGTTCCTTTACCTCTGGACGACCATGTATTTGAGCCTCCACTGATGAATAAGGATTAAACTCAATCAGGTGAAAATTGCTCTATTTTCAAATTGTGTAATAGGTCGTGTTATTAATAACGAGGTCTCCCTAAGGCAGCTGGACCGTTAATAGCTTTGGCCTCATCAAGCAGTGCTTTATATATTTTCTATTGATTCCTTGCTCTTTCAGTCACCAACCACTGCCACCATGACATATGCATAGATTACAACAAGTTGAGATCAGGACAAACATTTTCTATCTTTAAACATGGAAGTGATTTCTTGCGCATTTATCAAGTTGACAAAGAAGAAGAAAAACATGAAAAACTACCTCATCGCCTTCTTCTACAGGTCATCCAAGCAATACCCTAGATGTCGCCCACATGCGGGTCCCTTCACCAACCAAAAGCCTTATCAAGACAAGTTATTCTAATCATCGATATCTCCGCCTGATTCTAGAAAATAAAGCATACAACAGTACATTTATGAATCATTTATCAGATATCTTCCACAAACAGAAAGCATAGAGTGAATGGGGGGGGAGAGACAAATCATGTTGCTCTATATTAACATGTCGATGCAGGTTCACCAGAAAATAAATCACCCATATGGAGAGACTTGCATGAGGTAACTCATGTACAAATTTCATTGAAAATAAAAAATACAACATGGTAAAAATGTGGCAGTAGAAAAAGAATGAAAACCATCACAAAGGTTTTCGAAGTTTCCAGTGAGTGATACCATGCATAAACGGTATAATATATAGATGGATAAAATATCTTCAAGAGAAAATAATTCATATAATAATACAGCAAAAGAAAGTAGTTCGTGTGGTTCTTTTGCCCGTAAAACAAGGGGAAAATTGCTAGGTTCTTTTCCAAATAGTTTGAAAACAATGTGATCCGTGTGGCTCTGTGATGACATAAATCAAGATAAGAAAAAATGATATCTAAAGTTAAATGATATATATCTGTTCTTCAATTCTATAAGCAGCATTAAATGAACCAATCTTACAATTACATCAAACCGCAAAAACAAGTAAACTGTAAACCTATTTTACAAACATGAAACTCACAACAGTCATATAACACACAACTAAAACATTAGACGTTGTCTACCAAAACGTAGAATAATCATAACTGAAACATTAGACATCTCCATATGGACAGAAACAATAGACCTCGTTAGTTCAAATAAAACACTGTATCCACAGACAATGAAAAACAACACAACTACATGATTTCAAAACTCAAAACGAACTTCAAAGCATACATAAATCAACAAGCAACAAAATCAAAGCTTAAAAATCGAATAAACAATAAACTAGGTTTAAGCTGACCTCCATCTGAAGGTCTCTTTCTATTCCTCGGCAACGACATCTATGTAAATTGATTTCCACCATTAATCCTGCTTCACCGGTCGGAATAGATCAGAAATCAACAATTTATCCCAAAATCCGCCAGCATTTTCCTCAATTTTCTTATTAGAACAAAGCTTAGACAACAAACAACAAAATCGTCGGATTAGAATTTGAGAAAACAGAAAAAATGAACAAAAACTCTAGGGTTTTAACCTCAAATCGCCGGATTCAATAGAGACGTCGATTAGAACTGAAAAAATTGCAGAGAGAAGGAACCGCCGAAAATCGAACGAGAATTTGGTGAAGTGAAAGAAGGATGGGGCGACGACTGATGTAAATGAGGGAGAGAGAGACTTTTATCGATGGAGTAGATGGAGTAGGGTTAGGTGTGAAGTATTATAAATAAATATGTTTTAAATAAATTGAGTTTTTTTTATTATTGATATTTAAGTATTAGTAAATTCTGATACTCAAGTTACTGATATTTAAGTGTCAGTATCTTATGACACAATTATATTAAAAAAAATGAGTCAAATGTCTGAAGTTACTGACACTTTTGATATAGTGTCAGAAACTAAGTGTCAGTAAATACTGTTTTTGTAGTATTCTTACTTAGTATCTCATTGGTATGTAATTATTGATGTGACGTGATTGATATCATTGTTGGATATTATGGCTGACCCCATCGTGGGCTTTCTTTTTAGGTTCTTTGGATATCGAGCTTGTAGCGGTCGTGGAGAGATGAGCTTCCCGGAGGATACTGGCTATGACATGTGTTTATAAATCGAGTGTTCTAATTTGATGTTGTATTCCGCTGCTAGAGTAATTTTATTTAGTTGTCCTTTCCGCTGCGAGAGTATTTAAATGGCCTTCTGATATCTAGTAACTTAGGTTACTTTGTCAATTGCTTTCTAAAGTATTTTGTCGGTACGTGTAAGCGATAGCTTAACGTACACTTTCAAACTATTGAGTTTCGGTCGTTTGGCCTTGCCCTTTTCAAAATGAGGTTTTACGACGGTTTTGATTAACGAGTTTTATAACGTCTTCGAATATTTTTAAAGATAGTATTGTCGTTAGCCTCTTGGGCAACTGTAAATGGTTGCGAAAATTTCTCTTAGCCTTGTGGGTTCCATCTCGGGGCCCACGACGCTGTAATATTCTCGGTTAAATCTAGGGGTATTACAGAATATGGTATCAGAGATTAGGTTGTGAAAACCTAGGCGGTCGGGTCGAGTTGGGTCGTGCTTTTGTCGTGTCATTCGAGTTGTCGATTGACAAATATTAGAGTTGTGAGTTATTGTTGTTCACTCGGGCTTGTGCGTTATGTGATTTACCAGTGTAGTACTGGGGTGTTGTAAACTTTTCCAAATGGTGTTAACGTGTTTCTTGAGATAGAGTTGTGTTGTGTTCTCGAGTTGAACTGAGTTTGCAAAATATGTGTTTTGAAGATACCTATGTCGAGTATTTTATTGAGTCGAGACATGTGCCAGTATCACGGGGAATCGTCGGCTTCACGATCGGTAAGTTTTTAGATTTTTGAATTGCATTGAGATTTATTGCCGAGCTAAGTTGATATGCTTTGGGATTCAGTAGAATATTATGTGTTACAGTATGAGGTGACAGAATTGGGACAGGATTGATGATCTTGAGAAGTTAGGATTTTGGGAAATCAATATGTCGGTTAAGTTTTGGAACGGAGTTGTGTACTCGGGAGAAGAAATGTGGATTGTTGAGAAGAACATGTAGTCATGTTAGTTCGTTTTGAAATATATGGAACTGTATTCGAGCATTTGAAAATGATACTTTTCAAAATGAATATTTTACGGATGTTTTATTGGGAATGATGTTTGGGCCGAGACCCAATAGATTTTTGAAATAGTTTATAACTCAGGACTTGGGGTCCGAAAAGGGTTTTCTACTTTTTAAAACTTCTTGTAATACGGAATGAGATGCGGGCTGAGACCCTAATGTTTCAAAAGGCTTTTCTGTTTTCTAAAACTCCCGAGATTGTAAAACACTTTACTAATCGTTTATGCATTTTATTTCTACCTTTCGGGGTTTTGATTTAATTGTCCAAATGGGACTTCTCGGGTAGTCTTTCGCTGTGTTTGATTTGTTAATTATTCCATATTTTGTCATAGCATAATTGAGGTGATCCAAGATGGGATAATGGTTGACATTGTGAGTCATGTGGGGAAAAGGAGTTATTTATTGGAGCCTATATGTTGAGATTTTAGATTCTATCGTGTAGTTTTCCGACCGAATGTCAGTGGAATTTGTGACGAGCCGGACTGGTATACGGGAGTATGGTTGTGGTCAATCATTTGCATAATTCCATTTTATTTAAATGTATGTTTTCGAAAAGAATTTTCATCGAGAACTTGACGTAAACAAATCGATTTAATTTTTCGAAAATTGATTTCGTGATCTTACGAAAATTTATGTTTTGAGTTTTGGAATTTTTGAAAACTTTCGAAAATTGTCTTCGTGACAAGATTATATGATTTCAAGCTGGTTTTGAAAATGGGATTGATGTACATACGCATTTAGTACATAATGCATATCGTGGTGAAGTTCTGAGTGAAACTCACCAACTGGATAACACACTAATGGTACTATGAAAGGAGATTCGAACTTTAATATGGCAGTTTGGTTATCCAGGGATGATCGGTTGATCTATCGGATGAGAGGAATATGCTGCGTATTGTAGATTCATGCACAGGATGCGACTTTAGAAACTTTGAATTTTCTGAAATCGGGACATATGTGCTATGTGATTCCATTGGTATGGTAGTAGCGCGATTTTACCATAATGATTTTCGAATGATTTCTTTGTAAGTGTAGATTTGGGGTTGTTAACCTCATGCTGGTTGTTTTGAGTATCGATTGGTCGTTCCCACTCCATGTATAATTTGGATATGTTCGACGGGTTGTAATTGGTTGTTCGTACGCGGAGGGGTATGTTCACCAGTCGGGTATGTTTATGTAATATCCGCAATTTCGAATTTCGGTAATTTTCTTTTTTCGGAGGAAGTCCGTTTTGACGACTCGCTCATGACCTTTCGTCATTTCGAGAATGATTAATTCTGCACTTTTTGTCATCCGAGTTCGTTTCGGTGTCGTTTTGTTGAGTTCCGTGTCCTTAATCGACTTTTTCACGTGGGAGTTCGACTTTGTAAAGTCGCCATTAATTTTTGGTAACTCCAAAAATTCTAAATCTTTGCAATATTATTGAGCATCGAGTTAGCTTTCCAATGGTTCGAACGGTGAGTCAATCGGAGTCCGGACGAGAGAGTTATGGTCGTTTTAGCTCACCCGCCAAGTATCGCCGATCACGCGGCCGAACTCGACCGTGTCGTCCGACACGGCCCGTGCCGCATCGCCCTGAAATGACGAAAGTTTCGCCTCAGACCCGACCGTGTCGCCCGACACGGCCCGCCGTGCACTCGCCTGGGAAATGCCGACCGATCGCTGACACGCCCGACCGTGTTCCAGACACGGCCGAGTCGCGTGCCGAGTCGCCGCTTGGACGGGTCACTTTCGGAAGGCCCTCCGCGCCGCGACCGTGTCTAGCAGACACGGTCGAGTCCTCGGTCAATCAGCGCCACGACCGTGTCAGGCGGACACGGCCGAGTTTGTCAAGCCTATAAAAGGCCCCGCAGACGTTTTTCTTGCCATTTTTCACCTTCTTCTTCTCCTCTTCCGCACCGGGCGTGTTCTAAGCTTGAAGCCATGTTGTTTAACAACATATCCATGGAGTTTGGAGGTTCATAACATCGATTAATCCTTCCATAACTTGCTCCGATCGACCGAATCAAGGCAAGTTTTCCTAAAATATAGTTTTGGGGATTTTGTTCGATTTGTCCGTTTAATTCGCTTTAACTCGTAATATTGATGGATTTATGATTGTTAAGATATATTATATCTAATTTCTTGTTATTCCACGGTTGGATCGCCACGGATTTGTCGTTTTATTGAGTATTTTATCGACGCCTTGAAGGTGTTCGATAAAATGTCTTAGAGGGGTTTTTGGGCGTTCTACGATTATCCTTACTCGTATGATCGATGATTTATTGATTATATTGTTGTTAGGGTCGAGTTTCTTGTGAAGAAACCGTGTTGAACCCTTCCGCTCGCTATCGCCTTCCTTTTCGCTAACACATCGCGCCCAAACTTTCCGCTGAGCCGTATCCGCTCGTGGTTCCGTGCTCGTGGTATCGAGGCAAGTACCTTGTCCATACCATTCTTGTTTTGTGGATATGATAATTGGTGATCATCTTGGTGTGTTTGTTTATTTGTTTGAAATGAGTTTTCAAAGGATTCGCTAGCCTCGTTAAGGCTTACTTTCAAAACGCGTGTGTTTTGTAAATTGTGTGGGTTGTAAGTGATTACATGAATCCTTTAGATATAATTGATGTTGATGTTGCGCTTGATAATGCGTGTGTACGAGTATTGCTTATTTCCGCGTTATGGTTGACGTGCGTGTTGTTATTTATTCGTGGTCGTGGACTGACGGATGAATTATGTGAATTGGTGAATCGATTTGATAATTGTTACAACGATTGATCGCGGTGCTTGATGTTTGTGATAATGTGGATACTTGTTGTGAGAAACGTCGTATCCGGAACCTCGAGGGCGGGCGTGCACTCCGCCCGGTGTATGCCGCAATGTGCGGCTCCATATGGGTGGTGAACGCCGGTGTTACCTAATGCGCGCGCAAGGGGCGGCTCTTGCGGGAGTGACGCGGTGCGGTGACATGTTCAATGAGCGGCCAACATGATGGAAGTGAACGCCGGTACACAAAAGTGCAAGGGAGGCGCCTGGCAGCTTATTGGTTACTGTATTTGAGTGATAGCTAAGACCCCGTTACCGAACGATGTTCGTATCTCAGAATTCTTTCAACTCACTTTTAAATGTTTGTCTTGATATAGACCGCGATTCGTGTTTTTGAAAGCTTGTTTCAACTTGTTTTTAAAGCATTGGTATCAGGGTTAATTAACCAAGGAGGTTTGACGAAATCTCCGAGGGTTAATTAATCGGGGGTCTTGAGCAGGATATGTCGAATGAGAGATTGTACCTTTGATGGTATTGTGGTGCTATTCTGTGTTTTGGGTCGAGGACCCTGTGGAATGTTGAGATGATTGATCTCGTGTTGATATTATTTGGGTTTGGGTCGAGAACCCTGTGGAATGTTGAGATGATTGATCTCGTGTTGATATTATTTGTGTTTTGGGTCGAGAACCCCGTGTGATGTTGAGATGTTTGATCTCGTGCCGATATTATTTGATTTTGGGTCGAGAATCCCGTGGAATTATTTGTGAAGACTCGTTTGTGTTGATTGAGTGGCTTTCTTGCAAATTGTTTTCTATTAAAACTCTCGATGGCATCTTTAAAACTGTTTTATAAATGGTTTCCCTTTATCGGTGATCTTTCGGTTTTGAGAAATGTTTATCAAACTCATGCCTCGGGAAGTACTTTTCGTTACGTTTAGATTTTTGAGGATTCCTGGTTATTGTTATTCGTGAAATGTGAATGGTATGGCTCGTATTTGCACTTTGTTCTTGCACTAGCAAAACAATGGAGTTTTGCTAACCCCCGAGTATTCGGGGGGTGGATGTCTGTTTTTGCATTCAGGTTTGGGAGCATAACACATGGTCGGCACGGAGGATGATGAAAGATGAACGATACTAATCACACGAGGATCCGTATGAGGTCATTGGTATAGTTATAGTTTATTTTCCGCTGTGGTATTCTTTCCCGTTGTACGGGAGTGTGTTGTACTCGACCCCTGCGTGGGCATGTAATGAGTTTGAGTTGTATGTATTTATTGAAAGACCAAATCGGTCTACTTAGTCATTTTAGCCTTAAAGGCATTGTCGAGTTGTTCTATGTTGTTACCAGCCTGGTAGATCCTTGAGGAAAGGTTCTACGGCGTGTAATATCCCTGAGCGGATTGGGGGTGTTACATTTATGGTATCAGAGCTTAGGTTGTGGAAACCTAGGCTGTCGGGTCAGTGGTGTCTGTTGAGTTTTGTCTTGTCGGATTTTATCTGACTGAGTCGTGTCGCGACGCGTCGTCTGAGTTTGTTGGTCGTGATTAGTATCGTGGGCGATCATCATCTTCGTGCGACCTGTGAATGTAAGTCTCCCTTCTTTGTGTTGTGCCTCGTGTGACACGAGCTATTTTTATGATTATTTGTTAAGTGACGGAATCCTTTTATGGATTTTGATTTCGTGATATGTGGTTATTTGACTCTCATATTTCGTTCATATGAGGAGTAGTGTTGTTGGATTATGCATGTTGAACAGTATTTCTTTTATCCGTGGTGAGTTCTTTTGTAATGAATTTCGTATTTTACCGACCGAGTTTTATTTCAAAACCGATTCCCTTAATCGAGTTTTTGGCATTATGGCCTTGACCACTTTGACGAAATTCTTATGACGGTATTTAGTATTTTGTAAATGGCTTTCGTGAGTTTTGAAATATTACCGTCATCGGCCTTTTGGCATTTTTGTAAATGGTTTTTAGTCCGGTGGGTTCCTAATGGGACCACGGCGCTATAATGTTCTCGTGAAATTACTCAAATTTTTGGGCATTCTAGCCCATTGAATTATTTTGAAAACCTTGAGTATCTTAGAAAATTAAAATTCGAGACGTACTTTTAAAACGAATTATTTTCTTGCGGTGTTTTCAAGGTGTTTTCTAATGCAAGAATACATTTCAAAATTTTCCGGTTGAGGAACAAAAACATTTTTGCGATAAATTCAAATGTAGTTGCTTAGAACAAAGCGTCGAATATTTTGAAAGTTTTTCACTACGTGAAGGTGTCCTCATTTTTGTTCAAACGCAAGATGATTTTCAAAGTCTCGATATTGATGTTTGTTAATCTTTTTTTAAAATGTTACTCAAGATAAACTGGTGTTTCCAAACTTTCTTCATAGGTGGTTTTCGTTTTTAAAAACTATATTTCCTGTTTGCTGACCGGAAATGCGTTTATGGTTTTCTAACGTTCGTTACGGTGTCAACCCCGAATTGTGATTGAATTGGTGGCGTGAGCGCCGAGTCGCTCGCCACGCATATGTTTTGTTGGCTCTCCGTGAGAGGTGTGAACCGGTGTTTACTGTTTATCGCCTCGTGGTGATTTGCGTATTGTCGCACTAGTGTGAGTTGTTATAGCCTGGATTTTTGTGCGTTATACACATGGGTGATTGTTTCATGATGTTTGTGATTGTGTGTCGATCGTCGCTCGGGATGTTGTAATCGTCGAATGATGCCGTTGTTGTTGTGATTTTTGTATGCGTTGATATGTTATGCCGAGTTGGCATCTCCGGTATGTTGTTTTGCGGTGTTTTGATCCATTGTATCGAGCATTTGTATTTTCGGTATGCCGAGCCGAGACGCTTCAACCGTAATGTGCCGGGCATGCACGTGTATATTGTCCTTCTCGCTCGGTAACACATTTCAAGTGTGGACTCGAGGGACACCGAATTCAATTTTGCGAATTGGCTACCGAGACTTTGGAGTTCGCGCTTCAAAGACAAATATCTAATCGGCCTTGAGAGGCCTTTGAAGGATGTTTCGTCGGTTGCTTGTTGTGTCGTCACCTTGATTTCATTGTGAGTTGCGGGGCGACCTTCTTTATAAGAGGTCGAATGTAGTACCCGTGTTGTTTTTAGACTCGCATTTTCTCTTTCTCGAGTCTATCGACTCGCTCATGTTCGTTGATACTTTCAACTTGTTCAGATTTCGGTTTCGCTGCTCGAACGAGCCGTGATCTTGTTTTGAGTCAACTGTTATCGCCGCGACTTTTTCGAGTTCGGCTCGATTCTTGTGAACCTTGTTCTAAGTGACATCATCTGGTTTTACTAGTTCTCTTATTCGAAGTGGATCGGATTTGGAACTTCTGTATATTCTGCTTTGTTGACTCATTTATGTTCGTTGACATTTCTGAGCTTGTCCTGCCCCTTGTTTTTGTTTATCGAACGAGTGTGGCATCATTTCGGAATAACTCGTTTGTCGTTGTGACTTTTCAATTGTTATTCCCTTTCCTGTGGATCTTATGCGAGTGTGCATCTTGTTGTTTTCACCGGATCTAGTTTTGTCTCGAGTCGAGATGTGAACCTCGGAGTTGTCGGTTAAACCTTATTGTTCTTCGTGATCCGAACATGATCGTTCGATTTTTGTTGTCTCGATCGTTTGTTTGTTCGGTTTTGTTCTCGTTTCGTGATTGATGAGCGTTCAGGCTCCTTCCTAATTCCCTTAAGTTCGGGAAATTAGTCTCGTTTCCGATCTTCCAACCCTTGGGCGGTGGAATTCCATATTTGTTCAGCGTTTGACCCGCGTTTAGATTGATGGACCGTCAGGTTGGTCAATCGTATTGATTTTCGTTCGTTGTGTTTTGTGATTGTTCGGATAATCGACTTGACTATATTATCCGTTTGATGACGCTTGTCATTTGTTGGTTTTATTGTATCCCTAACGGCGACATTGTGTTGGTCGTCGTGGAGCGTGTTTTCACGCCGTATGTCTCTTTGCGTTTCTTGAGAAGGCGCGAGTTTTCTATTTTTGTGTATCTCGTCGAGTTTTCTCAAGGGTATATTGCTCCCCTACTTGTTTTAAGTTTCGGACGAAACTTCTTTTAAGGAGGGTAGAATGTAATATCCGCACTTCAATTTCGTAATTTTCTTTTTCGCGGAAGTCCGCTTTGACGACTCGCTCATGACCTTTCCTCATTTCGAGAATGATTAATTCTGCACTTTTGTCATCCGAGTTCGCTTTTGTCGCTTTGTTGAGTTCCGTGTCCTTAATCGACTTTTTCACGTGGGAGTTCGACTTTGTAAAGTCGCCATTAATTTTTGGTAACTCCAAAATTCTAAATCTTTGCAATATTATAGAGCATCGAGTTAGCTTTCCAATGGTTCGAACGGTGAGTCAATCGAGTCCTGACGAGAGAGTTATGGTCGCTTTAGCTCACCCGCCGTTATCGCCGATCATCGCGGCCGAACTCGACCGTGTCGTCCGACACGGCCCGCCTGCACTGCCTCGAAATGCCGGAAGTTTCGCCTCAGACCCGACCGTGTCGTCCGACACGGCCCGCGTGCATCGCCTCGGAAATGCCGGAACCGATCGCTGACACGCCCGACCGTGTTCCGTGACACGGCCGAGTCGTGCCGAGTCGCCGCTTGACGGTCACTTTCGGAAGGCTCCTCCGCGCCGCGACCGTGTCTAGCAGACACGGCCGAGTCCTCGCCGGTCAATCAGCTGGCCACGACCGTGTCAAAGTGACACGGCCGAGTTTGTCAAGCCTATAAAAGGCCCCGCAGACGCTTTTTCTTGCCATTTTTCACCTTCTTCTTCTCCTCTTCCGCAGCTGGGCGTGTTCTAAGCTTGAAGCCATGTTGTTTAACAACATATCCATGGAGTTTGGAGGTTCATAACATCGATTAATCCTTCCATAACTTGCTCCGATCGACCGAATCAAGGCAAGTTTTCCTAAAATATAGTTTTGGGGATTTTGTTTGATTTGTCCGTTTAATTCGTTTTAACTCAGAATATTGATGGATTTATGATTGTTAAGATATATTATATCTAATTTCTTGTTATTCCACGGTTGGATCGCCACGGATTTGTCGTTTTATTGAGTATTTTATCGACGCCTTGAAAGTGTTCGATAAAATGTCTTAGAGGGGTTTTTGGGCGTTCTACGATTATCCTTCCTCGTATGATCGATGATTTATTGATTATATTGTTGTTAGGGTCGAGTTTCTTGTGAAGAAACCGTGTTGAACCCTTCCGTTCGTTGTCGTCTTCCTTTTCGTTAACATCGGGCGCCCGAAGCTTTCCGGTTGAGCCGTATCCGTTCGTGGTTCCGTGCTCGTGGTATCGAGGAAAGTACCTTGTCCATACCATTCTTGTTTTGTGGATATGATAATTGGTGATCATCTTGGTGTGTTTGTTTATTTGTTTGAAATGAGTTTTCAAAGGATTCGGCTAGCCTCGTTAAGGCTTACTTTCAAAACGCGTGTGTTTTGTAAATTGTGTGGGTTGTAAGTGATTACATGAATCCTTTAGATATAATTGATGTTGATGTTGCGCTTGATAATGCGTGTGTACGAGTATTGCTTATTTCCGTCGCGTTATGGTTGACGTGCGTGTTGTTATTTATTCGTGTGGTCGTGGACTGACGGATGAATTATGTGAATTGGTGAATCGATTTGATAATTGTTACAACGATTGACTGTGTGCTTGATGTTTGTGATAATGTGGATACTTGTTGTGAGAAACGTCGTATCCGGGAACCTCTGAGGGCGGGGCGTGCACTCCGGCCTGGTGTATGCTGCAATGTGCGGCTCCATATGGGTGGTGAACGCCGGTGTTACCTAATGCGCGCGCAAGGGGCGGCTCTTGCGGGAGTGACGCCGGTGCGGTGACATGTTCAATGAGCGGCCAACATGATGGAAGTGAACGCCGTACACAGTGCGCAAGGGAGGCGCTGGCAGCTTATTGGTTACGGGTATTTGAGTGATAGCTAAGACTCTGCTATCAACGATGTTCGTATCTCAGAATTCTTTCAACTCACTTTTAAATGTTTGTCTTGATATAGACCGCGATTCGTGTTTTTGAAAGCTTGTTTCAACTTGTTTTTAAAGCATTGGTATCAGGGTTAATTAACCAAGGAGGTTTGACGAAATCTCCGAGGGTTAATTAATCGGGGGTCTTGAGCAGGATATGTCGAATGAGAGATTGTACCTTTGATGGTATTGTGGTGCTATTCTGTGTTTTGGGTCGAGGACCCTGTGGAATGTTGAGATGATTGATCTCGTGTTGATATTATTTGGGTTTGGGTCGAGAACCCTGTGGAATGTTGAGATGATTGATCTCGTGTTGATATTATTTGTGTTTTGGGTCGAGAACCCCGTGTGATGTTGAGATGTTTGATCTCGTGCCGATATTATTTGATTTTGGGTCGAGAATCCCGTGGAATTATTTGTGAAGACTCGTTTGTGTTGATTGAGTGGCTTTCTTGCAAATTGTTTTCTATTAAAACTCTCGATGGCATCTTTAAAACTGTTTTATAAATGGTTTCCCCTTTATCGGTGATCTTTCGGTTTTGAGAAATGTTTATCAAACTCATGCCTCGGGAAGTACTTTTCGTTACGTTTAGATTTTTGAGGATTCCTGGTTATTGTTATTCGTGAAATGTGAATGGTATGGCTCGTATTTGCACTTTGTTCTTGCACTAGCAAAACGGTGGAGTTTGCTAACCCCCGAGTATTCGGGGTGGATGTCTGTTTTGCATTCAGTTTGGGAGCATAACACGGTGGTCGGCACGGAGGATGATGAAAGATGAACGATACTAATCACACGAGGATCCGTATGAGTTCATTGTTATAGTTATAGTTTATTTTCCATTGTGGTATTCTTTCCGTTAGACGGAGTGTGTTGTACTCGACCCCTGCGTGGGCATGTAATGAGTTTGAGTTGTATGTATTTATTGAAAGACCAAATCGGTCTACTTAGTCATTTTAGCCTTAAAGGCATTGTCGAGTTGTTCTATGTTGTTACCAGCCTGGTAGATCCTTGAGGAAAGGTTCTACGGCGTGTAATATCCCTGAGCTGATTGGGGGTGTTACAGTTTATTGAGATACACTGTATGTGATTGGCGTGTCGTTTTGAGAACTTTATTCGTTTGTATATCGGTTTCTGTAGTTCTGTGTTGATCGTGTTGGAGCTTACTGTGTGAAGGTATTCTCGATTATCGTTGATCGTTCGTTGGTCGTATTGGAGTTTATCACGTTGATGATATTCTCGATTGTGTTTTAACCTCTGGTTGGTCATATTGGAATTTATCATGTCGATGATAAATTCGGTTGATTGTTGATCATTGTTGGTGATCATCTGAGCATTCGGATTTTGTGTCACGTTTCGGGATTTGTGTCGTTGTTTTGGGCCGTTGTTTCGCAGATGAATTGTATATTATTCGTCCTATCGGAATTGAGACCTGATTATGTAATCAGGCAGACAGAATTTGATTCGGGCAGATTGTTTCATCCGAAGATGATATATTTTGTTGAGACTCAAGGAATTGTGATTGTAAAGTGTATTGAGACTTTACAGTGAGGTCACTAGCTAGTAGGAGATCGTCGACTTTGCGCATTGGTAAGTATGTCGTTGTGGTTATTCTATAGTGATGATGATTGATCATTATCGTGATGGTTTTAGGATATTTTGGGTTCAACGGTATGTTTGTTTGTTTTTATGACGGATTGCAAGTTTCGAGGAAGAAACTTATTTTAAGTGGTGTAGTATGTAATATCCGAAATTTCTACTACTGTTGTTTAATATTATTTTATCCGAGTTATGTTGTACAGTGTGGAATCTGTACAGTATGGATAAAATAATGAAGGAATGAGATGTCAGTATTGGTATAATTGTCGTATTTGGTACACAATTACAATTGAGAATATCGTGTATCAGGTTATTGCACTTTTTATATTGGGTATATCGTATGAGAATATTATTGGATTCAGTATTTGTGTTGAGTGTGTCGTCTGTTCATTTTTGATATGTCGAGACGTTGGATAGAAATTGCGGGAAATGGCTAAGTGTAGCATTATTAGCGCACACTATCGTGCAGGTTTAGCGCATGCCATCGTGCAGGTTTAGCGCACGCTAATGGTAAAAGATAGCGCACGCTAGTTCAGAACAGATAAGAGGGAATCTACGTGTGGACCCGGTCACTTTCGGCGCATGTGCCGACGAAGTCAACTGATGTTTGTCGTAAAGCATTAGCGCACGCTAATGCCTGTTGTTAGCGCACGCTAATATCAGATCGGTCAACAGGGAATCTTGGCTTTATTGGTTGCTTTCGGCATGTGAGGTCACGAGCATATTCGGGGTAGGTGCAGACTGTAGCAAGTCAACTACGATTAGCGCATGCTAGGATACAAATTTTTTGCATGCGCTAGACAGTGTAGTTTACGTACGTTATTGCATGGGCATTACGTACGTAAGCTGATGTGCGAAGCAAGTCAGTAGCCTCTGGACCGCGATAGCGCACGCTAACGAAAGAGAGTTAGCGCACGCTAAGCATGTAATGTACGTTAAATGAGGATGTTAGAGTACGTTATTAATATACAGTATATATATGAGTGGTTGGCTGTCATTCCTCAATTCGTCCATTCTCTTCTTGCAACCGATAGAGAGAACCCTGGGAGGACATTTGGAGTTCCTAAACACTGAGGGATGATCCTCTTTAACAAGATTAAATATGGAAATCATGGATTAAAGCTTTGTTCTTTAAATCATTGGCGATTCTTGGAAATGGATTCAATTTTGGAAATCAATCCATTCCTTCAAAAAGGTAATCACTCTTCATCTTTGGATTTCGTTTTGGATTGAATGTTGATGTTCTTGAGTTGATGATTATTACATAAACAAGTTAATAAGTATGATTAGGACATGGATTACCGGATTATGATGATGTTGTTATTGATATATGGATATTGATGTGATTCGTATGGTTTGAATCATGTTGTTCGTCCTCTCGAGATAAGTTGGTTAATTCTTCTCCTCAGTTTCGGATGTTGATGTTATTGTTGATAATTACTCACTGTAATGATAGATTATGGAAGTATTGTTATGTTCTTAAGGTTTCATGATGTTGATATTGAGGAAGATGATATATGGATATAGGACTTGGATTATAAGTTCAATGATTGTTTATATGTTAAAGGATATCGGATTTCGTTGTCTTGATAGCTTTGAACATGGTTTCGAATTACTTAGTGTTCTTGATAATCGCCATATGTTGATCGATACTTGTAAAACATGCAAACTGTACAGCAGTAGCGCACGCTAAGCTTACGGGCTAGCGCACGCTATACGGTATGCGTTTAACGTGCGCTAAGTAGGCAGACAGTGTAGTATTTTCGTGTTGTGGTTGTGAATTTGTACTGGTTTGAGTTGGATTGTTCAGACTTATGTTTAACCGAGATGTCATAGAACCGTTGGGTTTGTGAATTGGTTATGTCTGTTATTGATTGTTATCGGATTGTTGTTTATTGATTATTGCCATAGGTTGTGGTAAGTAATCGGTGATTAGAACCATGCTTTGCGGTCGTATTTGAGAATGTTCATAGATTGCATTGATCGGGGCCGAGGGACTTGTAGATGACGGCAATGGATTTGGTAACGACTTCATCGGTATCGAGGCAAGTTATTACTTGCTCATTTATAATGTTTAATGAATGGTTTCAGTTTCATTTCGTTTATAATGCATATAGCAATGATTATATGTTGTCTTTACGATTCTGGAAGTTAAATCATATTGTATATGATTTATTTCGGTTATTAGTATATTTGGATATCGAGGTTACATTATGGTAAAGACGAGGATATGAGTATATATAGTTCATTGTATGTTTGGATCGCCGAGCATTGAGGATAATTGCCGGTGATGATTTGACATCGAGATTGCTCGTGAAGGACTCGGGACAAGTATCTTAGTTTGATTCGGTTTAGTGTTAATGATGTTGATCATGCAGGTTGTCATTCATGTTGCTGAACATGAAGTCGTCCTAGTTGTTTCATCATAGTGTCGTTCATGTTTTGATTCATATGTTGTTCATGTTGATGAACATATTGAGTTGCATATGTGTATGCATAATTGTATTGTTTATGTTGTAAATGATCCGATGAGATCATGAGGATCTATGCTGAGGGCGCTGGATTGGATGTCCACCATGCGTTGGTTTGACGGGATCATCATGGGGATCTATGCTGAGGGTGCTGGATCGTTGGACAGCTTTTCCACCATGCGTTGGTCCGACGGGATCATCATGGCGATCTATGCTGAGGGCGCTGGATCGTTGAATTACCAGTATTGTGCTGATGGAATCTTGTGAATTCGCATCATTGATTTTATCATGTGTTGTTGTGCATATATGTATTGTTGGTTATCCACCTTATGCTGATCTGATAGGATCAACAAGGGGATCTATGCTGAGGGCGTTGGATCGTCGGATTTCCATTGAGTATACATCATTGTTATTGTTGTGATCATATTGACGTTGTCATATGAGTATGCATTTGTAGGTCTTGTGTTAGGACCGTGCCCGTAGGTTGCATTGATCTGATCTTGGATTAGACTGATATGATTGTCGTGGTATTGTGCATCTCGAGGTATGTTCCGTATTTCCCTTGGTATATGTCTTTGATAGACAATCGGTTTTCGTGTTGAGACTTGACGATGTTACCCGATGGATTTGGGTTAGACAGAGTTAGTAGATTTCATAACCGTGAGTTATGATAAAGTTTTGAGAGCTTTGGGTACTGTGAGAGAAGCAGTACGAGACGTGAATTTTGGTAGAGTTATGGTAGTAGGATTACTTTGGTAGTATTCTTACTTAGTATCTCATTGGTATGTAATTATTGATGTGATGTGATTGATATCATTGTTGGATATTATGGCTGACCCCGTCGTGGGCTTTCTTTTTAGGTTCTTTGGATATCGAGCTTGTAGCGGTCGTGGAGAGATGAGCTTCCCGGAGGATACTAGCCATGACATGTGTTTATAAATCGAGTGTTCTGATTTGATGTTGTATTCCGCTGCTAGAGTAATTTTATTTAGTTGTCCTTTCCGCTGCGAGAGTATTTAAATGGCTTTATGATATCTAGTAAGTTAGGTTACTTTGGCAATCGCTTTCTAAAGTATTTTGTCGGTACGTGTAAGCGATAGCTTAATGTACACTTTCAAACTATTGAGTTTCGGTCGTTTGGCCTTGCCCTTTTCAAAATGAGGTTTTACGACGGTTTTGATTAACGAGTTTTATAACGTCTTCGAATATTTTTAAAGATAGTACTGTCGTTAGCCTGTTGGGCAACTGTAAATGGTTGCGAAAATTTCTCTTAGCCTTGTGGGTTCTATCTCGGGGCCCACGACGCTATAATATTCTCGGTTAAATCTGGGGGTGTTACAGCATAGATCACACGATCCCTTTCGAATCAATACAACACACACGATATAACCATGCATACATATTCAAAACAATATGTTCATCAACATGAACATACACATGGATCAGAAACAGGAACGACATTATAACAATTATATTCATCAATATGAATTTTAATATGCATGATCAAAATCATCAATGTTAAACCAAAAGTCATGTTACGATACTTGCCTTAGAAAGATGGCAAGAATATATATACTTCAACGATTTCAACACACTCGAAGGCCACCTCCTTCGATCAACTGTTCACAATGCTCGGACCTTTAAACAAATAGGAAAGTAACGACAACTCAACTTTCGTAACAAATTTAAACGTACGAACTTCTAACGTCTACTACGTCCGGGTTAACACTCTAAGTTAGCCGGTTCAACATTCAACTCATCCGACGAATGCTCGGTCGAGCTAAGGACATTCAAATCATCTTAAGTTCGCACTTCGATTCCTGATTATCAATTCCATTACCCGGTTCGGTTATATAACACCTTTCAATCCGAGTTTAGATGAATTCGTCCCTACAATTCATTCTTCCACAAGCTATCCTTCTTGCCAAAGTTTTATGTTCATAACAATTGTTACCCCTCAACACTCTTCGTTCCAATCATCAACATGAAGATCATCATGTCGAGAATCATTACAAGTCATGAATTACGTTGAAGAACACCTCATACTACACATGGATTAATCTTGGTGAAGACCCTAAGAATTCATCTTCTTGCATAATCCCATTCTAGGTGATGATAATAACGATACACTGGTATACAAGTGATTTAGAATCAACATCCAAAATAGGTAACAAATCTCACAAACCATATCCTAGGTTCAACTCAATAAGGTTCGGTTACAATCTTCTTACCCAAAGAAGTTCCAACATGATTACTTCATATTTCTTAAGGTATGGTGTTCAACCTAATGAGTTATCAATAACCTTAATAGTTCCAGGAGAATGGTCATAATCCGAATAAGAACACGAATTCTAAGCTCGGGCAGCAAAACATACCTTATACGGAAAGAAAAGATGAAAACACTTGATGAACTCAACGTCGAACGCTTGAACACCAATCCTCAAAGATCTCTGCCTTCAATGAATATGTTATGAGGCTGATATGACGGTTTAAGATGGAGAGGGTAACTCTCAAAGTCTCGGAAACTGAGTGTGGGGTGAAGTCGAAACTAAAAAATGAAATGAGGTGTTGTCCTATTTATAGAAAATGGTTATTAGCGCGCGCTACTGCTCCTTTTTAGCGTGCGCTAACGGGCTCCCCGCGCACTGTATCTAACTGTCCTCGGTCTTGCGTATGCTAAATAGCCTTTATGTGCGCTAAAAGCAACAGTTAGCGTACGCTAACACCCATCATAGCGTGCGCTATCGGCTATACGAACCTCACTGTACTATATTTAGCATGCGCTACCATCACTCCCTTAGCGTTAAGCACTGTTGACTCGACTTTTCCACAAGCCGTCCAGATTCATCCCGACATGACCCCAACAAAATCCGTGGTCCTATCTCACCTACCAACCTGTCTCAATCACTTTGACCACGTATAGCGCGCGCTAAGCCTCATCTATAGCGTGCGCTAGCTTACGCATTTAGCGCACGCTACACTTAAACATTAGCGTGCGCTACATGTACATAAGTACATGTTTGAAACAACAACAATGAAATCATACACTCATCAATATAGGATCATGAAATACGGAGGATTATACTCAGATCAAAATACAACATATGCGATGACACCAGGTTCAAATACAGATAAAAATACACATCAGATATTCGGGTATTACATAAACAACATTAAGGAACCCCTGCATATTTTCATACAACCTCTCCCCCAGCTACCTCTAAGGCCCTTATCTTCCAGGATAGCACAAGAAATCAAATTATGAGATAAATCAGGAATATGTCTGACATTTTTTAGAGTAAACAGAGTACCAGAATCAAATTTCAGACAAACATTACCAATACTGGCCATAATGCATTTCACATTATCAGCCATAGAAACATACTGATCACCAAGATTAGTGTAACTAGTGAAATGCTGCTTATAAGGTGTCATATGATAAGCGCATCCAGAATCAAGCAGCTATTCATTTTCACTTAGACCAGACAACACAGAATTCACAGTGGCATGCACTTCATCAATTACCATAAAAACATCGCCCATAGCTATATTAGCCTGGTCATTTTGCTGATTCTTCTTAGGTTTAGTACATTCTTGTATGTAATGACCAGGTTCCCCACAATTATAGCACTTGCGATTTTTAGACCGGGACTTAGATCTATCCCTCCATTGCCCCTTTTTCTTGTTAGACTTATCAGAGTCATTTTTGCTAGGAGGTTTCTTTTTAACATGTTGTCTACCCCTTACAAAATTGACATCACTAACGGGTTTGGAAGCTTTATTAACCTTGAAGTCTAATTCCTTACTTTTTAAGCCATTTATGAAAGTATCTAAAGTGACAGAGTCTTTTCCATATTTGATAGCTGATTTAACATCATTATAGATATCGGGAATAGCATTCAAGGGCACAATAATAATCATCGATGTTTTTATCACCAGATTGTTTTATATCTTGTACTAACTTTGTAAAAGTATCAAGATTACCATCGATATCTTTATTTAAATCCAGCTTATATCAGAAAAAAAATTTCAAGAAGGAATAACTTATTGGACAGAGAGGTTTCAGTAAACGTTTCTTCCAGTTTATCCCAAAGTTGTTTAGCATTATCAGTTTTGCCTATTCGTCTAATCATATAATCAGATAAGTTCAAGATTATAGATGAATGGGCAAACTCAATCAATTCTTCACGTTTCTCACGAGTTACATTTGATTGAAAAGTACCTTCAATGACTTTAAAATATTTTTGTTGGACAAAGATGAATTTCATTTTCTGTTGCCAGATTCTGAAATCTCCCTTGCCATCGAAAGGTGCCATAGTAAAGGAAGTAAGAGAACTCATTTTAGAGTTTGTAAAAATCACACAAGATTTTAACCAAAACACCACAGTACCACTAACAATGTAAAAACTGAGACGACAATCACAGATCACAGAGATATCACAAAAAGAAAAATCACATAAGATTTTAAAATTAAACGAGCTGGAATCGTAACCCCAAGCCCCTACAAGATCCAAGGAACACTTACGGTCCAGACAGAAGGGTTTGGTGTGCTCGAAGATGACGACTACCACAGTCTCAACACAAAGGCAATAAATCGAAGCGGTCACAGTCACACAGACAAGACACAGTAAATAAAAGCAGACGGAAGAAATGTAAGTAAACAGATTACCGATTAGGAGCAACACACCACCAATCGCACAGTACGAAAAGTAAACAAGGGAAGGTGGAAGAAGCAATACCTAAGCGAATTCCTCGGCCGGAATCCGTATGCCCTTCCGAATAGAATCCAATTTTAGTGGCTCTGACACCACTGTTAGGTATCTATTCGGAATACATAAGGTTATAAAACACAATAATAAACGAATTACAAATAAAGAACCTATGGTATAGGATTAAGGATTACACAATAATCCTAAAACCGAATAAATTACACGGAATGAAAGTGAACTGAATTAAAAAAACACAAACACACAGTTAAATAATAAAGTTCAAGAATTCAAACCGAGCAGATCAGCGTAGATCCAAAAAACTCGAGAGATGAAGGTGGTGAAAAACAATTAAATGTTGGCTCAGTCCTCCAGTCTCGTATACCCGCGTCCAAGGCTCAAAACTAACGGCAGCCAGCAGATAAAAATACACCGAACACCAAGCGGTTTCACAGAGAAGCAAAGAGAATCAAAGGTAATCACTCAAGAACCAAGAACCCTAAACAATTTCTCACACAAAAACTCTCGGAAGCAAAGTTTTCACACAGAAATTTGATGCTTTTCACCCAGAAAGATCAAACTTGCTTTTGCTTTGAAAGTCTCACTCAATTTTTCGGATATCTCCTCTCAAGAAGCTCTCCAGAATATATAGGGCCAGAATCCGTATCAAGAATCACGATCGGCCGAGGAAACCGCAGCCATCCATATCATCAGGTTGATAGGAGTTGCGGTTCCCATTAGATCAGAACGGAAATGGAGTTTTCAGAAGTGAGAGAAAGAGAAAAAATATCGAAGAAGATGAAAGAAACGGGAGAGCGACGCAAGAAATAGGTAGAGAAGTGATTAGGGTTCACGGGGAGGGTATAAATATCACACGGATGGACGAGTGTGATAAACTCTACAAAAGGGACAACCGAGATTAGTCCCAGAATTATTCTGAAATCCAAACCTGAATTTGGTGTATTTAAGGATATGGGCGGCTCAAAATGTATTATTGTTGGGCCAGTCATAAAACAATTCATTTGAACATTAAATAAAACAATTCACTTGACGACTCGCATGCGCGCAGAATGAGGATATTTAAGAACCCTTGAATTTATACACATCTCGCGATTTAACTCTAGAAGATCATGCAAAAATAATGTTATCCCTATGACTAATGTAAAGAACTCTAACCCTGTATTAAAAATAAAAAAATAAAAAAAAAATAAATAAAACAACCCTTCAAACTCGCCAACTTCTTCCCTACAGTCGTGTTTTCTTCTCAAACCCAGTTTTCTACGTGGGTTTTCCGGTTCATCCCACCTGCTGTTATTACTTTTATTGTTGGTCTCATTTATCTGTAGTAAATTTAGGGTGAGATCCGGTAGCCATGATTCTGGAACGAAATCCAACAAGGACAAGAGGCCGCCGGACTTACTGTGTTATAACCAGGCTCTGTTTCGCTGTTCCTTATGTATTTCTGTGTTTAATCTTATCTGTTGCTTTTTGATTCACTGCTATTGGTATACAAACGATTGGTCTGGTGTGACCCTTTTGGATTTCGCGCTAAGGACACTCTCCTGGGCTACACTTTCTGTTTCTCTGCATGGCCAATTTTCTGAATCAAAATCCCTCTTTCTACTGTGTGGAGTTTGCTTCTCAATTTCTTTGTTTTTTTCTCTTGTTTCCGACTTTCTCGTACTTAGAGAACACATGCCCCCCTCACAATTTCAGTTGATTTCAATATTGTCGGACGTTTTCTCCTTTTCCGTTAGTTTGTTTCTTATTTTCTCAAAAAGGTCAATCGAGAGGCTCTCTTGGATGACAATGGCAGTTCAATTAGTAGTAGTAGTAGTTCTGTGTCTCCTTACTCAAATACTGGTCTCATCGGCATCCTCGCATTTTCTTGGGTGGGCTCTCTAATTTCTGCTGGTAATGAGGAAAAGACTCTAGACATTGAGGATGTTCCTCAGCTTCATCACAGGAATACTAGTGTTGGGTAGTTTTCGATTTTTTTTAAGTAAACTCGATCGATCAGCAGATGGTAGTGGTAGCCTTGTTTCTGCATTTAACCTCATCAATGCATTATTCCTATCAAGCTGGATTGAAATCCTATGGACATGTTTCCTCTCCCTATTATATACATTAGCTTCTTATGTGGGTCCTTTCCTCATAGATGAGTTTCTTCAATGCCTTAATGGCCACCAAAAGTTCAGAAATCAGGATCACTTGTTAGTCTCAACTTTCCTAGTTACTAAGCTGATAGAGCTGCTCCCACAGAGACACTGCTCCTTCAAGTTGTGGCAGATTGGAATGAGGACGCGTGCTGTGGTCGTGGCGTTGATATACAACCAGGGCCTCAGCCTTTCATGCCAGGTGAGGCAGGGCTATGGTACCTGCGAGGTCATCAATATTATGACGGTCGATGCTGAGCGAGTTGGCGGCTCTAGCCAGATCCTGCATGAGCCGTGGCAGGTCGTCTTGTAGGTGAGTCTGGCATTGTCTATATTGTATAAACATCTCGGGTTTCTGTCATGTTGATGAACTATCCGCTAGGAAGACTAGAAGAGAGACTCGAGGAGAAATTGAAAGATAAACGAATGAAGGCGACGATCAAGATCTTGAAAAATATGAGAATCCTCAAGCTTCAGGCTTGGGAATTGAAGTTTTTGTCTATGATGGTTGAGCTCCGAAAGATGGAGGCGGGATGGTTGAAGAAGTATGTCTATTTCAGGCATTCGGCACTTTTTTCTTCAGGTGCGCGCCTCCGTTCGTGTCTATGGCCACTTTTGATACTTGTCTGCTTATGAGAATCCCGCTCGATTCGGGAACGATCTTCTCTGTGCTGGCGACTTTCAAAATGCTTCAAGAACCGATTAATAACCTTCCCGGCTTCCCCACACAGTTTCTGTAATGGTTCAGACCAATGTTTCCCTTTATAGAGTAGCATCATTTCTCTGTCTCGATGACTTGTCAGTGTCGTAGAAGAGCTTCCTAGGGAGCGATCAATATATCAGAAAGGAACTTGTCTTGGGACTCGTCTGCACCAAACCCGACACTGAAGGATGTAAACTTGAAAGTATCCCGAGGTATGAGGATTGGGGTATGTGGAACAGTTGGTTGTGGGAAGTCGAGTCTGCTTTCCTGTATTGTAGGGAGAGGTGCCTAAAATCTCGGGGTCGGTTAAGTTGTGCGGCACAAAGGCATGTTGCTCAATCTCCTTGGATACAAAGCGGAAAGATTGAAGAGAACATACTGTTTGGAAAATAAGATGTAGAGAGAAAGGTATAAGAGTATATTGAGGGGTGTTCCTTGAAGAAGGACCTTGAGATACTGTCGTTTGGTGACCAGACTGTTGTAGGGGAAAGGGGCATCAACTTGAGTGGTGGACAGAAACAAAGAATTCAAATTGTGCGAGCTCTCTATCAAGATGCGGATATCTATCTTTTTGACGATCCTTTTAGTGCTCTCGATGCACATACTGGATCTCATTTATCCAGGGTGAGTGAGTTGTTCCTATGTACATTCCCGTTCTTGTTCTCATTTTCTCTTCATGTTAAAATATGTAGTTTTGTTTAACCATAGACTAGGAAGCACCGATACGGGCACTCGTAACGGTACGGGTGCGGGTACAGCCATACAAGTTCGTGAAATGACATTTTTTAAGAATATGAGACATGGGTACGGCGGGGACACGACAAATATATATATATATATATATATATACACAATAATAACATTTATAAGTATTTATAAATAGTAAATAACATCCATAGTAATTCATTTGTTCACCAAAAGAAACATTTACTAGTTCAAACTACAGCAGGACTTCGATAAATTAATAAAGTTGGGACCAGAAAAAACATTATATAGTTGACGTAAATTTAACACTAAGTTCTTCATGCCGGGATCAGCAAAAAATATTATCTAATCGAGGTTATTAATTTATCGAGGTTCGACTGAATTTATACCTCCAAATCTAAAGACTATTCGAAGATATTTATTTAAGCATTTTATTAAATCTAAATTTTTTATATCAACCCTTTTTTTTCTTCTAAAACTAGTAAAACAAGTAAAAAAAAAAAGTTAGAAACTTAGAAGCCGTGTCCCGGAGATGTCCTAGAAGCGTCCTGCATGCCCGCATATTAAAAAAAAAAGGACACTTATTTTGGCGTGTCCCCGACGTGAACCCGTGCCCGGAGTGTCCGACACTCGGTACGTTAACCTCCTGGAAGTGTCGGTGATTCATACACTATTAGCCCTCGGTACGTTAACCTCCTCTGCCGAATTTATGTTGTGAAATCTTATCGTAAATAATACTAGTATTTCTTTGGTCATTGGTTACGTTGGCAGGAAGTGATACTTGGTCTTTTGAGTTCAAAAACTGTCTATGTCACAAGTCGAGTTCCTGCCTGCTGCTGATCTAATAATGGTGAGTAAATTGTTTTTTTTTTTTTGTTTTTTTTTTCATTTCTTCAACATTTTCTTATTTATAATCGTCGTTCAGTCCACATAGCGTTTATTAGGGCATGAATGACGGAAGGATCACATAGATCGGAAAATATAACGACATTCTGAATTCTGGGTCCGACTTCATAGAACTTGTAGGGGGTGTATTTAATTAAGATTTTAATGGAATTTGATAGATTTTAGAGTTTGATGGATTTGATAGATTTTAATGGAATTCAACAAACTTTCATAAATTCTCTTTGATTTCAAATTGACTTCATCCTGTAATTTATGACTTTTATGGATTTTTATGGACTTTTATTAATTTCTATTGACTTTATTTTTCTCAAAAGATAGTAACCACATCATTTATTAGCGTTCTATCTTAATAGATAATTATTATGTATAATAGATTTTTTAATTAAAAATAAATATCTATTACAAATAGAAATTTTACAACAAATTGATATAATTTGACGGGAAAACTAAAGAAGTATCTCATATTAAAAAGACTAAAACATATACAAGTTATTAAAGCAATGAGCATATATAAAATGTTTAATTATAAATTGATTTTTTTACAAGTTTTTGTAAATAATTATTTTTTTCATAAAAAGTTGAAGAACAGAAGATAAAAATATTATAAGAACTTCTTTACTGTTCTGGGATATGGTGGTAGGGCTGTCTAAATGGTTCTCGGTTAGAACCGGAACCGCGCTGTTCCGGTTAACCGAGAATCGCAATTTCGGTTATTGGTACGGTTTTCGATTCCATTGTGTATTATTTGTTCGGTTTTCGGTCTAACCGATAACCATTCGGTTCCGAACCGAAAACTGGTTTTATAAAATATATTTATTAAATATTTTTTTATTTTATAATTATATTATATTATTTTAATTTTTGTAAATTAAATTGGAAATTAGACTGTTTTTATGAAATTATATTTTGTAATTATATTATATAATTATAAAATAAAAAATAATATTTAATTATAAACCGAACCGGAAGCAGATTTTATTTATGAAATTATATTTTTATATTTTATAATTATATTATATTATTTCAATTTTTTAAATTGGAATAAAAAAACGGTTTTGTGGTTAACCGAACCGGAACCGAAAATAATTGGTCCGATTCTGGTTAACCGAAAATTTATATGGTCCGGTTTTCAGTTCTTATTTTAGGACATTTATGGTTCCGGTTAACCAAAAAATTCGGTCTGGTTAACCGGAACCGAACCGTTCGACAGTCCTGTATGGTGGTAGTGGCAACGGGGTGACAACGGAAATGGTGTTGGTGGTGGGACGGGACAGTGGCAATGGTGGTGGGGAGGCGGTTGCGTCAGTGGTGGTGATGAATAAAAATCCATCAAAATCTTAGGAGTGTAGGAAAAATTTTAAAAGACAAATTATGTTTGTACTTTGTGCTTAAAGATGAGTACCTAGATGATTCCATTAAAATCCTTAAAATCCAAAATAAATTTGAATACCTCATAATTTTGTAAGATTTATAAAAGTTTTCATTTAATACCTCATGACTCTAATGGACTTTTAAGCACTCCATTAAATTCTATATTGAATACCACAAAAATTTAATTGACTTTTAAAAGTCTCAATTAAATACACCCAAACTTTTTCAAATCCATCAAATTCTATAAAAGTTTTTAAAAATCATTTGAAGTCTCAATTGAATACGCCCCCCGTAGTTGCGCACAACGCAGCTTTATTAGCAAATGAAAATATCAGTACGAGTTGGTAATAATGGGGTTACCACGAAATATGAAGAAAACAAAGATTTACAAAACGACGAGACTGCTGATGAGTCGAGAGGACAACTTGTTCAAGAGAGAGAGAGAGAGAGAGAGAGAGAGAGAGAGAGAGAGAGAGAGAGAGAGAGAGAGAGAGAGAGAGAGAGAGAGAGAGAGAGGGAGTAGGTTTCCCGGTCTATTCGGAGTATCTCACAACTGCCTATGGAGGAGCTCTGGTACACCTTCATTTTGCTGTTGCATATTCTCTATCAGATTCTCCAAATCGGTAGCGACTATTGGATAACATGGTCGACTCCCGCATCGGAGGATGTCGAACTCTCGACTGCACTAATAACCGTCATGCATCTTTGGCTTTTGGAAGTCCTTTTTGCCTTTTAGTTAGGTCGATATTTCTTGAAACGGCAGGTCTCAAGGTGTCGACTGTATTTTTCTAAAATGCACTCGTGCATTTTCCGTGCCCCTATGCCATTTTTCGACAAAACCCCAAGTGGACGTATCATCAATGGAGTAAGTAAATGTTTTTTTTAACTATCTTTTGTTGTTGAGGTCGTATGGCAAATTCTTTCATGTCGTTTATTTAATTGATCCATTTAAAGGATGAGGAAATGTGTGAAGATAACAGAAAATCAGTTTGGATTTATGCCTGGAAGATCGACCATGGAAGCAATTTATCTTATCCGGCAGTTGATGGAACATTATCGAGATAAAAAGAAGGATCTACATATGATTTTTACTGATTTAGAGATGATACGTATGATAAAGTCGCAAAGATTTGGTGGGCCTTAGCAAAGAAGGGTGTATCGCGGAAATATATTGACATTATAAAAGACATGTATGAGGGAGCTAGTACAAGTGTACGTACTAACGTTGGGAGGACAGAAGAATTCCCTATTATGATTGGGGTGCATCAAGGATCTACTCTTAGTCCTTTTCTCTTTGCCATAGTCATGGACGAATTGATAAGAAAAATTCAAAATGACGTTCCGTGGTGTATGATGTTCGCAGATGATATTGTGTTGATTGATGAAACGAAGGTTGGAGTGCAATAAAAATTGGAACTTTGGAGGGATACTTTGGAAGCTCGAGGCTTTAGACTGAGTAGAAGTAAGACTGAATATATAGAGTGTAGGTTTAGCGAAAACAGTGATAGAGAGACGGGGATGATCACATTTGATGAGAAAGTTGTTCATGGATCCACTTTCTTTCGGTATCTTGGATCTATTATCCAAAAGGATGGAGAGCTAGATGGCGATGTGGCTCACAGAATAAAGGCAGAGTGGTTGAAGTGGAAGAGTGCCACAAGGGTTTTATGTGATCCTTACATGCCTCATAGATTAAAGGGTAAATTTTACCGCACGGCAATTAGGCCTGCACTGTTATATGGCACCGAGTGTTGGGTCAGAAATGTTGTCACGTTCAAAAGATGAATGTGGCTGAGATGTGTATGCTATGATGGATGTGTGGTCATACAAAAAAGGATCGGCTCAGAAATGAGGTGATTAGAGAGAAGGTAAGAGTTGCGTCTATAGAAGACAAGATGATGGAGAATCGATTACGATGATTTTGTCATGTGAGAAGAATGCCTGTTGATGCCCCAGTGAGGAGGCTAGAAAGTTGGGGAACAAGTAATATTGTGAAATGTAGAGGAAGACCCAAGAAAACTTGGATAAAGATGATTGAAAATGATATGCGGTTTCTTGGAATTGGAGAAAGTATGGCGATGGAGAGGCAAATGTGGCGGAAAGAATATGTGGTGGATAGAATCTGATTCTTTCTTTTTTTATTATTATTCCTATTTTCTTTTATTTCATTTTATCTTTTAATTTATTTTTCAGGATTTTTCTTTGTTAACATTCATTCTCCTTTTTTTTTTTTGCTTTTTTCTCTACTTTTTTCCCTCTTTTTTTCCCTTTTATGTTATTTATGTAACGATCATTGACGGTTTCAAAGTTTGATTCATGTTAGCCGACCCCAAATCATTTTGGGACTAAGGCTTAGATGATGGTGTTGTAGTATTTATTTTTTGGCTTGCCAGTGTTTAGCCGACCAAAATGCGGTGGATGTACGAATCGGATATCAAGTGTGGGCCGTCGCCTCCACAACAATCAACCTTCTTGGTACAATTGCAGTAATGTCGCAAGTAGCATGGCAAATTCTTATCGTTTTTCTTCCTATAATTTCCGCAAGCTTCTGGTACCAAGTAAGTAATACGTCATGAATTTGTCTGTCTTAATCTGTTTGCAAAATGAAAGTGGATCATCTTTTTTTAAGACTGGAAGTACATAATATGTTGAGTTCTCATAATTGTTACTCCTATTTTTTTTTAAATGTAAAAAATTCTCAATGTAGAAATATTACATCCTTTCTTCAAGAGAACATTCCAGCACTTGTTTTGACGAGGAGTCAAGATTCCAAGATCTATGTATGAAGCTGATGGATGCATATTCTCCGCCCTTATTCCTAATGCTGGTGCAATGCAGTGGCCTGGTTTCCGTCTCTGACATGTTCTCGTCCGCGACATTTGCCTTATGTCTGTTTTTCTTGATCTTTTTCCCCGAGGGAATTAATCTAGGTTGGTATTTTTTACCTTGTATATCTAGTCATTATATCGTATATATCTTTGACGACCAATTAGTGAGCCTGAATTCCGTCTCGACATTTTTTTTTAAAGCCTTTGCTGGTTTAGCTGTGACATATATATTCTCCCAAAATTTTGATCAGAACTACGAAATTATTGTGTTTAATTATATTACATATTAAACTTAATAAATATATGTATATGAACTTAACTTGTCGACTTGACTAGCCAACTTGTCGACTTGACTCGGCTAGTCGGATGATTTATCGGCATGTTGTCCATGCAGTACATAAGCGACTTGATGTATAAAATAGATGCGACATATAATACACTATTTTATAGAACATACACTAAATTTGATTTAAATTGCACGCGAGCGGTCATTTTGTGCTGCATGGAGTTGCTGAAAATGGAGAGAACTGGAGTATGGGTCGAAGGCAGATGGTCTGTCTCGGACGCGTATTGCTCAAGAAAAGCAAGATCTTAATTTCTTGACAAAGGTACGGCATCAGTCGATACATCTACGGATAACTTGATTCAACAAACAATAAGACGACACTTTGCAAATACGCTACAGTTATAACCCTACCACACCGAATAACTTTGATTCTCGATAGTGACATGGTTCTGCTTCTTAGCCATGGTGAGCAAATTTCTATAGCCAACTGTGTGTCTATATATATATATATATAGTGTTCATTTCATCCATGCATATATGATCGATCATATTTGTAAAATATATGAACGACTGCAGGATCATCGAAGAATACGACTCTCCCGGAAGATTATTAGCTGTTGGCAGCCCATCCGACTTGGGATCCACATGGACACGCCAAGACAACTAAACTGACCGAGCAGAACCTGAAGTCGGACCGGGCAAAAACCCGATTTCCTCCCAGCAACAAAACCGACCGACGGCGACGCCAAGGCCGACCAATCCGATCCGGGAAGGCCGAGCAGAGAGACGACAAAAATGCTCGGATTCGAGATTACAACAAGGCCGACCTGAACGGCGGGAGACCCGAGGACCGACTCCATCGGATAAACACCCCCAAGAGTCGGCAAAGCAGGCCCGCATGCCAATTAAAGCATGCAATCACCCCCCTTCCCAAGGCGCTCCTTAGAAGCCGCCACGTGTCCTGGGCATAAATGCAGACTGACAAGTGTTTTGGGCATATTCCCCAGACATTCGCCAGCTGTCACCTCTCCATTGGCCCAGGTTGTCTATATATAGAAGAAATGTACAGTGAAAGCAGATCTTTGGATTTCAAGCATTTATAATAGAGAGAAAAAAGAGAGAAAAGAGAAAAGAAAATAAGACTTGTAATTAACAAGCATCCAGATAGACCGGCATAAATTATCCTGCCCGGTTCTACTCTATCAAAAAGGTCATTAATAAAATTTAGTGATCAAACACCTTCCTTTTTGTTATTTTATTTTCTACGTGGCTTCGATTCATTCGTCTTAATCAGCACACGTGACGTTGACCAAACCAGACGTGAACAGATTGGCGCTAGAGGAAGGGGTGAACCTCCGATAAAAAAGATAGATATATACCATTCACCGGAGATGTCTCACGATTACCAAAACCTCACCGCGACGGAGGAAGAAAACCTCCTTAAAGTGGTTGAGTGCTTTAAACACCCCGCCTTCATCCAAGGCATGGCGGCCCTTATGGCAAGAGTTACAGGGGCGGGACCCTTCAAAACCCGAAGATCGGCCGAGGCAGATCTCGGACGCCCGCCTCACGCTCGGGACGAAACAGAAAAAGGACGGCCTCTGGGGCCGCCGGAGAAAGAGCGGAGTGTTGACGTCTGGTTTGGTCAACGTCACGTGTGCTGATTAAGACGAATGAATCGAAGCCACGTAGAAAATAAAATAACAAAAAGGAAGGTGTTTGATCACTAAATTTTATTAATGACCTTTTTGATAGAGTAGAACCGGGCAGGATAATTTATGCCGGTCTATCTGGATGCTTGTTAATTACAAGTCTTATTTTCTTTTCTCTTTTCTCTCTTTTTTCTCTCTCTATTATAAATGCTTGAAATCCAAAGATCTGCTTTCACTGTACATTTCTTCTATATATAGACAACCTGGGCCAATGGAGAGGTGACAGCTGGCGAATGTCTGGGGAATATCCCCAAAACACTTGTCAGTCTGCATTTATGCCCAGGACACGTGGCGGCTTCTAAGGAGCGCCTTGGGAAGGGGCGTGATTGCATGCTTTAATTGGCATGCGGGCCTGCTTTGCCGACTCTTGGGGGTGTTTATCCGATGGAGTCGGTCCTCGGGTCTCCCGCCGTTCAGGTCGGCCTTGTTGTAATCTCGAATCCGAGCATTTTTGTCGTCTCTCTGCTCGGCCTTCCCGGATCGGATTTCGGGTCGGCCTTGGCGTCGCCGTCCGGTCCGGTTTTTTGTTAGCCTGGGAGGAAATCGGGTTTTTGCCCGGTCCGACTTCAGGTTCTGCTCGGTCAGTTTAGTTGTCTTGGCGTGTCCATGTGGATCCCAAGTCGGATGGGCTGCCGACAAGGGCCCCCGAGTCCAGGTCCGTGCCGAGCTGGTCAGGGCTGGAGTCGTTTCACGTAGAGACCGATCCGGCTTGGGGGAGGATAAGGTCCTTCGAATAGACGCCTCTTCGAGAGTCGCGTCGAATCGATTCCCGGGTCTTTAAGTGTCATTATGAGGGGGACGCGTGGCACAGGTTGATTGGACGGCGTGTTCACGCGCTCTTAGACTTTGCGACGGTTCAGTAGGAATTGTCGCCTCACGCGCCTGGTATTTAATGCCTTTATTCTTCTATAAATAGTGCCTGTCTTCTTCCTTAATGCTCTCTTCGCCATTTTTACGTGTTGTTGCAGAGAAAGATCTTTGCCGGCGATTTTTCTTTTTCCGATTTCACATAGACTTTCCCGGCAAGCTTGCTTTTCCTCCTCTTTCTTCTTTTCTATTTGAGATGTCGGAGATGAGAGGCGAGATAGAGGTCGGTTTGACCGTGTCGCCAGACCGCACGGGTGTGGCGGATCTATCGATAGGCGAAGCTCCCGTTGACTGGAGCGTCGAGGAGGAAGAAGGCGAGTTGCGAAGTCGCCGGATCTCGGGAAGTGGAGATGGTGGCACGGCCGACGGTCGTCGGAGAGACTCGGGAGGACAGAGTCGAGCCGGTGGTGGCTCGACCCGCCTCGTCCCCTCTCGTGGAGGCGGAGTGGGATTCAGCTTCGATTCCGAGTACCGTTACGGAGGAGCAATTGGCGGCCTGGCGGCTGCGATTTAAGATTCCGGCGAGGGTGCGGATGTTTGTTCCGAATCCCGAGGAGAGGCCCCACAGTCCGCCCGTCGGTTGCACGGCGGTGTATTACCGCTCTCTACTGGCCGGGCTTCGGTTTCCGCTTCCGTTGACTTTTTCCCGGTGGCTAAGGCAGTGGGGCCTTCCTGTCCCCCAGATTCATCCGAATTCCTGGGCTCGGGTGGTGGGTCTTTTTATTCTTTTTAATCAGCACGGCTGGCCCGAGCCCAGTTTCGAGGAGTTCAACAGCCTCTTTCTATGGAGGTCGGTTGGTAGGTCCGGCTCGGGCTGGTTTTATCTGACGGCCCGGCATGCTATGCACAAGGAGTTAGTGGGGGCGCCCGAGACCATCCACAGCTGGAAGGAACAGTGGTTCTTTATTGGGGGGCCGTGGAGGAGCTCTTTGGATGAGTGGGAGCCCGGGGTGATAGATGCCGAGCTGCGGGTCCCTGTGCTTTTTACGGCCAAAACGAGTGAGTGTCGTATTTTCTGTTCTTGTTCCTTTTTTTGTCTAACGCTCATCATTTGTTGCTCGTGCAGGACGCATCCCGGCGCCAGAGACCTCTCCCGACTTCGACGACCGGGTTGAGCAGCTTTTGGATCTTCCTCTTGAACAAAGGAAGTCTCATCTTTTAGTGACCGAGGAAAATCTCTGGGCGGCCGGACTTAGATCGACCGATCCGAGTACAATGTCTTCTTTAGGTAGTCCCCTTGAGCAAAAGAAGTCTCACCTTTTTTTTTTTTTGATATGTCTTCCTTTTCCAGCTCCTAAGGCCAAGACTTCATCCAAGTGAAAGAGACGCCGCACAGCCAGGTGGCGAGGCCGGGTACCGAGGCCGCCGAGCGGAGGGAGCGGGCAGTAAGCGCAAGAGGGTGGAGACTGGCCCGAGGACAGCGAACAAGGCCGAGGTTTCGTTTGCTCCGTGTCGCCGTGTCCGCTCCGACCCCTGTCCGGGCGGATCGGGAGGAGCCCGTCATTGACCTAGAGGGCCATTATCTCCCGGTTAACCAGGAGCGGGTGGAGCCGTGTGACCAGATGAAGGGGCGACGGCCGCGCTGGTTCCTTGACTATGTCCGGGCCGCTACCCCGACTCCTGAGATGCTCAATCGGGTCCCTCCTGTGGTGGCCGTCTCCAGTCATATTCCGATCAGGGGTTGGACGCCCAAGCTGGAGATGATGACTAATGATATGGATCCGGTTGAGCAGATCCAGTTCGGAAATACCCTGGTCGGCCGGGCCATGTGCACCTATGTGAAGGCCTCCAATGAGTTTTCGGCCTTGTCTGAGAAGCACAAGAAGGCGGAGGCCGACCTCAAGGCTTTGCAGGAGGAGCATCATCTATGCCCTTCCTTGATCAAGTCACTGGAGGGGGAGATAACCTCCATGAGGGGCAAGATGGAGCTCCTGGACAATCGGACCCTCCAGGCCGACATATGGAAGCTAAAGGCCGAGGAGATGAAAGATGCGGACGAACAGTTGCAAAAACAGTGCTTGGATATTCGGGCCGAGCACGAGCTTATCTGAAGGAAACCCAGGCCCAGGTGGAAAAGCCTGACCGAGCGTATGAACACTTGCGAGGTCTCGAGCTATGCCCGGGGTCTTGCCGCTGGGGCGGAGGCTTTTAAGGAGTCGCCTGCGTTTGAGGAGCTGATCAACTTGAATTATGTCTCCACCTGTTACGAGATATTAGATCTCATGAAGGGTGGTAAGACCGTTCAGGAGATCGAGGCATACATCGCATCTTAGGCGACCGATCTGCATATTGATATTGCTGGAGCCGATTAGCCAAAAGTTGCTGAGGGTGAGGATGTCGGTCAAGCTCCGCATGGCGAAGGTGAGGGGCAATCCTTTCAGACGGCCGGCCAAGAGGGTGGGGCTGAATAGTTTCCTTGATTTTTGCTTCTTGCTTGGCCTGCGTGCCGGTCTTTGTCTTTCTTTTGCTTTGTTTCATTGTTCGGCCTGCGTGCCCATCCGCCTTGGTTTGTTGCCATTGTTGGTAATTTTGTAATAACGACTGGGTTAAATAAAATCCTTCTTGCTGTATTTTTGGGTGCTCTCCTTTTTTTTTTATTGTTCCTGGTTGAATGTGCCGAGGCGAGCTCGGTCTTATAGTGCCGGAGGAGCCGGTCATATGAGGTGCCGAGACGAGCTCGGTCTTATAGTGCCGGAGGAGCCGATCTTATGAGGTGCCGAGACGAGCTCGGTCTTATAGTGCCGGAGGAGCCGGTCTTATGAGGTGCCGAGACGAGCTCGGCCTTATAGTGCCGGAGGAGCCGGTCTTATGAGGTGCCGAGACGAGCTCGGCCTTATAGTGCCGGAGGAGCCGGTCATTCGAGGTGCCGAGACGAGCTCGGTCTTATAGTGCCGGAGGAGCCGGTCATTCGAGGTGCCGAGACGAGTTCGGTCTTATGAGGTGCCGAGACGAGCTCGGTCTTATAGTGCCGGAGGAGCCGGTCTTATGAGGTGCCGAGACGAGCTCGATCTTATAGTGCCGGAGGAGCCGGTCATTCGAGGTGCCGAGACGAGCTCGGTCTTATAGTGCCGGAGGAGCCGGTCTTTACGAGGTGCCGAGATGAGCTCGGTCTTATAGTGCCGGAGGAGCCGGTCATTCGAGGTGCCGAGACGAGCTCGGTCTTATAGTGCCGGAGGAGCCGGTCTTATGAGGTGCATTAATATTGAAAAATGGAATGACGTCAGTTTTTATTGATAATACCTCTTTAGATACATAGCATTCCACGGGTAAGTTAATCTTTGGCCGTTCAAATATTCCAGCCGGTAGGCTCCATTTTGAAGGACTTCGCTAACTTTATACGGTCCTTCCCATTTGGGCTTGAGTGGTCCGGGGTCCGGGCCCAACACCTTTTTAAGGACTAGGTCGCCGACCTGGAAGCTTCTCGGGTGAACCTTGGAGTTGTAATATTTTTCACTCCTCCTTTTGTAAACGGCGTTTCGCATTTCTGCCTGAACTCGTTTTTCGGCAAGGAGGTCTAAATTCACTTTGAGGGCTAAGTCGTTACCCTGCTCCTCAAAGTGGGCTACTCGATAGGTAGGTGCCCCGATTTCAACCGGGATAACGGCTTCAGAGCCGAAAGCCAGTGAGAAAGGCGTTTCGCCGGTGGCGGATCTATGCGTTGTTCGATAGGCCCATAAGGTCCCGGGGAGCTCCTCGGGCCAAGAACCCTTCAGTTCTTCGAGGCGTGTCTTGAGGTGTTGTTTCAGGATTTTGTTGACCGCCTCGACTTGCCCATTGGATTGTGGATATTAGGGCGTGGAAAAGTTATTTCGTATTTGGAGGCTGTTGCAGAAAGCTCGAAATTTCTTATTGTCAAATTGTTTGGCATTATCAGAGACAATAGATTGTGGAATCCCGAACCGACATACGATTGACTTCCATATGAAGTCGATTATCTTCTGTTCAGTTGTTCGTGCCATAGGCTCGGCCTCTGCCCATTTTGTAAAATAATCGACCGCGACAATGGCGTATTGCACTCCTCCTCGTCCCTTAGGTAGAGGGCCGATCAATTCGATCCCCCACTTGGCGAACGGCCATGGGCAATATACGGAAGTGAGGGTTTCCGGCGGGGATCGGATCTGCGGAGCGAAGATTTGACACCGGACGCACTTCCGCACGAGCGTAATGGCATCTTTTTTGAGGTTGGGCCAATAATAGCCTTGTCGAATCAATTTATAGGCCAATGCCTAGCCGCCAGAATGATTACCGCATATACCCTCGTGTACTTCTCTGAGGGCGTATTCGCTTCGACTGACAGCATTTCAAAGAATGAACCGAGTATCCTCTTTTATATAAGGTTCCGTCCACGATGGTGAACCGGGCCGCCTGGGTTCGTAAGGATCTCGCTTGGGCTCGGTCCTCGGGTAAAATGCCGCTTTGAAGGTATTGCATTATAGGCTGCATCCACCCTCGCGGGTCTAATTGTTCGGCCGCCCGGATTTCGGCCATTTCCAGGGCTGATGAGGAGTGATACCCTATGCTCACCTCATCCATGTGTTCGGCTCCGGAGCTAGATGCGAGTTTGGCCAAAGAGTCGGCTTGGATGTTTTCAGTTTTGGGAATATGTTGTATTGTTCCCCGAAAATTTTGTAGCCGATTCCGTGTCAGGTTGAGGTACATAATCAGTTTGGGCAAGGCCGAGGGAGGTTGCCATTTCTAGACCGGCCAAGAGAGCTTCATATTCTGCCTCATTATTGGTGGTCGGGAAATTCAGGCGAATAGCCGAGCAGAACAGGCGCTGGTCGGGACTAACGAGGACTATCCCTGCACCCGATCGGCCGTAGAGGACCCATCCACATAGAGTGACCATTCTTCTGATCGGTCGTCCCCCTGAGCGATCGCGGGCGTGAATTCTGCAATGAAGTCCGCAAGGGCTTGTCCCTTTATAGCAGTGCGCGATTCGTAAGCTATGTCAAACTGTCCGAGTTCGACGGCCCATTTTACCATCCGGCCGGAAACATCAGGTCGGTGCATAACCTGTTTTAATGGATAGTTGGTTAAGACGACTACCTGATGTTCCAAAAAGTAGGGTCTCAACTTCCGGGATGCCATTATGAGCGCATAGGCCAATTTTTCCATTGGGGTATATCTGAGCTCGGCATCATGAAGGGACTGACTCACATAATAAACCGGATGTTGCACCGCATTCTTCGTTCGAATCAGAGCGGCGCTGATCGCAGAGTCGGAGACCGCGAGATATAAGCTAAGGAGTTCCCCTCGGGTCGGTCTCTGCAAGGTCGGGGCTTCTGCTAGGACTTTCTTGATAGCTTCGAAGGCTTTTTGGCAAGGTTCTGTCCATTGAAAATCCTTGTTCTTTTTTATCGCCTCAAAAAAAGGTTTGCATTTATCCGTTGAGCGAGAGATAAAACGGCTCAGTGCGGCTAGGCGGCCAGTTAGGCTTTGCACCTTTTTTACCGAGTTTGGAGGAACAAGCTCGGATACTGCCTTAATTTTATCGGGGTTGGCTTCAATCCCTCTTTGGCTTACCATGTAGCCGAGGAATTTTCCAGAACCTACCCCGAATGAACATTTCTTCGGATTTAACTTCATCTTATACTCCCGCAAAATAGCAAACATTTTATTGAGGTCATGTACATGGTCGGTTGAGCGCGGAGATTTAACTAACATGTCATCTACATATACTTCCATAGTATGACCTATCAAGCTATTGAACATTTTATTTACCAGGCGTTGATATGTCGCGCCGGCATTCTTGAGCCCGAAAGGCATCATCCGGTAGCAGTATAAGTCGCGGGCCGAGTAGAAGGAGGTGTTTTCCTCATCGGCGGGATGCATTGGGATCTGGTTGTATCCCGAATACGCATCCATAAATCTCATTAGCTCGTGCCCTGCCGTTGCATCCACCATATAGTCGATATGGGGAAGGGGGTAGCTATCTTTCGGGCAGGCTTTGTTCAGGTTGGAGAAGTCAATACAGAGCCTCCATAGCCCGGTCGGATTTTTTACCAAGACCGGGTTAGCTACCCAAGTCGGGTATTGGGCTTCCCGAATAAACCCGTTATCGATTAGCTTTTCTACCTCCTCTTCCAGCCCCTTCTGCCGCTCCGGCCCCATTTTCCTTCTTTTCTGAATAACCGGCTTGGAGCTGGGGTCGATATTCAGCCGGTGGCATGCGAGTTCCGGGTCAATCCCCGACATATCCGAATGGGTCCAAGCGAAGACATCCATGTTTTGGCTAAGATGGGAGATTAGCTCGGAGCGGATCGGCTCTTGGAGGTTGTGGCCGATTCTTAGCCATCGGGTTGGATTAGAAGAGTCCACGTCGACCAGGTCCAATTCTTCTGTTGGCTCAGCGTGGCGAATTTTTCCTTTCGGATTTTGATACCGCGGGTCGACGGGATCTTCTTCTAAGATCGGCTCTTTCCCGGGCCTGCGACCCCGGTCCGTTTCCTGTCTGGTTCCCCCTTCGGGGGTTTGCGCGGCCCCGGGACCGTCGGACCCCTGTTCAAGCAGGGTGGTTTCTTCCGGCCGTTCGGAACTGATAGTCTCCATTTCTTCTGGCAAGTTTTCCGGGATGCCTTCTGCGGTGTTGATTTCGCGAGCCCGGATGCTGAGGTTGCATTCCCGGGCGGCCCTTTGGTCCCCTTTATGTACCCCGACGCCGTCCGGGGTGGGAAATTTCATGCACAGGTGATATGTAGACTGAGTGGCTCTCAGCCTCGACATCACTGGTCGGCCTATGATGGCATTATAATCACTGTGCACATCGATGATCTTGAAGGTTGTGATCATCGTCCTTCTGATCGGCCCCTGACCAAATTCCAAGGCGAGGTCGATTTCCCCCAGTAGAAAGGTGCGGCAGTTGGCAAATCCCCGAATATCTTCGTTGCAAGGCCGGACATAAGATTGGTCTACCTTCATCCTACGAAGGGTATGAAGGTAGATGATGCTGGCATAGGCCCCGGAGTCCACCAATATCCTATGAACCGGGATCCCCATTACAGGCAGGTGATGACAAGGGCGTCTGAATGGGGATGGTCCAAGCCGTCGGCATCGGACTCCTCAAAAGTAATCACACTGGGGTTCTTGGGGCTTCTTCGCCACCGATAGGAACCCCTCTCGGCGCTCGGTCCATTGGTAGGAGGTGGTGGCTTCTCGAATGGAGGCCTTTTTCGGCGCTTTGATCGATGGTCATCGACCTCCGTCCCCATAATGGTTAAAATTTCCTGGGATTTGGAGGTACCCGATCATTCTTAGCTCTCGTCGGGTCGGCCCTATCTGGCGATCCCGCGGATTCTGGTAAATCGCCTCAAGCTGTCTCTTCGCATACCGCGATCAAAGCGGCGACAAGGTCTCGGCAGATCGTTCGGTTGTGACCCGCCGACTCATGGTATTTGCAAAGCGGGTCTCGTCCATGTCCTTTGATCTTTGTAGATCGGCCGAGGGACCGGGAGCAGATTTTTGTCTTTTATCTGATCGAATATCGCCGCGGCTCCGATGGAATATATTTCTGTGAAATTGGCCATGAGCTCGGGCCGGCGATAGCTTTGAGTGGCCGGGACTGTCGAGGAAGAGGAAGGGGTTTTATTTTCCGGTCGGGGTTCTTGACGGGCCTCTTTGTAGTCACGCCTTTCTTCTTTCTTTTTATACGATCCTTTCTGATCGGAGGGCATGACTAGCATTGGTGCCGGCATGGCTTCCTCGGCAGCTATGTGGGAGCTAGCGCGCTCCAAAAATTCCTGGTAGGTGTGTGGGACATTCTGGCACACCGTCCAGCGAAAGAAAGAATTTTTAAGAAGGTCGGCCTGGGCAATAATGGCCAGCGCATCGTCGGACATAGGTTCCGTCTCTAATATCCGTTTATTGAAACGGGATATATAATCTTTAAGGGACTCACTCGGCCCCTGGACCACGGAAGCAATGGATGAGCGCGGGGCGACTCGCACAAGGGACCCCATGAAGTGGGATCGGAACGTCGCCGACAGCTGGGCCCACGTTTGAACCGAATGATGGGGCAGCGTACGATACCACCTATGGGCCCTCTCTCCCAGAGTTAGGGAAAATATTCGGCATCGGAACGCGTCCTGAGACCCGTGCAAATCCATCCAGGAATTATAATGCCCAAGATGGGCGTTTGGGTCTGTTTCTCCGTTGTATGGCGAAATTTGAGGAATTTTGAACTTCTCCGGGAGGGGTTCCGCCAGAACGCTAGGGGCCAGGGGACTTTCCTGGCTGTTGAGCCATTCCGAACTTTGGGATGGCTAGAGTTGTTTATTTTCGAGCTCCGTAAGGCGCTTTTTTAGAAACTCGATTTCGCTCGAATTATCGCCCGGAGTTGGAGGTAATATTTGCGTTGGATTTAGGGACAGGTGGGGAGCCTTCTCTTCCTTACGGCTCTGACTCTGGACAGTAGGAGCTGGCGCTGCCTTCTCGATTTTCCTTCCCGCCCCAAGGCGATCAAAAACGGATGGGGGGCGCGAAAGCTTACTTTTCCGTGCGGGATGTGAGCTTTCGCCGTGGCCCTCCGCTCTTTCTCCGGCGGCCCCAGAGGCCGTCCTTTTTCTGTTTCGTCCCGAGGCAGCGGGGCGGGCCGTCTGAGATTCTGCCTCGAGCTGATCTTCGGGTTTTTGAAGGGTCCCGCCCCCTGTAACTCTTGCCATAAGGGCCTCCATGCCTTGGATGAAGGCAGGGTGTTTAAAGCACTCAACCACTTTAAGGAGGTTTTCTTCCTCCGTCGCGGGCTGAGGATTTTTCGAACTGTCGTGAGACATCTTCGGTGAATGGTATATATCTATCTTTTTTATAGGAGGTTCACCCCTTCCTCTAGCGCTAATCTGTTGACGTCTGGTTTGGTCAACGTCACGTGTGCTGATTAAGACAAATGAATCGAAGCCACGTAGAAAATAAAATAACAAAAAGGAAGGTGTTTGATCACTAAATTTTATTAATGACCTTTTTGATAGAGTAGAACTGGGCAGGATAATTTATGCCGGTCTATCTGGATGCTTGTTAATTACAAGTCTTATTTTCTTTTCTCTTTTCTCTCTTTTTTCTCTCTCTATTATAAATGCTTGAAATCCAAAGATCTGCTTTCACTGTACATTTCTTCTATATATAGACAACCTGGTCTAATGGAGAGGTGACAGCTGGCGAATGTCTGGGGAATATTCCCAAAACACTTGTCAGTCTGCATTTATGCCCAGGACACGTGGCGGTTTCTAAGGAGCGCCTTGGGAAGGGGCGTGATTGCATGCTTTAATTGGCATGCGGGCCTGCTTTGCCGACTCTTGGGGGTGTTTATCCGATGGAGTCGGTCCTCGGGTCTCCCGCCGTTCAGGTCGGCCTTGTTGTAATCTCGAATCCGAGCATTTTTGTCGTCTCTCTGCTCGGCCTTCCCGGATCGGATTTCAGGTCGGCCTTGGCGTCGCCGTCCGGTCCGATTTTTTGTGAGCCTGGGAGGAAATCGGGTTTTTTCCCGGTCCAACTTCAGGTTCTGCTCGGTCGGTTTAGTTGTCTTGGCATGTCCATGTGGATCCCAAGTCGGATGGGCTGCCAACACGGAGAGCCACGGCAAAAGCTCACATCCCTCACGGAAAAGTAAGCTTTTGCGCCCCCCATCTGTTTTTGATCGCCTTGGGGCGGGAAGGAAAATCGAGAAGGCAGCGCCGACTCCTACTATCCAGAGTCAGAGCCGTAAGGAAGAAAAGTCTCCCCACCCGTCCCTAAATCCAACGCAAATATTACCTCCAACTCCGGGCGATAATTCGAGCGAAATCGAGTTTCTAAAAAAGCGCCTTACGGAGCTCGAAAATAAACAACTCCAGCCATCCCAAAGTTCGGAATGGCTCAACAGCCAGGAGAGTCCCCTGGCCCCTAGCGTTCTGGCGGAACCCCTCCCGGAGAAGTTCAAAATTCCTCAAATTCCGCCATACAACGAGGAAACAGACCCCAACGCCCATCTTGGGCATTATAATTCCTGGATGGATCTGCACGGGTCTCAGGACGCGTTCCGATGCCGAATGTTTTCCCTAACTCTGGGAGAGAGGGCCCAGAGGTGGTATTGGACGCTGCCCCATCATTCGGTTCAAACGTGGGCCCAGCTGTCGACGACGTTCCGATCCCACTTCATGGGGTCCCTTGTGCGAGTCGCCCCACGCTCATCCATTGCTTCCGTGGTCCAGGGGCCGAGCGAGTCCCTTAAAGATTATATATCCCGTTTCAATAAACGGATATTAGAGACGGAACCTATGTCCGACGATGCGCTGGCCATTATTGCCCAGGCCGGCCTTCTTAAAAATTCTTTCTTTCGCTGGACGGTGTGCCAGAATGTCCCACACACCTACCAGGAATTTTTGGAGCGCGCTACTCCCACATAGCTGCCGAGGAAGCCATGCCAGCACCAATGCTAGTCATGCCCTCCAATCAGAAAGGATCATATAAAAAGAAAGAAGAAAGGCGTGACTACAAAGAGGCCCGTCAAGAACCCCGACGGGAAAATAAAACCCCTGCCTCTTCCTCGACAGTCCCGGCCACTCAAAGCTATCGCCGGCCCGAGCTCATGGCCAATTTCACAGAAATATATTTCATCGGAGCCGCGGCGATATTCGATCAGATAAAAGACAAAATCCGCTCCCGGCCCCTACCGATCTACAAAGATCAAAAGGACATGGACTGCACCCGCTTTTGCAAATACCATGAGTCACGGTCACAACACCGAACAGTGCCGAGACCTCGTCGCCGCTTTGATCGCGGTATGCGACGAGACAGCTTGAGGCGATTTACCCTAATCCGCCGGGATCGCCAGGATAGGGCCGACCTGACGAGAGCTAAGAATGATCGGGTACCTCCAGCCCCCAAATCCCCCCGGGGAATTTTAACCATTATGGGGACCGCTGAGGTCGATGACCATCGATCAAAGCGCCAGAAAAAGGCCTCCATTCGAGAAGCCACCACCTCCTACCAGCGGACCGAACGCCGAGCAGAGGGGTTCCTATCAGTGGCCGAAGAAGCCCCCAAGAACCCCCGACTGGCAGTTACTTTTGAGGAGTCCGATGCCGACGGCTTGGACCATCCCCATTCAGACGCCCTTGTCATCACCTGCCTGTAATGGGGATCCCGGTTCATAGGATATTGGTGGACTCCGGGGCCTATGCCAGCATCATCTACCTTCATACCCTTCGTAGGATGAAGGTAGACCAATCTTATGTCCGGCCTTGCAACGAAGATATTCGGGGATTTGCCAACTGCCGCACCTCCCCACTGGGGGAAATCGACCTCGCCTTGGAATTTGGTCAGGGGCCGATCAGAAGGACGATGATCACAACCTTCAAGATCATCGATGTGCACAGTGATTATAATGCCATCATAGGCCGACCAGTGATGTCGAGGCTGAGAGCCACTCAGTCTACATATCACCTGTGCATGAAATTTCCCACCCCGGACGGCGTCGGGGTACATAAAGGGGACCAAAGGGCCGCCCGGGAATGCAACCTCAGCATCCGGGCTCGCGAAATCAACACCGCAGAAGGCATCCCGGAAAACTTGCCAGAAGAAATGGAGACTATCAGTTCCGAACGGCCGGAAGAAACCACCCTGCTTGAACAGGGGTCCGACGGTCCCGGGGCCGCGCAAACCCCCGAAGGGGGAACCGGACAGGAAACGGACCGGGGCCGCAGGCCCGGGAAAGAGCCGATCTTAGAAGAAGATCCCGTCGACCCGCGGTATCAAAATCCGAAAGGAAAAATTCGCCACGCTGAGCCAACAGAAGAATTGGACCTGGTCGACGTGGACTCTTCTAATCCAACCCGACGGCTAAGAATCGGCCACAACCTCCAAGAGCCGATCCGCTCCGAGCTAATCTCCCATCTTAGCCAAAACATGGATGTCTTCGCTTGGACCCATTCGGATATGTCGGGGATTGACCCGGAACTCGCATGCCACCGGCTGAATATCGACCCCAGCTCCAAGCCGGTTATTCAGAAAAGAAGGAAAATGGGGCCGGAGCGGCAGAAGGGCTGGAAGAGGAGGTAGAAAAGCTAATCGATAACGGGTTTATTCGGGAAGCCCAATACCCGACTTGGGTAGCTAACCCGGTCTTGGTAAAAAAGCCGACCGGGCTATGGAGGCTCTGTATTGACTTCTCCAACCTGAACAAAGCCTGCCCGAAAGATAGCTACCCCCTCCCCATATCGACTATATGGTGGATGCAACGGCAGGCACGAGCTAATGAGCTTTATGGATGCGTATTCGGGATACAACCAGATCCCAATGCATCCCGCCGATGAGGAAAACACCTCCTTCTACTCGGCCCGCGGCTTATATCACACGGATGATGCCTTTCGGGCTCAAGAATGCCGCGCGACATATCAACGCTGTAAATAAAATGTTCAATAGCTTGATAGGTCATACTATGGAAGTATATGTAGATGACATGTTAGTTAAATCTCCGCGCTATCGACCATGTACATGACCTCAATAAAATGTTTGCTATTTTGCGGAGTATAAGATGAAGTTAAATCCAAGAAATGTTCATTCGGTAGGTTCTGAAAATTCCTCGGCTACTTGGTAAGCCAAAGAGGGATTGAAGCCAACCCCGATAAAATTAAGGCAAGAGCGAGCTTGTTCCTCCAAACTCGGCCAAAAGGTGCAAAGCCTAACTGGCCGCCTAGCCGCACCGAGCCGTTTTATCTCTCGCTCAACGGATAAATGCAAACCTTTCTTTGAGGAGATAAAAAGAACAAGGATTTTCAATGGATGTAACCTTGCCAAAAAGCCTTCGAAGCTATCAAGAAAGTCCTAGCAGAAGCCCCGACCTTGCAGAGACCGACCCGAGGGGAACTCCTTAGCTTATATCTCGCGGTCTCCGACTCCGCGATCAGCGCCGCTCTGATTCGAACGAAGAATGCGGTGCAACATCCGGTTTATTATGTGAGTCAGGCCCTTCATGATGCCGAGCTCAGATATACCCCAATGGAAAAATTGGCCTATGCGCTCATAATGGCATCCCGGAAGTTGAGACCCTACTTTTTGGAACATCAGGTAGTCGTCTTAACCAACTATCCATTAAAACAGGTTATGCACCGACCTGATGTTTCCGGCCGGATGGTAAAATGGGCCGTCGAACTCTGGATTTGACATAGCTTACGAATCGCGCCGCTATAAAGGGACAAGCCCTTGCGGACTTCATTGCAGAATTCACGCCCGCGATCGCTCAGGGGGACGACCGATCAGAAGAATGGTCACTCTATGTGGATGGGTCCTCTACCGCTGACCGATCGGGTGCAGGGATAGTCCTCGTTAGTCCCGACCAGCGCCTGTTCTGCTCGGCTATTCGCCTGAATTTCCCGACCACCAATAATGAGGCAGAATATGAAGCTCTCTTGGCCGGTCTAGAAATGGCAACCTCCCTCGGCCTTGCCCGCCTCTCTATCCTAAGTGATTCTCAATTAGTGGTCAATCAGATCAACGGCGAATACGAGGCCAAAGAACCCAAACTGATTAAGTACCTCAACCTGACACGGAATCGGCTACAAAATTTTCGGGGAACAATACAACATATTCCCAGAACTGAAAACATCCAAGCCGACTCTTTGGCCAAACTCGCATCTAGCTCCGGAGCCGAACACATGGATGAGGTCAGCATAGGGTATCACTCCTCATCAGCCCTGGAAATGGCCGAAATCCGGGCGGCCGAACAATTAGAGCCGCGAGGGTGGATGCAGCCTATAATGCAATACCTTCAAAGCGGCATTTTACCCGAAGACCGAGCCCAAGCGAGATCCTTACGAACCCAGGCGGCCCGGTTCACCATCGTGGACAGAACCTTATATAAAAGAGGATACTTTCCCACACAAATGCCTGTCCGAGTCAGAAGCAGAATACGCCCTCAGAGAAGTACACGAGAGTATATGCGGTAATCATTCTGGCGGCCAGGCATTGGCCTATAAATTGATTCGACAAGGCTATTATTGGCCCAACCTCAAAAAAGATGCCATTACGCTCGTGCGGAAGTGCGTCCGGTGTCAAATCTTCGCTCCGCAGATCCGATCCCCGCCGGAAACCCTCACTTCCGTATATTGCCCATGGCTGTTCGCCAAGTGGGGGATCGACTTGATCGGCCCTCTACCTAAGGGACGAGGAGGAGTGCAATACGCCATTGTCGCGGTCGATTATTTTACAAAATGGGCAGAGGCCGAGCCTATGGCACGAACAACTGAACAGAAGATAGTCGACTTCATATGGAAGTCAATCGTATGTCGGTTCGGGATTCCACAATCTATTGTCTCTGATAATGCCAAACAATTTGACAATAAGAAATTTCGAGCTTTCTGCGACGGCCTCCAAATACGAAATAACTTTTCCACGCCCTACTATCCACAATCCAATGGGCAAGTCGAGGCGGTCAACAAAATCCTGAAACACCTCAAGACACGCCTCGAAGAACTGAAGGGTTCTTGGCCCGAGGATCTCCCCGGGACCTTATGGGCCTATCGAACAACGCATAGATCCGCCACCGGCGAAACGCCTTTCTCACTGGCTTTCGGCTCTGAAGCCATTATCCCGGTTGAAATCGGGGCACCTACCTATCGAGTAGCCCACTTTGAGGAGCAGGGTAACGACTTAGCCCTCAAAGTGAATTTGGACCTCCTTGCCGAAAAACGAGTTCAGGCAGAAATGCGAAATGCCGTTTACAAAAGGAGGAGTGAAAAATATTACAACTCCAAGTTTCACCCGAGAATCTTCCAGATCGGCGACCTAGTCCTTAAAAAGGTGTTGGGCCCGGATCCCGGACCACTCAAGCCCAAATGGGAAGGACCGTATAAAGTTAGCGAAGTCCTTCAGAATGGAGCCTACCGGCTGGAATATTTGAACGGCCAAAGATTAACTTACCCGTGGAATGCTATGTATCTAAAGAGGTATTATCAATAAAAACTGACGTCATTCCATTTTTCAATATTAATGCACCTCATAAGACCGACTCCTCCATCACTATAAGACCGAGCTCGTCTCGGCACCTCGAATGACCGGCTCCTCCGGCACTATAAGACCGAGCTCATCTCGGCACCTCGTAAAGACCGGCTCCTCCGGCACTATAAGACCGAGCTCGTCTCGGCACCTCGAATGACCGGCTCCTCCGGCACTATAAGACCGAGCTCGTCTCGGCACCTCATAAGACCGGCTCCTCCGGCACTATAAGACCGAGCTCGTCTCGGCACCTCGAATGACCGGCTCCTCCGGCACTATAAGACCGATCTCGTCTCGGCACCTCATAAGACCGAGCTCGTCTCGTCACCTCGAATGACCGGCTCCTCCGGCACTATAAGACTGAGCTCGTCTCGGCACCTCGAATGACCGGCTCCTCCGGCACTATAAGGCTGAGCTCGTCTCGGCACCTCATAAGATCGGCTCCTCCGGCACTATAAGACCGAGCTCGTCTCGGCACCTCATAAGACCGGATCCTCCGGCACTATAAGACCGAGATCGTCTCGGCACCTCATAAGACCGGCTCCTCCGGCACTATAAGACCGAGCTCGCCTCGGCACATTCAACCAAGAACAATAAAAAAAAGGAGAGCAACCACAAATACAGCAAGAAGGATTTTATTTAACCCAGTCGTTATTATAAAATTACCAACAATGGCAACAAACCAAGGCGGATGGGCACGCAGGCCGAACAATGAAACAAAGCAAAAGAAAGACAAAGACCGACACGCAGGCCAAGCAAGAAGCAAAAATCAAGGAAACTACTCGGCCCCACCCTCTTGGCCGGCCGTCTGAAAGGATTGCCCCTCACCTTCGCCATGCGGAGCTTGACCGGCATCCTCACCCTCAACAACTTTTGGCTCATCGGCTCCAGCAATATCAACATGCAGATCGGTCGCCTGAGATGCGATGTATGCCTCGATATCCTGAACGGTCTTACCACCCTTCATGAGATCTAATATCTCGTAACAGGTGGAGACATAATTCAAGTTGATCAGCTCCTCAAACGCAGGCGACTCCTTAAAAGCCTCCGCCCCAGCGGCAAGACCCCGGGCATAGCTCGAGACCTCGCAAGTGTTCATACGCTCGGTCAGGCTTTCCACCTGGGCCTGGGTTTCCTTCAGATAAGCCTCGTGCTCGGCCCGAATATCCAAGCACTGTTTTTGCAACTGTTCGGCCGCATCTTTCATCTCCTCGGCCTTCAGCTTCCATATGTCGGCCTGGAGGGCCCGATTGTCCAGGAGCTCCATCTTGCCCCTCATCATGGAGGTTATCTCCCCCTCCAGAGACTTGATCAAGGAAGGGCATAGATGATGCTCCTCCTGCAAAGCCTTGAGGTCGGCCTCCGCCTTCTTGTGCTTCTCAGACAAGGCCGAAAACTCATTGGAGGCCTTCACATAGGTGCACATGGCCCGGCCGACCAGGGCATTTCCGAACTGGATCTGCTCAACCGGATCCATATCATTAGTCATCATCTCCAGCTTGGGCGTCCAACCCCTGATCGGAATATGACTGGAGACGGCCACCACAGGAGGGACCCGATTGAGCATCTCAGGAGTCGGGGTAGCGGCCCGTACATAGTCAAGGAACCAGCGCGGTCGTCGCCCCTTCATCTGGTCACACGGCTCCACCCGCTCCTCGTTAACCGGGAGATAATGGCCCTCTAGGTGAATGAAGGGCTCCTCCCGATCCGCCCGGACAGGGGTCGGAGCGGACACGACGACTTCTGGAGCAGACGAACCCTCAGCCTTGTTCGCGCTGTCCTCAGGCCCGGTCTCCACCCTCTTGCGCTTACCGGCCCGCTCCCTCCGCTCGGCGGCCTCAGCTGCCAGCCTCGCCACACGCTGCGCAGGCGTCTCTTTCCGCCCGGATGAAGTCTTGGCCTTAGGAGCTGGAAAAGGAAGACATATCAAAAAAAAAAGGTGAGACTTCCCTTGCTCAAGGGGACTACCTGAAGAAGACATTGTACTCGGATCGGTCGATCTAAGTCCGGCCGCCCAGAGATTTTCCCCGGTCACTAAAAGATGAGACTTCCTTTGTTCAAGAGGAAGATCCAAAAGCTGCTCAACCCGGTCGTCGAAGTCGGGAGAGGTCTCTGGCGCCGGGATGCGTCCTGCACACGCAACAAATGATGAGCTTTAGACAAAAAAAGGAACAAGAACAGAAAATACGACACTCACTCATTTTGGCCGTAAAAAGCACAGGGACCCGCAGCTCGGCATCTATCACCCCCGGCTCCCACTCATCCAAAGAGCTCCTCCACGGCCCCCCAATAAAGAACCACTGTTCCTTCCAGCTGTGGATGATCTCGGGCGCCCCCACTAACTCCTTGTGCATAGCATGCCGGGCCGTCAGATAAAACCACGGCCAGGACCTACCAACCGACCTCCATAGAAAGAGGTCATTGAACTCCTCAATCAGGCTCGGCCACCAGGCTTGATTAAAAAGAATAAAAAGACCCACCACCCGAGCCCAGGAATTCGGATGAATATGGGGGACAGGAAGGCCCCACTGCCTTAGCCACCGGGAAAAAGTCAACGGAAGCGGAAACCGAAGCCCAGCCAGTAGAGAGCGGTAATACACCGCCGTGCAACCGATGGGCGATCAGGCCTCTCCTGATTCGAACAAACATCCGCACCCTCGCCGGAATCTTAAATCGCAGCCGCCAGGCCGCCAATTGCTCCTCCGTAACGGTACTCGGAATCGAAGCTGAATCCCACTCCGCCTCCACGAGAGGGGACGGATGAGGGCGGGTCCGAGCCACCACCGGCTCGACTCTATCCTCCGACTGAGTCTCTCCGACGACCGTCAGCGGTGCCACCATCTCCACTTCCCCAGATCCCGGCGACTTCGCAACTTCGCCTTCTTCCTCCTCGACGCTCCAGTCAACGGGAGCTTCGTCTATCGATAGATCCGCCACACCCATGCGGTCCGGCGACACGGTCAAACCGACCTCGATCTCGCCTCTCATCTCCGACATCTCAAATAGAAAAGAAGAAAGAGGAGGAAAAGCAAGCTTGCCGGGAAAGTCTATGTGAAATCGGAAAAAGAAAAATCGCCGGCAAAGATCTTTCTCTGCACAACACGTAAAAATGGCGAAGAGAGCATTAAGGAAGAAGACAGGCACTATTTATAGAAGAATAAAGGCATTAAATACCACGCGCGTGAGGCGACAATTCCTACTGAACCGTCGCAAAGTCTAAGAGCGCGTGAACACGTCGTCCAATCAACCTGTGCCACGCGTCCCCCTCATAATGACACTTAAAGACCCGGGAATCGATTCGACGCGACTCTCGAAGAGGCGTCTATTCGAAGGACCTTATCCTCCCCCAAGCCGGATCGGTCTCTACGTGAAACGACTCCAGCCCCGACCAGCTCGGCACGGCCCTGAACTCGGGGGCCCTTGTTGGCAGCCCATCCGACTTGGGATCCACATGGACACGCCAAGACAACTAAACCGACCGAGCAGAACCTGAAGTCGGACCGGGCAAAAACCCGATTTTCTCCCAGGCTCACAAAAAACCGGACTGGACGGCGACGCCAAGGCCGACCCAAAATCCGATCCAGGAAGGCCGAGCAGAGAGACGACAAAAATGCTCGGATTCGAGATTACAACAAGGCCGACCTGAACGGCGGGAGACCCGAGGACCGACTCCATCGGATAAACACCCCCAAGAGTCGGCAAAGCAGGCCCGCATGCCAATTAAAGCATGCAATCACGCCCCTTCCCAAGGCGCTCCTTAGAAGCCGCCACGTGTCCTGGGCATAAATGCAGACTGACAATTGTTTTGGGGATATTCCCCAGACATTCGCCAGCTGTCACCTCTCCATTGGCCCATGTTGTCTATATATAGAAGAAATGTACAGTGAAAGCAGATCTTTGGATTTCAAGCATTTATAATAGAGAGAGAAAAAAGAGAGAAAAGAGAAAAAAAAAATAAGACTTGTAATTAACAAGCATCCAGATAGACCGGCATAAATTATCCTGCCCGGTTCTACTCTATCAAAAAGGTCATTAATAAAATTTAGTGATCAAACACCTTCCTTTTTGTTATTTTATTTTCTACGCGGCTTCGATTCATTCGTCTTAATCAGCACACGTGACGTTGACCAAACCAGACATCAACATTAGCAAACAAGTCATCCTCATTTGCAAAACTTGTAGTAGAATACACAGAAAGGGCGTCAGACAAAACTAGTTCTTGAGATATTAAAATGATATTAGGCATCTATCAATGTTTTTGTGTGTCCTCATTTCCAATGCCGTAGCCAGCAACCGACTGAAGGAAGTGGGCGAAAGAGGGTCGAAACTTGAAAACCCTTGCCGAAAATTTATATTTTTTTCTTTTAATTTTTTTCAAGCTAATTTTTAATCAATTTCCTCAAATGAGGGGAGCCCGGACCCCCCCCCCACCCCACGCCGTGGCTCCTTTCATTTCATCAACTCAAAGCTAATTACAGCTTTTAGTATACAATATGATGCACCTATAATCTATATAATATCCAATAATCTATAACATGTAAAATATTCAAGACCTAACCTTCTTTATTTAGATTTATTAAATAAAATGTTTTTTTTCAATAATAATTTATTCTGATGTTATAAAGTTAAATAAATTATGGATATGACATATTGGTAAAAGATTCTCCTTTAATACATATTAGGAGATTATGTGAACACATACACACTACACATAAGCCGACATGAAAAGAAACTCATAATAAAGGTAAATTCTACGAGACCCACGCAATTCCGTACCTGCACGAATCTTCATCAACGGATCTACACTGATAATTTTCATCATGAACCAACGATGAATATGCATACAGATATGATATCGCTGCAGGTACTTTAAAACTTCCCATACTAGGGAAATTCTACGAAACTCACGCAATCTGTACTTGCATATATCATCATCGTGTACCAATGATGAATATGCATTCAGATATGGTATTGGTGCATGTACCTTGCAACTTCCCATACCGGATTTTATTAGTTGCAACCCCCCACCCCTACAAAGAAAAGAAAGAATATGAATTACTTTCTAAACCTCCCATAGTTCAATATTAGCAACAGGCTCAAAGGCAACCAACTCTTTTTCATGAAGCCAAGCTTTTACGACCACCACCGAATCACAAACCACTATCTCCCCATTTCCATTCGTCGCTTCGATTTTCAGATAGTATTTAATCCCAGAAACCACCTGCTTCTGCGCTGACACCACCTCAGAGAACACCAGCAGCGGTCCGACTCCGTTGCTGCAGCCGCCGTGATGGTGCTGCTGCTGCTTGTTGAACTCCTTCACACAGAACCTCCCTAGCTCCTGCACCTCTTTATCACTCTTCACGTCTCTTACTTCTGTTCTTCCACCAACCATCATTCCTCTATCACCACTCACAATAGAAGACATGAAGAGGAAGACTGCAGATAAAAGAAGAAGAAGAATAAGCAGCGTCGCTACTCTCGCCATGGTTACGTTCAGCTCTATTCTTTTTCTTTTTTCACTTCTTGTATATATCGAATGAAAGATGAATATCGCTCTCTCTCGCTCTCTCTATATATAATACAAGCTCAAAGAGGGAAATAAATACTAGCAGGGAAAGATATAATGTATATTTAATAGGGGCTACAGAGACCATACATGCAATTCACTATTTTACATTGGGTTTAATGGTAAAGAGGAATGCTACGTCTACACAAAAACTCATATAAACAGTGGCGAACCTAGAAAATTTTCAGTGGGGGTCGGGATCTAAATTTTTTTTTCCCAACGCTATGGGGGGTCGAAACCGAATTAAAATGGGGGGTCGAAACCGAATATACCGAAATTTTTCTACACGAAAACTATATACCCCCTACATCGCAAAAAAAATTTCGGGGGGTCGGGCGCCCCCTCCCGCCCCTATGTAGCTGCGCCATTACATATAAAAATACCCATAAAATAAAATATCAAGGAGTAATTGGTGTAATCAGATAGAGGAAAGAGAAATTGCCACAAAATATATCAATTACTCCCTGATACTTCATTTTGTGGGTGTTTTTGTGGGAGTTTGTTTATAGATGTAACTTTGCTCAATTTTAAAATTTTAATTTTAAAATTTTTGAGCTTTTCAAGGTGGAACTCCGTCCTTTTAAATTTAACTGGGAACCCAGTGTCTACGAATCTGATGTTACTAGAATTGTAAGAATTACTTGTCCAAATTTAAAAGTACGAAGTTCGATTCATAAGAAGAACAAGAAATTTGACCTTAGATTTAGTGCTGAGCTGTCGGATCCGTTAAAGTCTGGATTCATCTCAAAATTAATTGATAACGAGAGGAATACCAGTAGATCTTTATATATATTAAGACTTGTACTTTTTCGATGTGAGGTTAATATTTCAACACGTTCCTCATGTGTAGTCGGAGTCATGACTTACAGCGTGGATTTTTTAACTCGAGTGGCGCGGAACTAGAACGCCGTGGGCTGTTGGTCTCGCACGTGTAGAGAGTCTGCTCCGATACCATGTTAAAGTCTGGGATTCTATCTCAAAATCAATTGGCAATGAAAGGAGTAGCTCAGAATCTTTATATATTAAGGATTGTACTTTTTCGAGGTGGGATTAATGTTTCAACATGATCAATGCTCGAAACATGAATTAAACTTAGTGTTAAATTATGAGCTGTCGGGCCAGTGCTCTATGCACGAAGACACGTCAGTAATATAAATAACAAAAATGATTCATAAAACTATAAAATCAATCTACAAATAAACCAACACCATACAAAACATGACAAATGTCACCTACTTTCTATTGATTGGTTAACAAGTGACGCTTGTCATATTCTTGTGGTGTAAGTCTATTTGTATGTTGGTTTTGTAGGTCTATTATAATTATAACTAGATGTTCTCAGGCGCGATACACCACACAAAATATTCTCTTATTAGAAAATAATTTCTCGATTTTTAAATTTATTTTTGATGATCTTCGATATGAGTATCATATTAGCGTAATATTAATAAAAGACTTATTGAGTGTATTATGAGATGTAATATAAATCAAGAAAGAGTACCACATTAGCGGCGTGTTAAGTCAATTAGTGTCCATTATATGAACAAATTTCCTAGACATACCGAAAAAAGTAGGAACAAATTTTGGGATGAAAGTAGTATGTGATTAAGTCTTAATATATGTACGTGTGCAGTGTATGTTATATTATTTTTTAGTTATTATAATTAAATAAATATCATAATTTATTTTTTATGTAAGCAATATGAGTCTGAAATCTAATTTCATAAAAATGAGTTAATATATTTTGCATCAATTAATTTTATTGAAAATTAATTTTTATATTTTTCTCCAATATAATTTTTTTGTGCAATCGGTCATTATTGTAAATCCATAAAATTTATTATATTCATATGGATGTCTAGTTGAAAATTGTGAAACAAAAAGTAATTTAATATATTTTTCATTAAAAATAAACTTGATATAAAAAATTCTAAACATTTAAAATTTTAAGCTAAAAAAATAAAGAAAGAATTTTTTTATTGGTAGATGAGTGTAAGTTGTGAAATAAAACTCCCACAATACATATTTAGAATATTTTTTTTTGAAAAATATAAGAATATATCTCTATGTATAAATTATATTTTAAAATAAAAAATCAAAAAATTTATAAAAATGACGTGCATCGCGATGCTTTTTTAATAGAAGTATAGATGTGTAATGTTTAGACACGCAAAATAAGGTTTGATGGTGAGGTGGATAACAGACAGCACCATCGGCATGCCGCGTAATATAAAGATGATCGAAGAGGACAGTGTGTGTCGTAAGTCTTACAGTATTGTTATTTGTTGATGGTGCGGTGGATGAGGTGTACGTTGGCGGATGGCGTTAAACATTCATGCAGATATTAGACAGATGCCAAGAGAAGAAATATGCTTCGTGTCAAGGGTATCTCTTTGGTCTGTGGACATATTCCGCAAATCGTAGCAAAAGGCGAAATCTCTCGTCCTCAGGGCTTCAACCCCCGACCCGACAGAGATTGGAGCAGAATTAAATCACGGTACTAACTACCATTAAGTGGGAGGAATAATGTTCTGCGCGTACACTGCCTATCTCCCACATTGGAGGGATAAAACTCCCACACTGCGTCTGCCAGGACTCGAACCTGCATCCTTATAGCAATCTGCCACTCAAGAATCAGTTGAACTGACCATGCGGACAACATATTCTGCAACTTGCCCATAAAACCTGCAGGCCGCTCCGCTCGCACTTGGGATTATCGGATCTGGGTCCAACATTTAGATTGGACTTTCTATTTTTAATGTGTATTATTTTATATTTTATTCTCGTAAAAACATCCAAATCTGAATATATAAACTCAAATTATAGCAATGAAGAAATATGAATATATATCAATAATATAAAATAATAAAGTTGAAGATGTTCCAAATATGTAAAATTATTTGGCATGAACATATACCATGGGATCAATTAAATATACTTGTTAGGATATAAAAATTAAGGTTTCAATAAACCAAACCTACAACGTAAGGGTTTTCGTTGGAGATGTAATGGACTTGCACCTTAATATTTCAATTTTAATATGATTCAAACACACACATAATACATACCAGAGATATTTTATGGCTTAGTTCAAATATGGTATCGCGTACAAAGGAATTTGACACGTTAAATAGTTTAATGTATTATAAATTTTATATTATTTGGGTAGCCATAATGTCTTGCTAGAAAAGACTTATGATTTATCATTTAATAAGGTATTAAATGATTGCCGACGTGATATAAGCTTTTTGGGTCACACATTCGACAGTTAAAGACAACCAAGAATAATTAATAGATATTGTAATATCCGCATTTTTCTTTCCCTCGTAATTGTATTTCCGGTGTAATTCTCGATTTTAGTGACTCTCGTGTATCCTTCAGTGTGACTTTTCCGTTGTCTTTTGATCTGATTCTCGTAATTGTTGTGCGGAACCGTCGTTTCGGGGTTGCCGTGGATTCATTCTATGCTATGATGCGTTTTGAGGTGTTCCGTTTGACGTTTCGTTCATAATCCGGTATTTTGGGTCGTTTATATTCTGTATCTAGCGCACGCTAAATTTCCTGTATAGCGCACGCTAGAAATCCATTAGTAGCGCACGCTACGTTTAATTAAATAGCGCACGCTAACGATTTAGCCCCAGGAGTGGCGCTTAACTCCCGTGCCTCGACTATCGGATTAGCGCACGCTATCTTGTCTAGCGCACGCTAATGTCGGGAGACTAGCGCACGTTAAGTTGTTCGAGAGCGCGCGCTAGTGTGACTTGTCGATCGGGCGCTTACTACCGAGCTCAATCGATGCTAGTTAGCGCACGCTACGCCGGTATAGGTAGCGCACGCTAACGGGTCGAGTGAGGTTTGGGCGGTTAGCCATCTGGACTCGGCCGATGTTCGAGTAGCGCACGCTATTGGTCGATAGCGCGCGCTACCGAGCAAGTTATTAGCGCATGCTACACATGCATGGTAGCGCACGCTAACGCAAAACCACAGCTTCGGACTCGAACGCTAACAGGAGGGTTGGTAACCTATCCCGTTAGCGCACGCTAACCTTGAGGTCTTAGCGTGCGCTAACACTCCCGGTTATATAAACCAGGAGTTGACCGAGATAATCACAAAATCTCATTTCTTCCTCTTTCCGCGGCCGAGCGACTCCCGAGCGATTTGAGGCGATTTTCTTCCTCCAATCACTTCAGAGATTCTTGTGCTTGAGTTCTTGGTGTAAGACTAACATCATCCACTTGTGTTTCTCATCCTAAATCCAAGGTAATCTCTTAGAACCCTACTTTTGGATAATTTGGGGGTTTTGGGATTTTCTTCCGATCCGTTCCGTTTCGTTGATGGATTCATGATGAATATGATTATTCTTGTTGGTATTCTTAGTTTTCCCTACGGATTCATGGTATATTTCGTGATTTTTACGGAATCGAGAGGGTTCGGTTGTGGTCCGCCCTCGTTGTTGTTTATATACGAATATACATGAATCGTAGGCGGGTCTTCGGGAGTATTCCATTTCCATAATCGTTTAGAAGTGGTTGTGATTGTGCTATTCAAATCGTTAGGTTCATTTCCGCCGGTCCCTTGCGGTCGTGTTCAACTCTTCCGTTCCGTTCGTGTCATCGTCTAATTAATCGAGGCAAGTATCCTTATGAACTTACAGTCTTGACATAGTAGTTTTGTATGAGAAACTGTGTGTGTGTGTATGCTCACTACGGGTTAGACTCGACGGGGTCTCGGTAGGGTTCCACGAAGCTGTGGACCGCGAGCTTGCTTTTAACCACTGTGGGTTAGATCCGACGGGGTCTCGGCAGGATCCACGGGCCGTGGGTCCGCGGTTAATTGTGGTGCATTTTTACAAATGTGGTTTGATCATTGGCATTTAAGGTAATGAGCGTTTTGGAAACTATGATTTCTTGATGTCATGCATTACTTTATGTGTAAGATTTAAAATGTTCATTTGGTTTCTTGTACTAGCGTAATTGCTAACCCCTCTGGGGACCCGTTTTGGGGAAATTCGTTTTATGAATTTCAGGTCAGGTTCATCGAGACGAGCGGGCGCTGGACCAGTACACGGATGATGGCCGTGCGTGATGGTGGTGCACGAGTGATGTTTTAGCGTCTTTTACCTTTTTGTCTTTTGTGGTTTTGAACTAATAGTTGTACTCGAGTACTTAAGGGGTTCTTGTTCGTTTGAATTGTATTGTTGCTTATTATGTTGTGTTGGATGATGATGTTATATTGACCAGTTGAACCGGGTGGATTGTTCGCTTTGCGTCTTTATGACGTGGTGTTATTTTATCGTTTCGTGAGTCGTTGTGTATGATGTCGTTTCACCTGGTGGGTCCCATATAGGGATTCACGGCTACTGTAATATACCTCGGATATCCCGGGGTGTTACAGAAAATGGTATCGTAGATCTAGGTTTATGGATACCTAGGCTTGTTGGTTTATCGGGTCTTGTGGTGTTTGGTTTTGCACATCATCGTCACGCGCCATGATTCCAGTACTACCAAAGGTCCGTAAGTTTTCCTTCCTCTGTTCATTAATTCCTTGTATCGTACCCTTGATTCTCGACTTGTAATTGTTCTTTTCTTGTACCGATCCTCGTATGGCTTTTGCTACTTATTTAACTCCGATGGATGCCGGAAGAGGTCGTGGTCGCGGCCGTGGTCGTGGACGCGGGCCGGGACGTGGGGCACCGGTGGGCGGCCACGCGATCTTGAGCCGGCAGCACGGGCGACCGCCGTCATAGCCATGCTTCTTCTCGAGAGCGTGCCGATCTTGGTATTGCGGCCGTTATGCAACAGATGGTGAACCAAATGGCGCAATAGCTCAAAGTGTAACCCGGATCAAGCCCATGCTAATCGGGTGGAGCGGACCGTTGGCTCCAAGATGTCATCAAGATGCATCCTCCTCGCTTTCGGGAGCTTCACCCGATTGGCCGGGAAGGGTGGATCAAGGAGATGTCTAAGGTCTTCGTTGCCACTAATCGTCCCGAGGACCGTAAAGTCCCTATTGCTCAATATTTTCTCACCGGGACGCTACGGACCGTGGGAGGCCGTGGGCCCAAAGACCATCTTGCTTCGTGGGCCGAGTTTCAAGAGTTGATGGAGATCGAATATTGCCCGCCGCCGACATGTGCTCGGGTACATGCTTTTATGATGCTCAACCACGGGATATCCCCGTAGCTCAAGCCATTGCCGATTTTAACAAAGAGTCAAGGGTTATGTGAAGACCCAAGTTGTCGAGGAGAGTGACAAGATTTTCCATTTCTCCAGACGGATGAAGTTGCCGATCCGGACTATATGTCGGGCTCGTATGCACTACATTGAAGGATTATCGAGTAGGGCCCTTGCTTATGATATGTCGGTGACGGCGAGTGAGGCGGCCCGCGAGAGTAAGAAGCGAAGTCCGCTGGGAACTTTTCGGGCCACAAGAGTGGGGGTCGCAGAGATCCCAATCTGCTAACTTCCCGCCGGCGGTGGTCCAAATTGCTCACTGGGGTCCTCGTGGAACTACCAGTGCTCCTTATCGTGATGTGAAGTTTCAATTGTGGTCGTACGGCCACATCACCGTGTTTGTCCGAACCCTTTGGCCGACGTGTAATCGGTGTGGCTACGGGTCACAAGGCCGCTTTCGTGCCGAGAGAGAGAAAATTCTTGGTGCACAGGCTTCCATTCCAGCCTAGGGAACCAAGTGTGAATCGAGGATCGTTTGTTCCTCGCCTCCGCCGAGTGCTAGTCGGGAGAGGTCGGGCCGCCCTCTAAGGGGAGCTTCCGGTGTCGGCCCGCCCACCCGCGTGTCTATGAGATGCGAGAGCCGATGATCCAATGGCTACCGTAGCGGCAGTACTGTTTATATTCTTTCTCATCCCGGTGTGCTTTTCGATTCCGTGCTACGCATTCGTTCATGTCTCTGGATTGTGTGCGCCATTTGAATCTCGACCGCTTGACGCCTTGTGAGCCCTTCATCGTTAAGCTTCCTAGCGGTGATAGGATCGTTGGTGATCGTGGAGGTTCGAGACTGCTCGTGCTTATTTGTGAGAGGACTTGGCCCTCTAATCTTATTGTTGTGAGTATCGAGGGTGAGGATTTGATTCTTGGTGATGATTGGCTCGAGTGGCATGGTGCAATCATGAACTACCGCACGAGAATCATCACCATGTTGGCCGATGATGGCAAGAGCACTCTTTCGCCGGCGAAAGAGGGGGAACCAGAACTCGTTATTAACGCCTTGAAGGCGATGAAACTCCTCACAAAGGGATGCCTTGAAGGCGGAGAGTGGTGGAGTCGAGCTTTCCGATTCCAATCGTTAATGAATTTCTGATGTTTTTCGACGAGTTACCGGATTGCCACCGGATCGAGAGGTCGAGTTCACTATAGAGTTAGAGCCGGTGCGGCTCCTATCTCGAAGGCGCGCCTATCGCATGGCACCTTCGAGATGTCCGAGTTGAAGAAGCGATTGAGTGAGCTTCTTGAGTCGGGTTTGTTCGACCGAGCGCCTCGCCTTGGGGCGCACCGGTCCTGTTTGTGCGGAAGAAGGATGGTTCGCTACGTTTGTGTATCGACTATCGCGAACTAAACAAGGTGACCATCAAGAACAAGTATCCTTTGCCGAGAATTGATGACTTGTTAGATCACTGGGTGGAGCCGCGTATTCTCGAAAATTGATTTGAAATCGGATACTATCACTGGTGAGTGAGAGAGTCCGATGTGCCGAAAACAATTTTTCTGGATGAGGTACGGACATTATGAGTTCGTAGTCATGCCCTTCGGGTTAACTAATGCGCCGGCGGTGTTCATGCAATTGATGAACAAAGTTTTTATCGAGTATTTGGATAAGTGCGTCGTCGTCTTTATTGACGATATTCTTGTTTATTCGAGGAATGAGGAAGAGCATGCCCATCATTTGCGGATAGTGTTGGACATTTTAAGGACCGAGCAACTCTATGCAAAGTTCTCGAAATGTGAGTTCCGGGAAGGAAGTGATGTTTTTAGGTCACGTGATTTCGGTAGGGGGTTCGTGTGGATCCGCAGAAGATTGAGGCCGTATTGGATTGGGCACCGCCCAAGAATGTGAAGGAGCTCCGTAGTTTCTTGGGTTTAGCTGGCTACTACCGTAGGTTCGTCGAGGGTTTCTCGAAACTGGCTCGACCACTTACACAGTTGCTCCAGAAATCTGAGAAGTTCGTCTGGAATGACGAGAGGCAGTCGAGTTTTGAGGAACTGAAGAAGCGTTTGACTTCAGCCCCAGTTTTGGCGTTGCCATGTGGCAACGAGGGTTTTGCCGTTTATAGCGATGCTTCTGGTCAGGGTCTTGGGTGTGTATTAATGCAGCACGGCAAGACCATTGCCTATGCGTCGAGACAGTTGAGGCCGTATGAGCTGAACTACCCTACTCATGATTTGGAATTAGCGGCAGTCGTTTTTGCGCTCAAGATTTGGCGTCACTATCTTTTCGGATCCACATGTCAGATTTTTACTGATCATAAAAGTCTGAAATACATATTTACTCAGCGAGAGTTGAATATGAGGCAGAGGAGGTGGTTAGAGTTGATTAAGGATTATGACCTCGAAATCCTTTATCATCCGGGCAAGGCGAACGTTGTGGCCGACGCCTTGAGTCGGAAACCAGTTGCGTTGCGAACACTTGAGATCCTTACATCTCAGTCTGAGCTTCGGAGGGCTTTGATCGAGTTAGATGTTGAGGTCTTGTTGCCGGGAGCCGTCGGGCAACTTCGTGCTTTAGAGATTTCGCTGCCTTTGATCGATGAAATTAAGTCAAGCGATTAGAGGATCCGATGATTACTCAAATCCGAGAGAACGTTCTTAAAGGAAAGTCTCTGGATTTGTGATTCACGAGGATGGTGTTTTGAGATTCAGTCGGCTTTGTGTGCCGAACGACTCGAGTTGAGGCGAGTATTTTACGGAGGCCCATGCTACACCTTATTCCGCTCATCCCGTACGAGTAAGATGTACAAGGACCTGAGGAGAAATTTCGTGGAATGATATGAAGGATGAGGTCGCACGGTTTGTAGCGAGATGTTTGACTTGTCGCAGGTCAAAATCGAGCACCAGAGACCGGGTTATTGCCTCACTTCGCTCCGAATGGAAATGGGAAGATATATCGATGGATTTCGTTACGATATTCCCGAGAACGAGGTCGGGCATGAATAAGGGAAGGGAGATTGTTGATCGCCTGACCAAGTCGGCACATTTTCTCGGGCATCAAGGACACTTGGGGCCCGGAGAAGTTAGCTCGTGTGTTTATTGCGCAGATCGTGAGACTTCACGGTACTCAAGTCTATTGTTTCGGATCGTGACGGCCGTTTTGTATCGCACTTCGGCAGCGGTGCATAAGGCGTTAGGTACCCGGTTGCGTTTGAGTACCTCTTTTCATCCCTGACAGATGGACAGTCGGAACGCACTATCCAGACGCTCGAGGACTTGTTGCGTGCTCCGTGCTCTCGATTGGAGTAGTAGGGAGGAACATTTGCCGCCGATCAATTCACGTATAACAATAGTTGGCACGCGTCGATTCGGATGGCACCGTATGAGGCACTTTACGGGCGGCGATGTCGATCACCGATTTGTTGGAATGAGGCGTCCGATTTGGTCGGGACCGAGCCGGATGTCGTTTTAGAGACGAGGTGGAAGGTAGAGTTACTTCGGGAACGGATGTTGACCGCCCGCAGTCGGCAAGTCGTATGCCGACGTCCGTCGTCGACCTTTGGAATTCGAGGTGGGAGACCACGTCCTGCTAAAGGTGTCGCCGACGAAGGGAGTTTTTCGTTTCGGGAAGAAAGGGAAGTTGAGTCCGAGATTTATCGGCCCCTTCGAGATCCTCGAGCGAGTAGGTGGGTTGGCATACCGTTTGGCGTTACCTCCGGCCTTGAGTCATGTTCATAGTGTTTTCCATGTTTCCCAGTTGAGGAAATATGTCCCGGATCCTAGCCACATCATCGATTATGGTGAGATTGATGTCGCCGAAGATGTTACTTTCGAAGAGCGCCCTTTGAAGATTGTGGAGCATCGTGAAAAACGATTGAGGCATAAGACCATACCTTTGGTCAAGGTGCAGTGGTCGAGACACGGTGTCGAGGAGGCAACTTGGGAAACCGAGGATAGCATGCGTGCTAGGTACCCCGAGTTGTTTGTTCCTTAAGTTTCGGGACGAAACTTATTTTTAGAGGGGTAGAATGTAATATCCGCATTTTTCTTTCCCTCGTAATTGTATTTCCGGTGTAATTCTCGATTTTAGTGACTCTCGTGTATCCTTCAGTGTGACTTTTCCGTTGTCTTTTGATCTGATTCTCGTAATTGTTGTGCGGAACCGTCGTTTCGGGGTTGCCGTGGATTCATTCTATGCTATGATGCGTTTTGAGGTGTTCCGTTTGACGTTTCGTTCATAATCCGGTATTTTGGGTCGTTTATATTCTGTATCTAGCGCACGCTAAATTTCTTGTATAGCGCACGCTAGAAATCCATTAGTAGCGCACGCTACGTTTAATTCGTAGCGCACGCTAACGATTTAGCCCTGAGTTTAACTCCCAGGCCTCTGGACTATCGGATTAGCGCACGCTATCTTGTCTAGCGCACGCTAATGTCGGGAGACTAGCGCACGTTAAGTTGTTCAGTAGCGCGCGCTAGTGTGACTGTCCAGTACTGGGCAGTTTACTACTGAGCTCAATCAGATGCTAGTTAGCGCACGCTACGCTGGTATAGGTAGCGCACGCTAACGGGTCGTGAGGTTTGGGCATTAGCCATCGACTCGGCCGATGTTCGTAGCGCACGCTATTGGTCGATAGCGCGCTACCGATAGTTATTAGCGCACGCTACACATGCATGGTAGCGCACGCTAACGGCAAAACCCCGGCTTCGACTCGGACGCTAACAGAGGGTTGGTAACCTATCCCGTTAGCGCACGCTAACCTTGAGGTCTTAGCGTGCGCTAACACTCCCTGGTTATATAAACCACGGAGTTGACCGAGATAATCACAAAATCTCATTTCTTCCTCTTTCCGCGGCCGAGCGACTCCCGAGCGATTTGAGGCGATTTTCTTCCTCCAATCACTTCAGAGATTCTTGTGCTTGAGTTCTTGGTGTAAGACTAACATCATCCACTTGTGTTTCTCATCCTAAATCCAAGGTAATCTCTTAGAACCCTACTTTTGGATAATTTGGGGGTTTTGGGATTTTCTTCCGATCCGTTCCGTTTCGTTGATGGATTCATGATGAATATGATTATTCTTGTTGGTATTCTTAGTTTTCCCTACGGATTCATGGTATATTTCGTGATTTTTACGGAATCGAGAGGGTTCGGTTGTGGTCCGCCCTCGTTGTTGTTTATATACGAATATACATGAATCGTAGGCGGGTTTTCGGGAGTATTCCATTTCCATAATCGTTTAGAAGTGGTTGTGATTGTGCTATTCAAATCATTAGGTTCATTTCCGCCGGTCCCTTGCGGTCGTGTTCAACTCTTTCGTTCCGTTCGTGTGATCGTCTAATTAATCGAGGCAAGTATCCTTATGAACTTACAGTCTTGACATAGTAGTTTTGTATGAGAAACTGTGTGTGTGTGTATGCTCACTACGGGTTAGACTCGACGGGGTCTCGGTAGGGTTCCACGAAGTTGTGGACCGCGAGCTTGCTTTTAACCACTGTGGGTTAGATCCGACGGGGTCTCGGCAGGGATCCACGAAGCTGTGGGTCCGCGGTTAATTGTGGTGCATTTTTACAAATGTGGTTTGATCATTGGCATTTCCGGAAATGAGCGTTTTGGAAACTATGATTTCTTGATGGCATGCATTACTATATGTGTAAGATGTAAAATGTTCATTTGGTTACTTGTACTAGCGTAATTGCTAACCCCTCTGGGGACCCGTTTTGGGGAAATTCGTTTTATGAATTTCAGGTCAGGTTCATCGAGACGAGCGGGCGCTGGACCAGTACACGGATGATGGCCGTGCGTGATGATGGTGCACGAGTGATGTTTTAGCGTCTTTTACCTTTTTGTCTTTTGTGGTTTTGAACTAATAGTTGTACTCGAGTACTTAAGGGGTTCTTGTTCGTTTGAATTGTATTGTTGCTTATTATGTTGTGTTGGATGATGATGTTATATTGACCAGTTGAACCGGGTGGATTGTTCTGTTTTGCGTCTTTATGACGTGGTGTTATTTTATCGTTTCTGTGAGTCGTTGTGTATGATGCTGTTCAGCCTGGTGGGTCCCATATAGGGATTCACGGCGCTGTAATATACCTCGGATATCCTGGGGGTGTTACAGATATAATATTGAATATTATGTTTATTAAATAAATTAAATAATGAGAAATATATAATATAAGATATTATATATAATATTATTTAATTATATCAACTGAGAATGATAAATATAATATTAGATATTATAATTATTAGAGGAATAAATAATAAGTAATATATATGATATAATATATTATATATATTGTACTCCCCCCTCCCATACTTAACTACTATTTTTCCATTTTAGTCTGTCCCATACTTAACTGCTACTTACTTTAAAAGAAAATAAACCAATCATTCCACCAATCCCTGTCGGGCCGGGGGTTGGGGGCCCTGGGGCGAGGGAGTTCGCCTTTTGCTACAAAATAAATCAATCATTCCCTCTAAATATACACATCAATGATCATCTATTTACCATAAAATGTCATTATGAGCCCACCCAATTAAACACACAATACTAATAAACAATACTAATATGATTTTAGATTTACATTATTACCCCTCTTAAAATATCACTTTATTACACACAATATTAATAAACAATTCTAACATTAATACCCGTGCCCAGAAAAAGGTAGCAATTAAGTCTGGGGCGGAGGGAGTATTATTTAATAAGTTGAGGGGTAACTAACCAAATATTAGAGTTTTAACTCTAGGGTTTACTTAGCATAAATAAAGATTCTTGGACAAGGAGTTGTTACATAAAATTAAGATTGCACAATCCTAATTGTGTAAGTAAAAATCGCCCCCCTCCACTCTCTTCAAATCGGTCGGAATTCTTCTGTCCAAGGAGTCCGGTTCGGCCATCCTGTCTTCTTCCCTTAGTTCATTTTGATCAATAGTACAATCTTTCTAGCAAAGAATTATATGTTGTAATGTTTATTAACATTATTCGTAAGGATCTCGTAATCCAGCTTATGCAAATTATTCGTGTATGGATCCCCGAAAGAGGAAGACGATTTTCAGCTGCTTCTGGTTCGGATTTACATATGTTCTTCGAATTAAGGTAATTCGATGAACTCTTTACTAAATCAATTAAATTACTGCATGAAGATCCTCATCTTGATTTTTTTTGATTTTTATTCCGCTGCCTTTTGCTCAAATTCGATGTATTAGATACACGTAAAACCCAACAATGGTATTGGAGCCAACTTGCAAGTATTTTAATTATTTATGTAGTTTATGATTATATATTTTGAATTTATGCATTATGTTCTTTGATCATATTTATAAAATAGAGATTTTATAAATACTTCTATAATTTAATTTGATCAAATCGGAGTTAAAAGTTTGTTTTTGTACTGTTTTTCGCTATTTTATGCACTCTTAATAGCCAAAAACTGTTCTGGAGGAAACTGTCCAGAAATGGGTCAAGAATCAGGTCGATCCGCGGGGATCTGGGCTAGGGTTACTTGATGCCCGCGTCTGGGTCGACCCGCGCCCGCACCCCGCGACTAGCGCGAGAAATATGGGCCAAAATGCGCTAAAGTTGCGAATACCAGGCTTCGAACCTGGGTAGCTGGGGGTGCTGTTTATCCCTCCAGCCACTATGCTATGTAATTTTTTTGCTTAACTTGGACGTAAATTATTATTAATATGTTACGTCAGTTTTAAAGTAATTAAGTGATGATTAATTTTAATATATGTTTGATGTATGGTATGACCATAAATTGACCAGTGTGATTGGATGTTTCAATTTAATTTTGGGTTGGTTTTGTTGGATTGGTACCGCCACTAGAAGGGGGGTTGAATAATGCGGATTAGAGTTTTGAACTCTTTTTGTGCGGAAGCAGATAATCAGAGTAATAAACAAAATAAATCGAAAATAAATGACACAAGAATTTGTTCGAGAGGTTCGGCTATTAATGAAGCCTACGTCCTCTACTAGTGTATCGACTAGGACTTTTCTTCAATACTGAATGCACTTTATAGTTTAGTGCCAACTCTATTACAACAACACTTTCGAGCTTAGTGCTAAACTTCAGTTGCTTGATTTTCTAGCTCAAGACTAACCTTACTATCTTGCTTTACGAGTACAAGATAAACTCTCACAAATACAATGATGTTTGCGAGTATAGTTACTCGTCTTACAGTATAGTTTCTCACAGAGATACAAGAATGTGTATATAGGAATGTTATACAATTCTTCTGGTATCAAATAAAGAATGTGTATATCTCAGAATGATTTTCGTGATAAGCTCAGATGAGAGTATGTATGTTTGATAATAATTGTGTGTAGCTTCAACACCTTGAAAGGCCATTTTCCCGTTAGAATATGAGTCCTGCTTTACATACATTATGTAACCAATATTATGTACGCAATGACTATAACGCACGTTACACCTTATGTGTAATGTCCGTAATGATATACATGAAAACGGGCAGTAGCTACTGGCTTCATCTGTTACGTAAGTTATGATCTGATGTATTACGTACGTTATCTTGTTATCAGACGCCTGTTGGATGTGATGACTTTTCTGATGACTTTTCAGAAAGTCCCAACGGATCCATTTGAATTGAATTTGAACTGCTTTACGTACGTTATGAGGCAATGATTACGTACGTTATCTTCAATAAGACCGTTCACTTTGTTGACATTCTGGAAGCATTTCAACGGATAAATCATTCACGTTACGTACGTTACCAAGTATATGTTGCATATTGCGTACCTTATGAAAGGTATATTACGTACGTTAGCTTTGTAAAATATGTTAGGGTTATTTTGTTCAAATAAACATCATCAAAATATGTTATGAAAAATATTGTTTCAACAATCTCCCCCTTTTTTATGATGACAAAATAATACTTGAAAATTTTGAACTGAAAGATTTTGAGGGTTCGATAAAATTTATTTTGAAAAGCTCCCCCTGAGTTAAATATATGAATTCAAAATAGTCTAATATGAAGTTCAAAATGATATGCATATTTACTCCCCCTTTTTATCATTAACAAAAAGTATAAAAAGAGGGATATAATCACCTGTAAAAAAAATATCTCAACAGAAACGTAGTTAGTAAATCATATAGACGAGTGATAAGCAATACGAAGCAAGATCATATCCAAGATAATATCCATAAGAAAACAGTTATGAGAAACCAACAAAACAACCATCAATGTTTGAAAAGTACTTAAATGCATGAAAAATATTTGGTCAAGAAATGGAGATAATCATCATGTGAAGGACAGTCAACTAATCAAGGCCAGCTTCGGGAGGCGGAGGTGGAATGGCAAAGTCAGTGCAGATACCCTAAACCATGCGTTTGATTTCTTTCATCTCTTTTTCCAATCTCTCCATTCGCATATCCATCTGAGATGAGGAGCTAGATCTACTGGCTCGGCAAGGACCTGGCTGGGAAGTTTGAGAGCATAGACGAGGCTTCTCTGACTGAGTACCTCGGGATGTCACCCGATCCTCTGGAGGATGCAAAGCACCTCCATATATAAGCACGTCATCATCTATTAGATAGGCAAAATAGATCCATCCTCGATTGCGGGTTTGAAAATACTTCATTGTGCGGATGGTTCCTTCATGAACCAAACTACCTCTCGGGATGGCTACTCCATGCATCCCAGACAAATCGACACCAGTATTCTCAAAAATTTCAGTCAGAATGGAACCAAATGGCATTCCCGATCTTCTTTGGCGGTTAGCCTTCGCATAACCCTTGTGGAATATCTGCCCTTTTTCCACAAGCCACTTCAACACAATCCTGGAGAAATTTACCTCTTCGTCCTTTAGAACATGGTAAATGATTTCCATGTCTATATTCACAAGTCGCTGCTGAGCGTTGACCTTTGGCATTAAGTTTCTCGTAATTGCATCGTGAAGAAGTCGAATATTCAGGCCAAAATCGTTATTCTCAAACTTATCGGCATTCACTTCCAAAATAGCATGAAATTTCAGAAAATCTCTCATAGCATTTAGAGGGTCATTCTCATGATCATACATGTCAATCTGGGTATCTTCCTCATCAGGAATTAGATTTCCCATGCAAATCAAACCATCATTCGGTAAACCAGAAATCTCAGACAATTTAACAACATCAATCATAATAGGTTTTCCTTGAACTAGAGAGTGAACAACAGCCAATATCAGAGTTATAGATAGTCGAAAAATTGGTATAAAACTCACGAACACAATTCTCATAAGCCGGTCTAGCCAAACTCACAAATTTGGTTATCCCCAGCAAATCAAAAAATTCATCAATTTTAATACCAACTGGTTTCAGGGATTTAAAATCAAAGTGATGACTCGGATTTACCTCTTCATCAATCAAGATATCATTGTATATTTTCGCAGCTTGAGGGTTCCTGAACTGAGGAGAATCATTCGGAGTGATCGGATTTGATGAATTTTGAGAAGTTTCTCCCCTTCTCTTCTTGCCGGTTCTAGTATTCATGATGATTTTTGACGCTAGAGAATAATTAATGGAAATAATGGAGTGAGTCGATCGATTTTTGAGAGAAATTTGCAGAGGGGCGATCGGATGTAGGGTTTGAGATAGGGGAGAAATGAAAGGGGGTTTGAAGATCGGGAATTAAAAGTATCAGGTTACTGCGCGTAACGTACGTTACGGTATATTACAGCCGTAATAAGGGGCTCATAACGTACGTTATAGAAGAGTATAGCAGCCGTAATGGAATATCAAAACCTTCTGCCCAAAACCCTGTGTTGCGTATCGTACGTAACCATAAACTGCATAACGTACGTAATACTCTTTATGTACGTAATGCCTATAGCGTCCGTAATTCTGACCAAATGAATAATGATATTCTTCTGATGATATCTATTCGTTTTTCATGTCAATTTTTCCTGTGTATGATGAATATGCAATATTTAAAAATGATCAACATGTCCCATTCCTAAATTTATCCGAATAAAGTTGAAAGCGTCTTCGGGTAATGGTTTTGTAAAAATGTCTGCCATATGTTCATTAGTACCTACAAATTGGAGAAGCACATTACCGTTTTGGACATGGTCATGAATAAAATGGTGACGGATTTCAATGTGTTTTGTCCTACTATGTAAGATGGGGTTTTTGCTTAAATGTATGACACTCGTATTATCACAAAAAATAGGGGTATTTTTAAGAGAAATGCCATAATCATGTAATTGATTTTTAATCCACAAAACCTGTGCACATGCACTCCCCGCAGCCACATATTATGCTTCAGCTGTGGAAGTAGCTACACTAGTTTGTTTCTTACTACCCCATGAAATGACAAGTTCCAGTGGTGCTTTTTCTATCAATTTTGCATCCATCGAAATCAGCATCACTATATGCAAAAAGTTCAAAATCAATGTTTGATGGATACTACAGACCTAAACCAGCAGTACCTTTTTAATATCGAAAAATGTGCTTGCAAGCAATAAGATGAGACTCTTTCGGATTTGCTTGAAATCTGGCACAAAGACAAGTAGCGAACATAATGTCTGGTCTAGAAGCAGTTAAATAAAGTAAAGACCCAATCATACCCCGATACTGTTTCTGGTCAACAGACTTACCTTTCTCGTTTTTATCGAGTTTAAGAGTGGAAGACATATGAGTAGAAATTTCTTTGGATCCTTCCATATTAAATTTTTTTAGAAGATCATTGACGTACTTGGATTGGTGAATGAATATTCCGTCTTTGAGTTGCTTAATTTGGAGTCCGAGAAAGTATTTTAACTCTCACATCATACTCATTTCGAATTCTCCCTTCATAAGATTTGAAAATTCTAGGGACAGAGATTCGTTAGTTGCACCAAAAACAATATCGTCGACATAAATCTGACATATAAGCATATTATCACCATAGTTTTTGATAATAGGGTATTATCAACATTACCTCTTTTATACCGATTAGAAATAAGAAAAGAGCTTAGATGTTCATACCATGCTCTCGAAGCTTGTTTTAATCCATAGAGAGCTTTATGGAGCTTGTATACATGATCTAGATGATCATAATCTTCAAATCCCGACGGTTGCTTGACATACACTTCCCCTTGGATGACCCCGTTTAGAAACGCGTTTTTTACATCCATTTGATGGAGTTTGATCTACTTGTAGGAAGCAAAGGTACAAGAAGGCGAATAGCCCCAAGACGGGCAACAGGAGCGAAGGTTTCTTCATAATCCAACCCTTCATCTTGATTGTATCCTTGAGCAACCAATCTTGATTTATTCTTCACTGGGATACCATTATGTAGGTCACAAGTCGTCCAGGAATAAATCTGGGGGGAGGTGGGTGTAACACCCCCAAAACCATATGGGAATATTATACGCCGTAGACCCCTTTTTACGAGGATCTACCAGGCTATACCTCACAAAACGACCAACTGCTTGCCCGGCCAGGGTCAAACAATAAAATAATACAGACCGATGAGGTCACACAACTCGATCAACGAAATTGACTTATACAATACAGCGAAAGACTGAAATCAACTCTGACAACACAACAAAAATCAGAACAACTCTCAACTCTTGATTAGTATCGCAGCTCGTCATCCTCTTGTGCCAATCCTGTGACTGCTCCCCTGAATCTGCATGTACCTGGACACAAAACAGACATCCACCCCCCGATTACTCAGGGGTTAGTAAAACTCCACTGTTTTATTAGTGCAAGTATCAAATCATACGAAATGTAACAAGCAAATAACAATCGTGAATCAAATATAAAAATCAAGTATCAAGATATTCCCGGGAGGTTTTCACAAGGGAAGATAGGTTATGAAGCATTCGAAAATAAGATTATCATCTCGGTAATTCTTAGAATTTCAAAACCTTTCGAAAACCTTAGGGTCTTAACCCAAATCTCAAATTGTATTTCAACAATTTACAGTACGAAAACATTTCTATAAATCTCGTGGGGCTCGGCCCAACATTCTTTTCTTAAAACTTTCTTACAAAAAGTTTGATTCACAAAACATGATTCGTGACACCGTGATCCCCTGTCACGTGTCTCCATAGGTTCAACAACCCGCACGGACTTAACCAATCACAACAATCACAATAATCAATCATGCTCATGACTCCGTGATCGCTTGCCACGAGTCTCCGTAGGTTCAACAACCCACACGGATTGAGCCAACACAACAATCACAACAACCAGTCCCGACCCCGTGAACCTGTGTCACGTGTCACCGTAGGTTCCGTCGAACCCGCACGGTTGGACGTACTGTGTCCTGATTCAATGGACCTGTGCCATGAATCATCGTAGGCCTCGTCAGACCCGCACGATTGGACCTCAGCACCACACACTAAGTTCTGATCCCATGGACCTGTGCCATGAATCCTCGTAGGCCCCGTCGAACCCACACGAGTGAACTTAGCGTTCCAGCACACCACATTCACATTCACATTACATACAACAATGAGCACAGTTAATCAATCACGTTGATCACCACAAAATCGTACGTCACACGCACATAACATAATCTCAACACTCTCAACAACTATCATCAATCAAAGACACACAACCAACATAACACACGTTCGGTACGCAATACATTGTACAACAGCTAACACGTATACCAAAATAACACTATTATCACGAAGCCTTCGAATTGCAGAATACACATCCAATTCAAACGGAATATATTTACGAAGGCAAGCAAAATCATTATAAATCTCATACGTGATTATTATTCGCAAGATACAAGTCGTATAATAAGATACTTGCCTTAATAACCGATACCAAATACCCCGAAGAACAAGGTTCGACCGGAAAGCTTGTACCACGACGAAGACAACGAAAGGAAGGGTTCCGACTCGCGTTCTTCACAAGGAATCTGACCCTTGATTCGGCCGATCAGAGCAAGTTATGGAATGATTAATCGATGTTATGGACTCAGAAACTTCATGTATTTAACACCTAACAATATCCCTCCATGATCATCAAATCTCCAGCCGCGGAAGAGGATGAAACGAGTGAGAAAAATGATAAAAAAACCCGACTGTCCTGCCATATATATACTGTTGCCGGACACGGTGCCACAAACGGCCCACACCAGCGCCGGGTGTCTCGGCTGTGTCTCGGCAGTCAGCTGGTCCCGCCGACCCAAGCAAGAGACGGTGCCTGGCAGCCGCTTGCCAGGCCGTTCGCCTGTGTCCGCCACAGCCTCCAGGCACAAAATGAAGAATCACAACGACGATCCGAATGACCCCGAAACCCGAACCTGAATATGAATCGAAGATACGGTTACGAAGTACTCGCAAAGAGGAATCTAAGAGCTAAGAGAACACACGATTCCGACCACCCGAAGGCTCGAAATTCGACAACGGAAGGTAATTACCCCAAACTTTGGGAAATTAGGAAAATGGCCCAAAACGTCCGAAAATCACGATACCTGATCGAATAACCAAACCAAAGTTCACAACACGTCCAACAAAGTTAAACGGACTTACGGGAAACTCGAAATAGTAATTTCGGACGAGATTCACAAGAATCGAACTCGAGTGCGGAAAAGTCGTTAAGAAACACGGGACTCAACAAAACAATACCGAAACGAACTCGGATGACAAAAAGTGCAGAATTAATCATTCTCAGAATGATGAAACGGTCCCAAGCGAGTCGTCGAAACGGACCTCCGCCGAAAAATTTTTTTACCGAAAATCCGAAATTGCGAATATTACATTCTACCCTCCTTAAAAGAAGTTTCGTCCCGAAACTTAAATCAAGTAGGGATAAGCAATATCCCACCAGGAAAACTCAACGAGATACACAAGAACCGAAAAAAAATTGCGCCCAACGTCGAAACATTACAAGCAACGCGAAAGAATATACAGCGTGAAAACACGCCCCACGACGACCATAACAACGCCACCGACAATGATTCAAAACAATAACGAGCAATTAACGACGCATCACATACCACATCACATGCACACATTTAATTACAGAAACGTACGCGACAACAAGTCGCACCCGACTAAAACGGCTATGCGATAGAAACAAATAGAGTATCACGATAGAAATCATTCCGATTCTCATCAACAAGAAAATGTCCGACGTAAAAACACAAACAATTCAAGATAACGGAAAACGAGGGTACCAGATATTACATTCTATCACACAAAAAATAAGTTTCATCCCGAAACTTAAAATAAAACATCAGGGTAGAATACAAACAAAACCAAAAAGTTCACGCAACAAATATCAATCTCTACTCGAATTACAACACAAATACAACACGCAAATACGCTACTGGGCACCACTGAGCTCTCCACGCGTACTGGGCACAAAGTCTTCTTCAACATCATGTGCAACGTCCGTTCCAGATCAGTGAATGTCAGACTTAACTGCAAAGATTCGGGCTCAACCTCAACAAGAAATGGATGAGAAACTTGACCAAAAAGTTTGAGAGATGATGAAAAAATTGGCTAGCCAGAATCCCGATTTAAGTCTTTCTTAGTATTTACGTTATCTTTCGCATTGTTTTCGGATTGTGATGGTATTAATGCAGTGGTACTGAAGTTAGCTTTTGGATGGTACTAAGTTAGTTATTCTATGGTACTTAAGTTAGCTTTTGACTGGTTTATTTATGTCGAATGATGATGATGTCGTGGTTTATTTGGATGGCTTGAAAAGCCTTGCTTATGTAAAACTTTGACATGTTATTTGATTATGGTTTATTTCAATGGTTTTATTATGGTTTAAACTATTAGCAGAACAAAAAAGTGTTCACAAAATAAATGTTACAATAATGGAAAAGGGTGTTACCAAAACAAAAATATGTTTCAGCAGCTGGTGTTACAGTAGGGATTAGTGGTGTTGCCATTGGTCTACAGTAACACGTTTATGGGTGTTGCTAGAGAGATATTGGTGTTGCCATTGGTCTACAGTAACATTTTTATTGGGGTCTGTAGCAACACATTTTCCCTGTGTTACCATAAAGTTAAAAAGTGTTGGCATAGACCCCTATGGTAGCGGCCGTTTTTGTAACACCAGTGAATTTCGAAAAAGTGTTACCGTAGCATGTTTTTTTGCTTTCAGCAACACTTTTTACCCCTTTGAGCACACTTTTTTGGGTGTTGCTGAAGACCATTTATGGCGTAGTGTAGGTAAAATTCATTATATTCTAAAATACTATGTATCTTCCAAATTAATCTTTAATCATGAACCAAGCATGTATCTCTTAGATTCATTAAGTTTAATTCATTCCATCCTACTTGTAATGCATATATAAATAGAGGTATCTCATTGTTGGAGAACATACTTGAAAAATCAAAATACTTCTCACTTTACCCTCTGCTTTCTATCTATTTTTATTGTTTCACAACAATCATAATATCATTAGAGCATTTTAATATATTTAATTGTTACTAAAAATATACGTCAAAGTGGTTTGTTTATTTTTACCAAAATTTACTAGCATGTAGTTCATTTTATACCAAAATTTACTAACACATAGTTCATTTTATAGGTAATGTGTTGGGATAAACAATCCTGTTTTGATAATTGCCATCATACAACAAAGAAGTCGAAAGAGTTAAAATGCCGCCAACTATGAAGCTGTTTGGAATCTCCATACAGCCCTTCCATACAACATTGAAGATCTCATGCAATCTATCCTACATAGCCTACAGCTACAGCAAAAGACAATGCGTTGGATACAGCAGTCAGGTTGTATGATGTTTTACTTGGAAAAAGTAAAACACATCTGACAGGCCTGATTAAAGAATGCTTTAAACCATTGTGAGATAAACATTATTTATTCATAAAGTATTCACTGTTAAAGCAACATTTGTTGCTGATAGGACATCATTTAATGCAGCCGGAGTGAGACAAGTCTGAACGCGCTGAAGAGCATTTAATGCGAAATCAAAAAGAATGTCTGAAGCATTAAATGCGATATGCTTTAATTTAAATATTCAGTAAGCTGCGAATCAGAGACGTCAACATCTCACCTACCTGCAACGACTACATTTATAATAGATGCATTTCCCAAAGGTTATAAATACCCCCAAACTAGAGGACTTAAAGATGCGAAGAACATATATCGCAAACGCTCTGACAGATCACTCAAACATTCTAGCGATTACAACATAATATATTTCGTGAGCATACAAGTATTCAAGCAAAGAAATATACAAGTCCGCAACGCAAACAGCACATCATACAGCAAGTGTTCATCAAAGATATAGCTGATGTTTGATTTTTGTTCTACCTTCACCATTGAGATAATCATCAGCCCACTGTGGACTGAAGATTCTTCCATATTCTGACCTGCGAGGGAAGAATAGCATTGTAGACGAAGCTTCAAACTGTGTGTGAAGAAGCGAGTCAAGAAAGAGCTCAAGCCAATCTGTGTGAGCAGCAAAAAGCTTTAATCCCTGTATCAATCTGTGTGAACGATACAGAGACAGGTTTAATTATAGTCATATAGTTGTGTACGTAGTGATTATAATAAACTATTTACTCCTGTGTGGTGGATCAGTGGACGTACATGGGTTTACCTTGAACCACTTTAAATTGTGTGTTATTTACCTTCTGTCTTTACTGTTTTCATAACTGTGATTTATACAAGTATACATTGCAAAACCCTGTACGCATTAAGCAAACAGGAGAACAACTAGTTGCTGTATTTATAGCATCTCACACCTAAACTTCTGCTACAAAAACTCACTTTAGAAAAACATACAACTTGTAGTACTATCTCTTTCCAAGCTGCTAATTGTATACTTAGTGGCCGACATAATGTATATTGTGTTTTGGGTTAATAATATTTAAACTACCAATGGTTTTCGTATTTTGGCAAGTTTAGCTCACAATATTCAAATATTAGAAACTTCATACTCTACTTTTAAGTTTTTTTAAATGCTTACAATTTTTCTGGGTAAATTGAGTTTCAAATATTAATCTCACCTATATACTAATGCATGTTGAGCTTAGCTGGTTTTTCTCATGCTTTATCTGACATATATCTTATTCTGATGTTTTAGATACTTAGACTCTATAATTTTTAACTGAATTTTTCGGAACCGAACTGAACTGAACTAAATTTTGCTGAACTAAACTGAATTGGACTGAGTGAATTGTACATAAATGAACTGAATTGAACTTAACTGAAATGAAGTTACTGAATAATAATTATTATTTTTATTAATATTTGACAACAATATATATATATATATATATATATATATATATATATATATATATATATATATATATATATATATAACAACAACAATAATGTAGCGACCACTTTTAAAAGAAATTTTCTAATAATTTCAAGGAAGATCAAATATCTTTAATAAAAATAATTGTGTAATCGCAGCGGAAATTGAAACAAAGTCGACCATTTCGCAAGTAACTATACAATAAATTCCCAACATTTCAAAACATACATAATATCCAACCATGACATTGAATCCAAAGTTAAAGTTTTAAATGAACGAAATAAATGAAAAAGCAGATAATTATTATCTCTGCCCGCCACGTCAGTCTCTTCAACCTGAAAGGTTTAAATAATGGGGTGGGTTTTCAACTCGCTCAATGAAGAGGCAACGCTTTGTTAAATTTAAGTACATACATGTTTTCAAGTAGATATGACAACATGACAACTTGGGTCAATTGGGCTTAAGTTTGTTGTCAAGTAGATATCTTCTCTACAGTCTGCCCGATCAATTCTGAACCTAAAATCTTTCCTTCTCCAACCCCATTCCAATAAATGGGCGATCGACATTTACTTCCATACAGAGCCTCATACGGGGCCATTTGTATAGTCACTTGGTAACATTGTTATAAGCAAACTCAACTAAAGGCAAAATATCTTCCCAATTCACACCAGTATCAAGAACACATGCCCTTAACAAATCTTCAAGTGTCTTTATAGTCCGTTCATATTGACCATCGGTCTGCGGATGATATGCAGTACTAAAATTAAACTTAGTGCCCAATGCACTTTGCAGGCTCTTCCAAAATTTCGATGTAAATTGCGAATCTCTATCCGAGATGATCGACACTGGAACACCATGTAACCTCACAATCTCCTGAATATAAATCTTTTCATACTGTTCAATAATATAAGTTATCCTCACAGGTAGAAAATGAGATGCCTTTGTCAAATGATCTACTACCACCCAGATAACATCGTTCTTCCTCACGGTTCCCGCTTCATTCCTCTCCACCAAAAGAATTTCTTCAGGTCGTTGTACATCTTTATACCTCACGGGTGAGCGGAGTATGGTGCATTATGGTCTTCTTTAAGGATTTGATTCCTAAGTAATTGATCCTTAGGAACACATAACCTCCCATCATAAGTCAAAACGTCGTCTGCGGCAACGATAAATTTCTCAATACTTCCATATTGTGCTCGATCTTTCATCTTGCACAAGAACTTATCACGTGGTTGAGCCTCCTTAATCTTATCCCTCAAGTTTGGTTGCAAGACCAAAGATAATAGGATTGCTTTCGAGCCATTTGAAGACTCAACTACTTCAATCCTCAATTGGGCGAACTTTTTTGTCAAGCTCTCCTGACCGGTCAAGCAAGCTAACTTGCTTCTAATCTTCTGACTCAGGGCATCAACTACCACATTAGCCATACCCAGATGGTAATGAATAGTACAATCATAGTCGTTCACCAATTATAACCATCTCATTTGCCTCATGTTAAGATCTTTCTATTGAAAAGATACTTCAGACTTTTATAGTCCGTGTATATCTCACACTTTTCTCCGTAGAGATAGTGACGCCAAATTTTCAACGCATGTACTACAACAGTCAACTCCAGATCATGCATCAGATAGTTCAACTCATGTGGTTTAAGCTGTCTCGATGTATAGGCTACTACTTTACCATGTTGCATCAGAACACAACCCAACCCCTGCTTTGAGGTATCAATGTAAATAACAAAGTCTTCCACCGGATCAGGAATTGTTAATACTGGTGCTGAGGTTAGTCTCCTTTACAACTCTTGAAAACTTTCATCGCACCCGCCACTGCATTCAAACCTCACGCCTCTCCTTGTTAACTGGGTCATAGGAGTGGCGATTTTCGAAAATCCTTTAATAAATCTTCTACCTCGTCGAGATCTACCTCGATTCCTTTAGAAGTCACCACATGACCAAGGAATCCAACTCTGTTTAGCCGAAACTCACATTTCTTGAACTTAGCATACAACTTCTCCTTGCGAAGTATCTCCAATGTAACCCTCAAATGCTCTTGGTGTTGTTACTTTTCCTTAGAATACATCAAGATTTCATCTATGATGATGATCACGAACTTATCCAAGTAAGGTTGGAACACCCTGTTCATTAATTCCATAAAGACTGCAGGTGCATTACTCAGACCAAATGGCATCACTACAAATTTAAAATGCCCATAACGGGTCCTAAAAGCCGTCTTGGGAATGTCACACTCCCTAATCTTCAGTTGATGGTACACCGACCTAAAATCAATCTTCGAAAAGGTTCCAGCTCCTCTCAACTGATCAAATAGATCCTAGATTCTCGGTAATGGGTACTTGTTCTTCACCGTGAGTCGATTCAGCTCCCTGTAATCAATACACATCCGAAGTGACCCATCTTTCTTCCTTACAAACAGCGCTGGTGAACCCCATGGTGACACACTAGGTAGAAAAAATCCGAGTTCAGTAGCTCTTGAATTTGGACTTTCAAATCTTGAAGTTCCTTCGGAGCCATTCTATATGGCGCTTTGAATGTTGGGGCCGCCCCTGGGATCAAATCAATACTAAACTCCACTTGTCAGCCGGGAGGGACTCTTGGCAAGTCTTCTGGAAACCCATCCAAAAACTCCCGTATTATAGGTACGTTTGTAGGAGACACCTCATTAGTATGAGTGTCGACTAAACTCAATAAGTAACCCTTACATTCCTCCTTCCTTAGACTCCTCAGTGCATTCATGGCTGTGATTACTCTTGGTACCCTACTCTTAGTACCATAAAAGGTGATCGACTCGCCTTCGGAACACCTCAATGTCACCTTCTTCTCACGGCAGATTATATCGGCATCATGTCTATCGAGCCAGTCCATACCAAGGATCACGTCAAAATCCATCGGTTTAGTCATACAGACTAGCGTCAAATTCTCTTCCTCCTATCTCAATATTCTAGTCAATCATCCTATTAATGAGTATCATATTTCCTGACGGTAAGCTGACCTCAAGAGGCTCAACAGTTTTAATGCTTTTATAACCAATGGCATGATCAAACTTTGCAGACATAAAGGAGTGTGTGGAACCAGTGTCAAATAAAGTGAAAGCGGGCACATTAGAGATCGTAAGCATACCTATTACTATGATGGGACTATTATCAACCTGATTCATTGAGTAGACTCGAGCTTGACCTCCCGATGCTTGTCCTTTGCCCTTAGATTGTGGACAATGTCGGGTTCAGTGTCCTGGCTTCCCATAGTTATAGCAGACATCCTTTCCATACAAACACTCCCCGCCATGATTTTACAACACTTTGGGCATGCAGGCCTAGTGATCGGCACAGCTAATACAGATTTCTCATCTACCTTCTTCTGTTTATTGGAACCCCCAGACTTAGATTGATTACCATTCCAACCACTCTTTTCAGAAGATGACTTAGTAGCTGGTTGAGGACTCAAGTTTTGACTAGCTTCAACCTCTTGAGCTCCGAATACGGTATCCATATAAGGCAACACTCCATGAGCAGTCACAATATAGCTAATACTCGGACGCAACCCACTACGAAACTTGAGGGCTCGCTTGCGGTCAGTGTCCACCATGTGCTCCACAAAGAAGCTGATTTGGTTGAATTTTCTCTCATATTCTACAACCGATAAGCTCTCTTGCTCAATATTCCAGAAATCTCTCTCCATCTTCTCTCGGTAATGTTGTGGATACTACTGTTCCATAACTAGTTCCTTGAATCGATCCCATGTTAATGCAGCACATTCGGCTGCCGGCCTCAAACGCCAATAGCTCATCCACCAGTATCCAACATCCTCCACCATTTGATACTGGGCGCATACAATCCTTTGCGCATCGATGCACCCAATGAGCTCAAGGGTACTCTCGAGCGACATCAACCTCTCGTCGATAACTGCCGGTCCTTCTCGACCGTTGAATGATGGTGGTGTGAACCGTCGGAATTGTAGTACAACTTGTGCCTGGGTAGGAGCTGGAATGTATTATTTTGGTTATCTTGACCTCTGTTACCACTACCACCAACTCCAGCACCAGGATTAGAATTCTGATCACCGAGATTATCAGCACCTCAGTTAGCAAGGCGTCCACGTCGACGAGTTGCCATGGTCCTAAGGTACATTATAGCCAATGACTTCTTAGTAGTCTCCTCATAAGGGATGGAAATAAAGGTCTACGTCGCGTATAAGGGTTAATTGCTCCTAATATATGTTCTAGCAGTGCTATACTAACGCATCTACATGTATTTATAAATTTATAAGAAGCACATACATGTCCAACATTTATTATGAATCCCAATAGCATATCGTCTCTAAAATATAAACATGGTAGTGAAACATGATTCAAAAATGATTTTAATCTCATAACCATAAAATTTTGATACGATTACAGTATAAGCATAACTTGAAATGTGTACTTTGGAGTTGACGTGGAGCGGCGACGGTGACTGATAATAATCATAGATGTCATTAAAATTTTAACAACTTGTGAAAATGAAATTTAGTTTGAAAAAAAAAAGAAACTATTTTAACGAGTCTACATACTGTAGACCCGCTCCGATACCACTTATGTAGCGACCACTTTTCAAAAAAAAAATTCTAATAATTTCAAGGGAGAACAAATATTTTTAAGAAAAATAATTGAATAATCGCAGCGGAAATTGAAACAATGTCGACCATTTTGCAAGTAACTATAAAATATATTACCAACATTTCAAAACATCCATAATATCCAACCATGACATTGAATCCAGAGTTAAAATTTTAAATGATGAAATAAATGAAAAAGTAGATAAATATTATTATCACGCCACGCCTTTGCCCGCCACGCCAGTCTCCTCAACCTGAAAGGTTTAAATAATGGGGTGAGCTTCCAACTCGCTCAGTGAGGAGGGATCGCTTTGTTAAATTTGGGTACATACATGTTGTCAAGTAGATATGACATGCCTGAACTTGGTGGTTGCCCGAGGGCCATTAATATGCAAACTTTGTGTATACTGCCAACTACTCATTGGAGGCTACAACGTAATTAACATGCAAACTTTGAGCACATTATGCCAACTACTCATTGGAGGCTACAATGTAAATAATATGCAAACATTGAGCATACAAATATTTGGCAAGAAACAAGCATATATACAAGTAACATCATGCATTAAATAAAACAAGCATAAAGTCCCCACCTCGAAATGCGATGATGATCCTTGAAAGTTTGAGATGCGAATGCAGTTCAAGTCATAGGCTCCAAATACTTGTCTTCTAAAATAATAATTAAGATTCAATATTGATATTGAGTCCAAAATAAATTAACATAAATTATTTGATTTATAATTGAGTAAAATAGATCTGAATGTTTTTAAAATATTGAAAACTAGCTGGGGTGAAATTAAAAGGATTGAGAAAACTGAGGGACTGAAATTGAATACACTAAAAAGTTGATTTGGGGTCAAATCGAAAAGTCTGGAATATGGGGACTCAATTGAAAACCCCTAAAAATAAGGTTGGGTACAAAAACCCCAGCCCTAAATAATCGGCCGCATGACTCCACTCTTCTTCTCTCCTGATTCTCACCTCACGGCCGATCTCTCTCTCTCTCTCTCTCTCTCTCTCTCTCTTTCTCTCTCTCTCTCTCTCAACTCCTCTGCCAGAATCATCGATCTCTCTCTCAACTCCTCTGTTAAAAATAATCTCTGCTAAAACACACACACACACACACACACACAAGCACTGATATTGAAGCTCTTGCAAGAATCCACACACTAATCGCACAAACTTTGAATAGGTCACGTAGACACACCGCAAACTGGATGAATCGGGCGGCGGCTAGGTTTGTAATATCCGCATTTTCCCTTTTTCCAGTATTTTCATTTTTGAGATATTTTTTCGTTTTTAGTGACTCGCTTGTAAACGTGTTAATATTTCGAGAATATTTAATACCTGACTTTTCATCATCCGAGCTTGTTTCGGACTTGTTTTACTCAATTCCACGTTTATTGTCATTTCCGCTGTTATTTGGTTCCCGCCGATTCGGGGTTGCCATAAATCTGTCTCATGTTATTATGCATGTTGTGAGATTTCGTTTGGCGTTTCGATCGTGTATCGGGTATTCGGATGTTTTGGGCCGTTTTGTTATTTCCCAAAGTTATGGGGCAATTACTGTCGTTGTCGTTTTCCGAACCTTTGGATAGTTGGAATCGTGTTTTCTTTTAAGTGCTTCTATTCTGACTCGAACTCGTCGTTCGTGTGTCTTGTTCAGTCCATTGTTTGGTGTCGGGTGCGCGTAGTTTTCATCCGGGAAGAATTTGCCGTTTTCCATCTTTGAGTGCTGTCTATACTACTGTCTGCACTCATTAGCGTGTGCTAATTTCAATGTGTAGCGCATGCTAACTTCATTATGTAGCGCACGCTAAATTCGCCTAGTAGCGCGCGCTAATGATTCGAGTACAGTAGTGGCATTAGGTTGTTTCTGCTCTCTGGACGAGCAGTTTAGCGCACGCTATAGTCGGGGCTTAGCGCACGTTAGGTGTGTGGCAGCGCCCGCTAATGCGGTATTCCAGTTGTAGCAGAATGTTTTTGGGCTCTGGATGACGAACAGGTAGCGCACGCTATAGCTCGATAGCGCGCGCTATTGGGGGACTGTTAGTGCACACTATTTTCTGGTAGCGCACGCTAACGGGTCAGAACCACAGGTTCTGGACCAGTTTTGGCTGGTTAGCGCGTGCTAACCATGATCCGTCAGCGCATGCTAAACCATCTGGTTATATATACCCGAGAGTTGACCCAGATTCATCCATTTTTACTCACCTCTCTTCCTCCTCCGCGGATGGGGCGATTTAGACGACTCTTGGGCGATTTCCGGGCGATTCGAAGTCTTGTAACTACAAGGCATCATCTTTCTTGAGTTCTTGGTGTATATTAACGACACCAACACTTGTTCTTCGTCTTCAATCCGAGGTAAGCTCATAGAACCCTACCTTTGGGTAAATTGGGGGTTTTCGAGTCTTGTCCGATTCGTTCCATATTGTTGATTAATCCATGATGTATGTGGTTAATCTTAGTGGTATTCATGTTTTCCCTACGAGTTCATGGTAAATTTCGTGGTATTTGTGATAATCGAGAGGGTTCGGTCGCGACCCGCCCTCGTTGTTGTTTTTATACGAATTTACATGAATCGTAGGTGGGTTTTCGGGTGTCTTCCATTTTCGTACTCGTTTAGAAATGGTTGTGATTGTATTCTTCGAATCATTAGGTTCGGGTTCGTCAGTTACTAGCGATCGTGGTTGTTTCTCCATTACGTCCGTTTCGTCGTTAATTACTCAAGGCAAGTATTCTCGTTAAACCTTTTTGCTTAACATGAAATGGTAATGTATATGTGTGTGATTTGCTCACTCCAGAAAGGTTTGAAGGGGCCTCAGGGGAATCCGTGACTTCACTCCGGATTCACGAGTTTGTGGCTAGCCAGTCCGGGAGGGTCCATAGAGGCCTCGGATGGGACTAGTGGTTTCGCCCCGGTCCTAGGCGATGCATGTGCGTGATTTATAACTATGGCCAGTCCGGGAGGGTCCATAGAGGCCTCAGATGGGATTTGTGGTTTCGCTCCGATCCTAGGAAATTTTCGACTGTGATATTTGACTGTTTGTTTTCCGGGAAAAGACATGTCATGGTTTTGATTTTCGAACGATTTGATGCATGTACTATAAAATGTGTAAGCGAATGGTTTGCCTTGATTACTTGTACTAGCGTAATTGCTAACCCCTTTGGGGACCTGTTTTTGTGGAAATTCGTGTTATGAATTTTAGGTTGCGTTCAGCCGGTCGATCGAGCACTGGGGTAGTACGAGGATGTTGGCTAAGGTGGTTGACGTGTGCAAATGAGTCCTTTGTTTTAGTTCCCATTTTAAATGTTTGTTTTTAATTTGTAAAGTGATAGACCGTACTCGCAAGTACTTAGGCATTTTGATTTGGAATATGGTTTGTAGTACTAAATGCTATTTATGATTGTCGGTGATGTCTGGTTTACCGGTTGTACTGGGAATTTTATTTAATTTTTGTCTTGGTGTTATGTGTTTTCTCGCTAACCGAGATGGTTAGATGAGCGGTATTTCTTATTTAGCCTGGTGGTTCCCATGTGGGGGTCCACGACGCTGTAATATACCCTGAATATCTTGGAGGTGTTACAGGAAATGGTATCAGAGCACTAGGTTTATGGATACCTATGCTTGTCGGTTAATTGGGTCTAGTTGTGTTTTGTTTTGCACATCGTCACCCCGCTGCCATCATCTCGGTACATCCAGTGATCGTAAGTTTTCCTTACTCGATTCTCTTGTTTTCTCGTATCGTACTTCTGTTTCTTGAACTGTGATTGTTTTTCTCCCATTCTTATCATCGAGTTGCTTTTACTACCTTCTATCTCCAGTATGGATGCTAGGAGAGGTCGTGGTCGTGGTCGTGGACGCGGACGGGGACGTGGGTCAGCCAGTGGGGCGGCCACATCACACTCTTCTGGAGTCGGCATTACGGATGGCCGTCAGAGCCATACTGCTACTCAAGATGGCGCAGCCGGTAATGGCGCCGACTTTGGTGTTGCAGCTGTAATGCAACATATGGTAAACCAAATGGCTGTGATAGCCTAGGCGGTTCAAAACCCGACTCCGGCTCATGCTGCTCGGGCTGGGGCGGATCGTTGGCTTCAGGATGTCACCAAGATGCATCATTCTCAGTTTTTTGGGGCTTCATACCCGATTGGCTGGGAGGGGTGGATCAAAGAGATATCCAAGGTTTTTGTTTCCACAAACTGTCCTGAGGATCGCAAGGTCCCAATCGCCCAGTATTTTCTCACTGGGGACGCTGTTGATTGGTGGGAGGTTGTCGGACCTCAAGATCATGATGCTTCGTGGGCCGAGTTCAGAGACCTTATGGAAGCTGAGTACTGTCCGTGGCCCATTCGTCAGGTATGGGTCCTTGTTTTTTTATGATGCTCAGCCTCGAGATATTCCAGTTTCTTAGGCCATTGCAGATTTCAACCGGGAATTGGGCTTCGTGAAGGCCGAGGTTAAGGAGGAGAGTGACAAGATCTGCCACTTTTCTAGGCAGATGAAACCGAGTATTCGTGACTACATGTCTGGATTCGCCTGCACCACCCTAAAGGACTATCAGAGTAGAGGTCTTGCTTATGATATGTCCTTGACGGCCAGTGAGGCGGCTCGAGAAAGTAAGAGACAGAAATCCATCAGTAACTTTTCGGGTCACAAGGGCGAAGTTCAGCAAAAGTCTTAGTCTGCTAATTTTCCTGCGGGCGGTTCGGCTCGTTTTTCTGGGGGCTTTCGAGGTACTGCCAGTGCCTCCACTCGTGAGGTCAGATGCTGTAACTGTGGCAAGCCGGGCCTTAGGAACCGGGAGTGTCCTCATCCGCCGTTGACTTGTCATACTTGTGGTCAGTCGGGCCACAAGGCTTCTTTTTGTGATCGTTTAGGGCAGACTCTTGGTGCCCAGGCTTCTTTTCCAGCGCCTAAAGAGCCGAGTGTGAACCAGGGGTCGTTTTATCCACAATCTCCGTAGAGTGTCGGCCGAGGGAGAGGTCAGGGCCAGCCCGCTAGAGGGGGAGCTTCCAGTGTCGGCTCCGCTCATCCGTGTGTTTATGAGATGAGTAGGGCCGATGATCTAGCGGCTACCATGGCTATAAGTACCGTTCATATTCATTCTTATCCTGTCAGTGTGCTTTTCGATTCTGGTTCTACACATTCGTTTATCTCTCTGGAGTGTGCGTGCCATTTGAGTCTTGACTGTTTGTAGTCTTGTGAGCCTTTCATCATTAAACTTCCTAGCGGTGATAGGATCGTTGGTGATCGGGAGATCCGAAACTGTTCTGTGGTTATTTGTGACAGGGCTTGGCTCTCTAATCTTATTGTTGTGGGTATTGGGGGTGAGGATTTGATTCTAGGGGATGATTGGCTCGAGCGGCATGGTGCGATCATGAACTACCGCACGAGGATCATCACTATATTAGCCGAGGATGGCACCGAGTACTCTTTCGCGGGGCGAAAGAGGGGAAACCAAAAGTTTGAAATTAACGCCTTGAAAGCTATGAGACTCCTGCGTACTGGTTAGTGGTGCTACGCCTTGAAGGCGTAGGATGGTGGAGTTGAGATTTCATCGATTCCAGCCGTTCGTGAGTTCCCAGATGTCTTTCCTGACGAGTTGCCGGGGTTACCACCGGACCGTTAGGTTGAGTTTGCTATCGAGCTAGAGCTGGGTGCGGCTCCGATTTCGAAGGCACCGTATCGCATGGCACCTTCAGAGATGGCTGAGTTGAAGAAGCAGTTGAGTGAACTTCTTGAATTGGGGTACATTCGACCGAGCGCTTCGCCTTGGGGCGCACCGGTCCTGTTTGTGCAGAAGAAGGATGGTTCACTGCGTTTATGCATCGACTATTGCTAGCTAAACAAAGTTACCATCAAGAACAAGTATCCCTTGCCGAGGATCGATGACTTGTTTGATCAGTTACAGGGAGCTGAGGTATTCTCGAAGATTGATTTGAGATCGGGATACTATCAGCTTCGGGTGAAGGAGTCCGATGTTCCGAAAACAGCTTTTCGGAAGAGATACGGACATTATGAGTTTGTGGTTATTCCATTTGGGCTAACTAACGCGCCTGCAGTGTTCATGAAGTTGATGAACAAGGTTTTCATCGAGTACTTGGATAAGTGTGTCGTTGTTTTCATTGATGACATCCTTATCTACTCGAAAAATGAGGAGGGACACGCGCATCATCTGTGTGTGGTGTTGGACGTTTGAGGACCGAGCGACTTTATGCGAAGTTCTCGAAATGTGAGTTCTGGATGAAGGAAGTGATGTTTCTTTGTCACGTGAATTTGTCTTCTTGACGAGAGTATATGATTTCAAATTGGTTTTGAAAATGTGATTGATATACATACGCATTTAGTGCATAAGGCATATCATGGTGAAGTTATGAGTGTGACTCACGAACTGGATAAGACATCAGTATGGTACGAGGAAAAGAGATTCGAACTTTAGTATGGCAGTTTGGTTATCAAGGGATGATCGGTTGATTTTTCGGACAAGAGAAATATGCTGCGTATTGTAGACTCAGTGCAGAATATGATTTTGGAACGACGAGTTTTGTGAAACCGGGACATATGTGCTATGTGATTCCATTGGTACGGTAGTAGCGCGATTTTACCATAGTGATTTTTGAATGATTCCTTTGTAAGTTTGATAAAGGAGTTCTCCCAGTTGAGGATTGAGGTAGTTGAGTGTTCAAAACGTTCGAAAGCAATCCTATCATCTTTGGTCTTGCAACCAAACTTGAGGGATAAGATTAAGGAGGCTCAACCACATGATAGGTTCTTGTGCAAGATGAAGGATCGAGCACAAGCTGGGACTATTGAGAAATTTGCCGTTGCCGCAGACGACGTTTTGACTTATGATGGGAGGTTATGTGTTCCTAAGGATCTATCCCTTAGGAAGCAAATCCTTGAAGAATCTCACAATGCACCATCCTCCGCTCACCCGGGAGGTACAAAGATGTACCACGACCTGAAGAAATTCTTTTGGTGAAGAGGAATGAAACGGGACATTGGTGTATTTGTGGAGAGGTGTATGATATGTCAGCAGGTGGAGGCAGAACACCAACGGCCAGGAGGTTTAATCCAACCGTTGGAAATCCCAGAATGTAAATGGGAGCATATAACAATGGATTTCGTGGTTGGTCTACCACGAACCGTGAGGAAGAACGACGCTATCTGGGTGATAGTAGATCGTTTGACGAAGTCATCTCATTTTATACCTGTGAGGATGACTTACAGTATGGTACAATATGCGAAGATTTATATTCGGGAGATCGTGAGGTTACATGGCGTTCAATGTCGATCGTCTCAGATAGAGATCCACGATTTACTTCGAAATTTTGGAAAAGTCTGCAAAGTGCATTGGGCACTAAATTCAATTTCTGTACTGCATATCATCCGCAAACCGATGGTCAATCTGAACGTACTATCAAGACACTTGAAGATTTGTTGAGGACGTGTGTTCTTGATACTGGTGAAAATTGGGAAAATATTTTGTCGTTAGTAGAGTTTGCTTATAACAACAGTTACCAAGCGACTATACAAATGGCCCCGTATGAGGCTCTGTACGGAAGGAAATGTCGATCGCCCCTTTATTGGAGTAAGGTTGGAGAAGGAAAAATTTGTCCATAATTGATCGGGCAGATTGTAAAGAAGATAGCCGAAATTAGAATTAGAATTAAGACTGCCCAGGATCGGTAGAAGTCTTATGCGGATAAACGAAGGAAAGATATCCAATTTGAGATTGGAGAGAAGGTGTTCCTGAAGGTAGCGCCGATGAAAGGAGTAATACGATTCGGTAAAAAGGAAAAGTTACAACCTCGTTATATCGGACCTTTTGACATTTTGGATCGTGTTGGTGATCTTGCTTATAGTTTGGCATTGCCGATGGAATTATCAGGAGTGCACAATGTCTTTTACGTCTCCACGCTGAGAAAATACGTACATGATCCTGGTCATGTATGCAATTTCAAAGAGTTGCATGTAGCCAAGAATCTGACTTATGAGGAGGTACCTATAGCTATTTTGGAGCGTAAGGTACACCAGTTACGAAATGAAGAGGTTAAATTGGTGAAAGTTCAATGGAGTCGTCATGGACCAAATGAGGCAACTTGGGAACGTGAAGAGGAGATCCGTTCTAAGTATCCAACATTTATTTTTCAAGGTACGTAACTTAATTTTCGAGGACGAAAAATTGTTAAAGGGGGGTAGGTTGTAACGTCCTAATTTCGCATATACATTTATTGTGAATTAAAGAAAAATATGTTCAATTTTATTAAATTAATGCCCAAATAATTTATCGTTTAATTCATTTTATTTCATGATCATGCAAATTCATTTGTCATTATAATTCATGTCCAGTAATGTGATTCATGTCGTGTCATTTCTTATTTTATTTTATCGTGTTTCATATCATCATTTCTAGGCCCGAGTCAAATTTTAAGCGATATTAATCGTTATCCATAAAATTTCACAATTTCATTTTAATTAATTTATCCATTCACTTTGGGTCGGACTAAGCCCAAACCCTATGATTAATTAAGAGCCCAATTATCATTATAATAGCCAGCCCATATTTCTCTCTCCTATACTCACACAAACATGGGGAAGGAGTTTTCTTCATCTCACACTATCTCCACCGTAGTGGGAGTAGTGGACATCGTGGGGAGGAAGTTATTCTTCATGGGAAGAATCAGTTATCGAATTCCAGTATAAAACCACAAACAACAAGATTTTCACAAGAACATTCACAACAATTCACGTTTCACTTTTACCATCTCAAACCTCAGACAACCAAACAAAAAAACTCAATCTCAGAATCATACAGCAGAAATCCCCATTACCTGCAGAGAAGAATACATGATACACTAGAAATCACACACACACACACCAGCAAATCTCATTTTTACAGCAAAAGAGTTTCATCTCAAGAATAAGTGTTACATCAGAAATCCTTTCACTCTGAAACCGCCACAACAAGTAAACTCCTTAAATCTCAAACGTTTGTTTCTCGAATTTCACACTATTTTCAGTCCCCCATTTCTTCTTACCCGACTTTTACAGCAAAACACACACAAAATATAAGGTTCTTATTCTCTGCCGATTGTCAGAAACCTTTTCTCAACCCCACTGCAAATTCCTCATCTTTTCAACAAATGTAACATCAAATTTTCATTCTCCATTCGATCCACCTGATACACACACACACACACTTCAGAAACCCAATTCTATTTAAGACCCAGGTCAGAAGTTGAAGGAGGGTAAACCTGGGAAATATCCTTGAAGGGCCACGGCCGTGTTCAGCCCTCAGCCACGGCAGCGCAACCTATTTCGGACTAAAACTCAGTCCACAACCGCAAGTCGCCGCTACATTCCATCGACCCGAGGAACATCACCTTCCTTAGTTCCATCGGGAGTCGAATCGAGAATTATGGGGGTTCAATTCGTGTTTGGGAACAGGGATAGCAGACAACCACTGCTCGGGACTTAGAAACCGCTGCCGATATTCTCGTCGGTCGGCATCGAGATGGGATGCAGATATAGAGAGAGTGTCGCGGGGAGACAGAAGAAGACGATGACCCTTCTTTTCTTTGGGTTACGAACGGGCTGGGGGTAGGGGATTATGTTGGCCGATTTTAATCCCAACCAGTTGGGCCAATATCTTTCCCAGCCCAAATCCTTTCTTTGTACCCTATTCATTCAGCCCATTTTAATTTAGTTCTTTAGCCAGCTTCAAGCCCAAATCAGTCCAAGTCCAATTTTATTTTGAGTCAAATAAATTCCTTCAATTCCATCCCTCAGATAGTTAATTCTTACGGATTAACCCCAATCAGCCTTATAACTCCTTCAATTTCAGTCCTTAAATATTTAATTCCTTCAATTTTACTTCAATCAACTTTCCAATAATAAAAATTCAACCTTCTCCATCCAAACCATTAAATACGTGGATTTCTCAAATAATATTAATATTCGATTCAAGTTATGTCTTGTATATTATTTTCAATTATAGTATTATATTAATAATAAACTATTATTATCTGTAGATAATAACAAGAATTTACGGGCCTAGAATTGTCGAGTCAAGCATCTCATCACATTCAAGTTCAAGAACTGCATTTTATCCAGGTGTGGGAATTTATTACGCTTTTGTTTATTTTAATTGCTTTATATATTGTCTCGTATGTTCACGTGAAATCAGTCAGAAGCACTTAAATGTGCAATCAGTCAGAAGCACTTAAATGTGCAAATCAATCAGAAGCACTTAATTGTGCATAAAGCCTTCGGGCTAGCCGACGGGCTTCAGAATTTATTAGTCATGTTGTTTATACTTGCTAATATATTTAGTAATTAACGTAGACATGTTGCGTATCCTCCACACTGAGCGAGTTGGAAGCTCACCCCATTATTTAACCCCTTTCAGGATGAGGAGCTCGATGTGGCATGCGATTGAGAGTGGGATGATCAAGCTTATGATTAGATGTTTATTTATTTAATGTTATTTCTCTCAAACTATGTTTATGAACAAGTGTTCAATTTGTTTTATTTTTACATCAAGGTATGTTTTGTTTTAACAATGACTCGAGAAGATTACTTGCAATTATTAAGTTTGTCTTTTTGAAATATATTTCGCTGCGAAATTTTTATTTATTCTTCTTAAAATTAGAAGAATTATATTTTAAAAAAGTGGTCACTACAAACCACAAATGCTTCGATTGACACAAGCCACAATTGTAGCTTGTTGGATTCAAACTTCAATTACCATGAAACATTCAACTTATCAGACAAATTTTTATTATACTGCCAAATCAACAAGATGGTAATGACAACTGATAATACTATGCAAGAATAATAATGTACCATATTTATTATATAGGTAAACTGTTGCAGTATTAATTAGTTATTTGTGATTTGCAGAGTCATTTAAGTTTTGTTAATATTAATATAATATTGTATTATTTTAAATAATTAATTACACTAAAATTTTGTCTATAGATTGACAATTCAGTACAAATTATATTACTTAGTTCTAGGGAAACATAGTCATAAGTGATCTCATTTTGCTCGTATAGTCGAGACGTTCATTTAAAAACTTTTTCAAATCTGAATTCATGTGATGGCCATTTCAAATTTTGAAAAGACATTTAGAAATATGTGAACCAGTTAGGACATGCCACTTGTCACAACCGGATTCGTCTTCAAAATATCAAATCAACTATTGGGTGATTTCAACCATGACGTCACACAACACACACCAAACACACATCACCTTAAGTTGGATGTGCACTCTTGGATGTGCACCAACTAAGAAGAGCACAGTAGCGAAGCTAGAAAATTTTCAGTGGAGAGTCGGGATCTAAATTTTTTTTTTCTAACACTATTTTTCGGGTAATACCGAAATTTTGGGGGGTCGAAACCGAATATACCGAAATTTTTCTACACGAAAACTATATACCCCTACATCGCAAAAAAAATTTCGGGGAGTCGGGCGCCCCCTCCCGCCCCTATGTAGCTGCGCCCCTGGAAGAGCATGCAACTTTTCAACATCAGCAAGATACACACTAGCCACATGCCTGTCCAGCTTTACAACCTTTTCACACTCGCCGCCAACACGTGTAATACATGGGTCCGTTTTAGCCGTTCGATCTAGCATGCGGTATGTACATGCAAGTTAGGTTTCGCCACACGTGTCGTGCCACTATAAATTCACTATAACTTTCAACTAGTGAAACTTAATTACAATGAATCTAGTTGCAACATGTTTCAACCAGTGAGAACCCGTGGCTGTTGCCACTCCTTCCCTTGGTTGCCTAACACCTCTTTATCCCTTAGATGCCTCAAGAACTTGCAAGTTGTCTGTCACCTTCCAATCAATAATCCGTGGATGCTTTACAACCTTTTGCTCTAAAAATTGTTAGGGTTGTATACTGCAAAACATATTTTATGCTTGTATTACCTTATTTCCCTGTAATTACCTATGAGAATATTAATTACATTTAATTACATATTTTGCATATTTATTCATGTTATGGTTATGCAAATGAATGTCTAATTATTTTACATTATAGATGATGTGGTGTATTGGTGTCACACGGAAAATCACATTATCGGTGCCTTATAAAATAATACAATAGTTCACAACCTATATAATTATTACACAAATTATATGAAAGATTGTAGTGTATGTTTGAGATTAGTAGGTCTTGACTATTATCATGCATTAGTGTATTTGCATACGTTGAACTAGATCGAAGTGAGATAGCGTCTTCTGTACTGACTGTAAAAAGAACGTAAATCTCGGACAATTTTTATTTCTTAATTCTAATTATATAATATTTAATTGTGTATTTATAATATATATTGCTTTAATTTACCACGGGTGAGAGTCAAAGTGATTTATTCAATAAGCTTTGTATCTTGGACAATAATATTATTTATATGACAATTACTATTATTACTAGAAATCGTGTCCTGACTCGTGCGGGTTGATGATGTCCCCTTTAGGAGCTCGGTAATGATTATTATATTAAACCCTTCAGGTGGATTTAATTCTGATATAATAATAAGGTTCGAGTGGTATTACTCTTGGATAAGATATTAATTAAAGCTGTCAGTAGCTTAAATTAATTAATGGACATTCGATATCCTAAACATGGAAAATAATATATATTAATAAGGAGCCTGATTTCGTAAATTGAGATTTAGGTTGGGAATGTAATATTAATTATTTAATGGATTGAACTGATATTTGTAACACCCCCAATCCGCTCAGGGATATTACACGCCGTAGAACCTTTCCTCAAGGATCTACCAGGCTGGTAACGACATATAACAACTCAACCCTGCCTTTAAGGCTAAAACGAATCAGTAGACCGATTTGGTCTTTCAACAAATACATACAACTCAAATACAACTCATGCCCACGCAGGGGACAAAATACAACCACACTGCATAACGGAACAATATAGCAATGAAAATAAAGTACAACTGAACCAACACACGATGTACGGTTCCTCATGTGATTAGTATCGATCATCTTTCATCATCCTTCGTGCCGACCCTGTGTTATGCTCCAAAACCTGAATGCAAAAACAGACATCCACCCCCCGAATACTCGGGGGTTAGCAAAACTCCACTGTTTTGCTAGTGCAAGAACAAAGTGCAAATACGAGCCATACAATTCACATTCCACGAATAACAATAACCAAGGATCCTCAAAGATCCAAACGAAACGAAAAGTACTTCCCGAGGCAAGGGTTTGAGAAAACATTTTAAAATCGAAATATCATAAATCAATGGAAGTAATTTATAAAACGGTTTAGAATGCCATCGAGAGTTTTAATAGAAAACAATTTAGGATTATCAAATCCTACTTTTCAAAATCCACAAGACAAAAGGGGTCACCGCCCCAAAGGTTTACTTTCCGAAAAATGACATTTACCAAACCGTTGGGATTTTAGCCCCAAATCCGTAAAACGACTTTTACAAAACCATTGGGATTTTAGCCCCAAATCTCATTAACTCACAGTACACAAGAACGACCACAAGGTTCGTCTCCCAACATCAAAATCCACAAATAAAGGATTTAACACAAACAACAAAATACTCTAGAGCCATCCTAGCCAAGTAGGCCAAACGAACAACTTACCTCTTACACACTTAGTCAATGCATGCAATCATGAAAACCGTTCAAAAGCACTCATTTCCGGAAATGCCAATATCAAAATCACATTTGTAAAATGCACCACAATTAACCGTCGATCCACGTCTCTGTGGACCCCTACCGAGACCCCGTCGGATCTAACCCGTAGTGGTTAAAAGCAAGCTCGTCGATCCACGTCTCTGTGGACCCCTACCGAGACCCCATCGGATCTAACCCGTAGTGAGCATACACACACACGTTACTCATGCAATACTAATATGCTAAGAATGTAAGTTCATTAAGAATACTCACTAGAGATGGCCATTAACTCGACACCATTATCAAACTCTTCAAAATACCACAACAAGATTAAATACGGAATACACGATTCCATAACTTTAAACAATAGGAGTATCATCATCAAATTCTTCAACGTTCAAAATAACCAAATCATAATCAATCCCCAAAACACACCATTCACAAAACACACACGCCATTTGAAAGAAAGCCTTTAACGAGGCCAAACCGAAATATTTTGAAACTTCATTTCAAACAACCAAACAAACACACCAAGACGATCACCGATCATCATATCCATAAAATAAGAAAAGTATGGGCAAGGTACTTGCCTCGAATAAGAACAACGCGGAGAATCGACCGAAGTAGGTTGGCCCGAACCGACTACGAACCCGCCGACTCCACCGAACGCCAACTCACGTTCATAAACTACGAAGGACAAATAATAACAATGAAATGAATTCCATAACACGACTCAAAGCCGTTGAATTCAAAGAACGAATGACGAAAGTTCACGGATTTCCCCCAAAACGGCCAAGAACACGATTCGTTCCACAAATCACGAAATCGGAAATCCAAGTTGAAATATGGATATACAATCCATAGAATATGTTTAACAACATCATTTAACCATAATCGATCCATCGAAAACGGATGAAAAACGAGATCGGGGACAAATCTCCCAAAAAGTCAACTCGAAGGAAATCAAGAATTATACTTCGATTCGACGAAGAACAATGGATTAAATGATGTTAAACACAACAATACTACCAAGATTAATCATACCCATTATGAATTAATCAACAACACGGAACGAATCGGACGAAAATGCAAAAATCCCCAAATTCACGAAATTAGGGTTCTAAGGAAGATTACCTTGATTCGCTGGATCAAAGGATGATAAGGGGCGATTGATTGATGTTATGAACTCAAGAACTTCATGGATTTGTTGTTAAACAACATGGCTTCGTCACCCATGAGTCGCCATTCGCGGACGGAGAATGAAGGAAATGAAAAATGAAGGGAAATGTGGCTGGTCTGTCATATATATACTGGGCCGGAACTAGCGTGCGCTAGCCTTCCCGGACTAGCGTGCGCTATCGGCCAGTACCGGCCGAGCACTCTCGGCCATGGCCCGCATGACCCGGCACCACCGACCAATTCTGCCGACCATGACTCGTCCACCCGACTCCCGCTAGCGTGCGCTACGGCCGGAAGCCTGCGCGCGCTAGCCGACCTGTCCAGTAGCCACTGGACTAACCAACTTACCCAGGTAACGTACGCTAGTCGGCCGGCAGCGTGCGCTACCCCTGCCGGTTAGCGTGCGCTACGACCGACAGTAGCGCGCGCTACCTGCCGATCCTGACCGAGTCCAGAACCTCAGAAACCCCACTGCCCAGGCCCGATAGCGTACGCTAGGCCACCCGGCAGCGTGCGCTACACCTGCCGGTTAGCGCGCGCAGCCTTCCGGCCGTAGCGTGCGCTACGCCGGTTCCTGCCGCACCCGTCCGGCCGGTGCCCGCAATCGTCCGGCCAGTCCCGCCACCGTCCGGCCAGTCCCGCCACCGTCCGGCCAGTCCCGCCACCGTCCGGCCAGTCCCGCCACCGCCAGGGCTCGACGACCCGATTTCCGAAAATGTACGGAACGAACACGACGAAAAGTTCGCGGACAACATCAACGACCCGAAATGAAAACATAATACCATAATTAGTCATACGCGACCAAGAAATGGGTCGAGACAACACTTACAGATACGGATACCCGTAACTTTCAAGAAATTACAAAATGGCCCAAAACGCCCGGAAATCACGATACGTGATCGAATAACCAAACCGAAGTTTACAACACGTCTAACAAAGTTAAACGGACTTACGGGAAACTCGAAACGGCAGTTTCGAACGAGATTCGCAAGAATCGAACTCAAGCGCGGAAAAGTCGCTAAAAAGCACGGAACTCAACAAAACGACACCGAAACGAACTCGGATGTCAAAAAGTGCAGAATTAATCATTCTCAGAATGACGAAACGGTCATGAGGGAGTCGTCAAAACAGACTCCGACCGAAAAAAGAAATTTACCGAAAATCAAAAATTGCGGATATTACATTCTACCCTCCTTAAAAGAAGTTTCGTCCCGAAACTTAAAACAAGTAGGGAGAAGAAATATTCCTCCAGGAAAAACTCAACGAGATACACAAGAATGCGTAACTAACGCCCAACGGCGAAATGTTACAAACAACGCAAAGGAATATACGGCGTGTAAACATGCTCCACGGCGACCAACACAACGTCGCCGTTAGGGATATAATAAAACCAACAAATGACAAGCGTCACCAAACGGATAATATAGTCAAGTCAATTATCCGACAATCACAAAACACAACGAACGAAAATCAATATGATTGACCAACCCAACGGTACATCAATCAAAACGTGAGCCAATCGCTGAACAAAATACGGAATTCCACCGCCCAAGGGTTTGAAGATCGAAAACGAGACTAATTTCCCGAACTTAAGGGAATTACAAAGGAGCCTGAACGCTCAACAATCACGAAACGAGAACAAAAACCGAACAAACAAACGATCGAGACAACAAAAATCGAACAATCATGTCCGAAACACGAAGGATAATAAAATTCAAACAACAACTCCAAGGTTCACATCTCGACTCGAGACAATATATGATCCGGTGAAAACAACAGGATGTGCATTCACATAAGATCCACAGGAAAGGGAATAGCAATTAAAAAGTCACAACGACAAACGAGTTATTCCGAAACAATACCACACTCGTTCGATAAACAAAAACAAGGGGTAGGACAAGCTCAGAAATGTCAACGAACATAAATGAGTCGATAGAGTCGAAAACATAAGAGTTCGAAATCCGATCCACTTCGAATAAAAGAACTAGTAGAACCAAATGATGTTACTTCCGAACAAGGTTCACAAGAATCGAACCGAACTCGAAAAAGTTACAACGATAACCAGATCGACTCAAAACAAGATCACAGCTCGTTCGTACGATGAAACTGAAATACCGAACAAGTTCATAAAGTATCAACGAACATGAGCGAATCGATAGACTGGAGAAAGAGAAAATACCGAAGTCAAAATAGTACGGGTATTACCTCCGACCTCGTCCACGAAATTCACAAAAACGGGAGCAAGGTAACAAGACATTAAACAATCGACACATAACGGAACGATCACCGATGCACACGGTCATACCATACCAAGCTCTAACAGCTCGCACATACGCGACAACGCAGAAATCGCCACGAGGCGACAACATTCAATACCAACATTCCGCCTCTCACAGGGGGCTAGCACAACCAATGTGTGGAAAGCGACTCAACGCTCACACCGCCAATTCGATCATATTCGGAAGAAAGTATCAAAATGACAACGCGAACATCATACATTCATACCCAGCCCTCAAACGGGAATGGATAGGTTTTAAAAACGAAAACCTCATTTTGAAAATAATTTAGAAGAACACCGGTTGATCTTGAGTATCACCTTTCAAAAAGTACAAACTTGAAACATCGTTATCGAGACATTGGAGAACCATTTCGCATTTGATAAAAATGAGGACACTTTCTCTTAGTGAAAACTTTCAAAATATTCGACCCTCGGGTCTAAATAAAAGTGTTGAAAATATCTCAAAATATTTTGGTCCTCGAGGTAGAAAAATTTTGAAATATATTGTGGCATCTAGGATGTACCACAAGAAAATAACTCATTTGAAAAGTATGTCTCGGAATTTGTTTTTCTAAGATACTCAAGGTTTTCAAAAAAAATCCAATAGGCCAGAATGCCCAAAACTCACACATACCGACGTTCACTAAAACAACTCCTAGCACACGCATCAAGAAGTTTAAAATCAAGACAATACATGTCTTTAAACGGGAATAAACGATAAAATACCACGTTCAGAACAAAACCACTGATGAAATACTCGCCCGCACTGGCTAGTGAACAAGTCGAACGCGTATAAGCACAAAGCTTCCCCAATAGAACTTGTAAAACGTGCAAATCGATTCGAAAATCATCAACAACGAACAAAAACAACAATAAAAAGATATCACAAACGACGACACTCCTTGTATAAATCAAATACGAGAGTCGACTAAATACATATCGTGAAATCAAAATTCACATAAGGATTCCAACACTTAACAAATAATCATAAAAATAGCTCGTGTCACACGAGGCACAACACAAAGAAGGGAGACTTACTTCCACAGGTCGCACGAAGATGATGATCGCCCCACGATACTAATCACGACCAACAAACTCAAACGACGCGTCGCGACACGACTCAGTCAGATAAAATCCGACGAAACAAGACTCAAACAACACGACTTGACCCGACAGCCTAGGTTTCCTCAACCTAAGCTCTGATACCATTTATGTAACACCCCCAATCCGCTCAGGGATATTACACGCTGTAGAACCTTTCCTCAAGGATCTACCAGGCTGGTAACGACATATAACAACTCAACCCTGCCTTTAAGGCTAAAACGAATCAGTAGACCGATTTGGTCTTTCAACAAATACATACAACTCAAATACAACTCATGCCCACGGAGGGGACAAAATACAACCACAACCGTACAACGGGAACAATATAGCAGCGGAAAATAAAGTACAACTGAACCAACACACGATGTACGGTTCCTCATGTGATTAGTATCGATCATCTTTCATCATCCTTCGTGCCGACCCTGTGTTATGCTCCAAAACCTGAATGCAAAAACAGACATCCACCCCCCGAATACTCGGGGGTTAGCAAAACTCCACTGTTTTGCTAGTGAAAGAACAAAGTGCAAATACGAGCCATACAATTCACATTCCACGAATAACAATAACCAAGGATCCTCAAAGATCCAAACGAAACGAAAAGTACTTCCCGAGGCAAGGGTTTGAGAAAACATTTCAAAATCGAAATATCATAAATCAATGGAAGTAATTTGTAAAACGGTTTAGAATGCCATCGAGAGTTTTAATAGAAAACAATTTAGGATTATCAAATCCTACTTTTCAAAATCCACAAGACAAAAGGGGTCACCGCCCCAAAGGTTTACTTTCCGAAAAAATGACATTTACCAAACCGTTGGGATTTTAGCCCCAAATCCGTAAAACGACTTTTACAAAACCATTGGGATTTTAGCCCCAAATCTCATTAACTCACAGTACACAAGAACGACCACAAGGTTCGTCTCCCAACATCAAAATCCACAAATAAAGGATTTAACACAAACAACAAAATACTCTAGAGCCATCCTAGCCAAGTAGGCCAAACGAACAACTTACCTCTTACACACTTAGTCAATGCATGCAATCATGAAAACCGTTCAAAAGCACTCATTTCCGGAAATGCCAATATCAAAATCACATTTGTAAAATTCACCACAATTAACCGTCGATCCACGTCTCTGTGGACCCCTACCGAGACCCCGTCGGATCTAACCCGTAGTGGTTAAAAGCAAGCTCATCGATCCACGTCTCTGTGGACCCCTACCGAGACCCCGTCGGATCTAACTCGTAGTGAGCATACACACACACACACACACGTTACTCATGCAATACTAATATGCTAAGAATGTAAGTTCATTAAGAATACTCACTAGAGATGGCCATTAACTCGACACCATTATCAAACTCTTTAAAACACCACAACAAGATTAAATACGGAATACACGATTCCATAACTTTAAACAATAGGAGTATCATCATCAAATTCTTCAACGTTCAAAATAACCAAATCATAATCAATCCCCAAAACACACCATTCACAAAACACACACGTCATTTGAAAGAAAGCCTTTAACGAGGCCAAACCGAAATCTTTTGAAACTTCATTTCAAACAACCAAACAAACACACCAAGACGATCACCGATCATCATATCCATAAAATAAGAAAAGTATGGGCAAGGTACTTGCCTTGAATAAGAACAACGCGGAGAATCGACCGAAGTAGGTTGGCCCGAACCGACTACGAACCCGCCGACTCCACCGAACGCCAACTCACGTTCATAAACTACGAAGGACAAATAATAACAATGAAATGAATTCCATAACACGACTCAAAGCCGTTGAATTCAAAGAACGAATGACGAAAGTTCACGGATTTCCCCCAAAACGGCCAAGAACACGATTCGTTCCGTCAAATCACGAAAACGGAAATCAAAGTTGAAATATGGATATACAATCCATAGAATATGTTTAACAACATCATTTAACCATAATCGATCCATCGAAAACGGATGAAAAACGAGATCGGGGACAAATCCCCCAAAAAGTCAACTCGAAGGAAATCAAGAATTATACTTCGATTCGACGAAGAACAATGGATTAAATGATGTTAAACACAACAATACTACCAAGATTAATCATACCCATTATGAATTAATCAACAACACGGAACGAATCGGACGAAAATGCAAAAATCCCCAAATTCACGAAATTAGGGTTCTAAGGAAGATTACCTTGATTCGCTGGATCAAAGGATGATAACGGACGATTGATTGATGTTATGAACTCAAGAACTTCATGGATTTGTTGTTAAACAACATGGCTTCGTCACCCATGAGTCGCCATTCGCGGACGGAGAAGGAAGGAAATGAAAAACGAAGGGAAATGTGGCTGGTCTGTCATATATATACTGGGCCGGAACTAGCGTGCGCTAGCCTTCCCGGACTAGCGTGCGCTATCGGCCAGTACCGGCCGAGCACTCTCGGCCAGTACCGGCCGAGCACTCTCGGCCATGGCCCGCATGACCCGGCACCACCGACCAATTCTGCCGACCATGACTCGTCCACCCGACTCCCGCTAGCGTGCGCTACGGCCGGAAGCCTGCACGCGCTAGCCGACCTGTCCAGTAGCCACTGGACTAACCAACTTACCCAGGTAACGTACGCTAGTCGGCCGGCAGCGTGCGCTACCCCTGCCGGTTAGCGTGCGCTACGACCGACAGTAGCGCGCGCTACCTGCCGATCCTGACCGAGTCCAGAACCTCAGAAACCCCACTGCCCAGGCCCGATAGCGTACGCTAGGCCACCCGGCAGCGTGCGCTACACCTGCCGGTTAGCGCGCGCAGCCTTCCGGCCGTAGCGTGCGCTACGCCGGTTCCTGCCGCACCCGTCCGGCCGGTGCCCGCAATCGTCCGGCCAGTCCCGCCACCGTCCGGCCAGTCCCGCCACCGCCAGGGCTCGACGACCCGATTTCCGAAAACGTACGGAACGAACACGACGAAAAGTTCGCGGACAACATCAACGACCCGAAATGAAAACATAATACCATAATTAGTCATACGCGACCAAGAAACGGGTCGAGACAACAATTACAGATACGGATACCCGTAACTTTCAAGAAATTACAAAATGGCCCAAAACGCCCGGAAATCACGATACGTGATCGAATAACCAAACCGAAGTTCACAACACGTCTAACAAAGTTAAACGGACTTACGGGAAACTCGAAACGGCATTTTCGAACGAGATTCGCAAGAATCGAACTCAAGCGCGGAAAAGTCGCTAAAAAGCACGGAACTCAACAAAACGACACCGAAACAAACTCGGATGTCAAAAATTGCATAATTAATCATTCTCAGAATGATGAAACGGTCATGAGCGAGTCGTCAAAACGGACTCCGACCGAAAAAAGAAATTTACCGAAAATCAAAAATTGCGGATATTACAATATTAGTGAACTCAAATATATTAGGAAAGTGATTAATATGGAAAGTTGGGTTGCACCAGGAGTCCTAACCCTAGTCCTCCTTAATATCCCTAGAGTAGTCCAAAGCCTATAAATAAGACATCAAGGGGGGTCCGGCCGTAACTTCATCTTCATACACAAGGATTTCGATTTTTCTTCTTAGTGTTTAATTGTGGATCTTGACTTGTGTCTTTGATTCCACAATTGAGATAACACTTTAATTCTTGTTACAAATCGGAATTACTTTAAAAAAAAAAGAAAATCGAGAGTTGTGAGAGGGAGTGTAATTGGCCGATCCACTTTGTTACACAAGCAAGATTCGGTAGCTCGTTGCCCACACAACGTCCGGATTAAGGCGGGATCATACTCTAGAAAATTTTGAGGAAGAGAGCAAGAAAGCAAATACTACGCTTCAAAAGGTAAACATCCTATGATCTTTGATCTAGATTAGGATATTGGATTTACCAACATATTTATTTAATAAATAATAAATAATGTTTAAATTGCTTAGTTAATTAATTAGCATGCCTAAATAGGTTTTGTGCTCGTGGATGCGTAAACTACTTTTATCAAATTTTCCACAGCTTCGATTCCACTGTGTTTTAATTCCAACAATTCGTATCAAAGCCAGTTTTTAGGCTTTTGCTATTTTAATCATGTAATTTGATGTTGGAGTATTTTTCTAGATGTGTTCTTGCAGGGAATATGATCCAATTATCATGGTTATGTGAATAGTTAATTTTTTTATTTATGCAATTGTTGGTTTTGCCCGGTTTTGAGGCATGTGCTGGTTTTCCCGTGAGAAATCCGCGGGTGGATCTAGGATCTTATTTTTTTCGTGTAATCTTGGTGTTAATTTGATGTATTTTATTTTGTGTAAAATTGCAATCGCATTCGGAGAAGACAAAATTACGAAGAAGTAGAGCAGGACAAGATCGCTGGGATCATGCTTGGCAATGAAGATGCGATGCCCGCTGAGCAAGACACGGCACTGTCGATCAGCGCCAGGCTTGCTGCTGAGGGCCGCGAACAGCCTGTTCTGGGCAGGTTCGCCGGTTCGGTCCAGTCGTCCAGTTTTTGGTCCGGTCTGTTTCACCGCGGTTCGTTGCGTCCGCTGGGGAGTCTGGATTTAAAATTGAATTTTTTTATGTAATTAATTTTGCATAAAAGTGAAACTTTAATTTTGAAAATCCACGGCCCGGCCGGGGAGGAGTGTCGAGATACTTGATCCAGTGGGAGATATCGGATCGAAGATTTTCTCAGGTTCAATTCAAGGAAGAATACCATGATAATTGGATAATTTAATTATCCATGCATTTATTTTAGTTTTTACTGTTTTGATGTATGGCATGTATGAATGTATGCGTGATATGTTTCTTGCATGTTGGGACGATAAAATTAAAAACCTTAAGGCCAAAATAATTAAGTGATTATATTGATTTATTTTTTAAAAATAAAATCAAATTGGCCTCCATAATTAATTTAAATTGTGAAGTAATTTGCATGGGCGTTGACATTAGGGTCTTCCTACATATCGGATGTGCTAATTATAAGTTCACTAGTTTTAAATTTCTAATGATAACAAAAGGTAAATATTATTTTTATGATAAGACTATTATTTAAAATATAATATTTTAAGGTTGTTAGGTGTATTAATTAATAGGCTCCCCATCGGAATCTATATTAATTAATACATGGCCAAGAGGAACCAACAATAAATTTTACTTGTCATAATGTAAAATGACTAGATAGTAAAATTAAAGACGTAAAACTCTACTGGTAAAATGTGTGTGTAAACGTCCACACGATCGTGGTTTGCATATGCGGGTATTTCGAGGTGTTGATTGCTAGCATATATATTATGTTTTTGAGGTTTTCAATATATTTTGCTATGCATTATATGATTAATGTTTTTAATTTTATCTCAGATGTCTTTCAATCCACTTGCTGTAATTCTCAAAGAAAACAAATTAGATGGCACTAGATTTGCTGATTGGAAACGTAATCTTAATATTGTCCTGACTGCTGAGGAACACAAGTTTGTTCTAACTGAGGAGTGCCCATTGGAACCAGATGCGGATTCGGCACTTGATGAGGTGAAAGAATGCCGCAAATGGAAGAAATCTAATGAGATGGCTCGCTGTTACATCTTGGATTCTTTAGCAAATGTATTGAGCATCAGCATCAGAGTATGTGCATGGTCGCGGAAATGATGAAAAATCTCGGTGAGATGTTTGGTCATTGAAACTGGGCGGCTAGGCAAATTGCTATGAGGGTCTCGATGACGACCCAAATGCCTGAAGGAACCCCGATAAGGGATCATGTTTTAAAGATGATTTCTCATCTAAAGGAACTTGATATCTTAGGGATACTATCGATGTGGAAACATAGGTCGATATCATCCTAGGCAGCTTACCTAGGAGCTTTGAGCAGTTCCGCCTAAACTACAATATGAATCGTAGGGAGTATTCCTTGGCGGAATGGCAAACAAAGCTTCAAGCTGCGAAAGGTCTCTTTAGGAAAGGGTATCAAGTTCTTGCAGCTACTAGTGTTTCGACTTCTAAACCCAAATGGGGGAAGAAGAAGAAACAAGTGGGCCAGAAGCAAGTGGAAACTCTCAAGGTAAAGATCAAGGCTCCTCATCCTGAGGCGAACAAAAAGTCAAAGGTAAAGTGTTACAAGTGCGGTCAGAAAGGACATTTCAAAGTAGACTGTCATGCTCTTAAGGTATGTCTCGTGCACTAGTAGTCAAAACATGTTTGGTAGCTTGTTCTTCCACTTCGTGGATAGTTGATTCAGGCTCCACTGATCATGTTTGCTTTGACTCACATGGTTTTCAGGTAACCAGGAACCTTAGTGCAGGCGAGATCACTATCAACTGGGGCGATTATTCCAGGCTTATGGCTGTTGCAGTGGGAGTTGTGCAGTTGAAGAATATTGATAAGATATTAGTCCTTAATAATGTATAATTAGTACCATATTTTAGAATGAATTTTCGGTTTCTATATTAAGTTGTGATGTTTATTCGGTTTCTTTTGATGGTGATGCTATTATTAGAAGAAACAGTGAATATATTTGCAATGGTATTTATAGTGATGGACTGTATGTCATTAATACTGCACAAACTCCCATGTATAAATATAAACCGCTTAACTCTTTGTCTAAACCTAAAAAGAGAAAAGAACCTAGGTAGAAAATATTGAGTAATTGCATGTGTTAATTGCATAATTTTATATTATTTATCACATTATATTATTTTTCTAGCTTTTTTATTGATGGAAGCAATTTACTTCACAAAGTGGTTTTTATTGCTTATTTCAGATATTTAGAGTATTTTTGGAGTTAGAAGAGTTATTTGGGCCATCAGACGGCACCTCATTGGAACTTGGGCTTTAAATCTTGCTGCAACCGCTAACACTGGGTTACCCAGTGTCCAACCCGACACCCAGTGCAGATTCAATTTCGGGATTTATTTACTTGGGGTCTAAGAAAAGAATTAAACACAACCCCAATGACCTATACTAAGGATGGAGGCTGCTCACACCTATATAAGGAGGCCAAAGAAGCTGATAAGACATCTATCATCACATCTATCATCACATCCATATCACATCTTACACATCTCTCTCCATATTAATTTTTCCTACATCTAGATCTCCCACCATCGAGCTAACACAAGCAGAAAAGGGTAGCACCAAGACGGACGGAGGAGCAACATCGCAAACGGGCAGAGAAGAAAATTAGATCTACTTCATCGGTTTTATTTCTCTTATTATTTATGAAAAATTCTTCTTTTATTTAGCCATCATGTCCGGTTAATTTATCTTTTCCACTTCTTAGGGAAGTTTGAACCCGTATCTATATTATTTATGTTTTAATCCCGTAGCATATCCTTGATTTAATTCCCTTGAATTATCTTTGTGTTATTGAGTAGATTTATTTACGATATAATTTACTTTAATTGGTCTGATCAACTTAATTGAGGTTTTTATATATATTTCTAGATCTAGAGTTATAATACGTAATCGTTATAATTCTAAATCGCAAGTAGCAACAATTGATTTTTATCAGTTGGGTAGCACAAAATCAAGATCCCTTGGGTCGAGCTTGTGAACTCATTATTTTGTCTATTTCCATCGTTTTGCTTCCTAATGCATCTAACGAACAAGATTTGAAGAGCTTGTCTTGAATATTTCGTTTAGATAGATTTTATTGAAGAGCTTGTTTTGATTAAATAAACTTAAGAAACAATTGGAGTTAACAGAGCTTGTTGTTGACTTCGGAGTAGGAGTTCATTAGGAATTAAGGAAAGATAAAGTGCTCCATTAATTCATAAATTAAATTAGACCGGGGAATAGCGGAACTAAGAACTGGATATTAATCGCAATCGTTTTTCCTTACTGAAATTTTACTTTATCTTTTTATTTGCCTACTTATTATTTTAATTTATCTTATTTATTTTAAATCAATCAACCCCCCTTTTTAGTCTATCTAGTATTATTATTTTTAGTACTATTATTTATTTAGTATTATTATTTTTGTTTTCCAAAAATATTCAACTCAATAAGTTTAATTAATTCAATCGTTCATCGTGGGTTCGACCCTTACTTACCAATACTACTATTTAGTATAAGTGAGTCAAGTACTTTTTATAAATATCTAATTTTGACGCGTCTCGACAGCGCGGTCAAAATTTTGGCGCCGTTGCTGGGGAAAATATTGAGTAATTCCATGTGTTAATTGCATAATTTTATATTATTTATTTTAGCACATAATTATATTATTTTTCTATCTTTTTTATTTATGGAAGCAATTTACTTCACCAAGTGGTTTTTATTGCTTATTTCACATATTTTGGGAGTTAGATGAGTTATTTAGGCCATCAAACGGGCACCCCATTGGAACTTGGGCCTTAAATCTTGCTGCAGCCGCTAACACTAGGTTACCCAGTGTCAAACAGACACCTAGTATTGGTGCTGATAGCGTGCCTTTTCCTTCCAGGATAAAGAAGGTTGGAATGGAGAGCAAGGAGAAACAAATTCTGGATGTGTTCAGGAAAGTGGAGATCAACATTCCATTAATTGAGGCGATTCATCAACTCCCAAAATATGCCAAGTTCCTCAAGGATTTGTGCACTAACAAACGTAAGTTAAAAGAAACTGGAAAGGTTCTCCTTGGAGAAAATGTGTCGGCCATTCTTCAAAGAAAGTTACCACCTAAACAAGATGATCCAGGTATGTTTGCCATCCCTTGTCGAATAGGTAATTCTCCATTTGATCAAGCTATGTTAGACTTAGGGTGTAGAAATATTTTATTCCAAATATTCATTATTCGAGTTTTGATGATTAGTTGTTAAACAAAGCAAAACAACAAAGACATTTAAGCTGGACAAGGTCACCTGATCAGACGGGTCACTAAGATGTTACCTGATCAGCCCAGAAGGAAAGCTACCTGATCAGACGAGAGGAATGCTACCTGATCAGCCCTGAACAAAAGTCACCTGATAGAGCATAACGTATATAACGCAGAGGATATAATGTACGCTACCTGATCAGATGAGTGAAAGCTGACTGCAGATGGATAAGCTTAACGTACGCTATGTGCATTGCATAACGCACGCTATTGACGGTGATTAATGTAACACCCCGGATATATTGAAGTGAATTCAATATATTATAGTGAATTCATCTCCAACTGGTTTGGAGAAAAGTGGATTAGTAGAGGATTACCCCACCTCTGAGACCACTATAAACTGCCTGCGTGTTTTACTGCTTTAGCATCATACTTACCTGCTGCATACATACTTCACTGTTCCATTGTTTGAGTTATCTGTATTCGTCATCAGCTGACTTCCGCATACCTGTCTACAAACGAATCTAAGTCATCTTTACCTATCAGCTAAGAAACTCACCCTTTGTGGAAAAGAGTTTCAATAAGTCTATTCACCCCCTAAACTTATTCCTGGACGACTTGTGACCTACAAGTGGTATCGGAGCGGTTGGTTGGTTCAATTTTTAAGAACCAGATACGCATTTCGAGGATATATATTTAATCTCTCATTAAGAATGGAACACATGCAACACATGCATTCTAGATTACCTCTTTTTTAAGTTGACGAGTATGATCTTTGGAAGATAAGGATGCAAACACATTTATCTTCCATCCATTACGACATGTGGTGCATAATCAAAGATGGTCCTTTCATTTTCGAGAAGGACAACACTCCTGAGGAGATAGCAGCCGGGAAGCCAGAGAAGATCCCCAAGAAGAGGACAGAGCTGACCACCAAAGAAAGAAAGTTGGCCAATCTTGACAACCGGGCCAGAGACGTGCTGTATCAAACTCTTGACAAATCAACAATGGTCAAAATCAAGAATTGCAAGAACGCCAAAGAAATTTGGGATACTCTAGCTGTGATGTGCGAAGGAACTGAGCTAATAAAAGAGAACAAGTTGTCAATCGCTACTCAAAAGTTTGACAACTTCAAGATGAAGAATGAAGAGTCTATCGACCAAGTAGACACAAGATTCACAGAGATAATTAATGAAATTAATTCTCTGGGAAAAACATATGGCAACAGGGAGATGGACCTGAAAGTTCTAAGATCTCTCAACCCAAAATAGAATATGAAGGCAGTGGCCATGAGAGTCTCCAAGGATCTTAACAAAATAAAGATCCAAGAGTTGTTCTCTGATCTAAAGGCTTATGTGTTTGAGCTTCCAAGTTCATCATCAACCGAGCCTGCAGAGAAGGGAATAGCATTTGCAGCTGAGTCCCCGACAAGAGCTTATCTGAAGTCAAGCCTCCAAATTCCCTAGATTTTGAGGAAGAAATAGCGTTTATAATGCATAGATTCAGCAACTTCCGGAAGAATTACTCCAAATATAAGAAGAATTATAAAGAAAATCCCATGAGAAATCAAAAGGCTGGAAGCTGGAAGGTGGAGTGCTATAGTTGCCACAAGACAGGATATATCCAAAGTGACTGTCCTGATCTCAAGAAGGATGAAGGCAAGAAGGAAGTGGGTAGAAAAGAAGACAAGAGAAAAACTTTCATTGGAGAAGACCAAGAGAGAGTAGACTCCAGCAGTGGATTCTTCTCTGATGATGATGAGTACAATTGCCTGATGGCCAACTTAGCTGATGAAGAGGTAACATCTAAACCCTCGGTTTCAAATAATAACAGCTCAGACATGTCTCAGGATATGGACTTACATGAGTCTGTCAATCAGCTTCTCAAAGATTTTGAGAAATTAAAATCTGCTCACTTGACTGTATCAGCCGAGAAGACCCAACTGTAAGATGAGAATAGGCAGCTGAAAAATGATTTTTAAAAACTCAGCCTAGAGTTAATTAAAACCAAATCTGAATTTGAAAAATAGGTTGAAGACAAGTGGAAAAACCAGGCTGATAATACTACAACTGAGATCAAAAAATTAACTGTTTTAAATAGTGAGAAATCAGCTGCACTTGCTCATGTTAAATCTGAGTTTGCTAAACTGACACAGCTAAGTAACACACAGGCTAAGGAGATAACTTCTCTCAAAGCTTTTATCACCTTGGATGAATTGTGTATGAATAAAAGGCCACTATATTTCAGATCAGGCCTTGGATATGACCCCAACACTCCCTCTAGTTCTAAAACTACTTTCATCAAGGGAGAAACTCTTGTCCCGTCTGCTGAGCCAACTTACAAACCTGTATATAAAAATAGGCATCATCTAAGTCAAAAGTTTAGGCAGCAGCCAAAGTATACAAGGCAGCCACCTAGACAAGAGACTAGGCAATGGCCAAGGCAAAAGCAGCAGCCCAGACAACATGCCCACTATTATCAGAGACTCCCCAAAAATAGATTTCAAAATGGGAGAGGCAAATGGAAACCTCAAGGTTATCCTAATTTTCAAAATGAACAGGTGTGGAGACCTCAAAGATTTTATAAATGGTCTCAGCCAAGATTTAGGAATGGCCCACACCACCAATATTATGAGGCATATCCAGTACACAATCCTAACCGAGGATATAAGCCCAGACCATACACACCTTTTAGGGGCAATCATCATAATTTCCATAATCCAAGGAGAAATCAATTCTCCAGGAAACCAACTTACCCCCGAGGACCCACATAGATTTGGGTACCTAAATCTCTGCTTGTTTGATTGCAGAAAAGGTGGACGGACTACTACCACATCTCCACAAATTCAAATATAGGAGGTGAAGAATGGTTTGTAGATTCTGGATGCTCAAGGCACATGACCGGGAACACGAAGGTGCTATCAAATTATACCAAGGAAAGAGGCCTAGATGTAACCTTTGGAGATAGTTCTAGAGGTCAAACAAAGGGTTTTGGAGAGCTGCACAGAGGAAACATAACAATATCCAAAGTCTATTATGTCAAAGGGCTCAAGTACAATCTGTTGAGCATAAGTCAGTTCTGTGATGAGAAGAATCTAGTAGTCTTCACAATTTGGAAATGCATGGTGATAGATATCCTATCTGGAGAAGTGAAGCTACAAGGATTCAGAAGAAGAGATGTCTATATGATAGATTGGAACACAGAAACTCCCAACACCTGTTTTCTATCCAAGACAATAGCTGAAAAGGATGGCTGTGGCACAAAAGACTATGTCACTTGAACTTCAAAGCCATCAACAAGATCAGTTCTCAAAAACTGGTCAGAGGACTTCCAGAAGAAGTATTCATAAAGGAAGCTCTCTGTGATGCATGTCAGGAAGGGAAACAAACAAGAGCATCATTTAAACCAGTTCAACCTACCACTCTCACCACAAGAATTCTAGATCTACTTCATATGGATCTATTTGGCCCTATCAAGCCAAGGATATTGAGTCGAAGAAAGCATGCTCTAGTAGTAGTAGATGACTACTCAAGATATACATGGATTGTTTTTGTAATATCCGCAATTTCGATTTCCGGTAATTTTCTTTTTTTGGCAGAAGTCTATCTTAGTGACTCTATTGTGACCGTTTCGTCATTCCAAGAATGATTAATTCTACACTTTTTGTCATCCGAGTTCGTTTCGGTGTCGTTTTGTTGAGTTCCCTGTCCTTAATCGACTTTTCCACGTGGGAGTTCGACTTTGCAAAGTCACCATTAATTCTTGGAAACTCCAAAAATTCTGAATCTTTTCAATATTATAGAGCATCAAGTTAGCTTTCCAATGGTTCAAACGGTGAGTCTATCGGAGTCCAGACGAATGAGTTATGGTCGAAATAGCTAAGACTACACGATGTGCCTTTTCGTGTTGGAGTGGACTGTACCTTGTGCCGCGGCACACTTCAGATGGGCCGCAGCACACGGGCTTTTTCTGCACTTTTTAGCAGATTTTCGAGGAGAAACATTCATTTTCTCCTCTCTTCTTCCTCCTACCATTCTAGGCGATTCTAAGGGCGATTTTGGGCGATTTGAGTGCTCCCAAACTTGTAGAGATCATCCACCTCAAGTCTTGTTGTAGATTTTCGACCTCTACTTGAATCATTCATCCAAATCAAGGTATTTTGGCTTGAACCTTTGTTTTTGTAGATTTGGGGATTTTCCTTTTTGATTTCGATTCCAATCCGTTTTTAATCAATTAATTATTGTATAAACGTTGTTTTGAACTTGTTCTACGGATTGGATACTCGTATCTTTGGTTCGTTCGACCCGAGGGGTGATTTCTTTGTTTTCGAAGGGTCTTGAACATTTAATGTTCGATTAAATGTTCGAATGAGTTCCCTTTGATAGTTTGTTGGGATTTCCGTTGTTTTTTGCCTTGATTCTCGTCGTAATCATGTTTTATTATTCCTTACGGAGGATTATAGGTGATCGATGATTCCGATGTTGAATTCCGTTGGTAAATGATGATTCATGTGGTGTTTTCCCGTAGTAATTTCGGTGCTATCGCGTTCTAGATAGTGTTCGGGAATTTGAGGGCTATCCGTCCGTATCCGTTCATTTTTCCATTGCTCGTGATATCGAGGCAAGTACCTTGTCCATACTATTCTTGTTTTATGGATATGATAATTAGTGATCGTCTAAATGTGTTTGTTTGGTCGTTTGAGTTGAACCTTCAAAGATTTGGTTTGGCCTCGCTAAAGGCTCTCCTTCACAACCGTATGTATTTTGTGATTGGTGTGTTTCGTAAACGACTATGTGAACCTTATGAATATGCTTGGCGTTGTTGTTGTGCTTTGATAATATATATATGCGTATATTATCTCTTATTGGTGCGTTGTAATTTGACCATTTCGTCGTGTATTGTGTTTGTTGCCATTGAGTGAATTACTTGGATTTTATTGATGTGATATGTTATTTGTGTGAATGTGTGGATATGGTTGAAGGTCTACGGTGACACATGGCACGTGATCATGTGGTCAAGATGCAACAAGTGATTGATCCAACCGTGAGAGCCTGAGATAATCTACGGTGGCACATGGCACACGATCATGTGGCCAGGATGCAACAAGCGATTGATCCAACCGTGAGATGTGTGTGATTTGTTTAGCTAGCCAGCTCGGGAGGGTCCTTCGAGGCCTCGAGTGGTATTTGTGGCTTTGTCCCGGTCCTAGGCGATGCGCGTGTGCGATTATGTTTTGTTGATTTTTATGTCCGTCGAGGACACGTGATGTTGGGCTCTGGACCTGTGAATTATTGTCGGTTTTCTATTTGTGAAAACAAAACATTTGGGCTATGACCCTGTTGATTTTTGGAAAGATAAGGATTTGATAATCCTAAGTTGTTTTCTATCAAAACTCTCGATGGCATTTAAACGGTTTTATAAATTGTTTCCCTTTTATTGTGGCCTTTCGATTTTTGGAATGTCTTACTCAAACTCTTGCCTCGGGAAGTACTTTTCGTTACTTTTGGATTTTTGAGGATTCCTGGTTATTATTATTCGTGGAATGTGAATTGTATGGCTCGTATTTTTGCACTTGTACTTGCACTAGCAAAACAGTGGAGTTTTGCTAACCCCCGAGTATTCGGGGGGTGGATGTCTATTTTTGCATTCAGGTTTTGGAGCATAGCACAGGGTCGGCACGAAAGATGATGAAAGATGAACGATACTAATCACACGAGGATCCGTTGATGTCGTATTGGTCTAGTTGTATTTTCTTTTCCGCTGCAGTATCTTTTCCCCGTTGTACGGGAGTTTATTGTATTTTGACCCCTGTGTGGGTATGTGTTTGGAATTATAATTGAGTTGTATGTTATTATTGAAAGACCAAGTCGGTCTACTGAGTCATTTTAGCCTTAAAGGCGATGTTTAGATGTTTGATTTTAGTTATCAGCCTGGTAGATCCTCGAGGAGAGGGTCTACGGCGTGTAATATCCCTGAGTGGATTGGGGGTGTTACATAAATGGTATCAGAGCTTAGGTTGTGGAAACCTAGGCTGTCGGGTCAGTGGTGTCTGTTGAGTTGTTGTCTCGTCGGATTTTGTCTGACTGAGTCGTGTCGCGACGCGTCGTCTGAGTTTGTTGGTCGTGATTAGTATCGTGGGGCGATCATCATCTTCGTGCGACCTGTGGCTGTAAGTCTCCCTTCTTTGTGTTGTGCCTCGTGTGACACGAGCTATTTTTTTTTATGATTATTTATTAATTGATGGAATCCTCTTATGGATTTTTATTTCTTGATATGTGGTTATTTGACCCTCATATTTCGTTCATATGAGGAGTAGCGTTGCTGGATTGTGCATGTTTGACTTTATTTCTTTTATCCGCTGCGTGAGTTCTTTTCTAATGGCTTTCGATATTTTACCGACTAAGTTTTATTTCGAAAACCGATTCCTTTAACCGAGTTTTTGGCCTTGACCGTTTTGACGGTAGTTGGGTGTTTTCAAATGATTTCGTGAGTTTTGATAAGTACTACCGTCATCGGCCTTTTTGGGCATTTTTGTAATTGGTTTTTAGCCTAGTGGGTTCCGGCACGGGACCCACGGCGCTATAATGTTCTGTATAATTACCCGAAATTTTTGGGCATTCTAGCCCATTGAATTATCTTGGAAAAACTTGAGTATCTTAGAAAATAAATTTCGAGATACTTTTAAAATGAATTATTTTCTCGTGGTACATCCAAGGTGCCACAATATGTTTCAAAATTCTTCTACCTCGAGGACCCAAAAATGTTTTGAGATATTTTCAATGTTTTATAAACACTTTTACTTAGACCCGAGGGTCGAATATTCTGAAAGTTTTTCACTAAGAGAAGGTGTCCTCATTTTTGTTCAAACGCAAGATGATTTTCAAAGTCTCGAAAATGATGTTGTTCAACTTTTTGTAAAATGATACTCAAGATCAACTGGTGTTTCCAAATTGTTTTCAAAAGGTGGTTTTCGTTTTAAAGACCTATCATTCTGTTTGCGGACCGGAAATGCATGTATGGTTTTCGAACTTTCGTTCTGATGTTAATCCCGATTTGTGATTGAATTGGTGGCGTGAGCGTTGAGTCGTTGCCACGCATATGTTTTGTTAACCCTTTGTGGGAGGTGTGATGACGATCTTCAATGTTGTCATTTCGTGGTGGCTTGCGTGTTATCGCACTGTGTGAGTATTAAAGCTTGGGTTTGTGCGTTTATGCACATGGGTGATTGTTTCATGAGGTTTGTGATTATGTCTGGTTATTGTTCGGGCCGTTAAGGTCGCCGAACGATGCCGTTGTCGTTATATTCATGTTGCGATGGTAATCGTTGTATGTGTTATGTGTTATGATTTTCTCACAGTCAATGGTTACTTATTCAAGATGCCGAGGGGCCGAGGTCGTGGTCGTGGCGACCGGATGCGTGATCGGGATCATGCGCCGGTGATGGTATTGGTATTGGTGCTGCCATCGCTTTGGCAGCAGTAGCCACTCGGATGACTCACTGACTCAGTGCGGTCAACGTGTTACAGATGCGACCAAAGACACCGGTGGAAATCGGGTTTTCGAGAAGTGGTTCGTATGAATCCCCTCGTTTACCGGGTGCCGCATGCATTAGTGGGATGGTTGGCTTTTCCAGTTGGAAAAGATATTCCGTAGTTGATTGTCCTAAGAACGTAAGGTACCGGTCGCTCAAGATCTTCTCGACAAAGATGCCGCTAGTGGTGGGAGGCTATTAAGCCACGAGATCGCGTTGTCATGTGGGCGAGTTCGAAATTCATGAGAGATGAGTTTTGTCCTAACCGATCAGAAATCGAGGATTAATGAATTCTTTTCGGCGAAACCACGGGATGTACCGTCTCAAGCTATTATTGATTTTAGCAAACGGCTCGGCTATGTGCGTAATCAAGTAAGGACAGAGGAGGACAAGATTTGTCATTTTAGTAGGCGGATGAAGCGAGATTCACAAGACATGGCAGTCTCGCTTGTACTTCCTTGAGAGATTATCGAATTGGGCATTAGCCTATGAGCTATCCAGATTATCGACCGAGAGTATGTCGACTCGAAGAAACAGAAAACCGTTGGGAACTTTTCAGAAATCGGAGTGGGCCCCTTGAGGTTGGGACTTCGTTTCGTCATCCCAAAATGGTTCCTAGATCGCGTGATCAGAGGAGTAGTACCCCTGCAGTGAGTAATGTGAGCACTTCGAAGATATGTTATAACTGTAGTCGAGCGGGCCATACTGCGAAGAATTGTCGTTCACCGTTAGTCAGCTGTTTCGAGTGTGGCCAAGTGGGTCACCGATCCGTACATTGCGAGACGGTAGCTGAGAGGTTTGGGGATCGAGGTTGCGTCTCTGCTCCGAAAGGACACGGAGATGCCTAGTGTGGTTTTGAGGATTTCGGCGTAGTCCGAATTATTTATGATTGCCCTTGTGGATTGTTTTATGTTTATTCTCTGTTTTCTCGACTGTGCGTGTTTTCTTTAACAAGTACTTTGTGTTTTGTGATTGTTTGGATAATTGACTTGATTGTATTATCTGTTTGATGACGCTTGTCACTTGTTGGTTTTATTATGTCTCCACCGGTGGCATTGTGTTGGTCGTTGTGGAGTGTGTTTTCACGCCGGATGTCTCTTTGCGTTTCTTGCAGCGTTTCGCTGTTGGGCACGAGTTTTCGGGTTTTGTGTATCTCTTCGAGTTTTCCTGGCGGGTATATTGTTTCCCCCTACTTGTTTTAAGTTTCGGGACGAAACTTCTTTTAAGGAGGGTAGTATGTAATATCCGCAATTTCGATTTCCGGTAATTTTCTTTTTTGGCAGAAGTCCATCTTAGTGACTCTATTGTGACCGTTTCGTCATTCCAAGAATGATTAATTCTACACTTTTTGTCATCCGAGTTCGTTTCGGTGTCGTTTTGTTGAGTTCCCTGTCCTTAATCGACTTTTCCACGTAGGAGTTCGACTTTGTAAAGTCACCATTAATTCTTGTAAACTCTGAAAATTCTGAATCTTTGCAGTATTATAGAGCATCAAGTTAGATTTCCAATGGTTCAAACGGTGAGTCAATCGGAGTCCAGACGAAGGAGTTATGGTCGAAATATCTAAGACTACACGATGTGCCTTTTTCATGTTGGAGTGGACTGTATCGTGTGCCGCGGCACACTTCAGATGGGCCGCGGCACACGGGCTTTTTCTGCACTTTTTAGCAAATTTTCGAGGAGAAACATTCATTTTCTCCTCTCTTCTTCCTCCTACCATTCTAGGCGATTCTAAGGGCGATTTTGGGCGATTTGAGTGCTCCCAAACTTGTAGAGATCATCCACCTCAAGTCTTGTTGTAGATTTTCGACCTCTACTTGAATCATTCATCCAAATCAAGGTATTTTGGCTTGAACCTTTGTTTTTGTAGATTTGGGAATTTTCCTTTTTGATTTCGATTCCAATCCGTTTTTAATCAATTAATTGTTGTATAAACGTTGTTTTGAACTTGTTCTACGGATTGGATACTCGTATCTTTGGTTCGTTCGACCCGAGGGGTGATTTCTTTGTTTTCGAAGGGTCTTGAACATTTAATGTTCGATTAAATGTTCGAATGAGTTCCCTTTGATAGTTTGTTGGGATTTCCGTTGTTTTTGGCCTTGATTCTCGTCGTAATCATGTTTTATTATTCCTTACGGAGGATTATAGGTGATCGATGATTCCGATGTTGAATTCCGTTGGTGATTGATGATTCATGTGGTGTTTTCCCGTAGTAATTTCGGTGCTATCGCGTTCTAGATAGTGTTCGGGAATTTGAGGGCTATCCGGCCGTATCCGTTCATTTTTCCATTGCTCGTGATATCGAGGCAAGTACCTTGTCCATACTATTCTTGTTTTATGGATATGATAATTAGTGATCGTCTAAATGTGTTTGTTTGGTCGTTTGAGTTGAACCTTCAAAGTTTTGGTTTGGCCTCGCTAAAGGCTCTCCTTCAAAACCGTATGTATTTTGTGATTGGTGTGTTTCGTAAACGACTATGTGAACCTTATGAATATGCTTGGCGTTGTTGTTGTGCTTTGATAATATATATGCGTATATTATCTCTTATTGGTGCGTTGTAATTTGACCATTTCATCGTGTATTGTGTTTGTTGCCATTGAGTGAATTACTTGGATTTTATTGATGTGATATGTTATTTGTGTGAATGTGTGGATATGGTTGAAGGTCTACGGTGACACATGGCACGTGATCATGTGGTCAGGATGCAACAAGTGATTGATCCAACCGTGAGAGCTTGAGATAACTTACGGTGGCACATGGCACGCGATCATGTGGCCAGGATGCAACAAGCGATTGATCCAACCGTGAGATGTGTGTGATTTGTTTAGCTAGCCAGCTCGGGAGGGTCCTTCAAGGCCTCGAGTGGGATTTGTGGCTTCGTCCCAGTCCTAGGCGATGCGCGTGTGCGATTATGTTTTGTTGATTTTTATGTCCGTCGAGGACACGTGATGTTGGGCTCTGGCCCTGTGAATTATTGTCGGTTTTCTATTTGTGAAAACAAAACATTTGGGCTATGACCCTGTTGATTTTTGGAAAGATAAGGATTTGATAATCCTAAGTTGTTTTCTATTAAAACTCTCGATGGCATTTAAACGGTTTTATAAATTGTTTCCCTTTTATTGTGGCCTTTCGATTTTTGGAATGTCTTACTCAAACTCTTGCCTCGGGAAGTACTTTTCGTTACTTTTGGATTTTTGAGGATTACTGGTTATTATTATTCGTGGAATGTGAATTGTATGGCTTGTATTTTTGCACTTGTACTTGCACTAGCAAAACAGTGGAGTTTTGCTAACCCCCGAGTATTCGGAGGGTGGATGTCTATTTTTGCATTCAGGTTTTGGAGCATAGCACAGGGTCGGCACGAAGGATGATGAAAGATGAACGATACTAATCACACGAGAATCCGTTGATGTCGTATTGGTCTAGTTGTATTTTCTTTTCCGCTGCAGTATCTTTTCCCCGTTGTACGGGAGTTTATTGTATTTTGACCCCTGTGTGGGTATGTGTTTGGAATTATAATTGAGTTGTATGTTATTATTGAAAGACCAAGTCGGTCTACTGAGTCATTTTAGCCTTAAAGGCGATGTTTAGATGTTTGATTTTAGTTATCAGCCTGGTAGATCCTCGAGGAGAGGGTCTACGACGTGTAATATCCCTGAGTGGATTGGGGGTGTTACAGTTTTTCTCTTTAAAAAGAGTGAAACTTTGACAAAACTACCTTAGCTGCTAAGGAAGATCCAGAATGAGAAATCCCTCTCAATCATCAAGATCAGATTAGATCGAGGAGGAGAATTTCTCAATAAAGCAATCACTGAATATAGTGATCAGAACGGGATCCAGCACGAGCTCTCTGCAGCCAAGACTCCACAGCAGAATGGTGTTGCTGAAAGAAGGAACAGAACCCTGAAGGAAGCAGCCAGGTCTATGATTGCAGAAGCTGACCTGCCAAAGAGGTTCTCGGTCAAGTCACAACACAAAGATGCCACACTCGAATCAGAGTATGATTGTAGGGAGACATGGCAAAACTCCCTATGAGGTTTGGAATGGCAGAACACCAACGGTTGCATATTTTCATATTTTTGTTGTAAGTGTTTCATCCAGAACAATGGTAAAACCCAACTAAATGCCTTTGATGGTAAAACTGATGATGGTCTCTTTATGAAATGCTCTCAAAGAAGCAAGGCATATAGAGTATTTAACAAAAGAACCTTAGTTGTGTAAGAAACACCTCGTGTTGTATTTGATGAGTCTACTGTTGAGTATAGGAAACAGGTGGAATCAATTGAGAATAAGCTCAAAACCGCCACTCTGGAAGAAGTCATAATTCATGATACAGGAATGATGGACTCACCTGCAGATAAACTTGAAGACCCAACTGCATATCAGATGGGACCCCAAAACCTACCTGATCCAGTTGCTGCTGATGAAGACCCATCTGTAGCTGATAAAGACTCATCTGCAGATCAGACAAGATCCCCACCTACAGATGACAAGACCATAGCTGATCCAGTTGCAGACTAAGGAGATCATAACCAAGCTGAAACAGAGAGAGAAGAAGTCCACCAAAGCAACTCAACATGGGGGACAAACCCTGAAGAAGAAGAAGAAGAAGAAATCCCCAAATGGCTTAGAGATCACCCTATTCAACAGATCATTGGAAACCTAACTGATGGAATCAAAACCAGATAATCCAAGTACTAGCAGGAATGGCAATGTTCTCTTGTTTCATGTCTCAAATGGAACCCAAGACAACAGAGCAAGCATTGGAGGATTACTCATGGATCAATGCAATGTAAGAAGAGCTCAACCAGATAGAGAGAAACAATGTCTGGGAACTAACAGACAGACCAGATCACAAGAAGGTTATAGGAACCAAATGGGTGTACAAGAACAAGTGTGATGAAGATGGAGCTGTTGTTAGGAATAAAGCCAGATTAGTCGCCAAAGGATATGCACAATGTGAAGGAATAGATTTTGATAAAACTTACACCTGTTGCAAGACTGGAAGCCATCAGACTATTCCTTGCATATGCAGCATTCAAGGATTTCGAGGTCTACCAAATGGATGTGAAAAGTGCCTTTCTCAACTAGAAGAAGAAGTCTATGTGGAGCAACCCCCTGGATTTGTCAAGGGAGACAAATTCTACAAGATTTTGAAAGCTCTATATGGACTCAAGCAGGCACCAAGAGCATGTTATGAGATACTCTCTGTGTTTCTAGAGAAGAATGGATGCAGCAAAGGCAAAGTGCACAAGACTCTATTCATAATAGAGCATGAAGACCACATATTATTAGTACAAATATATGTGGATGATATCATATTTGGCTCAACCAACCCAGAGCTGTGTGAGAAATTCTCAAATCTCATGCAAGGAGAATTTGAGATGAGCATAATGGTAAAGCTTAATTTCTTTCTAGGATTGCAAGTCAAGCAGATGAATAATGGAATTTTCATCAATCAAGCCAAATACACAAGAGACTTAATCAAGATATTTGCAATGGATTCAGCCAAACCAGCAAGAATACCTATGAGCACAAGCACACACCTAGATGCAGATGAAAGAGGTATATCAGTGGATCCAAACCACTACAGAGGACTTATTGGATCACTTCTTTATCTGACTGCAAGCAGACCATACATATCTTATGCTGTGGGAGTATGTGCTAGATTTCAATCCAAGCCAAAGAAGTCTCACCAGGATGCAGCTAAAAGGATTATCAAATACCTTAAGTCCACAGTCAATGTTGGGCTATGGTATCCTAAAGATGATAACTTTGAGCTATCAGGATACTCAGACGCAGACTTCGCAGGATGCAAAATTAATAGGAAAAGCACCAGTGGAACGTGTCAATTCCTAGGAACCAGACTGATATCTTGGTTTAGCAAGAAGTAGGTATCTAACTCAATATCAACAACAGAGTCAGAATACCTAGCTGTATGTAGCTATTGTGCCCAGATTCTATGGATCAGACAACAGCTAAGGGACTACAACATCATTGCAAATGAAGTCCTAATATGGTGTGATAACAACAATGCAATTGCTATAACCAACAATCCAGTATTGCACTCAAGTACGAAGCACATTGATGTCAAACATCATTTCATCAGAGACCATGTGCTTAACAAAAGAGTTAGAGTGGAAAGAGTCAGCACTGAATACCAGATTGCTGACATATTCACCAAACCTTTGCCAGAAGAAAGGTTTTTGGAGCTGAGCAGGGAACTAGGATTACTAGATTGGAAATCTAGTACAGACGAGAAAGCTGCCTGAAGCAGGTCAGATGAGAAGACGAAGGACAGACGAAGGAACCTAGCTGATCGAAACCACAGGCGATACAACTCACCTGATGCAGAGCAGTCAACGAGTCAAACAGTCAACCAGCTAAGTTCTCTATCCCTGACCGACTCTTGAATGTAATACTATTATTTATTTACACGTGGCAACTACACGTTCACACGACCTCCACTATGTCCAATTAAAAAAACTCAACCGTCATATTTTCAAAATCGGACCGATACTAATTTAAATTATTAAATTCAAAGCGTCTCTTCATTTCTTTATTTAAGGCGGCGGACATCATTTCACAACTTTACCATCTCCAAGCTTTCGAGAACCCTATTTTTTTAAGAAGCAAAAAATCCCTTGAATACTCTATACACTTAGCGAAAACCTTAATATTTTGCAGAAATGGAGGCCACCCAATATTTCGAAGGCGTCAATCTCAAGCTTGTCAAGGACCAGATCATTTTTAGTCTGGTAGTCAATTTTGAAGGATTGCTCGAGGCAAATCTGCAGAACGATATGCACTACGTCATCAGGATGATGAAGAAAAATGGGATTTACCCCTATCTTGATATCAAACCCAAATTCTTATACAAGAAAGCGGTTATCTGTTTCTTCAAATAAGCTGAGGTCACCGAAGACGGAAGCGCAAGTTCGATTTTCGGGGAAGAGGTGGAGATTACTCCCCAGACTGTTGCGGACGCGTTCAAGATGAAAGCTCGAGGCATTGCGGTGGAAGCCCTCAATCAGAGCTCAGTGGAAACATGGTATGGTATTAAGATACCTAAGCAGCCGACAAAAGTTAAACTTACGGCAAAGAGAGGAGATTTGAAAAAGGAGTACAGATACGTCCTAGACATTACGAATAAAATCATAATGGGGATGGCAGGCAGCTACGACCAGCTGTCATCCACTAAATATATGGTGCTGGGAGCACTTATCCAGGATCAGAGGGTTAACTGGCCTGATTATATCTACAGGCAGATAGTCCGAGAAGTCAACAAGGTAAATTGGATTCAAGAGGAAAAAAAATTCAAGTCAAAGCTAGCATACGGAACCCAGATCAGTTGGATCTTGGAGTTCCTCGGAAAAGCGAAGGGATCTGCAGACCCATTCCATGCGAACAAAAGGCTTGGTCACCTGGACCAAGAAACGCTGAAGAAGTTGGGCGTAGAAAGAAAAGCCGCCCAGTTGTTGAAAGACATGTCCAGTAGACCCACTCCTTACAGAGCGCCCTCAGACTCAGAGGAATTCCGCTCTGATGCTCCAGATCATCCAGCCGAAGACCTACCTGCAGAAGAGACCACATCTACCCGACCTACAGAGCATGAATCATCTGCAGATCACTAGGACTCAGACAACACACCGATAGCTCTGAGATTCAAAAGGAAAGCAATTGCAGGGGAGGTTGTGCACGTCTCATCATCATCTAAACCTTCTCCCAAAAGGCCTAGACGCATGGACTTTGAAGAGGCATAGCAGACACCTTACTCACTTGCACCTGCCCCTATCCCAGATGAAGAGGAACAGTCTGTTCACCCAAGCCTGAAGGCTGAAATCGTTCCTCTGTTGACTCTTCCCAGCATGACAGAAGAGGAAGAAGCATACTTAACCATCAACATTCCTGAAGCTGATTACACATTCAACCTGTTGGAAAGCAATCCCCTGGAGCTATCCGTTGATCAATTACATATGGTAAAACACCAATCACTCAAGGTTTCTTTTGTAAATGTTTTTTGAATAATGGAAGACCTTAAAATCTTTTCCATTCACTAAATTACAATCCTTTGTTAAGATGAGTAGCTGGGACTTTCCCCAGGCTACGTAGCAAGCGGTCATGCATTTTTGCCATGAGAATGATGTGATTTTAATGCTTCACGAGAATTGGTTCATGTCTAATTTCAAAACCAACATGGACCAGTTCATCCTTAGTGTTGTGGAAGGTGTTTTGGCTGGGATTGTAGATGAGAATGAAGAAGAAGGTGAAAAAGTTATGGAAATAAGAATTGAAGAAATTGTGGAGGAAGAGAAGGTAGAAGTAGAAGAAGAAAAAATATTAGTCAAAAAAGAATCTGAGAGATGAAGTGGAAAAAACAGAGGAGTTGGAAGAAGATGAAGAAGGAGAAAAAGTTGAAGAGGAAGAAAAAGAAAAGGAAGATGAGGAGGAAGAAGAAAAAGAAAAAGAAGATGAGAAGGAACCTGAGAAAGAAAAAGATGATCATGATGATGAAGGAAAAGGAGAAGAGCAGAAGGAGGATGCCGGAGATAAGGATGATGCTGGAGATGCAGATGAGACCTGGGTACCTGATCAAGCCCCCAGCTCAGATCATTTGGAAAATGAGGATGACAGATCGGGGACCCCTGATAAAACCCCATCTGATCAGCCTCCTACAGACAGGAGTCTGCAGACAGGCAGGTCGATCGCCAAGCGACCTGCAGGCGCCAAAAGCTCTAGAGAACATTCCCCACAAGCAACACTTGTCTCATCCGAGATGGCTGACCTGATCAAACAACTAGTCACAGAGACTGTTGGACAGCTCGTATCATTAGAGATCAAACCTGACCTCAAAATCATCAATGATAAAATAGACACTCTACTACAGAGGAATGTTCCTCCTCCTACTACAAATTCCAAAATGCCACTTGGCATGTCTGATTGGATGTCCCGAGGTGATCAGCAGTTAGCCATATTGGTTGATGCTGGCAAAAAGGGGGAAGAGAAAGGAAATGAAGCAAGAGGTCAGTGGGAAGAAGATGCTACTGAAGTAGTCAGAAGGGAGCTGAGGACCAAGCAGAGAAGTGAACTACCTCTCATTGAAGCTGGGTCGTCTAACCTAAAGAGGAAAGCATTGGCTGCTCCTGCTCTTGTTGATGACCAACCTCCAGCCAAGAAGAAGAGAACCAGGCTAAGGGATGAGCTAAGATTTGAATGGAAAGGCAAAGAGCTTTGGCATGTTGAAGAATTCTTACCTGCTGAAGCTGGGCCAATGTGGGGAGATGCAAGGAAGCAGTTCATTGACAAGTATTATCTCTGGGAGTTACTCCAGGATAAAGACTGCTCCCCACAGCATACGTTTATCAACTTCATGGAAGAAACATGGTCAACTCTCTGGTCTATCCTAATAAAACATGCAAAAGAATGGGATGCCTACCCCATGATTCCCCCGTTCAGAGCTGAAGAACCTCCTACTCGTATGGACGATGAGATGGATGAGCTAGCTCTGCAGAGTGAGATCAGGAAATTCTGTGTGAAAAACAACTTATCATCTGCAGAGGAGAAAGAGTTTGCATCTATGGTAATCAAAAGGAAGTATGGACTAGCTCCTGTCTATCAGAGACCTGATAAGTGTCAGTTTTATACACTTATCTATGGTTTGTATCGATAAATTTCACCCATAATTGAGCTAGTCTACTCATTTTTTGCTTTTAATTAATCAGTTTTTAATAATTTTATTTTTATCGGATGATGATGTAAATCTAGTCTTAAACGGATTGAATAACTGATTTACTCAAGAAATAACATGTTTATAAAATATTCTCTTTGTTGAATTTTAATGTATTCATGTTTTAGGGATTTCCAAGATGAATTCGGCAGTCTTTCTGGATTCAAAATCAGAGTTATATATCAAAAGTTATCATCCGAAGAAGATTTGGGGCAAAAACGCAAAGTCTGAGAAATTCTGGGCTGAAAACGTAATTCACAAAGCAACCAGTGAGCAAATTGACGAAGCCATGTTACGGCCGTAACTACTGAATGTTACGGCCGTAAGACGTCCAAGTTACAGCCGTAACTACTGAATGTTACGACCGTAACTCTTGACAGATTGTGATCATTTGTCTAATTTTTTATACTTTTTGTGTATTATTGAGGGGATGGCTGGCATTGATCCGATCTATTGTAATAATGCTGGAGTTTTGGAGCTATTAGATGACTTTAGGTGTATAAATAGACCCCTTAGATCCTTCATCATTCATCATTCATCTTATAATTTTTCCACTTTTTGTAATATTTTCTTTTTGTGTGAAGAACACACTTGTGTTCTTGAGTGATTTGTGTAATAGTGGTATAGCATATGTTGTTCAGAGAGTTTATTGCTTCTTTCTCCTTTATCTACTAAGGGAGTTAGGATCAATTCTTTCTCTTGTTCAACTAATAATGACCACTCAAGCTTGTATTATGTATATTAAACCCTTCATGGGCTAAGTTACCTTAGTTGGGATTATAAACAAGGTTAGTCATGTTATTTAAGTTTGTATAAAGATCTATTGTGAATTACTTATTATTGTGTGTGATTTTCATTGTTTTAACAATCTTTATTTATTTGGCCAATAAATGACGATATTTATGGTCTTCATATGTTTCAAAGAAAATAAGTTTGATTAGATCAAATGATCTTCACTCTAAGTTGTTCTAGGGGATAGAAATATACCTCTAGACCTTAGATGATTCTTTGAGTTATTTTCATAAATTCTAATGCTATGTATTGAAGCCAATCAACATAGAAATATAGTGGATTGATTCAATATACAAGGGGCGTTTTATAGTTCGAAAGAGAAACCGTCTTTTTAAGGAAAATCGAATCTACACAACATAATAAGTAAATTCATCTTATGATCTCCTATATATCTTCTATAACTAATGACGAACTAAGTTTGTAATCCCAACTATTTCATTTTATCGTTAATCAATCTATTATTGTTGCAATCTTTTTATTTCCTTAAAATATTAAAACTATTATTGCATTTTCTTTGCAATTATTAAACCAAACTCTTTAATTGTGTGTTTCACTCATCTTAGTATCTATAAAAATAGACTAATAGTGTATAATTCAAATTATAACCAAACTTCCTCGTGGGATCGATAAACCGGACTAAAAAAGTCCACTTACTACTTGATACGATATCGTGCACTTGCGATAGTTACACTAAGAACGTGTTAAGTTTTTGGCGCCGTTGCCGGGGTAGTATAAGTTTTATTTTGAAATCTTATATTGTAAACTATTGTTATAGATACAATTTCTCGACATTGTAACTTAGTACTCAATTGTGTCTGTCCGGTCAAGTGGTGGATAACGGTACTCCGTGACTATTAAAGTCGGATTTTTCAGTTTCCCACAACAACTGATATTTGTAGGTATTATTTACATTTTATTTTATTTTTATCATGGAAGAAACTTTGAATAAAATTGAAAAAAGATTTCCCTTTCTGAGCAAAAATATCATTTTAAAAATTTACAAGACAAGGCTTGAAAGGATGAGGTTGCTTATGAATAAAAGCATACCTTTTGACATAAGATTCATAATTGAAGCCAAAGTAAGAATAGCAGGTGATTTCACAGAAATACCTACTAGATTTTTACCAGGGCTAGGAAAAAGTTCATATACCAAGAAACGACGAGCAAAGATGATAGTCGTTTGCTATAAATGTGCTAGATGGAACTGTAATTTAAAATGTCGATCTTTAGGAATTCCATCTACAAACAGAGAGGATAAAATTCAATTCATTAAGGATGGTCTGAATAAAGAGAATTTAGATGATATCGAAATTTCTCTTGACACGCATCCTAGTGGACTCATACATTACGAAATTCGATGTTTGTGGAATAAATTCAAACCAGAATATGAACAACGTCTTGGGAATCTGACGTTAAAAGACCATGTTTGCCAATTTGTAATAAAATTGGATGGGAAGCTTCTTTCCGACTCATAGAAGGCGTTTAGGCCGTTTCTGAACGTAAAATCAGAGGAAGATGTGAGCCACAATCACAACTACTGTACATACGCGTAAGTATCTTTTATTTTTGTCGTAAGGTGAGATTTTCTGGAAAAAAAAATGTGATACGCGATAAATGCATTCATTATTCTATTGAGTAGTTGAAACGTAATCAATGCAATCACAAACTTGTTAAACAATTTTTATCTTCTTTTTCTTCTATAAATAACCTTTGTGCTTGTTTCTTTTATTCATCCTTCAAACTTGTACTTTTCTCTTTTTCTCTCTAAAAAATTTCTTTTCAAAAATGGAATCATCATCTTCAACAAAAAAATTTAGCACAGTCTGCATTTTTGGTGGAGCGAGTTATGGAAAAAAGACATGCTTTACTGAAGCAGCCCACAATTTGGGTCGTACCTTAGGAGAAAAATGCATTCATGTAGTTTACGGAGGAGGAAGTCTAGGATTAATGGGACGAGTTGTTGCTTCTGCCTATATGGAAGGAGTAAGAGTGTTGGGAATAATTCCAAAACCTCTGGCTGAAAGTAAAATCATCGGGGCAACTATTGGAGATGAGTTTAGATCTGTAAATATGCAAGATCGCATAACTCACATGATAAATAATTCTGGGGCCTTTATCACCCTTCCCGGTGGTTTTGGCACTCTTGAGGAACTTTTTCATGTGGTTACCGTAACCAGACTAAATGTTCATCAAAACCAATAGGTCTGCTTAATGTCAATGGTTTCTTTGATGGTTTACTATCTTTCATCGACTACTCTGCTGAAAAGGGTTTTATTTCCGAGCGTGCTAAACGAATCATAGTCGTTGCAACAACACCAGAAGAACTAATAAAAAAAACTCAATGAATTTGTTCCTCAACCAGATCCAGCTCTAGCTAAAATTGTCTGGATGGAAGATTTTATCGTGAGAAAACGAAAAGTGGATTCATTCCTCTCCCTTTGATAACCCATGTCGGACCTCTTGTATTTTTACTTTCTGTCGTGTGTAATAATCGTGCTAAATGGTGGAAGCTTAAGGAGTTTCTTCTTGATCTCTTGACGCGCATCTATGCGCAATTTATGTATTGTTATTTTATTGCTGTAATTTTTATTGTTTTTTTTATTATAAAAGCTTTGATGGCAGCGTAAGGCGACTCTTCGGACTTTCTTGAAGCGCATCTTAAAATTATATTATACTTCCGAGTATATTTTATTTTCTTTTGTTATTTGCCACGTATATTTATTTTCTTGCAGATTCTAAAAGACGTTAGCTCAAGCATCAACTTTCATTTCAGGGAGTATTCTATTTTTCTCCTTGCTTTTTTTTTTTTTTAAAAACTGAGGACAGTTTTATTTTCAAGTTTGGGGGTGGTATGTTTTAATTATTTTGGTGTGTTGTGTTGGTTTTGATTATTTTGGTGATTTGCCTTAATTTATATATATATATATATATTATTTTAATTTGTGAGATTTCTAGATCTGGCCATAACACCAATAAATTAGCTATATACAAGCTTCTAAAATTGTTTTAACCGGTAAAAAAATTATATTTTCCAAAATTTTTGAGCCTTAATCTCTCTTTCCAAGCCTTGTAGTTATCATATAAAATCGAGTCATTCGTTACCTTGAGAAAAGAAGAATCAGTTGGTTGATGAAAAATAGAACTGAAATTTACTTAATTTGTGGAGTTTTTGATTTTTCATGCTTAACTAATAAATGATTTTCTGCAAAAATTCTATTCCCTAAAAAAAGGAGTCATTGGTGAAAAGAGCTACACGTTAGCAAATAACGGTGTGAAAGCTATCACTTAAAAAAAATAAAATGATAAAAAGGAGAAGTGTTGAGCAGCAACAGCTGCCTAATTTTGGGGGTCTTAAAATTTTGCGAAAAATAAAGGACTAACCATTGTTGGTGCGTAGCTGCCGTCTCACAGAAAAATTGGTGAAAAGAGCTACACGTTAGCAAATAACGGTGTGAAAGCTATCACCTTTTAAAAAGAGATAGAAATTGTGTTGGTGAAAAGAGCTACACGTTAGCAAATAACGGTGTGAAAACTATCACTAAAAGGGATGTAGTTTATGAGCAGATCTGAATTAATTAGCGGCTGAATTTCAATACACTCAATTTCGTGAAAAACCACAATATTTGATGACGCCAATGAAATTCTTCTTCATATTGAGTCAAAAAATAAACGAGTGATCGAGGCAACCATTAAAGGGAGTCGGGTGTATCACGAGTGAAAGAAATAATCAACCTTTTGGGGGGAAAACCTTGAATTTGGAATTACAAAATAAAACCGTGTTTTAACTTAAAAATCATTAGTAGATTTATTTTGAATCTTGATTCATTTCTATATACTTTATAAAGCTGGTTATTGTGTATTAATGGCATTTTGATCTCATTTTCTCTTTTTTATATAATTATTTTTCTTAATTACATGTGTATTATTATTTTTGTGTCTTATTTTTATTTTTATTTTTGGAGTGTGATTAATAAAGAGTCTTGCTCGGGACTAGCAAGAATTCAAGTTTGGGGTGTGATAAGTGTCAGTTTTATACACTTATCCATGGTTTGTATCGAATTTAACCTATAATTGAGCTAGTCTACTCGTTTTTTGCTTTTAATTAATCAGTTTTAAATAATTTTATTTTTATCGGATGATGATGTAAATCTAGTCTTAAACGGATTGAATAACTGATTTACTCAAGAAATAACATGTTTATAAAATATTCTCTTTGTTGAATTTTAATATATTCATGTTGTAGGGCTTTCCGAGTCGAATTCGGCAGTCTTTCTGGATTCAAAATCAGAGTTATATATCAAAAGTTATCATCTGAAGAAGATTTGGGGCAAAAATGCAAAGTCTGAGAAATTCTGGGCTGAAAACGTAACTCACAAAGCAACCAGTGAGCAAATTGACGAAGCCATGTTACGGCCGTAACTACTGAATGTTACGGCCGTAAGCCATCCAAGTTACGGCCGTAACTACTGAATGTTACGGCCGTAACTCTTGACAGATTGTGATTATTTGTCTAATTTTTTATACTTTTTGTGTATTATTGAGGGGATGACTGGCATTGATCCGATCTATTATAATAATGCTGGAGTTTTCGAGCTATTAGATGACTTTAGGTGTATAAATAGACCCCTTAGATCCTTCATCATTCATCATTCATCTTATAATTTTTCCACTTTTTGTAATATTTTCTTTTTGTGTGAAGAACACACTTGTGTTCTTGAGTGATTTGTGTAATAGTGGTATATCATATGTTGTTCAAAGAGTTTATTGCTTCTTTCTCCTTTATCTACTAAGGGAGTTAGGATCAATTCTTTCTCTTGTTCAACTAATAATGACCACTCAAGCTTGTATTATGTATATTAAACCCTTCATGGGCTAAGTTACCTTAGTTGGGATTATAAACAACGTTAGTCATATTATTTAAGTTTGTATAAAGATCTATTGTGAATTACTTATTATTGTGTGTGATTTTCATTGTTTTAACAATCTTTATTTATTTGGCCAATAAATGACGATATTTATGATCTTCATATGTTTCGAAAGAAAATATGTTTGATTAGATCAAATGATCTTCACTCTAAGTTGTTCTAGGGGATAGAAATATACCTCTAGACCTTAGATGATTCTTTGAGTTATTTTCATAAATCCTAATGCTATGTATTGAAGCCAATCAACATAGAAATATAGTGGATTGATTCAATATATAAGGGGCGTTTTATAGTTCGAAAGAGAAACCGTCTTTTTAAGGAAAATCGAATCTACACAACATAATAAGTAAATTCATCTTATGATCTCCTATACATATTCTATAACTAATGACGAACTAAGTTTGTAATCCCAACTATTTCATTTTATCGTTAATCAATCTATTATTGTTGCAATCTTTTTATTTCCCTAAAATATTAGAACTATTATTGCATTTTCTTTGTAATTGTTAAACCAAACTCTTTAATTGTGTGTTTCACTCATCTTAGTATCTATAAAAATAGACTAATAGTGTATAATTCAAATTATAACCAAACTTCCTCGTGGGATCGATAAACCGGACTCAAAAAGTCCACTTACTACTTGATACGATATCGTGCACTTGCGATAGTTACACTAAGAACGTGTCAAGACCCATTGGAGCAAAGTTGCTCAAACCTCCTAAGCAAACTGTCCGGAGAGGAAGAGGCAGAGGCATATAGAACATTTTTATTGTACTTGTATTTTTTTATAACTTTTGTTTTGTACTTGTAATTTTCTGTATTTATTTGATCATTCAAGCACTGTACTTGTAAAATATCTCAGAAAATTATATAACAGTCATTTGAATGACAACCACCAGTTGTCTCAAAACAAGACTGAATTTTGATTTGTGTCTTGCACTTAATCATGTGCAGACCTGTTCCACATTTGAATATCTTGCTTAAAGTTTTTCCATCATCAAAATAGGGGGAATTTGTTAGGAATACTTATTAGATTTTGATGATGTCATCCTTGTATTTGTTTATTCAAATGTATGTCTTTAAGTACTTGGCAAAATGTAAAGAAGAACCAAATGAGCATCTGCTATAGGCCAAATTAAGTATAGTTGAATACTTGGAAAAATGTAAAGAAGAACCAAATGAGTATCTTCTATAGACCATGTAAGTTAGGCTTAAAAATTGGCTAAGTATAAATCTCAGATAAGTCCATATCAGAGAAGTCCTGGTCATCTGAACTGATCAGAGAAGGTTGACCACAGACGACTTATCATCAGACAATGTTCTGAAGAAAGAGATTTATTAGAGAAGTCCTGGTCAAAATATTTATCAGAGAAGTTTGACCAGACTGCAGTCAAGTGATCAGACGGAGTCCAAGTTATCTGAGGTTTGACCATCAGATCAGATAAGTTCATCAGGTCAGAAGACTTCACATCAGAGAAGATCAGTCATGATAGAGAACTTTATCTCAAAGTAGTTACATCAGAGAAGTCCGACAAAAGAGAAGGTTGACTGCACGTCAGACAGGTTGACCAAAAAGAGATCAGATAAGTTCTGCCAAAGTAATCACCCAAGTAATCTAGTCCACGTCAGCATGCGTTGAAAAGTCAATAATCACGGAAAGTCACATGCGGGCGATAAGGGACAGACTGGAGAGATTCCCGGAAAGCAAATGAACTAAATATTCATTCAGACCTACCACTGAAGACTTTAATCATCTTATAATCTAGCGCCTCAATGTGAAAGTCTTCACAACAGTCGGAAATGATTTAAAATAAGGTAATCCAGTCTTGCAACGTTCGGAAAGAAAAATAAAGAAGTCTATCTCTCCAACGGACGGATTTGTTACAGATTTTGCAACGGCTATGAAGGAAGCTCAAGGATCTACATCTATAAATATTCGAAGATTTGAATTGAGCAGAATGATGCGAACAACACTCTCAAGCAATTAAAGCAATCAAAGCAATCAAGCGAACAAATTGCATCGTGAAGAGCAAGAGTTCAAAAGGTCTTACTTGAGGAAGCTCTTAGTTGGAGAAGACAACCACTCGTGTCTTAAAACCTGAGTTCGGGGTACTTCACTGGTTGAAGTGTGCGTGACTGATAAGCATCCAAGAATTTAAATATCAAGAGGTGCTAGGCAGTCGGAAGGAGTTGCAACGACAGGATTTCCACTGGTTGGAAGTTGTTGTAGCTAAGTAGAATCACTGTAATATTTATCACTGGTTGAAAATTATAGTGAATTCATCTCCATCTGGTTTGGAGAAAAGTGGATTAGTAGAGGATTACCCCACCTCTGAGACCACTATAAACTGCCTGCGTGTTTACTGCTTTAGCATCATAATAACCTGCTGCATACATACTTCACTGTTTAATTGTTTGAGTTATCTGTATTCGTCATCAGCTGACTTAAGCATACCTGTATAAAGACGACTCCAAGTCATCTGTACTCACCCTTTATGGAAAAGAGTTTCAGTAAGTCTATTCACCCCCCCCCCCCCCAGACTTATTCCTGGACGACTTGTGACCTACATAATGGTATCCCAGTGAAGAATAAATCAAGATTGGTTGCTCAAGGATACAATCAAGAGGAAGGGTTGGATTATGAAGAAACCTTCACTCCTGTTGCCCGTCTTGAGGCTATTCGCCTTCTTGTGCCTTTGCTTCCTACAAGAAGATCAAACTCCATCAAATGGATGTAAAAAACGCGTTTCTAAATGGGGTCATCCAGGAGGAAGTGTATGTCAAGCAACCGCCGGGATTTGAAGATTATGATCATCCAGATCATGTATACAGGCTCCATAAAGCTCTCTAAGGATTAAAATAAGCTTCGAGAGCATGGTATGAACGTCTAAGCTCTTTTCTTATTTCTAATCGGTATAAAAGAGGTAATGTTGATAATATCCTATTATCAAAAACTATGTTGATAATATGCTTATATGTCAGATTTATGTCGACGATATTGTTTTTGGTGCAACTAACAAATCTCTATCCCTAGAATTTTCAAATCTTATGAAGGGAGAATTCGAAATGAGTATGAAGGGAGAGTTAAAATACTTTCTCGGACTCCAAATTAAGCAACTCAAAGACGGAATATTCATTCACCAATCCAAGTATGTCAATGATCTTCTAAAAAAATTTAATATGGAAGGATCCAAAGAAATTTCTACTCATATGTCTTCCACTCTTAAACTCGATAAAAACGAGAAAGGTAAGTCTGTTGACCAGAAACAGTATCGGGGTATGATTGGGTCTTTACTTTATTTAACTGCTTCTAGACCAGACATTATGTTCGCTACTTGTCTTTGTGCGAGATTTCAAGCAAATCCGAAAGAGTCTCATCTTATTGCTTGCAAGCGCATTTTTCGATATTAAAAAGGTACTGCTGGTTTAGGTCTGTGGTATCCATCAAACATCGATTTTGAACTTTTTGCATATAGTGATGCTGATTTCGGTGGATGCAAAATTTATAGAAAAAGCACCACTGGAACTTGTCATTTCATGAGTTCGTGTCTAATTTCATGGGGTAGTAAGAAACAAACTAGTGTAGCTACTTCCACAGCTGAAGCATAATATGTGGCTGTGGGGAGTGAATGTGCACAGGTTTTGTGGATTAAAAATCAACTACATGATTATGGCATTTCTCTTAAAAATACCCCTATTTTTTGTGATAATACGAGTGCCATAAATTTAAGCAAAAACCCCATCTTGCATAGTAGGATAAAACACATTGAAATTCGTCGCCATTTTATTCGTGACCATGTCCAAAACGGTAATGTGCTTCTCCAATTTGTAGGTACTAATGAACATATTGTAATACCCGTGATTTTCTCTTTCGGTACTTTTTCGTTTCTGGCATCTTTCTGGTTTCCAGAAGCTCACTTGCGAGCGTTTTGACATTTTGATAATGTTTCGTTCTGCGTGTTTGGTCATCCGAGTTGTTAAAATTTTATTTTGCGAATCCGTGTCTTGAGCGACTTTTCCCGCTATTTGATTCATTTCATGTGATAATGGTTCGAAACTACGGTTTCATGTTTTCTATAAGTCCATTGAGCTTTGTTATACGTGTTGTGAGTTTCGGTTCGGTTGCTTGATGTCATATTGTGATTTACGGACGTTTTGGGCTGTTTCGTAATTTCCCAAAGTTTGGGGGTGATCACTTCTGTTATCGTATTCTGAACCTTCGGGTAGTCGGGAATAGGTTTTCCTTCAACACTTAAGTTCGTCGCCTCGAATCCTTTACGTTCGTACCATCGGGAGTTGTTCACCATTGCATATTGATTTTTTTTCGGTTCGTTTCTTGCCTTCTTGTGCTAGCTGCCTGTACTCCCCAAATAGGCACCTTACGTACGTAATGCATGTCTCAGTTACGTACGTAACGGCCTTTGTAAAATAGTACAGAGAATTCTGCGATTTTCGTTACGTACGTAAGCATGGGAGTCTTACGTGCGTTAACAAGCTAACGTCGTTAGTGCCATGGCTAACGTGTCGTAACACGGCTTGGGTTTATATACCCAGGAGTTGACCGAATTCGTCATTTCTTCACCTACACTTCGTCTTTCCGTGGTTGGGCGACTCGTAGGTGATTGGAAGGTGATTTGGGGGTCTTGTAACTCCAAGTTTACATCTTGCTTGAGTTCTTGGTGTTGTTTAACATCCTTAATCCGTGTTCTTCACCTTCGATTCGAGGTAAACATCTTGTAAACCCTTCCTCTAGATTTCTGGAATCTTCGAGTTTCGGGTTGTTCTTCTTGATTCTTATTGTTGTATATCATCAATCGATTATATCGATTCTCTTCCTATGATTTGATTCGTATTTCTTACCGTATTCGGGTCCGGATTATGTTCTTGTTGTTCTTGGGGAAATATTGAACCCCAAGTGTTCGATCTTTTGTTTCTACGAATTCTTGTTGGGAATTTCGTATGTTTTCCATCCCACTTGTGATTGACTTCGTAGTAATTATATTGTTCTTGTGATTTCGACCTAGTTGAAAGATTCGAGGTTCTTAGGTCAAGTTTTTCGTAAACCGCGTGCTTTGGATTTGAGGCAAGTACCTTTATATACGAATTATAACTATGTGAAATCATTGTTGCCGAAGTGTGTGAATTATATATATTTATATACTAAATATATGTATGTATAAAGTTATACATGTGTATATATATATATGTAAGTATGTATGTATATAGATATACACATACCTATGTCGTGTGATTAATATCGATGATAGTTGACGTACTCAACTTGGATTGATGGATGAACTATACTTATCTTTATATATATATATATATATATATATATATATATATATATATATATATATATTCGGTTGAGTCGCAATATAGCGATATATGTGCGGTGTTGGTTGGTTATGCTTGAAGGCTTATTGTGATTGAGTTTTGATTGACAACGTGCGTGTTATTGTTTATTTGTATGGTTATGGACTGGGGGAGAAATTGTGTGATTTGATGTCTTGAGTTGATAATTGTTGTGACGTTTGTGTGTGCTTGATGTCCGAAATAATGTGGATACTTGTTGTGAGAAACGTCGTATCGGAACCTCCGAGGCGGGCGTGCACTCGGCACAGTGTATCTTTGCAATGTGCGGCTCCATATGGGTGGTGAACGCGGTGTTACCTAATGCGCGCGCAGGCGGCTCTTGCGGGAGTGATCGCCGGCGCGGTGACATGTTCAAGGAGCGGCCAACATAGTGGAGTGAACGCCGGTACAGTGCGCAAGAGGCGCTGGCGGGCTTATTGGTTGCGGGTATTTGAGTGATAGCTAAGACCCCGTTCTGAACGATGTTCTTATCTCAAATTCTTTCGACTCACTTTTAAATGTTTGTCTTGATATAGACCGCGATTCGTGTTTTTGAAAGTTTGTTTCAACTTTGTTTTTAAAGCGTTGGTATCGGGGTTAATTAACCAAGGAGGTTTGTGAAATCTCAGGGTTAATTAATCGGGGTCTTGAGCGGGATATGTCGAATCGGAGATTGTGCCGTTGATTGTATTGTGGTGCTATTACATGTATTGGGTCGAGGACCACCGTGAAATGTTGAGATGTTGGTTCTCGTGATGATGTTATTTGGATTGGGTTGAGAACCTTGTGAGATGTTGTAATGATTTTGTTTGTGACAGTGTTCTATAAATTGGGTCAAGGATCCCAAGTAACATTGACATGGTTTTCGTGTAATTGTTTTCCTTATGTTGGGTCAAGGACCCGAGAGCTTTTGAAATTAATTTCTTAAAGTATTCCCATTCAATTTTATAAACCCCAAGACGGCCCGAGTCATTAATAATGTTTTCAAACTATCTTATCAAAATACTTTCCCCTTTATTAAAATGGATTTTCAATTAAATCTTTTGACTCCTTGGGCTCGTTTAAAGTTTAATTGGTGTTATGTTCCATAAAGAGAATATGACTATGTGATTATTTCTCACCTTGTGTATGCGAGTGCTATACTGTGTTGACTATGGGAATGTATGGTTTGTGTTAAGGCTTAGCATTTGTTGAGTTTTGTGTTGTTATTATTCGTATATCTTGAACATTATGTACTTGCACTAGCAAAATTCCGGTTCTTGACCCCGAGTTTCGGGGTGGGTGCTGTTATGCGCTCGAGTTTTGGCAACTCGGGAGCGATCCTGAGTTGGCTTGGAAGGAGATGGAGGACAACGATGCTAATCACACCGAGTCGAGTCTTTTCTTTTGTTTCATCTTGGTGGTATTTTTCCCATTTGGTTAAGTATTCACCCTTGCGGGTGTAGTTTTCATTTATTGAATGGAGTCGTCATCCCCTTTTGTGTGAAAGTTTATTTTTGTCATTGAGATGTAAAATTCATTAGTTTGAATTGTTTAATGACCTTGTCGGTGCGTTGTATTTAGATTGACCCGGTCGGTCAATCATTGTGTAGTCTAGTGGAGTTTAGCTGGTAGATCCTTGTGAGAAGGGCTACGGCGTGTAACATTCGGACGTATTCGGGGTGTTACAATTATGGTATCGAGCTTAGGTTTGCGAAAAACCTAGGCCGTTGGGACAAGTCCATGTCCTGTGTAAGTCGCGCGCGTCAGAGTTGTGATTAGTATCGTGGTTCCGACATCATCTTCAGGCAATCCGTGATGGTAAGTCTTCCGATCGTAAGTCCCTTTATATATGTATTTGATTATATTGTGATAATGTGTTTAATGTGAACTTGAGATTGTAACTTGTTGGTGATATTATTGATTTAGGATGTAACATGCGTATTCGGTCCGATTGAGAATGGTTATGTAGTATGCTTAGGAAGTCGAGTGTACTTACCAATGTCTACATTTTATTACAATAAATCTTTGAGTGTTAATTTTATCCGCTGCGTGAGTATTTTGAAATGGCTATTGATATCTTGCAAACTGAATTTTATTTCGTAAAACCGATTCCCTAAACCGAGTTTTGGCATTTTGTCTTGCATGTTTTGACGGTATTCTTATAAAGGTATTTGATATTTTATAAATGACTTTTGTGATTACTTGAAAATACTACCGTCATCGGCCTTTTGGCATTTTGAACGTTTTAAAAATAGTTTTCAGCCTGGTGTGTTCCGGTGTGGGGCCCACGGTGTTGTAATGGCACGAACATTTTAAAACGGTGCTACTAAATTTTATAATATTGTGAAAACCCGTGATTTAATGTAGTCATGTCAAATGGTCACGTATTTCGGAGAAAAATCCTTTCGATTAGACATTTTGGTAGAAGCGGAAAGATTTTCAAATTGTGGTATTTGGAACTCAACACTTGAAATATTTCAAATTAGTTACGATTCAACTTTCAATTTTCTTTTATGCATTGCTCGAAAATAATTTTTAAAGTCGTATAAACTCCCTCTTCCAAATAAAGGACAGTATTTACAAGCTTTGGGCGTAACGTGACTCGCTCTCTTTTTCAAAAATTTGTTTTCATTAAGCACATATATATAATGATCATTCTAGTCGAAGGACCGGAGTTAACTTCATAAAACTTTGTGCTTTACGATATTACCGTTATTCTATAGATGTTAGCTAAACCTTGTGTTGATAAGTGTGGTATATTGTACGACTGATTATTTGATAATGCTGAATGGTACTATCTGTATTAGTATGTCGAGCCTTGGCCGACGTAAGTGTGATGACGGAAGTGGAAACGAAAAGGTGGTTCGAACGACAACTATCCATGCTACAGTGAAGGAGTATCGAGATCAAACGATATCCTATGAAATCTCCTCAGTGATCGAGCCCACGAGCGAAGCTAAGAGTCCGAGTATTTCGGGAAATTTAAGGCGGTGAAGAGACTAAGGCTCCCAAGCCCTCACGTTGTTCGAAGCGTCATCTTCGCGGTCGGGAGTGAGCAGCTGGAAATCCCAAACCGGCATCGGTGACTCGCGGTAAGAAGAGAAGATGTTTCAATCAGAACTGTCAGGGACATGTTCGTGCAAATTGTCCCTCTCCACTCTTGACTTGTTACCGGTGTGGGTGTGAAGGTCATCGGGAGAAACACTGTGAGACAGTCCGAATTGGCAAAGAATGCCGCCCTGAGAGAGAGAGCAGAGCTAGTGATCGGGAAGTGTCCCGAAACCCTATGTTTCCTTCTGAAGATCCTAGCATGGGAGAATGAAGATTTTGTACTATGTCTTAATCGTTGTTGTTTCAAACAATCGTGACTTCGATCGTATTTCGTTTCATTGCTTTACGTTTCCAACTCTTATTGTTCTAAGTTTCGGGGTCGTAATATCTTTTTAGTATGTGGGAATGTATTACCCGTACTTTTCTTGATATTTTCAGTATTGTGTGACCTTTCATTGTTGGTAATTCAATTGTGATCCCCTTGACGATTTTAAACCACCTTGTTTTACTTAGCCTACCGTCCTCCGAACGAATTTGAAATTTGTTTTGCTAAATCTTGTGGATTACTGTGGCCTTTTCTCATCCGAATTTGATTCTTGCAAATTTTGTTTGAAACTGTTGTTCCATCGCTCTCTATTTTAAGTTTCGGGACGAAACTTCTTTTAAGGAGGGTAGAATGTAATACCCGTGATTTTCTCTTCGGTACTTTTTCGTTTGGCATCTTCTGGTTTCGAAGCTCACTTGCGACGTTTTGACATTTTGATAATGTTTCGTTACTGCGTGTTTGGTCATCCGAGTTGTTAAAAATTTTTTACGAATCAGTGTCTTGGCGACTTTTCCGCTATTTGATTCATTTCATGTGATAATGGTTGAAACTACGGTTTCATGTTTTCTATAAGTCCGTTGAGCTTTGTTATACGTGTTGTGAGTTTCGGTTCGGTTGCTTGATGTCATATTGTGATTTACGGACGTTTTGGGCCGTTTCGTAATTTCCCAAAGTTTGGGGTGATCATACATTATCGTATTCCGAACCTTCGGGTAGTCGGGAATAGGTTTTCCTTCAACACTTAAGTTCGTCGCCTCGAATCCTTTACGTTCGTACCATCGGGAGTTGTTCACCATTGCATATTGATTTTTTTCGGTTCCTTTCTTGCCTTCTTGTGCTAGCTGCTGTACTCCCCAAATAGGCACCTTACGTACGTAATGCATGTCTCAGTTACGTACGTAACGGCCTTTGTAAAATAGTACAGAGAATTCTGCGATTTTCGTTACGTCGTAAGCATGGGAGTCTTACGTCGTTAACAAGCTAACGTCGTTAGTTGCCTATAACTAACGTCGTAACACGGCTTGGGTTTATATACCCGAGGAGTTGACCGAATTCGTCATTTCTTCACCTACACTTCGTCTTTCCGTGGTGGGCGACTCGTAGGTGATTGGAAGGTGATTTGGGGTCTTGTAACTCCAAGTTTACATCTTGCTTGAGTTCTTGGTGTTGTTTAACATCCTTAATCCGTGTTCTTCACCTTCGATTCGAGGTAAACATCTTGTAAACCCTTCCTCTAGATTTCGGAATCTTGAGTTTCGGGTTGTTCTTCTTGATTCTTATTGTTGTATATCATCAATCGATTATATCGATTCTCTTCCTATGATTTGATTCGTATTTCTTACCGTATTCGGGTCGGATTATGTTCTTGTTGTTCTTGGGAAATATTGAACCCCAAGTGTTCGATCTTTTGTTTCTACGAATTCTTGTTGGGAATTTCGTATGTTTTCCATCCCACTTGTGATTGACTTCGTAGTAATTATATTGTTCTTGTGATTTCGACCTAGTTGAAAGATTCGAGGTTCTTAGGTCAAGCTTTTTAGGTAAACCGCGTGCTTTGGATTTGAGGCAAGTACCTTTATATACGAATTATAACTATGTGAAATCATTGTTGCCGAAGTGTGTGAATTATATATATTTATATACTAAATATATGTATGTATAAAGTTATACGTGTGTATATATATATATATGTAAGTATGTATGTATATAGATATACACATACCTATGTCGTGTGATTAATATCGATGATAGTTGACGTACTCAACTTGGATTGATGGATGAACTATACTTATCTTTATATATATATATATTCGGTTGAGTCGCAATATAGCGATATATGTGCGGTGTTGGTTGGTTATGCTTGAAGGCTTATTGTGATTGAGTTTTGATTGACAACGTGCGTGTTATTGTTTATTTGTATGGTTATGGACTGGGGGAGAAATTGTTTGATTTTATTTTATTAGTTTATAATTTTTGTGACGTTTGTCTGTGTGCTTTATGTCTGAACTAATGTTTTTACTTGTTTTGAGAACCGTCGTATCCGGAACCTCGAGGGCGGGCGTGCACTCGGCACAGTGTATCTTTGCAATGTGCGGCTCCATATGGGTGGTGAACGCCGGTGTTACCTAATGCGCGCGCAAGGGGCGGCTCTTGCGGGAGTGATCGCCGGCGCGGTGACATGTTCAAGGAGCGGCCAACATAGTGGAGTGAACGCCGGTACACAGGTGCGCAAGGGAGGCGCCTGGCAGGCTTATTGGTTGCGGGTATTTGAGTGATAGCTAAGACCCCGTTACCGAATGATGTTCTTATCTCAAATTCTTTCGACTCACTTTTAAATGTTTGTCTTGATATAGACCGCGATTCGTGTTTTTGAAAGTTTGTTTCAACCTGTTTTTAAAGCGTTGGTATCAGGGTTAATTAACCAAGGAGGTTTGTGAAATCTCAGGGTTAGTGTCGGGGTCTTGAGCAGGATATGTCGAATCAGAGATTGTGCCGTTGATTGTATTGTGGTGCTATTCTGTGTATTGGGTCGAGGACCCTGTGAAATGTTGAGATGTTGGTTCTCGTGATGATGTTATTTGGATTGGGTTGAGAACCTTGTGAGATGTTGTAATGATTTTGTTTGTGACAGTGTTCTATAAATTGGGTCAAGGATCCCAAGTAACATTGACATGGTTTTCGTGTAATTGTTTTCCTTATGTTGGGTCAAGGACGAGAGCTTTTGAAATTAATTTCTTAAAGTATTCCCATTCAATTTTATAAACCCCAAGGCCCGAGTCATTAATAATGTTTTCAAACTATCTTATCAAAATACTTTCCCCTTTATTAAAATGGATTTTCAACTAAATCTTTTGACTCCTTGGGCTCGTTTAAAGTTTAATTGGTGTTATGTTCCATAAAGAGAATATGACTATGTGATTATTTCTCACCTTGTGTATGCGAGTGCTATCTTTGTGTTGACTATAGGAATGTATGGTTTGTGTTAAGGCTTAGTTTGTTGAGTTTTGTGTTGTTATTATTCGTATATCTTGAACATTATGTACTTGCACTAGCAAAATTCCGGTTCTTTGACCCCCGAGTTTCGGGGTGGGTGCTGTTATGCGCTCGGGTTTTGGCAACTCGGGAGCGATCCACGGGATTGGCTTGGAAGGAGATGGAGGACAACGATGCTAATCACACACAGTCGAGTCTTTTCTTTTGTTTCATCTTGGTCGGTATTTTTCCCATTTGGTTAAGTATTCACCCTTGCACGGGTGTAGTTTTCATTTATTGAATGGAGTCGTCATCCCCTTTTGTGTGAAAGTTTATTTTTGTCATTGAGATGTAAAATTCATTAGTTTCTGAATTGTTTAATGACCTTGTCGGTCTGCGTTGTATTTAGATTGACCCCGGTCGGTCAATCATTGTGTAGTCTAGTGGAGTTTAGCCTGGTAGATCCTTGTGAGAAGGGCCTACGGCGTGTAACATTTTCGGACGTATTCTGGGGGTGTTACACATATGGCGGACATTTTTACAAAACCATTACCCGAAGACGTTTTCAACTTTATTCGGATAAATTTAGGAATAGGACATGTTGATCATTTTTAAATATTGCATATTCATCATACACAACAAAAATGGTCATGAAAAACAAATAGATATCATCAGAAGAATATCATTATTCATTTGGTCAGAATTACGGACGCTATAGGCATTACGTACATAAAGAGTATTACGTACGTTATGTAGTTTATGGTTACGTACGCTACGCAACACAGGGTTTTGGGCAGAAGGTTTTGATATTCCATTACGGCCGATATACTCTTCTATAACGTACGTTATGAGCCCCTTATTACGGCCGTAATATACCGTAACGTACGTTACGCGCTGTAACCTGATACTTTTAATTCCCGGTCTTCAAACCCCCTTTCATTTCTCCCCTATCTCAAACCCTACATCCGATCGCCTCTCTGCAAATTTCTCTCAAAAATCGATCGACTCACTCCATTATTTCCATTAATTATTCTCTAGCCACAAAAATCATCATGAATACTAGAACCGGACAGAAGAGAAGGGGAGAAACTTCTCAAAATTCATCAAATCCGATCACTCCGAATGATTCTCCTCAGTTCAGGAACCCTCAAGTTGCGAAAATCTACAATTATATCTTGATTGATGAAGAGGTAAATCTGAGTCATCACTTTGATTTTAAATCCCTGAAAGCAGTTGGTATTAATATTGATGAATTTTTTGATTTGCTGGGGATAACCAAATTTGTGGCTAGACCGATTTATGAGAATTGTGTTCGTGAGTTTTATGCCAATTTTTCGACTATCTATAACTCTGATATTGGCTGTTGTTCACTCTCTAGTTCAAGGAAAACCTATTATGATTGATGCTGTTAAATTGTCTGAGATTTATGGTTTACCGAATGATGGTTTGATTTGCATGGGAAATCTTATTCCTGATGAGGAAGATACCCAGATTAACATGTATGATCAAGAGAATGACCCTCTAAATGCTGTGAGAGATTTTCTGAAATTTCATGCTGTTTTGGAAGTGAATGCCGATAAGTTTGAGAATAACGATTTTGCCTGAATATTCGACTTCTTCACGATGCAATTATGAGAAGCTTAATGCCAAAGGTCAACGCTCAGCAGCGACTTGTGAATATAGACATGGAAATCATTTACCATGTTCTAAAGGACGAAGAGGTAAATTTCTCCAGGATTGTGTTGAAGTGGCTTGTGAAAAAATGGCAGATATTCCACAAGGGTTATGCGAAGACTAACCGCCAAAGAAGATCGGGAATGCCGTTTGGTTCCATTCTGACTGAAATTTTTGAGAATACTGGTGTCGATTTGTCTGGGATGCATGGAGTAGCCATCCCGAGAGGTAGTTTGATTCATGAATGAACCATCCGCACAATGAAGTATTTTCAAACCCGCAATCGAGGATGGATCTATTTTGCCTATCAGATAGATGATGACATGCTTATAGATGGAGGTGTTTTGCCTCGTCCAGAGGATCGAGTGACATCCCGAGGTACTCAGTCAGAGAGGCCTCGTCTATGCTATCAAACTTCCCAGCCAGGTCCTTGCCGAGCCAGTAGAGCTAGCTCCTCATCTCAAATGTATATGCGAATGGAGAGATTGGAAAAAGAGATGAAAGAAATCAAACTCATGGTTTAGGGTATCTGCACTGACTTTGCCATTCCACCTACGCCTCCCGAAGCTGGCCTTGATTAGTTGACTGTCCTTCACATGATGATTATCTCCATTTCTTGACCAAATATTTTTCATGCATTTAAGTACTTTTCAAACATTGATGGTTGTTTTGTTGGTTTCTCATAACTGTTTTCTTATGGATATTATCTTGGATGTGATATTGCTTCGTATTGCTTATCACTCGTCTATATGATTTACTAACTACATTTCTGTTGAGATATTTTTTTACAGGTGATTATATCCCTCTTTTTATACTTTTTGTTAATGATAAAAAGGGGGAGTAAATATGCATATCATTTTGAACTTCATATTGGACTATTTTGAATTCATATATTTAACTCAGGGGGATCTTTTCAAAATAAATTTTATCGAACCCTCAAAATCTTTCAGTTCAAAATTTTCAAGTATTATTTTGTCATCATAAAAAATGGCGAGATTGTTGAAACAATATTTTTCATAACATATTTTGATGATGTTTATTTGAACAAAATAACCCTAACATATTTTACAAAACTAACGTACGTAATATACCTTTCATAAGGTATGTAATGTGCAACATATACTTGGTAACGTACGTAACGTGAAGGATTTATCCATTGAAATGCTTCCAGAATGTCAACAAAGTGAACGGTCTTATTGAAGATAACATACGTAATCATTGCCTCATAACGTACGTAAATCAGTTCAAATTCAATTCAAATGGATCCGTTGAGACTTTCCGAAAAGTCATCAGAAAAGTCATCACATCCAACAGGCGTCTGATAACAAGATAATGTACGTAATACATTAGATAATAACTTACGTCACAGATGAAGCCAGTAGCTACTGCCCGTTTTCATGTATATCATTACGGCCATTACACATAAGGTGTAACGTACGTTAGAGTCATTGCGTACATAATATTGGTTACATAACGTATGTAAAGCAGGACTCATATTCTAACGGGAAAATGGCCTCCAAGGGCTACAAATAGAGCCCTTTCAAGGTGTTGAAGCTACACACAATTATTATCAAACATACATACTCTCATCTGAGCTTATCACGGAAATCATTCTGAGATATACACATTCTTTATTTGATACCAGAAGAATTGTATAACATTCCTATATACACATTCTTGTATCTCCGTGAGAAACAATACTGTAAGACGAGTAACTATACTCGCAAACATCATTGTATTTGTGAGAGTTTATCTTGTACTCGTAAACCAAGATATTAAGGTTAGTCTTGAGCTAGAAAATCAAGCAACTGAAGTTTAGCACTAAGCTCGAAAGTGCTGTTGTAATAGAGTTGGCACTAAACTATAAAGTGCATTAGGTATTGAAGAAAAGTCCTAGTCGATACACTAGGTAGAGGACGTAGGCTTCGTTAATAGCCGAACCTCTCGAACAAATTCTTGTGTCCTTTATTTTCGGCTTATTTTGTTTATTACTCTGATTATCTGTTTCCGCACAAAAAGAGTTCAAAACTCTAATACGCATTATTCAACCCCCCTTCTAGTGGCGGTACCAATCCAACAAAACCAACCCAAAATTGAATTGAAACATCCAATCACACTGGTCAATTTATGGTCATACCATACATCAAACATATATTAAAATTAATCATCACTTAATTACTTTAAAACTGACGTAACATATTAATAATAATTTGCGTCCAAGTTAAGCAAAAAATTACATAGCATAGTGGCTGGAGGGATAAATAGCACCCTGGCTACCCAGGTTCGAAGCCTGGTATTCGCAACTTTAGCGCATTTTGGCCCATATTTCTCGCGCTAGTCGCGGGGTGCGGGCGCGGGTCGACCCAGACGCGGGCATCAAGTAACCCTAGCCCAGATCCCCGCGGATCGACCTGATTCTTGACCCATTTCTGGACAGTTTCCTCCATAACAGTTTTTGGCTATTAACAGTGCATAAAATAGCAAAAAATAGTACAAAAAGTAACTTTTAACTCCGATTTGATCAAATTAAATCATAGAAGTATTTATAAAATCTCTATTTTATAAATATGAACATAATGCATAAATTCAAAATATATAATCATATACTACATAAATAATTAAAATACTTGCAAGTTGGCTCAAATACCATTGTTGGGTTTTAAGTGTATCTAATACATCGAATTTGAGCAAAAGGCAGCGGAATAAAAATCAAAAAAATCAAGATGAGGATCTTCATGCAGTAATTTAATTGATTTAGTAAAGAGTTCGTCGAATTACCTTAATTCGAAGAACATATGTAAATCCGAACCAGAAGCAGATGAAAATCGTCTTCCTCTTTCGGGGATCGATACACTAATAATTTGCATAAGCCGGATTACGAGATACTTACGAATAATATTGATAAACAGTACAACATATAATTCCTTGCTAGAAAGAGTACTATTGATCAAAATGAACTAAGGGAAGAAGACAGGATGGCCGAACCGGACTCCTTGGACAGCAGAATTCCGACCGATTTGAGGAGAGTGGAGGGGGCCGATTTTTACTTACACAATTAGGATTGTGCAATCTTAATCTTATGTAACAACTCATTGTCCAAGAACCTTTATTTATAATAAGTAAACCCTAGAGTTAAAACGCTAATATTTGCTTAGTTACCCCTCAACTTATTAAATAATACTCCCTCCGTCCCAGACTTAATTGCTACCTTTTTCTAGGTACGGGTATTAATATTAGAATTATTTATTAGTATTGTGTGTAATAAAGTGATATTTTAAGAGGGGTAATAATGTAAATCTGAAATCATATTAGTATTGTTTATTCGTATTGTGTGTTTAATTGGGTGGGCCGATAATGACATTTTATGGTAAATAGATGATCATTGGGGGTGTATATTTAGAGGGAATGATTGGTTTATTTTGTAGCAAAAGGAGAACTCCCTCGCCCCAGGGCCCCCACCCCCGGCCCGACAGGGATTGGTGGAATGATTGGTTTATTTTCTTTTAAAGTAAGTAGCAGTTAATGTAACACCCCCAGATCCGACTGGGAATATTACAGTGCCGTGGGCCCCGAGATGGAACCCACAAGGCTGAAGGAAATTTTCGCAAACATTTACAAACGTCCAAGAGGCTAACGACGGTATTATATATTTAAAAAATTCGAAGACTTTATAAAACTCGTTTATCAAAACCGTCGTAAAATCTCATTTGAAACCACAAGGCCCGAAATGCTAAAACTCAACAGTCTAAAAACAAACGTTAAGCTATCGCTTACACGTATCGACAGAATAGATTTAGAAAATGATTGCCAAAGTAACCTAAGTTACCAGATACCAAAAGGACATTTAAAAATACTCACGCAGCGGGTAAAGACAAACAATTAAAATACTCTAGCAGCGGAATACAACAACAGATCAGAAGCTCAATACACAAATACATGTCCTAGCCAGTATCTTCCGGGAAGCTCATCTCTTCACGACCGCTACAAGCTTGATAATCCAAGAACCTAAAAAGAAAGCCCACGACGGGGTCAGCCATAATATCCAACAATGATAACCATCACATCACGTCAATAATTACATATCAATAGAAATACTAAGTAAGAATACGACCAATGTAATCTTACCGTCGTAACTTTACGAAAATCCACGATTCGTATCCTTAACAACACAATAAGATAATACCGAAATATCTGTACTGTATCTCAACAATACTCAAGGTTCTCAAAACATTATCATAATTCGCGATACGGAAATTATACCAACTCTGGCCAATTCAATCCATCGGATAATATCGACAATTCCAATACGATAATTGATTGTCCATCAAAGACAAGTACCAAGGAAATACGGAACATACCTCAAGATACGAAATACCGTTACAATCACGTCAGTCTAATCCGAGATCAGATCAACACAACATACGGACATGGTCCTAACGCAAGACCTACAAATGCATACTCATATGACAACATCAATATGATCACAACAATAACGACAATGTATACTTATGGCCACCCATAATATACATATGTACAATAACAACAACATATGGTAATCCAACGATCCAGTGCACACATCTATAGATTCCCATGATGATCCCATCGGACCAACGCATGGTGGCATTACCTGTCCAGCGATCCAGCGCACACAGCTATAGATTCCCATGATGATCCCGTCGGATCAACGCATGGTGGACATATGACAACAATGCACAACTGCACAAAACAACAGTGCACAATACACGACAACAATAATGCACAAATGCATGACAACAACGATACACGAATGTATCACGACATGATCGACAGAAATGATTAAAATACTTGCTCCGAGTCCTTCGAGAGCAATCTCGATATCTAAACCATCACCAACCATTATTCTGAATATTCACCGATCCAAAACATCACGGACGGTAGATAATTCACGTTTTCGTCAATACCATGATGTATCCTCGATAACAAGTATACCAACGACAATTGTAAATCATATACATTATGATTTAATTTCCCAAAACTCGAATACAACCTATAATTCCAAATCTCCTGTGACGAATGAAACTGAAACCATTAATTAAATATTATAAACTGAGCAAGTAATAACTTGCCTCGATACCAATGAAGCTGTTACCAATTTCTTGCCGTCGTCTACAAGTCCCTCGGCCCTGATCAAAGCAATCTACGAACATTCTTGAATACGACCGCAAAGCATGGTTCTAAACATCGATCAATAATCTAAACCTATTACAATAATCGATTTAAAACACATTCGATAACAATCAACAATCGATATAACTAATCCACAAACCCAACGATTCCAAAATATCTCGATTAAGCACAAGTCCGAACAATCTAACTCAAACAATTACGAATTCATTCCCATGATTCCACAAAGCCCATATATCGATTCGATAAGGCGAGTATACAAACTTAACCAAAATATTCCAATCAATTTCTCTTTCAAAACTTCAATCGAACACCTTGAAGGCGGAATTCAAAGGTATATTCGAATCATCAATCAACAAACACCACCCACATCAAGAACATGAAGAACATAATCACAAATATATATCCTTCAACATTATATGATTCTAGCCATCGATACGAACTAAACCACCAAAATATATCAAAAATCTCAAACATCCCAAAATATTAGAGTTCAAGCCAATTACCTTCAATCCGGCGAAAGAATCAATAATGATGTTATAATCCTTGTTCCAAGCTTTCCTAGATGTTATCACTTGATAAACCAACTCAAAAGCTGAGGTTTAGGGGTTAAAAACCGAGTTTGGGTGATTTGGGACGAAATGGGATCGTGTAGGATGGGTTGGGAAATGAAATTCCCGACTGTTTTACGTTTTTATACGCCCAGGCATGTTAGCGTACGCTAACTTCATCAATAGCGTGCGCTACCTATTCCCAGAATACAGACAGTATAGTTTCTGCCATTTTGAGCATAACTCACTCATCCGGACTCCGATTAACTCACCGTTTGAACCATTAGAAAACTAACTCGATGATCTATTATACTATTATGTTTCAGAATTTTTTGGAGTTTTCAAGAATCGGTGGTGATTTTCCAAAGTCGAACCTTATACACATTACTTTCCAAACAAGTGTCCAAATCTTATTTCCACTAACATTTCAACATATAGTCTTCTTAATCATATCATATACACCAAGAATCATAATCACTTGCATGTTCATCATCATACGAAGTAAACAATAACAACAAAATTAAAAACCCGAAATGAAGGGAGATATTAACCAACATATCTCTTGAAGAAAAACAACACCGTTCAAAACCACACGAATCATATCAATATCCGCATATCAACCATATTATAAACATAACTCAGTAATCCATCTCATAACCATACTCATCAACTCATAAACATGACGATCATCAACTCAAGAACATCATATACAATCCAAAATGAAATCCCAAAGTGGAGAGTAATTACTTCTTTGAAGGAATGGATTGAATCTCAAGGTTGAATCCGTTTTCAATCACTTCCAAGCTTCAAATGTTGTTAGGAATGATCAACTCAAGTGTTTGGAACCTCAACTTCTCTCTAAGACCTCTCTCTATCGGTTCACACGAAGAAATGGACGGAAATGACGAATAATGGCCAACTGCACTTATATATATTGTACATTATTAACGTACGCTAACATCTTTAATTAACGTACGTTACAAGCTTAGCGTGCGCTAACTGTCCTTTGTTAGCGTGCGCTATCGCAGTCCAGAGGCGACTGTTTTGCTTTGTAAACTAGCTTGCGTACGTAATGCCCATGTATTAACGTACGTAAAACATCCTGTCTAGCGTACGCAAGTCCTTAACCTTAGCGTGCGCTATACGCAGTTGACTCGTTTGTCTATATGCTCCGAAGACTGGTCCACACGCCGAAAGTGCTGACGAGGATAAGATTCCTTTTTGTCCGATATATCATTAGCGTGCGCTAACATTTAGGGTTTAGCATGCGCTAGTACTACATTACAAACATCCGTTGACTTATCAGAACGTGCGCCAAAAGTGGCCTGGTCCACACGTAGATTCCCTCTGATCTGCCTGCACTAGCGCGCGGAATTATTTTACCTTTAGCGTGCGCTACACCTGCACGTTAGCAATGAGTATTAGCGTGCGCTAATAAGGCTATGTTTAGCCATTATCATCTACTCTTCTCCAACGTCTCGACATGCAGAATACGAACATACGGCATACTGAATACATATATATATACCAACAATATTCCCATACGATAAGCCCGACACACAATGTCTTCCAATACAACTGTCAACCAAGTGCGGTAATAATACTAATACATGTGTCTTAGTCCTTCATTTATTTTATCCATACTGTACAGATTCCACGTTGTACAACATAACTTGGATAAAATAATATTAAACAACAGTAGTAGAAATTCCGGATATTACATACTACACCACTTAAAATAAGTTTCGTCCTCGAAACTTGCAAGCCGTCATAGAAAAACAAACAAACTATTCAACTGATTCCGACACCATCACGACAATGATCAATACAGAACCCCAGAGACAGATATACGGACGAATAAAACTCTCAAAACGTTACACAAATCACATACAGTGGATCTCAAAGAAACGCACCCGAATGTTGAACATACCCTTCGGGATACGAACAACCAATCACAAACCGACGAACATACTCAATCATACCTGGAGTGGGAACGACCAATCAATATCCAAAACAACCATCCTGGAGTCATCATCCCCAAATCTACACTTAAAATAAAATCATTCAAAAATCACTATGGTAAAATCGCACTACTACCACACCAATAGAGTCACATAGCCCATATGCTCCAGTTTCACAAAACTCAAAATTCCAAAATCATATTCTGTACCGAACCTACATTACGTGGCATATTTCTCTTATCGGCTCAACCAACCGGTCATCTCTGGATAACCAAACTACCATACTGAAGTTTGAATCCTATTTATCGTACCATACTGATGTCTTATCCAGTTTGTGAGTCACACTCATAACTTCACCATGATATGCACTATGCACTAAATGCGTATGTATATCAATCAAATTTTCAAAACCTGTTTGAAATCATATAGTCTCGTCAAGAAGACAATTTTCGAAAGTTCTTTCAAAAAATTTCAAAACTCAAAACATAATTTTGGTAAGACCACAAAATCAATTTCCGAAAAATTAAATCGGCTCTCTGGTGCCAAGTATTCGATAATAATTCTTTTCGAATACGCATGATTAAATAAAATGAAATTATGCAGATGATTAACCACATCCATACTCCTGTATACCAATTCGGCTCGTCACCAATATCCACTGATATTCTATCGGAAGACCACACGATAGAGTTCCGAAATTTTCAATATATAAACTCCGACTAAAAACTCTTTTTCCACATATGACTCGCAACGTCAATCATTTTCCATCCTGGATCACCTCAATTATGCTATGACAATGCATTGAAACAAATCAACACAGCGAAAGACTTCCCGAGAAGTTTCTTTTGAACAAGTAATCCAGAACCCCGAAAGGCAGGAACGACATAGATAAACGATTGATAAAGTGTTTTACAAGTCTCGGGAGTTTTTAAGAAAACAGAAAAGTCTTTTGAAATATTAGGGTCTCAGCCCGTATCTCGTTCCGCATTACAAGAAGTTTAAAAAGTAGGAAACTCTTTTTTTCGGACCCCAAGTCCTGAGTTATAAAACAATTTCAAAAAATCTATTGGGTCTCGGCCCAAAAATAATTTACGGTAAAACATCCGTAAAACATTCATTTTGAAAAGTATTATTTTCAAATGCTCAAAAACAGTTCATATATCTCAAAATGAACTAACATGACTACATGTTCTCCTGAACAATCCACAGTCCTTCTCCCGAATACACAATTCCGTTCCAAAATCCAACCAACATACTGATTCTATCCTCAAGATCATCAATCTTGTCCCAACTCTGTCACCTCATACTGTAACGCATGATATCTGCTTAATCTCAAAATATATCAACTTAGAACGGCAATAAATCTCAATGAAATTCAAAAATCCAAATACTTACAGATCGTGAAGCCGACGATTCCCCGTGATACTGGCACATGTCTCGACTCAAGGAAATACTCGATACAGATATTTTCAAAACACATGTTTTGCAAACACAGTTCAACTTGAGAACACAACACAGCTCTATCCGAAGAAACACGTTAACACCATTTGGAAAAGTTTACAACAACTCCAGTAATACACTGGTAAATCACATCACGCACAAGCCCGAGTGAACAACAAAAACTCACGGCTCTAATATTTGTCAATCGACAACTCGAATGACGCGACAGAAACACGACCCAACTCGACCCGAATGCCTAGGTTTTCTCAACCTAAGCTCCGATACCATATTCTGTAACACCCCCAGATCCGACTGGGAATATTACAGTGTCGTGGGCCCCGAGATGGAACCCACAAGGCTGAAGCAAATTTTCGCAAATATTTACAAACGTCCAAGAGGCTAACGACGATATTATATATTTAAAACATTCGAAGACTTTATAAAACTGGTTTATCAAAACCGTCGTAAAATCTCATTTGAAACCACAAGGCCCGAAATGCTAAAACTCAACAGTTTAAAAACATACGTTAAGCTATCGCTTACATGTATCGACAGAATAGATTTAGAAAATGATTGCCAAAGTAACCTAAGTTACCAGATACCAAAAGGATATTTAAAAATACTCACGCAGCGGGTAAAGACAAACAATTAAAATACTCTAGCAGCGGAATACAACAACAGATCAGAAGCTCAATACACAAATACATGTCCTAGCCAGTATCCCCCGGGAAGCTCATCTCTTCACGACCGCTACAAGCTTGATAATCCAAGAACCTAGAAAGAAAGCCCACGACGGGGTCAGCCATAATATCCAACAATGATAACCATCACATCACGTCAATAATTACATATCAATGGAAATACTAAGTAAGAATACGACCAATGCAATCTTACCGTCGTAACTTTACGAAAATCCACGATTCGTATTCTTAACAACACAATAAGATAATACCGAAATATCTGTACGGTATCCCAACAATACTCAAGTTTCTCAAAACATTATCATAATTCGCGACACGAAAATTATACCAACTCTGGCCAATTCAATCCATCGGATAACATCGACAATTCCAATACGATAATCGATTGTCCATCAAAGACAAGTACCAAGGAAATACAGAACATACCTCAAGATACGAAATACCGTTACAATCACGTCAGTCTAATCCGAGATCAGATCAACACAACATACAGACATGGTCCTAACGCAAGACCTACAAATGCATACTCATATGACAACGTCAATATGATCACAACAATAATGACAATGTATACTTATGGCCACCCATAATATACATATGCACAATAACAACAACATATGGTAATCCAACGATCCAGCGCACACAGCTATAGATTCACATGATGATCCCATCGGACCAACGCATGGTGGCATTACCTGTCCAGCGATCCAACGCACACAGCTATAGATTCCCATGATGATCCCGTCGGACCAACGCATGGTGGACATATGACAACAATGCACAACTGCACAAAACAACAGTGCACAATACACGACAACAATAATGCACAAATGCATGACAACAACGATACACGAATGTATCACGACATGATCGACACAAATGACAGAAATGATTAAAATACTTGCTCCAAGTCCTTCGAGAGAAATCTCGATATCTAAACTATTACCAACCATTATTCTGAATATTCACCGATCCAAAACATCACGGACGGTAGATAATTCACGTTTTCGTCAATACCATGATGTATCCTCGATAACAAGTATACCAACGACAATTGTAAATCATATACATTATGATTTAAATTCCCAAAACTCGAATACAACCTATAATTCCAAATCTCCTGTGATTACGATTATACATTGCTATACGAATTATAAACGAATGAAACTGAAACCATTCATTAAATATTATAAACTGAGCAAGTAATAACTTGCCTCGATACCAATGAAGCCGTTACCAATTCCTTGCCGTCGTCTACAAGTCCCTCGGCCCTGATCAAAGCAATCTACGAACATTCTTGATACAACCGCAAAGCATGGTTCTAAACATCGATCAATAATCTCAACCTATTACAATAATCGATTTAACACACATTCGATAACAATCAACAATCGATATAACTAATCCACAAACCCAACGATTCCAAAATATCTCGATTAAGCACAAGTCCGAACAATCTAACTCAAACAATTACGAATTCATTCCCATGATTCCACAAAGCCCATATATCGATTCGATAAGGCGAGTATACAAACTTAACCAAAATATTCCAATCAATTTCTCTTTCAAAACTTCAATCAAACACCTGAAGGCGAAATTCAAAGGTATATTCGAATCATCAATCAACAAACACCAACCACATCAAGAACATGAAGAACATAATCACAAACATATATATCCTTCAACATTATATGATTCTAGCCATCGATACGAACTAAACCACCAAAATATATCAAAAATCTCAAACATCCCAAAATATTAGAGTTCAAGCCAATTACCTTCAATCCGGCGAACGAATCAATAATGATATTATAATCCTTGTTCCAAGCTTTCCTAGATGTTATCACTTGATAAACCAACTCAAAAGCTGAGGTTTAGGGGTTAAAAACCGAGTTTGGGTGATTTGGGACGAAAGGGGATCGTGTAGGATGGGTTGGGAAATGAAATTCCCGATTGCTTTACGTTTTTATACGCCCAGGCATGTTAGCGTACGCTAACTTCATCAATAGCGTGCGCTACTGCTCCTGAATACGACAAGATAGTTTTTGCCATTTTGAGCATAACTCACTCATCCGGACTCCGATTAACTCACCGTTTGAACCATTAGAAAGCTAACTCGATGCTCTATTATACTGTTATGTTTTAGAATTTTTTGGAGTTTTCAAGAATCGGTGGTGATTTTCCAAAGTCGAACCTTATACACATTACTTTCCAAACAAGTGTCCAAATCTTATTTCCACTAACATTTCAACATATAGTCTTCTTAATCATATCATATACACCAAGAATCATAATCACTTGCATGTTCATCATCATACGAAGTAAACAATAACAACAACATTAAAAACCCGAAATGAAGGGAGATATTAACCAACATATCTCTTGAATAAAAACAACACCGTTCAAAACCACACGAATCATATCAATATCCGCATATCAACCATATTATCAACATAACTCAGTAATCCATCTCATAACCATACTCATCAACTCATAAACATGACGATCATCAACTCAAGAACATCATATACAATCCAAAATGAAATCCCAAAGTGGAGAGTAATTACTTCTTTGAAGGAATGGATTGAATCCCAAGGTTGAATCCGTTTTCAATCACTTCCAAGCTTCAAATGTTGTTAGGAATGATCAACTCAAGTGTTTGGAACCTCAACTTCTCTCTAAGACCTCTCTCTATCGGTTCACACGAAGAAATGGACGGAAATGACGAATAATGGCCAACTGCACTTATATATATACTGTACATTATTAACGTACGCTAACATCTTTAATTAACGTACGTTACAAGCTTAGCGCGGCGCTTAATCGCCCTTTGTTAGCGTGCGCTATCGCGATCGAGGCGATCGCTTTGCTTCGTAAACTAGCTTGCGACGTAATGCCCATGTATTAACGCACGTAAAACATCCTGTCTAACGACGCAAGTCCTTAACCTTAGCGTGCGCTATACGCAGCTGACTCGTTTGTCTATATGCTCAAGATCGGTCCACACGCCGAAAGTGCTGACGAGGATAAGATTCCTTTTTGTCCGATATATCATTAGCGTGCGCTAACCTTTAGGGTTTAGCGTGCGCTAGTACTACATTACAAACATCCGTTGACTTATCAGAACGTGCGCCGAAAGTGGCTTGGTCCACACGTAGATTCCCTCTGATCTGCCTGCACTAGCGCGTGCTATTATTTTACCTTTAGCGTGCGCTACACCTGCACGTTAGCGTGCGCTATGAATGAGTATTAGCGTGCGCTAATAAGGCTATGTTTAGCCATTATCATCTACTCTTCTCCAACGTCTCGACATGCAGAATATGAACATACGGCATACTGAATACATATACATATACCAACAACATTCCCATACGATAAGCCCGACACACAATGTCTTCCAATACAACTGTCAACCAAGTGCGGTAATAATACTAATACAGGTGTCTTAGTCCTTCATTTATTTTATCCATACTGTACAGATTCCACGTTGTACAACATAACTTGGATAAAATAATATTAAACAACAGTAGTAGAAATTCCGGATATTACAGTTAAGTATGGGACGGACCAAAATGGAAAGATAGCAGTTAAGTATGGGACGGGGGAGTACAATATATATAATATATTATATCATATATATTACTTATTATTTAATCCTCTAATAAATATAATATCTAATATTATATTTATCATTCTCAGTTGATATAATTAAATAATATAATATATAATATCTTATATTATATATTTCTCATTATTTAATTTATTTAATAAACATAATATTCAATATTATATCTATTAATTATTCTTGCTTGTCTTTAACTGTCGAATGTGTGACCTAAAAGGCTTATATCACGTCGGCAATCATTTAATACCTTATTAAATGATAAATCATAAGTCTTCTCTAACAAGACATTATGGCTACCCAAACAATATAAGTTTATAATACATTAAACTATTTGACGTGTCAAATTCCTTTATGCGCGATACCATATTTGAACTAAGCCATGAAACGTGATAATAAAATACATGTGTGCTTGTTTTATTATAAAAATCTCTGGTATGTATTATGTGTGTGTTTGAATCATATTAAAATTAAAATACAAAGGTGCAAGTCCGTTACGTTTGCAACGAAAACCCTTACGTTGTAGGTTTGGTTTATCGAAACCTTAATTTTTATATCCTAACAAGCAGGGCCGGTCCAATAGTTTTGAATGCCCTGGGCGAGAGCCAAAAATATGCCCCTAATCCAATAAATTTTTAGGGAGTTTGGAACTTAGTTGAGCTCGGTGTCTCTTCCCCACCCGAAGTTTCTTCCAAAATTCTTAACGAGTTTGGAACCTAGTCAATGTTAAAACATGATATTCATCCCTTCCCCCTCTTTTCTCGAAGATTGTAAACAATACATTCTTCAACTTCTGGGATCAAAATCATCATTTTCCAACCTTATCATCCTATTATTTTGTTCACATTCTAGAATCAAAATAAATGACTAATTATAATACATCTAGTGAAGAGCTTGAAGTACTCTTCAACAATGACCATCGGTTTTCAAGAGATCCGGAAAAGAAAATATAAATATTAATCAAGCAAAGAAACACATGATTGTATGCAAGAATTGGTATTGCATACTAGTTGCAGATAACAAATGTAAATATTATTGGAAGAATCCCAACAATAGTACGTATTATTGTATTACTAATGACTCAAAATAATCATCTAATTCTATACTCATTAACTACAAGAAGCATAACATGAATGCCAAATATAATTTTAATGATTCAAAGCATTACTCACCTCCCAAAGTAAATCCAACCATTAAGAAGCTAACGATGAAGAATTCAAAGAGCAAAGAAGTATATGTGAGTTTATAAAGTGAAGATAATATCAACAACACTAAAAAATGTATAGTTGGCCCAAATAAACAAGCAACTAAATAAAGCAATCACCAAATTACCAAGTCCAGAGCTCCTAAATAAACCAAATAAAATATCAAATACTCAAATATGTTTAACAAAATCATTCAAATAGTCAAACCATTGGGATATATCAAATTTTACTATATAAACATCAAGTTATCAACAAAACATAAAGATTCAAGAAATCAAGAAACAATAAAAATAAACAAATCATAAAATCAACAAACAATAAACAATAAATTAGGTCGAAGATAAGTAAATAAGAAGGAAAACACCTTAAATGATGAGAAATCGAAAGAAAATCGAGATACTTTACCAAATCAAGAGATGATGGCCCAACCGCATATTGGACATATTGGGCTCTCTGCCTTAGGCTACTGCAGGCGGTGGCCCACTTCGCCCTATAGCAGGGCCGGCCCTGCTAACAAGTATATTTAATTGATCCCATGGTATATGTTCATGCCAAATAATTTTACATATTTGGAACATCTTCAACTTTATTATTTTATATTATTGATATATATTCATATTTCTTCATTGCTATAATTTGAGTTTATATATTCAGTTTTGGATGTTTTTACGAGAATAAAATATAAAATAATACACATTAAAAATAGAAAGTCCAATCTAAATGTTGGACCCAGATCCGATAATCCCCAAGTACGAGCGGAGCGGCTTGCAGGTTTTATGGGCAAGTTGCAGAATGTCCACAGACCAAGAGATACCCCTGACACGAAGCATATTTCTTCTCTTGGCATCTGTCTAATATCTGCATGAACGTTTAACGCCAACCGCCAACGTACACCTCATCCACCGCACCATCAACAAATAACAATACTGTAAGACTTACGACACACACTGTCCTCTTCGATCATCTTTATATTACGCGGCATGCCGATATGGTGCTGTCTGTTATCCACCTCACCATCAAACCTTAATTTGCGTGTCTAAACATTACACATCTATACCACACCAAACCAAATCAAACATACCCACTATATCCCGCTCAGAGCAAGGTCTGGAGATGGTAAGATGTACGCAGACCATGCCCCTACTTGTTACGGTAGGGAGGTTGTTTCCGTGAAGACCCCCAACTTAGTGCACAGCAGAATCTTGTGTGATAAATACTAAGGAAATCGTATTGCAATGTTGTATGGTGCATCGCGCCTGAGAAATTATTTTGTAATAAGAGAATATTTTGTGTGGTGGATCGCGCCTGAGAACATCTAGTTATAATTATAATAGACCTACAAAACCAACATACAAATAGACCTACACCACAAGAATATGACAAGCGTCACTTGTTAACCAATCAATAGAAAGTAGGTGACATTTGTCATGTTTTGTATGGTGTTGGTTTATTTGTAGATTGATTTTATAGTTTTATGAATCATTTTTGTTATTTATATTAGTGACGTGTCTTCGTGCATAGAGCATTGGTCCGACAGTTCATAATTTAACACTAAGTTTAATTCATGTTTCGAGCATTGATCATGTTGAAACATTAAAAAGTACAATCCTTCCATTTAATATATATATATATATAAAGATTCTGAGTTACTCCTTTCATTGTCAATTGATTTTGAGATAGAACCACAGACTTTAACATGGTATCGGAGCACTCTCTACACGTGCGAGACCAACGGCCCACGACGTTCTAGTTCCGCGCCACTCGAGTTAAAAAATCCACGTTGTAAGTCTTGACTCCGACTACACGTGAGGAGCGTGTTGAAATATTAACCCCATCTCGAAAAAGTACAAGTCTTAATATATATATAAAGATCTACTGTTATTCCTCTCGTTATCGATTAGAGTGATGCTACATATACACATATGTGTACACATATTTGTACACACATGTATCTCATCCATCCATTTAATGTAGGACCCATTTATTTATTGTGAGACGATATTAAATGGATGGATGAGATGCATGTGTGTACACATAGATGTACACATTATGTGTACATTTAGCATTGTTCTATCGATTAATTTTGAGATGAATCCAGACTTTAACGGATCCGACAGCTCAGCACTAAGTCTAAGGTCAAATTTCTTGTTCTTATGAATCGAACTTCGTACTTTTAAATTTGGACAAGTAATTCTTAAAGTTCTAGTAGCATCAGATTCGTAGACACTGGATTCCCGGTTAAATTTAAAAGTACGGATTTCGACCTTGAAAAGCTCAAAAATTTTAAAATTAAAATTTTAAAATTGAGAAATGCTACATCCACAAATAAACTCCCATAAAAACACCCACACAATGAAATATCAAAGAGTGATTGGTGTATTTTGTGGCAGTTTCTCTATCCTCTATCTAATTACACCAATCACTCTTTGATATTTCATTTTATATAGAGAGATCTATATATATCACTCTTTGTTGCATTTCCCTCTTTGAGCTTGTATTATATATAGAGAGAGCGATATTCATCTTTCATTCGATATATACAAGAAGTGAAAAAAGAAAAAGAATAGAGCTGAACGTAACCATGGCGAGAGTAGCGACGCTGCTTATTCTTCTTCTTCTTTTATCTGCAGTCTTCCTCTTCATGTCTTCTATTGTGAGTGGTGATAGAGGAATGATGGTTGGTGGAAGAACAGAAGTAAGAGACGTGAAGAGTGATAAAGAGGTGCAGGAGCTAGGGAGGTTCTGTGTGAAGGAGTTCAACAAGCAGCAGCAGCACCATCACGGCGGCTGCAGCAACGGAGTCGGACCGCTGCTGGTGTTCTCTGAGGTGGTGTCAGCGCAGAAGCAGGTGGTTTCTGGGATTAAATACTATCTGAAAATCGAAGCGACGAATGGAAATGGGGAGATAGTGGTTTGTGATTCGGTGGTGGTCGTAAAAGCTTGGCTTCATGAAAAAGAGTTGGTTGCCTTTGAGCCTGTTGCTAATATTGAACTATGGGAGGTTTAGAAAGTAATTCATATTCTTTCTTTTCTTTGTAGGGGTGGGGTGTGTGTGGGGTGGGGAGTGGGGGGTTGCAACTAATAAAATCTCGACGGTATGGGAAGTATATCCATATCTGGATGCATATTCATCATTGGTTCACGATGATGATATATGCGGATACAAATTGCGTGGGTTTCGTAGAATTTCCTTGGTATGGGAAGTTTTAAAGTATCTGCAGCGATATCATATCTGTATGCATATTCATCGTTGGTTCATGATGAAAATTATCTAGTGTAGATCCGTTGATGAAGATTCGTGCAGGTACGGAATTGCGTGGGTCTCGTAGAATTTACCTTTATTATGAGTTTCTTTTCATGTCGGCTTATGTGTAGTGTGTATGTGTTCACATAATCTCCTAATATGTATTAAAGGAGAATCTTTTACCAATATGTCATATCCATAATTTATTTAACTTTATAACATCAGAATAAATTATTATTGAAAAAAAACATTTTATTTAATAAATTTAAATAAAGAAGGTTAGGTCATTGAATATATTTTACATGTTATAGATTATTGGATATTATATAGATTATAGGTGCATCATATTGTATACTAAAAGCTGTAATTAGCTTTGAGTTGATGAAATGAAAGGAGCCAGGGCGTTGGGGTGGGGGGGGGGGGTCCGGGCTCCCCTCATTTGAGGAAATTGATTAAAAATTAGCTTGAAAAAAATTAAAAGAAAAAAATATAAATTTTCGGCAAGGGTTTTTAAGTTTCGACCCTCTTTCGCCCACTTCCTTCAGTCAGTTGCTGGCTACGGCATTGGAAATGAGGATACATAAAAATATTGATAGATGCCTAATATCATTTTAATATCTCAAGAACTAGTTTTGTCTGACGTCCTTTCTGTGTATTCTACTACAAGTTTTGTAAATGAGGATGACTTGTTTGCTAATAATCTTCCAGGAGAGTCGTATTCTTCGATGATCCTGCAGCCGTTCATATATTTTACAAATATGATCGATCATATATGCATGGATGAAATGAACATTATATATATATATATATATATATATATATATATATATATATATATATATATATATATCTATATATATATACGCGTTTCTACGCAAAGACTAATATTACACTAAGAATAAACATCAAAGACTTTGACGTCTCACTTCTAATCTATATTAGCAAAGTAAAAACAAACAACAACTTCAATTCTTTGAAGTCAAAATCCACATGTATTTCAAGAATTGCATCAAACAAAAAGTAGGAAATAGTTAGAAATTTAAAGTTACAAAGACTTCGCTAATTTGATAATTATCAAGTAAAAAGCGCAATGAATTTTTTTGATTAAAAATATATCCCCATTGGTGAAGTAACGTATATCTTAACCGGATTTTACCCAAACCCTACTAGAACCCCCTCAATCTCTCCCCAGCTCTCGTTTCTCTCTTCTTTCTTCTCTGTGGAGAAAGAAAGATGGAGACCGGTCTCCCATGAACTCCTCCTCTAATCACCTAAATCATATGTAGTTCTCTGAAATCACGAGAAGAAAAGGGAAAGCGATTTCACTCCTTTCCTCTTCAGTTCCAAATGCGGCGAGAAAATCTGCAAGGCGGTTTGCGTGAGGCACCCATCTCAATCGGATCGTCCAAGGCATCTTGATAAGCTCCTGGCACTCTCGAACTAGATCTACAAGGTAAGCTAGGGTTTCCACATCTCTTTGGATCATCTTTAAGCTCATCAATGAATCGACCTTCACCTCTAAATTCGGAATTCTTCTTTCCCACACAGCAGTGCGGGTTGTTTTTAGAGCTGTAAGCTCGATTTGGTTGATGGGTGCTACCGGAGTTTGCTGGCTCAACCCCCATAACAGTCTCCATTGGAGTCATGTGCAACTCGTTCGATTCCAGCCTGTTGACCGGTTTAAATCTTACATTGTTCACTTGTTCTTTCTTTTCCTTTTCAATCTTGCCCGTTATGTGATGCTTTAATGATCTTTGCAGGTATTATCTATATTGGATATCTTGATATCAGGGTAAGGTAGCATGAAATACGTTGCACTAGACTCTGGATTGTTCACTTACACGACTCTTAAGATTTATGTGGCAGTTCGAATTTGGACTTAAATATCAAGTTATTGTTAGTACAAGAGATGAATATCAATTGAAGATATACCACCTGAAAGATGAATTTGAGATTAATTAGTATGGAGTTATATCATAGTCAACAAGTGGATTTTCTTTGGTGAGATGTTATTCATATAATAACAATTGGATTTGTTGGTGCTCCGAGTTTGAGGTCTAGAGGCACCTTAATTTTTGGATTGTTTATTCTTCTCCTTGTCCTTCCTTGTACTGAATAGTGGAGCTTTATATGGTCTGTCATGTTTGCAAAAGGTATCCGTATACTTCTATTACAAGCAAATCGCTACGACACATAATTGAGTTGGACTTGAAGTATCCATACATCAAGATGTATAGATTTGAGGATAATGGCTCATCTTTTCATAGTGACAAATGAAGACCTGTTCGGTTTACACTTCCATATGATTAGTTTCGCAGTAGTCATTCTTGTATGTGTTCAAAGAATTTACATTTCAAACTTCCTTCAATAAACCGCATTATAGTTTGTTGAATAATGGTCCACCGAGGGGTAACTTATAATTAAAGTCTCTTATGTATTTCTTGAATTTATTTGATTTTCTTTTGGTACATCCTGTTGAGGAGCTTTGGGAAAGAGTCCGTTTTAATCTGTTGCTCCATTGTGTGGGTTCATGTATTTTTCTTACCCCATCTTTTCAATTTTAAATGATGTTTTCTTTCATAATGTATTGACTTTAAATTGCCTTGCGATTTTTTGGGTACTAGTTATGAGAATCTTGGTGGCATTACATTACGGTGCAATGTTGAGGGAATGCATACGCCACCAAAGTGTTGCAAAGTGAGTGGTTGGTTTAGTTTGATATTGAATTACTACATGTCACATGTCAAAATTTCATTTATAGCTCTATACTCTGGTCTACAGATATGTATTGGAATCGAGCATATGAAGAAATTTTTGATTATATACAACTCCCAAATTTCGACATAGCTTCCGATGCCGCCGCAACTTTCAAGGTTGAGTATTATGTCCGCTTAGCTTTTCAATCGGCCGATCTTCAATATGTTGCATTATTTGTGCTTATAGTAGGAGAGTCTTTGGTTGATTGGCTATCTCGGTATTTATATATATGGTATATAGCCCCGAATAACCGTCTTTCCATTAAATTCGAGCAAAGGAGGCAAAGATCTCTTTGCTAAGAGATATTCATATAGGGATATTAGTTACCCAACACTTTTTTGTAAAAATGAAGCTAATTTACGGTATACGGTGGTACCTAGTTATTCTAGTCGTATCATCTAAAGAATGAGCATTAGGCACTGGATTGTCGGAGATTATTTATTTCATAGTGCTCATTTGTTTATTTTCTTTGTTTATGAAAAGGCTCCTTATTGTGAAACTTTAAGCATGTAATTTTTCTTTTGCGTACTTCTAATATGGTTGACTGAACGTAGATTAAGATTTGGAGATAGCGATATCAAGCTCTATAATTATTTCCTATATGCCAGTTGCATTATAGTGCGTCCAGGCAATGGACCGTCTAGAAGGATTGAGGTGACATATTGCGTTTGTGTTCTTTTTTGAACTTGTGTTGACTAAAGCACATTAGTTTATTTAATGTACTGTTGTTAATGTTGTGCTTTTCTATTTAGGCTAGCTTAAAGAAACACGAACGTGATTTTTGAGGAGCTTCTTGAAGTGGATTTTCTTGTACAGACACCTGGATAGGTTTTCATATACGATAAATGTCCTTTTCACATATGGAGCCATTATTATGAAAATGGTGAACTCTCTAATTTCTGAAAGGACAAGCTTGCTGGCAATGGGAATGGAATTGCCTTCTGGTAAATCTTAAGATTTTTCCTTTTTAAAAGTAAGTTAACAACGGTGGTAAGTTTGATTCTCTTGGTTACAGGTATGATGGGAATGAAACTATCGGTCATCGATTATACAAGGAAGTTCAGTTCTTTGAAAATGAGGGTGTCAAAGGCAAGGGTACTGTGCCACCAACCTGTTCTAAATGGGAGACCCTCGCCACGAATTTTGAAGAATTCAAAAAAATTGTGGTATGTATACATGTTTTGTTACTCAAGTTCCTCACTGGTAGATTGCACCGAATTCATTCTCTGCTTTTTTGGATGGTAGAATACATTTTCATCTGGTGGAGTTCAATGGGAGGTTGCAATGGTAAGTCTCTTGAAACCGATGTTATTCCCTGTTCTTGAAAGGCAACGGAAGGTCGAATTCGAGTTCTTTCATGACTATACCTTTTCTTCTCTCTCAAGAAAAAGAAAATTGTTGGCTTCAATTGATGGCAAAGTTTCTATATTAATGCCTTTGACAGAAAATACGTAAGGCACAGGCCGATAAAGAAAGAGAACAGATGCTCTGGATGGTTTCCAAATTCTCGATTAACTCGAACTTTCCGTAATCAAAAGCATATCGATTCTGATTTGGTATAGTGATCTTTTATATTCAAGCCGTTTCACTAATTATCTCTACATTGCGGTATCGATACATTACACAAAAAGGGTAAAAACTTCCAAAAGATGCTTGTGAATACACGTTCCTCCGATTTCCTAGTGAATTATCGATATATACAAAAAGAAAAAGATACTAGATAATCACCTATGTCATATCGCACAAGAACATAGTAGGATTAATGATTTGTGCTTATGTTGTTATGAATCATATTTGATTGATTGTGTGGTTTGTGCATTGGGTAGCTTGGTTGACATGTTTCTTTCACCGTTTACACGCGCATCTCATTAATGTGTCGTGGTTGTCCTTTTAAAGGAATGTCGAGTTTTTTTTTTTTTTTGCATGATTTAGTTATATTTTGGGGGTTTGAATTTGAAAAAAAAAAATCATTTCTTTTATGGTCAGCTTCTCTATTTTCTCCTATTATGTACCAACTGTTTTTCTTATTCTTCTGCTCATAATAAGCATCTTTTAATTAGTGTGATCCTTGTTGCTCCTTAGGTATCAATATTTGATAAGTAATCTTTGATATTATTACCGTCGTTGTGTTTGTCCTTTTTGTTTGTTGCATCACTTACTGGGTTGTGTATTCAGATTGTCTGAACCTTCTTTCTGTAAACGCCCATCCCCTCCCCACTTCCTAATCATTCATTGTGATGGAAGAAGTGATTCTGAAGTCCATATCTAATGCTTGTGTCTTCTTTCCTTGTGGCAAAGTGCGGACTAGTATCGAGTAACTTTATTTGATTCTCCGTTATAACACATCATGTAATTTTAATTGTCATCCTTTTATATTATATAGTATGTTTTGGTACTCGAAAATTTGTGATGTTGATGCATCTTTTATGAATGTACTTAATCTATTTTTTTGTTTCAATGTGATTTGCTCAAGATCTGGTTCACTAAAGACCAATACTACACTTAGGTGCGATGATGAAGTCAGAACGAGTGGAGCAAGTTCGTCTACACGTTTGTCTATGGTGCTTAGGTGGCTTCATTGTCGTGAAGTTCTTTGTCTAGATTCAAATCAGTACTATATGTGTATGGTCTTGGTTGCAACACTACCGGTACTCTGGTGCATATCTGTTGGTATAGTTAGATCGGAACATGTCGTTTGATCGGGTAAATATGGTGAATGTTTTGTTAATGTGCACCATTAGCTAGACCTATGCATGTGTCTCGTAGACATTGTGGAAGTTTATTTGATGTTGGCATATTATAGTTATGCCCAATGCAAACTTGTGAATCACGCGAATCAATATTTGGCATTTTTGTACGACAATCACCGTTTATATATGAAATTGTGGTTTATTACTATTATCAATGCTTATGATCTTGTGTTATTGAATTGGGATCTTGTGATTTGAGTTTGTTGGATTTTTAATGAGGTTGATTGATGTATTTGAGGTTGTGTTGTTGAGATCTTGTGAATTGAGGTTTTTTATTGGATGGATCATGTTTTTGTACAACAGGGATTCTATATTTACAAATTGAAAAGAAATATGCAATGTGGTTATTTACTTCGGATAAAAAACGAAGTCAGAGATATATAATTAGAAGCGAATAGGAAATATACACTTCAACGATTATAAAATAAGTGAAGTGGAAGGACCTTTTTTACTTCGCAAACCCCCATATTCGGGTTCTAAAAACCGAGATAGACTTCGGTTATTACGATATTAGACTTCGTCTAATAAGCGAAGTCTAAAGTATACCTTTAACTACACGAACATAGACTTCGGTAATTATAACATTTTTACTTCGGATATTATCCGAAGTCTTTGACGTTTATTCTTATAGTGTTAGATGGAGTACTTTACAGTACTAATTTATGCATGAGTTTTGTAGTAATTATGCATGAAATATATGCATTTTGTGCATCAAAATTTCAATGCATTAAAATATGCAATATATGCATCAAAATATCGATGCATTAAAATATTAGATTATATGCATCAAATATATTGCATATTTTAATGCATTGAATTTTTGATGCACGAAATGCATATATTTCATGCATAATTAGTACAAAACTCATGCATAAATTAGTATTGTAAAGTACTGCATCTAATATTGGTACTGCATAGAACGCCCCCCTAATACAGTTAGCTATAGAAATTTGCTCACCATGGATAAGAAGCAGAACCATGTCACTATCGAGAATCAAAGTTATTCGGTGTGGTAGGGTTATAACCATAGCGTATTTGCAAAGTGTCGTCTTATTGTTTGTTGAATCAAGTTATCCGTAGATGTATAGACTGATGCCGTACCTTTGTCAAGAAATTAAGATCTTGCTTTTGTTGAGCAATACACGTCCGAGACAGACCAGCTGCCTTCAACCCATACTCCAGTTCTCTCCATTTTCAGCAACTGCATGCAGCACAAAATGACCGCTCGCGTGCAATTTAAATCAAATTTAGTGTATGTTCTATAAATAGTGTATTATATGTCGCATCTATTTTATACATCAAGTCGCTTATGTACTGCATGGACGACATGCCGATAAATCATCCGACTAGCCGAGTCAAGTCGACAAGTTGGCTAGTCAAGTCGACAAGTTGAGTTCATATACATATATTTATTAAGTTTAATATGTAATATAATTAAACACAATAATTTCGTAGTTCTGATCAAAATTTTGGGGGAATATATATGTCACAGCTAAACCAGCAGAGGCTTTAAAAAAAAAACATGTCGAGACGGAATTCAGGCTCACTAATTGGTCGTCAAAGATACATACGATATAATTACTAAATATACAAGGTAAAAAATACCAACCAAGATTAATTCCCTCGGGAAAAAAGATCAAGAAAAACAGACATAACGCAAATGTCGCGGACAAGAACATGTCGAGACGGAAACCAAGCCACTGCATTGCACCAGCATTAGGAATAAGGGCGGAGAATATGCATCCATCAGCTTCATACATAGATCTTGGAATCTTGACTCCTCGTCAAAACACCTAATAGTTGTTGATCCGGAAATCGTTTCAACAAAGTGTTGGAATGTTCTCTTGAAGAAAGGATGTAATATTTCTACATTGAGAATTTTTTACATTTTAAAAAAAAAATAGGAGTAACAATTATGAGAACTCAACATATTATGTACTCCTTCCGTCTTAAAAAAAGATAATCCACTTTCATTTTGCAAATAGATTAAGACAGACAAATTCATGACGTATTACTTACTTGGTACCAGAAGCTTGCGGAAATTAGAGGAAGAAAAACGATAAGAATTTGCCATGCTACTTGCGACATTACTGCAATTGTACCAAGAAGGTTGATTGTTGTGGAGGCGACAGGCCCACACTTGATATCCGATTCGTACATCCACAGGATTTTGGTCGGCAGAACACTAGCAACCCAAAAAATAAATACAACACAATAACAACAACATCTAAGCCTTACACTACGCCACAAATGGCCTTCAGCAACGTTTATTTCGTTGTTACAAGTAAAAGTGTTAGCATAGATGCCTTAAAATTGATCTACGCTAACACTTTTTTTTATTGTTACAGTTGATACACTACCAATGTTTATACTTTAGCCGACAACAAAAAGTCGTCGGCTAAAGTCGAAAGTCGTCGGCTAAAGTGTTCAGCTGTCGGCTAAAAGTCGGTCGGCCGAGGTCGGTCGGCTAAAGTTTAGCCGACGGCTAATAGGGAAGATCGTCGGCTAAACTCGAACTTTAGCCGACGATTACACGGTCGTCGGCTAAAAAAATAAAACTTTAGCCGACGAATACATAGGCGTCGGCTAAAATGTCGAGTTTTAGCCGACGGTAAATGCTGTCGTCGGCTAAAACCTATACACTTTAGCCGACGGCAACGTTGTCGTCGGCTAAAACCTATACACTTTAGCCGACGGCAACGTTGTCGTCGGCTAAAACTCGACATTTTAGCCGACGACTATGTCGTCGCTAAAGTTTTATTTTATTTTTAATTAAATACTTTAGCCGACGGTCTGTGTAAATGCCGTCGGCTAAAGTCCAATGAAAAAAAAAATTCGAAATCACCAAACCTGTTCAGATAACCTATTATTCCAAATGTACAATACACCACCATACATCACAATCAACATAAATCAATTACGAAAAGCATAATTTAAATACAAACCATATCAACATGTCATGTAGCAACATCAACAAAATCAATAAACAGCAACATTAACGAACACGAGTCTAAACAAAAAACATTTAGCAAAAGAACTACTACAATGACAACTAAAATCCTCAAAGATCCGTCAAATTCTTAAAGATAGAAGAAGGATTACTACCGTCTTGCATGTCGTCGTCCCGAGGCTGTGAAGAAGAGGGGGGTGTTTGTGAATTGAAGAATTGAGGTGGTGGTGGTACCGAAATTCCCGATTGACACACGGTCTGACTCAATGACATCATATACTGCATCATGGCCTGCTGCTGAGCTAACATCTCTTGTTGAACCTTCCTTTGTTCCTCTTGGAATTTCTGGAACTGGTCTTGAGACTTCTTTTGCTCCTCAGCTCGGAGCTCCCTCTCGATCCTCAATTGCTCCTCCAAATAAGCCTTTTGAGTGTCGCCCCTTTGATTGCGCTGAAACCCTGTAGTATTCTTCAATAATCCGTTGCCTTCAGCTCCCATCATCGGCGTCCGGTGATGACTCCCTTTAGGAGGGTAAATGGTAGCCCACACCCTTGCCCTAATGTAGAGATCGGCCTGATCGATCTCTCGGCGTGCGAACTCGAGGCCAGTCTCGTCCAAATCCGGATGCTCCTCCCTCGCCATCTCTATCAACATCCTCTCAGACTCCTCAGTCACTCTCTCCTAATTAAGTGGGAACAAAAAAAGTAACCGAATATTTATAAAGTTCAGAGGTAAAAACTGATAGCAGTATTAAAATGGTTAGGATATATTTACAACTTACAAGTCTATCCGGATAGTTAGGATATGCCTTCTGAGTCACGTAGACAAAGGCATTCGCCACATTTTCATCAGAAGTGGCCTCGTGCGAAACTCTCGCTAACGACCGCGAACCTAAACTGTGGTGCTCACAAACCCTTACGGTTAAGTGTTGGTTGAACTTTCGCCTACACATAGAAACATGTAATTTTCATTTAACAAGGCGAAAACTACCACAAGTAAGTTTCATATATGTTACATATCTTTAAACAACAATAGCATTACGAAAATATTTAGAGCTCGATTACATACAATATAGTCCGGTCGCTAAAATGTGCGCATAGCCATCTCCACTCGTACTCCGATACTTGAACTCCTCTGGAGTAGCCTCACGGGAATTACCCCAAGCTGACCAAAACATGTGTAGCTCATTTTTCCAAGATTTGTACCTATAACAAATATTTATAAATAATAATCAAACATTAGTCAAATATATTTGTAAAGTATTTTGTAAATTTCATGTATTTATTTACTGTGATTTTGTGTTATTGTTTTATTCTAATTCATAATGTTATTTGTTTAATATGTTATTCATAAATAATCTGTTGTGTGTATACAGTTGTTATTATGCAGTTGAATGTTAAGATTTAAGTTTAGTGATTACGTTACATGTCATTTTATATTTATTGTTTGTGTATGATTATATAATATTAATGTGTTAGTTTTATTATTTTTATGTATAATTAATATTATAATATTTTATGTATATTCTAAAAGTGTATGTTATAATACTCATAATTACAAGTAAATTAGAATGTTTACCATGTTTAAATTTATCAATCAAATTACCTTCCATTTATACAAGTTGTGAATTTTAAATTATAAATTATTATGTATTAATAAATACATTATAAAATATTTGACAAATACATATTTTTAACAATAACTAAAATGATGCAAAAATTAGTCGAGTAATTACTCAACTACGTATTGTGAAAATTACTTACTTGGTTGTTTGCACCTCATCACACCAAGTATGTAGTAGGAAAGAAGGAACTTCAAACCAAACCTACAATTAACATATAATATATATTACTAAATTTTTTTCGAATTTAAATACACAAAGTAGCTTTCGGAATTGAGAAAAACTTACCGACATAGCATTGTTCAATGCATCCTTCACACTTTGTGGCACATCCTTCCACTCAACCCACAGTACCGGAATTCTATCGCGTATGACAAACCCAACATTACGACAATATGCCGTACAAGCATCCGAAGCCAAAATGGGTCGTCGATACTTTTCATCTACTGCTATCTTGTGACGGCCATTTTTTAAAACATATGCGTCAAGTGCTAGACCCTTCGATGGGCCACGAGTCTTCTTCTTCTTTTTCGGTTCGTCTTCGGTACGACCCCCCTCATTATCAAGCTCCGCAAGCGACGCGTACAACTTCGTCTTAGATCTCCGCCATGTTCGCCAAATCATTTTCTCGTGCCACGCACTGAACACATACGCCTCCGTCGGGTTAACCAAGCTATATGGCCGGCGGACTCCTTTCTCATCGACTCCTGGAATCGACGGTACCATAGAGGGCATAAATAGAGTCGACGGAGGACCGGAAGGCACCTCAGATGACGTGCTCGGTGTAGATCGGCCGCTCCCAGATGTAGTAGGAGGAGAGGGAATGCGGTGTATAGGAGGCATACGAGGCTGAGTCGTCTCGACAGTAGTGGGAGTCGTCCGCGATCTCGGAGTCTGATACGATAAGCGCCTCGCAATAGTATGTGCGTCATCCGTCGGATACAAGTTCCCATCCTTAAACTTCAGTCCACTATTCTCTATTAGCCCACGTATGCGACTGTTACTTTCATCCAAATATTTACCGATAGGATCAGCACGATTGGAATGTAATATCTGCATTTTTCTTTCCCTTGTATTTTCCTTTTTCGGCGTATTTCCCGATAGTAGTGACCCTCGTGTATCTTTCAGTGTATCTTTCCTATTATCTATGGATTTTATTCCCATTATTGTCTTGCGGAACCGCTGCCGGTTGCCGTGGATCCATTCTACGTTATGATGCCTGTTGAGATGTTCCGTTTGATGTTTCGTTCACATTCCGGTGTTTTGGACCGTTCATATTTCGTACCTAGCGCACGCTACTCTTTCTGCATAGCGCACGCTAGGGTTCCCTTAGTAGCGCACGCTACGTTTGTTCCGTAGCGCGCGCTAGCGAGTAGCCCTGGGAGTGGCAGTGTTGTTTTTCCAGCCTTCTGGACCAGCGTATTAGCGTACGCTACATGTGCTAGCGCACGCTAATGTCGAGAGGCTAGCGCACGCTGATGATGCCCGGTAGCGTGCGCTAGCATGAGTGTCCAGTACTGGACAGTTCACTACTGAACCCGGTCAGGCGCCAGTTAGCGCACGCTACGCTTGTATGGTAGCACACGCTAACGGATTAGTTAGCGCACGCTACGCTTGTATGGTAGCGCACGCTAACGTACCAGATGGGTTCTGGGCAGTTGCCACTGGACTCGGCTGATGTCCAGGTAGCGCACGCTATTGGTCGATAGCGCGCGCTACCGAGAGGTTATTAGCGCACGCTACGTTTCGAGTAGCGCACGCTAACGGCCAAAAGTCTGGCTACTGGACTGGACGCTAACTAGTTTGGCCTATAATTTTTCCCCGTTAGCGCACGCTAACCTTAAGGATTAGCGCACGCTAACACTCCCTGGCTATATAAACCAGGGAGTTGACCGAGATAGTCACCAATTCTCATTTTTCTCCTTCTTCCGCGGCCGAGCGACTCCAGAGGCGATTTGAGGCGATTTTCTTCTTCCAATCACTTCAGAGATTCTTTTTCTTGAATTCTTGGTGTAGATTAACATCATCCACTTGTGTTTCTAATCCTAAATCCAAGGTAATCTCTTAGAACCCTACTTTTGGATAATTTGGGGGTTTTGGGATTTTCTTCCGATCCGTTTCGTTTTGTCGATGGATTCATGATGAATATGATTAATCTTGTTGGTATTCTTAGTTTCCCTACGGATTCATGGTATATTTCGTGATTTTTACGGAATCGAGAGGGTTTGGTTGTGGTCCGCCCTCGTTGTTGTTTATATACGAATATACATGAATCGTAGGCGGGTTTTCTATTGTATTCCAATTCCGTATTCGTTTAGAAATGGTTGTGATTGTATTCTTCGAATCGTTAGGTTCGGTTTCATTGGTTCCTAGCGTTCGTCGGTGACTTTCCTTTCGTTCTTCGCGTCGTCATTAATTCAAGGCAAGTATTTTTGGAAACCTTTATGCTTAACATGAAATGGTAATGTATATTGTGTGTGCTTGACTCACACAGGAGGTCCGGCGGGCCTCGGGGAATCTATGAGTTCACTGGATTCATGAGTTTGTTTCGCTAGCCACTCGGGAGGGTCCTTAGAGGCCTCGGGTGGGATTCGTGGCTTCGTCCGGTCTGGCGATGCCTGTGCGTGATTTGTTTTATGAAATGGCCGGCTCGGGAGGGTCCTTAGAGGCCTCGGGTGGGATTCGTGGCTTCGTCCGGTCTGGCAGATTAATTGTGACTGTTTGTTTAGGAAAAGACATGTCTGGTTTTGACTTTTGAAAATGATATTGGTGCATGTACTATGAAATGTGTAAGCGATTGGTTTGCCTTGACTACTTGTACTAGCGTAATTGCTAACCCCTTTGGGGACCCGTTTTGGGAAATTCTTGTTATGGATTTCGTGTCATAATTATCCGGACGAGCGAGCACCGGACAATGCGAGGATGTTGGCCAAGGCCGTTGACATGTGCATTTGGGTCGTCTTATTTCCTTTGTCTAATTCGATATGGTTGTTTCCTATATTTCTAAACTTATAGATTGTACTCGCGAGTACTTAGGCTTTTCCTTTCTGGTTGTGTTTGGACTTCGTTGGAATTACCATATTTGTCGGATGATGTTTATTATGCCGGTTGTACCGGGCGTGTAGTTTTACGTTCTTGTTGTTAATAATATTGTCTCCTTGCTAACCGAGACGGTTAGTCGAGAGGTGTTATCTTGTGTTAGCCTGGTGGATTCCATGTAGGGGTCCACGGCGCTGTAATACACCTCGAATATCTTGGGGGTGTTACAGAAATGGTATCAGAGCTCTAGGTTTATGGATACCTAGGCTTGTTGGTCATTTGGGTCTAGTCGTCTTTTGTTTTGCACATTGTCACGCCGCTGCCAGCATCCCGGTACTTCCAGTGCTCGTAAGTTTTCCTATTCGGCTCTTTTGTTTCTTGCATTGTATTTCTACTTCTGAATCGTAATTGCTTTTCCCCCTTACTCATCATCGATATACTTCTGTTATCTCTCAACATCAGTATGGATGCCGGAGGAAACTGTGGACGTGGTCGTGGTCGTGGCCGTGGGCGCGGCCGAGGACGTGGGGCAGCCGGTGGGGCGGCCACGTCGCATTCTTCGGGAGCCGGCGTGCAGGTGACCGTCACAGTCATGCTTCTTCTCAGGAGCGCGCCGATCTTGGTATTGCGGCTGTTATGCAGCAAATGGTTAACCAGATGGCGGCTATAGCTCAAGTGGTCCAGAACCCCGATCAGGCCCACGCTAATCGGGGCGGAGCGGATCGCTGGCTTCAGGATGTCATCAAGATGCATCCTCCTCAGTTCTCGGGAGCTTCGGACCCGACCGGCTGGGAAGGGTGGATCAAGGAGATATCCAAAGTCTTCACTGCTACCAATTGTCCCGAGGACCGTAAGGTCCCTATTGCTCAATACTTTCTCACGGGAGATGCTACAGATTGGTGGGAGGCCGTTAGTCCCAAAGATCATGTTGCTTCGTGGGCCGAGTTTCAGGAGTTGATGGAAACCGAGTATTGTCCGTGGCCGGTCAGACAGGCTCGAGTGCATGCTTTCTACGATACCCAACCTCGGGATATTCCCGTATCCCAAGCCATTGCTGATTTCAATAAAGAGTTGGGTTATGTGAAGACCCAAGTTGTCGCTGAGAGCGACAAAATTTTCCATTTTTCCAGAGAATGAAAGCGCCCATTCGGGACTATATGTCCTGACTTGTATGTACTACCCTGAAGGATTATCAGAGTCGAGCTCTTGCCTACGACATGTCGGTGACAGCCAGTGCGGCGGTTCGGGAGAGTAAGAAGCAGAAATCCGCCGGAAATTTTTCGGGTCACAGAGGTGGAGGCCAGCAGAAGTCTCAGTCTGTGAATATTCCTGGAGGTAATTCGGCTCGTTTCTCTGGGGGCTATCGGGGTACTGTCGGTGCCTCCGTTCGGGATGCCAAATGCTTTAACTGCGGCGAGCCGCCATCGAATCAGGAGTGTCTCGTCCGCCTCTAACTTGTCACACTTGTGGTCAGTCGGGCCACAAGGCCTTCTTTTGTGAGCGGGTAAGAAAGCTTCCTGGTGCTCAGGCTTCTTTTCCAGCACCTTTGGAGCCAAGTGTGAATCAGGGTTCTTTTGCTCCGCCGCCACCTCCGAGTGCCGGTCGAGGTAGGGGTCGGGGTCAGCCCGCTAGAGGAGGAGCTTCCAGTGTCGGCTCTGCCCAGCCGCGTATCTACGAGATGAGGAGGGCCGATGACCCGGCGACTCGTGGCGGCAGTGTACCGTTCATATTCATTCCCATCCCTGTCGTGTGCTTTTCGATTCTCGGTGCTACATCTGCTCATATCATTGGGGTGTGTGCGCCGTTTGAGTCTCACCGTTTGTCACCTTGCGAGTCTTTCATCGTTAAACTTCCTAGCGGTGACAGGATCGTTGGCGATCGAGAGGTCCGAGACTGTTCTGTGTTTATTTGTGAGAGAGCCTGGCTCTCTAATCTTATCGTTGTTGATATTGAGGGTGAGGATCTAATTCTCGGGGATGATTGGCTCGAGAGGCATGGCGCAATCATGAACTACCGCACGAGAATCATCACTATGTTAGCCGAGGATGGCACCGAGCACTCGTTCGCGGGGCGAAAGAGGAAACCAAGTTCATTATTAATGCCTTGAAGGCGATGAGTCTCCTGCGAAAGGGGTGTACCGGTTATTGGTGCTATGCCTTAAAGACGGAAAATGGTGGAGTCGAGCTTGTCGATTCCGATCGTTAATGAGTTTCTGATGTTTTTCTGACGAGTTACCGGATTGCCACCGGATCGTGAGGACGAGTTTGCAATAGAGATAGAGCCGTGCGCGGCTCCTGTTTCGAAGGCGCCGTATCGCATGGCACCTTCAGAGATGTCAGAGTTGAAGAAGCAGTTGAGTGAGCTTCTTGAATCGGGGTATGTTCGACCGAGCGCCTCGCCGTGGGGCGCGCCGGTCCTGTTTGTGCGGAAGAAGGATGGTTCACTACGTTTGTGTATCGACTATCGCGAACTAAACAAGGTAACCATCAAGAACAAGTATCTTTTGCCTAGGATTGATGATTTGTTCGATCAGTTACAGGGAGCTGCGGTATTCTCGAAGATTAATTTGAAATCGGGGTACTATCAGCTTCGGGTGAGAGAGTCCGACGTGCCGAAAACAGCTTTTCGGACAAGATACGGACATTATGAATTCGTAGTTATGCCTTTCGGGTTAACTAATGTGCCGGCGGTGTTCATGCAGTTGATGAACAAAGTCTTTATCGAATATTTGGATAAGTGTGTCGTCGTCTTCATTGACGATATTCTTATCTATTCGAGGAATGAGGAAGAGCATGCCCATCGTTTGCGGATAGTGTTAGACATTTTGAGTACCGAGCAACTCTATGCGAAGTTCTCGAAATGTGAGTTCTGGCTGAAGGAAGTGATGTTTTTGGGTCACGTGATTTCAGCCGAAGGGGTTCGTGTGGACCCGCAGAAAATTGAGGCAGTATTGGATTGGGCACCGCCCACAAATGTGAAGGAGGTCCGTAGTTTCTTGGGTTTGGCTGGCTACTACCGTAGGTTCGTCGAGGGTTTCTCAAAACTAGCTCGACCACTTACTCAGTTGCTCCATAAATCCGAGAAGTTCGTCTGGACCGATGAGAGGCAGTCGAGTTTCGAGGAGCTGAAGAAGCGTTTGACTTCAGCCCCGGTCTTGGCGTTGCCATGTGGCAACGAGGGATTCGCCGTTTATAGCGATGCTTCGGGTCAGGGTCTCGGGTGCGTATTAATGCAGCACGGCAAGACCATTGCCTATGCGTCGAGACAGTTAAGGCCGTATGAACTTAACTACCCTACTCACGATTTGGAGTTAGCGGCGGTAGTCTTTGCACTCACGATTTGGCGTCACTATCTTTTCGGCTCTACATGTTAGATTTTTACCGATCATAAAAGTCTGAAATACATATTTACTCAGCGGGAATTGAATATGAGGCAGAGGAGGTGGTTAGAGCTGATTAAAGATTATGACCTTGAAATTCTTTATCATCCGGGCAAGGCGAACGTCGTGGCCGACGCCTTGAGTCGGAAACCGATTGCGTTGCAAGCGCTTGAGGTCCTTACGCCTCAGTCTGAGCTTCGGCGGGCTTTGATCGGGTTAGATGTTTAGGTTTTGTTGCCTGGAGTTGTCGGGCAACTTTGTGCTTTAGAGATTTCGTCGTCCTTGATCGATGAAATTAAGCTGAAACAATCAGAGGACCCGATGATTACTCAAATCCGAGAGAACGTCCTTAAAGGAAAGTCTCCTGGATTTGTGATTCACGAAGATGGTGTTTTGAGATTTCAGAGTCGGCTTTGTGTGCCGAACGATCCAGAGTTACGACAGAGTATTTTGCGTGAGGCCCATTCCACACCTTATTCCGTTCATCCTGGTTCGAGTAAGATGTACAAGGACCTGAGGAGGAACTTCTGGTGGAATGATATGAAGGAGGAGGTCGCACAGTTTGTAGCGAGATGTTTGACGTGCCAGCAGGTAAAAATAGAGCATCAACGACCGGGTGAGTTATTGCAGTCACTTCTGTTAGGAATGGAAATGGGAAGACTTATCGATGGATTTCGTTACGAGTTTGCCAAGATCGAGGTCGGGCATGAACATGGTATGGGTGATTGTTGATCGTCGACCAAGTCGGCACATTTTCTAGGCATCAAGGACACTTGGGGCCCGGAGAAGTTAGCTCGTGTGTTTATCGCGCAGATTGTGAGACTTCACGGTACTCAAGTCTATTGTTTCGGATCGTGATGGCCGTTTCGTATCGCACTTTTGGCGGGCGGTGCATAAGGCGTTAGGTACCCGTTTGCATTTGAGTACCTCTTTTCATCCCCTCGGATGGACGGTCGAACGCACCATCCGGACATTCGAGGACATGTTGCGTGCTTGTGCCCTCGATGGAGTAGCGACAGGAGGAGCATTTGCCATTGATCGAATTCACGTACAACAATAGTTGGCACGCCGATTCGGATGGCACCGTATGAGGCACTTTATGGGCGGCGATGTCGATCGCCGATTTGTTGGAATGAGGCGTCCGATTTGGTGGGACCGAACCGGATGTCGTTTTAGAGACGAGACGGAAGATAAAATTAATTCGAGAACGGATGTTGATCGCCCAGTCGGCGAAGTCATATGCCGATGTTCGTCGTCGACCTTTAGAATTCGAGGTGGGGACCACGTTTTCTTGAAGGTGTCGCCGATTTAAGGGAATTTTCCGTTTCGGGAAAAAGGGGAAGTTGAGTCCGAGATTTATTGGACCCTTCGAGATTCTCGAGCGAGTCGGTGGGTTGGCATACCGTTTGGCGTTGCCCCCGGCCCTGAGTCATGTTCATAGCGTTTTTCATGTTTCCCAGCTGAGGAAATACGTCCCGGACCCTAGTCACATCATCGATTATGATGAGATTGACGTCGCCGAGGATATTACTTTTGAGGAGCGCCCTTTGAAGATTTTGGAACATCGGGAGAAACGACTGAGGCATAAGACCATCCCTTTGGTCAAGGTGCAGTGGTCGAGACACGGTGTCGAGGAGGCAACGTGGGAGACCGAGGATAGCATGCGTGCTAGGTACCCGGAGTTATTTGTTTCTTAAGTTTCGGGACGAAACTTGTTTTTAGAGGGGTAGAATGTAATATCTGCATTTTTCTTTCCCTTGTATTTTACTTTTTCGGCGTATTTCCCGATAGTAGTGACCCTCGTGTATCTTTCAGTGTATCTTTCCTATTATCTATGGATTTTATTCCCATTATTGTCTTGCGGAACTGCCGTTTCGGGGTTGCCGTGGATCCATTCTACGTTATGATGCCTGTTGAGATGTTCCGTTTGATGTTTCGTTCACATTCCGGTGTTTTTGGACCGTTCATATTTCGTACCTAGCGCACGCTACTCTTTCTGCATAGCGCACGCTAGGGTTCCCTTAGTAGCGCACGCTACGTTTGTTCCGTAGCGCGCGCTAGCGAGTAGCCCTGGGAGTGGCAGTGTTGTTTTTCCAGCCTTTTGGACCAGCGTATTAGCGTACGCTACATGTGCTAGCGCACGCTAATGTCGAGAGGCTAGCGCACGCTGATGATGCCCGGTAGCGTGCGCTAGCATGAGTGTCCAGTACTGGACAGTTCACTACTGAACCCGGTCAGGTGCCAGTTAGCGCACGCTACGCTTGTATGGTAGCGCACGCTAACGGATTAGTTAGCGCATGCTACGCTTGTATGGTAGCGCACGCTAACGTACCAGATGGGTTCTGGGCAGTTGCCACTGGACTCGGCTGATGTCCAGGTAGCGCACGCTATTGGTCGATAGCGCGCGCTACCGAGAGGTTATTAGCGCACGCTACGTTTCGAGTAGCGCACGCTAACGGCCAAAAGTCCGCTACCGGATCGACGCTAACTAGTTGGCTGTAATTTTTCACCGTTAGCGCACGCTAACCTTAAGGATTAGCGCACGCTAACACTCCCTGGCTATATAAACCAGGGAGTTGACCGAGATAGTCACCAATTCTCATTTTTCTCCTTCTTCCGCGGCCGAGCGACTCCAGAGGCGATTTGAGGCGATTTTCTTCTTCCAATCACTTCAGAGATTCTTTTGCTTGAATTCTTGGTGTAGATTAACATCATCCACTTGTGTTTCTAATCCTAAATCCAAGGTAATCTCTTAGAACGCTACTTTTGGATAATTTGGGGGTTTTGGGATTTTCTTCCGATCCGTTTCGTTTTGTCGATGGATTCATGATAAATATGATTAATCTTGTTGGTATTCTTAGTTTCCCTACGGATTCATGGTATATTTCGTGATTTTTACGGAATCGAGAGGGTTTGGTTGTGGTCCGCCCTCGTTGTTGTTTATATACGAATATACATGAATCGTAGGCGGGTTTTCGGGTGTATTCCAATTCCGTATTCGTTTAGAAATGGTTGTGATTGTATTCTTCGAATCGTTAGGTTCGGTTTCATTGGTTCCTAGTGTTCGTCGGTGACTTTCCTTTCGTTCATAGCGTCGTCATTAATTCAAGGCAAGTATTTTTGGAAACCTTTATGCTTAACATGAAATGGTAATGTATATTGTGTGTGCTTGACTCACCCTGGGAGGGTCCGACGGGGCCTCGGGGGAATCTATGACTTCACTCTGGATTCATGAGTTTGTTTCGCTAGCCAGCTCGGGAGGGTCCTTAGAGGCCTCGGGTGGGATTCGTGGCTTCGTCCCGGTCCTAGGCGATGCCTGTGCGTGATTTGTTTTATGAAATGGCCAGCTCGGGAGGGTCCTTAGAGGCCTCGGGTGGGATTCGTGGCTTCGTCCCGGTCCTAGGCAGATTAATTGTGACTGTTTGTTCTGGAAAAGACATGTCTGGTTTTGACTTTTGAAAATGATATTGGTGCATGTACTATGAAATGTGTAAGCGATTGGTTTGCCTTGACTACTTGTACTAGCGTAATTGCTAACCCCTTTGGGGACCCGTTTTGGGGAAATTCTTGTTATGGATTTCAGGTCATAATTATCCGGACGAGCGAGCACCGGGACAGTACGAGGATGTTGGCCAAGGCCGTTGACATGTGCATTTGGGTCGTCTTATTTCCTTTGTCTAATTCGATATGGTTGTTTCCTATATTTCTAAACTTATAGATTGTACTCGCGAGTACTTAGGCTTTTCCTTTCTGGTTGTGTTTGGACTTCGTTGGAATTACCATATTTGTCGGATGATGTTTATTATGCCGGTTGTACCGGGCGTGTAGTTTTACGTTCTTGTTGTTAATAATATTGTCTCCTTGCTAACCGAGACGGTTAGTCGAGAGGTGTTATCTTGTGTTAGCCTGGTGGATTCCATGTAGGGGTCCACGGCGCTGTAATACACCTCGAATATCTTGGGGGTGTTACATGGAAGCTGCGGAACTATCCCCCGACTCCGAGTCTTCGATTTTTTCTTACCACATGCTAGTCTCTTAATTTTGTCCATTTAACCTGTACAAATTCAACCACATAAATTAATTCTTTTTATACATAAACCCTAAATAGAATATGCAATTAAAGCTCAGAGCAACTACACATCACTTCACAAGAAACACAGACAAACGTAAACTAGCACTTGGCTCAGGATAGAACATAAATTCTTATTGGATCAAACCAGAATATTATCTGTGGTAACATAAAATCAACGTACTTGGCTCAGCAACAATATGATGTCGATTAGTTTTTATCAAATACAATTGGAGAGGGCAAGGTTGAGTAAATCGTTCAAATTAAAAGTTACTTCCAATTTAAACTGAATCTCTTCCTTTGTCTCTTCTCTCTCTCTCACACACATACACACACATAAAAACTATGTTTTCCACTAAACCATACGAATTTCCCTAGCAAAAGCTATGTATAGTATTTTGTTGCAAGAAGAATATATTGTGCAGTTAAAATGAATCTATTTTGAGATGCGTAGTATGGATTACTAACAAATTGCAAGAATCTCGAATTTCTCTATTTTGAGATGCATAGTATGGATTTAAAGAGTTCGAATTCCAAAACTGAAAAGAGTTAGAATTCCATCCCAATTCCTTTATTTCTTTTACCTCAAATTTGTTGTCTTATGTTTGCTACTATCATGCTTTTTTGGCTTAAGCAGTCTAAAGAAGGCTAGAAATAATAGCAGCAAATTATCCCAAAGGCAGCAAACTATTTTCCCCGAAACACAAAACTTAAAAGATAAAGTAATTTTACTGCCACAGGCACAACTAACTCGGGGGTTGAGGTGCACGCATAAATGTAATCCCGATTACCAACTATTAACTCAGAACTAATATACCAAGATAAATGAAAGTAAACAACATAAACATATATCAATGCCGATAGTCAAAAAAACGTGAAAGGAAGTTTCAGAAAGTATCAGGAAATCCACATATAATATCAGTTGCAGAAAAATTAAATAAATTAGTAAAATTGAATTAACTTTAAATTCCAATAAGAAACACCTCATGTCGATAATCCAGAAATTGGTTGCAGAAACCAGCAACAAAATTAAACAATGTGGAAACAAAAATGATAGATTGGTGTCGACATCGGTTTCCCAGCGCAAAAAATACGATTCTACGAACTAAAAGGATAGATCTGAATGAATGAATGAATGAAAATCAATGTAAAACATCACAATTCCGGCAACAAAAAATGTAAAAATCAATGTAAAACATCACAATTCCGGCAACAAAAATGTAGAGAGAGAGAGAGAGGCAGAGAATGGCCAGACCTGTGTTGTACGACCAACGCCGGAGAGAAGATAGCAGCTGGGGGTTCCAGACGGAGCGGAGCGGCTGAGACGACGGGACGACGGCGGAGCGGCGGGACGAAAGGGAAAAAACAAAGGGAAAGTACCCCAGCGGCGGGACGACGGGACGACGGGGACGACGGGAGCGGATGTCGGAGCGGCGGAGCGGAGCGGAGCAGATGTCGGGGCGGCGGGACGACGGGACGACGGGACGAAGGCGAAAAAGACGAAGGGAAAACGGTTCCAGAGGAAAAGGGAAAAGAATAAAGACCCTCCCTGTTACGTTTTTGTTTTTATGTATCGTGGTATTTTGGCCGACGACAGTGGATGTCGTCGGCTAAACTTGTTCGCTTTAGCCGACGGTAACAGTCGGCTAAAATAAAAAACGAACCACCATGACACGGGCCGTGTCGAACGGCTCGAACGGGTTGCATGTCCAGAATATTTTTGGAAATATAGACCACTAGGACACGGGCCGTGTCACTTTAGCCGACAGCTGTCGTCGGCTAAAGCCCAATTTATCATTTTTGTATATATTTAAATTATATATATATATATTTAACTATAAATATATATATTAAAAATTAAAAATATCTACACTTTAAAGCCCAATTTATCATTTTTTTTATATAATTAAATTATATTTATATATATATAACTATAAATATACATATATAATAAAAATTAAAAATATCTCAACTTTAGCCGACGGCTGTCGTCGGCTAAAGCTTTATATAATTAAATTATATATATATATATATAACTATAAATATATATATATATAATAAAAATTAAAAATATCTCAACTTTAGCCGACGGCTGTCGTCGGCTAAAGCTCACTTTATCATTTTTTATATATTTAAATTATATATATATGTATATATTTAACTATAAATATATATATTAAAAATTAAAAATATCTACACTTTAAAGCCCAATTTATCATTTTTTTATATAATTAAATTATATATATACATATATATATTTAACTATAAATATATATATAATAAAAATTAAAAATATCTCAACTTTAGCCGACGGCTGTCGTCGGCTAAAGCTCACTTTATCATTTTTTATATAATTAAATTATATATATATATATATTTAACTATAAATATATATATTAAAAATTAAAAATATCTACACTTTAAAGCCCAATTTATCATTTTTTATATAATTAAATTATATTATATATATTTATATATATTATTTGAAATTTATATAATTAAAATAAATTATATAAACTAAATTGGAATTTAAACTAAATTTTATATTATTTATATACTTTAGCCGACAGCTGTCGTCGGCTAAAGTATTTATGTATTTATAAATTAAATTTTATATATATAAATTTGAATTTAATTATAAATATATATATATATAACATCATTATATATATATCTGTATATTAATTTATATAGTTTTTATATAATTATATTTTATATATATTTATATTTGTTTTTTATATAATATTAATAGTTTATATATTTATACTTGTTTTATTATAAATAATTATATATATAAAAAATAAAAAAAATCAGTAATAATATCACTTTTGATTCGTTCGAGCGGCAAACAACAATCAATATTTAAGGAACTTTTATAAATAATATGATATGTCCTTCTAAGGTTCGTAGTCGAATCACCACTTGAATCTGCTCTCGTGCCGGAGTTCATAATCGGCGGCATATGTCCGAACTCGTCCTCATCATCTTCATCGAGTCCGCACGTAATTCATTTGTACCTACATCTATGAACCCACGTTCTTCGCCATGTAGCCGAACAACTCGACCTTCTACAACATTATTCAGTAGTATTGTGGAGGATCGTGGAATATTAGTTGTATCTGGCTCTTGATATGCCTCGTTGTAATCCTTATCGACTGCTTGTCCAAGTGTAGCCGCACTATATATATTTTCTCGTAGCCACATGATTTACGATCTTCCATGCTCCTTTTTTTACCAAGTCATCGAGGTAGTAAACTGGTTTAGCAGATGTTGCAAAAACAAAAGGATCACTTTCATACCAACTTGTAGAACTATCAACAGATAATAGTCCATAATTATCCTCCCTTTCGATTTGAGGATTTGTATCAAACCACCTACACTTGAACAAGTAAACTGTCAAGCCTTCTCCATAAATTAGTTCCACTACTTCAAGAAGAACACCGTAATATCCACCGTCAATCATAACCCCAGAATTTTGACACCTCCGTCTTTGATCTCTGTCGATACATACAAATGTCACACCATTTATCTTCGCTATTGAATAAACTCTAGATGTAACAGGCTTCATCGAAAGAAGCATCAACTCACGTGACCACATCGGGTGGCCATCACTTTGTATGTGCGTCATCTGGATATTAATTAAGGTGAATGTCGTGATTAAGTAAATTATGTAAGCAAAATAAGTAAACAGTAATTAAACACTTACCCATTGTCCGAAATAATCAGCAAATGTTTCATTGTGGAATCTAATGTCTCCATTCACAGCATCACATGAAAGGTGAATGTCTTTCCAATATTGAACTTCTGGACAGTTAAGTAATATCCACCAATGTGCAATTCGTAGCTCGTAAGGTTGTAAATGACTGTCAGGTAATCTTCCTTGAACTTCAACTTCGCTGGTGATGATGGAGAGATTAAATTGCACTGGAATTATTGACATAGGCTCGGGTGTGGGATCCACCGCGCCTAAATAGAACTTGGTATATGTTACACACTCCCATGCAAGATATGCTTCGGCGATACATCCTTCTGGTGCAGACTTATTAGTCACAGAGTCCTTGTACTCACCAAGTTGCCTTTCTATTGGAAACATCCACGTGTAGTGGACCGGGCCTGTTAGTAAAAGTTGGCGAGGAAGATGGATCATGAGGTGAGGCATGAGATCAAAAAAATTCGGTGGGAAGATCCTCTCAAATTTGCATAAGATATAAATGATCTCCTTTTGCATGAGCCGGAGATCTGACTTCCTTACTTCCCTAGTGCATAACTTTTGAAAGAACCTGGATAACGATACACAAGGCTCGACCACCTGTTTGGACAAGTATGGTCGAATAAACACAGGAAACAAACGTTGTAAGAGGATATGACAATCATGGCTCTTCAGTCCAGTTAACTTGTTCTCCTTGAAGTTAACACATCTCCCTATATTTCCAGCATATCCTGTGGGATACCTTTCAGCCTTCATCCACGAAAAAATCTCAGCCTTTTGCTCAGGGGTGACGGTGTAAGCAGCTTTCGGCATTTTGTGTTTCCCCTTCCCTTCCTTCAACCACAAATGTTTTCTAATGTTCATTTCTTTTAAACCAGTGCGTGCCTTAGGGCCGTCTTTAGTTTTCCCTTCCCAACATAACACTGTACCGACAACACTTTCACAAACATTTTTTTCTATGTGCATCACATCTAGGTAGTTCCTAATCGACAACTTACTCCAGTAAGGTAGATCCCAGAAAATACTTTTATGGGACCAATACTTATACCTGTCAGGTCTTTCAGGAGTTGCCGCTACTATATCAGGATAGTTGCTCAACTGCCCAAAATCATACTCATTCAGCACGGCCAAAATTTCCTCACCAGTCCACTTTCGTGGTGGATCACCAACCTCTTCAGTCCCATCAAATGCTGCAGCATCTGTGCGCCAGACATGCGTCCTCTCAAGCCATATACGGTGACGCATTCTGATAACCTTCCGACAATGATACCTTGCGCAATCAGCATTCAAGCACACTGGACATCCTCTATATCCACTAATAACAGATCCGGACAGCATCCTGTACGCAGGAAAATCACTGATGGTACCGGTACACATAGCACGTAAGTAGAACATCTCATGTGAGTAACTGTCGTACGTCGGATGACCTTGCTCCCACAACAACTTCATCTCCTCTATCAAAGGTCTCAAATAAACATCAATACACTTTCCTGGATACCCGGGGCCAGTACTAAGAGAGTCAACATATTATACTCCTTCTTCATGCACATCCATGGAGGAAGGTTGTAAGGAACCATTACCACCGGCCATATACTATACGAAAGGCTCATGTTGCCAAAACGGTTGAATCCATCAGATGCAAGTCCGAGTCTTACATTTCGGACATCTGATGCAAATCCTGGAAACTCCCTATCTATATGCTTCCAAGCCTCTCCATCAGAAGGGTGTATCATAATATCCTCGTCAGTCACCCGAGGCTCAGCGTGCCATCTCATCGCCTTGGCTGTGTGAGGAGACATGAAAAGACTCTCCAATCTATCCTTCAGAGGGAAATACCAAAGAACCTTCACAGCTTTCTCTTTACCAGAAGGAGTGAACTTATACCTCTCTGTGTCACATACCGGACATCTATTTAGATCTTCATTAGGCTTTCCCCAAAATAAAGCACAATCATATATGTATACGTGGATCTTGATGTACGATAGCCCAAGACCTTTTAGGATACGTCTCATTTTACTGTGATTACTAGGAAGATGATGACCTTCTGGGAGCATTTTCCCTGTAAGTTCCAAATAATCATCCACAGCTTTAATCGAGGTTTTGTTCTCCACCTTCACTCTCATAGTCTCTATGACACTATCAAGAACCGTCATGTGACACCCAGGATAAAGAAAAGTCTGTTGGAGCTGGATTAGCTTGTTGTATCTATCAAGAGAAATTGTGTTAACGGGTATCAATGTAGGCGTTCGGATGACTGCTTGATCAGCTATATGGTATTCTTGACCTTCAGCCGATACGTCCCTGTCGTAATAACCAAACACGTCGTCAATCAACCGTCTTGTGGGGTCATTGGATGTGCTACCACTGTACTGTCCGTGATCATGGGGAATAATTGAATTCGATCTTTCACCGTGGTAAATCCAACATGTATATTTATCCCAAAATCCATTTTTTTTAAGTGCTCCCATACGACATCAAGTGTAAAACGGTACATATCACGCGGCATTTACATTTATTGCAAGGACAGAATGAATCATACTATCACTATCATGTTCCTTCACAAATCGAATAAACCTCGCATTCCATCTATGTCCCTTGGATACCATTTTTGAAGAACAATCCAACTTTTATCCATCCTATATCAAAAATAACAACAATATTATACATCGTATTTATCAAGAACATACAAAAATTATGACTAAAATCATCATATATATAATAGCTCGAATTCAAGATGTCAAATCCATATATATATATATATATATATATATATATATATATATATATATATATATATATATATATATATATATATATATATATATATACACACACACCAAGAAATATTCGAGAAAACGAACTAATAATTCTAAAACATTTTCATAATCATCCAAATAGATATATTATATGCGTAATATAATTATAACTGATATTAAAATTCAATAAAGTACATACCTTCAATATGATTTCTTGAATGATCAAACCAGAGAAAATTCGTTCTTCGTTTTCTTGTTATGTAATTTCCGAATGTGTTGTAAATGGTCTCTTCAAGTGTTAGATGGTGATATATTTTGCACAAAAACATGAAATACTTTAGCCGACGACATGCTGTAGGCTAAAGTATACTAGCCGTCGGCTAAAGCGTGCTTTAGCCGACGGCATATCGTCGACTAAAGTATACAAGTCGGCTAAACTAGAAAACTTTAGCCAACGACTAATCGGACTTTAGCCGACGACCAATAGTAAAGTCGCGGCTAAAGTAGTTTAGCCGACAACAGAATAGCCGCTAAACTTGCTGACTTTAGCGACTTTAGCCGACGACTTCCGCCGGCCGTCGGCCGTTCTCCGGCGAGTCGTCGGCTAAAGTGTTATTTTTGGTAGTGATAGTAACCGGTGTTGCCATAGTATCTATGGTAACACCAAATTAGGTGTTACCGTTGATCTTTAAAAAAAGCGTTACAAGGGAAGAAAAAAATAGGCGGAAAATAAGGAAAAAACTGTAAAAATTATAATGACCCGATTTTTCTATAGTATTTTATGAATATATTTTTATAATAAGGAAAGCCTGTAAAAATTTAAAGTCGTTACACTAGTAGAATAAAAATCAAAGACTTTGGTACGTCTCACTTTTGTAATGTATATTAGTAAAGTAAAAACAAACAACAACTTCGCTTTTCAATTTACAGAAGTAAAAAACCCACATAGACTTCAGTAAATGGTACCAAACAAAAAAGCAGGAACTAGTTAGAAATTTTAAGTTACAAAGACTTCGCTAATTTGATAATTACTGAAATAAAAAGTATGAAATTTTATTTTTTACTAAAAAATGTTTACAACAGCGAATTGTGTGTCTTGAGACCGGGAATTAATATCTTAAAACCGAGAATTAATTGACCCAGCACGAATCGAACCCTACCCTAACACTCATTTCTTGTTCTCTCTCCATCTCTCTCACCCTCACTATCGGTAATTCCCCCCTGAAAATCTCCAGCCGCCAATAGAAGATAACCATGCGACATCACGAAATGACGGACGCTCCAAGTGAGGTTGAAAGCAGGCCAGAGTTTTGAGCGAGACCATAATGCATCGAGGTTGAACGAGGCGGACGTCGGCGATAGTTGCAGCGGACTGGGGCCGCGATCGGGGCGGATTTCGAATGGGATTGTCAGATGACCCTCGCCGCCCTTCCCTCTGCCGACTCTTATTCCGCCTAATTATCAGTTGGTAGCACTACTTCTTCTTCAATTTGATTAGGTCAATTTGATTAGGTCTCCTACCGCAAAATAGAAGTAAGAAAACCTTCGACAGTGAAGTTTCTCTCCATTGAAACCATCAGTATTCCACCAAATACGATGGCCGTAACTTTCTCTCCATTGATTAGAGTTTTTGTTAAGCATAACTACTCGTAATTTAGTTGTTAATTTTCATGTCTTTGAAATTATATTTTTAGAGAAATTTTTTATTTTTATGACTCTTGATTCATGGTCAGTGTTGTTAAGATGTGGGATTGCATCGTACTTTGAAGTTTGTGATTTGAGCGTGTAAGCTCTTTTTTAGCAAATATGTGCCATTTAGAAATAAGGACAGTTGGTAATGAATTGAGAACCTTCATTGTCTGGAATGGATTGAGAAAACCACCTAAAAGATTTGCTTTGAATCTCAGTGGGCGAGAGATACCATGTGGTTCTGATGATACTGTGATTGATGCAGAAATAAGGACCTTCTCTGCAGCACTTTTTGATGACTATGGTGGCTTGGTAATTTTTCTCTTATTTGGTTATTGATGTCATGGGTTCTGGACATGTCTCCTTACATGTATCTGCATATGTTGATGTTATTTATATAACCACGATGCATGTACATTTTTGTGTATTTATGTATGTATTTCTAGATCTATGTGCAAAATTCCACATATTGTAGACATGACATGTATGTCTTTACATGTAAGATTTATTTCCCTTTTTTACGAATTGTAAATCTCTTTCGCTAACTATTTGTTCATCCATGTAGATTGTCCCATTGTGTAATATATCTTTAAGTGGCATTGGATTCAGCTTACATGGGAAATCTGATTGCTTGAAATCGACGTTTGAGAGAAGAGAAGAGATTTGAATTAGTGTTAACGGGCACGAATGATTATATTTTGACAAAAGAAGATGTTGGACGACGTTTGACATTTGTATATGTACCTGTTAACTTTGAGGGTAAGTTTTTCTATCATGCAAGCTGTTTTGTTTTTGTTTATATTTTCCATCACCATTATAGCAGCCCGTTTCTCCCACATCGTCGAAATATTCCAAGATAAAAACCCTTCCAAAATTCCACTTTTCGCTCCATTTCTACACTCCGATCGAAACACAAACATTTCGAAAGCAGAAGAAAGCATCTGCATCTGCCTAAAAAATTGATTTAATTCGAAATTTATAGTTCTTCAAGCCTAGTCGTTTCGATTTCGGAGTCCTACCGAAGCTCTATTTACGACCGGAAAATGAAACTGAAGATCATCAAAGCCTGCGATCTCAGCTCCATCTCTGTTCTTCCTCCTCAATCGAGGTTTACTTTCCTTTTACTATAAGCTTATGTTACTGTACTAGAGCTATGATCTTGAATTTCTAGTAGATCTACACACGTATATCTGCAATGCACGAGAATAATATGTAATTATGAGAAGATACAGTAGTTTCTTCTTTTTTTTCCGATTACCAACTTAGGCAATGCAGAAACTGATGAAATCGAACATTTGCAAGCGAAATTGTTTCCGTGATATTTAAGTGTTTTTTTTCTGTTTCTGTATGTGATGATCATCAACTAGGAGGCCGAGTGTGGCTCCCAGTGGATTAGAGTCTTCTTCAATCTATGGAAGAAGCCAAACGGCATCACAGCTTCGGCCACAACAGCCACAACAATATGATCACTTAGATAATTTCTATTTTTATTATTAGTTTACTGTAATGGTTTCTTTTTTTTTTGTTGTGCACACACTTATATTTAAGGAGAACACTTCCGGTACATAGTACCAATTAGTTTTTTTAAATGGTGATGTTATCATCTCGTTAATGATGAGTGGTACTATGTAAACTGGTTGTTCAACCGCGTCATTTCTTGCTAAATTGTGTTTTATTTCCAAAAATTATCTGTAGAAATTAGGATGTCAAGATAGAGAGAACTCAATAAGGAGGTCATATTGCTTGCCGTAGTTATTGGATGTTGCTACTGTCTAAGCAATTTTACATCTCAAGTTATCTGCATCGTCTGAATGTATTAAATGGAGTTAACATAGCAAATTGATTTGGATTTTCAATATTTATAGTACCTTATTCTCTCCTGATGGTGATTTCCAACTTAGTGGCTCTTGTTGTATCACTGCATATCAGCCGCATTGTTCAAAGGTAATCTTGGTATAAACGAGTTATGGTTGTCTCAACTGTGACAAAAGGAGAAATTTTATGTGTCTTTTTCATTGATAACGCCCCATCAAGGATATGAAGTCGATGACATGGAAGAGGAATATGAAATGGAAGATCCAGATCACCATATTGATGATGAGTTCCATGACGGAGATGTTGGTGGCTCGATTCGACATGGACGAATATGACGAGTACATTGTTTGTTCATAACTAATGCTTGTCAATCAATTTCTGTGGCCATTTAAATTTGGCCTTTCTAACCGAACTGCTTTTTTCTTACTCGGTTTTACCCGAATGATACTCACCTTTAGTTGTTATCTTTCCTATTCTTGTCTGTATGTAGAATAGTAATGCGCACGATACTACTGCCGCTCAAGCTAGGAAGGGAAGAGATATTCAAGGGATACCCCAGGAGAGGCTCGGATAACAAGAAAGAAATATAAAGGCACAATACTAGAATAGTATAAGAATTACGAAAACATGCCTCAACTGGAGAGGGATCCAAAAAGGTGGTCTATTTGATCCGATTATACTAGTTGTTTCCTTCACCGTATTTCCCATTGGCTTTGTTTTTGATGTTATTTTATATGAATTAACTTTATGCGCCTTCATTGCTAATAGGACGCAAAAACACCGAGAAAGGAGGGTTGTACTATGTATTCGACGTAATTCAAGATCTGTGAAATCAACAATTTTACATTTTCAGTGATTGTAATAGCTTATTATGGCAAAATTGCTTTATAATTTTGAGGTTAACTTGGATGTCTTAGAATAATTGTGAAGTCGGAAAAACTCTATCTTAGAATAATTGTGAAGTCCGGAAGAACTCTATTCATTTCTCTTATTGCATTGCATTCTTGCATGTTTAGTCTATAACTTAGTCGCAAGATTGAGTGCATATGACTTTCTTTGTGATAGTGGATGCTCAATGCTAGCTAGTTTTACGTATCTCACATCATAATTATTCTCTTGTGGATCATCATCGGTATCTCTTGGATGCGTTTTCCAGTTACTTTGTAGTTGTAATTTTCACATCAGTTATAACTTATTACAATATTTACAGTCTATTCGGATTAGTACAAAATTAAGGAATCATTAGGGTTTTAATTTTGGCGGCCTTTTACCGAGATTATTAATGATTCTTTCTTTGAGTTGCGTTAGTTAAAAAGAAAAGGCTGCTGTATTGTGATCTGTCGTAGAGGGATAATAAGTCTAGTTGTTACTTGTTAAAGTGAACAGATGAATGCTACCTTTTGCATTTTTGCGAAGAAGTTTAAAGTTTTGACCAGATGAATGCTACATTTTGCATTTTTGTGAAGAAGTTTAAAATTTTGACCAGAACAGTGTGGAATATTGTGTATCCTGAAATTGTACGTGTGTGTGTGTGTGTATATGTATCAAATTATATCATGCTTTGGGATAAGTTGCATAACTCTGTCACAAGTTTACTGACTTGTAAGCCTGTATATACATAGAAAAGATGAGATCCCAAACAATTACACACGCGAAGAGAGTCAAATGGTGGTGTCTAGAATTAAGATAATTTTCCATTATTGTTATTGTTTGTATTTTATGTTTTTGTTAATTATTTGAGAGAAATACTTGATACTTTTATTTATAGGATGATGTTAAGAAAGCTCGTGAAACGGAAGGTGTTGAGGCTGCTAATAAATTGATTCATGATGGCGGACCTAACTGCTAAGATCAGGGATCAACTTCAACAAGAGACGGATGAAAAACTTGACAAAAAAGTTCGAGAAATGATGAAAATGTTGGTCGAGAAGAATCCAAATTTGAACTTAAAGATTGATGACTCTCAGAAATCAGTCGAGGAGTCCTATGGCGGTGACAATGTCACTCCTTGACTGATCTCATCATTTTATATTATGCTAGCTAAGTGACTTAAGTAGTTTTGTTATATTTATGGATTGTGATCGTAACTTGTTCTTAGCTATTATGGATTGAATATTAGCAGTCATGTATTTTGGATGTTGTTATGGTTGACATTGTTTTAATGGTATCGACTGTTTTATGGTAATATTTATTTTCCAATATAACATTTTGCTTTTTAGCATGAAAAATGTTGGTAAAAACCTGCCAAAATGTAGCCATAGACTATAATTTATAATTCTTTCTGCTGGCAAAATATAAAAATTGTGTTGGCAAAGATTAAAAGTGTGTTGGCAAAAGTTATAATGGTTTATATATAAGTGTAGCCATAGTGTTAAAGTTGTTGGTAAATATGTCAAAGTGTTTCACAATTTAATGTTACATTAGACCTCATGAGTGTTGGCATAGGTCTACGGCTACACAAATCTTTGTGTCACCAAATATATAAAAGTGTGGCCTTAAGTCTACAGCAACACAAAATCTAGTGTAGCCACAGACAATAAAAGTGTTGGCATAGGGGTCTATTGCTACACTTTTTTAACATGTTACCAAAAACAAGAAAAGTGTTACCTTAGACCCCTATGGTTGCGGCCGTTTTTGTAACACTTTCGAATTTGGTCAAAGTGTAGCCATAGCATGTTTTTCTACCTTCAGCAACACTTTTTGGACTTTTGAACACAGTTTTTCAGGTGTTGCTGAAACCCATATATGGTGTAGTGCTATGAATAATTATATTCATGACATTCCCCTTGATTTTCATTGTACTAAAAAATAGTGCTCTCGATAAGGTGCCTCGTTAAAAATCTTCCGAAGTAAAAACTCAATAGGAAGAACCCTAGTGAAGAAAAGGACGCAATGCACATTGTTTCCCCTGATAACGACATCATTTAAAATTCTTAAGGCGGCGCGTTTCAATTTTTTGCCTCAAAATTTTTCAAAGGTTGATGTAGGCAAGATTTGGTGAAGAAATCTACCAAAATGTCACTTGAAGGAATTTTTTAAACGTGAATACCGCCTTATGTTGAAGATCGTGATTCGGTTCAGGACAGTCGTGGCGTGCTAGTAAAGAAGAATTTAGAGAAATGCACTTCGTCCTATCACTTTTGAAGAAACCATCTTTTAGTTGAGATATACAAGCTGCGTTGTCCTCATATATCATGGCTGGGACTTCTTCCATTGGATTTAGGTCACACATTTTACCCGTGTGTTCGAAGACAGATCTTAACCAAACACACTCACGACTTGCCTCATAAATAACTCGAATTTATGCACGGTTAGAGGACGTAGCAATTAATGTTTGTTTAATAGAATGCCAAGAGTTAGTGGTACCTCTGTACGTAAATAGATAAGCTATTTGGGATCGGGCTTTGTGAGGATCAGATAAGTACCTGCATTTGCATATCCAATTAAACAACAATTTGAACTGTTAGAGTAATGTGAGCCGATATTCAATGTTCTTTGCAAATATTGAATAATATTTTTCACATCGTTCCAATGTCTTCGAATAGGTTAAGAACTATATCTTGCTAATAAATTTACAGCAAATGATATACCGAGCCTGACATTGCTATCAAGATAAGTTAGTGCACCGATTGCACTTAGATATGGTACTTGCGGAATAATTATTTCTTAAGTATCTTTAGGGGGTCGAAATGGGTCCTTTTTCACATCAAGTGGCCCTTACCATCATAAATGTAGATAATAGGTGTGTTTTGTCCATGTAAAAATGTTTAAGCATCATTGATGTATAAGATGATTGATGGAAGGAAATGCCATTATCCAAGTGCTCAATCTGAAGACCTAACCATAATTTACTTTTACCAAGATCTTTCATCTCAAATTCCCTCTTTACGGGAATCACGAGATTTGATATCTCTTTACGAGTTTTAATGATATTCAGATAAATCATCAACAAGCAGTCTTGGAGTAAGTAACGGTACCAGCATTCATAGACAACAATGATCACATATTCGGATCCGGATCTCTTGGTAAAAAAACATGGGCATATTCGATCATCAATATAACCATCATTGATTAAAAATGTTCTTAAGCGATTATAAAACATACGACCTGACTGAATTAATCCATAAAATAATTTATTTAATTTAACTGCATATATATCCCACGAGTTCCTATCTTGATATCAGGTACCTTATATCCTTCAGGGATCTCATATATTTGATTCTATAATGAGCCGTACAAATTGGCTGTAATAACATCCATAAGATGCGTTTCCAATTTTTCTTGTACTGCCAAACTTGTAAAATATTGAAAAATTATTAAATCAGCACATGAGAGTATCCCCATAAGCATTTGGGTAAAATCTTATGAAATAATTCATGCTTTACGTCTCAATAATTTTATTTTTCTCATTCCTTTTACGCACAAATATCCATTTATTTCCTAGAGGTTTGACACTATTTGGTGTTCTGACTATCGATCCAAAAACTTTTTGTTTTGCAAGAGAATTTAACTCTTCATTCATTGCGTCTTTACACATTATCCAGTCGCTTTTTCTACATTCATCAACTGATGTAGGTTCAAGATCCTCATTTTCTTCCATTACATTGAGTGCCACATTATATGCGAAAAAATCTCGATGGTTATTATAATATCTTGGCGAAACTTCTTGTTTTTGTACTCTTTTACTATTGGTATTCATATTTTACTCATACTTTGGATAATTATATTATATTATTGTTTTTCTTACTCAACTTGGTAGAAGTTTGTTGTCACTTATGTTGTATTGTACCATCAGGGGCTAAATACGGCTGTATACATGGATGTTATGGCCGTAACACATTGGTGATATGGCAGTATGAAGATTTTGGTACGATCATATATGTGGTTTGAGTTTTTGGTTCTCGACATAGAATTGTACGTCGGTATATGTTGGAATACGGCCATATATGTGAAGGTTACAACCCTATATTGAAGGATATACGCTAGTATGTTGACTGCTGGAGCTACTGGACTGTGTTCATATTTTTTCCTTGGGATGAAGAGTACGACCATACGAGTACAAACTATACATATCTTGAGTTATGGTCGTGATTGACTTATGTTACCGTCATATGTACCTTGAAGTTACGGCCGTATGTGTATGTCTATTGGTTTCATAAGTTTTCGATGTAAGGTTTGTATGAGAGTGAGCATGCATGGCTATGATCGTGTATAGACTACATAGTTGTATATTACTAAGGTAAGGCCATATTGTTGACCTTCAGTGTGAGTGGATGACAACTGTGCAAGGCACGACCGTATGTAGTGTACGTACTGCCATATGTTGGAGAGTTAAGGTCGTAATATTTGGAGATAAGGTCGTATCTCATGGCATTATAGACTTCAGCTCGGGTTTTAAAACCCATTCACTTTATTTCTTCACATTTTCGAGAGAGAGAGAGAGAGAGAGAGAGAGAGAGAGAGAGAGAGAGAGAGAGAGAGAGAGAGAGAGAACTAGAGTTCTTGGAGAGGTTGTGAGTTCTAAACACTTGAGTGTTCGTGGAATTGATCGTCTATAATAATTTTTGAGCTTGTGTAGAGTATTGAAGTGGATTCAACCGAGGGTTTCTATCCAAATCTCTAAGAGGTAATTGTTCGTCAACTTGAATTCTATTTTTGAAGAGCTTATGATGTGTATGGAGTTATAATCATCATGTATATGAGTTTATATATGATTATGAGATGAGTATGATTAATCATTGAGGTTCTTGGAATTTTGTTGAAGAACAATTTGATATTGGATTACGATCTTGAAATATTCGATTATATGTTGATATAATCATAGATCATAATGTTTATTTCGATTATAAGTTGAAGTAACCGAAGGATAGGATGTTAGAACATATTATCATGCTTTAAAAGAAAGATGATAAATTGTTCATGGTGTTCTGGTGTTCTTGAATAAACCAATTATTTTTGTAGATTATTGATATTGAATGAATTGTATTATGTTCAAGGTTCTTCGAGATATTGTTGATTTTCATTGGAGGACGTTTGTTCATGGAAGGACATTTTTCTCCAATATTCAGGCAAGTTAATTCTTGCTCGGTTATGAAGATAAAAATGCTTATGATTGTTGTACGTCATTTTTCTTATGCTTTACTAATTGTGATTCATAAAGGGGTATTTGGTTGATCGTATTGATTGTTTCCTAGTGATCCCAAGACCGTTGTTGATATCGTTGACCGTGTTGATAATTTGTTATTGGTATATTGTTGTTTCATTTCGATGAGTTTATTTTGATCCTTATTGGTACATATTGATTTGTTGGCTTGTTGTCATTTTGATATCATGATATCTCTAGAGTTATAGTCTCGGTTGATATGTGTAGAATTTTTACTCGGGCATATGATATTCATATGTTGGTTTTTGTCTCACGTTGGACTTTGCACACGAGGCAGTTACTCTGTGAGACTAATTATGTACAAGACCACATGTGTATTCTATCGATATGCATTGGTGGCCTGTAAGAACACATCTATATTCCAGGCATAGCATGATGTCCGTCTTTTCGAGCCGTGTTAGGTCGTTCATACACCATGTGTGATTGAGTGTATTTGACAATTGTGATTGTCGTTTATTCATACTTTTTTGTATTGAGTATGTTCAACACCTTGAGCTTTGTTATCTTGCATAGCTGACCCTATGGTCATGGGTGAAATATGTGTTTGTATCATATGTTAGGTCAAGGGAAGGCAAGGGCACATGATGAACACGGTGACGGCAAAGAGTTTTAAGGATACTAGTCTGGGAGCCCAAGTGGTCTTGTTGTATTATTGTATTTTCATTACACTACATTGAACTTTTTATATTTTGGGAGCCATATTGGTTTGGTATATTTCATCTTTATATGGACTATACTTATATTTTTGGATGATCCTGTTGATTGATTGGCGTAGTCGGTCAAGTACGTTATAAACTCCTTATACGGGTGTTTGGTAATACAACGTTGTTATGTACCACATTTATATTACGTATTAATTACTATTATTTTGGTTCGCCTAGTGGGTCCCAGTTGGGGGCACATGGCACTGTAATGCTCGCCATTTTGGGAGTGTTACAAAAGATGGTATCAGAGTCGTTGTTTTAAATACTTCGCGTTCAGATCGTTTCTTTTTGTGAGTCATTATTGTTTGGATTAGTATCAAGAGATCTTCGTTTCACATGTTGCATGTGCAATGCCGAGCCCTACCTCTGAAATATAATAAGCGATTCTTGTACCTTGTTTTAATTGCGGACAAGATGAATCGAATTGGTGATTTGATCTTTAGTGATCATGTTGGAGTCTATTATTTATTGGTATTCTCGGTTGATTCGGTCTTTGTTGATCGTGTTGGAGTCTATCATTATTGGTTTTCTCGGTTGATTTGATCTTTGTTGATCATGTTGGAGTATATTATTTTGTTGATATTCTCATTTGATATTTTCGACTTATGCTGATGTTGAAGATTTTGAGGCACGAATGGTGCGGTTGTTAAATTAACAATTATGTTTTGAGCAGGTGGCTCATTGTTGCTATTAACTTAATGTTACTGATTGCTTGATTGGACGTGTTTGAGCTATGCTCATGATTTTTATGTCATGCTTTCAGTATGGAAAGAGGAACTAGAGGACGTGGCTGAAGGGGCGGAGCAGGCCAAAACCCAGAACCATGAGTTAACACGCGTGCGAACACATCGGTGGATTGGGGTTCGAAGGACAGTGATGCCGCCAACTCAGTTGATAGCGTTGTTGTTTCACCGGTGGCCAGTCCCATTTAAGAACTCGTACCCCTGGGGCTGAACAGAATGAGGGTGTGCGAGGCAACCTTTACTATTTAATAGAGGGCATGGTTGCCCAGATGACGCATATGGCATGACTGGTGGAGACTATGCAGGCCTCTACTCTCATGGTCAACAAAAAGACCCCCAGCCGCCACCTCTGGCATTTGGGGGAAGTGTGGGTAGTTACCTTGGCAATAACTCTCGCCAGCGTCCGCCTACTTTTGAGGGCTCATCTGAACCGGATGATAATGTTCATTGGCTCGAGCATTTGGGAAACTCTTCGACATATTAGGATGTCCGAAAGAGAACAAACTTGGTCTAGCAACTTACTATCTTAGTAAGGACGCTCATTATATGAAGCCCGTGTTCGCTATTTATTTTGCTACCCCGTAAGTGTACGGAGTAGATGTAGGAAGTGGCTATCATGGTCATATCCACAGAGACTAATTATTCTTATTGTATCAAGTATTAGATTCTAGTGCTTCTAATTTTATCTAGATGATCGAACTTTTGATAAAGTTAATAACTAAAGACTAGAATAATAAAACAAAAACTAAACTAGTCGCAGTATTTAGAAAGAATTATGCATTTAAAAGATAGATTCCAAGACTATGTTTCAATTGATTGCTAGGGTTAATAGGATTGGGTTTCAATTGATCTCATAACTATTTTTAAGTCCCTCTCGAGATGCATTAAAACATAGATTAAATAACCTATAATAATGTCCCCATGTACAATAGATTATATAACTCCAAAAAGCTACAAGACCATTAATTCATCATAATCAATCACCGATATCTCGATTCTGTAATCAATTATGTCAACTACTTGATACCTATTAATGCCCTCATCTCTCGAATTATGAGCAATTAAGTTAAAAATGTAAAGACCTTGATTAGATACTAAACATTAACTAAAACCAAGTGACTGAAAAGGGAATTAAAGTAATAAGTAAATATAACAATCAGTCCCCCAAAACTCATCACAAATCAATATATGTACTCCCATGTCCGGAATCTGACAAATTAGTCGGACATAGCTAAACAATAATTCATAAACAAATTATTCATAAGCATGTTCGAACCATGACAAAAGATAAAAGAGAAAGGAAGAAGATAAAACTCGGATGATGATTTCTCGATCTTGATTTTATCCTTGCACTCGATCTCTCTTCGATGACTTTGATTCCATCTTGATGGTTTGTATAGCCTCCTAAACCCTTCTTAGACTTGATAATTCATAAAATTGGCCTTTGTGGTCCTTTTATAGACGCTAAATAGGGTCCAGTGCTGTTAAAATGCGTCAGAAATGTCAAAATATGGAAATCTGACCGTAGAGTGACTCGGTCGTGTCATTTAACATGGCCCGCCGCCCGCGTCGAACTGCTACATACATTTTTATCTGCACTGAAACACGAATGGCGCCTCGGCAGTGTCGTTTGACACGGCCAGTGTCATTTCACACGGTCTAGACCGTTTCGCCCTGTTCGTCTCCATTTTTAGTCTTTTTCGGCTCGTTCTCTTATCCACGCATCACCTGCTATATTTTGGGGGTCGGGAATTCATTCATGCTTGATAATAACCTTAAAATGCCTATAAATGCAATAAATAATACCAAAGCATAATCGAGTCCAACAAACGGACAACTAGGTATAAACACTACAAATCCACAACTCAATATCAATAACTACGAGAAAAATACTACAAAAAGATGTGTAAAATTGCGTGCGACAAAATCCCCCAAACTTAAACATTGATCATCACGAGCAATACACTTTAAAATAAACACTCCTAAGGGAACTCAACCCTCAACGCACCTCAAATGACCATTATGAAAATTCATCAATACACCTCAAGTAATGAATAAGTCGAGGTTCTTTAAAGTTTTCAAATCTCCGGGGTAATTCCTTAACATCATAGCCCATGCTTGAAAAATATAAACCTCACGTCCAAGTGTATTCACCCACTCTCAAGTGTATAAAGGGATGTGTATACGCTCCAAACTCATTCAATGAAATAAGAATTTCCATAAGCTTGCCAATTGTGCACATCACTACCACTACTTTGTGACGTAAATTTGTGAATTAAAAAGAACTTCAATGGTTATAATATAGGCTTTTTGGTCGGGGTAGGATAAATATGGCTCAAGTAACTTTGACTTGAGCAAATTAGAATTACATCACACTAATAAAATCGCACCCATTAAACACTTAAGAAGCTCAACATCTTAAAATTTTCTTCTTTCAACCTCTTAGTTTATGTTACTCTCGAAGGCGCTTCTGGAAGTGAAAAGCGCAACCTTATTTTGCCAGCTTTTTTCTTTTGTTACTGTCCAATTATCTGGGCAAATTATCCAGGCAGACCCGGTATGACCCTTCATGTAATATACAACACCATTTTTATAACATTCTTTTTTTTTCCTTCATCTTATTTTGATAAATAGATATGAACCAACCCAGACATGAGACTAAAACAAACTTCCCCAATTGCCACTTTCAAATGTTCTTCATTTGTCCTACTACTAATTAATTCTAAAAAAAACTCAAGTATAAGAAATGGATATAAGGGAATGAAAATCTCATTATGTGGCTAATAATAAAATATGCTTAAGGCTCAACTGGGTTAACTGGGAAATTAACAAATATCGGGTAGGTTAACAGGATTGAAGGGTAAAATAAAAAACCACCTAAAATCACTTTCACTAGTTTGCACACACTTGTGCTTCCGAATAAGATACCAAAACAGGCTCTAGAGTCCTAAGAAATGAACGGTACACTCAAAAATAAACTTGCATATTCAATGATGCACAAAGGCTCAAAAGCTCACAAATTAAAAATTTGTTCATACCTCAAAGATATTGAACTACTTAATCAATTCCACACATTTTGATCGAAATGACAAAATAAATTCTGAGGCATCCAAGACAAGAATTCATTCTTCCGAGTTTTTATCAAAAGCAAAATACTCTAATAAAACACAAATAACAATGAAAACTACCAACTAAAATAAAAAAATATGAAAATAATATATATGCTAAAGCAATAAACCTGAAATGCATACTATAGGTAATGACAAAAAAAACAGTATTTTCTTGACCGAAAACCTCTCCCCCAAACCCGAATTAAATGATATTACCTACGAGAGCATAAATTTAAAAGTCGAGGTCAAGAAATACTTACAAGTGGACTATGGAGGAGGAGCCTTGATCACCCACCGTCGATTATTTGAACATCATCAATCAGCTACTTTTCATTCTTTGCTTCATCCTCCTCTCAGGCATGCTAAATATTTTTTTTCCACCCGATCGACACGGCCCATATCAAATGACACGGCTGTGTTGCACTATCGCCTAAAAAATAAAATGTCCCTGTACTGTGACACGGCTCGTGTCATTTGACACGACCGTGTCATGCCTGCTGCACAGTTTCCTCCTCTGGAGATGTTTTCTTGCAAAATTGATATCAAAACTCAAACCGATCAGTCCAACAACTGAAAATAAGCTACACAAAAACAAAACAACCAAAAAACACCCACAAGACAAAAACTAATGAACTAACAAAAAACGAGTCTGCAGCAAGCGCTAAGTTTAAGGCTTCATCCAGTCGCTTGTTTCACTCTATCCAGTATCCAAAGCATATGATGTGTCCCTTCCATCCATTTTACTGCTCTTCCGTTGAGGCCTACACCATTATCGTGAAGTTTGTTGGGATCGACGGTGGGCATAAAGATCGCCACATACTCCTTCTCATTATGTGTAGGGAAAAGGAATATGTTGCTCAAGCCTTTAAGGTGTTGAAAGATACATAAGTTTTGATTCATACCTTAAAGCTCAAAATCTCTCAATATCTCAACAGGTACTTCTTGTTCTTGAATAGATGTCTCTATAGTGTAGGTTGGAATTGATGGTGGCTTTTCCCCGTAGATTGCATCTTGTAATGCGTCTTGCTCTTCTTGACTCAGCTCTTCCACATCATTATTCTCAATTTGTGGTTGGTAAAATATGTCTTCCAATCAACACACTAGAAAATATGAGTGCCCTTTATTGCACAACCAACCAACTGGAGTACTTAAATCGTCCATCAAGCGCTACCTGGGATGACCAAACAAACCAAGAAGTAGCCAAGAATAAAAACAAAACAAGAAAAAAATATCTAAAGTAAGACTAAAAACACTTATTATAATATCAATACTAATAAAAATAAATTAATCCCCGAAAACGGTGCCAAAAACCTGTTCGCTATTTTTTTTGCTACCCGCAAGTGTACTAAGTAGATGTAGAAAGTGGCGAGTAAGGTCGTATATGCAAAGACTAATTATTCCTATTGTATCAAGTACTACATTATAGTATTTCCAACTTTATCTAGACGATCGAATTTTCGCTAAAGCTAATAATTAAGATGGATAATAAAACAAAACCAAACAAGTCGCAGTATTTGGAATGAAGAAAATATATAGGTTTAAAAAATAGATTTCAAGGCTAGGTTTCCATTGATTGCTAGGATTAATCAGATTGGGTTACAGTTAAAGTTCTAGTAGTCTTCCCAATATGAAGATCACACCGGTATTTTAAAGTCCCTCTCGAGATGCATTAAAATATAGATTAAATAACCAATAATGATGTCTCCATCGACCATAGATTAGATAACTCCAAAAATCTCACAAGACCATTAATTCATCCTAATCAATTACCTATCTCTCGATCTCGTAATTAATTATGTCAATTACTTGAGACCTATTAATGCCCTTCTATCGAATTATGAGCAATTAAGTTAAATATGTAAAGACATTGATCAGATGCTAAATATGAACTAAAACCAACTAATTGAAAAGAGAATCAAAGTAATAAGTAAATATAACAAACAATCCTCAAAAACCCATCACAAGTCAATGTACCCCCATGCCCGGAATCTAATAAATTAGCCACACATAGCTAAATAACAATTCATAAATAAATTATTCATAAGCATCTCCGAACTAGGGTAAAATATAAAAGAGAAAGGAAGGAAGGAAGAAGATAAAACTCGGATGATGATCTCTCAATCTTTATTTGATCCTTGCACTCATTCGCTCTTCGATGCCTTTGATCCCCTTTTGATGGTTTTTATAGCCTCTAAACCCTTCTTAGACTTGATAATTCAGAAAATTGGCCTTTGCGGTCCTTATATAACCGCCAAATAGGGTATAGGGCTGTTAAAATGCGTCTGAAACGTCAAAATATGGAAAAATCTACACCTTCCCGTCTCGTTTGTGTCATTTGACACGGCCTGCGTCGAACTGCTCAGAAAATACATTTTTATCTGCACTGAAACACGACCATGGCCTCGGCAGTGTCGTTTGACACGGATAGTGTCGTTTGACACGGTCCTTACCATTTTGCCCTATTCATCTCCATTTTTTAGTCTTTTTTGGCTCATTCTCTTATTCGTGCATCACCTGATATATTTTAGAAATCGAAAATTCGTTCATGCTTGATAATGGCCTTAAAAATTCCGGTAAACAGAATGAACAACACCAAAGCATAATTGTGTCCAACAAACAGATAACTAAGTATAAACACTACAAATCCACACACTTAATACTAATAAGTACGAGAAAAATACTACAAAAAGATGTGTAAATTATGTGCAAACAACCCACTGATGGCGTTTGTGTCTGGGACAATTTCAAGAGTCTCTCGCCAGAGAGGTATTATTTGGCCCCTCTCAGAGAGACCAAATTATTTGAGTTGCTAAATCCAGATCCTTCTGATGAGGATGATGTGTTGACTATTGCCGCCAAGTTTCAATAACTTCTCATGTTTGCCTCTTTGATTGTTCGGTCGGAGGCTGATAAAATAAAGTACTTCAGTAGGAAGTTGAAGCCTCGAGTGAGAGCTCACTTGATTAATATCCACTGCATGATGCTGCATGAGTTTATTGAGAAAGCTCTCGAGTTTGAGCTTACTTTGAAAGAGATTGCTAAGAAGTAACCACCATCTTCTGTAAAGCGATAGCGGAACTAGAACCATCGAAGGTAGTAGGGTGTAACACCCCCGATATATTCAGGAATATTACAGCGCCGAAAATCCTTTACATAAGAATTTACAAGGCTGAATAAATGAAACGACAATGACAGATACCAACTTATGAAATCACTAGAAATAAAATACGACAGTTCTGGTTCAATACCGAAAATACAAATGTCCAAATGGAGAATATTAATACATCACTGAAATCCAAACATCACAAATTACGACGTACTCGAGTACTTATTAAATAACCAACAACAGATAATAAACCCGACCGGAACATCACTCTGCACCCTCGTCGTCATGCAGCTCCAGTGGTTGTTTCCCCGCTCTCCTGGATCCTGAACATAAACAAATATTCACCCCCGAAGAGGTTAGCACAATGATGCTAGTACAAGTACCACAACATATTATTCAGCATCTCATGAATAATAATAACGTAAATGACAAAATACTAACGAGTCTTCTCCTATGAGAAACTCATAAATAACATACACAACTGATAATCACAACATGATATCATAACATACACATGGTAATTCTGACGATCCAGCATTCACTGTCTAGAACCCACGATGATCCTGTCAGACCAACCCGTGGTGGAAAAAACCGTCCGATGATCCAGCGCATGCTAGCATAGATCCCCCGATGATACCGTCGGACCAACACGAGGTGGATATACAACAATGACATCTATGCACGACAATATGTATAACATCAATACGTAAAACAAATAAGGTACTTGCCTCGATTTGAAGACAAGAATATTACTTCCACGAAAAACGAAACACTCGAAGGTCGCCCCCTTTAATCAATCACGTAGCAAGCTCGAACCTTAACAAAAGAAATAATATAGAATTAATCTCACATCGTACGAATGTCTAACAATCCAATTACGTCCGAAAGTTCATAAAATGCAATCTTCCTGAACTGTTTAGCGTACGCTAAGTATTATACGTAGCGTGCGTTAAGCCTGCTCGTTAGCGCACACAAACAACGAAGCCTAGCGTACGCTAACTATGCACGGTCAGTAGCTCACCGATCAGCCGACTGACTCACCTGATGACCTAACGTACGTTACGTACCAAACGTAGTGTACGTTAACTCATGCCCGATAGCGCACGTTAATCTACACAACTTAGCGTGCGCTAAACGTGTAGGACAGTACACTACTGGGCAGTAGACTTGTTCTAATGGTGATGAAACTCATGAAATCTTCAGTGATAATACATGTCATCTCCATGTAAATCATGCTCATACGGTTTATGACTGATCTTACGGATAACAACAACTTTGAGATACAAGGATACGTATAATCATCACAACACCATAATCCATCTTGATTACAATTCTCATGCGAAGCTTGGTGTTCTTAAGGTCGACGCACTAGATTTCAATATCATCATCACATCCTGATTTAACCATGGAGATAAACTAACAATTCCAGCTTATAAGAAAGGATGCAATCTAAGATGATTCTTTCTTAAGTCCTTATAACCAAAAGTGATATCACCTCCAAGTTTATGATCAATATAACAACATAAATCATACGGATAATAAATTTCAGAATGTTCCTCTCATCACTTGACGTACTAAGATTCCAACTACGAGGTTCCAACGACAATTTCATAAGCATAAACATTCCAATCTTCTAAACATGATGTTTGTTGAATAATTCACCAAAGGAACTCAATATCTTGCTAGTATGATCATCTTATTCTTTAGAATCCGAATCTAAGGCTGGAGATAGAATTAACATACCTTAATATGACGAAATCACTGAACCAAAAAGGTAGAATCCGACTCCAGTTGGTTGTTTGCCGAATCAAGATGTTTCTCCACTCCAATGATCAAACACAAGTGACATTCAATCTCCAATGATAATGTAAATGTGTTCTAAGTGTGTTTAAGGAAGATATAATGTTCTCTGGTCTCTCAAGAACGCAGGATGCTCGAAGGAAATGAGAACAAAATGGAGTGTTGTCCCTTATATAAAGTTTCTGCACAATAGCTGATTAGCGCACGCTATCATACAATCCTTAGCGCGCGCTAATAAGAGTTGACTATAAAACTGTCCAGGTTCATTCGTGGGAATCTTATCTGGACCCATGTCCCGGCTGGCACATGTGCTAGCCACCCAGCTCAATAATTGATGGCCTAGCGCAGGCAATTCTTCACTTGTAGCGTGCGCTAGTTGTAGCCCGATAACGCATGTTAAGTTACATTCTTAGCGTGCGCTATCATGAGTTTGCATGAGAGATTTTGCATGTTGTTATACTTATGTACAAGGATACAAATGTGAGAAATATCATACTCCAATTATCGAGATCACAATTCCGAATAATACAGGGTTCAAGTACAGATGAAATACACAGTAATAAATCCGGATATTACATACTCTCCTACTAAAAAGGAGTTTCGTCCCGAAACTCAAGACGAAAATAACTCTGGATATCTGGACTTCATGCTATCTTCCGTTTCCCAAGTGGCTTATTCCACCCCGTGGCGTGACCACTGAACTTTGACCAAAACGATTGGTTTGTTCCTCAACTGTTTAACTCGACTCTCGAGTATCATAACTGGTCTCTCTTCAAACGTTCCATCCCGAGCGACTTCGATCTCGCCGAAATCAATGACATGACTAGGATCCAGTATATATCTCCGTAACTGGGATACGTGGAACACGTTATGAACATGGCTCAATGACGGCGGCAATGCCAATCTGTATGCCAACTCTCCAACTCTCTGAAGGATCTCGAATGGTCCGATATATCTCGGACTCAGCTTTCCCTTCCTTCCAAAACGAAAAATTCCCCGAGTAGGAGAAACCTTTAAAAGTACGTGGTCTCCAGTACTGAACTCCAATGTGCGACGGCGTACATCCGCATAAGATTTCTGTCGACTCTGGGCGGTCAACAGCCTTTCACGAATCAAGGCTATCTTCTCTCGTGTCTGCACGATCAACTCCGGTTCTGTCCCAATCAAGTCTGATGAATCGTCCCAACATAGGAGCGATCTGCATCTCCTCCCGTATAATGCCTCAAACGGTGCCATCTTAATAGAAGCATGCCAACTATTGTTGCAGGTAAATTCAATCAATGGTAGATGAACTTCCCAATCATTTGACCAATCTAAGGCACAGGCCCTCAGCATGTCTTCCACTGTTTGAATGGTCCTCTCGGATTGTCCATCAGTCTGCGGGTGATAAGCTGTACTGAAGTTCAATTCGGTTCCCAAGGCCTTATAGACTGCTTTCCAAAAATGTGATAAAAAGCGACCGTCTCGGTCAGAAATAATGGTCTTCGGCGTACCATGCAGTCGGACTGTCTCTGAAATAAATACTCGTGCCAACCTCTATGGTCCCCACGTGCCCTTAATGCCTAGAAAATGAGCTGATTTGGTTAAACGATCAACTAGCACCCAAATCATATTCATTCCTGTCTTGGTTCTCGGCATACTAGTGATAAAATCCATTGATATGTCCTCCCACTTCCATTCAGGAATCGGGAGCGACTTCAACATTCCGGCAGGTCGTTGATGCTCGATCTTAACCTGCTGACAAGTCAAGCATTTCGAAACATAGTCCGCTACATATTTCTTCATGTAGCCCCACCAGAAATTCTGCTTCAAGTCCTTATACATCTTACTGGTGCCTGGGTGGATAGAATAGGGAGAGCTGTGAGCTTCCTTCATAATTGTCTGTTTCAAAACATCGACATCGGGAACACAGAGTCGGTTCTGAAATCTCAAAACTCCATCATCATGAATTACGAATCTGGGGGCCTTCCCCTTGATCACTTCATCACGTAACCAAATCATCAGAGGATCATCTATCTGCATAGATTTGATTTCTTCGGTTAATGATGAAGTTATTTCCATCACGCACAGTTGTCCTTGGACCCTTTGTAACCATACTTCAATTCCTTCTCGAATCATCTCTCGTTGAATGTTGAGCTGGGAGGTCAGAGTCTCCAGCATTTGGATAGAAACAGGCTTGCGGCTGAGTGCATCGGCCACTACATTCGCTTTGCCTGGATGATACAAAATTTCCAAGTCGTAGTCCTTAATCAGCTCTAACCATCTTCTTTGCCGCATGTTCAACTCTTTCTGACTGAATATGTATTTGAGACTTTTGTGATCCGTAAAGATCTGACAGTGAGTCCCGTACAGATAATGACTCTAGATTTTCAAAGCAAAAACTACTGCTACTAGCTCCAAATCATGCGCTGGGTAATTCACTTCATGAGGTTTTAGCTGGCGTGACGCATAAGTGATCACCTTATCATTCTGCATCAATGCGCATCCGAGTCCTTGGTTCGAAGCATCACTGTAAACTATAAATCCCCCAGTTCCCTGTGGAAGTGTTAAAATCAGTGTTGTCGTCAATCTCCTCTTTAATTCATCAAAGCTATTCTGGCACAACTCGTTCCACTCAAACTTTTGTGTTTTCTGCAGTAGTCGAGTAAGTGGGCGGGAAATTTTGGAAAACCCTTCCATGAACCGACGATAATACCCAGCAAGTCCTAAGAAACTTCGGACTTCTTTCACGTTCTTTGGAGGCTTGCAATCCATAACCGCTTCGATCTTCTGAGGATCTACTCGGACTCCTTCAGCTGACACGACATGACCGAGGAACATTACTTCCTTTAGCCAGAATTCACACTTAGAGAGTTTGGCGTACAGTTGCTCGCTTCTCAAAAGTTCTAATAAAATCCGCAAATGATGTGCATATTATTTCGTCCTCTTGGAATAAACTAGAATGTCATCAATGAACAACACCACAAATTTATCCAAATATTCGATGAACACTCGGTTCATCAATTGCATGAATACAGCAGGTGCGTTAGTGAGACCAAACGGCATCACTACAAAGTCAAAGTGTCCGTAGCGAGTTCTGAACACTGATTTCGGAATATTAGATTCCTTAATCCTCAGCTGATGATATCCTGATCTCAGATCGATTTTAGAAAATACCGTTGCTCCTTGTAACTGGTCAAACAAATCATCAATCCGTGGCAACGGATATTTGTTCTTAATCGTCATTTTGTTCAGCTCTCGATAGTCAATACACAGTCGAAGCAATCCATCCTTCTTTCGGACAAAAAGAACTGGCGCTCCCTAGGGAGAAACGCTTGGCTGGATATAGCCTTTGTCTAGTAACTCATGTAGCTGCTTTTTCAGTTCATACATCTCGGTAGGTGCCATACGATACGGTGCTTTAGAAATTGGTGTAGCTCCGGGTTCCAGCTCAATGGTGAATTCTACATCCTGTCGTGGAGGTAGTCCAGGTAACTCATTAGGAAATACATCCGAAAATTCGTTCACAACAGGAATGGATGAAAGTTCCACAATTTCGTCTTCCTTCTTCATTGCATAGCACCAATATCCGGTACAACCCTGTTTCAACAATTTGACAGCTTTTATCGCTTTGATCAACTTTCTTGAGCTTCTTGGTTTCCATCCTTCAAACAGTATTTCGGAACCATCATCAGCGATCAGCGAGATATTCCTCCTTCAGTAGTTTACAATAGCTCCATATCGATTAAGCCAATCGTCTCCGAGTATTAGGTCGTCTCCTTGCATTTCTATTACAATCAGATTTGAGAGCCACTCTCTACCTCCAAACGATACAGGGAAATCTCTAGTTTCTAAGTTTCCAACAATTCTCTCTCCACTCGGTAAACCAACAACATAAGGTTCAAAATTATGAAAACCAGAAATATTCAAACGATTTACACAAGACAAGGATATGAATGAATGCGTAGCTCCTGTATCAAATAAAACGCTAACTGGCTGGGAAAGGATCTGGACGGTACCTGATGCGATAGCATCATCCTGATCGTCTGTTCTCCTCATCTCGTACAGACGTGGGGGAACAGATCCGGCATTCAAGGTACCCTTTCGGTCCCACTGTCCTCTACCTCGTCCGCGGCCAAAATTCTGTGGCATCTGAACACTTTGCTGCGTCTGTTGGATACTAGCTTCCTTCTGAACTGGCTGCTGTGTACGGGCTCTAAAATACTTTGCAGCCTCTTCACAGAACACCGCACGATGTCCCTCCCATCCACAATCAAAACAAGTCATGGCAGGTAAGGGGCAATTCTGTCGATAGTGCCCCGTCTGGGCGCAGTTAAAGCATTTCCTGGTGACATCTGTCATGGTTGATGCTGCTCCGAAGTTATTTCCGCTCCTAACTGGGTGGTGCGGAGGTTTCTTGAAAGAATTAAAAGATGACTGGGTCTTGCGGCGCCCGCTGTTCTTATGCTCTGTAAAAGTACCAGAGACTTTCTGCTTCTTGGATTCGGTAAACTTCTCCATTGCTGCTTCCTTGATTTCGTACGCCAACGCTTTATCCTGGTATTGACGGAGAGTGGTACATTCAAAACCGGACATGTACCTCTAGATTTCTGGTTTCATCCTCATATCAAAATGGATCATCATTTCTGCATCTGTTCTGACCAGATGTCGGACAAATGCCAGCTGTTGGTTAAACGTCTTAATTGTCTGGGATACGGGTTCGTCTGATGGCTGAGCGGAGAAAAACTCTCGAACCTTGGCTTCCATCACAAGACGAGGGCAATACTGAGCTTCCATCATCAATTTAAACTCTGTCCAATCAGCATCATGGTCTACTAGCCGGATGGCTTCCCACCACTCGGATGCTTCCCCTATCAGAAAGTACTGGGCAATAGAAGCTCTTCGGTCATTCGGGCAATTAATTCCGGCAAAAAATTTCTCCAATTCCTTCAACCAATGGTCCTAGGTGGGAGTCTCAGAAATACCGTCGAATTTAGGTGGTTGCATCTTCGCCACCTCTTGCAGCCATCGGTCACCTTGATTTCCCATGTCTGGGATCCCTTGCTGCCTATCTCCCTACTGTAATCCCACCGCCACCTGCATTCGGTCCACGACCTGAGTGAAGTGAGTCATCTGGTTCACCACCTGACGAAGGATTTCTGCTACAGCAGGTTCCGGTTTGTTATTGATAGATCTTTGTGCAGAGCGGACAATATCATGCTACGGCGGAGGGGTCCCGGGATGCGACATAATAAATATATATATTACTAATTAATTGCACAAAATCACCAAGAACAGCAATTAATCAAAGATAATAAATGAATCGAAAAATCCCTTTTTAGGAACAAGATGAATAGGCTCAGATCTTCCGAAACCCTAGCAATTGACACCAAGACAATCGTTTTCCACAGAGGAATGCCCGGACCACCGTCGGTCGGCCACTAAGCCCGGTAGCTCCTTCACATTAACCCAGAAACCTCAAAAGAATAAGTATCATTTCCCCATATCTATGACCTATTGGATCAGCTTGAGGGTGTCGCTATATTTTCCAAGGTCGACTTAGGGTTTGGTTATCACCAGTTGAGGATTTGAGTCTAATATTTCGATGGTGGCCTTTCATACTATTTATCGGCACTACCAGTTTGTGATAATGCCATTTGGGTTGATGAAGGCACCGAAAATGTTTATGGAACTAATGAGGCGATTCTTCATTGATTATATGGATCATTTTTTGGTCGTTTTCATCAATGAAATTTTATTACTCTCATGACGCTAGGAGCATGAGCATCATCTCTGTTAGGTTCTTGTTGTGTTGAAGCAAGAATAGCTTTATGGAAAGTTTTCCAGATGTGAGTCTGGATATCCGAGGTGACTTTTATCGGACATATGATATCAGTTGATGAGGTTAGTGTTGACCTGCAGAAAACGGAGGCTATCTGAGATTTGCTACATATGAAAAATGTGAATGACATTTGGAGTTTTCTCGGTTAAATGGGCTATTATAAACGATTTGTGGAAGGTTTTTTCAAGATTGCTCAGCCGCTGACTAATCTTTTGAGTAAAGATAAGAAGTACACGTAGTCACAGACGTGTCAATAGAGCTTTTTTGATCTCAAGATTGATTATTTCTGGGTACCTGTATTGGTATTGCCAGAAGGAATTGAGGGTTTCATGGTGTATAGTGACGCATCGGGGCAAGGACTTAGATGTGTGTTGATGCAGAATGGGAAAGTGATTGCCTTGAGATGGTTGCGACCTTATGAGGTCAACTTGACCCATAACTTAGAGATAACTGTCTTGGTGTTTACTTCGAAAATATTGCCATCACTTGTATGAGGTCGCTTGTCGGATTTTTACTGATCATAAGAGTTTGAATTACATATTTACTCAGAAGGATTTAAATATGCAACAAAGACGGTGGTTAGAGATGATCAAATATTATGCTTGCTCGTTTGACAATCCATAAGGTACTGCAACTGGAGTTTTTTAGACTAGAGATCGAGGAATTGTTACAACGTGTACAAGGACAACTTTGTGCACTTGAGGTGTCATCGTCTCTAGATGAGATCTAAGAGTCGGCAATGGAGCAAGAGTATCAGGACTAAGCACGTTACACATTCATTTTCACCGCGGATAAGGATGAAATAAACCAGGGGAAAGCCCTTGGATTTGTAATCTATGAGGATGGACTTGTGCATTTCAAGAATCGGTTATGTGTACCGAAAAATGGGGAGTCGGAAATGTAACACCCCAAACTAGGCGGATATTACAGTGTCGTGGACCCCGACTGGGACCCACTAGGCGAATGAAAATTAATGACTTAAATAATATAATTTTAGTACCGAACTACATTATATCATCAAATTACTCTGATGAGGAGTTTCATTACAACACACCCAAGATAATACAGAATACATGTATATTTTATATGAAGATAAAATATACAACACTCAATAAAATGAGTATTCAAACGGAAGTCTGCAGCGGAAATATAATGACGTAAACACGAATGACTGAAAAGGACTGGGGCCCCCTACTAGTATCACTGGGACTCCTCGCCGTCAACGTTCAATTCCCATGCTTTAGCCTTGCCATGACCTGAAAACAACATCCCCCAACGGGGTCAGTTACACAGAACAACAATCCTCAAGAGTTGAACAATATACAACAATCACATAAATGAATTAATGAATTAAGTTGAATGATGAGCATCAATGTACGCCCGGATGAAATGCGTAAGAGCACAAGTAGCCGAGTGTCCGGAGTCCCGCATATACACCCGCTATTGGCCTAGATAGTCTCACGGTCCAATGTGTTCGGAGTCCCGCGTATACACATTACCATGCGCACAGTCCAATGTGTCGGGAGTCCCGCGTATACACATGACCATAGTGTGCCCGACTAAAATTCCACGCATGCGCCAATCGGCCATGCAATATAATTCCGGAAGATCACCAGAACAAAAATGACCAAGGTGAGGAGTAATGAATAGGATCCGATAATGATCAAGAACGACTCACCGAGATGAAATAATGATACAACGAGTGATAGTTTCAATGAAATGATTTTGGAACCGTCGTTCCTCGTGAGTTACATGAAGAGTTGATAAATACAAGTCTCGACATGAACGATATATTATGAGTGAATTACATGTATGAATGAACAACAACGTAAGGAATGAATATCCTTTTAACCGAGTAAGAATTTACTTACACAATACTGGTGTTGAAATGTCTTTTCTCGAACAACGTCCTAAAAGAGATGTCGGTCGCTCGAACAACTTTGAATAACACAATTACCAATAATCCGCTCAATATACGTATCAAGCATGAATTACGACTAACTCAAAGGTCGATACAATAATATCCAAACTCATTGAGGCATTCAAACAACCATTTAGCGAACATCAACCCTTGATTATAACCAAAACCCAAATATAACGAAACTAACTCCAAAATGAGTAGTTCGATCCAATAAAACACCTTCAGTGATATCAATATTCCATTAGAAGACTACAACTCGAAGTTACGGCAACTATAATCGGAAACTCCCCAAAACAACCGAAGTTAACATCAAGGGTTCTTGATTAATTCTCCAAATGTTCATCAAATCCAAAAACCATAACAATAAATTCGTAGGAATACATTTATTCAAGGTCGATAATCCATATCTAACATATTCCAACAACAATCCAAGCTTACACGAAGAAATCGGAAGGAAAATACCCAAAATCCAAAATTCTAGATCCAAGAAATAATTACCTTGATTTGATGTGTTGGAGAAGATGAAATGTTGATAAATCCAAATGATAAGCTTGAAGATGATGATGGATGAGTGCAGCTCGAAAAGATCTCTCTGAATCGCCCAAAATCGCCCGGAATCGAAGTGAGAAGTAAAAATGATGAATCTGAGCCGGACTGTCCTATATATAGTAATTCCAGTTTAGCGCACGCTACGACCTGATATTTAGCGTGCGCTAACGGGTTAACCGGACAGTCCAGTGAACTTTGACTGCCTCGTTAGCATACGCTATGAACTTGATAGCGTGCGCTAACGCCCTCCCGATAGCGTGCGTTAACTCCAAATGTTAGCGTGCGCTAGCTAAATACCTGATGTCCAGTGGTCAAGTCCGTAACCTCTGTCCTCGACACCTTTCGCGATAGCGCTGCGCTCACCTTTATCAGCGTGCGCTAGTACCCACTGGACTCTGCTTGATCGGCCTTAGCGCCCGCTACATGGATTGCATAGCGTGCGCTCTCCAAACTTATTAGCGTGCGCTACTTGCCATTGGTAGCGTGCGCTACATCAACTCGACTGCAGTCCAGTGCCTTCTGGACTGTCAGTCTGAACCACGCTAGCGTGCGCTAATACTGAGAGATAGCGTGCGCTACCCATACTCAATTAGCGCGTGCTAATGAAGAGTACGTAGCGTGCGCTACTCATCACACACAGCCAGCTACAAAGGCGACAATGATGATGACCACGGTTCGATCCTCCAACCAGGTAGGACGACGAATAATAACCGATGTACGATACAATTACTCTGATCGGTGAATACAATGAATGAATATGAACGATGAATGATCATTAATGAGTGCATAATTACTGAGTGACAATAATTGAATGATAATTACTGAATGATAATGACTGAATTACAACCGGGTATTACATACACCCCCCTTAAAAGAGTTTCGTCCCCGAAACTAAGGGTCAAAAAACTCGGGATAACTCTCTCGCATACTATCCTCGGTTTCCCAAGTAGCCTTTTCGACTCCGTGTCTAGACCACTGAATTTTAACTAAAGGAATTGTCTTGTTCCTCAACTGTTTGATTCGCCGCTCTAAGACTCGTACGGGACGCTCCTCATATGAATGATCGTCTGCGATCTCGATCTCGTCGAACTGAAGTATGTGACTCGGATCGGCAACATACTTCCACAACTGAGAGACGTGAAACACATTATGAATTCGGCTCAACGCCGGCGGTAAGGCCAATCGATAAGCTAGCTCGCCTACTCGATCCAAAATCTCAAACGGTCCAATGAATCTCGGACTCAACTTTCCCTTCTTCCCAAAACGGAAGATACCTCGACTCGGGGATACCTTGACCAAAACATGGTTACCCGCCTCGAACTCTAATGGCTGACGCCGGTTATCTGCGTATGATTTCTGTCGACTTTGAGCAGTCAACAAACGACTCCTGATCAAAGCTACCTTCTCACGGGCGGCTATAAGCATATCGGGCTCGGTGCCGATTGATTCTGATAAGTCATCCCAACACAAAGGAGATCGACAATGACGACCGTACAAGGCCTCGTAAGGTGCCATCTTGATCGAAGCATGCCAACTATTATTATATGTGAACTCAATCAACGGTAGTTGGGCTTCCCAATCATATTTCCAATCGAGGACACATGCTCTCAACATGTCCTCCAATGTCAGAATAGTCCTCTCTGATTGTCTGTCGGACTGAGGATGAAAAGCTGTGCTGAGATTAAGCTGAGTTCCCATAGCACGATGAACTGATTTTCAAAAATGTGTCACGAATCGCCCGTCACGATCAGAAACGATACTCTTAGGAGTACCATGCAATCTCACTATTTCTTTGATGAACAACTGGGCAAGTCTCTCGGGACCCCACGTATCCTTAATATCAAGAAAATGGGATGACTTAGTTAAACGATCCACAATTACCCAAATTGTATTCATGCCACGACGACTCGTCGGCAAACTCGTGATGAAGTCCATTGAAATATCTTCCCACTTCCACTCTGGAATAGGGAGAGGTTTCAGCATACCCGTCGGTCGCTGATGTTCTATCTTGACTTGCTGACAGGTTAAACATCTCGAAACAAATTCCGCGACTTCTTGCTTCATATTACTCCACCGGTAATTTTGTTTCAAGTCTTTGTACATTTTGCTAGACCCCGGATGAATGTAATAAGGGGTAGCATGAGCTTCTCTCAAAATCGAGTTTTTCAACTCATTGTTCGCCGGTACGCATAACCGATTCATTAACTCCATGAATACCGTAGGTGCATTAGTTAACCCAAACGGCATTACCACGAACTCATAATGACCATAGCGTGTTCGAAATGCTGTCCTTGCGATATCCGACTCTCGAATTCGTAACTGATGATATCCAAATCTTAAGTCGATCTTGGAAAATACTGAAGCTCCCTGAAGTTTATCTAAGAGATCATCGATACGGGGTAGAGGATATTTATTCTTGACTGTCACCCGGTTCAATTCCCAGTAATCAATACATAAGGGAAAAGAACCATCCTTCTTCTTGACAAATAACACTGGTGCTCCCCACGGGGACGCACTCGGTCGAATATAACCCTTCTCGGTCAAATCCTCTAATTGATTCTTCAACTCCTGCATTTCGGTCGGGGCCATCCGGTACGATGCCTTCGATATTGGGGACGTACCAGGCTCCAACTCAATCGTGAATTCCACATCTCTCTGTGGAGGCAAACCAGGTAACTCGTCTGGAAATACATCGGCATATTCTCTCACTACAGGAATATCCGTCAACATTACTGATGGTTTCTCGGTCTTGATCATATAGCACCAATAACCGACACACCCCTGATTGAGTAATTTCACTGCTTTCATCAAGTTGATGACCCTACCGGAACAGCTGGGATTACCTCCCTGAAGAACACATTCGACTCCATCATCTGAAATGATAGTGACCATACGCTTACGGACACTAATAGTGGCATCGTGACGATACATCCAATCAATACCCAAGATGACATCGCCTCTGCGTAAATCTACCACGATTAGGTTTGCTAACCAATCACGACCATGAAACTGAATCGGACAATCCTTAATCTCACGATTCCTGATAATTCTTCTACCATCAGGTAGACTAATGACATAAGGCTCACAACTAGTAGCACTACCCAGACGTAGTCTACTCAAACATGACTCTGAAATGAATGAATGCGATGCATCAGTATCAAAAAGGGTACACACAGGTTGAGATAAAATTTCGAGTGTACCTAAGATCATTCGGGCTTCCAGATCATCAGCTCTCTTCATCTCATAAATTCGGGGCTTGCCAGCCCCGGAACCGGATGCTCCCGTCTGATAGCTGTGGGCTCTACCTTTGTTAGCTCCCATCATCTTAAACGACGCGTACTGAGTAGCCTGATTCGGAACCGCTGACTGTTTCGGGGCCTGAGATGACGCCGGAGTAGGTTTGGAGTCCTTTCGAAAAAAACGGGTCCTATGCCCCGCCATTCCACAGTTATTGCACGTGACGGTTTGCCTCAAACACTTCGTGCTGTAATGACCCTGTTCTCCACAGTTGAAACAAGTAATGGCCGAACTGGCCGCTCGTGACTGAGATTCCGCGGGTCTGGGCGCCATAGGAGGTCGCTCAGTGAAAGTAGAGCCCGCTTGAGGCTTCTTGAAAGTTGCCTGACTGCCTTCAGGCTGATTTCGATTCTTTAACTTCTTGCCAGATGATGGAGTTTGATTCTTAGCAATCTCCTTAGCAGTAAGCTCATAAGTAAGAGCTTTCTCGATGAATTCGGCCAGAGTGGTGCAATTGTGATTAAGCAACTGCATCCGCATACGAGGTTTCAACATCTTGCTGAAATACTTGATCTTGTCCGCCTCGGAGTGAATAATAGACGAGGCAAAAGGACGAAGCTCCTGAAATTTCTCGGCGATGGCGAGAACATCATCGTCCGCTAAGAGGTCGGAAGTGAGTAATTCCGATAACTTGGCCTCTCTGAGTGGGGCCGGATAATACCTCTCCATCATGAGAGTCTTGAATTGATCCCAAGTACATGATCCGTCGATGGGCTTCAACAATAACCACCATGAATGAGCGCTCTTACCCAGATAGTAAGTCGCAACTGAAACTTTATGCCCTTTGGGGCAATCCACCATAGCAAATAACTTCTCAAACTGCTCAAGCCGATGAACAATATCCACCGGCTCAGACGAGCCCTCAAAGATAGGTGGTCTTTGGAGAGAGATGTCGCCAATAATACTGCTCACACCCCTCTACCGCCCCTGAGGTGGCGGCGGAGGGGCCTGTTGATTCTGAGTAGCTGAGTTCTGCATCGTCTCCATGAGGCGTGCCTGGGCGGTATAGCTGAGTTCTGCATCGTCTCCATGAGGCGTGCCATTTGAGTCATCTGGGCCATCATGCCCTGCATAAAGGCGAGTGGGTCAACCTGAACACCCTCTGAATGAGCTGTGTCCCGGGTACGACTCCCTGACAGTGAATGATCATTTCCAGGAGAATAAGTGGCGGCATCGCTGCTCGATAAATTAGCATTATTCCTCGCGTTCGCACGTGTATTCACATGAGTTCTCGGGGTTCGTCTCGCACCGCGGCCTCTTCCCCCGGGTCCTCTGCCAACTCTTTCCATACTGAAGTGGGAAAGTCACAAGATGATTATATATCTCGCATGAATATCACATTATGATTACGTTATGAAATGATAAAAATGAGCACACGCGCTCAAGCACAATGATTACATGAATGATCAACTGAAGTGACGAGATTATCTGATGAAATTCTTGAAATGATTATCTTGAACAAGTTAACAAGATTAATGATACGATCCTCAAGAGCAACAACTGAACAGTGAAATGAACTGAGTGATTAATGAGTTAACATGATCGACATGATCACAAATGGAAATGATAATTGAGGATTGTTGACTGTTGAATAATGAATGAGTGATTCTTATTGCCAGAAATTATACCATGGCGTCAAAAATCTTACTGTTCTTTGGTCTGAGGGGCTCGGCTCTTGCACGGGTCACACGTGACGCGAAAGTCCAATGATACTAGTCTGATGAATGATGATTTCAATGAGACATGACTCGTAAGGTAGTATTCAAAACCACGCTCCGATACCAACTCTGTAACACCCAAACTAGGCGGATATTACAGTGCCGTCGACCCCCGACTGGGACCCACCAGGCGAATGAAAATTAATGACTTAAATAATATAATTGTAGTATCGAACTACATTATATCATCAAATTACTCCGATGAGGAGTTTCATTACAACACACTCAAGATAATACAGAATACATGTATATTTTATATGAAGATAAAATATACAACACTAAATAAAATGAGTATTCAAACGGAAGTCTGCAGCGGAAATATAATGAAGTAAACACGAATGACTGAAAAGGACTGAGGCCCCCTACTAGAATCATTGGGACTCCTCGCCGTCACGTTCTCTTCCCGTGCTTTAGCCTTGTCAGGACCTGAAAACAACATCTCCCAACGGGGTCAGTTACACAGAACAACAATCCTCAAGAGTTGAACAATATACAATAATCACATAAATGAATTAATGAATTAAGTTGAATGATGAGCATAAATGTACGCCCAGATGAAATGCGTAAGAGCACAAGTAGTCGAGTGTCCGTAGTCCCGCATATACACCCGCTATTGGCCTAAATAGTCTCACGCTCCAATGTGTCCGGAGTCCCGCGTATACACATTACCATGCGCACAGTCCAATGTGTCCGGAGTCCTGCGTATACACATGACCATAGTGTGCCCGACTAAAATTCCACACATGCGCCAACCGGCCATGCAATATAATTCCGGAAGATCACCAGAACAAAAATGACCAAGGTGAGGAGTAATGAATAGAATCCGATAAGGATCAAGAACGGCTCACCGAGATGATATAATTATACAACGAGTGATAGTTTCAATGAAATGATTTTGGAACCGTCGTTCCTCGTGAGTTACATGATGAGCTGATAAATACAAGTCTCGACATGAACGATATATTATGAGTGAATTACATGTATGAATAAACAACAACGTAAGGAATGAATATCCTTTTAACCGAGTAAGAATTTACTTACACAATACCAGTGTTGAAATGTCCTTCCTCGAACAACGTCTTAAAAGAGTTTTTGGTCGCTCGAACAACCTTGAATAACAAAATTACCAATAATCCACTCAATATACGTATCAAGCATGAATTACGACTAACTCAAAGGTCGATACAACAATATCCAAACTCATTGAGGCATTCAAACAACCACTTAGCGAACATCAACCCTTGATTATAACCAAAACCCAAATATAATGAAACCAACTCCAAAATGAGTAGTTCAGTCCAACAAAACACCTTCAGTGATATCAATATTCCAATAGGAGACCACAACTCGAAGTTACGGCAACTATAATCGAAAACCCCCCAAAACAACCAAAGTCAACATCAAGGGTTCTTGATTAATTCTCCAAATGTTCATCAAATCCGGAAAACATAACAATAAATCCGTAGGAATACATTGATTCAAGGTAGAAATCCATATCTAACATATTCCAACAACAATCCAAGCTTACACGAAGAAATCGGAAGGAAAATACCCAAAATCCGAAATTCTAGATCCAATATATAATTACCTTGATTTGATGTGTTGGAGAGGATGAAATGATGATAAATCCAAATCATAAGCTTGAAGATGATGATGGATGAGCGCAGCTCGAAAAGATCTCTCCGAATCGCCCAAAATCGCTCGGAATCGAAGTGAGAAGTGAAAATAATGAATCTGAGCCGGACTGTCCTATATATAGTAATTCCAGTTTAGCGCACGCTACGACCTGATATTTAGCGTGCGCTAACGGGTTAACCAGACAGTCTAGTGAACTCTGACTGCCTCGTTAACGTACGCTACGAACTTGATAGCATGCGCTAACGCCCTCCCGATAGCGTGCGTTAACTCCAAATGTTAGCGTGCGCTAGCTCAATACCTGATGTCCAGTTACTGAAGTACAGAACCTCCTGTCCTCTGACCTGCTCGCGATAGCGCACGCTATGCCCAATTATCAGCGTGCGCTACTGCCCCATTAGCGTACGCTAAAATCCACTCATAGCGTGCGCTAGGAATTATTCCCAAATCAGTCCAGTACCCACTGGACTCTGCCTGATCGGCCTTAGCGCCTGCTACATGGATTGCATAGCGTGCGCTATCCAAACTTATTAGCGTGCTCTACTTGCCATTGGTTGCGTTCGCTACATCAACTCGACTGCAGTCCAGTGCCTTCTGGACTGTCAGCCTAAACTACGCTAGCATGCGCTAATACTGAGAGATAGTGTGCGCTACCCATACTCAATTAGCACGCGCTAATGAAGAGTACGTAGTGTGCGCTACTCATCACACACAGCCATCTACAAAGGCGACAATGATGATGACCACGGTTCGATCCTCCAACCAGGTAGGACGACGAATAATAACTGATGTACGATACAATTACTCTGATCGGTGAATACAATGAATGAATATGAATGATGAATGATCATTAATGAGTGCATAATTACTGAGTGACGATAACTGAATGATAATTACTGAATGATAATGACTGAATTACAACCAGGTATTACAGAAAAACTCTATCCTGAGAGAGGTTCACGCTAACCGTAATCCGTTCATCTAGGATCTATTAAAATGTATAAGTACTTGAAAGAATATTACTAATGGATTAATATGAAGCGAGAAATTACAGAGTTTATTTCAAGATATTTAACATGTCAACATGTTAAGATAGAGCATCAGTGACCCGTGGGTATGCTGAAGTCGCTCCCTAATCTAGAGTGGAAATTAGAGGATATATCTGTGGACTTTATCATGAGTTTGGCGATGAGTCGTCACGATATGAGTACAGTTTGGGTGATTGTGGATTTTTATTCTTGTTCCTAAAGTAGAATTAGGTCCTTTTTTTCCTGATCTCTCTAGATGTAAACATTTTTGGATTTCCTCCTGGAAAAAAAGTTCTCTTTTATTTACTTTTTTTTCAACTATTCTATAATTAATCATTTTTTTTGCAATTTTCCATAGAGAAGATATGATTATGAACTTATAATCTGATGGTTGAGTCGATTCTTGGCGATAGATTTTATATTGAGGACATCTTTTTGTGGGGACTCCACTCTTCCAAGCAACATCAGATATAGGACACTGACAGCCAATTTTCCAATTTTGTGGAGCTTAAGAATACGTGGGCCTCCTTGAGGTTGGTCTAGTTGTTCATTCGGGAGATCATGAGGTTGCACGGTACTCCCAAGAGTATTGTATCGTATTGTGACAGACAATTCGTGTCACACTTTTGGAAGGTTCTTCATCATGAGATAGGTGCGCAATTGAACTTCAGTAATATATTTTATCCTGATACCAAAGGACTATCCAAACTCTGTAACATATGTTGATAGCTTGTACTCTTAACTTGAGGACGATTGGGAAGCCCACCTGCCTTTGATGGAGTTCACCTATAATAATAGTTGGCGTACGTAAATCAGGATGGCACCTTATGAGGCATTGTATGGCTGTCATTGTAGATCTCGGTTATGTTGGGGTGATTTGTCTGAATCTCTGGGTATGGAATCTGAAATGTTGATTGCGGCCGGTTAGAGGATTACTTTGATCAGTAGTCATTTATTAATGGCCCGGAGAAGGTCGAAGTAGTATACGGATAACCATCGACGACCACTTGGGTTCTAGGTTGGTGACCATGTACTGGTTAAGGTATCTCCTACAAGAGGACATTTCGAGAAGAGTGGGAATCTGAATCCGAGGTATATACAGACCATTGTAGATTTTGAAACAAGTGGGTGATCTAGCCTATCGGTTGGCGTTGGCACCAGATTTGATTCGAGTGCACAAGTATTTCGTGTTTCGTAGTTGAGCAAGTATGTCACCGACCTGAGCCATATGATTCAGTTCTATAAGATCAAAATCATGGATAATCATTCATACAATGAGCGTTCTATATATTTTTAGAGAGAAGGATCAAACAATGTAAGGAACAAATCAATTCCTTTATTAACGATCCAATGTTCGAGGCATGAAATCGAGGAGGCTACATGGGAAACCAAGAATAGTATGCGAGAGAGATACTCCAAGTTGTTTACCCCTTAGTTTCAGGACGAAAAATTCTTTTAAGGAGGGAGTATGTAATATCCGGGTGTAATGTTTTTTGTTTTTGTACTATTGTACATTTGGTATTAGCATTGTATTTGGGTAATTTTATTGGATTGTTGTTGTTCTTACTCAGCTCACGTAATGGACGTTTTTGGGAACTGTTTGTGACTTATGTTGTATTATACAATCAGAGGCCAGATACAACCGTATACATGAATGTTATGGCTGTAACACATTGGCACTACGGTCATATGAAGGTCTCGGTACGTCCGTAAATAAGGGTTGTGTCCTTGGTTTTTGATGTAGAAATTTATGGCTATATATGTTGGAATGCGGCTATATATGTGAAGGTCACGGTTGTATATTGGAGGATATACACTCGTATTTGGCTGCTGAAGCTACTGGACTATGTTCATATTTCTCCCTTCGCATAAAGAGTACAATCGTACGAGTGGAAGTTATAGTCGTACGTGATGCTTGCCTAGCCGTACAGTCGCACTTGACTTATTTTACAGCCGTATGTACCTCAAGTTATCACCTTATGTGTATCTGCTGGTTTTGTAAGTTTTTGACGTAAGGTTCATACACCCATATGCATGTATAGATACGACCATATATATGGATTATCCGGCAGTATGTTACTAAGTTATGATCGTGTGGCCATTGACCTTTGATGTGAGTGGATGACAGATTTGCAAGGGACGACCGTATATAGTGTACATTGTCACGAATATGCCTTCAAATGCCATTCGGAGGATGATAGATTGAGAGCATTGTATTTTAATTATGTGTAATACCCGGTTGTGAATTCATTAATTATCATCCAGTAATTGCCACTCAGAAATTTTTCGCCCAGTAATAATCATTCATCATTTGTGTTCATTCATTTCTTGTTCATTGTCCGGCGTATCTTGGAGTCGTGTATCAGTTGTTATTCATCATTCATCTCTATTCGGGATCGAGACGAGAATATTTTCATCATCATCATCGTGTTTGGTAGCCTTGTGTTGGGAGTATCATTATTGTTTCACCGATTGAATGTGACTTATTATCGTGTAAGTCGTGCAGGTCGTGTGTATGCATGTGTGGCATGGCATATTGTTTTCCCTTGTCTCTTTGGCACTCAACAGGGACGCAAAAGCATGACACCCGAGCAGGTGCTCATGCATGCTGCTCGTGCGTGGAATCAGAGTTGGGCAGTGCACTTTGGCGATCATCAGGAACACATGATCATGACACACGAGCAGGTGCTCGTACGTGCTGCTCATGCGTGAGATCAGTGGCAGGGCAGTGGCCTGGCGCACGACCAAACACACGGACATTTGGTCGTGCGTGTTTGTCATGCGTCACTGGAGTATTTAAGGGGGTCATATGGGTTTTTCACCTCATTTAATCCTTTCTCTCCTTCTTCTCGCGGTAGTCGGGCGATCCGATTAGGGTTGTGATTATGATCGATTATACTCCATCCAATCATGTTTTGAGAAGGCTCTAGGTGATCATATCAACATCTAATCCTTCTTCTTCTATGAATCAAGGTAATTCTCTTGGTTTTCCTAGAATTGTCCATTTTTGGAGTTTTAGTTTTGATTTCATTTTCCGTCCAATTTTAATGGATCGATTGAGGTTATTAGATGTTGTTAGAGATGTTCTATGGATTGTATATCCATATATTCGATTCGTTCAACCCGATTGATGATTTTTAGGTTCTTGAGGAACTTTGAACATTTAGTGTTCGATGAAATGTCTCAAAGACTTTCCTTCGATCGTTGTGTTGTTTTCGATTGATATAGTGTTATTGAATGAATTGTATTGCATTCAAGGTTGTTTGAGCGCTTGTGTTTATCGGAGCAATCCGTTCGTTGTTCGTGGAAGGAATTCATCACCTTTGGTTGAGGCAAGTTTTATACTTGTACTAGTCAATGAGATTAATGTTATCATATATGTGTATGAATGTGTTGTATCATTCTGAGACTTGGTCTCTTCATGAACTTATTGATATTGAGGGATCGTCTGATACGATACTCTTCGGCAATTATGCCAAATGTTTATTATCGTTCACTAATGGCCGGTTCAAGGCATTGGGATACTCGTTGTTAATTTTATTGTCGATAGACGGTTCGCGGTATCGATGTCTCGATTGTTGTTGATATTTATGTCGATCTAGGACATCGTTGTAATCATTGTTATTGATGTTGGTGTTTTGTCATTGATGTTTTATTGGCCGATTGAAGGCATTGGCGTGTTCGTTTCTTATCTTTATCGTCGGTAACCGATTAAAGGTGTCGAGGCATTCTTCGTATCATTGTTATCGATTGGCCATTCTAAGGTAATCGAAGTGTTCAATCATTCATTATATCATTGTTATCGATTGGCCGTTCTAAGGCAATCGAAGTGTTCAATCATTCTTCGTATCATCATTATCGATTGGCCGTTCTAAGGCAATCGAAGTGTTCAATCATTCATTATATCATTGTTATCGATTGGCCGTTCTAAGGCAATCGAGATGTTCAATCACTCATTGTATCATTGTTATCGGTTGGCCATTCTAAGGCAATCGAAGTCTTGAATCATCTACTGCATCATTGTTATCGGTTGGCCATTTTAAGGCCATCGAGGTATTGAATTGGGACTGTCGAGTACGGTGCCCATCCGTGAGTTACTGTTATCGTGTTGGCCGACTCGAGGCAACACACTATCATTCTGGTGAATTCAGTAATCTTTGAATCGTTGTCGTTTGTGATTAATTGTGTTTTAGAGGCTAGTCTCGGCTAGTGCTCGTTGGGTAAGCTTGGGGCTTGAACCTTCACGGTTGGTTTCCCAACACCTATAACTCAGTAGGTCACGATCATGTTTATGATCTCATTATGGGTAAGTCTGGGGCTTGAACCTTCGTGGTTGGTTTCCTAGCACCTGCAATTCAGCAGGTCACGGTCAGTGTCACTGGGTGATCTCATTATGGGTAAGTCTGGGGCTTAAACCTTCGCGTTTGGTTTCCTAGCACCTGCAATTCAGCAGGTCACGGTCATTGGGTGATCTCATCATGGGTAAGCTTGGGGCTTGAACCTTCGCGGTTGGTTTCCCAACACCTACATCTCAGTAGGTCACGGTCATATTTATGATCTCATTATGGTAAGTTTGGGGCTTGAACCTACGCGGTTGGTTTCCCAACACCTACAGTTCAGTAGGTCATGGGCATTGGATGGTCTCATTGTGATACGGCTTCATGTCGTGGCTTCGGCCCTCATTTATACAGCTTCGGACTGTTTTGGTTTCAGGTGTTTGTGATATTTGACAGCTTCGGCTGAGTGGCTTTCAGACCTTTGTGATGTCTTGGTAATTTCATTGGAGCCTTCGGGCATTGTGATTCATAATTAATTCAGTTCTGGTTTGGTTCATGTCGTGTAATTCATTGTGGTACTCTATGATTATTATTCGTCATTGGGCACTTATGTTCTAACCTGTTGAACAGGTATTAATAGTATGCCGTGGGCATAGTGTTTCACGAATGCTCGGTTCTTACCTTAGTTTGTGAGCATCTCGTATTATTATCATTATCTTGTTTCATTCTGCCTTTGGATGCATATCATGTTATACATGTATTTGATGTTCATTATCTGGATGACTGACCCCATGGGGGCGGAACATGTGTTCATGTTTTAGGTGCTTGCGAGAAGAGAGTTGAGACACAGGGGCATGATGATGGCGACGAGGCATTCGAGCGATACTAGTCCGAGTTGATCATGTTGGTCAGTTAGTTGGAGTGTTCTCCAGTTTGTCAGTCATTGTCATTATGTATTACCCGAGCGAGGCTCGTGGGTGTGATTGTATTTTCATTTTTGGCCATGTAGGGCCATCATTGTCGTTAAAATTCCTCCTCGGAATATTGTGTTGGATATCATGGTAGGGACTATGATTTTTCTTGTTGGTTAATTTAATGTATTTTAGTCATATTCGCTTGGTGGATCTCCTGGCGTAGGGTCCACGGCACTGTAAACCCAATAGGATTTGGGGGTGTTACAGAATATGGTATCAGAGATTTGGGTTGTGAGATACCCTGATATGTGGGTTATGTGGCTCTACTGATGCGGTAGTAGTGGGACTGTCGGGTTATGACAATCTGGACAGTCGGGTTTTGTGAGTCGTGAAATTTGTATGACTGCACGAGTCATTCATTCATCGAGTCGTCGTCAGTGAAGACTAGTATCGTGAGACCTCAAAGCTTCATATGACCTGTGTAAGGACTCGATTCTATTTATGTTCATACATTCATTATGTCATTAATTACACATGCTTTGTTGAAACCTATATGTGATATTAGTGTTATGATTGATTCATGACTAATTGTTTTGGAGCACGTGTGACCTGTGTAAGCGTTAAGGATCAACTCATTCATCAGTTAATCATCATTTTTGATCTTGTCGATCATGTTAATTCATTAACACTCGGTTAATCTCATTACTCAGTTGTTGATCTTGTGGATCAAATTATCAATCGTGTTAACTTGTTCAAGATAATCATTTCAGAAATTTCATCAGATAATCATGTCACCTCACTTGATCTTTCTTCCGATCTTATCATATTCCGGCGTCATGTCGACGATCATTTTATTGCATTATTAATGCATTCATTGTGTTAGAGCGTATATGCTCATTGTTATCATTCCGTCACGTAATCATAATGCGATATTCATGCGGGATCTATAATCATCATGTGACTTTCCTGCTTCAGTATGGATAGAGCTGTCAGAGGACGCGAGTGAAGAGGCCGTGGTGCGGGCCGAAACCCGGGATCCCATGTGAATGCCCGCGGGAATGCGAGAGATAACATGTGTTCATCAGTTAGCTATGCTACTCATTCACTGTCAGATAATGATTCACGGTAAGGGAGTCGTACCCGAGATGCAACTCAATCAGAAGGTGTTCGGGTGGACCCATTCATATGCATGCAGGGCATGATGGCCCATATGACTCAGATGACGCGGATGATGGAGACCATGCAAACCTCGATGGTTCGTGGCCCACCGCAGCCGGGATTCCAGGTGCCGTTTCATGGACAGACTGGAGGAGTGAGTCAGATTATTGGCGATATCTCTCGTCAGAGGCCACCTACTTTTGAGGGTTCGTCAGAACTAGCTGATATTGTTCATTGGCTTGAACATTTTGATAAACTCTTCGACATGGTTCAGGTCCGGAAGAGAGTAAAGTGGCAGTAGCAGCTTACTACCTGAGTGAGGGTGCTTATTCTTGGTGGCTTTCTGTGAAACCCACCGATCGTGATTGTATTTGGAGCGAGTTCAAGACTCTCATGTTAGAGAGGTATTATCCGGCTCCACTTCGTGAAGCCAAGTTATCAGAGGTTTTAAACCCCGAACCCGTCGAGGATGAGGGTTTTATTGTCATTGCTGAGAAGTTTCAGGGACTTCTTCAGTTTGCTTCGTCTGTTATCCATAATGAGGCGGATAAGATCAAATATTTTAGCAAGAGGCTAAATCCAAAGTTGAGGATGCATTTGTTCAATCACAATTGTAATTCACTTAGTGAGTTCATCGAGAAGGCTCTTGGGGCAGAGCTTTTGATTAGGGATCTTGCTCGGAAGCACCCTTCAGTTTCTTCCGGTGGGAGGACTAGGATGCCGGTTCGTTCTGAGGGACATCGGGCTCCGACGTCCAAGAGGTCGTTTTCTAGTCGTCTACATGCTGAGAAAGCATCTTCATCACATACGATGAGTTCAACTGTTGTTTGCTTTAACTGTGATACTATAGGACATCGCAGTACCCGGTGCTCGATGCAGGCCGTTGTTTGTTTTCTGTGTGGGCGGCAGGGACACCTTCAGAAATACTGTAGGAGTTCTAGTGCTAGTAGGTCTCGAGAGAGCTCGCAAGTCTCGAGAGATTTTGTCACTCCAGCCCGTGCATCATCCAAGGGGTCCTATCAAGCTTCGAGAGCCAGAGGTAAGGACATTCATCACCGGTTTTGAACAAGTTAATTCTTGCTCGGTAATAGGATAATCATTCATTTCATCGTCATTCATCCATTCGTATAATTCATTCATCATATGTCAATCACGTTGAGACTTATAATTATCAAACTAATCATTCACTTCACGGGGAATGCCGGTTCCAATCATTTCATTTGAGCTATCACTCATTACGTTATCATTTCACCCCAGTGAGTCATTCTTGATCCTTGTTGGATTTCGATTCATTATCATTCATTGTGGTCATTCTTGTCCTTGTGACCTTCCGGGATCATATTGAACAGTGAGTTCAGATTTGGGTCTTCCTTGAATCGATGAGATCAAGGAGATCGATGACCTGGAGGATATTGATGTTAGGTACATTTGAGATGTAGCCTTGATTTGTATGTTTCCCTTTCTCCGTCTTTCGGATTACTGTTTATCTCAATTCGTGTTGTAGCATTGTGGTTGTGAACCATCTGTTGTCGATTTATCATATAATTATGGTAATTGAGAATCTTGAGATTTGGGTCATTGGTTGGGATTTCTTCCCTTTGGTGTTGTACTCGAGATTTTGTGATGATCTGGGTAATTGATCATTGTGATTCGAGACGTCAAGTCATGAGGACTTGGGCATGCGATTGATATAGTCCCGAGGACTATATGTGCGTTGTCACTTTTCTTTTGAGGCGTGAGTCAGTGCTTATGGGGGGTTGGCCCAGTTGTGCAGGCGAAGTGTTTCGCGATGAGGAGCATTCCTCGAGATGTTGTTTTCAGATCCTGATAGATAGTTCATATCCCGAGCGGTGTACCCTTAGTTTGGGGGATGAAACTCTTTTTAGGGGGGGAGTATGTAATACCCGGTTGTGAATTCATTAATTATCATCCAGTAATTGCCACTCAGAAATTTTTCGCTCAGTAATAATCATTCATCATTTGTGTTCATTTATTTCTTGTTCATTATTCGGCATATCTTGGAGTCGTGTATCAGTTGTTATTCATCATTCATCTCTGTTAGGGATCGAGACGAGAATATTTTCATCATCATCATCGTGTTTGATAGCCTTGTGTTGGGAGTATAATTATTGTTTCACCGATTGAACGTGACTTATTATCGTGTAAGTTGTGCAGGTCGTGTGTATGCATGCGTGGCATGGCATATTGTTTTCCCTTGTCGCTTTGGCACTCAATAGGGACGCAAGAGCATGACACACGAGCAGGTGCTCGTGTATGCTGCTCGTGCGTGGCATCAGAGTTGGGCAGTGCACTTTGGCGATCATCAGGGACACACGAGCATGACACACGAGCAGGTGCTCGTGCGTGCTGCTCGTGCATGAGATCAGTGGCCGGGCAGTGGCCTGGCGCACGACCAAACACGCGGACATTTGGTCGTGCGTGTTGGTCGTGCATCACTGGAGTATTTAAGGGGGTCAGGCGGGTTTTTCACCTCATTTCATCCTTTCTCTCCTTCTTCTTACGGTAGTCGGGCGATCTGACTAGGGTTGTGATTATGATTGATTCTACTCCATCCAATCATGTTTTGAGAAGGCTCTAGGTGATCATATCAACATCTAATCCTTCTTCTTCGTCGAATCAAGGTAATTCTCTTGGTTTTCCTAGAATTGTCCATTTTGGGAGTTTTGGTCTTGATTTCATTTTCCGTCCAATTTTAATGGATCGAATGAGGTTATGAGATGTTTTTAGACATGTTCTATGGATTGTATATCCATATCTTCGATTCGTTCAACCCGATTGATGAGTTTTAGGTTCTTGAGGAACTTTGAACATTTAGTGTTCGATGAAATGTCTCAAAGAGTTTCCTTCGATCGTTGTGTTGTTTTCGATTGATATTGTGTTATTGAATGAATTGTATTTCATTAAAGGTTGTTCGAGCGCTTGTGTTTATCGGAGGACGCCATTCGTTGTTCGTGGAAGGAATTCATCACCTTCGGTTGAGGCAAGTTTTATAATTGTACTAGTCAATGAGATTAATATTATCATATATATGTATGAATATGTTGTATCATTCCGAGACTTGGTCTCTTCATGAACTTATTGATATTGAGGGATCGTCCGATATGATACTCTTCGGCAATTATACCAAATGTTTATTATCGTTCACTAATGGCCGGTTCAAGGCATTGGGATACTCGTTTTTAATGTTATTGTCGATAGCCGGTTCGCGGTATCGATGTATAGATTGTTGTTGATATTTATGTTGATCTAGGACATCGTTGTAATCATTGTTATTGATGTTGGTGTTTTGTCATTGATGTTGTATTGGCCGATTGAAGGCATTGGCGTGTTTGTTTCTTATCTTTGTCGTCGGTAACTGATTAAAGGGTCGAGTCATTCTTCGTATCATTGTTATCGATTGGCCGTTCTAAGGTAATCGAAGTGTTCAATCATTCATTGTATCATTGTTACCGATTGGCCGTTCTAAGGCAATCGAAGTGTTCAATCATTCTTCGTATCATCATTATCGATTAGTCGTTCTAAGGCAATCGAAGTGTTCAATCATTCATTGTATCATTGCTATCGATTGGACGTTCTAAGGCAATCGAGGTGTTCAATCACTCATTGTATCATTGTTATCGGTTGGCCATTCTAAGGCAATCGAAGTGTTGAATCATCAACTGCATCATTGTTATCGGTTGGCCATTCTAAGGCCATCGAGGTATTGAATTGGGACTGTCGAGTACGGTGCCCATCCGTGAGTTACTGTCATCGTGTTGGCCGACTCGAGGCAGCACACTATCATTCTGGTGAATACAGTAATCTTTGAATCGTTGTCGTTTGTGATTAATTGTGTTTTGGAGGCTAGTCTCAGCTAGTGCTCATTGGGTAAGCTTGGGGCTTGAACCTTCGCGGTTGGTTTCCCAACACCTACAACTCAGTAGGTCACGGTGATGTTTATGATCTCATTATGGGTAAGTCTGGGGCTTGAACCTTCGCGGTTGGTTTCCCAGCACCTGCAATTCAGCTGGTCACGATCACTGGGTGATCTCATTATGGGTAAGTCTGGGGCTTGAACCTTCACGGTTGGTTTCCCAGCACCTGCAATTCAGCAGGTCATGGTCACTGGGTGATCTCATCATGGGTAAGCTTGGGGCTTGAACCTTCGCGGTTGGTTTCCCAACACCTACATCTCAGTAGGTCACGGTCATGTTTATGATCACATTATGGGTAAGTTTGGGGCTTGAACCTTCGCGGTTGGTTTCCCAACACCTATAGTTCAGTAGATCACAGCCATTGGATGGTCTAATTGTGATACGGCTTCATGTCGTGGCTTCGGCCCTCATTTATACAGCTTCGTACTGTTTTGGTTTCAGGTGTTTGTGATATTTGACAGCTTCGGCTGAGTGGATTTCAGACCTTTTTGATGTCTTGGTAATTTCATTGGAGCCTTTGGGCATTGTGATTCATAATTAATTCAGTTCTAGTTTGGTTCATGTCGTGTAATTCATTGTGGTACTCTATGATTATGATTCGCCGTTGGGCACTTATGTTCTAACCTGTTGAACAGGTATAATAGTATGTCGTGGGCATAGTGTTTCACGAATGCTCGATTCTTACCTTGGTTTGTGAGCATCTCGTATTATTATCATTATACCGTTTTATTCTGCCTTTGGATGCATATCTTGTTATACATGTATTTGATGTTCATTATCTAGATGACTGACCCCGTGGGGGCGGAACATGTTTTCATGTTTTAGGTGCTTGCGAGGAGAGAGTTGAGACACAGGGGCATGATGATGGCGACGAGGCATTCGAGCGATACTAGTCCGAGTTGTTCATGTTGGTCAGTCAGTTGGAGTGTTCTCCATTTTGTCGGTCATTGTCATTATGTATTACCCGAGCGAGGCTCGTGGGTGTGGTTGTATTTTCATTTTTGGACATGTAGGCCCATCATTGTCGTTGAAATTCCTCCTCGGAATATTGTGTCGGATATCATGGTAGGGACTATGATTTTTCTTGTTGGTTAATTTAATGTATTTTAGTCATATTCGCCTAGTGGATCTCCTGGCGTGGGGTCCACGGTACTGTAATAACCCAATAGGATTTGGGGGTGTTACATTATGAACATCAATTGAATAAGGCATTTATTATTGCTATATTATTGTATATCATTGGTATCGTGATTTGGTATATAGAATAATAGTCCTTGCATTTGAGAGCAAACATTCACACTCCTTATTAACATAAGAGATAGGCATTGGAATTGTTTAGGACTTGAATGCTTAATTGGTTCGCAAGTCGAGAAAACTTAACTGGGCATTTAAGTTTAGATAAGACTTGTATAACGTGAACTTTGAAATGAAGAATGCTTGTTTTCCCTAAGGATTAGTGGAAGCACATGTTATAGATATGCTACTGGGATTAGTATATTCAGACTTGACTCACCTCGATTTGGTCACATGGATTCTAGTCTCGGATAGTCAATGACTGAATTGAGAGGTTGTGATAGGTATACGTGAACTTTTGACTTGAGGACTCGGTAGAAAATGTGCTTGCGATATTAAGTTAGTCATTGGAGTAGTTCGACCTGATCACCAGTTGGTGGGGTCATACCTCGAAGTGCAACTTAGTGGGCAAGTAGCAGTCTCTACTGAATACCAAGATATGATTCTTTCACTGGTAGAATAAACATCAAAGACTTCGGTATGTTTCACTTCGGTAATGTATATTAGCAAAGTAAAAACAAACAACAACTTCACTTTTTAATTTACTCAAGTAAAAAACCCGCTTAGACTTCAGTAAATGGTATCAAACCAAAAAGCATGAGCTAATTAGAAATTTTAAGTTACAAAGACTTCGCTAATTTGATAATTACTGAAGTAAAAATTGTGAAATTTTATTTTTTACTAAAGAAATTTTATAATAGCGAAGTGTATGTCTTGAGACCGGAAATTAATATTTTGAGATTCAATTTTTTCACTAAAAAATCCCTGATCCTATCTCTCGTTTCTTCTCTCTCACTCTCTCGCCTCCGATCTCGGCTCCTCTCTCTCCCCCTCTCTTCTGCTCTCTTCTTTCTATCTTTCACTCTCAAAAGCTCACACACTCACACGCTCGTGCACACATATTCTACTCCGCATACACACACACAGACGATTCGGACACACATATTCTTGACACCGATCTCAAAAAGTTTATCGATTCACATCGAAAGGGGCCAAACCCTAGGCCTCTTCCCCCCGCAATTGATACAGAGATTCCTCTACCAGCTCTGCAAGGGCGTATCACACTGCCACAGCCATGGAGTTCTCTACCGCGATCTCAAGCCCCAAAATCTGCTCCTTGATAAGGATAAAGGTATCCTCAAAATCGCAGATCTCGGCCTCGGCAGTGCTTTCACTGTCCCACTCAAGAGCTACACGCACGAGGTATTATTAACTTGCATGTTGTTCATTTGTTGATTTATCTATTTTTAACTAGAAATTATGAATTGCGGCTAAATTATTTTGATTCGTGTTTTGTAGATCGTCACTCTCTGGTATAGAGCGCCTGAAGTTCTTCTAGGATCCACTCATTACTCTACTGTTGTTGATATGTGGTCTGTTGGTTGTATATTTGGTGCGAAAACTCTTCTACTTGCAAATTAACTGCATAATGTACTTGCTTTAGAATAGGGAATTATCGGTTAAGTATCTTAGCATCATTTTTGGCCTCTTGCAGCTGAGATGTCCAGAAGACGGGCTTTGTTTCCTGGAGATTCTGAGTATCAACAACTGCTCCATATTTTTAGGTGCAGTTCTTTTTTCTCTCTCTTATCTTTCCTTCTTACTCTTAGGTACTTACAGATTTGGCTTATTATCTCATGTGACTTGTGTATTATCTTCAGAAATTTTGGCTTGTTGAATGTCACCTTACAAAAATCTAGAGTTAGGGTATGTTACATACACAATGAAGAACTCCTACCAACGTTGTTGATGTTGTTATCCCTCGTGTGTGTTTATTCTGTTGTATGTTTTAGTTTCCAGAACACTAGTATTTGTTAGATAATGTGATGAAAACCAAACCATATTAAGTACAGTGGTTCTTGTTTTTTAGTGCGGCCCTCAAGCAATATGCACCAGATACGGACTTGCTGTAGGTTCTAATTTTGTGTGGCTTATTTGTATTCTAATAATCATATGCAACCCAATTGCTTATCCGATTGGCAAGGAAATTTTTCATACCCTTTATGGAAAGCCTGTTAGACCTTGTTTTGTATTAATTAGCTATAGATTCGATGTTATCCTGATACCGGATTAAGTTTATCTTGAGCACGAATCGAAGAAACTATTGTCTTTGATGGATACTTGATAATGGTAAGGTAGCCTAGAGAGCACAATTCAGTATACTCTTTACATGCACTTGCGTTCACACAGAGAAATATTAGCTTAACATGAATGGTTTTATCAGAAGAGACACATTTGAGGAATACAGTGTTTCTCGTATTTCTATCTTTTTGAAATTGATCATCTATAGGTTCATGACTTTACTCTGTACCAGAAAAAAGAAGATGCGCCACTCTATGCACTCACATAGTAAGTGTGCCCTATGCACTTTTGCGATATATCTGAACTTTATTTTTGCATGTCAGGTATATGTTGTTGCCTCCGAGGACATGGATACCCTAGCTTTTGGAGCTCCACTATTTCTCCGCCATTTAATGGATTCTAGCTCCAAAAAGATCACTGTGATGGAATTCGAACTGTCAAAGGTACTAAGAAATTATCAAACGAATCGAAGTGCACACTTTTCTGATTCTATGTTGTTCTACAGGTTTTAGAGGAGATGAACCTCACCAGAGATCAATTTATAGATCTTTGCATTCTATCTGGTTGTGATTACTGCGATAGCATACGAGGTAATATTGCTTGTTAATGGTGTTCGTTGTCTGGGGAACCAGACTTACTTATCTAGATCTATACACAAGCAAATATAAACTGTATAAATTGCGAAGTATGTTTCTGGTTATTATGAGAAAAGGGCGTCCCCTGAAATTTGCAAGTACATATATTTCCCAGATTAGAAGAAAATATTTCTTAAATATGCCCTTTAATTGTGTGTTAGGCTGTTAATGGATTCACTAGAGAGGGTTTGTAGTTCCAGCGCTTGAAATGTTCTCCTCCTCCAAGAGTTGGATAGGATAGGAAATTAGCAGTCACTGTCAGTTAACTGTTGTGGCTAATATTTAAGTTCCTTTGAAGTTTGCAATTACATGTATATATGTTAAATATGTTACCATTTTGTGAATACACCCAAACACGCATGTCGGATATATCTGTGTTTGCCTGAACTAGTTTCCTAACACATCAACCCCAAGGCTACCGGGAAAAACTTCCTTTTATATTATCCATATTCTGTTCCTTAGGTGTTGGAGGACTCACTGCTTTGAAACTAATTCGCCAACATTGCTCAATCGAGCGCATTCTGGAGAATATCAATAAAGAAAGGTGCTTTTCTTATGTTTATTTATAATGATTTTCTTGATTGTACTTGTGTCGATTTTCTGGAAATACTAGTTCTACACATCCAACAGGTGTTAAATTTGGGAGCAAATCAAGTTTTTTTTTATATATTTTATCTTCCAAGGGAGTCATAAAGAAAATTGTTAAATATGAAATATAATTGGAGCAAAGAACTCTCTGAAGCAGCCTTGGGCCAGACCATTTATTCTTCTGAATACCTTATTCATCAAGTATTTTGTCGAAAAATTTATGAGTTAGAGTTCGGTGCTCTTTTTAAATTCAACTTCACCTGGTAGCTCAATAAACCGTGTGATTTTGTATCCTTGGAGATTACTACCCTAGTTATCCCATACTTCTTAGGTACAACCTTTTGAAGTGTCTGTTTCCATGTAATTTTTCTTGAATTTCAGCTGTTGCTCTCTGGCCTATTTTTGTGATTTATTAAACAACTCTCTGACAATTGATAAATGCAGAAGACTATGAGTGTAGAGGTAGTCTACAACATTATCTAACTGTGAGAATTGCACAATGCAGCTCATTGTCTTCAAGATTCTTCTTAGTGCTTTAGGTTATTAAGGTTGTTTTTTATTGGTATTTAAGTTGAACAAAAGGGAATTGTTTGAAGGTTTGTTAGTTTGAACTGATGGTAATTAAATTTTGGGTGTTGTATAAAAAATTGATATCTACTCTAATGACTTTTTTAATGATTTCATGTTGCCATCTATGATGCTGTTTTAATTTTTGGTGTTTCTTTTAAGTTTGATGTTTGAAGTTTGCTAATTTTCTATACTTTAGACATATAGAGAAACATATTTATTTGTTGAAGTTTTTGTATTAGGTAAACTACTTGGCAACCATTGAAACATTTTTGTCTTTGTTCAATCACATGTTATCCTTTTGAAGTAGCAAGTCATTGAATATTTTAGTTTGATTCCTCTTCAAAACTTTGAATGTCCTCTACATTTTCTTAAATTGTTTCTTTAAAATTTTTCAAAGTAGTGATTCAGTGAAGTACACTTCTCCATATGACAGTTTATAATTCTATGTTCTTTACAATGTATATTATCTTGAGTTACTATGTTTCAGTACTTCATTGTCCTTATTTGTTGTTTATACCACAACCACAGGTCTTCATTTGTTGTTGATCGTGTTATATGTGAAACAAAAGTTACGACCTCATTACTTAATCTGTATTTGTGAAGGAATCATTACCTGGTTGTAAAGGGATTTGGACGGTCTACCACAAGAATTTATGCAGTGATTCCTCAAAAACGTCAACCGATGAAGATGAATATCATGCGTACTTGATTATTAGTTTGGAAAACCGTTCGATGGTATGCCATTATAAACTTTTTCTGTTGATAAGATGACAACATTAGGAAAAATGATACTGTTAATTGAGTAGAGTTTTTGTTATCCTGAACGTGTGACGTGTGGTCTGCTTTTGTGCTACAGGTACTGCAAACAACTAGTAATCTTGAGGAGGTAACTGAAAATGTTGACTATTACGTCTAGGGAAGTAATATGTTTGAGTAGAAGTTATTTTTGACTGTTTGATAATGTTGTAGTATGTGTGTGTTACGACACGTTATGCTAATATGTTTTAGTTGGTAATATAATTTTGGCTTTCAGGCAAAATCTTGTAATTTCTTTATTGGGGAAGAAGATTTGTTAAACCAGCAACAAAGTGATTATGTGGATTTGTTTGCTTCACGTGCCGATGTTGAAGATTTGAAGAAGAAAGTTGATAAGTATGATCGTCCGATGAAAAGCAATGATGTGCTAAAGAGAGACTTGGTCGTTTCGAAGTATATGATCTTTTTTTAATCTTTTTTGTCCTATTTGTGGTGTTCATGATGAAATAGATAGAATTTTATTACACATTCTTTGTCTTTGTTATGATATGTATCTTGTTTTGAATTGGTTGGAACGCATGTTATTTTTTTTAGATGGTATGATATGCAATTATTGGTTCTTATATAATTGAGCTCTTCTGGTTGATGGTTAGTTATAGGTGAATGTAGATTTTGGCAATGAATTTTACATTGAAATCTGAAATATTAATATATATTACTACAGAAAATACTAATATATATTATACAATAACTGAAGTAAAAAGTCATTTTTCACTACGCTAATTATAAAATAACCAAAGTTAAAGGCATTCTTTTACTTCACTTACCCCCATATTTGGATCATAATTAGAAAAAAAAACGAGATAGACTTCGGTTATTAGGATATTAGACTTCGCATAAAAAGCGAAGTCTAAAGTATACCTTTTACTACACGAACATAGACTTCGGTAATTATAACGTTTTTACTTCAGATATTATCCGAAGTCTTTGACGTTTATTCTTATAGTGTTTCTCCTGCAAGTGAGCAAGTAAATATCATATGCGGTTAGAGCTATTTGTATTTGATACGCGAGAGTTTGATTATCTCGATTTGCATTAACAAATGCATAGAATCAAGTTATACTAGGGTTTGACATTAACGTGACCCTAATACTTGACCGGGGCATATGATTGAAGACTTTATACATATAAGGTATTCATAACGTAATTATTTTGGAACGATCCCATCATTTGTTCTTAGTTAGGGTGTAGGCCACGGGACTGGCTAGGTGGTGTTAACACTCATTGGGTTCTCTCAATAACAACTGAGACGAACCTACAGAGTCACGACATATGAATTGACCACGGATTATATTTAGCTTATTCTCTCTTGGTTAATATTGGACATTAGATGTCTAATTTAATTTATGGATAACTTAAACTGGTCGCATGAATTAAGTAAATTACTGGAATTAATTTTCTTCATATTATTTTTTAAAGAATTTATATTTAATATAATTAATTAATTAGATTAACTAATTGTATTATTATTGAAACGTACCAAGGTTTATCTATCAGACTAGATATACGACTATCCATTTCAAGGACTAGAATGAACCAACCTTAAACAAACTCATGTTTAGCCTCCCCAAAACCCCATCATTTGATGGTGTATCATCTCATTTTGTTTCTTAGTGAGATTTGTGATACATTTGTGTATACATGATGTATAAATAATTATGGGGCTTTTGGCACGAGGTATGGAGTGAGTTGTTTTGATGTTATAAAACAAACTTCATCCTCCTCCCATTTTCAAATGTTGGCCGTAAGTTATAGAGAGCAAAGGAGAGAAATTTTTCTTGTTTTTACACTTGTGTTCTAAATGTATGTTTAAGAAAAAAAATTATAAAATACTTAGAGTGTTTATAAAAATAAATACAAGCTAATTCTATCTACTTCTAGCCGTATATTTTGAGAATAAGTTGATAGATAATTTTTCGGTCATCTTCCGACGCGTGATATGTAGAGGCACTGTGCTTTCGGTGCTCGGAATTTTGCGAAAGAGTGGATCGGTTTTTCTTCAACATTTAAGCAAAGGACTTCAAGTGTATAATTTCTAATTCATGCTTTGATTTATTTTATTCGCATATACGATGCTTGATAGATCTTGTTTCAGGGGTTCGATTTATTGATTAGATCAATATTTTATTCTGCTACGCCTTGGATTTTAGGCCCCGAATCCCAACAGCGGTATCAGAGCGAGGTCAATGCAATCATGTAAATGTTATTCGCATTTGGAATGCTTGGTTGAATGTTTTTATAATTTAAAATGATAATTGTTCTATTAGTTAAGGTTTAATTGTTCATCTAAAAATTTATTTTTCATGATTTTATGTTACAATATAAATCTATTTTTCCTTTGAAAAACTAATTTATATGTGTAACTTAAAAATTAAAAAAAATATTAATCTAGGCCGAAGAAGGCCGCTCTGGTGATCTTTTTTAGGAATTGGAGGTCCAAGAACAATAAGAAGAAGGGCAAGAAGCAGTTCAAGCCAAAATATGGGGTAGAGAAAGATAAGGGTAAGGCCCAATGTTTCCAAAGAGTAAGGTGGCCAAGAAGACAGATACATGCCTCAACTGCGGTGATCTAGGCCACTGGAGGAGGCAATGTCCACAAATTGACTACAATGCGCCCTCAAGTACGGAACTAGTAGTTTTGAAAATGAATTATTCTGTAACTGTTTGTTCTACTTCTTGGATACTTGATTCTGGTGCGAATTCTCACATATGTACAATGAATCTGGATCTGGAATGAAGTAGGAAGCTTGGAGCTGGAAAAGTCATGGTGACAATCGGCAGTGGGCATAGTGCCAAGGCTACTGACATCAGATCACTTATGTTAGATTTGGAATCTGATTTCATTCTTACTTTGGATGATGTACTTATTTGCCTTGTATCAATTTTGGTTATGTACCATAAGGTATACATTCCTTTATTAGAGATGGGTCCAATCGTACTTATTTTAGAAATAAATTGATTGGTATTGCTACATTAGTAAATGGTTTATACCATTTGAATCTAAAGAATAAAACTATTATGAACACTATAGCTAGAAAGCGTGGTAGGGATGAAACAACTCAAGCACTTAAATGGCATCTCAGACTTGGTCGTATTGGTCAGACCAAGGGTCATAAAATGGAGAAAGATGGGCTTACGGGTCCATTGGGATCGAATCCCTATCCAACTTGTGAATCTTGCCTTCAAGGCAAAATGACTAAGTTACCTTCATATGGACTTTTGAAAGAGTTTCTACAACACTTGGATTGATCCATACCGACGTATGTGGCCCTTTTTAAGTGGCACGAGATGGTTTTCAGTATTTCAGTACATTTACTAATTGTAATATCCGGTATTTTCTTTCCCTTGTATTTTCATTTTTGGGTATATTTCTCGGTCATAGTGACCCACATGTATCTTTCAGTATGTCCTTCCTGTCAATTGTTGAATTGTACTCTCGTTATTGTTCGTTGTTTCAACTTTCCTCGCATGAGTTCGACTTTGTTAGATCATCATTAATTTTTGGTGACTCCAAAAATTACAAATCTTTGCAATATTATAGATCATTGAGTTAGCCTTCCAATGGTTCAAACGGTGAGTCAATCGGAGTCCGGACGAGAGAGTTATGGTCGTTTCAGTTTTTGGCCGAGCACTCCCAGGAGCCTTTCGGCCGATAGGGGGGGCCGATAGACTCTACTGCCGGCACTCTGTATGGGTATCGGTTGGGCCTATCGGCCGATAGGCCGGCCGATATGTAAATTTCTTCACCTTCGAACTTCCAGTAGACTTTCGGCCGATAAGGGGGTCGATAGACCCTACTGCCGGCATTCCGTATATGGCTATCGGTGGGCTATCGGCCGATAGGCGGCCGATAGTTCTCACTGCGTTACCCTATAAATGTGTTGTCTTGAGCGAGCGGCTCATTTTTCTTCCCCATTTTACACAAAGATCGCGAGAGAGAGACATAGAGGAGAGAGAGTTCTTCATCCGGGGTCGATTTTCATCATTTCTTTTCGGTTGTGAGGCTCGGATAATCAATCTAACGCGTTCTACGGATCTTAGTACTCGAATCTTCCAAGGTAATGCTCTAAAACCCTATTTCGATTAATTTGGGGGTTTTGGGTTTTTCTTCCGATTCGTTCCGTTTCGTTGGTGGATTCATGATGTATACGATTGATATTGTTAGTATCTTTAGTTTTCCTATGGATTCATGGATATTTTGTGGATTTTTATGGAATCGAGAGGGTTTGGTTGTGGTCCGCCCTCGTTGTTATTTTTGTATGAATATACATGAATCGTAGGCGGGTTTTAGGTGTATTCCTTTTCCGTAATCGTCTAGAGTTGGTTGTGATTGTGTTGTTCGAATCGTTAGGTTCATCCGTCGGTTCCTCACGGTCGTGCTTGATTCTTCCGTTCCGTTCGCGTCACCGTCTATTAATCGAGGCAAGTATCCTTATGAACTTACAATCTTGACATAGTAGTTTTGTATGAGAAATTGTGTGTGTGTGTATGCTCACTACGGGTTAGACTCGACGGGGTCTCGGTAGGGGTCCACGGAGGTGTGGATCGACGAGCTTTGCTTTTAACCACTACGGGTTAGATCCGACGGGGTCTCGGTAGGGGTCCACGGAGGTGTGGATCGACGGTTAATTGTGGTGAATTTTACAAATGTGATTTGATATTGGCATTTCCGGAAATGAGTGCTTTCGAACGGTTTTCTTTATGGCATGCATTACTATATGTGTAAGATGTAAGTTGTTCATCTGGTTACTTGTACTAGCGTAATTGCTAACCCCTCTGGGGACCCGTTTTGGGGAAATTCGTTTTATGAATTTCAGTCGGAGTTCATCGGGACGAGGGGGCGCTGGACCAGGACACGGATGATGGCCATGCGTGCTGAGTGTGCATGTGCGATGTCTTAATGTCTTGTTGTCTTTTCATCTTTTATGGCTTTTGAACTAATAGCTGTACTCGAGTACTTAAGAGTTCTTGTTCGTCCAGATTGTATTGTTGTGTTTATGTTGTGTTGGATGATGATGTTCTATTGACCGGTTGAACCGGGTGGATTGTTCTGTTTTGCGTCTTTATGACGTGGTGTTATTTTATCGTTTCTGTGAGTCGTTGTGTATGATGATGTTCAGCCTGGTGGGTCCCATATAGGGATTCACGGCGCTGTAATATACCTCGGATATCCGGGGGGTGTTACGAGAAAATGGTATCGAGCTCTAGGTTTATGGATACCTAGGCTTGTTGGTTTATTAGGTCTTGTGGTGTTTGGTTTTGCACATCATCGTCACGCGCCATGATTCCAGTACTACCGGTGCCGTAAGTTTTCTTTCCTCTGTTCATTAATTCCTTGTATCGTACCCTTGATTCTCGACTTGTGATTGTTCTTTTCTTGTCGATCCTCGTATGGCTTTTGCTACTTATTTAACTCCGGTATGGATCTTGGAAGAGGTCGTGGTCGCGGTCGTGGTCGTGGGCCTTGGCCAGGGGACGTGGGGCGGCCGGTGGCGGCCACGTCACGATCTTCGAGGCCGCGATCTGGCGGCCGTCATAGCCATGCTTCTTCTCGAGGCGTGCGATCTTGGTATCGCGGCCGTTATGCAGCAGATGGTGAACCAAATGGCGGCGATAGCCCGTGGTTCGAGCCGGATCGAGGCCCACGCTAATCGGGAGGAGCGGACCGTTGGCTCCAAGATGTCATCAAGATGCATCCTCCTCGGTTTTGGGAGCTTCGGACCCGATGGGGTGGAAGGGTGGATTAAGGAGATATCTAAGGTCTTCGTTGCCACTAAGCGTCCGAGGAACGTAGAGTCCCTATTGCTCAATACTTTCTCACGGGGACGCTACGGATTGGTGGGAGGCCGTTGGGCCCAAAGACCATCTTTGCCGTGGTGAGTTTCAAGAGTTGATGGAGACCGAATATTGCCGTGGCGATCGGACGTGCTCGGGTACATGCTTTTTATGATGCTCAACCACGGGATATCCGCGTAGCTCAAGCCATTGCCGATTTTAATAAGGAGTTGGGTTATGTGAAGACCCAAGTTGTCGAGGAGAGCGACAAGATTTTCCATTTCTCCAGACGGATGAAGTTGCCGATTCGGGACTATATGTCGGGGCTCGTATGCACTACATTGAAGGATTATCAGAGTAGGGCCCTTGCTTATGATATGTCGGTGACGGCAAGTGAGGCGGCCCGCGAGAGTAAGAAGCGAAGTCCGCTGGAACTTTTCGGGCCACAAGAGTGGGGGTCGGCGAGATCCCAATCGCTAACTTCCCCGCCGGCGGTGGTCCATTGCGTTCACTGGGGGGTCGTGGAACTACCGGTGCTCCTTTCCGTGATGTGAAGTGTTTCAATTGTGGTCGTACGGGCCACATCCGTCGTACTTGGTTGAGCCCTTTGCTGTGGTGTAATCAATGTGGCCGGCGGGCCACAAGGGTGCTACTGTCTTTGAGAGGAGAAAATTCTTGGTGCCCGGGCTTCCATTCCTGCGCCTAGGGAACCAAGTGTGAATCGAGATCGTTGCTCCTCGGTCTCCGAGTGCTAGTCGGGGAGAGGTCGGGTTCACCCTCTAAGGGGAGCTTCCGGTGTCGGCTCTGCTCGGCCACGTATCTATGAGATGAGGAGAGGCGATGATCCAATGGCTACCGTGGCGGCAGTACCGTTTATATTCTTTCTCATCTGTCGTGTGCTTTTCGATTAGGTGCTACGCATTCGTTCATATCTCTGGATTGTGTGCGTCGTTTGAGTCTCGACCGTTTGACGCCTTGTGAACCCTTCATCGTTAAGCTTCCTAGCGGCGATAGGATCGTTGGTGATCGGGAGGTTCGAGGCGCTCTGTACTTATTTGTGAGAGGACTTGGCCCTCTAATCTTATTGTTGTGAGTATCGAGGGTGAGGATTTGATTCTTGGTGATGATTGGCTCGAGCGGCATGGTGCGATCATGAACTACCGCACGAGGATCATCACTATGTTAGCCGAGGACGGCAAGAGCACTCTTTCGCGGGCGAAAGAGGGGAAACCAGTCGTTATTAATGCCTTGAAGGCGATGAGTCTCTGCGAAAGGGTGTCTTGGTTATTGGTGCTATGCCTTGAAGGCGGAGAGTGATGGAGTCGAGCTTTCGTCGATTCCAATCGTTAATGAATTTCTGATGTTTTCTGACGAGTTCTGGGATTGCCGCGGATCGTGAGGTTGAGTTTACTATAGAGTTAGAGCCGGGCGCGGCTCCGATTTCAGCGCCGTATCGCATGGCACCTTGAGAGATGGCCGAGTGAAGAAACAGCTTGAGTGAACTTCTTGAGTCGGGTATGTTCGACCGAGCGCCTCGCCTTGGGCGCACCGGTCTTGTTTGTGCGTAAGAAGGATGGTTCACTACGTTTGTGTATCGACTATCGTGAATCGAACAAGGTGACCATCAAGAACAAGTATCCTTTGCGAGAATTGGCGACTTGTTCGACCGATTGCGGAGAGCTGCGGTATTCTCGAAGATTGATTTAAAATCGTGGTACTATCGACTCCGAGTGAGAGAGTCCGACGTTCCAAAACGGCTTTTCGGACGAGATACGGACATTATGAGTTTGTAGTTATGCCTTTCGGGTTAACTACTTGCACGGCGGTGTTCATGCGATTGATGAACAAAGTCTTTATCGAGTATTTGGATAAGTGTGTCGTCGTCTTCATCGACGATATTCTTATTTATTCGAGGAACGAGGAAGAGCATGCCCATCATTTGCGGATAGTGTTAGACATTTTGAGGGCGAGCAACTCTATGCGAAGTTCTCGAAATGTGAGTTAAGTGAAGGAAGTGATGTTTTTGGGTCACGTGATTTCGGTAGGGGGTTCGTGTAGATCCGCGAGAAAATTGAGGCGGTGTTGGATTGGGCATCGCCCAAAATGTGAAGGAGGTCCGTAGTTTCTTGGGTTTGGTGGCTACTCCGTAGGTTCGTGAGGGTTTCTCAAAACTAGCTCGACCACTTACCTGATTGCTCAATCAGAAGTTAAATGCAGGACCGATGAGAGCGATCGAGTTTTGAGGAGTGAAGAAGCGTTTGACTTCACCGGTTTTGGCATTGCCATGTGGCAACGAGGGTTTCGCCGTTTTTAGCGATGCTTGGTCGTGGTCTTGGGTGCGTATTGATGCGGCCACGGCAAGACCATTGCCTATGCGTCGAGACAGTTGAGGCCGTATGAGCTTAACTACCTACTCACGATTTGGAGTTAGCGGCGGTGGTCTTTGCACTCAAGATTTGGCGTCACTACCTTTTCGGCTCTGCATGTCGATTTTTACCGATCATAAAAGTCTCAAGTACATATTTACTCGGCGAGAGTTGAATATGAGGCGGAGGAGGTGGTTAGAGTTGATTAAGGATTATGACCTCGAAATCCTTTATCATCGGGTAAAGGCGAATGTCGTGGCCGACGCCTTGAGTCGGAAACCGATTGCGTTGCGAACGCTTGAGGTCCTTACGCCTCGATCGAGCTTGGCGGGCCTTGATCGGGTTAGATGTTGAGGTTTCTTTGCTGGATCTGTCGGGCAACTTTGTGCCTTAGAAATTTAAATCGTCTTTGATCGATGAAATTAAATCAAGCAATTAGAGGATCCGATGATTACTCAAATCCGAGAGAACGTTCTTAAAGGAAAGTCTCACAGGTTTGTGATTCACGAGGATGGCGTTTTGAGATTCAGTCGGCTTTGTGTGCCGAGCGACTCGAGTTGAGGCGAGTATTTTACGGGAGGCCCATGCTACACCTTATTCCGTTCATCTGATACGAGTAAGATGTACAAGGACACGAGGAGGAACTTCGGTGGAGTGATATGAAGGAGGAAGTCGCACGGTTTGTGGCGAGATGTTTGACTTGCCGGCAGTGTCAAAATCGAGCATCGGCTAGGCTGAGTTATTGCGATCACTTCCGTCCGGAATGGAAATGGGAAGATATATCGATGGATTTCATTACGAGTTTGCCGAGATCGAGGTCGGGCATGAATATGGTATGGGTGATTGTTGATCGCGACCAAGTCGGCACATTTTACGGGCATCAAGGACACTTGGGGCCCGGAGAAGTTAGCTCGTGTGTTTATTGCGCGAGATCGTGAGACTTCACGGTACTCAAGTCTATTGTTTCGGATCGTGACGGCCGTTTTGTATCGCACTTGGCGGGCGGTGCATAAGGCGTTAGGTACCGGTTGCGTTTGAGTACCTCTTTTCATCCCGATCGGATGGGCGGTCGGACGCACTATCCGGACATTCGAGGACATGTTGCGTGCTTGTGCCCTCGATTGGAGTAGTATTTGGGAGGAGCATTTGCCATTGATCGAATTCACGTACAACAATAGTTGGCACGCATCGATTCGGATGGCACCGTATGAGGCACTTTATGGCGGCGATGTCGATCGCCGATTTGTTGGAATGAGGCGTCCGATTTAGTCGGGACCGAGCCGGATGTCGTTTTAGAGACGAGGCGGAAGATAGAGTTAATTCGAGAACGGATGTTGGCGCCCGAGTCGACGAAGTCATATGCGGCGTCCGTCGTCGACCTTTGGAATTCGAGGTGGGAGACCACGTTTTGCTAAAGGTGTCGCCGACGAAGGGAGTTTTTCGTTTTGGGAAGAAAGGAAAGGTGAGCCGAGATTTATTGGACCCTTTGAGATTCTCGGCGAGTCGGTGAATTAGCGTACCGTTTGGCGTTACCTCCGGCCTTGAGTCATGTTCATAGCATTTTCATGTTTCCCAGTTGAGGAAATATGTTAGGATCCTAGTCACGTCATCGATTATGGCGACATTGATATTGCTGAAGATGTTACTTTCGAAGAGCGCCCTTTGAAGATTTTGGAACATCGTGAGAAACAATTGAGGCATAAGACCATACCTTTGGTCAAGGTGCAATGGTCGAGACACGGTGTCGAGGAGGCAACCTGGGAAACCGAGGATAGCATGCGTGCTAGGTATCCCGAGTTGTTTGTTTCTTAAGTTTCGGGACGAAACTTATTTTTAGAGGGGTAGAATGTAATATCCGGTATTTTCTTTCCCTTGTATTTTCATTTTTGGGTATATTTCTCGGTCATAGTGACCCACATGTATCTTTCAGTATGTCCTTCCTGTCAATTGTTGAATTGTACTCTCGTTATTGTTCGTTGTTTCAACTTTCCTCGCATGAGTTCGACTTTGTTAGATCATCATTAATTTTTGGTGACTCCAAAAATTACAAATCTTTGCAATATTATAGATCATTGAGTTAGCCTTCCAATGGTTCAAACGGTGAGTCAATCGGAGTCCGGACGAGAGAGTTATGGTCGTTTCAGTTTTTGGCCGAGCACTCCCAGGAGCCTTTCGGCCGATAGGGGCCGATAGACTCTCTGCCGGCACTCTGTATGGGTATCGGTTGGGCCTATCGGCCGATAGGCCGGCCGATATGTAAATTTCTTCACCTTGAACTTCCGGTAGACTTTCGGCCGATAAGGGGGGTCGATAGACCCTACTGCCGGCATTCCGTATGGCTATCGGCTGGGCCTATCGGCCGATAGGCCGGCCGATAGGTTCTGCTGCGTTACCCTATAAATGTGTTGTCTTGAGCGAGCAGCTCATTTTTCTTCCCCATTTTACACAGCATCGCGAGAGAGAGACATAGAGGGAGAGAGAGTTCTTCATCCGGGGGTCGATTTTCATCATTTCTTTTCGGTTGTGAGGCTCGGATAATCAATCTAACGCGCGTTCTATGGATCTTAGTACTCGAATCTTCCAAGGTAATGCTCTAAAACCTATTTCGATTAATTTGGGGTTTTGGGTTTTCTTCCGATTCGTTCCGTTTCGTTGGTGGATTCATGATGTATACGATTGATATTGTTAGTATCTTTAGTTTTCCTACGGATTCATGGATATTTTGTGGATTTTTATGGAATCGAGAGGGTTTGGTTGTGGTCCGCCCTCGTTGTTATTTTTGTATGAATATACATGAATCGTAGGCGGGTTTCCGGGTGTATTCCTTTTCCGTAATCGTCTAGAGTTGGTTGTGATTGTGTTGTTCGAATCGTTAGGTTCATCCGTCGGTTCCTCACGGTCGTGCTTGATTCTTCCGTTCCGTTCGCGTCACCGTCTATTAATCGAGGCAAGTATCCTTATGAACTTACAATCTTGACATAGTAGTTTTGTATGAGAAATTGTGTGTGTGTATGCTCACTACGGGTTAGACTCGACGGGGTCTCGGTAGGGGTCCACGGAGGTGTGGATCGACGAGCTTTGCTTTTAACCACTACGGGTTAGATCCGGGGTCTCGGTAGGGGTCCACGGAGGTGTGGATCGACGGTTAATTGTGGTGAATTTTACAAATGTGATTTGATATTGGCATTTAGGAAATGAGTGCTTTGAGCGGTTTTCTTTATGGCATGCATTACTATATGTGTAAGATGTAAGTTGTTCATCCGTTACTTGTACTAGCGTAATTGCTAACCCCTCTGGGGACCCGTTTGGGGAAATTCGTTTTATGAATTTCAGTCGGGTTCATCGGGACGAGCGGGCGTGGACCAAGATTACGGATGATGGCCATGCGTGATGATTGTGCATAAGAGATGTCTTAATGTCTTGTTGTCTTTTCATCTTTTATGGCTTTTGAACTAATAGCTGTACTCGAGTACTTAAGAGTTCTTGTTCGTCCAGATTGTATTGTTGTGTTTATGTTGTGTTGGATGATGATGTTCTATTGACCGGTTGAACCGGGTGGATTGTTATGTTTTGCGTCTTTATGACGTGGTGTTATTTTATCGTTTCTGTGAGTCGTTGTGTATGATGCTGTTCAGCCTGGTGGGTCCCATATAGGGATTCACGGCGCTGTAATATACCTCGGATATCCTGGGGGTGTTACACTAATGACCACACTAGGTATGAATTCGTGTACTTAACTATACTGATCTACAAATTTACCTGTGGGTTACGCACTCCTTATAGGTTGCATATATCTTGAACAAATGTCCTTAAATATCCATTCCTAAGCCTCCACATGAGATGTGTAGGGGTAGAAATCCAAGTCTTAATCATATTAGGATTCGGGGATGTCCTGCTTATGTCAAGAAGAGTAAAGTAGAGAAGTTGGAAGCTAGGTCTGTGAAGGGTCTTTCCATCGGATATCAAGGGGATTCCATAGATATCTATTTTACATAAACGAAGATCATAGGATCCTCGTTGCTCTAGAAGCACACGACCTTGAAGATGAGTTCATTCATGAAGGAGCCGCTAGTAGAAATGTTTCTTTAGAAGAAATAAAAAAAAAACACTAAATGAGACATTGTACAAGATATTGGAACAGAACCTTCTGAAATACAAACACAACCTCGCAGGTCTAGTAGAGCTTCTCATTCACCTGAGAGGTATGGCTATATGTATCAAGAGGAACTGTCCTCATGAGATGAAAAAAAACAGACAAGAGAATGATCCCTCTAGATATGAGCAATCGATGGTAGATGTAGACTCCACGAAGTGGCGAGAGGCTATGGAAGCTGAGATAAACTCTATGCATGCTAATCAGGTCTGGACTTTAATAGATCGTCCTAGGGCATAGTTCCTATTGGGAATAAAAGGATCTAAAAGAGAAACAGTGATGCAGATGGCAAGGTGGATACCTATAAGGCCATGCTTGTGTCAAAGGGTTATTCCCAAAGAGAAGGAATCAATTACTTCGAGACCTTCTCGCCCGTAGTCATGAGTAAGCCTATTCGTATGCCATAGCAGAACACTTAGATTATGAAATATGACAAATGGATGTGAAAACGGCATTCCTAAATGAAATTCTCGAGGAGGAGATCTATATGGAACATCCTAAGGTATTCATATCTGAAACTGACATTCATAAAGTATGCAAGCTTCAGCATGCCATTTATGGACTGAAGCAAGTTTCGCGAAGTTGGAATCTTCATTTTGACAAGACAGTCAAAGAGTTTGATTTTGTCCAAAAAAGAAGAGGAGCCCTGTCTTTAAAAGAAGGTTAGTGGGAGCAAAATTGCGTTCTCAATACTATATATGGATGACATTATACTTATATGAAACGATGTAGGAATGCTATGTTCTGTGAAAGCTTGGCTTTCTAGTGAGTTCTAAAATGAAAGACTTGGGAGAAACCACCTATATTCTAGGTATTAATCTCTACCGGGATAGAAGGAAAATAATGATAGATCTCTCCCAAGCCCTTTATATAGAAAAGATCTTAAAGCAATTTAAGATTGAAGAGTCTAAAACAGGGTTCATGCCTATGCGACATGACATAAAACTTTCCTTAAAATGTCCTCAAAGTGAGGAATACAGAAAGGAAATGAGTAAGGTACCCTATGCTTCGACATTGGGTAGCCTCACGTACGCTATGATTTGCACTAGACCAGACACTGACTATGCTGTGAGCGTAGTAAGTTGTTTCTAGCCAAATCTAGGGCAGGAACATTGGACTGTTGAAAAGAACATTCTTAAGTACCTAAAGAGGACTAAAGAATTGGTTCTTACATACGGCGGTGGAGAACTTAAAGTGGAAGGTTATACAAACTCGGATTTTTCGGGAGACATGGATGTGAAGATGTCCACATCATGGACTATCTTTACTCTTAATGGTGGAGCAGTGTCTTGGAGAAGTGTCAGCAAAGTAAGACTGGAATTTCCACATATCAAGCCGAATATGAGGCAGTCACAGAGGCTGTTAAAAAAGCATTTTGAATTAAGAATGTCAGGAAGCCACGGAGGCTGCTAAAAAAGCATTTTGGATTAAGAAGCTTACTGAGGAACTTCAAGTGGTCCCTGACTCAGACCAACCCGTGGATCTATTTTGCGACAACGACTGAGATATTGCACAGGCTAAGGAGCCTAGGGCTCACCACAACACCAAAGATATAGTTCAGAAGGGGAATGTTACACTGCAAAGAGTAGATATAGCAAATAACATTGTTGATCCACTGACCAAGTCACTATCTCAGATGGTCTTAGAGTGACCTCTGGAAAATATGGGTATTATAGGCCATAATTTGTGGCATTGAGCGCAAATGGGAGATTGTTAGGAATATGCCCTCAAATACCACTCAGATGATGAAATAGTGAGAGCATTGTATTGTAATTATGAACATCAATTGAATAAGGCAATTATCATTGTTATATTATTGTATATTATTGGCACCGTGATTTGGTATATAGAATAATAGTCCTGCATTTGAATGCAAACATTCTACTCCTTATGAATATAAGGAGATATGCACTTGAAGTGTTTAGGGCCCGAATGCTTAACTGGTTCGCAAGTCGATAAAACACTCTACCAAAAAAAAAACTGGGCATTAAGTTTAGACAAGACTTGTATAATATGTACTTTGACATAGATAGTGTTTGTCTTCACTAAGGGTTAGTGGGAGCACACGTTATAGGTATGCTAATGGGATTAGTATACTCGGCCTTGACTCACCTCTACTCGGTCACATGGATTTAACTCTGGGATAGTCAATGACTGAATCGAAAGGTTGTGATAGGTATACGTGAACCTTTGACTTGAGGATTCGGTAAGAGATGTGCTTGTGACATTAAGTTAGTCATTAGAGTAGTTCGACCCAATCACCAATTGGTGGGATCTACCTCGAAGTGCAACTTAGTGGGCAAGTAGCAGTCCCGACTGAATACCAAGATATGATTCTTTCTCCGGTAAATGAGTAGGCAAATGTCCTATGCGGCTAGTGGCAAATGAGATCATAAGTCTTTGGCCAAAACATTTAGATTTATTTGTATTTGATACACGAGATCTCAGTGATCTCAATTTGCACTAACAAACGTATATTCCGTCCAAAACCACAGGGTCGGATATATAAGATAACAAATCAGGATGTTGAACATGCACAATACAACAAGAGTATGAATAAACGACGATCACAACTGTCGAACACACCCAATCACACATGGTGTATGAACGACCAAACAGAACTTGAAAAGATGGACATCATGTTATACCCGGGATGGAAGCAAGCCACCAACACAAGCCACAACCACATATCGATTGAATACACATGTGGTCTTGTACTTAATTAGTCTCACATAGTAACTATCCTGTGTGCAAAATCCAATGCGAGACAAACTATCAACAAACGACTATCATACGCCCGACTAGAAATTCTACACATACTTACCAGCACGCAAGTATCACTCTAGATATGTCACGGTATCAACATGGCAATATAATTCAACAAATTAACATATCCAATAAGGATAAAAAAGAACTCACCAAAGTGAAACAACAATATATCAATAATAAAAGATCAACATGATCAACGATATCAATAGCGGTCTTGGGATCACTATCCCATAATAAACAATCAATACGATCAAACAAAATACCTCTTTATGAATCACAATTTATAAAACATAAGAAGACAACATACAACGATATGTACATCATAAGCATTATCATCTTCAAAACCAAACAAGAATTAACTTGCACCAGCACCGGAGATGAAATATCCTTCCACGAACAAATGTCCTCCAACGAAAATCAATAATCTCTCGAAGATCCTTGAATGAAATATAAATAGTCCACAAAAACCATTGGTTTTTCAAAAACACCAAGAACACCAGAATGTCGGGCAACTCAACCGTTTGATATTCGATTTTGATCATGTAGCACCAGTAACCAACGCATCCCTGGTCAAGCAGTTTTATTGTTTTCATCGCACTGATGACTCTCCCGGAATGACTAAGATTTCCACCATGAAAGACACACTCAAAACACGTCATCAGAAGTGATGGTCCCCCATCCACTTATGGATGCTAAGAACGGCATCATGTGGATCCATGCAATCAATACCCAAGAGTACATGATTTTTAGGTAAATCAACCACAATCAATTATGACAACCACTCACGGTCATCCATCCGAATCGGACAGTTCAGAACTTCACAATTCCCAACAATCCTTCTACCATTAGGTAGACTAATCACACAAAGTTCGCACTCGAGAAAATTATCTAGATGTAATCGACTCAAGCAAGATGCATATATATACAAGAATGCGAAACACCAGTATCAAAGAGAGTACACACATACTGAGAAAAGATCTCTAGTGTACCTGAAATCATCTTGGGCTCTGGATCATCAACCTTTTTCATCTCATATATTCTGGGCTTTCCACTTGTACTAGATGTACCAGCGGGACTTCTTCGACCTCCTCTATTCGCCCTCATAAACTAGTGGAAAATGGACGGAGGAGCAGACCTACTCCTCTATTCGCCCTGATAGACTAGTGGAAAACGAACGGAGGGGCACGATCCTGAACAATAGACTGCACTGGGGGCGTATAAAGCCATCGAAGCACGCACCAGGTCCACCACGACAAAATCGGGCTCGTGACCAACACCACCACAGGTAGAGATGTTAAACGGGCTAGCCCTAGCGGTTCCGGGCTAGCCCTAGCGGGCTTCGGGCTAAACAGTCCGGGCTAAAAAAGCCCGGATTTAAACGGGCTAGGAAATATTGGCCCTAACCCTAACGGGTTTCGGGCTAAACGGACTAAACAGGCTAAATATTTAAAAAATCTATTTTTTATTTTTTTATAAGTAAAAAAAAAAAACAATAACAATATACTTTATATATATAGTAACAACTATACTATAATAAATATAACAAAAAATACACTTTTATGTGCATATATATATATATATATATATATATATATATACACACTATATTAACAAATACAGTAATAATATATATTATATATAATATTATATAAATTATATATATAATATTAATATAGTGTATATATATAATATTAATATAGTGTGTGTATATATATATATCGAGCTGAGCTAGCCTAGCGAATTTGGGCCTAGCACTTCCAAATTTCAAAGCAGTCCGCCAAAAGCCGGATTTAAACGGATTAGGAAATATCGGCCCTAACCCGATTTTTTGGCGGGTTAAACGGGCCAGCTTTACGGGCCCGAGCCCTTTTAACATCTCTAACCACAGGTGTGACAAGTAGCAGTCAGTCTGGAGCACTTGGAGCTGATATGCCAATGCTCCCCACAATTAAAACAAATAATGGCCGATCAAGGCCGTGATCCCTCTGGTCTTGGGGCTATAGACGGCTTCTCAAAATAGATATGGTCAGTCTGGGGCTTCTCGAAAGTTACCCGACTACCCTCGGTTCTGTTATGGCTCCTGGAACGCTTGCCAAAAGACGCAGTTGCTTCTTAGCAATCTCTCTCAAGGTAAGCTCAAACTCAAGAGCTTTCTCAATAAACTCGGGCAGTATCGTACACTGATGATTAATCAATTGCATTCTCATTCAAGACTTCAATCTCTTACTGAAAGGACAACGATAAATGCCTATGAACTCCGCTAGAAGGATGTTCCGTCTAGATGGGTCTTTTTATGTAAGATGAAATATAAACTTGTTCAGTATATTATTTACATATAATTTAAAGCAGTAAGAGTACACGGTAAAAATCTCTTTTGCGAAAAATGATCATGAAAGATCCACATTTTTTTCCTTTCAATGTCTGAATCATCATTTATATATATATATATATATATATATTTATATATATATATATATATAACCTTCATCATCACCCCCAAATGATATTATTACTCCGAAGAACAAATCCATGATTCCACTATACCTTCTCCGGCGACATTATTCTCCGGCCGCCTTCCCCGGCCATGGTGAGAAAAATTCAAGTTATCATTCATCTTGCTGTTCTCTGTGCTGCTCGGAAAATTGTAGTCTCCATTACCATCGTTTTCATTTTTATTTGTGTTATTGCCGGGGTCGTTTCGCAGCGAGATTTGATGATCCAAGGGAATGAAGCTATTTCCATGGCCGCTTAAACCGAATTGTGTGTGTGAATGATCATTCGATGGGATGTGAAAAGGACTCTGCTGGGGTTTTAACGCCATTGATTCGGAGAATGGGAATTTGGGGTTTGTTTGGAGGAGAGAATTGAGAAATGGATTTCGAAAATGATTTGAAGAGGTTTGCGTGGTCGGGATTTGGTAATTAATGGCGGGATTGGAGCTAGAAGCTGTGATATTGTTGTTGTTGTTGGTGCTGGTGGTAGAAGAAGTAGAAGCTCCTACGGCGGCGGGGGAGGAGGTGGAAGCGAGAAACGGGAGCGGCGGCTGGACTTTCTGAGCGAAGGGGCGGCGGAGGTACGGCGGCAGCGGAGCGTCGTAGGAGGTCGCGGAGGATCTCGACCCGAAGAGATCGAGTCGTGTTCTCGGGAAAGACGAGCTGTCGAACGGCGGCGCCGGGATTCCCGTGAATTCCTGAACCATGGCTCTGAAATTGGTGGTGTCGGTGGTCAGGACGGTGGTGGGGGCTCGCCTGGAGGCTCTTGATCTCTTCTTCGGGTTACGCGCCGCCGTATGGTTCTGAATCTGCGGCGGCGGCGCGGTGGTGGAGACGTTGGTGTCTCCTCCATCCGCCGGCTGGAAGGACGGCATGAAGGTGGAGGAGCTGGACAGCATATTGACGTTGGGGCCGACAACATCATGGGCAATCGAATTCGGCTCGGATCTTAGAGAAGCGACTCGAGGCCAGGCTGGGTTCGTGTCCAGGAGAGACGACGGGTTGGGGTTTTGTTGGAGTTCCAGATAGTTGGAAAGCGGGTCGAAGAACGGTGGCGTCGGGTTGGAAATGGGGCCGCCACTTATGAAGGCTGAGACAGATTCGGCGGCGGCGGCTGCGCGCGAGTCGTACTCTTCGTCGCCGTCGCTCGATGACTGCAAACTCCCCCCACTGTTGCAAGAATCCATTCTCTTCCCTTTGCTTCTCTTTCTCTGTCCTCTTTAGAGCGAGAAAGTAAAATCTGGAGAGACAAATCCCAACAAAAAGAAAAACAGTAACGTAAATATTGCAGCCATAGATATGGAGAGAGAGACACACACACAGAGAGAGAGAGAGAGAATTTTGCACTTCTGTCTGAAACTCAGATTTCGCCTTTCTCTCTCTTTCTTATTACCACAAAAAGAAGTTTAATTTATCCGATAAAATAAAATAATACAAATATATATACATATATATTTACCCATATCTTCAGAAAAAAGTGATCTGCAAAGAAGATGGAACAGGTACGATCTTTTTCCCAGGCTTCTTATATATCTGCGCTATTCTTTGATCTTCACCAAAAGTTCCTTTTTTTTTCCCTTGAAACAACTTTAGAAATGATCTTTACTAGATATATGTCCGTATGAACTAGGGTTTCACCAAGAAAGAAGTGGGGGGAGAGAGAGAGAGAAAAGTAGAAAGATAGAAAAGGTATTCTGTTTACCCTTTCATTCACCTCAAGAGAAAGAGAGAGAGAGAGAGAGAGAGAGGTTTTTTTGAACTAGAAAAACAAACTGAGTGGGGTCGCCATGAAAGAGGCAACTGTGTTTAGAGAGAGAAAATGCAAGATTTTGAGCAAAACCGGAAGAAAGGGAGAACTTTTATATCTCTGCGCGAACTAGGAGAGGCCTAGAAGCTAGTGTGTGTGGGTGGGTGGGTGGGTGTGTGTGTGGGTGTGTGTGTGTGTTTATAAGTTTACACTTTACCGTGTGACTCGGACTCTGAGAGGTGGATTGGATAGCAAAGCAATCACGTCTTTTCTGGTGCTAGCGGCTCCACTGTAACTACGGTGCGGCAAGGCTCTGTTCACACTCCTCTTGACACGTTCAGGCTTAAAGGCTCTCCGCCGTTTTATCTCTCAAATATAAGAATTTTTAATATTTTTATCACTCTGATATCTAAAATTTTAAATATTACTATAATTCTAAACTCATCGAACTATAACCTCAATATTTATTTTAGTATTTTTTGCTTTTTAGTTTATTACTTTCGGATCATATGTAAAATTACAATGTTGACGCGGAATTCCAACAATTAAGAATTTTTCTTTTTTGCGATACTATGGTAGCCCGTAGCAATGTTGAAAGAAATCAAAAAGCAGAAAAAACGGACCTGATCCGAGCCATAAAAAACGAACAATTCAACTGTAACTGGCGCGGGTATATTAGCGGTACACATTGTAGGGGACGGATTCACGGTTCTTATTTTTCTGAACCTACAGAGTACCCATATCGGCCCATTTATAGGGATATTTTGCTATTCTCTATATGAATAGAGTAAAAAAAACCCCTCTTATTTTGTTGTTTTACTATGTAATTGATTATTGTTGATTGGGGATATTATAATAACGTGAATTTTATTTTCGTCTATCAACATATTAATACTTTTCAAAAAAAATAGCACTCCCTCAATTTACGCAACATGATATACAGTAGAAGATACACATCAATTATAATTATAAGCATAATAGGATTGGTATATAGCATAATACACGATATACAGTAGAAGATACATACCAGTTATAATTATAAGCATAATAGCATTGATATATAGCATATAATCACAACTGATTTATAATATAACTACAGTAAAAATAGAACGTAACAACACAATTACAATTCGTGTATAATATAATCACCACTGATGTACCATGCACTGTACATAATGTTGCACAGTATAATTTTTCGTTCCAGCCCAAGTGCAACATTTAGAAGAAAATTAGTGCATTTTAGGTGAATGATTGTATGTAATATATATGTAAGTTTTGTAAATACTAATGGTGAGTGAGTGGCGGAAATTAAAAGATGAAAGATATTGATGATAAGTGTATGGTGTAGATTAAAAAGTAAAAAAATGATTGTTTAATTTGATTTTTGGTATTTAATCAAATGTTGCACTTTTAAGTGGATATTTTTTTGAACAAATATTACATACGGAGAAAATATATTATTTATTATTTACTTTAAAAATTAGTTTTATTATGATGGATCGGCTCGAGATACAATCTATACAAACTGATTTTGTGAGTAACCCACGAAAATTGGCATTCATCGCTTATAGACAGCCTCACGATTCAATTTTATCTAATCAATAAAACGAGCCGATACCATTGGGCCTTTGCCTCAGTTGGTATTGCAATGAAGGATAAGAACCTTAAGTTATTAGGTGCGGGGTTCGAGTCTGGAGCAGGACGGGGTTTTCATCCGGACGTTACTCCAGCAAGAAAACTTGTGTGGAGGCGAGACGGTTTCCTCGCGAACCTATTATGCCCCACTTGGTTCGTAAATAGTGGTTAGGGACCTCCAATTTAGAGGATGGTCGAGTTTAAATTAAAATTCGCCGTTCAAAAAAAAAAAACGAGCCGATTCATAAAAATTGATCATGAACCGAATAGCCAATTCAATTCACGAGCAATCTTACCAACCCGTGAAGACAGGTCAAAATTTTTGTTTTATGCCAATTTTTTTTAGCAAATATTGGTCAATATTTTGACTGCCGTCGCCCCATTAAAAAACTTCAAATTGCTGAGAATTCCTCCTCATTGTATAATTCCATTATTATCCGGTCTTAAAAGTAAAAATAAAATACTTTAATAAAATTATATGAATTTTAATATTTTTTAATTATTGTTTTTCTCTTTAGTACAAGTAGGTAAGGTTAATAACTGATAGCAGTACTGTAAGGCGAGGTTGTTATCCCGAAAAATAGTCAAATTTAAACTTGTAACCTCGGTATTAAAAAAAAGGCAAATTAAAAAATGGTTGTTGGAGGGTATATGTGACACGTAATGTATAGTGCCTATTAAGCTAGCTTTGATTTTTCCACTAGATTATCCAAAAGAGAAATGATAGGACAATACTCTGAACTACACCCCTAAACACACTCGTGTTTTATGGGTGTTGTACCGCGTGCTTTACTATTAATTTTATTATAATATTATTATGAATATTTTATCTGTAAAGCATGTTGTACAACACTCATAAAGCACGGAGTGTGTATGGGGGTGTGGTTCAGGATGTTGCCCTATCACCCCTCTATCCAAAATGCAAGTGTCTTTTTCACAAGTCAATAAGTTATAGTATTTCATTTTTATTGCTTAAATTGTGTACTGCACATATATGCAACTTTTACCCACATCTAAATCAGTGTCTCTATTTAATGTGGGCTACTAGGAGGGGTAATAAATTTGGGCAAATTTATTGAGCATATTTATTAGGTTGCATCAAATATATATTCACCACATATGAATTTTAATCATGGAGTATATAAAGGAATTGGAACACGCAAAATTGCAGTACTAAATCGGTATTACACATTTAAGATTTTATCCGTGCGAGTCCAACAATCTTTCATGATGTACATTCGCACCATTCAAATAAAATTTCCACGTTATAAGTTTTGAGTTCGACAATCATCAGCTCTCTTCAGTCCCAACATTTGGAAGAGTAGCAGAGTTACGCGAAGCTGGTGTGATAGGTGGCTGCTAGTGGGCTAAATGGCAGTGGGCTTCTTTTAATAGAGGAATCAAATTAAAGAGCCAATTTGCAATCATACAATTATATACATTTAAAATTTTGTACCCTTTTATACAATTATATATTTTGTATTGCCTTCAAATTCATCCTTGTCGAACATCGCCACCGGAGAGTTGTAATTTTCATGTTCATTGAGAATCATGACGTCGAGAAGTTTCTCAACCGCTGCTTGCGTCGACCTAGAGTCGTCTTCTGTTCTTCTTCGATGAAAGGGAAGTTTTTTAATACGCTTTCTCTTTTATGTTTCAGGCCTTATAATTCAGTCCTCTTTTAATTGAAAATTGCCCCTTAATTTGATTCCTTTATTAGAAAGTCCATTGCAATTTAATCCCATTGGCCGCCACATTGGCGCCACATAGAAGCTGGTACTCTACTACTTTCAAGACGTTGGAATTGAAAGGAGACCGCCACTATCATATATATTGAAGTATTAACCTCACGTCGTGTAAGAATATAAATTGTGTCTTCAATATAGAAAGATCATATAATACTCTTCTCAAAGCCAATTCTTCTTCAATCCCTATTCCAACTTCTTTTTCTAATCATTTTGCTATCCAAACTCCATCCTTTCTTTTTTTGAGATCAACTTCGATTTTGAGAAGTTCAGTTCAACATGAGTTTATCGTGAGATCATATTTTTCAATTTACAATTGGAAAACCAGTTCTGTATTGATTTTTCTTATAGAAGTGAATTTAATTTGTATAAAATTAAATGGTCCACAGCTAATTTACATTATGAATAGATTAATATATTGTGTTTAATTTCTCAAAATTAATTATCTACGAGTGAGAAACTAAACACTAATAAAGTTAGCAACTTAAGAAGAATCTTGTATTAATTGTGGGACTATAAAAAGTCTCACCTGATATTAAAATATGTTTGAAATAATAAGGCAATCAATATATAAACATAGCGAGAAAGTGTGCATCATTGAGTCAATCTATGCCTCAAGTCTTAGTGGTGGCTCGACCACAGGGATACGCGCGCCCTCCTGCCCGACTCGGCTCGACTTGAGTCCTCGGTACCATAATTATGTTCTCACTGCTGGTAAAAAAAATCACAGCAGATAATAATAGATCTACAAAAGAAAATATTTTTAATAAATAACTATGAATTCTACTATCTTTTACTAAAAAAAAAAAAGGAATTTGGTATAAGTAGCCAAGAGTACCAAGAACCAAATTAGAGGATGGTTCTTCGAAGGTATATGTGATATTGATGCATATTGGTAAAGAGCAATTCTAATGTGAATTTTGGTCTATTTGTTATGTGTCGAGTTTTAATGACATTCTTTTGGGACTTTATTTTTTAGGGATGTCAGCGACGTGTTTTGATGGAGATCCGCCTTTTATCTGCTCTAATTAGGTGGGATGTAGAATGTTTGGTGGGTGGTGGGTGAGTATGAGGATAAAAGTCGTACCCGCCATGGATGATGGGGCGGAGACTGATCTAGGTTGTACCTTCTCCATTCCCTGCCCGCTCCATCCCATCCCTATTCATATTAGTCTCACTTTATATTCACTTATTTCATATATTTTATGATATTTAAGGCATAATTGGATATTTTAAAAACGTAATAAATATTATACATGTGTAAATTTATTTAAAAGTATGTTTAAGTTAGAATTTTCTTTTAATTTATCAGACATAGTTGATTTATATAATTATAATTTTTTTATCTAATATGATATGTGGGTCATGGGGCGAGTATGGTGGATATGCGATGGGTATAAGGTTAGGATGGAGATTCACGTAGGCGATGGAGCGATGATGATTTTTATTTTATACCCATTGAGTGGGGATGCATTTAAATTCCACAACCACCATGAGTAATGGGGCGAGGATGGATACAAGTTTCTTAGACGAGGATGGGAATGAAGGTACTATCATCCGCCCCACCCCATTGACAATCCTATTAAGAATGGTAATAAAATGTTTAGATTTACTATATTTTAGTGGAACAACATATCTCCAATGCAAACCTCTTCTTATCTTATTTGCTTATGTGGGAAAATATATTTTACTTATTATTTTTTAAAACCCAACTAAAAGTAATTATTCTACATAGATCACAAACTAATATTAAAAATAAATTATATAACCTAAACTTCAAACAAATCATAATATAAACATGGTAGATCAATAGTGAATTATCCTCTGTAAAAAGAAAATATTCTAAGCTATAGCTTAATGATTTTTCCATTTGTAGGAATAATTTCCAAAATATAGGAAATGAACAGCACGGGCCGCGGCACACTTCTCCCGGGCCGCGGCACTTGATTCTTGTTCAAAAACTGGGAGCTTCAGGGAGGGCCGCGGCACACCTCGGCCGGGCCACGACACACTCAATTTCTTTTGGACGCTGGAGCAGACTGTACTCTGGGCCGCGGCCCCCCGCTCATACCTGGGCAGTTTTTCCTGTGTGTGTGCCGCGACACACTTTACCTGGGCCGCGGCACACGGGTCAACCCTGCAATGGGGGGTCTTTTTAGCAGGTTTTTCCTGCGGGATTTTTCATTTATCCAAGGTACACATTTTGAGAGAGCAACAAAGAGAGATTCAAGAGAGAAAAGAAGGAGAGAAAAATAATTGTGTGATTTCCCGGAGATATATCAGTCGGATCGTCGTGATTATTTGATAAGAGCTTGGTAGCTATTGGGCAAACTTTTTCACCAGAATAGATCGAGGGTTTGAGTCCGGAGGTTCGGGTATTTTTGTTAGCTTTTTGTGTAAGCTATTTTGGTGTTTTCTTTTCTCGATCTTGTTGTTGTTGTATTCCAAATACTTGGAGAACATTTATTATCGAGTATTTGACGATTGTGTTGTATACCTCTAGTTTGTACTAGGAACGATTGTTCATTGTGTATTGGTGATAGTGGATTTAAGCGGCTTCGGTCCCGTGATTTTTACTCTCGTCTTGAGAGGTTTTCCACGCAAAAATTATGTCTCGTTATTTATCTCTTTTAGCATATCATTTGTATTATATTATCGAGCTGTAATTGTGTGCTCTACTCGTCGGTAACCACGAAGTTACAATTGAAGAGTGGGAAGTTGTCAAACGAGGGTTTCTGCATTTCTCGTTGTGACGTTAGTCGTGTTTTTCCCAACAAAGTGGTATCGGAGCCACGGGATTTGTTGTTTCGTGGTTGTTTATTATCTCAATTGTAAGATGGAAGGCAACACTAGTAGAATGGTAAACTTGAATGGTTCGAACTACCACGTATGGAAGGGGAAGATGGAAGACCTTCTATATGTGAAGAATTATTATTTACCAGTTTTTAGCAAAGATAAACCGGAAGGCAAGTCCGACGCGGAGTGGACTATTTTGCATCGCCAAGTTTGCGGATATATTCGACAATGGGTTGATGACAATGTTTTGAACCATATTAGTGGAGAGAAGGACGCTCGAGAATTATGGCACAAGCTCGAGCAATTGTATGCTCGGAAGACGGGGAATAATAAGTTATTCCTCATTAAAGAAATGATGAATTTGAAATATCGAGACGGAACTCCTCTGTCGGATCACTTGAATGCATTCCAAGGCATAATTAATCAACTTGCGGAAATGGGCATTAAATTCGAAGAGGAGGTGCAAGCTTTGTGATTATTGTGCACATTGCCAGATTCTTGGAAGACGTTTCGAACGTCGTTGTCTAACTCTGCCCCCGATGGTGTCATTTCGATGGAACTAGCTAAAGGGAACATGTTGAATGAGGAGGTCCGAAGAAAGGCACAGGGATCTTCATCACAGTCGGATGTTCTAGACCGAAAGACGGGGGAGAGGTCAAAGTAGAGGCCCGAGTAATAGAGGGCCACAAAGGAGTAATTCCCGGAGGAAGTATGCCAATATTGAATGTTACCATTGTGGTAAGAAAGGGCATACTAAGAAATTTTGCCGACAATTGAAGAAGAAAAATCGCCAAGGCTGAGAGAATTCTCAAAAGAAGGAGAGCGGTAGTAATGAAAAAGCCGAAGTGAATACCACTACCGAAGAATTCTTTGTTTGTTATGATTATGATATGATGAATCTTGCGAGAGATGATTCGAGTTGGGTGGTCGATAGTGGAGCTACGTGTCATGTTACATCACGTAGAGATTTTTATTCCTCGTATACTCCGGGTGATTTTGGTATAGTCAAGATGGGTAACGATGGGTTATCCAAAATTGTTGGAGTGGGAGATGTTCATTTGAGATTCGACACCAGTGTGGAACTTGTTTTACGGAATGTAAAACATGTTACGGATATGAGGCATAATGTTATGTCCGTTGGTTTACTCGATGATGATGGTTATCATAGTGGTTTTGGAAAGGGAGTATGGAAACTCACTCGAGGTTCCTTGATTGTCGGGAGAGGAGAAAAGGAAGGGAAATTGTACGCGAAACTTCCAAAGGTCACGATTAATTCCGTGAACACAATCGACAATAATGACATGGCCGAGCTATGGCATAAGAGGCTCGGTCACATGAGCGAGAAAGGGATGGCGTTATTGTCGAAGAAGGAGGCGTTATCCGGGGTACACAAGGTACACCTTAAAAGATGTTCTCATTGTCTAGCCGGGAAGCAAAGGAGAATCACTTTTAAGAGTCATACTCCTTCACGGAAGGAAAATGTGCTTGATCTTATTCATTCCGATGTTTGTGGTCCTATGAAGACTAGGACGCTTGGTGGTTGCCGATACTTTGTCACATTCATCGACGATCACTCGAGGAAGGTGTGGGCATACACCTTGAAAATCAAAGATCAAGTGTTAGACATTTTCAAACAATTTCATGCCTCGGTGGAAGGAGAGACCGGCACTACGCCATAGATGGCTTTCTACAACACTTAGGGGGTGGTGTTACCTTATTGCATGTTACCATAGCTATGAAATTTTGGACCTACCACAACGTTCGGGTTATGGTGTTACCAAATCCTGAAATATATGTTACTCTAGCTATAAAAAGTGTAACTCTCACTAACACCATTACATGTGTTACCTTAGAATATTAATAAACAAAATTTTGAATTTTAAATAAAATTAATGATTTAATAAAATTTTAACTTTAAAAATAATTAATTTTAATAAAACATTGAATCTATTTTTATAAAAAAATATTCTATCAAATAAATGAATTATATATATTTTATAAATAATAAAATATTTTTAATAAATTTAAATTGAAAAGGTTTTAAAATAAAGTAGTATTTGAAAAATAATAAATTTTGATTTAAATAATTAAAAAATTATTAAAAAAATAAAAGCTTGTAATAACTATGAATAATTACAAAATAATTAAAATAACAAATTTAATAAGTATATTTTATTACCAAAAAATAAATTAAATTTACAATATTAGAAAAAAAGCAAAAAGTAAAGTCAAAACAGATTAAAGGAGAGCAGCAAAACAGATTAAGGGAGAGCGACAAATGAAAATTGGGTCAAAACAAGTCGGGGGAAATTGGAGCAAAACAAAGTTTATCTCTGAAATTGTCGAAAGAGATGCTACATCTACAACAAAACAATAACTGCTGAATCGGTCCCTCGCTCACTCGGCTATCTCAGTTGCTCAATCGTCAAGGATTTATGTTCAATTAGGGTTCAATCGCTCGTCGTGAAGGATTAAAATCAATTAGGGTTCAATCCAAGCTTGGTTTGTGTTTGATTTAAAGTATAAATCTCTCTTTTTATGCTTCGATTTGTAAGCTTGGTTTGTGTTCGTTCATCGATCTGTATATATTTGTGTTGCATGCTTCGATTCGACCTCTCTCTCTTTCTCTCTCCCCTCTCTGTCCCCTCTCTCTCTCTCTCCCTGCCTCTCCCTCTCTGCCTGTCACACACAAAAACTAGAAAAAAAACTCAATGTGTTTATTTATGTGCGCATGTAAAAATATGTATATGTTAATGACATACTTCTAGATTTCTAGGTAGAAATATGCTAATCCAGAGTCGTTTGTTTGACCCGAAAGGTTAAATTTTCAATATTTTTGATATATTGTATGGTTTTGCAGTAAAATGCGTTCATTTACTATGTGTTTACATTGAATGTTGTTTAGTGTGACAGACTTTGTGTTTTGGCTGCTATATTGATTGAAGTGTAGTATTTGACTTTAGTTTTTAGTACAAAACCTATATCCGCAATGTTGTACCATATACGGCATGTTCTGTCCTTTTCTTGTTAACGTGTTTAAGCTAATGTATATGTAATATAATTATTTCTATAATTAATTAGTAATTGATAGTTAGCTATATATGACTTACGATAATTCAAAAACAGATAGGTTGGCCTGAATAAACACCTCGACGAGGTTCAGGCCTGTTTACACACACACACACACACACTTGTCTTGATATGTTAATATAGTCAATATATTGGTGCTTGATAAATGTAGGGATGGACGATGAGGGAAACTCATGGATAGAGCTTCCAAAGTTTAGTGATGGCTATATTAGCGGGGTAAAAGCTTTTATACAAAATGCAGCTTCTAGGTTTGCTGTAGGTGATGAAATAACGTGCCCTTGCAAGAAATGTAAAAATGATAAGTGGTATCGTCAAGATGTAATATACAACCATCTCATATACAATGATCCATCTCCATTGTATATGGAATGGATATGTGAGGTTTCTCGACGAAGGAGTGACGAAGACATGGATTGTGAGGTGGGGAAGATTTTGGAGACAATCTAGGTGACATGTTGCACCGTACTCATGGAATGCGGAATGGTGAGGATGAGCACACTAATGTACCAACTTCCGATTCTAATAAGTTCACTCGCCATCTCGAAGACGGAAAGCAGCCATTATATCCTGGCTGTTCAAAATTTTCGCGATTAAGTTTTATCATTAGGCTTTATTCATTAAAATGTTCACATGGAATTACGGAGGCTGCATTCGGGGATCTACTATAGTTGCTGAGAGAGGCTTTCCCCCTGGCCTATATACCTTTATCTTTTAATTCTGCAAAGAATATCATTAAAGATTTAGGGCTTAATTACGAAAAAATACACGCATGTCTAAATGATTGCATGCTGTATTGGGCAGAAAACAAGGATAAAGATGTTTGCAAGGCTTGAGGTGTTTCGAGATGGGCAGTAGTTGAAAAAAAAGGCAACAGTGACAATGATCCAGAGAAGGTGATTCGCAGAGTTCCGGCGAAGGTTATGCGCTATTTTCCACTAAAACCAAGGCTGAAAAGGTTGTTTATGTCCAAGGAGTATTCTGAACTTATGTTATGGCATGTCGTCGGGCGAAAAAAAGATGGGAAGCTTAGATATCCAGCTGATGCCGAGGCTTGGCAGGCAATGGATGCAAGGTATCCTGACTTTTCAATAGAAAATAGAAATATCCGACTTCGTGTGGCCGCTGATGGATTCAGTCCTTACCGTACAATGACTTCAATTCACTCAACATGGCCAATTGTATTGGTAAATTACAACCTCCCACCTTGGTTGTGCATGAAGCCTGAAAATTTGATTCTTTCGGCAATCATCTCCGGTCCAGATTCTCCGAAAAATAGCATTGATGTATTTATGCAGCTTCTAATCGAAGAGTTGAAAGAATTATGGGATATAGGCATAGATGTAACACCCCCAAGTTATTCAGGGAATATTACAGCGCCGTGAGCCCCGTCGTGGAACCCACAAGGCTAAACATACGCGGAACTATAAATTTGACCGAGAAGGTCTACATACAATGGAATGAAGAACAATACAAAGGGTATCCAAAACATATCCAATGTATCCAAAGACATCACAACACAAATCAATACCTCGGCAAACACAGGCCGCAACATCAAGGAAAATGGAAAACAATACTCGAGTATTCGATAACCATTCCAGTACAACAACACTGAATGGAGAAACACAAAATATAACCGGAGGGAAGACACAGTATCACACTTGCCCATCATCTTCATGCCGACCCGATACCTGCCTGTCCGCTCTCCTGGAACCTAAAATACATAAAAAGTATTTCCTCCATAAAGGGGTTAGCCGTCGAATAGCTAGTGCAAGTATATCAAGTATGAAACACAATACTCCTCGACAATAAAGTAAATGTAACTGTCAATTCATCAATTCAAGACTAGTATTCCGGAATAACTAAATCTCATAGCATCACATCAATACATATATGAATACCATGGAACCGCACCAGAGGCTACGGAACCTTCAGAGGACTCGTCGGTCCATCCCAGAGTGGTTCGTTCATATCATCCGTGGAATCGCACTAAGAGGCCACGAAACCCTCAGGGGACCCGTCGGCCCGCCCCAGAGTGGATATAAATAATCATGCCATTAATATCTTACTTTCAAAGTCGAGAACGTACAATCATAAATATATACTTGCCTTAATAAACGTTACCGAATACCCCGAAGAACACAGTTCGACCGGGAAGCTTGAACCACGAAGAAGACAACGAACGGAAGGGTTCCGACTTGAGTTCTTCACAAGGATTTCGTCCCTAAGTCATATCAATGATAAATCAATAATCGTACGATGAATAATAATCGCACAACGCTCGGACACCTTCAAGGCGTCGACTAAGAACTCAACCAAAACGACGAATCAATACAATCCAACCGTGGAATAACAATGGAAATGATAGAATACACCTAAATAATCATCAGTCCATCACTAATCTAAGTTACTACGGATTAAATGGGTGAAATCAAACAAAATCCCCAATTTTCCAAAAACTAGATTTTTAAGAAATCTAACCTTGATTCGGTCGATCGGAGGATGTTATGTGATGATTGATTGATGTTAGAAACTCAAGAACTTCGTGGATTGATAGATAAACAACATCTAATCACGTATTACAAGCCCCAGCCGCGGAAAGAAATGAGAGGGATGAGAAAAATGGGTGTAAACCCATCTGCTCGAACATATATATACTGCCCAACATCCTGCCGACCACTTACGGCCGTAACCGGCAGACCTTACGTCCGTAACTGGCATTCATCAAAATCCGCCCAGCGCCTGCCGATCGCTTACGGCCGTAACCGACAGGGCCTTACGGCCGTAACTCGGCACTTACGGTCGTACCTGGCAGGTCCTTACGGCCGTAACCGGCATTCGTCCGAACATCGCACGCACCGTGACGGCCAGAATCGACAGCCCTTACGGCCAGAATCGCATTCGTCCAGCCATGTTCTGCTGAGCACGACGGCCAGAATCGTACCTTACGGCCGTAACTCGCCAGCCAGCCCTCGGCCCGCCGTGACTCGGTCGTGGCCACTCCGACGGCCCGGACGACCCCGAAACCCGAACCTGAATATAAATCGAAGGTACAGTTACGATGTACTCGCAAAGACGAATCCGAGCACCAAGAGAACACATGATTCCGACCACCCGACTCGAAATTCGACAACGGAAGTAATTACCCCAAACTTTGGGAAATTACAAAAATGGCCCAAAACGTCCGAAATACACGATACACGATCGAAACACCAAACCAAAGCTCACAACATGAATAATAACATTAAATGAACTTACGAGAAACTCGAAACAACAGTTTCGGACGAGATTCACAAGAATCGAACGCAAGTACGAAAAAAGCCGCTTAAGAACACGGAACTCAAAAAAACGATACCAAAACGAACTCGGATGACAAAAAGTGCAGAATTAATCATTCTCAGAATGGCGGAACGGTCATGAACGAGTCATCAAAATGGACTTCCGCCGAAAAAAAATTACTGGAAATCGAAATTGCGAATATTACAATAGAAACCTATGATGCCTTTACTGATAAAAAATTTAGGCTACGTGTAAGCATGTTGTGGACCATTAGTGATTTTCCGGGATATGCAATGTTATTAGGTTGGAGCACAAAGGGTAAATTAGCCTGTCCCATATGCCATTATGAGACATCTTCAATGTACTTGAAACACAGTAAAAAAATGTGCTACATGAATCTTAGAAAATTTCTAGATCCGGATCACAAGTGGAGGTTTGACAAAAGAAGATTCAATGGTGAAGTTTAAATGGGACAGGCTCCACCAATTTTAACCGGAACAGATGTAGTTGAATTATTGTCGGGCTACGAAAATGAATTTGGAAATGCCAAAAGCAAGAAAAAGGGCAAAAGGGGTATAAAGCATAAAAGGGATTCCCCTTTAAAAAAATCAATATTTTTAATTTACCGTATTGGAGTCACAATTTATTGTGGCATAAACTTGATGTTATGCATATCGAGAAAAACATATGTGACAATATACTCGGTACTTTGCTAAATATGGGCCGTAAGTCGAAAGACCATTTAAATGCTCATTTTGATTTACAAGAAATGGGCATCAGGAAGGTCCTTCATCCTGTTAAATCAAGTGATGGAAAATATCATGAGATTAGGGCTGCCATATTTGACATGACGAAACAAGAGAAAGATATATTCTCGCACGATTGAGAAGGCCAAACTTCCATACACGTGCAGCTAATATCAGTCGGTATGTTCACACAAAGGAAAGGGTAATCTCGGGGTATAAGAGCCACGATGCTCATTTTGTTCTTCACTACTTGTTACAATTTGCAGTGAAAAAAACATTGAAACCTGAGGTTGATGTACCTTTGATCAGACTCGGTGCATTCCTAAGAGGTCTTTGGAGCAAAGTAATCGATTTGCGTGATACGAAGAAGCTACAACAAGAAATTATTGAGATTGTTTGTAGTTTTGGGATGATTTTTCCCTCGGCATTCTTTGACGTAATGATTCACTTGCTGGTTCATTTGTGCCAGGAAGTTGAATATGGGGGACCTGCACACTTGAGATGTATGTGGCCAATTGAGCGTTATCTATGTAAGCTGAAATCTTATGCGCGCAATAAGTCTAAACCAGAGGGTTCCATCGCCGAAGGCTACCTTGCAGAAGAATGCTTGACGTTCTGCTCAAGATTCTTAAGCGGTGACACAGTACCTAAATCCGAGAGTTGTCCACAAAAGATGGAATATCCAATTGGAACAAGAAAAAATAAAGATGGAAAACCTATTCAACTCGAAGAATCTCAATGGATGGCATGTCATCGGTACATCTTATTCAATTATGGTAACAAGGATGTTGAGAGTTTAATCGAGTAAGTTTTAATATCTAATTTGTTTTAGAAAGAATTAGAATGCTTCTATCTTGATAATATTAACTAGGTAATTATTGTAGGGAACATCGAGCTTTAAATGATGGTCATGCAATATCGAAAAGATATAAAAGAGAGAGGGCACATATGGAAGATTTCTGGAATTGGATGAAGGAAGAAGTTGTGGAAAAAGAGTACATTTCGAAGGAACTACAACTTCTTGCATTGGGCCCTAATCGAGCAGCTAAGAGGTTTAGTGGATATGTTATTAATGGATGCCGATTCTTTACAAAATCCAGAGATGCTAAGTGTACAACACAGAATAGTGGTGTATTTTTGTCTTCCTTGACCACTAGCTTTGCAAGTTCGAAAGATCAGAATCCACATGTCGGTGTTGTCGATTACTATGGATCAATTGAAGAAATCCTAGAAATTGACTATTGGGGAGATTTCACTGTGATTTTATTCAAGTGCTATTGGTACTATGCAGAAAAGGATTTGTATGGGCTGACTCAGGTGAATTTTAATAGATTGGTCCAAAAAACTGATCGATATGTGATGGCTTCACAAGTTCAACAAGTCTTTTATATAAAAGATCCAACTGAGAAGACATTACATAACGTTATCAACAGATTACCGAGGGGCTGGTGTGATGTCGAAAGTGAAAATGGGAATGAGAATGATGGGACTGATCTAGTTTTACATGATATAGGGGCTGGTTGTGGAACAGGAAATCAAGTTATTCATGTGAATTGGGCTAGAGAAGACATCCCGCCAACGAAAATTGTCATCCCGCCAAAATAAGTCAAGAAAATCATCTACTGTTTTCACATAATTCAGAACTGTTTATGTATTTACTACTTTATGTAATAATAAATTTTAGTAGTTAAAATTAGTGAAGTCTAGTATTTACTGCCTTTTAGTTAAAGTTAGTAGGCATCATATTGCCTTTTAGTATTATTGCTAGAGAAGAACTGTTTATGTGTTTACTGCTTTATTTATTATTACTGCCTCATAAGTTAGTGAAGTCTAGTGTCTTTTTATTGTGATTTAATTGGGCACCTTTTACTTGTAATTTACTGGACTGCTTCTTTCTGTTTTTACTTTGCATTTGCTGCACTCACTTATTTTTTGTATCGATCCTAATGTAATTTTCTTCTATTTTTATAGGATGGAAGATAGGTTACTTAATAAAATTTCAGAATGGACAATATGTTGGCGGAAAAGAGACTGAGATAATGAACGTAGAATCTGACTTATTTTCCTACCCGGTGCTGATGGAACATGTTATGAATGATCTTGAATACACTGAAATTGGAGGAGTTTCCAAAAGAAATGGTAATGAGGCAGGGGGTGGAAACTGGTGGCAAATGATGTGGACCTGTTTGACTTAGTTAAAGAAACTCAGAATTATGACCGCATGGATCTCTATATTTACAATGTTGTCAATACTAAAATTGAGCCAGTACTGCAGATGCAGCCGCATGTAGTCATACGACCAAGGCCTAATGTATTTGAAGGTATTAAACTTTATGTTTAGTTATTAGTTCGTGAAGGCATCATCTTATGTTGGTAATATAAGTATTTAGTTATTAGATCATGCATGTATTGTTTATCCTAATGTAATTGTACTGATAATTAAAATGTATTGCTGCAGCTCCAAAACAAGTGAAACGTCAGTTCGTGACCACTCATAAATTGCGACAGCAAGCAAGAAATAAGAAGTGTACTGAAGTATACAGTCATAGGAAGTCCGCACGGCTGAATAATGCACAAGTGAAGATTCCAACTGAAGTCGAGAGTTATCGAAAGTCAAGAGAAAATGCTGAAGTCACTAGTGCTAGGAGGTCGGCACGGCTCACAAGTGCTAGGCCAGAAATCAATGATATGATAAGCAACCAGTGGCCTAAGTCAACTGAAACGCGGAGTGCTCGGAAGTCGAAACCGATGAATAATCAACAAGCCATAGATGAAAATGAGATTCTGAAGTCTGCAAGTGTTCGGAGGAAATTGGATTTACATAATTCAAGGGATGAAAATGAGGATATGGATGAGAATAACATTCAGGTTAGAAGACTTGAATCAATATTTTGATTACGTGATCGGTCTGATCAGTGTTCCAAATTTTTTGCAAGTTGACACAATATTTGTTTCTTTTGATTACGTGCAGGTTGAAAATCTTCCACCTCCACCGCCACTTCCATCTCCAATAAAGATGTTAAAGTTAACGGAGTATGAACAGCTTAAAACTGCAAGTATCGTGAGGAACAATGAAAAGCTTAAGGAGTTAAATTTGCCTACATTAGTTACTGATGTGGTAGATGGATTAAAAAAAACAGAGGGAAAAAAAAGATGCGAGATGAAAATGAATATGTTCCAGAAAATGAGGAACAAAGTGATGATGATGCTTCAGAAATTGTGCCAGAGGTGTGTCGTAACGAGAGAATTAATTTGTAGTTAAAATCACAATAACTGTAAAAATATTAGATAGTACTAATTGAATATATTTTTCAGAGAACCCAAAAATTGAAGAAAAGCAAGCTTCTCACCGGATCAACTACTCGTTTGCGAGCTAGTGCTGTGACTGCAACTGAAAAGGGTTCAACTCAGAATAATACGAGTGCAAAAGAGGCAGCAAATTCAGTGCTTGTCACGTCTGCTTCACCAATTCAGTTACCATGTACAGAAAGAATAGGATCAATGGCTGATTACCTTGCTATGCTGGAACGCAAATGAGAACAAGCTGCAAATGTTATTGCAAGTGGAAGTGGAACTAAAAATTTTGATAGGGTTCCGGAAACAGACTTGCCATACACTGAAAATGAAGAAGTTGAACCAGGTTTGGGCCTATTACTTGACTTGATGTTTGCATACATTTGGATCTACTATATTCATGTTTGTATAGTGTCATGGTTTAACTGAATCTTTGTTCATATGTTATAAACTTGGTACGTAAAGTTGTAGTTCCTAAAAAACCAAGAGGGAAAACCAGGATGGATAAAGTACATGCAAGGACGTTTGACAAAAGGGTTGTCATCTCAGTAAACGAGAAGTTCCAGCCTGTTTCAGATGATGATCGAAGGATTTCTGAACTGGGTAACTTTCTGGGGACACTAAAGAAGTGTGTGCCAATGACTTATGCATCTTGGGATCATGTTCCTGGAGACCTAAAGGACATCTTGTGAAATTATACTAAGGTAATCAGTAAATTTTAACTACCTTTACGTAAATAATGTTGGTCAAATAGCATTCAAGATTTATTTATTCCTTTTTATGTTTAATTTCTATGTAAGCAATGTTATATTATTCCCGACGAATGTCAAAAATGGGCATTGAAGACAGTACAACAGTCTTGAAAGGGGTACAAGAGTCGAATAAAGAGGGATCATTATAAGCCTTATGAAACTGATGAGGAGAGGATAGAAAATAAGTCACAGGAAATTCCGCTTGAGGATTTCAAGTTGCTCTTAAAGTATTGGAAAGATCCTGAAGTTCAGGTATATGTATAATTTTAAATTGGTGTTGTTTATTGAAAATTTGATATTTAATCAATTTCTAGTGACATAAACTAGTGCTTCTTTTTCATGTTTGTTTTTGTAGTTGAAGGCCGAGAAAAATGCTAAAAGTCGTAGCAAGTACAAAGACACACACACTGTTGGTCCAAAACTGTTTTCCCAAGTTCGATACAAAATGGTACGTTCGTATGTGCTGTGCAGATGTACTCATTTTAGTATACGCAAATGAGCAACTGAAATACACATTAAGCTTTAGCATGGTATGCAGTTATCGATTGATTGTGAGATTTTCAAACTCAGGATGAAGATCCACCGTATATTTTTTGGCTTTCCTGTCTAACAAGGAATTAATATAATATGATTCCAATCCAAACATTTATCTCCATGATAGATTTCTAGTGGAATTTAAAATTAACTAGCAGTGTCCAAGTTGGTAAGCTTTTCGTTGCTTAATAGAAATTTTTGTAAACTTTCTTGTTGGAATTTCTCAATCCAGACATATGATTACTTTTGAAAACACCTGCTCGCATTTTCTCAATCATCAAGCACATCCATGTGATATATATAGTACACACTATTTATAATATATATATATATATATAGGGTGGGGTTATTCTAAAAAGGGTCTTATAATAAAAAGTGTAGGAAGGATTGTGGGAGTGACATGTGTCACCTTGCCACATTATCATGCCACATCATATGACATGTGGCACCCCCCACCCCCCACACCCACTCCCCACCCCCCCAACCCCACAAAAAAAAATTCCCGCCAAAAAAAAAAAATTTTGGGGGCCAAATTTTTTTTTTCCCGCCAAAAACTTTTAAGTGTGAGGCACCAGTTTGTTGGTGCATCATAGTTATAAGTTTTGGTGCATCACACTAATAAGTTTTACTGCATCACAGTTATAAGTTACTGCATCATAGTTAACAGTTAAGTGCATCAACTATGATGCAGTAACTTATAACCTTAATGCACTAAATCATAATTGTGATGCATTAATTTTATAACTGTGATACAGTAATATTAAGTTTTACTGCATCGCAGTTATAAGTTACTGCATCATAGTTAACAGTTAAGTGCATCAACTATGATGCAGTAACTTATAACCTTAATGCACTAAATCATAATTGTGATGCACTAGCTTTATAACTGTGATGCAGTAACTTCATAAATGTGATGCATTTATGAATTTTGGCGGGAATTTTTTTGGCGGGAAAAAAAAAATTTGGCAGGAAAAAAAAATTTTCGCGGGGGTGGGGGTGGTGGGTGGGTGAGGTGGATGGGGGGGGGGGTGACACATGTCATATGAGGTGGAATGGAGGATGACACATGTCACTCCCACAATCCTTCCTACACTTTTTATTATAAGACCCTTTTTATAATAACTCAAACCTATATATATATATATATATATATATATATATATATGTGTGTGTGTGTGTGTGTGTATTACTGTAAAAGAGAGCAACCAGACCACTCATGAACTGAGGAAAAATAAGTTACGAATATATATATATATATACAGAATATATTTACAGTAATACACACACTTATATATATATATATACACCATATTATATATATATATGGTACACACACTGTTTATAATATTATATATATATATATTACTGTAAATATACTCTGTATATATACATATATATATATATATATTATATATATAATTACATATACAGTACAGACTAGTTGAATGTTATAATTAATGGCTGCCTGTTGCTGTATTCAATAAATCAATCTTATTTATTTGTTGAATAATTAAATAGCTATTCTCATATCAGAATAATTGGTATGAACATATATAATATTAGGTAATTTGCATTTTATTTTTTTTGCTAGAAAAAGAAGTCAGGTGATACGTTATGTGATGCACAAGTTTTTGCTAAAACTCGAAAGCGCAAGCCTGGACGCAAATACCAGACTAATTCTGAAGTGATGAAGTTCAGAATTATAGGTAATTATTTTTTAGTCAATTCCTTGAATCCATATTTTATCTTCCTCTGTCGACTAATTATTTCCATATATGATGTTGGTTTATTTTGTAGGCTACGATTAAGACCAAACTCAAGTCATCATCAGGACTTGATGGAATTGAGGAACTAGTTTCAGGTGGAAAAAAATCCCATGGTCCGAGTTGGCTTATCGGCAGACATGATGCAAAGGTTGTCAAAACTTCTACCCAGGCTCAGGCTCCAGCTCCAGCAGATTCATACATTCAAGAGTTGACAAAAAAGATACGGCAGGACCTTGTTGACGAAATGGACGCAAAGATAAACAGGAAGGTCAATGAAGAAGTGGATGCCAAGGTGAATCAGAAGGTACAGAACAACTTGACATTGGTCCTGAAAAAATTGGTTGAAGCAAACCCCACCTTGCAAATTAATTTTGGTGAAATATGTGCCACAATTTCTAGCGACACATTAGGAGATGGTACTCCCATGACCGGCGGCCCTAGCGCTTAGACATCCACTTTCATATCTTTGTACCTTTTGAACTAGTGTGTTGGTTCTTTTATCGCGTTTATGTTTTATTTTTGTTCTAGTACTTAAAGTTGAAGTTGGCGGATATGGGTTTTGGTTTTGAACTAAAGTAGTTGGTGGTTTTATGATTGGATGGTTTTTTGAATTGGTTTGTTTGTATTTTTAATGGGAAATGAAATATTTAAATTTTATATTTTTATTTTGTTAAACTAAGGTGTTACCTTAGGTATAATATATGTGTTACCAATTCCTTGCATTGGCAACACACAGGGTGTTGCCGTTGGTAAAATAGGTGTTACAATAGAATAACTAATGTTTGCATATCTTGTGGCCCCCACAAAGTGGACCCCGGGCAGTGGGCCCCACAAAGTGGGCCCACACGTGGGCCCTACCCGTGGCCCCCACCAAGGGGATCAAGAAAAATGGGCCCACATGTGGGCCCTACATGTGGGCTCCGCTAAGGTGGGGCCCACCAACGGGACCCACTTTGTGGGGCCCATTTGCTTTTCTTTATATTTTGTAAAATCATAAAGTCTGTTGCAACACAGAACTGATGTTGCTGTGGGATCCTCATGACGTTGCTGTAGAGTTCTTTGGTAACGAGTTAGTCTATGTTAGCATAGGCTGCTCATCGATGGGCAGAACCCGGTTGTAATTCAGTCATTTTTATTCAGTAATTATCAGTCAGTAATTGTCACTCGGTAATTTTCATTGATTATTAATCACTCATCATTCATACTCATTCAATTGTGTTCACTGTTCGGCGGAATATTTGTCATACTCGTACTTTTGTCCCCATACTTCTCAAATTCTGTGATTTTTGTACTCGGTGCATCGTTTTGGGAAGAACTGCTTGTCGAGCAGGGCCGCACGAGCATCTGGTCGTGCACGGCGCTCGTGCGTTGCGGCTGGATTGGGCAGGAGGCCCATTGGCCGAGTCATTGCCGCACGAGCAGGCCGCACGAGCACCTGGTCGTGCGCGGCGCTCGTGTGTGCGGCTGGATTGGGCAGGAGGCTCAGTGGTTGAGTTAGTGCCGCACGAGCAGGCCATACGAGCAACTGCTCAGGCGCGAAGCTCGTGTGTTGCGGCTGTACTGGGCAGGAGGCCCAGCGTTCGAGCAGGGCCGCATGAGCAGGCCGCACGAGTTGCTGCTCGTGCGCGGCGCTCGTGCGCTAAGAACAGCAGCCGGCAGTAACTTCACGCACGACCGGACGCACAGACACTTGGTCGTGTGGATTGGTCGTGCGTCCTTGGGCTTTATATAGGTGGACCGACGGGATTTCCTCATTTTTCAACATTTCTTTCATCTTGTTCAGAGAGAGAGCTTGAGGGAGGGATTTTCCATCATCAATCACTTGAGTGTTAGATTTTCATCATCTCCATTCATTTGGGAAGCTTGGATACTCGATTTAACTCGTGTTCATCGGATCGAAGTGGTTGGATCTTCAAGAGGTAATTTCTTCAACATCTTGGATTTCGATTTTGCATTGAGATATGATGTTTTGGACGTTAAAATCATGTTGTATGTAGTGAAGTACGCATGATTATGGATATGTATGATTATTCAATGGATTATTGAAGGATTATCCATGAACACTTTGAATATTGAGTTGGATTTGGGGGTTTTCGATTAATCGTTGTTGTAATCACGAATTTGGATATTCATATTGGATTATTGATCGTATTGAAGATGTTTTGTTGGATTGAACTTTTTGGGGATTTGATGTTGGTATAATTAAGGTTTGGTTGTTAACAATCGAAGTTTGGTCACAACGTGTTCGATATAATGCCCCAATGAACTTGGTTTAGTCGTTTTGACGTTTTGAGTTCGTTATAATCGTGTTTGATTCGTATATTGAGCGGATTGTTGGTAATTGTGTTATTCAAGGTTGTTCGAGCGGCCGACATTTCATTTAGGGCGTTGTTCGTGGAAGGACATTGTTCACCGGTGTTGTGTAAGTTAATTCTTACTCGGTTAAAAGGATATTCATTCCTTTTGTTGTTCATTCATAATCATAACTCATTCATCATTGTATTAACCGTATTGAGACTTGTAATTGTCGAATAAGCACTTCATTCACGAGGAACGACGGTTCCAATCACTTCACTATTATTTTCATCTCGGTGAGTCATTCTTGACCTTGTCGAATTATTATTCATTGATATTCATTGTGGTCATTCTCGTTCATATGACCTTCTGGGTTCATATTGCGTGGCCGGGTGCGGATGTGTGGAATTTTTAGTCGAGCACACGATAGTCATGTATTGGGTTCACCGATACATTAGACTGTGCACACGGTAACGTTTACCTCCGTGAGACTAATTAGGTACAAGGACGGGTGTGTCCGGTCATTCGTCTTGTACACTTGCACAGAACATTACGGGCGTACTATGATACTCCTCTTCAGCTTAATTTATAACTAAGGATATTTCATAACTAAAGATATATCCTGATTGTGTATTTTCAACCCTTGAGGATTGTTGTTCTGTGTAACTGACCTTGTTGGGGGATATTGTTTTCAGGTCACGGCAAGGCAAAGGCACGGGAAGAGCATGTTGACGGCGAGGAGTCCCAGTGATACTAGTAGGGCCCCCCGGTTTTTCAGTCATTCATGTTGTTGTCATTTATTTTTCTGCTGCAGATTTTCATTTGGATACTCCGTTTCATTCAGTGTTGTGTATTTTATCTTTATATAAAATATACTAGTATTCGGTATTGTCCTGGTGTTTTGTATTTAAACTCCTCATCAGAGTATTTGGTAATATAATGTGGTTCGGCACTACAATTATATTATTTAATTCATCAATTTTCATTCGCCTGGTGGGTCCCAGTCGGGGATCCACGACACTGTAATATCCGCCTAATTTGGGGTGTTACAGAGTTGGTATCGGAGCATGGTTTTGAATACTACCTTCCGAGTCATGTCTCATTTGAAATCATCATCATCGGACTAGTATTATTGGACTTTCGCGTCACGTGTGACCAGTGCAAATGCCGAGCCAATCAGACCAAGAACTGTAAGATTTCTAACGCTATGATATAATTTCTGGCAATAATCATTCATTCATAATTCATCAGTTAACAATCCTCAAACATCATTTTCATTTTGATCAGTCGATCATGTTAATTCATTAATCACTCAGTTCATTTAATTGTCCAGTTGTTGATCTTGAGGATCATATCATTAATCTTGTTAACTTGTTCAAGATAATCATTTCTAGAATTTCGTCAGATAATCATGTCACCTCAGTTAATCATTCATGTAATCACTATGCTAGAGCGCGTATGCTCATTTTCATCATTTCATGACGTAATCATAATGTGATAATCATGCGAGAGATATAATCATCACGTGACTTTCCTACTTCAGTATGGAGAGAGTAGGTAGAAGACGCGGAGGACGAGGCCGTGGTGCGGACCGAGTCCCGAGAGCTCGTATGAATACACGTGCGAACGCGAGGAATAATGCTAACTCATCTAGCAGCGACGCTGCCACTTATTCACCTGTGCATGATCATTCACTATCGAGGAGTCGTACCCGGGACACAGCTCAGTCAGAAGGTGTTCGGATTGATCCACTCACTTTTATGCAGGGCATGATGGCCCAAATGACTCAGATGGCACAACTGATGGAGACGATGCATAACTCATCTACTCAAAATCAACAGGCTCCTCCGCCGCCACCTCAGAGGCAAGAGAGGGGTGTGAGCAGTATCATTGGCAATATCTCTCGCCAGCGACCACCTACCTTCGAGGGCTCATCTGAGCCGGAGGATATCATTCACTGGCTTGAACATTTCGAGAAACTGTTTGCTATGGTGGACTGTCCTGAGGGACACAAAGTTTCAATTGCGGCTTACTATCTTGGTAAGGGCGCACATTCATGGTGGTTATCGCTGAAGCCCACCGACAGATCTTGTACATGGGAACAATTCAGGACTCTCATGATGGAGAGGTATTATCCGGCCCCACTCAGGGAGGCCAAATTGTCAGAATTACTCACTCCCGACCCCTCAGCAGACGATGATGTTCTCGCCATCGCCGAGAAATTTCAGGAACTACTTCCGTTCGCCTCGTCCATTATTCACTCCGAGGCGGACAAGATCAAGTATTTGAGCAAGAGGTTCAAACCTCGTATGAGACTATAGTTGCTTAATCATCATTGCACCACTCTGTCCGAATTCATCAAGAAAGCTCTTACGTATGAGCTTACCGCTAAGGAAATTGCTAAGAATCAAACTTCATCTACTGGCAAGAAGTCTAAAAACCGTAATCAGTCTGACGGCAGTCAGGCCACTTTCAAGAAGCGTCGTGTGGGCTCTACTTTTTATGAGCGACCTCCTATGTCACCGAAACCCGCAGAGTCTCAGTCCCGAGTGGCCAGCTCAACCATCACCTGTTTCAATTGTGGAGAACCGGGTCATGTCAGCACCAAGTGCCCGAGGCAGACTATCACGTGCCATAACTACGGAATTGCTGGGCATAAGGCCCGTTTTTGCCGAAGAGACTCCAAAAATACTCCGGCGGCATTTCAGGCCCCGAAGCAGTCAGCCGTTTAGAATCAAGCTACTCAGTCAGCGTCGTTTAAAACGACATGAGCGAATAAAGGTGGAGCCTATAGCCATCAGACGGGAGCGTTCGGTGCCGGGACTAGTAAGCCCCGAATTTATGAGATGAAGAAGATCGATGATCCAGAGACACGGATGATCTCAGGTACACTCGATATTCTATCTCAACCTGTGTGTACCCTTTTTGATACTGGTGCATCACATTCATTCATTTCCGAGTCATGTTTGAGTAGACTACATCTGGGTAGTGCTACTAGTTGTGAGCCTTATGTCATTGGTCTACCCGATGGTAGAAGAATTATCGGGAATCGTGAGATTCAGAATTGTCCGATTCAGCTTCATGGCCGTGTATGGCTAGCAGACCTTATTGTGGTATATTTGCCAAGAGACGACGTCATCTTGGGTATTGATTGGATGGATCGTCACGATGCCATCATTAGTGTCCGTAAGCGGATGGTCACTATCATTTCAGACGATGGGTTCGAATGTGTTTTTCAGGGAGGTAATCCTAGTTGTTCCGGGAGAGTGATCAACTTGATGAAAGCAGTGAAATTACTCAGTCAGGGGTGTATTGGTTATTGGTGCTATATGACCAAAACCGAGAAATCACCAATAATGTTGACGGATATTCCGGTAGTGAGGGAATATGCCGATGTCTTTCCAGACGAGTTACCTTGTTTGCCTCCACAGAGAGATGTGGAATTCATGATTGAGTTGGAGCCTAGTACGTCTCCAATATCGAAGGCACCGTACCGGATGGCCCCGAACGAAATGCAGGAGTTGAAGAATCAACTTGAGGAATTATTCGAGAAAGGTTATATCCGATCGAGTGCGTCCCCGTGGGGAGCACTAGTGTTGTTTGTCAAGAAGAAGGATGGTTCATTTCGCTTGTGTATTGATTATCGAGAGTTGAACAGGGTGACGATCAAGAATAAGTATCCTCTACCCCGTATTGGTGATCTCTTAGATCAACTTCAGGGAGCTTCAATATTTTCCAAGATCGACCTAAGATCTGGATATCATCAGTTGCGAATTCGAGAGTCAAATATCGCAAGGACAGCGTTTCGTACACGCTATGGTCATTATGAGTTCGTGGTAATGCCGTTCGGGTTAACTAATGCACCTGCGGTATTCATGGAGTTAATGAATTGGGTTTTCATCGACTTTTTGGATCAGTTTGTTGTTGTCTTCATCGATGACATTTTGATTTATTCTCGTGACCGAGAGGAGCACGAGTTTCACCTTCATCAGGTGCTCGACGTGTTGAGGCGAGAGCAACTTTATGGAAAGTTTTCCAAATGTGAGTTCTGGATGTCCGAAGTAACTTTTCTCGGGCATGTAATTTCATCAGATGGAGTGCGTGTTGATCCTCAGAAGACGGAGGCTATCCAAGATTGGTTACCTCCAAAAAATGTTAAGGAAATCCGAAGCTTTCTCAGATTACCCGGTTATTATCGGCGGTTTGTGGAAGGATTTTCTAAAATTGCTCAACCTTTGACGAACCTTTTGCGAAAGGATAAGAAATACACGTGGTCCGACGCGTGTCAACGGAGTTTTGAGGAACTCAAGAGCCGGTTAATTTCAGCACCTGTACTTTCCTTGCTGCAAGGGATGGAAGGATTTGTGGTTTATAGTGATGCATCCGGACAGGGTCTCGGATGTGTACTCATGCAGAACGGTAAAGTTATTGCTTATGCTTCACGGCAATTGAGACCTTACGAGGTCAATTATCCGACCCACGACCTGGAGCTAGCAGCCGTGGTGTTCGCATTGAAGATTTGGCGTCATTACCTTTATGGCGTCACCTGTCAGATATTCACCGATCACAAGAGTTTGAAGTATATATTTACTCAGAAGGAGTTAAATATGAGACAGAGACGGTAGTTGGAACTAATCAAAGATTATGATATCGAGATCCTGTACCACCCGGGAAAGGCAAACATGGTTGCCGATGCCTTGAGTCGTAAGTCTGTTCAGGAGCAAATGCTTGCTCGTTTAACGATTCGTAGGAGCTTCAAGAGAATTCCTTAGACCCGAGATCGAGGTCCGCAGCGAGTGCAAGGGCAACTTTGCATGTTAGAGATTTCATCGCCACTTGAGGAGGCAATCAGAGAGAATCAGGGTTCAGACCCATCATTGTTGCACATCCGTGAGGATGTGGCTCAGGGGAAAGCCCCTGGATTTGTGGTCCACGAGGATAGACTTTTGCGATTTAAGAATCGGTTGTGCGTACCAGCGAATGATGAGTTGAAAAACTCGATTTTGAGAGAAGCTCATGCCACCCCATATTCCGTTCATCCGGGGTCTAGCAAGATGTATAAGGACTTGAAACAAAATTACTGGTGGAGTAATATGAAGCGAGAAGTCGCAGAATTTGTTTCGAGATGCTTAACCTGTCAGCAAGTCAAGATTGAACATCAGCGACCAGCGGGTATGCTGAAACCTCTCCCTATTCCAGAGTGAAAGTGGGAAGACATTTCTATGGATTTCATCACGAGTTTGCCGACGAGTCGTCGTGGTATGAATACAATCTGGGTAATTGTGGACCGTTTGACTAAATCGGCTCATTTCCTTGAGATTAAGGATACGTGGGGTCCCGAGAGGCTTGCCCAGTTGTTCATCAAAGAGATAGTAAGACTGCACGGTACTCCTAAAAGTATCGTTTCCGATCGTGACGGACGATTCGTGTCTCATTTTTGGAACTCAGCTTAATCTTGGTACCGCTTTTCATCCTCAGTCCGACGGACAATTCAGAGAGGACTATTCAGACATTGGAGGACATGTTGAGGGCATGTGTTCTCGATTGGAAAGATGATTGGGAAGCCCAACTACCGTTGATTGAGTTCACGTACAATAATAGTTGGCATGCTTCGATTAATATGGCACCTTACGAGGCCTTGTACGGTCGTCGTTGTCGATCTCCTTTGTGTTGGGATGACTTATCAGAGTCAATCGGCACCGAGCCCGATATGCTTATAGCCGCTCGTGAGAAGGTAGCTTTGATCAGGAGTCGTCTGTTGACCGCTCAGAGTCGACAGAAATCATATGCAGATAATCGTCATCGACCACTAGCGTTTGAGACAGGTGACTACGTGTTGGTCAAGGTATCCCCGAGTCGAGGTATTTTTCGTTTCGGAAAATGGGGAAAGTTGAGTCCGAGATTCATTGGACCGTTTGAGATTCTGGATCGAGTAGGCGAGTTGGCTTATCGATTGGCTTTACCTCCGGCGTTGACCCGAATTCATAATGTGTTTCACGTATCTCAGTTACGGAAGTATGTTGCCGCCCTGAGCCACATACTTCAGTTCGACGAAATCGAGATCGCCGATGATCATTCATACGAGGAGCGTCCTATACGAGTATTAGAACGGCGAATCAAACAGTTGAGGAACAAGATGATTCCTTTGGTAAAGATCCAGTGGTCTAGACACGGAGTCGAAGAGGCTACTTGGGAAACCGAAGATAGTATGCGGGAGAATTATCCCGAGTTGTTTGACCCTTAGTTTCGGGGACGAAATTCTTTTTAAGGGGGGGAGTATGTAATACCCGGTTATAATTCAGTCATTTTTATTCAGTAATTATCAGTCAGTAATTGTCACTCGGTAATTTTCATTCATTATTAATCACTCATTATTCATACTCATTCAATTGTGTTCACTGTTCGGCAGAATATTTGTCATACTCGTACTTTTGTCCCCGTACTTCTCGAATTCTGTGATTTTTGTACTCGGTGCATCGTTTTGGGCAGAACTGCTTGTCGAGGAGGGCCGCACGAGCAGGCCGCACGAGCATCTGGTCGTGCGCGGCGCTCGTGTGTTGCGGCTGGATTGGGTAGGAGGCCCAGTGGCTGAGTCATTGTCGCACGAGCAGGCCGCACGAGCACCTGGTCGTGCGCGGCGCTTGTGTGTGCGGCTGGATTGGGCAGGAGGTTCAGTGGTCGAGTTAGTGCCGCACGAGCAGGCCACACGAGCAACTGCTCGGGCGTGATGCTTGTGTGTTGCGGCTGTACTGGGCAGGAGGCCCAGCGTTCGAGCAGGGCCGCACGAGCAGGGCCGCACGAGTTGTTGCTTGTGCGCGGCGCTCGTGCGCTAAGAACAGCAGCCGACAGTAACTTCACACACGACCGGACGCACGGACACTTGGTTGTGCGGATTGGTCGTGCGTCCTTGGGCTTTATATAGGTGGACAGACGGGATTTCTTCATTTTTCAACATTTCTTTCATCTTGTTCCGAGAGAGAGAGCTTGAGGGAGGGATTCTCCATCATCAATCACTTGAGTGTTAGATTTTCATCATCTTCATTCGTTTGGGAAGCTTGGATACTCGATTTAACTCGTGTTCATCGGATCTAAGTGGTTGGATCTTCAAGAGGTAATTTCTTCAACATCTTGGATTTCAATTTTGTATTGAGATATGATGTTTTGGACGTTAAAATCATGTTGTATGTAGTGAAGTACGCATGATTATGGATATGTATGATTATTCAATGGATTATCCATGAACACTTTGAATATTGAGTTGGATTTGGGGGCTTTCGATTAATCGTTGTTGTAATCACGAATTTGGATATTCATATTGGATTATTGATTGTATTGAAGACGTTTTGTTGGATTGAAACACTTTTTGGGGATTTGATGTTGGTATAATTAAGGTTTGGTTGTTAACAATCGAAGTTTGGTCACAACGTGTTCGATATAATGCCCCAATGAACTTGGTTTAGTCGTTTTGACGTTTTGAGTTCATTATAATCGTGTTTGATTCGTATATTGAGCGGATTGTTAGTAATTGTGTTATTCAAGGTTGTTCGAGCGACCGACATTTCATTTAGGGCGTTGTTCGTGTAAGGACATTGTTCACCGGTGTTGTGTAAGTTAATTCTTACTCGGTTAAAAGGATATTCATTCCTTTTGTTGTTGTTCATTCATAATCATAACTCATTCATCATTGTATTAACCGTATTGATACTTGTAATTGTCGAATAATCACTTCATTCACGAGGAACGACTGTTCCAATCACTTCATTGAGTTATCAATTACTTCACTATTATTTTCATCTCGGTGAGTAATTCTTGACCTTGTCGAATTATTATTCATTGATATTCATTGTGGTCATTCTCGTTCATATGACCTTTTGGGTTCATATTGCGTGGCCGGGTGCGGATGTGTGGAATTTTTAGTCGAGCACACGATAGTCATGTATTGGGTTCACCGATACATTGGACTATGCACACGGTAACGTTTACCTCCGTGAGACTAATTAGGTACAAGGACGGGTGTGTCCGGTCATTCGTCTTGTACACTTGCACAGAACATTACGGGCGTACTATGATACTCCTCTTCAGCTTAATTCATAATTAAGGATATTTCATAACTAAAGATATATCATGATTGTGTATTTTCAACCCTTGAGGATTGTTGTTCTGTGTAACTAACCCCGTTGGGGGATATTGTTTTCAGGTCACGGCAAGGCAAAGGCACGGGAAGAGCATGTTGACGGTGAGGAGTCCCAGTGATACTAGTAGGGGGCCCCGGTCTTTTCAGTCATTCATGTTGTTGTCATTTATTTTTCCGCTATAGATTTTCATTTGGATACTCCATTTCATTCAGTGTTGTGTATTTTATCTTGATATAAAATATACTAGTATTCGGTATTGTCCTGGTGTTTTGTATTTAAACTCCTCATCGGAGTATTTGGTAATATAATGTGGTTCGGTACTACAATTATATTATTTAATTCATCAGTTTTCATTCGCCTGGTGGGTCCCAGTCGGGGACCCACGACACTATAATATCCGCCTAATTTGGGGTGTTACAGGCCCTACATGTGGGCTCCGCTAAGGTGGGGCCCACCAACGGGACCCACTTTGTGGGGTCCATTTGCTTTTCTTTATATTTTGTAAAATCATAAAGTCTGTTGCAACACAGAACTGATGTTGCTGTGGGATCCTCATGACGTTGCTGTAGAGTTCTTTGGTAACGAGTTAGTCTATGTTAGCATAGGCTGCCCATCGTGTTGCGTTTGAGTCCAAAGGCTACTGCTCATAGAGCAACTTAGCTAAAGTGTTACCTTTGCCCATTTTGGGTCTGTGGCAACAGAAAATTAGGCCTAAGGTAACACAGTATTGTGGTTGCCAAAGGCCATTTATGGCGTAGTGCGGGAAGAAGCTAAAGTGTATTCGGACGGACAATGGTGGAGAATATATCGGGCCCTTTGATGAGTATTGCCGAGATTAAGGGATCCGACATCAAAAGACGCCCCCGAAAACTCCGCAACTTAATGGCTTGGCGGAGAGAATAAACCGGACTTTGGTCGAGAGAGCTCGTTGTTTGCTCTCACATGCCGGATTGCCAAAGTCATTTTGGGGAGAAGCTTTGAACACGGCGGTTCATGTGATTAATTTGACGCTGTGTGTTCCTTTGGAGTTTGATGTCCCGGATAAAGTATGGAGCGGTAAAGACATCTCATACCGCTACTTACGTATTTTCAGATGTAAAGCTTTTGTACAAATTCCGAATGATGAGAGATCAAAGCTTGATTCCAAGACGAAGCCATGTATTTTTATTGGTTACGGGCTTGATGAGTTCGGGTATAGATTGTATGACCCGGTTACTAAGAAGCTTGCTCGGTCGAGAGACGTTGTTTTTGTTGAAGATCAAACGATGAAAGATGTTGAGAATGGAGAGTCGGCTCCACAACACGACTATGATCTTATTGATTTGGACCTCGTTCCTCCACAACATGTTGAGACACCCGGTGGAGAGGATGTCCAAAATGATGAACAACATGATGCCGGTGACAATGATGAGTTGAGACAAGATGACACCGATGGAGCTCATCCTGAGCTACCCGTGACGAAGATGCCATCTTTTGTTCCACATAGGCGGTCGACGAGGGACCGTCATCCCTCCACTCGTTATTCGGCCGATGAGTACGTTTTACTCACCGACGAGGGAGAGCCCGAATATTTCGAGGAGGCTATGGAGGATGAAAAGAAGAAGTAATGGATGGATGCCATGCAAGACGAGATGAGTTCCTTGCATGATAATAATACGTACGAGTTGGTGAAGTTGCCGAAAGGCAAGAGAGCTTTGAGGAACAAATGGGTGTATAGAGTGAAGTCGGAGGAGCATACTTCGTTGCCCCGATACAAAGCTAGACTCGTAGTCAAGGGATTTAGTCAAAAAAAGGGCATTGATTTTGATGAGATTTTTTCTCCGGTTGTGAAGATAGGATCGATTCGATTGGTCCTTAGTATTGCAACTAGTCTTGACCTTGAGATTGAACAAATGGATGTCAAGTCGGCATTTCTTCATGGAGACCTTGACAAAGAAATTTATATGAAGCAACCGGAAGGGTTTGAGGTCAAAGGTAAAGAGGACTATGTTTGTAGACTCCGAAAGAGTTTATACGGGTTGAAGCAAGCACCACAGTAATGGTATAAGAAGTTTGAGTCGGTTATGGGGGAGCAAGGCTACCGGAAGACGACTCTAGACCACTGCGTATTTTTCAAGAAATTTGGAGATGATGATTTTATCATCTTATTGCTTTATGTGGACGACATGTTGATCGTTGGCAAGAATGCCGAAAGGATTGCCAACTGAAGAAAGAGTTGAACAAGTCTTTTGCCATGAAAGAGTTGGGAGCCGCTAAACAAATTCTTGGTATAAGAATTACTCGGGATAGAGAAGCCCGGAAATTATACATGTCGCAAGAGCAATATATCAAGAATGTGCTTAAACGCTTCAACATGGACAAAGCTAAAGTTGTTAGTTCATCTCTTACTAACAATTTTAAATTGACGAGCAAGGATTGCCCTACTATGAAGGAGAAGATTGAGGATATGGATAAAATTCCTTATGCCTCGGTGGTCGGGAGTTTGATGTACGCCATGGTATGTACTAGGCCCGATATTGCTCATGTCATGGGAGTGGTGAGATGGTTTCTATCGAATCTGGGAAAGAAGCATTGGGAAGCCGTAAAGTGAATATTTAGATATTTATGGGGTACTTCCAAATTGGGGATTACGTTTGGAAATGGGAAAGCAATGCTTGTTGGATATTCCGATTCGGATATGGCCGGTAATGAAGATAACCGAAAATCCACTTCCGGTTATTTGATGACATTTGCAGGGGGAGCCGTGTCATGGCAATCAAGATTGCAAAAGTGCGTTGCCTTATCTACAACAGAAGCCGAGTATATTGCGGCGGTGGAAGCGAGTAAAGAGCTCTTATGGTTGAAAATGTTTTTACGAGAGCTAGGCTTCCGACAACGACGTTACGTAGTTATTTGTGATAGTCAAAGTGCGATTCATTTGGCTAAGAATGCGACTTTTCACAAGAGGACAAAACATATCGATGTGAGGTACCATTGGATCCGAGATGCATTGGAGGATGGTTTATTTGAACTTGATAAAGTTTATACCGATGATAATGGTTCAGATATGGTAACCAAGGCGTTGAGTAGAGAGAAGGTGAAAGTGTGTTGTTCGATCGCCGGGATGGCAGATTCCTCCCTATATTCGGAAAGGGGGAGATTTGTAGGAATAATTTCCGAAATATAGGAAATGAACAGCACGGGCCGCGGCACACTTTTCCCAGGCCGCGGCACTTGATTCTTGTTCAAAAACTAGTAGCTTCAGGTAGGGCCGCGGCACACCTTGGTCGTGCCGCGGCACACCTCGGTCGTGCCGCAGCACACTCAATTTTTTTTGGATGCTGGAGCAGGCTGTACTCTGGGCCGCGGCCCCTTCCAGCCGGTCTGCGGCCCCCCGCTCATACCTGGGCAGTTTTTCCTGTGTGTGAGCCGCGGCACACTTTGCCTGGGCCGCGGCACACGGGTCAACCCTGCAATTGGGGGTCTTTTTAGCAGGTTTTTCCCGCGGGATTTTTCATTTATCCAACCTACACATTTTGAGAGAGCAACCAAGAGAGATTCAAGAGAGAAAAGAAGGAGAGAAAAATACTTGTGTGATTTCCCGGAGATATATCGATCGGATCGTCGTGATTATTTGACAAGAGCTTGGTAGCTATTGGGCAAACTTTTTCACCGGAATAGATAAAGGGTTTGAGTCCGGAGGTTCGGGTATTTATTGTAATATTCGGAATTTCTACTACCGTTTAATATTATTTTATCCGAGTTATATTGTAAAGCGTGGAATCTGTACAGTATAGATAAAATAAATGAAGGACTGAGATGTCAGTATCGGTATAATTGTCGTACTTGGTCGACAATTGTATTAGAGGATATAGTGCGTCATGTATACTTATCCGATATGTCGAGACGTTGGACAAGAATAGCTGAAAATGGCTAAGTATAGCCTTATTAGCGCACATTAATAGTTAAGCTTAGCGCACGCTACCATGCAGGGTTAGTGCACGCTAAAGGTAAAATCATAGCGCACACTAATGCAGTAACATCAGAAGGAATCTGCGTGTGGACCAGGCCACTTTCGGCGCACGTTCTGATAAGTCAACGGATGTTTGTAATGTAGTACTAGCGCACGCTAAACCCTAAAGGTTAGCGCACGCTAATGGTATATTGGACAAAAAGGAATCTTATCCTCGTCAGCACTTTCGGCATGTGGACCAGTCTTCGGAGCATACAGACAAACGAGTCAACTGATATTAGCGCACGCTAAACGCAAGGACTTGCGTACGCTAGAGAGTGTAAGTTACGTACGCTAATGCATGGGCGTTACGTACGTAAGCACATGTACGAAGCCAGACTGTAGCCTCTGGACTGCGATAGCGCACGCTAACAAAGTCAGTTAGCGCACGCTAAGGCCGTAGCGCACGCTAAACATAAGGTTTAGCGCACGCTAGTAATATACTTTATAAAAAGGGACAGACGGGTATTATGAAGCATTTCGTCCATTCTCTTCTTGCAACCGATAGAGAGAACCTTGGGAGGTACCTGAGGTCCAGAAACACTCTGAGGTGATGATATTTATCAAGATTAAAGATGAAAATCATGGATTAAAGCTTTGTTCTTTAAATCATTGGCGATTCATGGAAATGGATTCAAACTTGGGATTCAATCCATTTCTTCAAAAAGGTAATCCCTCTTCATCTTTGGATTTCGTTTTGGATTGAATGTTGATCTTCTTGAGTTGATGATTATTACATAAACAAGTTGATAAGCATGATTATGAGATGGATTACTGGAGTATGATGATATTAATATGATTTGGGTGATTTGTATTGTGTAGTTCGTTTTCTTGAGATAAGTTGGTTAATCCTCATTCTCCTTTGCGGATGTTGATGTTATTGTTGATGATTACTCCCTGTAATGATAGATTATGAAAGTGTTGTTACGTTCTTAATGTTTCATGATGTTGATATTGAGGAAGATGATATATGGATATAGGACTTGGACTATAAGTTGAATGATTGTTTATATGTTAAAGGATATCGGATTTCGTTGTTTTGATGACTATAAACATGGTTTTGGATCACTTAGTGTTCTTGATAATCGTCATATGTTGATTGGTACGTGAAAAGCATGCAAACTGTACAGCATCAGCGCACGCTAAGCTTATTGTCTAGCGCACGCTAACGGGAATAACTTAGCGCACGCTACGTTAAGTGATTAACGTGCGCTAAGTCATCAGGTAGGGTAGTATATTCTGTTTCGGTTATGAATTCGTGATCGTTTAAGTTGGTTTGATCAGAATTGTGGTTAACCGAGATATTGTTGAGCCGTTGGGTTTGTGAATTGATTTTTATCGATTGTTGATTGTTATCGAACTTGTTTTTTATCGAATTACTAGGTTGAGAATATTGATCGGTGGTTATAACCGTATGCTGCGGTCGTGTTCGATTATGTTCGTGAATTACTTTGGTCGGGACTGAGGGACTTGTAGATGACGGCAATGGAATTGGTAACTGCTTCATCGGTATTAAGGCAAGTTATTACTTGCTCAGTTTATAATATTTAATGAATGGTTTCAGTTTCATTCGTTTATAATTCGTATAGCAATGTTTATAATCATAATCACAGGGGATTTGGGATTATAGGTTGTATTCGAGTTTTGGGAATTAAATCATAAGGTATATGATTTACATTTATTGTTGGTATACTTGGTATCGATGATACATTGTGGTATAGACGAAGACGTGAATTATTTACCGTCCGTGGTAATTTGTACCATCGAGTATTGAGGATAATTGTCCGTGATGGTTTGGACATCGAGATTGCTCTCGAAGGACTTGGGACAAGTACTCTAATCATTTTTGTCATTTTGTGTCGATCATGTTATGATACATTCGTGTATCGTTGTTGTCATGCATTTCTGCAAGGTTGTTGTCGTGCATTGTGTACTATTGTCTTGTGCAGTCGTGCATTGTTGTCGTATGTCCACCATGCGTTGGTCCGACGGGATCATCATGGGAATCTATAGTTGTGTGCGCTGGATCGCTGGATAGGTAATGCCACCATGCGTTGGTCCGACGGGATCAACATGGGAATCTATAGCTGTGTGCGCTGGATCATTGGATTACCATATGTGTTGTTGTTATTGTGCATATGTATATTATGGGTTTGCCATAAGTATACATTGTTGTTATTGTTGTGAACATATTGACGTTGTCACATGAGTATGCATTTGTAGGTCTTGCATTAGGACCATGTTCGTATGTTGTGTTGATCTGATCTTGGATTATACTGACGTGATTTCGTCATGGTATTTCGTATCTTGAGGTATGTTCCGTATTTCCTTGATACTTATCTTTGATGGACAATCAATTATCGTATTGGAATTGTCGATTTTATCCGATGGATTGAATTGGCCAGAGTTGGTATAATTTCCGTATCGCGAATTATGATAATATTTTGAGAACCTTGAGTATTGTTGAGATACCGTACAGATATTTCGGTATTATCTTATTGTGTTGTTAAGGATACGAATCGTGGATTTTCGTAAAGTTACGACGGTAAGATTACATTGGTCGTATTCTTACTTAGTATTTCCATTGATATGTAATTATTTACGTGATGTGATGGTTATCATTGTTGGATATTATGGCTGACCCCGTCGTGGACTTTCTTTTCAGGTTCTTGGATTATCAAGCTTGTAGCGGTCGTGAAGAGATGAGCTTCCCGGAGGATACTGGCTAGGACATGTATTTGTGTATGGAGCTTCTGATCTGTTGTTGTATTCCGCTGCTAGAGTATTTTAATTGTTTGTCTTTATCCGCTGCGTGAGTATTTTTAAATGGCCTTTTGGTATCTGGTAACTTAGGTTACTTTGGCAATCATTTTCTAAATCAATTCTATCGATACGTGTAAGTGATAGCTTAACGTATGTTTTTAAACTGTTGAGTTTTAGCATTTCAGGCCTTGTGGTTTCAAATGAGATTTTACGACGGTTTTGATAAACGAGTTTTATAAAGTCTTCGAATGTTTTAAATATATAATACCGCCGTTAGCCTCTTAGACGTTTGTAAATGTTTGCGAAAATTTCCTTCAGCCTTGTGGGTTCCATCTCGGGGCCCACGGTGCTGTAATATTCCCAGTCGGATCTGGGGGTGTTACAGAATATGGTATCGGAGCTTAGGTTGTGAAAACCTAGACAGTCGGGTCGAGTTGGGTCATGCTTTTGTCGTGTCATTCGAATTGTCGGTTGACAAGTGTTTGAGCTCTGGGTTTTTGTTGTTCACTCGGGCTTGTGCGTTATGTGATTTACCAGTGTGGTACTGGGATTGTTGTAACTTTTCCAAATGGTGTTAACGTGTTTCTTCAGATAGAGTTGTGTTGTGTTCTCGAGTTGAACTGAGTTTGAAAAATGTGTGTTTTGAAAATATCTGTGTCGAGTATTTTCTTGAGTCGAGACATGTGCCAGTATCACGGGGAATCGTCGGCTTCACGATCTGTAAGTATTTGGATTCTTGAATTATATTGAGATTTATTGCCGTTCTAAGTTGATATGCTTTGAGATTCGGCAAATATTATGCGTTACAGTATAAGGTGACAGAGTTGGGATAGGATTGATGATCTTGAGAAGTTATGATTTTGGAAATCAATATGTCAGTTAAGCTTTGGAACGGAGTTGTGCATTTGGAAGAAATATTGTGGATTGTTCAGGAGAACATGTAGTCATGTTAATTCATTTTATGATATATGAACTGTTTTTGAGCATTTGAAAATGGTACTTTTCAAAATGAATGTTTTACGGATGTTTTACCGTAAATGATTTTTGGGCCGAGACCCAACAGATTTTTGAAATTGTTTTATAACTCAGGACTTGGGGTCCGAAAAGGGTTTTCTACTTTTTAAACTTCTTGTATTGCGGAACGAGATACGGGCTGAGACCCTAATGTTTCAAAAGGCCTTTCTGTTTTCTTAAAACTCCTGAGAATTGTAAAACACTTTATTAATCGTTTATCTATTTCGTTCCTGCCTTTCGGGGTTTTGGCTTACTTGTTCAAATGAAACCTCTCGGGAAGTCTTTCGCTGTGTTGATTTGTTTCAGTGTTTTGTCATGGCATATTTGAGGTGATCCAGGATGGATTAATGATTGACATGGCGAGTCATATGTGGAAAAAAGAGTTTTTAGTCGGAATTTATATATTGAAATTTTGGAACTTTATCGTGTGGTTTTCCGATGGAATAGCGAGCCGAATTGGTATACATGAGTATGGGTGTGGTCAATCATTTGCATAGTTTTCATTTTAAGACTTCAAAATCGTGAGGATTCGAAGGAAACTGTTACCGAATACTTGGCATTAGCGAGCCAGTTTAACTTTTCAAAAAAATTTATTTTGTGGTCTTATGAAAATTTTGTTTTGAGTTTTGAAATTTTTGTAAGAACTTTCGAAAATTTGTCTTCTTGACGAGACTATATGATTTCAAACTGGTTTTGAAAATGTGACTAATATACATACGCATTTAGTGCATAGTACATATCATGATGAAGTTATGAGTGTAACTCACAAACTGGATGAGACATCAGTATGGAACTATGGAAAGGGATCCGAACTCTAGTATGATAGTTTGGTTATCCAGAGATGATCGGTTGATTGACCGGATAAGAGCAATATGTTGCGTGTTGTAGATTCTTGCACAGGATGTAATTTTGGAACTTTGTATTTTGCGAAATCGGGGCATATGTGCTATGTCCATTGGTATGGTAGTAGCGCGATTTGTACCATAGCGATTTCTGAATGATTTCTTTGTAAGTGTAGATTTGGGGATGGTGACCCCATACTGGTTGTTTTGGATATCGAGTGGTCATTCCCACTCCACTTATGATTGGTATGCTCATCGATTTGCGATTGGTTGTTCGTATGCCGAGGGGAATGTTCACCAGTCGGTTGTGTTTCGTTTAGATTCACTGTATGTGATTTGTTTAATGTTTTGAGAATTTTGTTCTTTCGTATATCGGTTTCTACGGTTCTGTGTTGATCATGTTGGAGCTTACCGTGTGAGGGTATTCTTGATTATCGTTGATCGTTCGTTTGTCATATTGGAGGTTATCATGTCGATGATATTCTCGGTTAATTTATTGGCTGATCATTGCTAGTGATCATCTGAGCATTCAGATTTTGTGTGTATATTTCGGGATTTGTTGCCATTATGTTGGGCAGTTGTTTCACATCGTGTATTATTTATTTGTATCAGGATTTGGACTTGATTGTGTAATCAGGCAGACATGATTCGAAACGGATAGATTATTTCATCCGAAGATGATATATTTTTGTTGAGATTCATGGAATGTGATTGTAATCGTATTGAGATTGTACAGTGATGTCACTTACTAGTATCTCAAGAGATCGTCGACTTTGCACACTGGTAAGTATGCTGTTTCGGTTATTCATGAATGATGATGATTGATCGTTGTCGTGATGGTTTCGAAATATTTTGGTTGAACGGTTTCTTTGTTTTTCTATGACGAATTACAAGTTTCGAGGACGAAACTTATTTTAAGTGGTGTAGTATGTAATATCCAGAATTTCTACTACCGTTTAATATTATTTTATCCGAGTTATATTGTACAGCATGGAATCTGTACAGTATAGATAAAATAAATGAAGGACTGAGATGTCAGTATCGGTATAATTGTCGTACTTGGTCGACAATTGTATTAGAGGATATAGTGCGTCATGTATACTTATCCGATATGTCGAGACGTTGGACAAGAATAGCTGGAAATGACTAAGTATAGCCTTATTAGCGCACGTTAATAGTTAAGCTTAGCGCACGCTACCATGCAGGGTTAGCGCACGCTAAAGGTAAAATCATAGCGCACGCTAATGCAGTAAGATCGGAAGGAATCTGCGTGTGGACCAGGCCACTTTCGGCGCACGTTATGATAAGTCAACGGATATTTGTAATGTAGTACTAGCGCACGCTAAACCCTAAAGATTAGCGCACGCTAATGGTATATTGGACAAAAAGGAATCTTATCCTCGTCAGCACTTTCGGCGTGTGGACCAGTCTTCGGAGCATACAGACAAACGAGTCAACTGATATTAGCGCATGCTAAACGCAAGGACTTGCGTACGCTAGAGAGTGTAAGTTACGTACGCTAATGCATGGGCGTTACGTACGTAAGCACATGTACGAAGCCACACTGTAGCCTCTGGACTGCGATAGCGCACGATAACAAAGTCAGTTAGCGCACGCTAAGGCCGTAGCGCACGCTAAACATAAAGTTTAGCGCACGCTAGTAATATACTTTATAAAAAGGGACAGACGGGTATTATTAAGCATTTCGTCCATTCTCTTATTGCAACGGATAGAGAGAACCTTGGGAGGTACCTGAGGTCCAGAAACACTCCGAGGTGATGATATTTATCAAGATTAAAGATGAAAATCATGGATTAAAGCTTTGTTCTTTAAATCATTGGCGATTCTTGGAAATGGATTCAAACTTGGGATTCAATCCATTTCTTCAAAAAGGTAATCCCTCTTCATCTTTGGATTTCGTTTTGGATTGAATGTTGATGTTCTTGAGTTGATGATTATTACATAGACAAGTTGATAAGCATGATTATGAGATGGATTACCGGAGTATGATGATATTAATATGATTTGGGTGATTTGTATTGTGTAGTTCGTTTTCTTGAGATAAGTTGGTTAATCCTCATTCTCCTTTGCGGATGTTGATGTTATTGTTGATGATTACTCCCTGTAATGATAGATTATGAAAGTGTTGTTACGTTCTTAATGTTTCATGATGTTGATATTGAGGAAGATGATATATGGATATAGGACTTGGATTATAAGTTGAATGATTGTTTGTATGTTAAAGGATATCGGATTTCGTTGTTTTGATGACTATAAACATGGTTTTGGATCACTTAGTGTTCTTGATAATCGTCATATGTTGATCGGTACCTGAAAAGCATGCAAACTGTACAGCATTAGCGCACGCTAAGCTTATTGTCTAGCGCACGCTAACGGGAATAACTTAGCGCACGCTACGTTAAGTGATTAATGTGCGCTAAGTCATCATGCAGGGTAGTATATTCTGTTTCGGTTATGAATTCGTGATCGTTTAAGTTGGTTTGATCAGAATTGTGGTTAACCGAGATATTGTTGAGCCGTTGGGTTTGTGAATTGATTTTTATCGATTGTTGATTGTTATCGAACTTGTTGTTTATCGAATTACTAGGTTGAGAATATTGATCGGTGGTTATAACCGTATGCTGCGGTCGTGTTCGATTATGTTCGTGAATTACTTTGGTCGGGACTGAGGGACTTGTAGATGACGGCAATGGAATTGGTAACTGCTTCATCGGTATTAAGGCAAGTTATTACTTGCTCAGTTTATAATATTTAATGAATGGTTTCGCCATTCGTTTATAATTCGTATAGCAATGTTTATAATCGTAATCACAGGGGATTTGGGATTATAGGTTGTATTCGAGTTTTGGGAATTAAATCATAAGGTATATGATTTACATTTATTGTTGGTATACTTGGTACCGAGGATACATTGTGGTATAGACGAAGACGTGAATTATTTACCGTCCGTGGTAATTTGTACCATCGAGTATTGAGGATAATTGTCCGTGATGGTTTGGACATCGAGATTGCTCTCGAAGGACTCGGGACAAGTACTCTAATCATTTTTGTCATTTTGTGTCGATCATGTTATGATACATTCGTGTATCGTTGTTGTCATGCATTTCTGCACGATTGTTGTCGTGCATTGTGTACTATTGTCTTGTGCAGTCGTGCATTGTTGTCGTATGTCCACCATGCGTTGGTCCGACGGGATCATCATGGGAATCTATAGCTGTGTGCGCTGGATCGCTGGACAGGTAATGCCACCATGCGTTGGTCCGACGGGATCATCATGGGAATCTATAGCTGTGTGCACTGGATCTTTGGATTACCATATGTGTTGTTGTTATTGTGCATATGTATATTATGGGTTTGCCATAAGTATACATTGTTGTTATTGTTGTGAACATATTGACGTTGTCACATGAGTATGCATTTGTAGGTCTTGCATTAGGACCATGTTCGTATGTTGTGTTGATCTGATCTTGGATTAGACTGACGTGATTTCGTCATGGTATTTCGTATCTTGAGGTATGTTCCGTATTTCCTTGATACTTGTCTTTGATGGACAATCGATTATCGTATTGGAATTGTCGACGTTATCCGATGGATTGAATTGGCCAGAGTTGGTATAATTTCCGTATCGCGAATTATGATAATGTTTTGAGAACCTTGAGTATTGTTGAGATACCGTACAGATATTTCGGTATTATCTTATTGTGTTGTTAAGGATACGAATCGTGGATTTTCGTAAAGTTACGACGGTAAGATTACATTGGTCGTATTCTTACTTATTATTTCCATTGATATGTAATTATTGACGTAATGTGATGGTTATCATTGTTGGATATTATGGCTGACCCCATCGTGGACTTTCTTTTCAGGTTCTTGGATTATCAAGCTTGTAGCGGTTGTGAAGAGATGAGCTTCCCGGAGGATACTGGCTAGGACATGTATTTGTGTATTGAGCTTCTCATCTGTTGTTGTATTCCGCTGCTAGAGTATTTTAATTGTTTGTCTTTATCCACTGCGTGAGTATTTTTAAATGGCCTTTTGGTATCTGGTAACTTAGGTTACTTTGGCAATCATTTTCTAAATCTATTCTGTCGATACGTGTAAGTGATAGCTTAACGTATGTTTTTAAACTGTTGAGTTTTAGCATTTCGGGCCTTGTGGTTTCAAATGAGATTTTACGACAGTTTTGATAAATGAGTTTTATAAAGTCTTCGAATGTTTTAAATATATAATACCGTCGTTAGCCTCTTGGACGTTTGTAAATATTTGCGAAAATTTCCTTCAGCCTTGTGGGTTCCATCTCGGGGCCCACGGTGCTGTAATATTCCCAGTCGGATCTGGGGATGTTACATTTATGTTAGCTTTTTGTGTAAGCTATTTTGGTGTTTCTTTTTCTCGATCTTCTTCTTGTTGTTGTATTCCAAATTCTTGAAGAACATTTATTACCGAGTATTTGACGATTGTGTTGTATACCTCTAGTTTGTACTAGGGACGATTGTTCATTGTGTATTGGTGATAGTAGATTTAAGCGGCTTCGGTCTCGTGGTTTTTACTCTCGTCTTGAGAGGTTTCCACGCTAAAATTGTATCTCGTTATTTATCGCTTTTAGCATATCATTTGTATTATATTGTCGAGTTGTAATTGTGTGCTCTACTTATCGATAACCACAAAATTACAATAATGTGGGAAGTTATCAAACGAGAGTTTCCACATTTCTCGTTGTGACATTAGTCATGTTTTTCCCAACACTATTAATGATCCAAAAAAGAAGTGTCCTCTTCACAAGTCAATAACTTACTGGTATTTCATTTTTATTGCTTAAATTGTGCACTGCACATATATGTAACTCTTCCCCCCATCTAAATCGGTACAAAAAAAATATGGGTATCCAAGTACATGTTTATTATCTCTATTTAATGTGAATTGCTAGAAGGGGTAGCAAATTTGTGCACATTTATTGAGCATATTTATTTCATTTATATTTCGATCACGTCTCGATTTTACTTTTAATCATAAAGTACATATCATAACACTGATGTACAGTGCAAGATACATAATATATGTGATTGTTAATATAATCACAACTGGTGCATAGCATAATCATAACTGATGTATAATATAATTACATTTAAAATACGACCCATCAACCCATTTTTAATCTCTCTTTTATTTGTTACAGATACTTTTTATTTTCTTGCAAACATGATCACAACTGGTGTATAACATAACCATAGTTGATGTATCATGCAAGCCATAATGCACAGTATAGTTTTCCGATAAAGTGATGGTCTTAGAAGAAGAATATTAGATCGAGATAGTGTGTATGTTTCAAGAAAAGCCCTTGGTACCACCCGAATCGAATCGAATAATTCGAATATCCATATCGAATCGAACTCGAATCAAATTTTAATATTAAAAAAAAATCGAATCGAATCGAATAGTTCGAATAGTTTCACGAATACGAATCGAATACATTAGTATTCGCTTCGATTCGATTCGTTTACAACCCTAATGACGTCCATGAAAAGATCGGCCACTAAGAATCAGAGCGAACTACTGACTGACTGACGTTCATGCTATTTTTTCTTTATTTTATTTGTACTTATATTCATGCGTTGGATTTACCTTTTTTGTTATGACTCAAAATTTATTTCTTATCGTGGTTATTTTTAGTTAAAAATTCATGTAAAAGTATTTTTTTTGGCTTTTTATTATTTATTTTTCTTACGTTCATGTGATTTTATTGTCTTTTTCTTGTTTGTTATTTTGTGCTATATTTTTTTACTCTTCTTTCGTTCTTTAAATTCATTTGTTATGTTTCAATAAATTTATGTTTAAACATATTTTATTCGAATAAATAATTTTCATTCCATGTTTAGATGTTATCAACTTTACAAAGTAATATTTATTTATCTGGACAAAATTAGATAATTTTAATAATTTTGAATATAATAACAAATATTTTTTAATATTGCGTTAGTTATTCAAAAAAGTCACCACATTAATATGTATTGAAACAAAACGTATTAAACAATAAATTATGCTATTTTCTTATGGTCATTTATCCAACTAAGTAGCTATCAACTATCAGCTATTTGGTGGATACTTATAATCAAACAGCTAATATAATTAGTTAGTCAAACATGTTAATACAATCAGCTATCAGTTAACTACTAGTGCAATCCGCTAACAACAAATTGCTAAACAGGACTTGTAAGTTAACACTTATGACAGAAAAATCCACATGCGAATACTCCTCGTAGTTAGGGCCCCCTACCCAATTGAAAAATAAAATAATAAATACCCATTTTTATTTACTATCAGAATGTTGAATTTTTTATTGATTAACTTCCCGTAAGTTATTGTATTCTCTTCTATTCCCAAATAAAATTTTACTAGATCCAGGATTATTTGTAAATGATTTTACTCATCCTTTTATCATATTTTTCTGGTACTTATTAATACTCGGTGTGTGGAGTTGTAGTGTTTATACTTAGTTATCCGCCCGTTGGACTCGATTATGCTTTGGTATTTCTCTTTGTGTGTTTCCATGCATTTTCAAGGTCATAATCGAGCATGAACGAAGTTGTAGTGTTTATACTTAGTTATCCGCCTGTTGGACTCGATTACGCTTTGGTATTTTTCTTTGTGTTTCCAGGCATTTTCAAGGTCATTATCGAGCATGAACGAAGTTCCGACCCCGACACAGATCAGGAAATGAATGGACGAGAGTGCAAACTGAAGAAATACATAAAACAAAGTTGAACAGTATTTTTTAAGTTGAACAGTATGCCAATGCTTAGATTGTGTCAAACAACACGGGTCGTACCAAATGACATGACAGTGGCCCAGGTCGTGTTACTTTCCAAATAATTGTTTGTGTTTTCTAGAGCAATTCGACTCGGGCCGTGTCCTAGACGGTGCAAATTTGCATATTTTTATGTTTCTGAAGCATTTTATCAGTCCTAGACCCTATCTGGCGGTTGTAAAAGGACCCAAAAGGCCATATTTCGAGATTATCAAGCATAAGAAGGGTTTAGGAGGCTATAAACACCATCAAGAGGGAATTTATGGCATCCAAGAGAGATAAAGTGCGAGGTGGTGCATGAACACCCGCTCATCTCGAGTACCTTTTGGAAACCTTTATTCCAGAAGTAGAGGTATTTGCTCGAAGAACAAGTGCTACCACAAGGAAATTATGAAGGGACATTGTTGATGAAATGGAGAGAGCGGAGACAACACGGGAACATAAAACACGATCGCTAATACGAAAAATGCAACCGTGGCAGCCTAAAATCAGAACAAGGAATGCGCAAGGGTTGGGCAGCAAGCAGATCGGTGCAGTCCATTCGGGGTGGATTTCGGCCAAGGTTGACCAGAATTATGGGGGTATCACTCGTGTTCCAACCAACACTCACATTTTGAGTTGAAGTCGACTCTGATTTTAATGGTTTAGCAGAATCAATTAGGAGGATTTTCCATGGAGGATCCGCATGCTCATCTCATGCATTTCATGCAAATATCTGACACTATCAAAATGGATGTGGTTCTGAACAATACAATACGCTTGAGACTATTTCTGTTTTCATTAAGGGAAAAAGCACAAAGGTGGATTGGGACACTTACTCTAGGTTGTATAAGCACATGGGAAGAATTAAATGAAAAGTTCTTATTCAAGTGTTTCCCGCATCACAAGACTATGAAGTTGAAAAGTGAGATTATGCAATTTCGGCAGTTAGACTCTGAACCATTACATGAGGCATGAGAACGTTATAAAGTTTTTCTAAGACGGTGCCATCGTCACGGCTTCCCACAAGACTAATATATATGTTTCTTATACAATGGTCTAATTTCATTGATGCACCCGCCAGGGGGGGCATTGCTAGCTAGAGCGCCGATGAAGCCTATGGGCTGATAGAAGAGATGGCCATGAACAACTATCAATGGCCGATCGAGAGAGAAAATGTTCGAAGGGTGTATGAAGTATCTGATTCGGATCCTATCAAAGCACTGACCGTATAAATGACTACCTTAACTAATCAGTTGGGGGATCTTAATAAAGAGAGCAGATGCAAAAACAACTCCTCAAGGAAGTGCACTACCATCCGACCTACTGGATACAGCTCACTACATTAATAACTGGAATTTTAATAATTTTAGGAACAATCCACCTTGAGGGTGGTATCAACCCTCCAATAGGAATCATGAGAATTTCAGTTATGCTAATCCAAAAAATTCTCTACAACCGCCAGCTGGGTCCAAAGTATCGAACGGAGAAAAAACATTGAGGAACTGAAGCCTAACTCTAATATAGAAAATATTCTTGACACTTTCATGATGGAAACTAAGAGTCGATTAAGTCGAGATGAGGAGAAGTTAGATAAAATCGAGGGCCAGGTCACTCAATTGCCAACAACCATGAGAGCTTAAATGAAAAATCTTGAAATGCAAGTTGGTCATTAGGTTAGGTCGTGGAGAGCCAACATCAAATTGGATAATTTTCAAGCAATACCAATGTGAACCCCGAAGAATCATGTAAAACTATCACCTTGAGAAGTGAAACAAATTATAAAGGCCTGAAGATGCCGACTGAGCAACAAAGGGAAGAAGTCGTAGAGGACCAAGCCGAGCTTGAAGATGAAGAAGTGAACCATGATGCATCTAAGAGGGCGGAGAAGCCTAAAATATCTTATAACTATACTTCAACTTGCAATGCTCCTCTCACTTTTCCCCAACGTTTAAAAAAAGAAAAAAGTTAGATGCTCAATTTGCTAAACTTTTAGACATCTTCAAGAAAATTAACATAATTATCCCTTTTGCAGATGCTTTGGAACAAATGAATAATTATGCAAAAATTCATGAAGATGTGATGTCGAGAAAGACAAAGATTGGAGAGCATGGGACAATTAAATTGACAAAAGAATGCAGCGCTATTCTCCAGCGCAAACTACCTCAAAGGCTCAAGGATCCCGAGGGCTTTACTGTCCCATGCAAATGTAACACCCCAAATCACAAATAGGACATTACACGCCGTAGAACCTTCGTGAGGTCTACCACGCTAACACCTAACACACAAACCGAATATGAAATCCCTGTTGTGCGGTAATTTATACGCCTCGGCGGCGATCGGAATAAGGGCCGAGCGACCGAGTCCATGACCAAATGAGTTACGGAAAACTTGTCAGAACAAAGGTAACAATCTACCTTCGAGCATCTAGCGATCGACCCTCAAGGCGATCGCCTTTTGGCACCTAGCGATCGACTCTGGTGCCCGACCTAGGACGACCGTCATGTGCCACGAACAAGACCTTCGTCCGTCAAAGTCTACGAAGACTGTATCTCAAAGCAAGCGCCCATGTGCAGACCCGTGAAAGTCGCCGCAGAACATGGATCGTTGACCACAGCCTGTCACCACCTTCTCACCTACTGACAGACCCGCCGAAAGGTACAAGGTGGGACCTCCCGGGACAGCGACTCAAGACACGTGCAGACTTCTCATTGGTCCGCACAGCCGGCTGCCAGCAGCAGCCGCGGATTTTAAGGAGACCAACCCATGTGCTAAAGGCGATCGCCCAGCAACTCCCAGTGCTATAAATAGAGAACCTCCGTCAACTGGAAAAAGGTTCCTCTCAGTTCCACTCACGACAGAAAAACGTTGGCAACCACGTTTTGAATACATACACACTTTCAGGCTCTCGGCTTCCTCTCTTGAATCTATCTCAGGATTTCTCTCTCAGCACCTCTCAACCAGAAGACGGTCGGCAGAGGCAAGAACTACCTACAGTACAGATTCGAAGAGACTCGCAAGCCCAGGAGCTCAAACATACAGCTAATACACACTGTGAGAGACCGTCGATCTCTCACAGTTATCACAGCACCCCATCGTTGTTACAAGAACTCACAGAGCATCATATCTGGTTCTTCCGGCAATCTTCACGCTCAATAGCTAAGATAACTAGGGTCTTTACACTCATTGTAATTGTACTCTAACATTAATATTTGTACTCCAAGTATTTGTATTAATAATATCTCGCGAGAGCATTCAAGCCCGGGACTAACAACCCCGGCAAATCTTGTGTTATTTACTTTCCCCACGGACGTGCTCTCGCACTTTGCTTGCTACTCATCCATTCCAGCAATATCTATCTCCGGATAATATTTTGGGTAGCAACAATTGGCTCTAGAAGAAGGTCCCTCTTAACCTTCATTTTTATTCCGACCGTTTCGAAGAACACTCACTGTTCTCCGGAGCATATACCTGAATAAACACTCACTGTTCTTTAGAGAAAAACCTTCAGATTCATGACGTCTCCCACCACATCGAAGAGAGCCATTCTCCGATCTGCCGGACACCTGACTTCGGCCCAGTCCGAGCCCCAGCCTACGGCAGAGGGAAGCCGCGGCAACGCGAGACTCTCGATCCCGCACCCGATGGACGGCCCCTGCCTTTCGCTCGACCAGTTCCAAACTGCGGAACAGATCGAGGAGGCTATGGCCATCCTAAGGGAGCGACGGAGAGCATACGCGGCGCCCGCCATCACTCCCTCGGCCATCCCCCGCGCGGGCAAACGGAAGTTCAAGGGGTTATTGGTCGAGCGATCGTCCGAAAGCCCCGATTCGCGAGAAAAGGCTCTCGTAAGGCGGGACGGCTCCATCTTCAGCCGCTTAGGAAGCGATCCATCATGGCGACTGGGGCATTCTGGCCCCAACCTCGAGACGACAGAATCCGAGTCCATCACTAGGAGTTCGGCCTACCCAACTCCGAACCAATTACGGGTCAGCCGTCTGGCCCCCATCCGCCAAAGGATCGAGCCACGCGGCAAGGAAATCATCGACAGCGGAGCCAGGGGGTCAGTACTTGATCGCCTTAGCTCCCGCTCCGAGCACCTAGCCGCGAACATCCAGGCCACGGCGATGGCCGCTCTGCATCGTCAGATCGACGAGATGAAAGTGCTCTTGGATACTGGGGCAAGCACCAGTAGAAAGATCATCGGACCGACTGAGCCACTCGCGGTCCACATCAAGCTTGCCCCCGTGCAACCAAGGATCGCTCCTCCAAAAACACCTTTGTACGAAGGGAGATCGGAACCCAAGACCCACATAAGCAAGTTCCATATTTACATGACTGAGTGTGGGGCATCAGACGCGACTAAGTGCCGAATATTCCCATTAACATTGGGGAGCTGGCCCATAGGTGGTACGTCTCACTACCACCGCGATCGATCATCTCCTTTGAGAAACTGGCGAGTGACTTCACATCATACTTCTCCACCAAGGTCTCCAGACCAGAAGGCCCCCACCGCATGATGAAAATCAGGCAGGGGGAAGACGAATCCGACGCAGATTACATCGACCGGGTGGATGAGATAGTCCTCACCGGCGAGCCCATCAGCAACGAGATCGCTCTCTACTCGGTCCTGGGGGGATTCTACGGTCATTCGCCCATGTTTAGGCACATCCCGAAGGACATCCCCCCAACCTACGCGATCTTCCGCGCTAAGGCTGCCGACTTTCTGGCCAGGCAGAGGCTGCTCACCCTCCGCTTAGGCGAGGGAACGCCGCCTCCTGTCCGAAAGACGGCGATCGCCAAAACCAAAAAGGCGATCGCTAAGCCACCCGGCGATCTCAAGGCCTTCGAGGACGTAGAAGCCCATCTCCTCCACAAGTTCAACCGAACTCCGGCCCACATTTTTTACGGCATCAAGGGGCGCGAACCGCTAAACAAGCCAAAGACGATAAGGGACAATGATCATCTGGACCACAATCAACATTGTGCTTACCACAAGAGTCCCGACCACAACACCAACCAATGCCGCGACCTCCTCAGACAACTCTGGAGATTATTCGAGGAGGGCAAGTTGGACAGTTTATTGGCTTAGCTGGAGCCCCACCGATCTCCCAACACGTTCGCCGAGTCGATCGCGAACAGGCCGGAAAGCTCATACGAGTCGACCCTTCGATCAACCTCGGCGACCGTATCTACATGCTTCAATAAAGAGGAGGCAACTTCGGAAGTCTCTCCCCGATTCTCGCCTCATCAAACCAAAGGCTACTGCCTGAGCAAACGCTTCGAAAAAGAGGATGACTCGCTTGCCCTCTAAAGTTTGTCATCAACATGATGGACCTAGGCAGCGACCGCCTCCCCTAGCACAACGTATACCGTCGAGGATCGTCATCTGACATGATGGTCCTAGGTAGAAAAGTGCCGCCATGGTCACGAAAATCGATTGAACTGACGATCCGTCCATGCAAGGTTCCTTTGGGCTCCGATCTCTCGCCCTTCATTTAAATACGAGGCGGGCGTAGCCGAAGGACTCTCCAAAACAAATCAGAGGATTACTCGCTCGCCCTCTAAAGTTCGTCATCAACATGAAGAACCTAGGCAGGCGATCTCCTCCCCTTACACAACATATACCGTCGAGGATCGTCACCTGACTTGATGGTCTGAGGTAGAAGTGTGTCGACATGGTTGTGGAGGACGATGGAACCGTTCTTTGTGCCCGTGCAAGGTCCCTTTGGGCCACGATCGCTCGCCCTTCGTTTAAATATGAGGCGGGCGTAGTCTGAGGGCCCTCCAAAACAGATATGTGGACACGTTCGCCCGCCCTCAAAGGTCCATCACTTAACGTGGTGGATCCTTCCCGGACAATGCGACGCATCTCTCCCCCTGTCACAACGTATACCATCGAGGGTCGCCATCTGAATGGCGGTCCGAGGTAGAAAAGTGCTAACAATCCGCGGTCGTGGCGTCGATTAATCCGACGACGCCCCGCGCAAGGAATCCTCCAGACCAAGACCGCATGCCCTTCGTTTAAATAGGAGGCGAGGCGCAGCCTACGGAGGACCCTAACAATTAAGTGAGTCGCGAGAACTTAGCCATCAGACGGAATGTCGCTCGCACACAAGACACGGTCATGGAGATCGGTCCATCGAACTCCGCGATCGTGCACGGTTCCTCAAGACCGAGATGGACGGCCTTCCTCGAGGAATCTGCAAAATCAAAGACCGCTCACTCAACGATTTATTTTCGTCCCCTTACTTTCACTAAGTGAACAAAAACAAGGGGGAAGGGCGGAGCTATGTATACGACGATCGTCCCTATTCAATTACAAACGGAGATCGGAAATTTTCAAATGTATGTGCAGCGATCGAATTTGTTGTAAAAGTTATCTATATGAGTTTATTAATTCACTTGGAGCTATACACGCAACAATCTCTCCTCTCACATTTGTACAAAGTCATGCAAAGACTTAGAAAAGCAATCATTCAAGTAATAAATCGAAGAAGCAAACTTTCATTTCATTACTTGGGATTTCGAAGTACATACACGGTCGCCCGAAGGCCTAAGTACTACAAGGAAATCTACAAAATTACAAGGCCAAAGCAAAAACAAAAGAAGGTCGTAGAGCCTCAGACTGCCCCTGCCTGACCGTCACCTTCAACCACTGGATCGGCCCGCGATCCCTCACCGGCTTCTGGAGCTGCCTCCCCGTCCTCCGGAGCATTTGGATGAACAAGGTTTGCCAGAATCGGGTACTAGCCTAGGTCTACGCCGATTTCCGCGAGATCCAAGATCGGCACGGAGAAAGCAGGATGGAGAGGATGCTCCAACGCATATGCCTTGAAGTTTTTGGCTAGAGGGCCGACCTCCAGCCCTCCCTACTTAGCAGCACGGAGCGAGTCAGCGAACGCCATGTAATAGGCAAACTCGCTGACGAACTCCACGTTGAGAAAGGGATCGGCCTCAGTCGCCTCCAGCTTCCCTTTCAACTCCGCAACCGCCTGTTGCGCACCTTGAAGCTCAGTCTCCTTAGCGGCCGTCTCTCCCCACGACGACGCCAGCTCGCTAGTCAGCCGAGCGACAGTCACCTTCAGCTGATCAGCCTCCTTCTGAGCAGCCACGTGCAAACGACGGGCATCTGTCATCTGGTCCCGAAAACGGTCGACCGTCGCTCGGGCTTGCTCGGAATCCTATCTCACCAGCTCAAGTTTATGACTTGCCCGCTTAGCTGCATCCAAGGAGTACTTATCCATAGCCACGATCCTGTCAGCAAACTTGGCGTTCTGTTTCCGAGCGGCCTCGAGGTCTGCCTCGAGACGGGAAGTAGAAGGACGCCCTTTGAATTCTTTCACAGCCTCAGCAGCCATCGTCGCCGCCTAGAGAGAGAGAGAGAGCGAAAGCAGCCTGCATTGTATTCCTGGATCGTTGGCGAGCGATCGCATCTAAGTCGGTCATCCAGGCCTTCCGCAAAGCAGAAACGACCCGGTTGACGTATAGCGGGACGTCACAGGCCTAGCGAGGAGATCGGCTCGCCAGGAAATCCAATACCAGCGGCGGGCAAGCTGGGTTAGTGCTACGGATCCCGCATCAAACAACAAAAAGTTAGCACATCTCCCACGCAAGTAACGAAACTCAGCAAACAAGCAAAGTCTACCTCTCGGCCTTCTCAGGGTCGCGACCAAAGTACGGTTTCCCGCGAGGGGTCTCGGCCTTGGCGATCGCCATTTCACGCAAGAAAGCCGCAGAAGGCGTAGGCTCATCTGCCGGGGGGGCCGCGGTGAGCGGAGGCGCGGCGATCGGCACCTCACCAGCAGGGGCAGAGATTGGAGGTTCCCCCGATCTCTGCCGCTTGCGGTTCGACCGGAGCCCCTCCTCCCGAGCCTCCTCCTCCGCTACGATCGTCTCTACGTTAGGCCTCACCTCCGGAATAAGAGGTAGTGCCACCGGAGGAACCCGAGACGACTTTTTATGGTGCAGACGACTCATAACTCCGGGGTTCGACATGGCTATCTCCGGTGGAGGCTCCAAAAAGCGAGGAAAACGGACCTCTGCAATATAAAATAATCAAACAACAGTTAGACATATTCCTCAAACAGGACGATCGCCAAGCAAAAGGAGATCGTAGAAAGTCATACCTGGGACCGAAAGATGTCTCGAGAAATGGAATAGCCGAGCAAACAGACAACAGCTCTCTTTGTTAATCCGGCGAGCGTCTAAGTCGTCATCCGGAAGACTTCGTATCTGCTCCCAGACAACTAGAAAATCGAAAGATAGCTCGTCGGCCGCCGGAATATGAAAACCTGCAAAAGGAAGACCAAATTAGATCAGTTCAGAACATGTCCGAACAAAGGGAGAGTCAAAACCCTTAATCGAATTCCTCTCCCGAAAGCTAGTGGGAATATCCAGATCGCCCGTCGGGTTGTCGCTCGCTGATGCCTTCCATGCACCGCCGACCCAGAACCATTTCGCCGGATCGCCCCGCACCTTGTTCGGGACCCCAAGGATCACCCGACCGGATAGGCCTTGAATATGATAGCCTCCGACCGACCCCTTCTGAGCCGTCAGCTTGAACAGGTGGTTCATCTCTAATGGCGAAAGAAGACGGTACAGTCGGTGACCGCCGAACAAGGTGAGAGCACAAACGATCTGGAGCCAGACGTTCGGTGTTAACTGAAGCGGCGCCACATTCCAAGCAACCAGCATATGGAAAACGGCGAACGACAGAGGGAACCGCAGCCCAGCCTCTATGATTGCCTCATTCATGGCGACCATACCCTCCGGGGGTTGGTCAGCTCGCTCGTTCTCCGACGGCGCGAAAAGATCCACATCTGAAGGGATATGATACCTCGCCCTCCAGACGGCCAGGTCCTTCCTGGTCGCCGAGCTCCTGATTTGGCCGAGGGACCACGGAGAACGCTGCACGGCCCGAAACAGCGACCGCTTCGCCGACTGATAGGGGTGGGCGATTGAGTACTCCCGGTAATCGAACTTGGAGCACGGACCGGCTAACCTCTCCATGATGTCTGTAAAGGCCAAATAGGCTTGGCCAAAAGCACTATGCTGCTCCCAATACGCTCTCACCAGCGAATCCTTCTCCGCTAGCGAATGTTTCCGCTCTGCCGCCGCCTCCCTGGCAACGTCGGCTTCATTGAATAGTGCCTCGACTTCCACGGGATCAATACCAGCACGAATGGCCTCGACGGCCGTCTCCATATGGAATCCCACGGAGGGTCCTTCCCAGACATTAGAAGTCCCAACGGCGGAGGAGGTGCCCATTCCACACGGTGATGATACTCCAGACATTTTCGAAAAGAAGAGGAGAAAAGGAGTGTTTTCTTACCAAGGATTGAATCGATCGACGATCGGCAGTCAAAGCTTCAGAAAATTCTTCGGTAATATCCTTCTTCTCCGATGAAATCGCATAAAGGTTCTTAAACGCTGCAGCCCAGCGCCCTTTTATAGGAGGTGGTAGGGGCTTCCGTGCAAATATGGAGAAACTCGGGGGCTGAAGCACAACCGTCGCAATTACTACCTCCCTTGAAACCCGCGCGTCGTTTCAAGGACATGCCAGACGAGGAGTCATATCTAACCATCGGTCTCCCCCAAAAGGAACCCGACACGTGCCCCAGAGACTTTTCCACGACCGCTGTCATTCCCCACTCATTTCAGCGACCGACCAGGTCATCCAAGTTCAAAACCAATCCGCTCAAAGACAATCGCCAGTTCCGTAAAATGCTGAGACGCTCATTAAAATTAAGCGATCGCCAGTAGAACCACCTCACCCCACGTTTCCAACATCGGAGCGAGCTGGGGGGCAATTGTTGTGCGGCGATTTATACGCCTCGGCGGTGATCGGAATAAGGGTCGAGCGACCGAGTCCATGACCAAATGAGCTACGGCGAACTTGTCAGAACAAAGGTAACAATCCACCTTCGAGCATCTAGCGATCGACCCTCAAGGCGATCGCCTTTTGGCACCTAGCGATCCACTCTGGTGCCCGACCTAGGACGACCATCCTGTGCCACGAACAAGACCTTCGTCCGTCAAAGTCTACGAAGACTGGATCTCAAAGCAAGCGCCCATGTGCAGACCCGCGAAAGGCGCCGCAGAACATGGATCGTTGACCACAGCCTGTCACCACCTTCTCACCTACTGACAGACCCGCCGAAAGGTACAAGGTGGGACCTCCTGGGACAGCGACTCAAGACGCATGCAGACTTCTCATTGGTCCGCACAGCCGGCTGCCTGCAGCAGCCGTGGATTTTAAGGAGACCAACCCATGTGCTAAAGGCGATCGCCCAGCAACTCCCAGTGCTATAAATAGAGAACTTCCAGCAACTGGAAAAAGGTTCCTCTCAGTTCCACTCACGACAGAAAAACGTTGGCAACCACGTTTTGAATACATACACACTTTCAGGCTCTCGGCTTCCTCTCTTGAATCTATCTCAGGATTTCTCTCTCAGCACCTCTCAACCAGAAGACGGTCGGCAGAGGCAAGAACTCCCTACAGTACAGATTCGAAGAGACTCGCAAGCCTAGGAGCTCAAACATACAGCTAATACACACTGTGGGAGACTGTCGATCTCTCACAGTCGTCACAACACCGCATCGTTGTTACAAGAACTCACAGAGCATCATATGTGGTTCTTCCGGCAATCTTCACGCTCAATAGCTAAGATAACTAGGGTCTTTGCACTCATTGTAATTGTACTCTAACATTAATATTTGTACTCTAAGTATTTGTATTAATAATATCTCGCGAGAGCATTCAAGCCTGGGACTAACAACCCCAGCAAATCTTGTGTTATTTACTTTCCCCACGGACGTGCTCTCACACTTTGCTTGCTACTCATCCATTCCAGCAATATCTATCTCCGGATAATATTTTGGGTAGCAACAATCCCAAAAGACATAATCATCATAGTAAAATAGGGCTGTGGCCTCGGCCAAAACATTTTAATCAAGTATCTAAGAGTGTAGCTCCACATAAATCCATTGCCCACGCAGGGGACTTTAACCAATTTATAAAACTGTCAGTCTAACTTCAATAGCGAAACAGGATACAAGGACAAAGCATAAAATATAGACTAGAGCCTCATCATCATGCCAGTCCATATTTTGCGTGCGCATCCTGTAATATCCGGAATTTTTACTACTGTGGTTTAATATTATTTTATCGGAGTTATGTTGTACAGTGTGGAATCTGTACAATATGGATAAAATAAATGAAGGACTAAGACATCTTTATTAGTATTATTACCGCACTTGGTTGACAGTTGTATTGGAAGACATTGTGTGTCGGGCTTATCGTATGAGAATGTTGTTGGAAGATGTATATGTATTCAATATGCCGTATGTTCGTATTCTAGTATGCTGAGACGTTGGACAAGGATAGCTAAAAATGGCTAAGTATAGCCTGATTAGCGCACGCTAATATTCAAGCATAGCGCACGCTATCGTGCAGGTATAACACACGCTACGGGCATAGGTTAGCGTACGCTAGTGTAGAACAGCTCAGAGGGAATCTACGTGTGGACCCGGCCACTTTCGGCGCATGTGCCGACGAGTCAACGAATGTTGTAATGTAGTACTAACACACGCTAAAACCTAAGGGCTAGCGCACGCTAACTGCAGATCGGACAAAAAGGAATCTTATCCTCATAAGTGCTTTCGGCATGTGGGGATACGGGGGTAGATGCTGACTGTAGCAAGTCAACTACGATTAGCGCACGCTAAGGTCCAAGAAATTGCGTGGGCTAGACAGTGTAATTTACGTACGTTATTGCATGGGCATTACGTACGTAAGCTGATGTGCGAAGAAATCAGTCACCTATGGACCACGATAGCGCACACTACTAAGGAAAAGTAGCGCACGCTAATAACAGTCAGTCTATATATGATTGCAGATGTGAATTATGTTCATTTGGCCATTCCTTCCTTTATTTCGAGAGACAATTTTTAGAGAGAAGTTTGAGGTTCCAAACACTGAGAGATGATGATCTTTAACAAGATTAAGCTGAGGAACGTGGATTAAAGTCTTGTTCTTGAAGTTATTGATGATTCTTAGAATGAAGTTGATTGTTCTCCTTCATGGTTCGTCTATACAAGGTAATCACTCTTCACCTATGGATTTCGTTTTGGAATGAAGATTGATGTTCTTAAGTTAATAATTATCATATAAACAAGTTGACAAGCATGATTATGAGATGGATTACCGGAGTATGATGATATTAATATGATTCGTGTGATTTGAATCGTGTAGTTACTTTTCTTGAGATAAGTTGGTTAACCCTTCTTCTCCTTTGCGGATGTTGATGTCATTGTTAATGATTAATCTCTGTAATGATATATTATGGAAGTGTTGTTACGTTCTTAATGTTTCATGATGTTGATATTGAGGAAGATGATATATGGATATAGGACTTGGATTATAAGTTGAATGATTGTTTGTATGTTAAAGGATATCGGATTTCGTTGTTTTGATAGATTTGAACATGGTTCAGAATCACTTAGTATTCTTGATAATCGCCATATGTTGATCGGTATCCGAAATACATGCAACTGCATGTCATTAGCGCACGCTAAGCCCACTGGCTAGCGCATGCTAACGGGATGCTATGTTAAGTAATTAATGTGCGCTAAGTCAACAGGCAGGGTAGTATATTCTGTTTCGGTTATGAATTCGTGATCGTTTAAGTTGGTTTGATCAGACTTGTGGTTAACCGAGATATTGTTGAGCCGTTGGGTTTGTGAATTGGTTTTATCGATTGTTGATTGTTGTCGAACTTGTTGTTTATCGGTTATTGTAATAGGTTGAGATTATTGATCGGTGATTAGAACTATGCGTTGCGGTCATGTTCGAGAATGTTCGTGAATTGCATTGATTGGGGCCGAGGGACTTGTAGATGACGACAATGGAATTGGTAACGGCTTCATCGGTATCGAGGCAAGTTATTACTTGCTCAGTTTATAATATTTAATGAATGGTTTCAGTTTCATTCGTTTATAATTCTTATAGCAATGATTATTCGTAATCACAGGAGATTTGGGATTATAAATTGTATTCGAGTTTTGGGAATCTAAATCATAATGTATATGATTTACTTTTGTTATTGGTATACTTGTATATCGAGGATATATTGTGATAAAGACGAAGATATGAATTATCTGCAATCCGTGATACTTTGGACCGTCGAGTATTGAGGATAATGGTTCGTGATGGTTTAGACATTGAGATCGCTCTCGAAGGACATGGGGCAAGTACTCTAATCATTTTTATCATTTGTGTCGATCATGTCGTGATACATTCGTGTATCGTTGTTGTCATGTATTTGTGCATTGTTGTTGTCGTGTATTGTGTACTGTTGTTTTGTGCATTTGTGCATTGTTGTCATATGTCCACCTCGTGTTGGTCCGGCGGGATTATCGGGGGATCTATGCTAGCATGCGCTGGATCATCGGACGGGTTTTCCACCTCGGGTTGGTTTGACGGGATCATTGGGGGATCTAGGCAGTAAACGATGGATCATCGGATTGCCATGTATTATTGTTGTGCATATGTATATTGTGGGTTTGCCATAAGTATACATTCTCGTTATTGTTGTGATCATATTGACGTTGTCATATGAGTATGCATTTGTAGGTCTTGTGTTAGGACCATGTCTGTCTGTTGTGTTGATCTGATCTAGGATTAGACTGACGTGATTGTCATGGTATTTCGTATCTTGAGGTATGTTCCGTATTTCCTTGGTACTTGTCTTTGATGGACTCGATTATCGTATTGGAAATGTCGAAGTTATCCGACGGATTGAATTGGCCAGAGTTGGTATAATTTCCGTATCGCGAGTTATGATAATGTTTTGAGAATCTTGGGTATTGTTGAGATACCATACAGATATTTCGGTATTATCTTAATGTGTTGTTAAGGATACGAATCGTGGATTTTCGTAAAGTTACGAAGGTAAGATTACATTGGTCGTATTCTTACTTAGTATTTCCATTGATATGTAATTATTGACGTGATGTGATGGTTATTATTGTTGGATATTATGGCTGACCCCGTCGTGGGATTTCTTTTTAGGTTCTTGGATTATCAAGCTTGTAGCGGTCGTGAAGAGATGAACTTCCTGGAGGATACTGGCTAGGGCATGTATTTGTGTATTGAGTTTCTGATCAGTTGTTGTATTCCGCTGCTAGAGTATTTTAATTGTCTGTCTTTATCCGCTGCGTGAGTATTTTTAAATGGCCTTTTGGTATCTGGTAACTTAGGTTACTTTGGCAATCGTTTTCTAAACTAGTTCGTTGGTATGTGTAAGCGATAGTTTAACATATGTTTTAAAATGTGGAGTTTTGGCATTTCGGGCCTTGTGATTTCAAATGAGATTTTACGATGGTTTTGTTAAACGAGTTTTATAAAGTTTTAGAATGGTTTTAAATAGATAATACCGTCGTTAGCCTCTTGGGTGTTTGTAAATATTTGCGAAAATTTCTTTCAGCCTTATGGGTTCCATCTTGGGGCCCACAACACTGTAATATTCCCGATTGGATCTGGGGGTGTTACAGAATATGGTATCGGAGCTTAGGTTGTGAAAACCTAGGCAGTCGGCTCGAGTTGGGTCGTGCTTTTGTCGTGTCATTCGAGTTGTCGTTTGACAAGTGTTTGAGCTCTGAGTTTTTGTTGTTCACTCGGGCTTGTGCGTTATGTGATTTCCCAGTGTGGTACTGGGGTGGTTGTAACTTTTCTAAATGGTATTAACGTGTTTCTTCAGATAGAGCTGTGTTATGTTCTCGAGTTGAACCGAGTTTGCAAAATGTGTGTTTTGAAAATATTTGTGTCGAGTATTTTCTAGAGTTGAGACATGTGCCAGTATCACGGGGAATCGTCGGCTTCAGGATCGGTAAGTATTTGGATTCTTGAATTGTATTGAGATTTATTACCGTTCTAAGTTGATATGCTTTGAGATTCAGCAAATATTATGCGTTACAGTATAAGGTGACAGAGTTGGGACAGGATTGATGATCTTGAGAAGTTATGATTTTAGAAATCAATGTCGGTTAAATTTTGGAAACAGAGTTGTGCATTTGGGAGAAATATTGAGGATGGTTGAGGAGAACATGTAGTCATGTTAGTTCATTTTTGAGATATATGAACTGTTTTTGAGCATTTGAAAATGATACTTTTCAAAATGAATGTTTTACGGATGTTTTACGGAAAATGATTTTTGGGCCGAGACCCACTCGATTTTGAAATAGTTTTGTAACTCAGGACTTGGAGTCCGAAAAGAGTTTTATACTTTTTAAACTTCCTGTAATGCGGAACGAGATACGGGCTGAGACCCTAATGTTTCAAAAAGCTTTTCTGTTTTCTTAAAACTCCCGAGATTTGCAAAACACTTTATCAATAGTTTATCTATTTCGTTCTTGCATTTCGGGGTTTTGGCTTACCTGTTCAAATGAAACTTCTCGAGAAGTCTTTCAGTGTTGATTTATCTCAATGTTTAGTCATAGCATATTTGAGGTGATCCAGGATGGGTTAATGGTTGACGTTGCAAGTCATATGTGATAGGAGTTTTTGGTGAGAATTCATATACTGAGATTTTGGAACTCTATCGTGTGGTTTTTCAACGGAATATCAGTGGATATTGGTGACGAACCGAATTGGTATATAGGAGTAGGGATGTGGTCAATCATTTGCATAGTTTTCATTTTAAAAACTTCGAAATCGTGTAGATTCGAAGGAAACTATTATCGAATATTTGGCACCAGCGAGCCGATTTAATTTTTTTGAAAATTGATTTTGTTGTCTTACCAAAATTTATGTTTTGAGCTTTGAAATTTTTGAAAGAACTTTCGAAAATTTGTCTTCTTGACAAGACTATGTGATTTCAAACTGGTTTTGAAAATGTGACTGATATACATATGCATTTAGTGCATAGTACATATCCTGATGAAGTTATGAGTGTGATTCACAAACTGGATGAGACATCAGTATGGAACGATGAATAAAGATTCGAACTTCAGTATGGTAGTTGGTTATCCAGGGATGATCGGTTGATTGATCGGATAAGAAGAATATGCTGCGTGATGTAGAATTCACGCACATGATGTAATTTTGGAACTTTGGGTTTTGTGAAACTGGGACGTATGTGCTATGTGATTCCATTGGTATGGTAGTAGCGCGATTTTACCATAATGATTTTTGAATGATTTCTTTGTGAGTGTAGATTTGGGGATGGTGACCCCATGCTGGTTTTTTTGGATATTTAGTGGTCGTTCCCACTCCATGTATGATTGGATATGTTCGTCGGTTTGTGATTGGTTGTTCGTATGCCGAGCGATATGTTCACCAGTCGGGTATATTTATTGAGATCTACTGTATGTGATTAGTGTGTTGTTTTGAGAATGTTATTCTTTCGTATATCTGTTTCGGTGGTTCTGTGTTGACCGCATTGGAGCTTACCGTGTGGAGGTATTCTCGATTATCGTTGATCGTTCGTTGGTCATATTGGAGTTTATCGTGATGATGATATTCTCGATTGTGTTTTAACCTCTGGTTGGTCATATTGGAGGTTATCATGTTGATGATATTCTCAGTTGTGTTTTGACCTTTGGATGGTCATATTAGAGTTTATCATGTCGATGATATTCTCGGTTAATTTATTGGTTGATCATTGTTGGTGATCATCTGAGCGTTCAGATTTTGTGTCGATGTTTCGGGATTTGTTGCCATTGTGTTGGGCAGTTGTTTCAACAGATGTATCGTGCACTATTGGTTTTTAGCAGATTGGGACTTGGTTGTGTAATCAGGCAGACAGGATTTGACATGGATAGATTATTTCATCCAACGATGATATATTTGGTTGGGACTCATGTAATTGTTATTGTAAGCGTATTGAGGCTTACAGTGAAGTCACTTGCTAGTACCTCAGGAGATCGTCGACTTGGCGCATATGTAACTGTACTGTTTTGGTTACTCGTTAATGATGATGATTGATCGTTGTTATGATGGTTTCGAAATATTTTGGTTGAACGGTTTGTTGGTTTTTCTATGACGGATTGCAAGTTTTAAGGACGAAACTTATTTTAAGTGGTGTAGTATATAATATCCGGAATTTCTACTACTGTGGTTTAATATTATTTTATCCAAGTTATGTTGTACAGCGTGGAATCTGTACAGTATAGATAAAATAAATGAAGGACTAAGACATCTTTATTAGTATTATTACCACACTTGGTTGACAGTTGTATTGGAAGACATTGTGTGTCGGGCTTATCGTATGAGAATGTTATTGGAAGATGTATATGTATTCAGTATGCCGTATGTTCGTATTCTAGTATGTTGAGACGTTGGACAAGGATAGCTAAAAATGGCTAAGTATAGCCTGATTAGCGCATGCTAATATTCAAGCATAGAGCACGTTATCGTGCAGGTATAGCACACGCTACGAGCATAGGTTAGCGTACGCTAGTGTAGAACAGCTCAGAGGGAATCTACGTGTGGACCCGGCCACTTTCGGCACATGTGCCGACGATTCAACGGATGTTGTAATGTAACGCACGCTAAAACCTAAGGGCAGGCGCACGCTAACTGCAGATCGGATAAAAAGGAATCTTATCCTCATAAGTGCTTTCGGCATGTGGGGACACGGAGGTAGGTGCTGACTGTAGTAAGTCAACTACGATTAGCGCACGCTAAGGTCCAAGAAATTACGTGCGCTAGACAGTGTAATTTACGTACGTTATTGCATGGGCATTATGTACGTAAGCTGATGTGTGAAGAAAAACAGTCGCCTCTGGACCACGATAGCGCACGCTACTAAGGAAAAGTAGCGCACGCTAATAACAGTCAGTATATATATGATTACAGATGTGATTATGTTCATTCAGCCATTCCTTCCTTTATTTCGAGAGAGAGAGTTTTTAGAGAGTAGTTTGAGCTTCCAAACACTGAGAGATGATGATCTTTAACAAGATTAAGCTGAGGAACGTGGATTAAAGTCTTGTTCTTGAAGTTATTGATGATTCTTAGAATGAAGTTGATTGTTCTCCTTCATGGTTCGTCTATATAAGGTAATCACTCTTCACCTTTAGATTTCTTTTTGGAATGAAGATTGATGTTCTTAAATTAATGATTATCATATAAACAAGTTGACAAGCATGATTATGAGATGGATTACCGGAGTATGATGATATTAATATGATTCGTGTGATTTGAATCATGTAGTTCGTTTTCTTGAGATAAGTTGGTTAACCCTTCTTCTCCTTTGCGGATGTTGATGTCATTGTTGGTGATTAATCTATGTAATGATAGATTATGGAAGTGTTGTTACGTTCTTAATGTTTCATGATGATAAAGATGATAGATGGATATAAGACTTGGATTATAAGTTGGATGATTGTTTGTATGTTAAAGGATATCGGATTTCGTTGTTTTGATAGCTTTGAACATGGTTCAGAATCACTTACTGTTCTTGATAATCGCCATATGTTGATCGGTATCCGAAATACATGCAACTGCATGTCATTACCGCACGCTAAGCCTACTGGCTAGCGCACGCTAACGGGAGCAACCTAGCACACGCTATGTTAAGTAATTAACGTGCGCTAAGTCAACAGACAGGGTAGTATATTCTGTTTCGGTTATGAATTCATGATCGTTTAAGTTGGTTTGATCAGACTTGTGGTTAAACGAGATATTATTGAGCCATTGGGTTTGTGAATTGGTTTTATCGATTGTTGATTGTTGTCGAACTTGTTGTTTATCGATTATTGTAATAGGTTGAGATTATTGATCGGTGATTAGAACTATGCGTTGCGGTCATGTTCGAGAATGTTCGTGAATTGCATTGATTGGGGCCGAGGGACTTGTAGATGACGGCAATGGAATTGGTAACGGCTTCATCGGTATCGAGGCAAGTTATTACTTGCTTAGTTTATAATATTTAATGAATGGTTTCAGTTTCATTCGTTTATAATTCTTATAGCAATGTTTATAATTGTAATCACGGGAGATTTGGGATTATAAATCGTATTCGAGTTTTGGGAATCTAAATCATAATGTATATGATTTAATTTTATTATTGGTATACTTATATATGGAGGATATATTGTGATAAAGACAAAGATATGAATTATCTGCAATCCATGATACTTTGGACCGTCGAGTATTGAGGATAATGGTTCGTGATGGTTTAGACATTGAGATCGCTCTAGAAGGACTCGAGGCAAGTACTCTAATCATTTTTATCATTTGTGTCGATCATGTCGTGATACATTCGTGTATCGTTGTTGTCATGCATTTGTACATTGTTGTTGTCGTGTATTGTGTACTGTTGTTTTGTGCAGTTGTGCATTGTTGTCATATGTCCACCTCGTGTTGGTCCGATGGGATCATCGGGGGATCTATGCTAGAGTGCGCTTGATCATCGGATGGGTTTTCCACCTCGGGTTGGTCTGACGGGATCATTGGGGGATCTAGGCAGGGAACGCTAGATCATCGGATTGCCATGTATTGTTGTTGTGCATATGTATATTATGGGTTTGCCATAAGTATACATTGTCGTTATTGTTGTGATCATATTGACGTTGTCATATGAGTATGCATTTGTAGGTCTTGTGTTAGGACCATGTCCGTATGTTGTGTTGATCTGATATCGGATTAGACTGACGTGATTGTCATGGTATTTCGTATCTTGAGGTATGTTCCGTATTTCCTTGTGATGCGACCCCCACACGACGTGCCGTGGTAACCGCTATCGCTAGTATGATTTTAGTTCCCAAGATCGTTCCAATATTAAGCAAATGATTGTTTTACTTCAAGCCCTCTACGTGACGCGCCGTAGCAAACCGGAAGGTGCGATTCAAACACGCCACGAGGTTTCTAACGCCTCGATAAGTGAATTGAAATCACGATTTATATTTTGGAGACACACTCAACAAAATAAGAAGAAAGTTTGTTAACACAAACACTCACAATTTTGATAAATTTCAAGGTGTCCTTACAAATGAAAATGAGGGCTATTTATAGCCAAAATTCCTACAACTATTACAATATAAAATTATAAAATAAAGACTAAAAATTATAAATTCAACATTCAAAGCTCCTAAAATCTGAACATGACAAATCAACCCATAAGTTAAGGAGTCAACACATTTTTAGGGGACAAAAATCAAGGACCAAGACTTGAGTTTTGAAAATAAGAAAACAAAGTTAAAGAAAAATATGCTGTTGTCGTTTTAGTAGAATAACAGATCCTAGACTTCGGATTTTGATCTTGATGTCTTCTAGATAATTGTAGTACTGCCTCTTAGCTTTCCAAATCCACCTGAATCGTCTCAATTGGATATCGGACGTGAAAGTTATGATAAAAATACGAACATGTATCGTATCTGAAATTCCAACGCCGCTTTCAATTGTATCGCATCTTGATTAGGCTTATTGCTTGGAATGATGACATCAACACTTTTAATCTAACATGTGACGGCTTCAATAACACAAATTAATATGTTATTATATTTATGATCACCTCCGATTAAAATGATTTTGCACGAGCATTGTTAATGAATTCTTTATCGCATTTGCTCGTGATCTTGTTATTGGTCCCAGAATGTATAGTTCTTCTTCTGACTGACTGACTGCTTCTTGATTCACATCATTCCCTCCATCCTCAAAAGGATTCGTCCTCGAATCTTCTCGACAATGCATCGGCAACGATGTTCTCCTTACCTTGTTTATACTTGATGATGTAAGGAAACGATTCGATCTCCTCTAACCATTTGGCATGTCTTTTACTCAACTTATTTTGTCCCTTGAGATGCTTCAATGATTCATGATCCGTGTGAATCACGAACTCCTTAGGCCATAAGTAGTGTTGCCACGTACGTAAAGCTCTAACCAAAGCATACAATTCTTTATCATATGTAGGATAGTTCAACATCGCTCCTCCAAGTTTTTCGCTAAAGTAAGCAATCGGCCTCTTTCCCTGCATTAATACTGCTCCAATTCCTACTCCTGAAGCATCACACTCAACTTCAAAAGTGTTAGAAAAATCAGTAATGCTAACACAGTCCGCATAATTTATCCTTTAATGTGTTAAAGGCATTTTCTTGATCATCACCCCAATGAAATTTAGCATGTTTCTTTACAAGTTCATTTAACGGCAAGAATCGTGCTAAAATCTTTAACAAAGCGTCGATAAAAACACGCTAAACCGTGAAAACTTCTTACCTCGATTGCATTAGTCGGTCTAGGCCATTCACGTATGGCCCTTATCTTTCTTCATCAACTTTTATGCCGTCAATACTAACGACATACCCAAGGAATATAACCTCACTCATGCAAAAAGTACATTTCTTAAGACTAGCATATAATTGTTCCTTTTTCAAGGTAATTAAAACCAATCTTAAATGTTCAACGTGTTAAATGCGTACTCTTGCTATAAATGAGAATATCATCAAAGTATACGACAACAAATTTTCCAATATAAGCACGCAAAACATGATTCATTAGCCGCATAAAAGTGCTCGGTGCATTTGTAAGACCAAAAGGCATTACCAACCATTCATATAATCCGTATTTAGTTTTAAAGGCCGTTTTCCATTCATCCCCTTCTTTCATACGAATTTGGTGATAACCTTTAATTAAATCAATTTTACTAAACACACGCGAACCATGTAATTCGTCCAACATATCATCTAACCTTGGAATTGGATGTCGATACTTTACCGTGATATTGTTCACCGCTCGTGATCGGTGCACATTCTCCAAGTCCCGTCTTTCTTTGGTACGACAATTATCGGAACGGCACAAGGACTCAAACTTTCTGATATACCCAATACTTAATAACTCCTCGACTTGCCGCTGAATCTCCTTAGTTTCTTCAGGATTATTTCGGTATCTTTGGTCGGTTTGGAATGACGGCTCTGGCACAAAGTCGATTTGGTGCTCGATCCCTCTTTTTGGTGGCAAACCGGTGGTAGCTCTTAGGAAAAACATCATTGAAGTCCTGCAATAGAATTTTTATAGTACTCGGAACATTCCGGTTTTTATCATCATCAAGAGTGCAAATTCGTTTGGTAAGAAGTAAGTATACGGGTTGCCCCTCCTCAACTTCTTTAACGACTTCCTTTGCACTTATAAATAAACATTTTTTTGATTTTTCATTTTTTTCTTTTTCTTTCTTTTCTTTTTCTTTTTCTCTTTGTTTTTCTTTTTCCTTTTCTTTTTCTTTTTCCTTTTCTTTCTCTTTTTCTTTTCCTTTTTCTTTTTGGTTTTCTTTTTCTTTTTCCTTTTCTTTTTCTTTTTCTTCAACTTCTTTTTGGAGTCGAATTTGATCTTCATGGACTTGTATTTTCGTCATGGGAACTAATGTGATTTTCCTCCCATCTTTCTCAAATGAGTAACGATTCTTCTTCCCGCTAAGTTGGGCATCTCGATCGTAATGCCATGGTCTCCCCAACAAAATATGACAAGCGTGCATTGGTACAACGTCACATAGGATATCATCATGGTATTTTCCAATTGTGATGGTTATGAGTACCTGTTTATTCACCCGAACCTCTCCGCAATCGTTTAGCCAATGAAGTCTATAAGGCTTAGGATGTCGCCTTGTTGGTAATTCTAACCCCTCGACTAGCATCGCACTAGCCACATTGGTGCAACTTCCGTTATCAATGATCACACTACAATTTTTATTTTTCACAAAACATCTAGTGTGAAAAAGATTTTCTCGTTGTTCGTTATCGTTGCTCTCTTCCTCCTTTGCCTTCACATTCAACACCCTCCTAATGACAAGTGCGGGTGCGAATTCTAGCTCCCCTTCATCACTTTCTTCTTTCACTTCTTCGTCATCTTCATCATCCGTTTCATATTCTCCGTCCTCCCTAAGTATCATTGCTCGTTTATTAGTGCATTGGGATGCAATGTGTCCTCGTCCGTGGCATCGAAAACACTTGATGTCCCTGTTTCTCGTGTTTGTATTTTCTACGGATGTAGATTTGACTTCGGGTTTTGTTCGACTAGTACTCCCCACCTCAAACTTCCCCTTCATGGTGCTTTTATCAAAACTGCCCTTGGATACGTCTCGATTTCCCGTTTGAGTCTTCCAAGGAGTTGTGTACCCCGTGGAGTAAGTATTGTTGCCTCCCTTTCGCAAATTCCTCTCAATTTTGATCGCTGCATATACCATGTCCTCGAACTCAACATAGTATTGTTTATCAACTTCTTTAGAGATTTCCGCCCTCATGCCATGTAGAAATCTTGCCATTGTGGCCTCCCTCGACTCCCTCACATCGGCCCGGATCATTAACATCTCCATTTCCTTTCGAAAATCTTCTATGCTCCTTGAACCTTGTTTTAAGGATTGAAGGCGAGAAAATAGTTCCTTATGATAATAATTAGGAACAAATCTTCTACGCATTACAATCTTTAATTCCTCCCAACTATTAATTGGCCTCTCTCCATTCCTCCTTCTATCCGTCACAAGTTGGTCCCACCAAATGCTGGCATACTCGGAAAATTCGGTTATTGCTAACCTCATTTTCTTAGTACTAACATAGTTGTGGCGATCAAATATAGTTTCCAACTTCCTCTCCCGGTCAAGGTATGTGTCGGGATCACTCCGCCCTTCGAAGGTGGGATTTTCATTTTTATATTTCCCATACTTCGGTCTTCCTCGTTTCGTCCTTCCCTTTCATACCGTCTACCTTGTTCTCTCCAACCTCCTCGACCACTTCCTCCTCGATTTTGGTAAGTTCCATCCTCGAGAGAATGTTTCATCCTCGTACTCTCTATATGAGATGGGACTCGGATTCCTTCTTCTACGGTGATGCTCATCCTCTTTATTTTTTGTAAATTTTTGATCACTTCTTCCTGTCGATCTTGTCTTCTAATTAATTGAGTGAGCATTTCTTGTATGTTCTGAAGGGCTTCGTTTCCTTCATTTTTCTCAATATCGGATTTCGACATTTTTTTTTGCTCTTTTTTTGGCCTTTCTTTTTTTTTTTTTGCCCTTTTTTTTGGCTTTTTTTTTGCCTTTCTTTTTTTTTTTTTTATTTTTTTGCCCTTTTTTTCTCTTTTTTGACACACACACAAATTAGTCCTCACAAGAACCTCACGTATATCGATCGATCACTCAACGCTCGTGTATCACTCTTTTTTTTTTTTTTTTTTTTTTTGTTCTTGCCTTTAATCACTCGGCTTTATATAAATATCCCACAACTCACAAGGTGATTATATAGGCTAGTATTGTGACAAGTATTTAATTTTACGAGCGTAATCCGCACTCCAGCTTTATATTTATTTTATATTTCACTGTGGTGGTAAAACCGACCTTCGTGATAGATATGTATATGTATATATATAATATATATATATATATATTCACTGTGGTGGTAGAACCGACCTTCGTGATAGATATGTATATGTATATATGTTCACTGTGGTGGTAGAACCGACCTTCGTGATAGATATGTATATGTATATATATTCACTGTGGTGGTAGAACCGACCTTTGTGATAAATAGGTATATTTATATATATAGGTATTTTTTTTTATACTTTTTTTTTGTATACTTTTTTTTTTGTATACTTTTTTTTTGTATACCTTTTTTTTGTATATATATTTTTTTGTATACTTTTTTTTTGTATACTTTTTTTTTTGTATACTTTTTTTTTGTATACTTTTTTTTTGTATACTTTTTTTTTTTGTATACTTTTTTTTTTATATTAAGAAGACGGAAGGTTTAGAAGATAGAAAGAAAGAATAGGATGGTAAGATAAGAAGATTATTAAAATGAAGGAAAAAAGATCCCACTTAGTAATGGAAAAACCGAGCTCAAGCCAACTGATGCGACCCCCACACGACGTGCCGTGGTAACCGCTATCGCTAGTATGATTTTAGTTCCCAAGATCGTTCCAATATTAAGCAAATGATTGTTTTACTTCAAGCCCTCTACGTGACGCGCCGTAGCAAACCGGAAGGTGCGATTCAAACACGCCACGAGGTTTCTAACGCCTCGATAAGTGAATTGAAATCACGATTTATATTTTGGAGACACACTCAACAAAATAAGAAGAAAGTTTGTTAACACAAACACTCACAATTTTGATAAATTTCAAGGTGTCCTTACAAATGAAAATGAGGGCTATTTATAGCCAAAATTCCTACAACTATTACAATATAAAATTATAAAATAAAGACTAAAAAAATATAAATTCAACATTCAAAGCTCCTAAAATCTGAACATGACAAAACAACCCATAAGTTAAGGAGTCAACACATTTTTAGGGGACAAAAATCAAGGACCAAGACTTGAGTTTTGAAAATAAGAAAACAAAGTTAAAGAAAAATATGTTGTTGTCGTTTTAGTAGAATAACAGATCCTAGACTTCGGATTTTGATCTTGATGTCTTCTAGATAATTGTAGTACTGCCTCTTAGCTTTCCAAATCCACCTGAATCGTCTCAATTGGATATCGGACGTGAAAGTTATGATAAAAATACGAACATGTATCGTATCTGAAATTCCAACGCCTGCTTTCAATTGTATCGCATCTTCAGTTAGGCTTATTGCTTGGAATGATGACATCAACACTTTTAATCTAACATGTGACGGCTTCAATAACACAAATTAATATGTTATTATATTTATGATCACCGATCTGATTAAAATGATTTTGCACGAGCATTGTTAATGAATTCTTTATCGCATTTGCTCGTGATCTTGTTATTGGTCCCAGAATGTATAGTTCTTCTTCTGACTGACTGACTGCTTCTTGATTCACATCACCTTGGTACTTGTCTTTTATGGACAATCGATTATCGTATTGGAAATGTCGACATTATCCGATGGATTGAATCGGCCAGAGTTGGTATAATTTTCGTATCGCGAGTTATGATAATGTTTTGAGAACCTTGGGTATTGTTGAGATACCGTATAGATATTTCGGTATTATCTTAATGTGTTGTTAAGGATATGAATCATGAATTTTCGTAAAGTTACGATGGTAAGATTACACTGGTCGTATTCTTACTTAGTATTTCCATTGATATGTAATTATTGAGGTGATATGATGGTTATCATTGTTGGATATTATGGCTGATCCCGTTGTGGGCTTTCTTTTTAGGTTCTTGGATTATCAAGCTTGTAGCGGTCGTGAAGAGATGAGCTTCCTGGAGGATACTGGCTAGGGCATGTATTTGTGTATTGAGTTTCTGATCTGTTGTTGTATTCCGCTGCTAGAGTATTTTAATTGTTTGTCTTTATCCGCTGCGTGAGTATTTTTAAATGGCCTTTTGGTATCTGGTAACTTAGGTTACTTTGGCAATCGTTTTCTAAACTAGTTCGTCGGTATGTGTAAGCGATAGTTTAACGTATGTTTTAAACTATTGAGTTTTGGCATTTCGGGCCTTGTGATTTCAAATGAGATTTTACGACGGTTTTGTTAAACGAGTTTTATAAAGTTTTCGAATGGTTTTAAATAGATAATACCGTCGTTAGACTCTTGGGCATTTGTAAATATTTGAGAAAATTTCCTTCAGCCTTGTGGGTTCCATCTCGTGGCCCACGGCGTTGTAATATTCCCGGTCGGATCTGGGGGTGTTACACATCCCGTGCCAGCTCCTTAGCTCGACCAGTACTTGAAATGCATAAGACGCATTTTCCCCATTTAAGGGGTTAGCATTCGAATAGGTAGTGCAAGTACACAATTACACTACATTATATACAGATACGATTTACACAGTCATCTCATTCAGAAAAACATTTGGAAGACCATATTCCGGAATATCACATTGGCATTCAAATGAGAATTCATCACAATATCACAACATTCACAATTGGTAACCCGTGGCCGTACCCCTTAGTATCGACCCCCAGACGCCCCGTCGAACGCTCCGGGTGGGAAACCACTTCCGCGGCCGTACCCCTTAGTATCGACCCCCAGACGCCCCGTCGAACGCTCCGGGTGGAAGTTTAATCACACACACACCCAAGTCCACTTTCGCGGCCGTACCCCTCAGTATCGACCCCCAGACGTCCCGTCGAACGCTCCAGGTGGAAGGAACAAATAACTCACACACCCAAAAGATCAAGATTCATCATTTATATCGAAACTGTAACACACATAATGGAATGTAATACATGTACTTGCCTTGAATAAAATGAAGCGAAGGAAACGACGAAAGGAGAAGTTTCGGTCTGAACAATCTTCACAAATCCGTTCCTAACACAATAACGGTATACAAACAATCTCAATATTGCGGAAAGGTAAGAATTCATCTTAATTCTACCCGTTGGGACAATTTGTCAGTCACTACGAATTCGTAAACGATTCTAATCTAGTAATGGTGAAAACCTTGAAGTTTAATTCGTTAAACTAGATTGGAAGCAAGGGATCACGACTACACAATTGTAATCCAACAACTCATCGAGACTAAATCAAGTTCCAAGGGTAAAATCATATCAAAATCCCGAAATCCCCAAAAACTAGGGTTCTAACGAAATATACCTCGATTCGGACGGCGAAGGATGATTATGATGATGATGATTAACCTCCCTTGGGACACAGTAATCGATCTACGGAGGAACCTACGGATTGCCCTGCTCGAATCGCTCCAAACCGCTCGAAAAACTCCCGTCGCGAGCAAAGGAAAGAAAAAGAAACGAAATAACGCGCCTGAGGTCAACTCAGGATTTAAACAGCTGACAGTGCGTTACGTACGTTAACACATATTGTTAATATGAGGTTTACGTACGTAACCTCTCACAATTAACGTACGTAAGAGCCCAGCAGAACATTCTGTACTATCTGACGAAGGCCATAACGTACGTTACCAGTAACGCATAACGTATGTTATGCAAGTATCGATAGCGCACGCTAAGAAGCATGCATAACGTACGTTATGCATGCAACAGTTCCATACTTCTGAACACCGTTTCCTGCACAGACGATACAAAGACGGAACACAAAACAAGGACAGAACCAGAAGTGTGAACACGAGGCATCCATAACAACGAAGCTAAGTGCTGAAAGAAAATACACTTCCGACTATCGGGGAATCCGAAATACAGCAAGGAAGCTAAAATTCCCTAAACTTCTAGGAAATTACAAAATGGCCCAAACATCCGAAAAATCACGATACGACGTCGGATTAACAATCCGAAACTCACAGCATGAACAACTCAACCATACGAACTCATGGGAAAAGGAAAATAACGAAATCAGACGAATTTTACATGAATCGAATGTACATGCAACAAAATATAACTCAAGATGAAAATACGTAAAAACATCTTCGAAACTCGTCCAAACGGAAAAACTCCAAGAACAAAATAGATTCAGAATTCCAAAACAGTAACAAGCGAGTCGTCCAAAACGAACATACACCAAAAATAGAAATTACCAAAAATAGAAAGTACGGATATTACATTCTCTCCTCAAAATAAGTTTCGTCCCGAAACTTACAATGCGAATAACTCGGGGTATCTCGACCTCATACTCTCTTCCATCTCCCACGTGGATTCCTCGGATCCATGCCTCGACCATTGCACTTTAACCAAAGGAATGGTTTTGTGCCTGAGTTGCTTCACCCGACGCTCTAAGATCTGAATCGGCCTCTCCTCGATGGTAATGTCGGGTCCCAACTCAATCTCTCCAAAATCAATAATATGGCTAGGGTCCGGTACGTACTTCCTAAGTTGGGAAACATGAAATACATTATGTACATGGCTCAGGGACGGCGGCAAGCCTAATAGATATGCAAGTTCTCCAATTCTCTCTAGAATCTCGAATGGCCCAATATATCTCGGACTAAGTTTACCCTTCCGACCGAAGTGGTAAACTCCCCGTGTCGGTGACACCTTAAGTAACACATGGTCTCCCACCTCAAACTTCAATGGCCGGCGACGCATATCGGCACAAGACTTCTGACGACTCTGGGCCATCAACATCCTATCGCGAATCAGATCAACCTTCTTTCTTGTCTCAACTACCATATCGGGCTCGGTGCCAATTAGCTCGGATGCATCATCCCAACACAACGGCGATCTGCACCTCCTACCGTACAATGCCTCAAATGGTGCCATTTTGATCGAGGCGTGCCAACTATTGTTGTACGTGAACTCGATCAATGGCAAGTGCGACTCCCAATCATCCTTCCAATCTAAAGCACAGGCTCGCAACATATCCTCCAGCGTTTGTATTGTCTGCTCAGACTGTCCGTCTGTCTGAGGGTGGTAGGATGTACGGAGTCTCAACTCGATCCCCAAGACTCGATGAACGGCCTGCCAAAAATGTGATATGAACCGGCCATCACGATCCGAAACAATACTCTTAGGGGTTCCATGCAACCTCATGATCTCCGCAATGAACACCCGCGCTAGTCTCTCCGGCCCCCAAGTATCCTTAATACCCATAAAATGAGCTGATTTGGTTAGTCGATCGACAATAACCCAAATCATGTTCATTCCAGTCCGAGTCTTAGGCATACTGGTAATAAAATCCATGGAGATGTCCTCCCACTTCCATTCTGGAATAGGGAGTGGTCGTAATAATCCCGCGGGTCGCTGATGCTCAATCTTAACCTATTGACGGGTTAAACATTTCGATACAAACTCGTTCACGTCCGTCTTCAAATTGCTCCACCAATAGTTACTCCTTACATCCTTGTACATTTTGCTCGTACCAGGATGTATGGAGTAAGGCGTAGTATGAGCCTCACTCTAGACTTTCTGTCTCAACTCAATGTCATTCGGTACACATAATCTGCCGTGAAATCTCAAAACTCCATCATCCTGAATCACAAACCCAGGGGCTTTCCCCTTCCTCACATCCTCCCTCAACTGGACCAAAGACGGATCATCATACTGCTTTGCCTTGATATCATCAGTCAAGGACAAAGTGATTTCCAACGCACATAACTGACCCTGAACTCTATGAACCCAAACCTCGATATTCGGACAAATCAAATCCCGCTGGATCTTACTCTGTGGTGTAAGTACCTCTAACATCTGTAACGTCATCGGCTTCCGACTGAATGCATCGGCCACTACATTAGCCTTACCCGGATGGTAAAGTATCTCGAGGTTATAATCTTTAATTAGCTCCAACCACCAACGCTGTCTCATTTTCAACTCTTTCTGAATGAAGATATACTCCAGAATCTTGTGATCCATGTAAATCTTATACGACGACCCATAGAGGTAATGCCTCCACCTTTCCTAAGCAAAGACGACTGCAGCTAACTCTAAATCATGCGTAGGGTAATTTGCTTCGTAAGGTTTCAGCTGTCGGGATGCATAAGCAATAACCCTATCTCTCTGCATCAAAACACATTGGAGCCCGAGGCCCGAAGCATCACTATATACCACGAAATCTTTGTTCCCCTGAGGCAATGCTAACACGAGTGTGGTAGTCAGTTGTCTCTTCAACTCGTCAAAACTATCCTGTCTGTCTACGGTCCACTCGAATTTCTGAGTCTTCTGGAGTAACTGAGTGAGTGGTCTAGCGATCTTAGAAAATCCCTCAACAAATCTACGGTAATAACCTGCAAGTCCCAGAAAACTCCTCACCTCCTTCACATCTTAGGCGGTTCCCACGCCATCACTGTCTCTATCTTCTGCGGATCTACCCGAACTCCCTCTGCTGAAATCACATGCCCGAGGAACATCACTTCCTCGAGCCAAAACTCACATTGAACATCGCGTACAACTGCTCAACTCCCAAAATGTCTAGTACAATTCGGAGATGTAAGGCATGCTCCTCCCGACTCCGGGAATAGATAAGAATGTCATCGATAAAGACGACTACGAATTTGTCTAGATACTCAATAAAAACTTTGTTCATCAACAGCATGAACACTGCTGGGGCATTGGTTAGCTCGAAAGGCATAACCACAAAATCGCAATGGCCATATCTCGTCCAAAAAGCAGCTTTCGGTATGTCACTGTCCCGAATCCTCAACTGGTAGTAGCCCGATCATAAATCAATCTTCGAGAAGATTGTCGCTCCCTGAAGCTGATAAAATAAATCGTCAATCCTGGGCAAAGGGTACTTGTTTTTGATAGTTAACTTGTTTAATTCTCGATAATCGATGCATAAACGAAGCGATCCATCCTTCTTCTTAACAAAAAGTACAGGCGCACCCCAAGGCGATGCGCTCGGTCGAATATACCTTTATCTAACAACTCTCCCAACTGATTCTTAAACTTTAACATCTCTGATGGTGCCATACGGTACGGCGCTCGAGAAATAGGGGCCGCATTCAGCTCTAGATCAATAGGGAACTCAACCTCTCGCTGTGGCGGTAGCCTCGGCAAGTCATCTGGAAAAACGTCGGGATACTCGCTAATGACTGGAATCGAAGACATGTCAACTCCACCATCTTCGGCCTTCACAGCGTAACACCAATAGCCGACACAACCCTGCTTTAGAAGTTTTATCGCCTTCAAGGCGCTAATCACACTTCCCGACCGACCTGATTTACAACCGACGAGGGTATGCTCGGTGCCATCCTCGGCCACTATCGAGATGGTACGATTTCGATAATTCATGATGGCACTGTGACGATCCAACCAATCGTCCCCGATGATCAAATCCTCACCCTTAAGGTCTATAACAATGAGATTCGAGGGCCAATCTCGGATCCCGATCCTCATTGGGCAATCCCTAACTTCCCGGTCACCAACCATATGATCCCCGCTAGGCGTACCCACTACAAACGGTTCACACTCGAACAAGCAGTCAATACCAATACGGCACACACAATCCGAAGTAATAAAAAAGTGGGTAGCACCCGAATCAAAAAGCACCGAAACTGGATGAGAAAGGATCTGAGTGGTACCTGACGCCACCGGAACGTCTGCCTCCTCCGTGCGCCTCATCTGATACAACCGAGGGTGGACTGAGCCCGAACTCGACGCAGCTCGGTGGTCCAGCTGACCCCGACCCCTACCACGGCCCGGACTCTGAGAAACCTGAGTGACTGGACTTTTCTGATCGACACTAAGCCCCTTCTGGACGGCGGTGGTATACGGAGCTCTGGCGGCTTTGGTAGCCCCCTCGCAATGAGTGGCCCGGTGCCCTGTCTGTCCGCAAGTAAAGCAAGTAACTAAAGGGAATGGGCAATCCTTCATCAAATGCTCATATTGGTTGCAGTTAAAACAAACTCTGCTGCCAGATGCAACAGACTGGACTGAACGGTTACCCTGAGATCCCCCGGCCTGATGAAACGGCCTCTTCCCTGATGTAGGAGCAGACTGAGATTTCGAAAATCAGCTACTCTTGCCGGCTGAAAAACTGCCAGCTGTCTTCTATTTCTTAGCCTCGGACACCAACTCTGATTCCGGGGCAGCCATCTCGATCGCTAGGGTGCTATCCTGGTCACACATGAGCGGTGCCATACTATGCCTGATATGCGGCTTCATGCGCATATTGAAATAATGGATTTTATCGGCCTCAGTCCTCACCTGATCCTTCATGAACCCCAACTGTTGATTGTAAGAGATAATGGCCTGAGAAATCGGCACATCCTGAGGTGTGGCAGTGAAGAACTCCACAATCCTGCATTCTTTGACTGGCGGCGGACAATATTCTGCTTCCATAGCAGCCTTGAATTCCTCCCAAGTGGCTCGGCGGTCTCTAGGCGCCACAGCCTCCCACCATTCCACAGCTTCCTTATCCAGGAGATACTGAGAAATATGTACCCTCCTGTCATCGGGACAAGCTACGGCATCAAAAGTCCTGCTCAACTGAAAAAGCCAGTTCTCCCAACCGAGGGAGTCAGAAGATCCAGAGAAACGAGGAGGGTGCATCTTAGTCACCATCTGAAGCCACTTACTAGCTTCTTCCTCAGGAGTCAGTGGCGGATTCTGGCGTCCTCCCTGAGCTATCTGGCAAGTTGGGCTACCAACTGCTGAAGTATGGCAGTAGCCCCGGCGTCGGCATTACTACCCGACGATAGATCCTGACTGACTGGCATATCCTGCTGCCCGTCAGAGCTCAGAGGTAGAGTGCTCGGCACTGACTGAGAGGCCGAATCTGCAGAGGACTGAGAAAGTGGGACTTCCTCATTAATGGCACCCCGACCTCGGCCTCGGCCGCGTCCCCTAGCTGGTCTACCGCGACCCCTCAACATACTGAAGAAAAGATATGAAATAACAAGATCAGAAAAATTCACAGTTTGCAAAGTCGGTACCACGATTCACAATCCAAACAACACAAGGAAATGAATTACAGAAATATAAGAGTTCGAGGAGACTTACAGTCACGGGTCGCACGAAGAGATGGTAGCATGATGATATTAGGCTCAACAACTGACTCTAACGACACGACTGACAGACCCAAAGTTAACCGACAGCCTAGGTATTCATAACCTAAGCTCCGATACCATAAATGTAACACCCCAAATCACAAATAGGACATTACACGCCGTAGAACCTTCGTGAGGTCTACCAGGCTAACACCTAACACACAAACCGAATATGAAATCCCAAAAGACACAATCATCGGCCAAAACATTTTAATCAAGTATCTAAGAGTGTAGCTCCACATAAATCCATTGCCCACGCAGGGGACTTTAACCAATTTATAAAACAGTCAGTCTAACTTCAATACCCAAACAGGATACAATGACAAAGCATAAAATATAGACTCGAGCCTCATCATCATGTCAGTCCATCTTTTGCGTGCACATCCCGTGCCAGCTCCTCAGCTCGACCAGTACCTGAAATGCATAAGACGCATTTCCCCCATTTAAGGGGTTAGCATTCGAATAGCTAGTGCAAGTACACAATTACACTACATTATATATAGATACGATTTACACAGTCATCTCATTCAGAAAAACATTTGGAAGGCCATATTCCGGAATATCACATTGGCATTCAAAACAGTTTGAGAATTCAGCACAATATCACAACATTTAGAACTGGTAACCCGTGGCCGTACCCCTTAGTATCGACCCCCAGACGCCCCGTCGAACGCTCCTGGTGGGAAACCACTTCCGCGGCCGTACCCCTTAGTATAGACCCCCAGACGCCCCGTCGAACGCTCCGGGTGGAAGTTTAATCACACACACACCCAAGTCCACTTCCACGGCCGTACCCCTTAGTATCGACCCCCAGACGTCCCGTCGAATGCTCCAGGTGGAAGGAACAAATAACTCACACACCCAAAAGATCAAGATTCATCATTTACATCGAAACCGTAACACACATAAGGGAATGTAATATATGTACTTGCCTTGAATAAAATGAAGCGAAGGAAACGACGAAAGAAGAAGTTTTGGTCTGAACAATCTTCACAAATCCATTCCTAACACAATAACGGTATACAAACAATCTCAATATTGCGGAAAGGTAAGAATTCATCCTAATTCTACCCGTTGGGACAATTTGTCAGTCACTACGAAGTCGTAAACGATTCTAATCTAGTAATGGTGAAAACCTTGAAGTTTAATTCGTTAAACTAGATTGGAAGCAAGGGATCACGACTACACAATTGTAATCCAAAAACTCATCGAGACTAAATCGAGTTCCAAGGGTAAAATCATATAAAAATCCCGAAATCCCCAAAAACTAAGGTTCTAACGAAATATACCTCGATTCGGACGGAGAAGGATGATTATGATGATGATTAACCTCCATTGGGACACAATAATCGATCTATGGAGGAACCTACGGATTGCCCTGCTCGAATCGCTCCAAACCGCTTGAATAACTCCCGTCGCGAGCAAAAGAAAGAAAAAAAACGAAATAACGCGTCTGAGGTCAACTCAAGATTTAAACAGCTGACAGTGCGTTACGTACGTTAACACATATTGTTAACGTACGTTATGAGGTTTCCGTACGTAACCTCTCACAGTTAACGTACGTAAGAGCCCGGTAGAACATTCTGTACTATCTGACGAAGGCCATAACGTACGTTACCAGTAACGCATAACGTACGTTATGCAGGTATCGATAGCGCACGCTAAGAAGCATGCATGACGTACGTTATGCATGCAGCAGTTCCATACTGCTGAACTTCGTTTCCTGCACAGACGATACAAAGACGGAACGCAAAACAAGGACAGAACCAGAAGTGTGAATACGAGGCATCCATAACAACGAAGCTAAGTGCTTAAAGAAAATACACTTCCGACTATCGGGGAATCCGAAATACAACCAGGAAGATAAAATTTCCTAAACTTCTAGGAAATTACAAAATGGCCCAAACATCCGAAAAATCACAATACGACGTCGGATTAACAATCCGAAACTCACAGCATGAACAAATCAACCATACGAACTCATGGGAAAAGGAAAATAACAAAATCAGACGAATTTTACAAGAATCGAACATACATGCGACAAAATATAACTCAAGATGAAAATACGTAAAAATATCTTCGAAACTCGTCCAAACAGAAAAACTCCAAGAACAAAATAGATTAAGAATTCCAAAACAGTAACAAGCGAGTCGTCCGAAACAAACATACACTAAAAATAAAAATTACCAAAAATAGAAATTACGGATATTACAGCAGAATCGGAAAAGTTTCTTTTAATAAGGCTTTATGCGATCTTGGTGATTTAGTTAACCTTATGCTTTTGTCTATTTTCAGGAAATTAGGAGTGGGAGAAGTGAAAATGACAACCAAAAACTTGTTCGCTATTAATTTTGCTACCCAGGTGTGCGAAGCAGATGTAGGAAGTGACGAGCAATGTCGTGTCCACAATAAATAATTATTATTGTATCAGGTACTAGATTATACTATTTTCAATTTTATTTAGACGATCGAATCTTGATGAGAGTTCAATTTACTAATTACTAAATTAAATAAAATAATAATAAAAATAAGTTTAAAAGGAGATGAATTTATGTAATGCAAAATTAGATTCCAAGTCTAGGTTTCATTATTTTCTAAGATTGAAAGATTTGACTTGTGATTAATATTGCACTTGTCTTCTTAATATGATAATCGCAAAACTCCTTCAAAGTCCCTCCTGAGATGCAATTAAAACGAGGATTAAATAATCGATGATTACGTCTTCATTTACTATAAATGATCTAATTCTAAGAAATGCAAAGACCAAAAGTCATTACAATCGATCGCCAACTTCTCAATCTCGTAATCGATTATGTCAATTAATTTAGACATATTATTGAATTCATCTCCCAAATTATGAACAATAATGTAAATGATGTAAAAATATTGATAAGTATTCCAATATGAAAAAAACAATTAGTTGAAAATAAATTCAAGTAGATGATAAATTAAGTACATCTTAAGAATCCATCACAAACAATATACTCCTCTCTAACAAGTTTAGTCGGACGTGGTGAAAAGAGAAGAATAAATCATACTCAGGTTCAACATGTTGCAACTAAAGACAAGTGTAATCGAGTCTAATATGTGGATAGCTAAGTATAAACACTACAATCTCATACATTGAAGATCAATAAATACCGTAAAAACATGATAAAAAGATATGTACAATTGTGTATAAACAAAGATCAAAATTGCCACATGAAATATTTATAGGACTAAACTTGTAACCCAAGGAATCCAGGAAAAAAACAATCTTCCAGGTGTTAGTATCGCCTAAAAACAAATAAAATCCGACATTTTTGTACATTTTCATGTTTTAAATCGCCAAATCATCTCTTACACGATGCGTTTAGAGAGAGGCGAAATATGCGAAGTTAAAAGTACAATAAATTTGAAGTTTGAACCATGGTATTTCTGCAATTTCACGATTGAAATATGGTGAAAAATAAAAAAGGAACACACATGACAAAATATATGTGGGTTAAATATTTATAAGATGTTACAAAGAAGAAATAGGTATGAATCAATAAAATAACAACAGCATTATAAGTTATCATGACTAATTAAAATTCTATTCTTTTGAGCTGATTTAGATAAAATGAACTGAATTGAACTGAACTGAATTTTGCTGAGCTGAACTGAACTAAACTGACTTGTGTTTAACAGAACTGAATTGAACTGAAGTTACTGAATAATAATAATAGTAATACTAATAATATAATAATAGTTAGTAATATTAAAATAACAATATATATAAAACAGCAACAATAATTTATATTACAACGAAAACAAGAACAATAATAACAATAACAAAATAATAATAATAATAATAATAATAATAACAACAACATGTAATATCCGCATTTTTTCTTTTCCTTGTATTTTCATTTTTGGTGTATTTCTCGATCGTAGTGACCCTCGTGTACCTTTCAGTGTGTCCTTCCTGTCAACCTGAATCAGTACTCGTTATTGTTGTGCGGAACCGCCGCCGTTGGGTTGCCGATCCATTTCGTGTTATTGGTTCTCAAATATTGATTCCTATCGCTTTTATTCTCTTTCCTGATCATTTTTATCATTTTGGGACCCAAAGGGGGTGTGGGCCAAGACAAGGTGTGTGTGCCGCGGCACACAAATTTCTTCGATTGTTGGTCGAGCAAATCAGACCGTGTGCCGCGCACACCCATCCGGCAGCCGCGGCACAAGCCGAGTCCGGCTGCGCACATCCGTCCGGTGCCGCGGCACACTCGTGTGACATCTGCGACCAAAACCCGATCAGACGGTGCCGCGACACGCAAAGCCGTGCCGCAGACACCGCCGAACCCCCAGGAGTAATTTTTGGCTCGTGCCGGCACACAATGCGGTCAACCCTCTATAATTGTGTTTTTGAGCGTGAACAGCTCATTTTCTTCTTCATTCTTCACCTGTGCGAGAGAGAGTGAGAGAGGAGGAGAGCTTCTCATCAATATCAATTGGGGGGATGATTTTCATCATTTTTCTTCGGTTGTGAAGCCCGGTCAATCAATCCAACGCGTGTTCTTCGAATCTAAATACTTGAATCCTCAAGGTAATATCTCTTGAAACCCTCCCTTTTGGATAATTGGGGATTTTGGGGTTTTTGTCCGATTCTTTCCGTTTTGTTGATGAATTCTTGATGAATATGATTAATCTTGTTGATATCATTAATTTTCCTACGGATTCATGGTATATTTTCATAGTTTTGCGGAATCGAGAGGGTTTGGTTGTGGTCCGCCCTCGTTGTTATTTTGTGCGAATATACATGAATCGTAGGCGGGTTTTCGGGTGTATTCCATTTCCGTATTCGGCTAGAGTTGGTTGTAATTATGTTCTTCGAATCGTTAGGTTCGGTTCCGTTGATTCCTAGTGTTCGTCGGTGATTATCCTTTCCGTTCGTTGCGTCATCAATATATTCAAGGCAAGTATTCTTGAAAACCTTTATGCTTAACGTGAAATGGTAATGTATATTGTGTGTGCTTTACTCACCTCGGGAGGGTCCGACGGGGCCTCGAGGGAATCTATGGCTTCGTCCTGGATTCATGAGTTTGATTCGCTAGCCAGCTCGGGAGGGTCCTTAGAGGCCTCGAGTGGGATTCGTGGCTTCGTCCCGATCTAGGTGACGTGTGGTGCATGAGGTGTTTTGTGGATGTGGCCACGGAGGGTCCTTAGAGGCCTCGAGTGGGATTCGTGGCTTCGTCCCGGTCCTAGGCAAATTAATTGTGACTGTTTATTTCCGGAAAAGACATGTCTGGTTTTGGTTTTTGAAATGATATTGGTGCATGTACTATGAAATGCGTAAGCGATTGGTTTGCCTTGATTACTTGTACTAGCGTAATTGCTAACCCCTCTGGGGACCCGTTTTGGGGAAATTCTTGTTATGGAGTTCAGGTTATGTTCAGACAGACGAGCGGGCGCTGGGATGGTACGAGGATGTCGGCCAAGGTTGTTGACGTGTGCAATTGAGTCTTGTTATTTCCTACTGTCTCTTTTGATGTGGATGTTTTCCAAATTGTAAACTTATAGAGTGTACTCGCGAGTACTTAGGCTTTTCCTTTCGGATTGTGATTGGTCTTCGTTGGAGTTACTGTATTTGTCGGTTAATGTTTATTATGCCGGTTGTACCGGACGTGTGGTCTTATGTTCTTGTTGTTAACAATTGTTTCCTTGCTAACCGAGACGGTTAGTCGAGAGGTGTCTTCTTGTGTTAGCCTGGTGGATCCCATGTAGGGGTCCACGGCGCTGTAATACACCTCGAATATCTTGGGGGTGTTACAGAAAATGGTATCGGAGCTCTAGGTTTATGGATACCTAGGCTTGTCGGTTAATTTGGGTCTATTCGCGTTTTGTTTTGCACATTGTCACACCGCTGCCGACATCTCAGTACATCCAGCGCTTGTAAGTTTTCCTTACTCGATCCTCTTGTTTTCTCGTATTGTATTTCCACTTCTTGAACTGTGATTGTCTCTCTCGTACTTATGGTCGAGTTGTTTTTCGATCCATCCGGTTCGTGTACTTTTGATTCTAGTATGTGCGCCGTTCTGGGCTTGACCATTTGTCGTTTTGCGAGCCTTCCATCACCAAACTTCCTAACGTTTGTGGGATCATTGGTAATCGAAAGATCCTAGATTTGCTCCGTGGTATATTGTGAGAGGGCTTGACTCTCTAGTCTTTTGTTGTATGATGGAATCTGTGTTTGGTAATTGCGATATACTAAATGTATGTTGAGCCGAATGTACTGATGGTTTGGACACCGAAGGGTGCAGTATGATGCAGAAGTTTTGAACATTGAAATGTTCTGGAAAAGGTATTGATGGCAGAGTTTGTTGAGAAACTCACATAGCTGGTTTCGACATATGTCCAAATCGGTGATCTTTGGTTACGCTGTTAAACTTGAAGAGATAGTTTGACATATGCTTGGAATTAGTATTTCCGAGTTGCGCTTGTTGAACTGGTGATTTTTGAATGCCGTATATGCGTGTGTTCGGGAATTGATGGTACTTGGCTAATTATTAATATTTACTGTTGGGTACGGGATCGGATATTTGCGCCGTTTGCGGAAGCGTAAATAAAAAGTGCGGAAAATAAAAGACGCAAGGATTTATAGAGGTTCGGCTATAAACGAGCCTACGTCCTCTCTTTATCTTTTTCAATAGGTTAAAAATAGCAACCTCTTAGCCTCTCTTCTATCGGTCGAGATATAACCGTTACAATCACGTCTTCTATTGGTCCGTGATAAACCACTCGTACTTGTCTTTGTGTCGGTCCAAGTTAAAATGTTTTCCTTTTCTATCGGACAAGGAATCAACCGCTCTAGCTTTCTATGGGTACTAGATAAACCTCACTTAGATATCGATTGCGATTCTAATAATGCCGGATCCTTGATCCTAATAACACCGAATCCAATCGTATCTTTTCTTTTACCACTCGTGTATGTTTTCGTGAATTCTCACTCAAACACTTACAATTAAGCTCAATATCAACAACAAGAATGTGTGTAATAATATCACAAGAATAGACAATTTGCTCAAGGTTGTTGTTCTCAAACAATACCATAGGGATGGTATTTATAGGCTCCATCTTCAAACTAGCCGTTAGCTGCTGCACACTGCATTACGTACGCTATCTCATTCATATTACGTACGTAAGCTTCATTACGTACGTTAACATTCCCAGGTTACGTACGTTAGCCTAGTCCAGTTTCAGTCCAGTGAGTTTCGTTTCTTTGGTTATGTACGTTAGCATTGATGTCGTTACGTACGTTAACATTACGTCACTGATGATGTCATATAGCCGTTGCATGCTTTTCTGACTTTGACTCCTCCAACGTTCACTTGTTTGAACTCCTTTACGTACGTTATACAACCTTCGTTACATACGTTAGCTTGCCCATATTACGTACGTTAACATACCCTTGTTACGTACGTTAGCTTTGAGATTTTCCAGCTTTTTGTACTTCGATTCCTTCGATGCTTTGCTTCGTCTCTTTGTTGTTTTGTTTTGCTTATCAACATTAATCATCAAAACACTTTTAATTTATGTATGGAACAAAATGTTCCAACATTTACAACCAATGTGTTTCTATTAATAATAATACATGTGGCGTGCATGCTTGAAAATTTCTTAGACTTGATCGTATTGTGGTTTTTTTTTTGAAATGTGACATGAATTTGGGCGAGCCAGCCTTGTACTTTCAAATAAAACCTTGTGTCGGTATTTAAAGGTCGTGTATAAAAGTGTTTAGGACATTTTATAAAATGCTACCGCTGTTAAGCCCTTGTCGTGTTTAAAAGGGTCTTGAAAACGATTTTTAACTTATCGGTTTTATTTTCGAATAACTAGAGTATACGATTTTAAAAATCAGATTAGCTTGGGAAAACCTAGGCTGTCGAGTCAAGTTGTGTTTGTTGAGTTTTGTCGCATCGCGACACGTCGTTTGAGATCATTGGTCGTGATTAGTATCGAGGGGTGGTCGTCACTTAAGTGCGACCTATGGATGTTAAACTCCCTTCTTTGTGTTGTGCCTCGTGTGACACGAGTTATTTGTTTGATTAGTTGTTAAATGATGGAATCCTTCTATGGATTTTGATTTCACGATATGTGTTTATTCGACTCTCGTAGTTGGTTTATACGAGAAGTGTCGTGGCTGCTGATGTATTTTCGAACCGCATTTTATCCGTTGCGTGAGTTCTTTCAAACGGCTTTCGGTATTTTGCAAACTGAGTTTTATTTCGTAAAATCGATTCCCTAAATCAAGTTTTGGCATTTTGGCCTTGAACATTTTATGACGGTTTGACAAATGAGTTTGTGAGTTTTGGAAAATATTACCGTCATTGGTCTTTTTAGCATTTTCGAAATGACGTAGGAATTTGTGCTTAACCTGGTAAATCCTTGTGAGAAAGGTTTACGGCATGTAATTTTTCTGATATGTTCTGTTGTTGTCTCTGTGGGTCGTTAGCGCACGCTATGCTTTGCGGCTAGCGCGCGCGAGAGTGCGTTGGTAGCACGCTAAGGGGAGGATAGCGCACGCTACCTAGTAGTTCAGGGCAGTCCAGGAGCTACTGGACTGGGTCTGAAGTTCTCGTTAGCGCATGCTAACACTTGGGGTTAGCGCACGCTAACAGTGTATTTTTGGTCAGGAGCTTTGTTTGGTGCCGTGATAGCGCACGCTAACCTTTATGATTAGCGCACGCTAATTGTGTCCAGTATAAATACTGGACACCAGTCTAGAAGTTGCATTTTTCTTCATTTCTTCTTCTTCCTCCATGAGTTTGAGACGTAGCGACTCGGTTTCGCATCTGGGCTGATTTTTCTTCCATACAAAGGTGTTTTGGAGTATCCTAGATAATTTTTAACATCATCTAATCCATTGTTCTTCGCCGAATCTAGGTATTTACTTGAATCCCTAGAGTTGACTTTTTGGAGTTTTGTTCTTGATATCGTCTTCCATCCAGTTTTGATAAACCGATTGTTGTTTTAACGATGTTGTTAAACATATCCTAAGGGTTGTATATCACTGTCGTGATTTTGAGCGATTTGATGCGTGTGATATGATGTGTTTAAGTGAATGTTGATACGCATTTAATTTTGGGCATTTCGCCTATTGTACTACAAAAACCTTGAGTATCTTAGAAAATAAACCTCGAGACGTACTTTTAAAATAAATTATTTTCTCACAGTGCTCTCAAGATGCCTACTAGTGCCACGCTATGTTTCAAAATTATTCTACTTTGAGGATCAAAATATTTTGAGATATTTCTAATGATTTAGAACGCATTCGCTTAGACCCGAAGGTCGAATATAGCTGAAAAGTTTTAATTTAACGAAAGGTGTCTTCATTTTTTTTATTTTATCAAACGCAAGATGATTTTTTTTAAAGTCTCGATGACGATGTTTGTACTACCTTTTGATATGTGATACTCAAGATCAACTGGTGCTTGCAAGTTATTTTCAAAAGATGGTTTTCGTTCTCAAAACCTATCATTCCTATTTGTGGTCCGAGAATATATGTGTGATGTCCGTGCTCTCGTTAGGGTATTAACCCCCGAGTTGTTGTTGAATTGGCGGTGTGAGCGTTGAGTAGTTCGCCACACAGTTGTCGTGGTAGCCTCTGTGAGGGGTGTGATATTGGTATTGAATGTTGTCGCCTCGTGGTGATTTCTGCGTTGTCGCGCATGTGCGAGCTGTTAGAGCTTGGTTTGGTATGACCGTGTGCATCGGTGATGGTTCCGTTATGTGTCGGTTGTTTAATGTCTTGTTACCTTGCTCCCGTTTTTGTGAATTTCGTGGACGAGGTTGGAGGTAATGCCCGTACTATTTTGACTTCTGTATTTTCTCTTTCTCCAGTATATCGATTCGCTCATGTTCGTTGATACTTTCTGAACTTGTTCTGTATTTCGGTTTCATCGTCCGAACGAACTGTGATCTTGTTGTGGGTTGATCTGGTTATCGCTGTGATTTTTTCGAGTTCGGTTCGATTCTTGTGAACCTTGTTCGAAAGTGGCATCATCTGGATCTATTAGTTCCTTTATTCGAAGTGGATCGGATTTGGAACTCCTGTGTTTTCGACTCTGTCGACTCGTTTATGTTCGTTGACATTTTCTGAGCTTGTCCTGCCCCTTGCTTTTGTTGATCGAACGAGTGTGGTATTGATTCGGAATAACTCGTCTGTCGTGGTGGCTTTTCAATCGCTATTCCCTTTCCTGTGGATCTTATGGGAATGCACGTCTTACTGTTCTCACCAGGTCATCATGGGAGTTGTTGTTTGAATTTTATTATCCTACGTGTTTCGGACATGATTGTTCGATTTTTGTTGTCTCAATCGTTTGTTTGTTCGGTTTTTGTTCTCGTTTCGTGATTGTTGAGCGTTCAGGCTCCTTCGTAATTCCCTTAAGTTCGGGAAATTAGTCTCGTTTTCGATCTTCCAACCCTTGGGCGGTGGAATTCCGTATTTGTTCAGCGTTGACTCGCGTTTTGGTTGATGAATCGTTGGGTTGGTCAATCGTATTGATTTTCGTTCGTTGAGTTTTGTGATTGATCGGGTAATCGGCACGATTGTATTGTCTGTTTGATGACGCTTGTCACTTGTTGATTTTATTCTGTCCCTATCGATAGCGTTGTGTTAGTCGCCGTGGAGGGTCTTTTCATGCCGTATGTCTCTTTGTGCTTCTTGCAGTGTTTCGCCGTCGGGCGCGAGTTTCGGTTTTTGTGTATCTCGTTGAGTTTCCTGGCAGGGGATATTGCTTCTCCCTACTTATTTTAAGTTTCGGGACGAAAATTATTTTTAGAGGGGTAGAATGTAATATCCGCATTTTTTCTTTCCCTTGTATTTTCATTTTTGGTGTATTTCTCGATCGTAGTGACCCTCGTGTACCTTTCAGTGTGTCCTTCCTGTCAACTGTTGAACTGTACTCTCGTTATTGTTGTGCGGAACCGCCGTTTCGGGGTTGTTGTGGATCCATTTCGTGTTATTGGTTCCCAAATATTGATTCCTATCGTTTTTATTCTCTTTCCGGATCATTTTTATCATTTTGGGACCCAAAGGGGGGTGTGGGCCGCGGCACAAGGTGTGTGTGCCGCGGCACACAAATTTCTTCAGTTGTTGGTCGAGCAAACTGTACTGTGTGCCGCGGCACACCCATCCGGTGCCGCGGCACAGTGCCGCGGCACATCCGTCCGGTGCCGCGGCACACTCGTGTGACATCCGCGACCAAAACCCGACTGTACCGGGTGCCGCGGCACACGCAGGCCGTGCCGCGGCACACTGCCGAACCCTGGGAGTAATTTTTTGGCCTGTGCCGCGGCACACCTCAGCTGTGCCGCGGCACACAATGCGGTCAACCCTCTATAATTGTGTTTTTGAGCGTGAACATCTCATTTTCTTCTTTATTCTTCACCTGCGCGAGAGAGAGAGAGAGAGAGGAGGAGAGCTTCTCATCAATATCAATTGGGGGGATGATTTTCATCATTTTTCTTCGGTTGTGAAGCCCGGTCAATCAATCCAACGTGTGTTCTTCGAATCTAAATACTTGAATCCTCAAGGTAATATCTCTTGAAACCCTCCCTTTTGGATAATTGGGGATTTTGGGGTTTTTGTCCGATTCTTTCCGTTTTGTTGATGGATTCTTGATGAATATGATTAATCTTGTTGATATCATTAATTTTCCTACGGATTCATGGTATATTTTCATAGTTTTGCGGAATCGAGAGGGTTTGGTTGTGGTCCGCCCTCATTGTTATTTTGTGCGAATATACATGAATCGTAGGCGGGTTTTCGAGTGTATTCCATTTCCGTATTCGGCTAGAGTTGGTTGTAATTATGTTCTTCGAATCGTTAGGTTCGGTTCCGTTGATTCCTAGTGTTCGTCGGTGATTATCCTTTCCGTTCGTTGCGTCATCAATATATTCAAGGCAAGTATTCTTGGAAACCTTTATGCTTAACGTGAAATGGTAATGTATATTGTGTGTGCTTTACTCACCTCGGGAGGGTCCGACGGGGCCTCGAGGGAATCTATGGCTTCGTCCTGGATTCATGAGTTTGATTCGCTAGCCAGCTCGGGAGGATCCTTAGAGGCCTCGAGTGGGATTCGTGGCTTCGTCCCGGTCCTAGGTGACGTGTGGTGCTTGATTTGTTTTGTGAATGTGGCCAGCTCGGGAGGGTCCTTAGAGGCCTCGAGTGGGATTCGTGGCTTCGTCCCGGTCCTAGGCAAATTAATTGTGACTGTTTATTTCCGGAAAAGACATGTCTGGTTTTGGTTTTTGAAATGATATTGGTGCATGTACTATGAAATGCGTAAGCGATTGGTTTGCCTTGATTACTTGTACTAGCGTAATTGCTAACCCCTCTGGGGACCCGTTTTGGGGAAATTCTTGTTATGGATTTCAGGTTATGTTCAGCCAGACGAGCGGGCGCTGGGATGGTACGAGGATGTCGGCCAAGGTTGTTGACGTGTGCAATTGAGTCTTGTTATTTCCTACTGTCTCTTTTGATGTGGATGTTTTCTAAATTGTAAACTTATAGAGTGTACTCGCGAGTACTTAGGCTTTTCCTTTCGGATTGTGATTGGTCTTCGTTGGAGTTACTGTATTTGTCGGTTAATGTTTAATATGCCGGTTGTACCGGACGTGTGGTCTTATGTTCTTGTTGTTAACAATTGTTTCCTTGCTAACCGAGACGGTTAGTCGAGAGGTGTCTTCTTGTGTTAGCCTGGTGGATCCCATGTAGGGGTCCACGGCGCTGTAATACACCTCGAATATCTTGGGGGGTGTTACACAACAATCGTATATAATATCTTTGATAATATTAATATACAACAACAGTAAAATTATTTATATTACAAACCAATAATAATAATAAAAATTATAACAATGTATTCAATAATAATTATTTATTATTTATATTCAATAACAACAATAATAAGATTAATAATAATAAGAATAACTAGATATATAATATTATCGATAATATTAAAATCATTAATAATACTCCTAGTAATTAATAGTATTAGAAAACAATATATACAATAATAATAATTATTTATACTACAATAATAAAAATAATAATAATACTAAAATAAATCAATAATAATAATAACAGTAATTAATAATATTGATTCTAAAATAATAAAAATATATAATATTGTTGATTATAAAAATAACATAATAACAATAATAATAATTAATAATATTGATGCTAAAGTTGAATTGTACTGAAATGAACTGAACTGAAATTGTGCTGAACTGAACTGATAAACTGAATTTTACTAAACTGAACTGAAACATATTAAAATTGAGGCCAAAAGAACAGAGTTTTAGTTCACGTTTCAACATTGATTTAAGATTATTTGAGGACCAAATTTTTTTTACATACCAAGGGACTAATCTCCACCCTCTATCTTCCCTCCATCTTTATTTGATCTAATGGATGAGATTAATCCCAGCAATTTAAAAAACTCACTTTCATCATTTTTTTTCAAATATCAATATCTTTCAAACCGTTAATCGTTAAGTCAAAAAAAATATACCGTTACGACGAGCATTTAATTATCTTTCTATAAATAGGCACTTTGATATATTTTCGACAATTTTTTTTCGCTTTTTTCACTTTTTTTTCGTGGCCGAAAAAATCACATCCGATATATCATATATGATATTACATATCACATATGATATATCATATGTGATATGTAATATCATATATGATATATCACATATGATTTTTTCGGCCACGAAAATAAAGGTGAAAAAAACGAAAAAATTTTTTTTGTCGAAAGTATATCAAAGTGCCCGTCTATAGAAAGATAATTAAATGCTCGTCGCGATGGGGTAATTATTTTCGCTTAACGATTAACGGTTTAAGAGATATTTAAATTATAAAAAATGTGTGAAATATTAAATACTTTTAATCTCAACTATTGATTTCTTTTTGAATGGATGATGGGGATGAGTCCCTTGATATGTAAGAAAAGTTTGATATTTAATATAACTCTACTCTTCACCATTTAAACTCAGCCAAATCATCTATTGTGCGATGAGTTTAGAGAGAATGGGGAATATATAAAATAAACACAACCTATATTACGAAACATGGTATTTTCATCGTTTCACAATTAAGAAAGAATTGTTTACATTGGACCTCATCTTTACAAATTTAAAATTCTCTCAACTGAGCTAATGGGTGGAAAATATAAACAAATATTGAAGGGAAAATAATTAAGACAATAAAGTAGGGCAAAAGTTGTGTATTATTCTATTGATGAAATCCCTTTATATAGGGAGAAATACATACAAACAGGCCTTAGCCAAACCCTAACTAAGAAAGCCCGTAAACTAACAGACTTAGTGTAACACCCCGATATATTCGGAATAATTACAGCGCCGTAAATCCTTTATATAAGAATTTACAAGGCTAATTTGAGAAATACGGAAAATAATACTAAAGTGTCATTAAGGTTAAATTCAAAACCAGTTCAACAATTCAAATGAGTCCATTATTACAAACCATCCCCAAAATCATCAACAACATATACGTACTCGAGTACTGAAAAATAACCCGAAAACAAGACAACATGATCCACATCACTGAGCCACTTCATCGTCATGTCGGTACTGTGGTTGCTTCCCCGCTCCTCGGCTACCTGAACATCAAAACAAATATCCACCCCCGAAGGGGTTAGCAAACGATGCTAGTACAAGTATCATGATACATAAATCAACAATGCATCAAAAACATACAAAACGGACTTCCGTCATCGGAATCCAATGATGTGAATCCTCACGATTCCATCAATACAATACAGGGTAATCCAACGATCCAGCGCCCTCAGTATAGATCCCCATGATGATCCTGTCGGACCAACGCATGGTGGACATCCGATCCAGCGCCCTCAGCATAGATCCTCATGACCCCATCGGATCATTTACAACATAAACAATGCAATTATGCATACATATATGCAAATCGATATGTTCATCGATATGAACAATCAAGATATCAATAACGAATACCACGACAATTCAGAGGAAATAATCTCATGTTCAACAACATGAATAAACCATATGCATGATCAAAGTTCCAATATAAACCAATTACAAAATACGATACTTGCCTCAAATATGGCAAGAATTAAATACTCCCACGAATGTCACACGTCCGAAGGTCGCCGCCCCTCGATCGATCATCTTGTACAAGGGAATAACAAGGAATTCAATAAACCTCCTGAAACCAACACACGAGTACCGAACACCTTAAGTTATAATCGAGTTATCAATAACGGACAATCGGTTCTCGGTCCTATTTTTCCGACGAGTACTAAGTTGAAAAAGGCATACGAAATCAAGAGATCGTAACGGAACACAAAGTCGGTGTCTACAATTCCAAAGACATTCATCATATCATTATAACCCATATTCCATACTCTAATTATGATTATTAACTCAAATGCTTGGTTCGGTTGCTACAACGATAAATAACGAGATAATCACGTTCAATCTAGTTCTAGGTTAATTCAACTCTACGATTCTAGTTCTTCCGCGGGTAATTCTTCTTATCCAATTCTTCATTCAAAATTATTGTTCCAAATACCATTTCATGGTTCTAATCATCCAGGAAGATTAACAACGAGTTCATCCAAGGCAAGAATCATAATTGAACACACTTTACGTTTTAACTTTACGAACTTATCTATCACAAGGGTAATCCTCAACACTATGTTCATAAAAAGAGTGTTACGAAACCATCAACAAGGTGTGTTCATCTCAGAAATTTCCATTCTTGAGGTTGATAAAGATTATGGCTCAACTATTCACCTTGGAAACCTTAATTCAATCAAAACAATCCTCCTAAACATGGTGTTGGATTCATTACGACACAATAAGCTCAATAATCTCTGGGAAAAGTTCATAATATAACTAAGAACATGGTCCCCATCTTTGTGTAGAGTTAACATACCTCAAAAAGATGGAAGAATAATGAAAATCTTGAAGAAACTCTTCACCGGAAGCTTGATCACCAATCCCCAAGGTCTAAGCTCCCCAAAATCGGATTAAGATGATGATATGAGGGATATGAGGTGAGGGATAATCTCAAGAACACAAAAATCGGCCAAGGTAAGAGTTATAAATGAAATGGGGGTCGAGTCTTATAATACGTACGTTACCCAAAGTCCATTGCGTACGTAACAGTATTAGCATACGCTATACTCGAACATTAGCGTACGTTAACGTCTGGCCAGAGTTCACTGGAATGTTTCTGGTATTGGCTTACGTACGTTATTACACATGCCTTACGTACGTAATATCTAAGATCCTAGTGTACGTTAAAAATCCCCTTTAGCGTACGTAAACCCGTTGACTTGCTTAGCTGGAAAATTGTCCAGGTTCATGTGGATCCTCCCACGAATCTCCCCTGGCCCCCCACACGCCGACCCTTGTCGGATCTCGAGTTGACTGAGCTTACGTACGTTAAGCTAAACAACTAATGTACATAATATTGCATTCATAGCGTACGGTATGATCATTATTTAGCGTACGTTATCACGTGCAGAACTATGCATGCATGCAAGGAAAAATACAAAGATGTAGGGATACGAGTACGGGAAACCAATCATCGATTAATACGTCACAAAGTCGAATCTTACAAGATCGAATACGGAATAGTTACACATTAAGTATCCAGGCATTACATACTACCCTTCTAAAAAGAAGTTTTGGCCCGAAACTTAAAACGAAAACAATTCCGGGTATTTCGACCTCATACTATCTTCCGTCTCCGAAGTTGCTTCTTCGACCCCATGTCGAGACCACTGAACTCTAACCAAGGAGATCGATTTATTCCTCAATTGCTTGACTTGACTCTCAAGTATCTTGATTGGCTTTTCTTCGAACGAGCCATCATTAGCCACTTCAATCTCGCCAAAATCAATGAAATGACTGGGATCCGGTACATATTTCCGCAATTGGGATACGTGGAATACATTATGAACGTGACTCAGTGATGGTGGTAAGTCCAACCTGTACGCCAACTCCCCAACTCTTTCGAGGATTTCAAATGATCCGATATATCTCGGACTCAACTTTCCTTTCCTCCCAAAACGGAAAATTCCCCGAGTAGGAGAAACCTTCAATAGTACATGGTCCCCAATCTCAAACTCCAACAGGCGACAACGTACATCTGCATAAGACTTCTGTCGGCTCTGGGCAGTCAACATCCTTTCACGAATCAGGGCTACCTTCTCTTGAGTCTGAACTATCAATTTTGGTTCCGTCCCGATTAAGTCGGAAGAATCATCCCAACACAGGGTCGATCAACATCTTCTCCCGTACAATACTTCAAACGGTGCCATCTTAATGGAAGCATGCAAACTATTATTATTGGTGAATTCAATCAATGGTAATGGACCTCCCAATCGGTTGACCAATCTAAGGCACAAGCTCTAAGCATATCCTCTACTGTTTGTCTAGTCCTTTCGGACTGACCGTCCGTCTGAGGATGATAGGCCGTGCTAAAGTTCAGCTCGGTTCCCAAGGCCTTGTGAACTGCCTTCCAAAAATGCAACACGAAGCGACCATCTCGATCTGAAATAATGGTCTTCGGTGTTCCATGCAATCGGACTATCTCTGTAATAAACACTCGTGCTAATTTCTCGGGTCCTCAAGTGTCTTTAATACCCAGGAAATGAGCCGACTTGGTTAGTCGATCAACTATAACCCAAATCATGTTTATTCCCGTCTTGGTCCTCCGCATATTGGTGATGAAGTCCATCGATATATCCTCCCACTTCCACTCAGGAATCGGAAGTGGCTTTAACATCCCAGCAGGCCGCTGATGTTCAATCTTAACCTGCTGACAGGTTAAGCATTTCGAAACATATTTGTTGGGAAAACAAAGACCCTGTATCGAAACAGCCGGGATACCCGATCCCTGTATTGAATGATATTTGAGGTTTTGACATATATGCCAATCCGAATACAGTAAGGAAACTGTATCGAAGCTTTGAGGCTTCATCCTGTATCGAAGACCTGCCTCGAATCAGCGTAAAGTGAAGCTCTTCAGTACAGCAAGTAGTCTTGTAAAAAGACCAAGTATGGAAACTGTCTCGAAACTCAAAATACAGTTATCTTCCATACAGTTCACAAAAGGACAAGAAAGAACAGAAGTCAAGTCCCGTTGAACAAAGAAGTATTTAAATACTCAAGGATAAAGTATTTAAATATTGCCAGTCTTCAGATCTTCAGAATCCCGCGAAATCCGGATCATGTCTTAATCCCGTTGGAACGAAATCTTATTCAAACGGATACATCTCAACGGACACTTTCTTCAGAGACTATATATACCCTTGAAGACATTGAAGATCAGTTACCCAAGTAACCTAACACTCAAGCTATCAAAAGTTATCATCAGAGCAAACATATCTCCAAAGCATACTGCAATTAAGAACGAAAGAGATATACAGTGCTCAACATCAAGAACAACCATCATCAGCTCAAGAACTTCATATTCAAAGCTGCTGTTCTTACCTGGTTACCTACCTTTTACCTCTGTGTAAAAACTGAGCTCTGTGTGAACTCAACAAGTTATTCTGACCTGTGTGGGACGAATAAGGACGAAGCTTTGGAACTGTGTGTGAAGAAGCTAGTCAAGAAGGAAGCTTTAACCAATCTGTGTGAACGGTTGAAAGCGACATTCTTTGTATCAATCTGTGTGAACGATACAAGGATAGGTTTGTTTATAATTATGTAGTTGTGTACGCAGTAATTATAATAAACTTTTTACTCCTGTGTGGAGGACCAGTAGACGTAGAGGGGTTTACCTCGAACCACTTTAATTACTGTGTTATTTACCTTCAGCCTTTACTGTTTTAGAATTACTGTGATATATTAAGTATACACCATACACTTAGTTGCTGTATCCACAAAGAACTCATCGTATCCAAGACTTCCGCTACGCACTCAGATTTAGATTCCGTACAGTTTGTTGTTTAAACTATTTTCCAAACTGTATCCAGTATACTTAAGTGACCAACAAGTGGTATCAGAGCGGTTGATTCTAAAAAGAATCAGTCGTACTTCTTTTTAACCGAATCAGATTCAAATCACTTATTTTCAAAACAGTCTCTTTCATTCCTATATTATCAGTATGGATACTTCTATGATTAACAAAGTCCCTATGTTCTCTATTAACGAATTTGACGATCGGAGAATTAGAATGGAAGCTCATCTTGGCAAAGAATGCACGAAGAGATGATTTTTGTTATACAGATGGTCCTATCAAGATCATGAAGGTCAATCCGGCCGCAAGGATTGAGGGCCAAGCCCATGCCGAAATGCTCGAGAAGGAACGCGAGCAATGGACAGATGAAAGGAAGCGAGTAAATCTCGACAACGTGGCTAAGAACGCGTTATTTGTCACTCTTGACAAAGGCACGTTCTCAAAGGTAAAGAGCCGCAAAACAAATGCAAAGAAATCAGGATAAACTCAAGTTAATTTGTGAGGGAACCGAGCTCTCAAAAGAAAACAAGATTTCAAAACTTACTCAAGAATTCGAATCTTTTGAAATGAAACCAACGGAAACACTTGAGGAACTTGACCTCGATTTACCGGTATTGTTGGTGAACTTGAAGCGTTGGGCAAGATTTATACCCAAAAGGAGAAGAACTTAAAAATTTTCGTATCTCTCCCACTCGATGGGACATTAAGACCACATCTATGCGTGTATCCTGTAATCTTAATGAAATATCCACTTTTGATCTCTTCTCCGACCTTAAAGCTTTTGAGTATGACATTGACAAGAGAGAAAGTCAAGAATCTCCTTCAAAGGTCACAGCCTTCTCGCCGTATCGAACCGACGACACAAAGATGCCTAGCTCGTCAAGCCTTGGCCACAAGAATGCCGACAAGGACGATTTACATCCCGTCCCAAGATGAAATGGCGCTTCTAATGCATAAATTCAAAAAGTTCATCAAACAAATGGAAAGACTCCCTACAGCCCAAACTGTCAACAAGGTAAGTACCGAAACATCATCTCGGTGATGCTAACTCGTGCTATAATCACAGGAAACCGTGCCATTATGCAAACAAATGTCCTCATCCCAAAGTCCAAAGATTGCCCGAGGCCGAGCAACAAGAGAGAGATGAAAGAAGACGTGCTTGGAAAGACAAGCTCAAGGCCCCGATTGGAGAATCGAAGCCTCCCACACCATCCAAATCGCAGAATGTCTTCAGTGGTCATCGAAAGTGATTCATCCGACGATGAGTTCGATGATAAAGCATACATGTGCTTTATGGCCAAAGATGTTCCAGAAGGTGAAGACAGCGACGATGAGGTAAGTTCAACCTCAGCTATTCCATCTAATGCATCTCATACTTTCGAAAATATGATGAATGAGTTTAAAAACATTCAAAAGGCCCATGAGACTCTAAAAACTGAGAATATACAGCTTCAATTAATAAATTTAGAGCTGAAAGATGAGAATGACTTGCTGAAAATAAACTATGAAAATATGTCTCTTGATTGTGAAACCAGCAAGGTCGATTTTGAAAAACTCATGGAGAGCAATCATCAACTTGCTCGTGAACTAAATAAGGTTAAAACCCACAATGAGAGCAAGACAAATGATTTGGTTCTACTACAAACCAAAATCACAACTCTCGAAAAGCGAAAAACTGAACTTGAGACCATTCTGAAGTCTTTTGAAAAATCGTCCAAAAGAATGGAAGAAATTCTGAGCACTGGGCAACATGCTTATGATAAAAGTGGCTTAGGATACATCTCATGTTCGAACAAAGGGAAAACTAGTACAGTGTTCGTCAAGAGTGTGGAACACATTCCAGAATCGGAAGATACTCCTAGTCCCATAAAGGAACCTGCTGTACCGAGAAAACCGAAGGCTGCAATTCCGCCCCCACAACTCTACTATTCGAGACAGTGGAACCAACAGCCACTCAGAAGGCGTAATCAACAGCATGCTCCACAAGCATATCATCAACGCCGGCAGTCATTCGAAGAAGGCGATTCAACCACCAAAGGCCCGCACGGCACTCTCACAGATGCGCCTAGGCATTGGATACAGGAGCCCCGTTATCCCTCAAGACAAGCAGATGCCGATTCAAGATCAACAACAAAGATTGGGAATCCAACCGAGACCCGTAAGACAAGTCATTAGGCCTAAGAAAATGGCTCCACCTCCTGACGGCACTCATCTGGAATAATAATAATAACCCCGAATTTTACATGCATAGTAATTATCATGATTATAACAACTACGGATATGCCCCGTAGATATCACAACACTGTACATAGTACATCCTACAAGAAACCAATTCTTTGTCAGAAAGTTTGGGTACCTAAAGGAACTAACATATATGGACCCAAAATCAAAGGGGACCTAAATCTACCTAATTTCTTTGTTACAGACATTCTAGAGGAGGATACAGTACTTTGATAGTGGATGCTCTCGTCACATGACCGGAGATAGGAGCAAGCTATCTGATTTTGTAGAAGGTCGCGGTCCGAAAGTTCGCTTCGGTGATAAGTCTAAAGGAAGAACAAGAGGGAAAGGAAACCTACTTGTCGGGAAATTCAAGGTCACCGATGTTGCATATGTTGAAGGCTTACAGTATAATCTACTTAGTATTAGCCGATTACGTGATAAACAGCTTCTCGGTGAAGTTCTATATAGATCGTTGTAAGTCAAGAACACCCAAACCAAGGAAGTTGTGCTTACGAGAGCGGTCGTAATATGTACATTCTTTGATGGAAGCCTATGAGCTCCTCAATTCCATGTTTTGTTGCCAAAGGCACTGCAGATCTTAGCTGGCTATGGCACAAGAGGATGTCTCACGTCAACTTCAAGACGATCAACAAGCTTTCAAGACAGGGTATGGTTAGAGGTTTGCCAGATGTGTCATTCAAGAAAGACAGCGTCTGCGGACCATGCCAGAAAGGCAAGCAAATCAAGTCAACTCTGAAAAGCAAATCCTACCTTTCAACCCAAAGAGTGTTGGAAATGCTACACATGGATCTCTACGGTCCTGTAGACCCAGTAAGTTTGGGAGGTAAGAAATATTGCATGGTTGTTGTTGATGATTATTCCAGGTATGCTTGGACGATCTTTCTTAGCAAGAAGAAGGAAACAACATCAAGGCTGCCCGAGCTCCTGAGAAAGTTGCAAAATGAAAAAGCATCGAGTATCGTGTGCATTCGCTATGACAGAGGTACCGAATTTACTAACCGCTTTATAGAGCAATACTGTCGGAGAATGGAATACAAAGACGAATACTCACCGCCTGCACACCTCAACAAAATGGTGTTGCCGAGCGAAAGAATAGGACGTTGAAAGAAGCAACAAGGACAATGATTGCCGCAAGCAAATTGCCACGAGCTTCGGTGAAGCAACCAATACAAAGTGCTACACTCAAACCGTCAGATCGTCAACAAGCACCACAACAAAAACAGCTTATGAGGTATGGAATAACAAAACTCCATTAGTTTCGTATTTTCACATTTTTGGATGCAGGTGTTATGTATTGAACAATGGGAAGGACCAACTTAGAACCATTGATGAAAAATCAGATGAAGGAATATTCGTAGGATACTCCTCCGTCAGCATAGCTTTCAGAATCTTCAATAAAAGGAAGCTGACGATCGAGGAATCAGTTCATGTAGTGTTTGACGAACCACATCATGACCCTACAGGAGTAGATGATATCACTCAGGACATTCACCATCTATCTATCTTGGATCCACCTACACCCAAAGAACCTGTCGTTGATTTAGAAATCAACCCCGCAGCTGTAAGAATCGATGTGGATGAAGCCGACAGTACAAGTCAAGCCGTATCCACGTAAACTTCGATACAAGACGGATCCTGAACTAGAACCCGATCGAAGATGGTTGAGAAATCACCCGCAAGAGCTGATCATTGGAAACATTAATGCCGGTGTTTCTACTCGTAGGAGAATACAGAGTACACAAGGAAATGTACTTTGTGCACAAGAAGAATCTAATGCTGAAGTTTCACAGTTTCCTGAATGGAAATCTCAATCCGAACTTAGGAGACTGAATATGTGCACTATCGCCGTATTCTTAGCCCAGTCCGAACCTGTTTCGACCATAGACGCTCTTAACAACTCTCATTGGATCACATCTATGGAAGAAGAGCTTAACAGTTTCGAAAGAAACAATGTATGGTATCTTGTACCCACACCGACACACCAATCGGTTATAGGAACCAAATGGGTATTTCGAAACAAAAAGGATCGAAATGGACTTATCATAAGGAACAAATCCAGACTAGTAGCACAAAGCTATTGTCAGGAAGAAGGAATCGACTATGATGAAACCTTCGCCCCTGTAGCGAGACTAGAAGCCATTAGGATATTCTTAGCCTTTGCCGCCCATAAGAGTTTTATCGTATACCAAATGGACGTCAAGAGTGCTTTCCTAAATGGAGAACTTGCAGAAGAAGTTTATGTTGAACAACCACCAGGGTTTGCCAACACAGACGGTATCGATCTAGTTTACAGGATAAGGAAAGCCCTGTACGGACTTAAACAAGCCCCTAGAGCATGTTAAGATACCCTGTCCCATTATCTAACCAACAACGGATTTGAGAAAGGTGTGTCGACAAAACCTTGTTCAAGATACAGAAGGTGATGACCTTCTAATGGTACAAATCTTTGTCGTTTATATTTTTTTTGGTTCAACTAACCTTGCTCTATGTCAAAGGTTCTCTCATCTCATGCAAAGTAAATTTGAAATGAGTATGATGGGGAACTTAGTTATTTCCTAGGTTTGCGAGTAAAGCGATTTGCCTACAGTATATTCATCAACCAGAGAAATACAAAGAAGGAACTTCTCAACAAATTTGGAATGAACAATTCCAAATCCTCGCCAACCCCTATGAGCACTTCCGTGCAAATTAGTGCCGATGAAGCCGGAAAGCCGTTTGACCAATCACTCTACAGGAAGCTCATTGGTTCGCTCCTGTACCTAACGGCTAGCAGTCCCGATATCCAGTTTGCTGTTGGAGTGTGTGCAAGATACCAAGTTGCACCGAAGGAATCACACTTCAATACAGCTAAACGAATCCTGAAATACATTAAAGGAACAGTCGATGCAGGACTGTGGTATCCTAAGGAAGGCGGAGTCGATTTAGTTGGATACAACGACTCGGATCTCGGAGGTCGCAAGCTAGATAGGAAGAGTACAAGTGGAACTTGTCACTTTCTCGGACCTAGACTCGTTTCTTGGTTCAAGAAGAAGCAATTGGCTAACTCTCTTTCCACGGCTGAATCGAGTACTATCTGTCATTGGTATTTCAGTATGCAGATCCTTTGGATGCAGCAACAACTGTCAGACTATGGAATCGATGCTAGAGAGACTCCAATCATGTGTGATAGCACGAGTGCAATTGCAATCACGCACAATCCTGTTCTGCACTCGCGCACTAAACATATCAACATGAAGCATCATTTTATCAGGAATCATGTCGAGAACAAGAATGATCGCCTGGAAAAAGTTCATACAGACGTTCAGCTGGCCGACATTTTCACCAAGCCTCTCGACACAGCAAGATTCAACATGCTCAGACAAGAATTGGGAATACTACAGCCAGACTCCCTGTAAGTCATTTACTATTTTTACTCAACAATTGAGGGGGAATGCTGTAAGACCCGTGAATACAGTATCCAACATTAATTATCTATACACTCAGAATCATCAATACAGTACTGTAGCGACGGAACGCATATGAATCCTACAGCTGGTGTGTGCAATAATTAAGGGGGAATACTGTAGGACCCATGAATACAGCATTAATCCAAATATTGCTGTATGGAATTCAAAACCTATTAGTACCTTTTTAAGGGGGAACGCTGTATCGACGCGAAGAACAGCACATGCTATAGGATTTCGATTCAGTATATAATATAATATTATTTCCTTTTAAAATAATTTTTGTCCACGTGCCCTGTTTTTATGTCAAACGTCATGTTCATTAAATGCCTTACACGACATCTGGACAACCGAATCTCAAAAGCCGCGATGTTTTTAAATTGTTTATTATTTTTAAACCGCCGTTTTAGGCATTTAGGGTATCAACCTATGTCAGAAGTGGGACCCGATCTATTTTTAAACCTATTAATGGATTAGCGTACCGGTTACACTAAATCCATCTTGACCGTTGATTTCAAAACCGGTTCCCATCCCTTAAAATCTGACCATTCGTACTCTGCAAAACCCTATTTCGCCGCCCAACTATAAAAGGACTGTATCTGCCATTAGAGACTCTTTACGCTTTCTGCAATTACAAGAGTTCTCAAGCAAACAGCCTACATATTTTCTGCATATTCACTGCGTAATTCGATTGTTTTCTTGCACCCTTATTTCTTAAGAAAACATCAATGGCTGGTCAATCTTCTTCCCCTGTTCTGAAGAAATCCTCCAACATCATTGATGGCCGGATCTTCTCCAAACCTGTCATCATGGAGCGTATTCTCTCGGAAACCAACGACTCAGAACCGATGGAATATATCATTACTCGTCTTCAACAACAAGGCCTCTATCGCCTTGGGAGCAAGACCGCCGACAAATTCGACGCCCATCTGGTTGAGGAATTCTACCTCAACGCCGCCATCCGTTTTCCGTCACTGGCCCAGGGAGGTCATATTGCTGACATCACTGCAACAGTCCAAGGAGTGGAGATCTGTATCAATCGCGATCTGCTCCAGAGAATCTACAGGCTGCCCGCTGATGGCCTGACCATGGACCAACTTGAGACGTTCGGGTCTCAAGAGCTCATTACTAAGTTTTATGGACTATTTACAGGGTCCAAAGTGGTTGATATGGTGACAACTACTTGTCACAAGAAAAATTTTCTTCTTCATTTTGTTTATCTTCATGACTTTTGCTCCAGGATCATTGAAAACCGAACCGGTGCGTTCGAGATGTGCACGAACTTAAGGTTCAGAATGATGGTAGCTATTTTGACCTGGGAAAAGGTCAATTGGTGCCAAATAATTCTGAAACGTCTTCAAGAAGAGGTGTGCAAACCTGCCACCCAAAAGAAATCCTTTGGTTTAATGCTGAACTACATCCTGACGAAGTGCGGACTGACGCAATCCGCCGATGCCAAGAAGAATAGCTCGAGGATATACTTAGGAGGCGTCAAGCCCACTGCGTATAACCAGAGCACCATGCATTGCAACCATCCAAGAACCAGGCAAATGCCAATTTCTGCCAACCCAAGAGATGAATCCGTGAAGGTCCCTGAAATGGAATCTTCAAAGAAGCGAAAGCGATCTCACAGCAAGAAACACTCTGCTGGTGAGAAGCCCAAGAAGAGACTCCGGAGGCTCTCAAAAATTAAATCTGCCAAGCACTCCAAGGATGTCTCCCCCATGGCGCAACCCACTGATGAAGAACCCCAGGGCCCAACCCCTGTGGAAGAGGTGTCTCCTACAGTATCGACGTAGATCCCGAGCCTTTGGCGGCTACGACGGATATAGAGACATCTGCCAATGCTCAAGACTTTAGCGAGTCGGCCGCCCATTCGGAGCCAAAAGCTACTTCTCCTCTGCGGATCCCACACCCGTGCAGATCCATCATCCTTCAGGCACCATCCCCTGTAAGGAGTCCTCTTCCGCACAGATCCCATACCTGCACTGAATCCTCAAAACAGCGTCTCCAGACGTTATTCGAAGTCCCTCCCCTGACTCGATCATTAATCAAACACTTCTTTCGGTTCAAATTGAACATGCCTACGAAAGATTTCTGCAATGGAAAGGCTACAGGCTAGCTCCGTACGATACACTGTACAACTGGAGCGATTGGAGCCACGAAGAGAGATTCGTCTCCGAAGTGACAGACTCAACTGAAATTGAGGCCTTGCTTCGATGGGACAACTCCTCTTGCAAGGATCTAATTGAAAGCCACCTGCTGCACAAATCTGACGCCAGGAGGAAAGGAAAGAATAAGTCAGAGGACTCTCCCACCAATCCAAAAGATGACGAAGACCATGACTCAGACGACGACGACGATGCTCTTCAAGCAGGTCTGAGAATGAGTCGTGAAGAGGCTGAAGCTAGAGACGCCTCTCCACCCAGAAATGACGAAGGGCCTTCTACCCAAGCCAATCCCCCTTCGCCACAGCCCGAGAACATTCCCGACCAAGAGGAATCAGTCCCTCCAGTCGAGGAAATTCAAGAAATTTTGGAACAGGCACCCGAGCCTGCTGCGACCGAAGAAGCTATTCCTGCAAGCCAACAGGAGGATTCAGTCCCTCCTGCATCCATGATTGCTGAAGAGTCTTCGCAACAGGAAGCTTCTCCACCAACTGTCGCTGAACCACAGGAAGCTGCTCCCGCCCCTTCAACCATGGAATCCGAGGACGGTACCGAACCTTAGGATGTCCAACTTACTTCACGTCCATCCGTGAATGTAAGAAGGTTGAACAGCGCTGCAGACCTTGCCGAACAAGATTCTCCGATCTCTGCTGCACGAAAAGAGCGCCTGCGAGCTCTTGGCCTTCAGACTGTATTTATCCAAGATGCAGTAAATGCTCTATCTTCCGTTGAAAAGGCACTGAATTGGATGCACACCTCTGCCGTCGAAGAAATGACCACTCTTCAACACGAAGTATCTCGAGTTGTCGACGCATTCATTCTTTTGCCAGAAGTTTTCAAGCAAGCCTTGAAGATCATGGAAGATAAGCAGGAGCAACTGCTGAAGGAGGAAGCTACAAAGACGAGGATTGCTGAATCCAAGACCGCTTGTGCAATGATTGAGAACAGCTCTCAACTGCGTGCTCACGACAAATGCATTCAAGAAATGTCGCAGACTCTTTCCTCCCTTGTTGAAAGAATGACCAAAGATCGAGACCAAACAGATGCCGCTCTAGAAATCTGCAAAGTCTTGATGAAGCCAAAAAGGGGGAAGAGGCACGAGAAGTCGCTAGAGAATAAGGCCGCAACAAGAAAGGGAATTTGAGGTCGCTTCGATGTCGATGCCGAATTGAACAAGCTAGCACCTCAATCCCAAAGCTTTAAAATTTCGTGCTCAGACCTAATTCCATGATCCTAATGTCCCTTGGCAAACTCTTATTCAGAGACCTTCTAAATTCGTGCGACCAACCGCAACCCAACCGCCGACGAAGTGAAGCCTTTGGAGGAAGAACGAATCGATGAGATACTTTGTCGACTCATCGTGAATCCGCCATCTTCAAGAATTATAAAACGTTAGCGGAGGCGGCAGATAAATTTACAAAGATGCTAGAAGAAGGTAAACTCCCTCTCCAAATCGAAATGAAATCCAAACATAGAAGAGGAGATCGGGTCACCCATCCAGAAGATTGGATACTTGCCTTTGACCGTTCATATGAAGGAAGAGCGATATACCAGGATCGAGGCAATGATTCTCTTCAAAATTGGTGGCGTGGCACCGAGAACGAACAAGGAAAAAGACCATGGAGGCATGCGGATTATAGATAAGGAGATGAAATTTATGTATATTTTTTTTTGTAATTTCTATTCGAAACAGCAAACTTTGTACTCAATCATTTTGAATATCAATAAAAACGTTTGTTTGTCTTGAAAGATTACAACTCGTAATCTACTGTGTTTATGTATGATTACTTAAAATTGTTTGATAGGAATCTCAAGTTAGATAAACTTGATTGAAAAATAAGCTGTACGAACTAGTCTACGAACAGTTCATAATTTCAGCTGTAAACTTAGAATACATTGTAAGATTGTGCCTGCGCGCCAATCATAGGCTTAAGTTGTAATAAATCTCAAATCAGATCGAACGTGCTGCGAGCGCTTCATTATTGTAGACTAAGTCACTAAGTCAGACCTTTTGACGAAAGACCAAGAAATCTGCCAGAAGTCATCAAAGAAGAATGCTTCATGAAGAAGGTTTTGGCATCATCAAGAAGACTCGAAGAGTTAAGTAAGAAGGTCTTGGCAAATTGTCAAAAAGCGGGAAATTGTTGGGAAAACAAAGACCCTGTATCGAAACAGCCGGGATACCCGATCCCTGTATCGAATGATATTTGAGGTTTTGACATATATGCCAATCCGAATACAGTAAGGAAACTGTATCGAAGCTTTGAGGCTTCATCCCGTATCGAAGACCTGCCTCGAATCAGCGTAAAGTGAAGCTCTTCAGTACAGCAAGTAGTCTTGTAAAAAGACCAAGTATGGAAACTGTCTCGAAACTCAAAATACAGTTATCTTCCATACAGTTCACAAAAGGACAAGAAAGAACAGAAGTCAAGTCCCGTTGAACAAAGAAGTATTTAAATACTCAAGGATAAAGTATTTAAATACTGCCAGTCTTTAGATCTTCAGAATCCCGTAAAATCCGGATCATGTCTTAATCCCGTTGGAACGAAATCTTATTCAAACGGATACATCTCAACGGACACTTTCTTCAGAGACTATATATACCCTTGAAGACATTGAAGATCAGTTACCCAAGTAACCTAACACTCAAGCTATCAAAAGTTATCATCAGAGCAAACATATCTCCAAAGCATACTGCAATTAAGAACGAAAGAGATATACAGTGCTCAACATCAAGAACAGCCATCATCAGCTCAAGAACTTCATATTCAAAGCTGCTGTTCTTACCTGGTTACCTACCTTTTACCTCTGTGTAAAAACTGAGCTCTGTGTGAACTCAACAAGTTATTCTGACCTGTGTGGGATGAATAAGGACGAAGCTTTGGAACTGTGTGTGAAGAAGCTAGTCAAGAAGGAAGCTTTAACCAATCTGTGTGAACGGTTGAAAGCGACATTCTTTGTATCAATCTGTGTGAACGATACAAGGATAGGTTTGTTTATAATTACGTAGTTGTGTACGCAGTAATTATAATAAACTTTTTACTCCTGTGTGGAGGACCAGTGGACGTAGAGGGGTTTACCTCGAACCACTTTAATTACTGTGTTATTTACCTTCAGCCTTTACTGTTTTAAAATTACTGTGATATATTAAGTATACACCATACACTTAGTTGCTGTATCCACAAAGAACTCATCAGATCCAAGACTTCCGCTACGCACTCAGATTTAGATTCCGTACAGTTTGTTGTTTAAACTATTTTCCAAACTGTATCCAGTATACTTAAGTGACCAACAATATTCCGCTACGTCCTTCTTCATATTTCCCCACCAGAAATTTTGTTTTAGGTCCTTATACATCTTACTGGTGCCCGGGTGAATAGAATAGGGCGCGTTGTGAGCTTCCTTCAGAATTGTCTGCCTCAAAACATCATCATCGGGAATGCACAGTCGACTCTGAAATCTCAGAACTCCATCATCTTGTATCACGAATCCTGGGGCCTTCCCTTTGTTCACTTTGTTACATAATCGAAGAATCAGAGAGTTATCCAACTGCTTGGATTTGATTTCCTCGACTAATGACGAAGTTAGTTCCATCACGTATAATTTCCCTTGGACTCCTTGTGACCATACTTCAATCCCTTCACGGATCAGTTCTCGTTGAATGCTGGTTTGGGACGTGAGCACTTCCAACACTCGAAGAGAAACAGGTTTGCGGCTCAGTGCATCAGCTACCACGTTCGCTTTGCCTGGATGATAGAGAATATCCAGGTCGTAATCCTTGATTAATTCCAGCCACCTTCTCTGCCTCATATTTAATTCCTTCTGACAGAAAATATACTTGAGACTCTTATGATCTGTGAAGATCTGACAATGAGTACCGTACAGATAATGTCGCCAGATTTTCAAGGCAAAGACTGCAGCTGCTAACTCCAAATCATGAGTTGGGTAATTTACTTCGTATGGTTTCAACTGTCGAGAGGCATAGGCAATCACCCTATCCTTTTGCATCAACACGCAGCCCAGACCCTGATTTGAAGCATCGCTGTATACCATGAATCCATCGGTTCCATCCGGTAATGCTAGTATAGGCGCCGTTGTCAATCTTCTCTTAAGTTCATCAAAACTAGCCTGGCATTTCTCATTCCACACAAATTTCTGAGTCTTCTGCAACAGCTGAGTCAGCGGGCGAGCAATTTTAGAAAATCCTTCTACAAAACGGCGATAATATCCAACAAGTCCTAAGAAACTTCGAACTACTTTCACGTTATTTGGAGATTCCCATTCCAAGATTGCTTCGACTTTCTTCGGGTCTACCTGAACTCCGTCAGCTGATATCACATGCCCAAGGAAAGTTACTTCCTTAAGCCAGAATTGGCATTTAGAAAGTTTCGCATACATCTGTTCATTCCTTAAAGTACTCAAAACGATATGCAAATGCTCTGCATACTCCTCCGGGTCTTTCGAATAGATCAAGATGTCATCAATGAAAACGACCACGAATTTATCCAAGTATTCTAAGAATACCCGATTCATCAATTGCATAAATACCGCAGGAGCATTGGTAAGTCCGAATGGCATCACCACAAATTCATAGTGCCCGTACAGGGATCTGAAAGCAGATTTCAGTATATCCGATTCCTTAATTCTCAATTGATGGTATCTTGATCGCAAGTCAATCTTCGAGAATATTCTGGCCCCCTGCAGTTGGTCAAACAAGTCGTCGATCCGCGATATAGGATACTTGTTCTTGATCGTCACCTTGTTTAGCTCCTTGTAATAAATACATAATCGGAGGGATCCATCTTTCTTCAGAACAAAGAAAACGGGTGCTCCCCAAGGAGAAACGCTAGGTTGAATGTAACCCTTATGCAATAATTCCTCCAGCTGCTTCTTTAGTTCATACATCTCAGTTGGCGCCATACGGTATGGTGCTCTGGAAATAGGAGCGGATCCAGGCTCTAATTCGATATAAACTCTACTTCTCTCCGAGGAGGTAACCCAGGTAGTTCGTCAGGGAATACATCTGAGAATTCGTTCACAACTGGGATAGATGAGATTTCTACTCCTTCTTTCTTCATGGCATAACACCACAATTCTTGACAACCCTGTTTCAGCAATTTCACTGCCTTCATGGCTTTGATCAATTTCCTGAGCTTCCCGGTCTCCATCCCTTGAATAAATGTTCAATTCGTCTTCAGCAATGATCGAAAAAACTCTCTTCCAGTAATTTAAAATAGCTCCATAACAATTTAGCCAATCGTCTCTGAGAATTAAATCATCACTATGGAGGTCGACCACAATAAGATTTGATGGCCAATATATCCCTCCTATAGACACTGGAAAATATCTAGTTTCTAGGGTTCCCACAATTCTCTCTCTGCTCGGTAATCTCATAACATAAGGCTCACAATCACATAAACACGAGATTTTCATATGATTAACATAGTTCAATGATATAAAAGAATGTGTAGCTCCTTAATCGAATAAGACACTAACTGGTTGCAAAAGGATCTGAATATACCTGATGCAATAGCAGTGTTATGATCGTCTGACCTCCTCATTTCGTAAAGGCGCGGAGGAACGGACCAGCTCTGGACGCCTCTCTTTTCCCAGCATTCTGCTATTGGAAACCACTTTGCTGCGTCTGGTTGACACTTGTATCCTTCGGAACCGGTGCAGGAGTGCGAGTACCAATAGATCTAGTCGCATTTCCACAAAACATCGCATGATGCCCTTCCTGTCCACACTCGAAGTAGGTTACAGCAGGTGCGTAACAATCACGTCGAACATGCCCTGTTTTACCACAGTTATAACATTTCTCCGCTGCGTCTGAAACTGTTGATGCTGTCTGGAACTTCTTTCCGCCTCGGGAAGGATGCGGAGGTCTCCTAGATGAATGAAATGAAGACTGGCCCTTGAGAGGCCCACCACTCTTGTTCTCCGAGAAGCTGCCAGCCACTTTCTGCTTCTTTGTCTCCGTCGATTTCTCTACCGCTGCCTCTTTCATGTCGTAGGCCAATGCTTTATCCTGATACTGTCGCAAGGTAGTACATTCAAATCCGGACATATATTGCTGAATTTCGGATTTCATCCGCATGTCGAAATGGAAAATCTTCTCTGCCTCGGTCCTGACCAAGTGTCGCACACAAGTCAGCTGGTGATTAAAACTCTTGATTATGTCTGTCACAGATGCCTCCAAACTCTGTGGGGAGAAAAACTCTCGGACTCTAGCCTCTCTAACGGGACGAGGACAATATTGTGCTTCCATCGTTAATCTGAATTCCGTCCAGTCAGCATTATGATCCTCAGGTCGAACAACTTCCCATCAATCAAAAGCCTCACCAGTCAGAAAATACTGGGCAATAGGAACCTTTCGGTCATCGGGACAGTTGATCCCCGCAAATATCTTTTCCAACTCCTTCATCCAGTGATCCCAAGTTGGCATCTCGGCTGAACCGTTAAATTTTGGTGGGTGTAATTTGACCACCTCCGTAAGACACTTGTCTCCCCGATTATCCTCGTTGCGCTGCTGGACCATCGCGGTCTGCATGCCATCAACCACCTGAGCGAACTGGGTCATCTGAGCGACCACCTGCTAAAGCACCTCCGGCATGTTAGGATTTGCGTTATCATTTGCTGATCCTTGTTGTCCTCCAGAATGGGAGTCGGTTCGACTAGCCGATAATTCTGGAGTAGTCGCTGAATCCTCCTGTCTCGCATTACCACATCCGCGTCCGCGTTCATGATCTCCCCTCAACATACTGTAAACACAATTACTCAATATCCAGGGCAAAAGTTTCTAAAATAAAGTCCGTCAATATTCACAAAACAGAAATAAATAGAACGGTAGTATATGAGATTAGGAAACTTACAACCAAGGTCCACATGACGACGCTGGCTGTACAGTGATGTTACAAATGACCCATAAATCGAATGACGTAAACAGACCCAACTAAACCCGACTGCCAAGATATCCATGAATCTTAGCTCCGATACCATATTCTGTAACACTTCGATATATTCGGAATAATGACAGCGCCGTAAATCCTTTATATAAGAATTTACAAGGCTAATTTGAGAAATACGGAAAATAATACTAAAGTGTCATTAAGGTTAAATTCAAAACCAGTTCAACAATTCAAATGAGTCCATTATTACAAACCATACCCAATATCATATATTCGCCACCTCGGTCCGATCGAAGTGCTTTGATATGACATCCAGTTTGTTTTTCAACTAGGGCCTTAAATTCTTTGAATTTAGCAAAGGCTTCGGATTTATGTTTCATTAAGTACACAATCCCATACCTAGTATGATCATCTGTGAACGTTATGAAATATTGATATCCATCTCGGGCTACTTCTAAAGCACCACAAACATCGGTATGTACCAATCCAAGTTTATCGGCAGCCCTTTCAAAAGTCCCTGTGAAGGGGAATTTAGTCATTTTGCCTCTAAGGCAAGATTCACAAGTTGGATAGGGTTCTACACCCAATGGACTTAAAAGTGTAACACCCCAAACTAGGCGGATATTACAGTGCCGTGGACCCCCGACTGGGACCCACCAGGCGAATGGAAAAGGATGAATTACACAGGGTAAATGTAGTACCGAACCACATTATAACATCAATTACTCCGAGTAGGAGTTTCATACAACACACCCAGGATAATAGAATACATGTGTATCTTATGTGACGATAAAATACACGACACTGAATGAAATGAGTATTCGAACGGAATGTCTGCAGCGGGATAAGTAAAGAAAACATGAATGACTGAATAAATGACTGAAAGGACTGGGGCCCCCTTCTAGTATCACTGGGACTCCCCGCCGTCAACGTGTTCTCCCTGCGCCTTTGCCTTGCCATGACCTGAAAAACAATATCCCCAAACGGGGTCAGTTATACAGAACAACAATCCTCAAGGGTTGAAAATACACAATTATGATTAACTGAAGTTATAAAATATTCTTAGCTATGAATTACGCTGGAGAGGAGTATCATAGTACGCCCGTAATGTTCTGTGTGAGTGTACAACACCCGTCCGTGTACCTAATTAGTCTCACGGTGTAACGCTTTCCCGTGTGCACGGTCTAATGTATCGGTGAACCCAATACAATAACCATCGTGTGCCCGACTAAAAATTCCACACACCACACCCGGCCACGCAATATGAACCCTTAAGGTCATATGAACGAGAATGACCGTAATGAATATCAATGAATAAGTAATAATCTGACAAAGTCAAGAATGACTCACCGAGATGAGAGTAATAATGAAATGAATGATAGCTCAACGAAAAGATTGGAACCGTCGTTCCTTATGACTGAAGTGATTAATTGACGATAACAAGTTTTAATATGATTAATACAATGATGAATGAGTTATGATTATGAATAATCAACAACAAAAGGTATGAATATCCTTTTAACCGAGTAAGAATTAACTTACACAACAACGATGAAGAATGTCCGTCCACGAACAACGTCCTAACCAAGATACCGGTCGCTCGAACAACCTTAATTCAATACAATTGCCAACAATCCGATCAATAACGAATTAAACACGAATATAACGAACTCAAGACGTCGATACGATTAAACCAAGTTCATTGGGGCATTATATCGAACACTTTGAGGCCAACTTTGATTGATACCACTAAACCTCAATAATACCAACTTCAAATCCCCAAGAAGTGTTTCAAAACAACAAAACATCTCCAATACGATCAATAATCCGTTATGAATATCCAAAAACGTGATTATAACAACAATTAATTGGAAATCCCCAAATCCAACTCGATATTCAAAGTGTTCTTGAATAAATCTCTCAATAATCCAATGAATCCTTATACAAACTCATAATCATATACATATCCCTTCATATAACATGATTATAACGTCCAAAACATTATAACTCAACACAAAATCGAAATCCAAGGTGTTGAAGAAATTACCTCTTGAAGATCCAACCACTACGATCCGAAGAACACGAGTTAAAACGAGTATCCAAGCTTCTCAAGGGAATGAAGATGATGAAGATTACACACTCAAGTGATTGATGATGATAAAATCTCTCTCTCAACCCTCTCTCGGATGAAGAAGGAAAAAGAAGAAGTGAGGAGAAATGACCCGACCAAGTCATTAAATCTGCCGGAGTTACGGCCGTAACTCGGCCCTCTTACGGCCGTAACTTTCCAAGTCAACGGCCCTACGGCCGTAATCGCCAACTCGTCGGCCGTAACTCGGCGTCCGAAAGCACAGCAGACTTACGGCCGTAATCGATCCCGAGTTACGGCGTAACCCGCCTTCGTCAAAAACATCCGTCGACACCCTTACGGCCGTAACCGCACACCTTACGGCCGTATTTCGGATGATACGGCCGTATCTGCCAAACTTACGGGCGTAAGCCCTCTTCGTCGAAAACGACTGTACACACTGCCGCGTCGGCCAGAATCGCCAAGCCTTACGGCCGTACCTTCCTCGACTTACGGCCGTATGCCGCAACCCTTACGGCCGTAAGTCACCCTTGGTCGACAACACCCAAAATTCACGAACACCACTTACGGCCGTATCTCACCTTCCTTACGGCCGTAACTCACCTTCGGCCAAAAATGTCTCGGTAGCTTTGTTGGGCCAGCGTGACGTCAGACCGGCCAATTCTTACGGCCGTACCTTCTCGACTTACGGCCGTCTTGCCAAGACCTTACGGCCGTAAGTCCCTTTTCGTCCAAATGGCACGAAAACACGAACCCTTGTTACGGCCGTAACCCAAAGTCCTTACGGCCGTAACTCGATCTTTGGCCAAGTTGAAAATTCCGATAACTCCGATTCCTCGCTACGACTGATGAATGATCCGACATAACATACGAATGTGAAAATGAACAAGTCTAAAACAAGCCACCGATGAAGCCCCCAGTATACGACTACCAATCACGATGAAAACAATAATACTCCCGTCGGTCTCTAAACGGAGATGACATGCCGATCGGTAACTGATATACGATTACAACAAGCCAACAGTGAACACAAATGAATGAATCAAGAATGATGAGTGATTATTAACGAGTGAGAAATACTGAGTGACAATTACAGACTGATAATTACTGAATGAAAATGAATGAATTACAATCGGGTATTACATACTCCCCCCCTTAAAAAGAGTTTCGTCCCCGAAACTAAGGGTCAAACAACTCGGGATAACTCCCCCGCATACTATCCTCGGTTTCCCAGGTAGCTTCTTCGACTCCGTGTCTAGACCACTGAATTTTAACCAAAGGAATAGTCTTATTCCTCAACTGTTTGATTCGCCGCTCTAAAACTCGAATAGGACGTTCCTCATATGAATGATCGTCGGCGATCTCGATTTCGTCGAACTGGAGTATGCGACTCGGGTCGGCAACATACTTCCGTAACTGAGAGACATGAAACACGTTATGAATTCGGCTCAACGCCGGAGGTAAAGCCAATCGATAAGCTAACTCGCCCACTCGATCCAAAATCTCAAACGGTCCAATGAATATCGGACTCAACTTCCCCTCTTCCCAAAACGGAAAATACCCCGACTCGGGGATACCTTGACCAAAACGTGGTCACCCGTCTCGAACTCTAGTGGTCGACGACGATTATCTGCATAGGATTTACATGCCGACTGAAATCAACATACGACTCCTGATTAAAGCTACCTTCTCTCGGGCGGCTATAAGCATATCGGGCTCGGTGCCGATTGATTCTGACAAGTCATCCCAACACAAAGGAGACCGACAACGACGACCGTACAAGGCCTCGTAAGGTGCCATCTTAATGGAAGCATGCCAGCTATTATTATACGTGAACTCGATCAATGGTAGTTGGGCTTCCCAATCGTCCTTCCAATCGAGGACGCATGCCCTCAACATGTCCTCTAATGTCGAATAGTCCTCTCTGATTGCCGTCGGATCGAGGATGAAAAGCGGTCGAGATTGAGCCGAGTTCCCATAGCACGATGAACTGATTTCCAAAAATGAGACACAAATCGTCCGTCACGATCGGAAACGATACTCTTAGGAGTACCATGAAGTCGACTATCTCTTTGATGAACAATCGAGCAGTCTCTCAGACCCCACGTATCCTTGATCTCAAGGAAATGAGCTGATTTAGTTAAGCGGTCCACAATCACCCAGATCGTATTCATGCCACGACGACTCGTCGGCAAACTCGTGATGAAGTCCATAGAAATGTTTTCCCACTTCCACTCCGGAATAGGGAGAGGTTTCAGCATACCCGCCGGTCGCTGATGTTCAATCTTAACTTGTTGACAGGTTAAGCATCTCGAAACAAATTCTGCGACTTCTCGTTTCATATCACTCCACCGAATTGCTTTCAAGTCCTTGTACATCTTCTTGGACTCGGATGAACAGAATAAGGGGTAGCATGAGCTTCTCTCAAAATCGAGTTTTTCAACTCGTCATTCGCGATACGCACAACCGATTCTTAAATCTCAAAAGTCCATCCTCGTGGACCACGAATCCGAGGGCTTTCCCGAGCCACATCCTCACGGATGCGCAACAATGAAGGGTCGAACTCGATTCTCTCGATTACCTCCTCGAGTGACGATGAAATCTCTAACATACAAAGTCAGTCTCGAACTCGGCTGAAGCCGGACCTCGATCTCGGGTCTAAGGAATTCTCGAAGTTCCTTCGAACTGTTAGACGAGCAAGCATCTGCTCCCTGACGGACTTGCGACTCAAGGCGTCGGCGACAACGTTCGCCTTGCCCGGTTGGTAAATGATCTCGATATCGAAATCTTTGATTAATTCTAACCACTGTCTCTGTCGCATATTTAACTCCTTCTGAGTAAATATATACTTTAAACTCTTATGATCGGTGAATATCGGTGTAACGCCATAAAGATAATGACGCCATATTTTCAAAGCGAACACCACTTTGCTAGCTCCGTGTCGTGGGTCGGATAATTAACCTCGTAAGGTCTCAATTGCCGTGAAGCATAAGCAATAACCTTTCCGTTCGCATGAGCACACATCCGAGACCACCGGACGCATCACTATAAACCACAAATCCCTCCGTCCCTGCGGCAAGGAAAGTACAGTCTTTGTCATTAACCGGCTCTTGAGTTCCTCAAAACTCTGTGACACGCGTCGGACCACGTGTATTTCTTATCCTTTCGCAAAAGGTTCGTCAATGGTTGAGCAATTTTGGAAAATCCTTCCACAAATCGCCGATAATAACCCGCTAATCCGAGGAAACTCGGATTTCCTTAACATTCTTCGGAGGTAACCAATCTCGAATAGCCTCCGTCTTCGAGGGTCGACACGAACTCCGTCGATGAAATTACATGTCGAGAAAAGTCACTTGGACATCGTAACTCGCACTTGGAAAACTTTCCAAAAGTTGCTCGTCTCAACACGTCGAGAACACGATGAAGATGAACCTCGTGATCCTCTCGGCTACGAGAATAAATCAAAATATCGTCGATGAAGACAACAACAAACTGATCCAAAAGTCGATGAAAACCCGATTCATCAATTCCATGAATACCGCAGTGCATTAGTTAGCCCGAACGGCATAACTACGAACTCATAATGACCATAGCGTGTTGAAACGCCGTCCTCGCGATATCCGACTCTCGAATCCGAATCGGTGATATCCGGATCTTAAGTCGATCTTGGAAAATACGAAGCTCCCTGAAGTTGATCTAAAAGATCATCAATACGGGGTAAGGGATATTTATTCTTGATTGTCACTCTGTTCAACTCCCGATAATCGATACACAAACGAAATGAACCATCCTTCTTCTTGACAAACAACACGGGTGCTCCCCACGGAGACGCACTCGGTCGGATATAACCCTTCTCGAACAATTCCTCAAGTTGGTTCTTTAATTCCTGCATTTGGTCGGGGCCATCCGTGCAGTGCCTTCGATATCGGGGACGTACTGTGCTCCAACTCAATCGTGAATTCCACATCCCTCTGTGGAGGCAAACCAGGTAACTCGTCTGGAAAACATCGGCATATTCCCTCACCACCGGAATATCCGTTAACATTACTGATGACTTCTCGGTTTTGGCCATATAGCACCAATAACCGACACATCCCCGATTGAGTAACCTTACCGCTTTCATCAAATTAATGACCTTACGAGCAGTAGGATTACCTCCCGAAACACACATTCAACCCCATCGTTCGAAATGATAGTGACCATACGCTTACGGACACTAATGATGGCATCATGACGATCCATCCAATCAATACCCAAGATGACGTCGTCCTCGGCAAATCTACCACGATTAGGTCTGCACGCCATACACGACCATGGCCCAGATCGGACAATTCGAATCTCACGATTACGATAATTCGTCTACCATCGGGTAGGCCGATGACATAAGGCTCACAACTAGTAGCACTACCCTGCGTAGTCTACTCAAACATGACTCGGAAATGAATGAATGCGATGCACCGGTATCAAAAAGGGTACACACGAAGTTGAGATAGAATATCGAGTGTACGAGATCATTCGGGCCTCGGGATCATCGGTCTTCTTCATCTCATAAATCCGGGCTTGCTAGTCCCGACCGACGCTCCGTCTGGCGGCTATAGGCTCCACCTTTAGTCGCTCCTGTCGTTTTAAACGACACGATTGAGCGGCGACTGCGAGCAGGCTGGCGCTTAGGTGCACGAGATGACGTCCCGAGTAGGTTTGGAGTCCCTACGGCAAAACGGGCCTTATGCCCAGCAATCCCACAATTATGACACGTGATAGTCGCCGAGGACACTTGGTACCGAGGTGACCAAGCTCCCCACGATTAAAGCAGTGATGGCCGAACGGCCGCTCGAGGCGAGATTCCGCGGGTCTAGACGACACAGAGGTCGCTCGAAAGCGAGCCCGCACGGGGTTTCTTGAAGGTTGTCGACCGCCTTGGTGGTTACGATTCCTCGATTTCTTGCTAGCGAGACGAAGGTTCTTTGCTTAGCAATCTCTTTAGCGATAAGCTCATAGGTGAGAGCTTTCTCAATGAATTCACCAACGTGGTGCAATTATGATTGAGCAATCAAGTCTCATACGGGGTTTCACCTCTTCTGAAATACTTAATCTTATCCACCTCGGAATGAATGATAGATGAGGCGAACGGAAGAAGTTCTGAAATTTCTCGGCAATGGCGAGAACATCCTCGTCGATGAGGGGTCGGGAGTGAGTAACTCGACGGCTTGGCCTCTCCGAGTGGGGCCGGATAATACCTCTCCATCATGAGAGTTTTGAACGATCCCATGTACAAGATCCTTCGGTGGGCTTCAACGACAACCACCAAGAATGAGCGCTCTTACCGGGTAGTAAGCCGCAGAAACTTTGTGTCCTTAGGACACTCCACCATAGCAAACAACTTCTCGAAATGTTCGAGCCAATGAATAATATCTGCCGGCTCGGGCAGGCCCTCGAAAGTCGGTGGCCTCTGGCGAGAGATGTCGCCGATGATATTGCTCACATTCCTCTCTTGCCTCGAGGTGGCGGCGGAGGAGCCTGTTGATTCCGAGTAGTGGAGTTATGCATCGTCTCCATCAACCGAGCCATCTGGGTCATTTGGGCCATCATGCCCTGCATAAATGCGAGTGGGTCAACCGGACACCCTCTCCGAGCCGTGTCCTGTGCGACTCCCTGATAGTGAATGATCGCGTCCAGGTGAATGAGTGGTAGCGTCACTGCTCGATGAGTTAGCATTATTCCTGGCATTTGCACGTGTGTTCGCACGAGTTCTCGGGATTCGGCCCGCTCCACGGCCTCGTCCTCCTCGTCCTCTGCCAGCTCTTTCCATACTGAAGTAGGAAAGTCACATGATGATTATATTTCCCGCATGAATATCACGTTATGATTATATTATGAAATGATGAAAATGAGCATACACGCTCCAATACAGCGATTACATGAATGATTAATTGACGTGACATGATTATCTGATGAAGTTACTGAAATGATTATCTTGAATGAGTTAACAAGATTAATGATTTGATCTTTCTAATCAACAACTGAATAATGAAATGAATTGAGTGATTAATGAGTTAACCTGACCGTCCTGATCAAAGTGACAATGATGATTGAGGATTGTTAACTGATGAATTATGAATGAATGATTAATGCCAGAAATTATACCATGGCATTAGAAATCTTACAGTTCTTGGGTCTGATTGGCTCGGCATTGCACAGGTCACACGTGACGCGAAAGTCCAATGATACTAGTCGATGACGATGATTTCAAACGAGACATGATTTGGAGGGTAGTATTCAAAACCACTCTCGATACCAACTCGTAACACCCCAAACTAGGCGGATATTACGGTCCGTGGACCCCGATCGGGACCCACCAGCGAATGGAAAAGGATGAATTACACAGGTAAATGTAGTCTTGAACCACATTATAACATCAATTACTCCGAGTAGGAGTTTCATACAACACACCCAGATAATAGAATACATGTGTATCTTATGTGACGATAAAATACACGACACTGAATGAAATGAGTATTCGAACGGAATGTCTGCATGGGATAAGTAAAGAAAACATGAATGATCAATAAATGATGAAAGGATCGGGCCCCCTTCTAGTATCACTGGGACTCCCGCCGTCAACGTGTTCTCCCTGCGCCTTTGCCTTGCCATGACCTGAAAAACAATATCCCCAAACGGGTCGGTTATACAGAACAACAATCCTCAAGGATTGAAAATACACAATTATGATTAATCAAGTTATGAAATATTCTTAGCTATGAATTACGCTGGAGAGGAGTATCATAGTACGCCCGTAATGTTCTCGTGTGAGTGTACAACACCCGTCCGTGTACCTAATTAGTCTCACGGTGTAACGCTTTCCCGTGTGCACGGTCTAATGTATCGGTGAACCCAATACAATAACCATCGTGTGCCCGACTAAAAATTCCACACACCACACCCGCCACGCAATATGAACCCAGAAGGTCATATGAACGAGAATGACCGTAATGAATATCAATGAATAAGTAATAATCTGACAAAGTCAAGAATGACTCACCGAGATGAGAGTAATAATGAAATGAATGATAGCTCAACGAAAAGATTGGAACCGTCGTTCCTTATGACTGAAGTGATTAATTGACGATAACAAGTTTTAATATGATTAATACAATGATGAATGAGTTATGATTATGAATAATCAACAACAAAAGATATGAATATCCTTTTAACCGAGTAAGAATTAACTTACACAACAACGATGAAGAATGTCCGTCCACGAACAACGTCCTAACCAAGATACCGGTCGCTCGAACAACCTTAATTCAATACAATTGCCAACAATCCGATCAATAACGAATTAAACACGAATATAACGAACTCAAGACGTCGATACGATTAAACCAAGTTCATTGGGGCATTATATCGAACACTTTGAGGCCAACTTTGATTGATACCACTAAACCTCAATAATACCAACTTCAAATCCCCAAGAAGTGTTTCAAAACAACAAAACATCTCCAATACGATCAATAATCCGTTATGAATATCCAAAAACGTGATTATAACAACAATTAATCGGAAATCCCCAAATCCAACTCGATATTCAAAGTGTTCTTGAATAAATCTCTCAATAATCCAATGAATCCTTATACAAACTCATAATCATATACATATCCCTTCATATAACATGATTATAACGTCCAAAACATCATAACTCAACACAAAATCGAAATCCAAGGTGTTGAAGAAATTACCTCTTGAAGATCCAACCACTACGATCCGAAGAACACGAGTTAAAACGAGTATCCAAGCTTCTCAAGGGAATGAAGATGATGAAGATTACACACTCAAGTGATTGATGATGATAAAATCTCTCTCTCAACCTCTCTCTCGGATGAAGAAGGAAAAAGAAGAAGTGAGGAGAAATGACCCGGCCAAGTCATTAAATCTGCCGGAAGTTACGGCCGTAACTCGGCCCTCTTACGGCCGTAACTTTCCAAGTCAACGGCCTACGGCCGTAGAATCGCCAACTCGTGCGGCCGTAACTCGGCTTCGTCAAAGCTGCCAAAGACTTACGACCGTAATCGATCTGAGTTACGGCGTAACCCGCCTTCGTCAAAAACATCCGTCGACACCCTTACGGCCGTAACCGCACACCTTACGGCCGTAACTCGATGATACGGCCGTATCCGCCAAACTTACGGCGTAAGCCCTCTTCGTCAACGACCCGGTACACTGCCGCGTACGGCCGTAACCGGCCAAGCCTTACGGCCGTACCTTCCTCGACTTACGGCCGTATGCCGCAACCCTTACGGCCGTAAGTCACCCTTGGTCGACAACACCCAAAATTCACGAACACCACTTACGGCCGTATCTCACCTTCCTTACGGCCGTAACTCACCTTCGGCCAAAAATGTCTCGGTAGCCTGCTGGACGCGTACGGCCATAACCGGCCAGCCTTACGGCCATACCTTCTCGACTTACGGCCGTACCGCAAGACCTTACGGCCGTAAGTCCCTTTCGTCCAAATGGCCTGAAAACACGAACCCTTGTTACGGCCGTAACCCAAAGTCCTTACGGCCGTAACTCGATGCTGGCCAAGTTGAAAATTCCGATAACTCCGATTCCTCGCTACGACTGATGAATGATCCGACATAACATACGAATGTGAAAATGAACAAGTCTAAAACAAGCCACCGATGAAGCCCCAGATATCGACTACCAATCACGATGAAAACAACAATACTCCGTCGGTCTCTAAACGGAGATGACATGCCGATCGGAATCGATATACGATTACAACAAGCCAACAGTGAACACAAATGAATGAATCAAGAATGATGAGTGATTATTAACGAGTGAGAAATACTGAGTGACAATTACAGACTGATAATTACTGAATGAAAATGAATGAATTACAATCGGGTATTACAAAAAGTCCATCTTTCTCCATTTTCTGAACCTTGGTCTGACCAACATGACCAAGTCTAAGGTGCCATTTAAGAGCTTGATTAGTATCTTGCCTACCACGTTTCCTAGTTATAGTGTTCACTGCTGTTTTATTTTGTATGTTCAGATGATATAAACCATTCAACAATGTAGCTGTTCCAACCAATTTATTTCGAAAATAAATTTAACAACTGCCATTGCCAATGAAGAAACAAAATCCTTTCCGGTCCAAGACTGGAATGGATACAATGTTTTTATGCCCCTTGGGCAAAACAAGTACTTCATCTAATGTCAAAATAAAACCGGATTCTAAACCCAGAAGGATTGATCCAATATCGGTTGCCTCGACACTTTGTCCGCTTCCAACAGTGATCATTATTTCCCCAACTTCAAGTTTTCTACTTCTTTCCAGATCGTGATTCATAGTACAAATGTGAGAAGTGGCACCTGAATCCAGAATCCATGAAGCAGAATATACAGTAGCGGAACAATTAGTTTCAAAAACAAAAAGTTCCGTACCTGATGCGCCATTAATCTTGGGACAAGTCCTTCGCCAGTGGCCCAGCTCACCGCATTCAAGGCATTTGTCCGTAGGTTTTGGACCGCCTACCTTTTGAACCTTTCGGACCTTGTCCTTTCCTTTTTGCACCCCTTTATTGGGTTTGTAATGCTCGTAGGTCTTTTTCTTCTTGTTCTTGGACCTCCTAGGCCCAGAAGAAATCACAAGAGCAGCCTCTCTCGGTTTAGTCTTCATGTTAGACTGCGCCGTCACTAGTTTATTCATTAGCCCAGCTAATGTGCATGTAATTTCATTACAGTTGAAATTCATTACAAACTGCGTGAAAGAGTCAGGGAGAGATTGAAGGATGAGATCAATTTGAAGGGATAAATCCATATTAAAGTTGAGCACCTCGAGCCTCTCAATCATAGAGATCATCTTGAGGACGTGGTCTCCCACTTTCTCCCCTTCTTTCATCCTAGATCGAACAAGCGCTTCGATATCTCATATCTAGCAGTCTACTATGCTCTCCATAAAGTTCGGTCAAGTGTGCGAGAATCGCCTAGCGAAGTCATTTTCTCGTGCGCTCTATGCAGCTCATTAGTCATTGAGCCCATCATAAAGCCACGGACTAGCACGTCATCCTTGACCCATTTTTCATGGATGTCAATGTCTTCCTGATTACCCCTAGTCCGGATTGGAGTCGGTGGAATGTCCGCCTCCAAGATGTATCCCAGAGACTCCATACTGAGTACAATCATCAGATTCCGCAACCAGTCAACAAAGTTAGGGCCAGTTAGGAGATTCTTTTCAAGTAGTATTGCAAGTGGGTTTTTAGCCATTTTAGAGAGATTCAATTTCGTTTTTAAAGATTTAGACAAGATTAAATTAGTGACTTGTTTAATTATGACCGAGTATAGAACTTAAGGGCTTGTATAATTCTTGTCTCGGCTCCCACTAATTTTATCGGAATTATACACTCCCATGTTATAATCCGAAAATCATGGTTAGATCGACTTCTTAGTGGTGATCAAGTTCTTTACAAATTTTAATAGACGCAACCTATCAGGTTCCTTGCCAATTAATTTCTGTAAAGTGGTGTCTAACACCAACCCGTCTAACGGATGATTTAATCTTCTTTTACCCCTCAACCTATCAGGTTTCTTGGCAATCCAGACTATCTAAATTGTTGACCATCAACGTCTATCAGTTTGACTATTGAATCTCACCCGGCAACCTATCAGGTTTCTAGGGGCGAAATTTATCACCAACCGAAGGCATCTAATGTACTCAAGAATTTTTCAACCTCTACCAAATGTACTACCCCGATAACTCGGAAGCATATCACACCAGCTCGGGTATCAATTTTCTACGAGTTTGATGGAGGGTAGGAAACCTCGTAACCTTTTTCAAACTTAGTCTGTTTGTAGTCGGGAGAATTTCACGATTAATGTTACACTTTGCACATTAATTCAATTATACGCGCGTTTGATGGTTTGTCAATCATTCAAAATGAAAAACAGAAAACAGTAACCTAGTAACTACCAACATATAGCTTATGGACCTAATTCCTAAGTACTGGGCCAAGCGAATGACCCAATAAAAGAAAACAGTCTTCGATTCTTCGTCTTCTCGGTCGGTTGTCTTCGGTCTTCTTCATATCCAAAATAATAATTACATCATTGAAAAATTGCATCCTGTACAAGTTTTTCTAGTAAATATAAATAGGCTCAAAACGGCCTTTACAACCCAATCGAATCGAACAAATCAAAAAACTAAGTCCACGAGCTATATCACAATCACATAAGGATTCCATACAACATGTAATGGCAACGAAATTAAACAATTAATCTTAATATAAATTAATATAATTAATCTATAAATTAATCTATTCAATTTCTACTATATTAATCCAATTAATATAAAGTGGCATTAAAATTAAATAATCAATTAATATATTAATCCAATCAATATAAAATTAATCTATTCAATTTTAATGGTATTAATCCAATTAATACTAATAATCGTCATTTTAATTCGTTCGAAGTAATCTGGCCGAAATAATATTCTCGTTTAATTTATTTCCCTTAACACAAAAATATTCCAAATATTAATTTAGTCAAATTAAAATCCAATTTAAATTTTGGGAAATAATTACAACGAAATATAAACTTAAAACGGAGTCCCGGACAATCCGGTTTAGGCCCGACATGCGGCCGATTCAAAATCGGGCCAAAAACCAGTGCTGGCCGAGCCATGCTTAGCGGCTGGCGAGTCTGATCGGCGAGGCATCGTCGCCTCTCGGCGGTGCGATCGAGACATGGCCGAGCATGCTCGGCAACGAGCGATCGGCCAGGCGATCTTGCCGGCACCGGCCGTGACCGTTTCTTCGTTTTTCGGCCCGTTTCCAAAAACGTGATGCTACAACGAACAATTTAAAATCTAAGATTATTCCAAACATGATTCTAAATCATAATCATTATCCAAAAGCATTCAAAATGCACAAAAATCGTATATACGGAAACATTGACCTCGCTCCGATACCACTGTTGGGATTCCGAAAATAAAACGAAATACGCAGCGGAAATAAATACGAATCCCAAACAGGATCGATCAAGTGACGTATATACGAAAAAAAAATACAAAGATAAAGGTTCATACCCTTGAAGCCTTTGAAATAATTCTTCGTAAATTGATGATGATCACGAACCCCGTCCCGAACATGAAATCCCTTCGTTCCAAGCACCGAAACTTCGAAGCCTCTACTTCACACGCATCGGAAGTTGCCCGGAAAATTCAACGTAACTCCGTTCTCCAAGAACACGGCTAGGAAGTTACCGTAGGAATTTTCTCTCTATTTTTTCTTGAATTTCTTTCACCTCTAAGATGAAAATTGAAAAAAAAAAAAAATTTCTCGCCCTTCCTCACAAAAAACTCTCGGCCAGAATTCCTTAGAGCAGCAGGTCAGTTTTTTTTTTTTTTTTGTGTGTGTGTGTTGTCACAAGTCCACTTATGAGTTGATGTGTTGATGATTATATATCTACAAAAAACAACTCACATGTAGATATAATAAAATCATCAAGCATCTTAACACATGAAGACTTAAATAAGACAACCACAACACACATGCAAGCAATAATACCATGTGAGGTAGGGAAGGGGCGGCCCATTTAGGAAGTTTCCTAGAAACGATCCGAGCCACTCGGCTCGTGTATCGGATGTTCGTCAAACGACTCCGTTAAATACACTCCGTTTAATCACCAATGTATTTATATTAATTAATTAATCTAATTAATTAATAATATCAAACACAAATATATTTCTCTAAGAAATATAATTTATGAATTAAATTAATTACCCGGTAACTTAATTTTAATTCATAAGACCGCTATTTTGATTTATCTAATAAATCATAATTAGATATCCAATATCTAATATTAATAGAGAGATAATAAATTCACATTTATCCGTCAACGCTCCTGATGCGCGACTCCGTAGGTCCGTCTCAGCCGGCATTGGGAGGAACCAATGAGTGCGGGCAGCACTTAGCCGGCTAGCGAGCCGCCGTAAACCCGATCGAGAACGAATGAAGGGATCATTCCAGAACCATTATGTCGTGAATATTATATACGTATAGACCCTTTATCAGATGTCCCGGTCAAGTCTTTGGGTCACGGTAAAGTCAAACCCTACTATTGACTAGACTCTATACATGTGTTAATGCAAATCAAGACCGACTGATTAATAGTGTATCTAATACGACTATATCAGAATGCTTTGGCCAAAGACTCATGATCTTATTTGCCATTAACCGTATAGGACATACGCCTGCTCACTAACAGGAGATAGAATCCTTTCTTGGTGTACAGTAAAGACTGCTACTTGCCCGTATAGTCCGAACTTCGAGGTCGACTCAGCAATTAAGCAAATGAGTCTAACTACTCTAATGACAAACTAAACGTCACAGGCACATCTTCTACTGAACCCTCAAGTCAAAGGTCCACGTATACTATCATAACTTTTCGATTCGTCATCAACTCTCCGAGAGTGAATACCGTGTGACTGAATCGAGTATGAGTCGTGTTCGAGTATACTAGTCCCACCAATATACTTTATAACTATGCTATCAAGACGTGCACACGTCCTAGCATCAGTTATACAAGTCTTATTAAAACTTAATGCCCATTTAAGTTTATTGACTTGCGAATGATTTACGTAAATAAACTTTAAACACTTCCAGTGCATTTTATCTTATCCCATAACGAGAATGGAATGTTCAGTTTATTTACATGGACTTCACTTCAATGTTTACCAAGTCAAGAATGCAATTGAAATACAATAAACAGTGAATGAATCGAATTGCCTTTTTATTATTTATTATTCCATAATTACAAGTACAATGCCCATACTCTCTCATCCCCTGAGTGGCATTCGAGGGCATATTCCTAACACATCTAACATTAGTTAGCGCACACTAACATTTTGGATTAACACACGCTATCGGGAAGACGTTATCGCATGCTACCAAGTTCGTAACGTACGTTAACGAGGCAGTCAGAGCTCACTGGACTGTCCGGTTAACCCGCTAGTGCACTCTACATATCAGGACATAGCGTGCGCTAAAATGGATCAGTATAAATTGGACAGTCCAGTCAAGTTTCGTCATTTTCATTCCTCACTTCGTTTTTCGGCATTTTCGGGCGATTTCGGGCGATTTGGAGAGATCTTTTCGAGCTGCACTCACATATCATCATCTCCAAGATTCTAAGTCGGATTAATCATCACCTAATCCTCTCCAGCACATCAAATCAAGGTAATCATTTCTTGAATCTAGAATTTCAGAGTTCAAGTGTTTTCCTTTCGATCTCTTCGTGTGAGCTTGATATGATGTTGTAATATGTTAGATATAGATTATCTACCTTGAATACATGTATTCCTACGGATTTATTGGTGTATATTGCGGATTTGATGAATATTTGGGGAATTATTCAAGAACCCTTGGGGTTTGACTTTGGGGGTTTCCAATTGATGTTGTCGTAACCTTGAGTTGTGGTTTTTTATTGGATCATTGATGTCATTAATGAAGTTGGATTGATTTACTTTTGGAGGTTGGTTTTCGATATATTTTGGGGGGGATAGTTGTAATCAACGGGAGAATGTTTGCAACATATCCGTTAGAATGCCCCAATGAGTTTTGGTTAATGTTGTAACGACTTTTGAGTTGGTGATAATCGTGCTTAATACGTATATTGAGCGTTTGTCGGTAATTATGTTATTCTAGGTTGTCCGAGCGATCGGTATTATCTCCATTAGAGACGTTTGTGTAACACCCCCAAGTTATTCATGGTATATTACAGCGCCGTGAACCCCACCGTGGGACCCACAAGGCTAATCATACGCGGAACTATAAAACTTGACCGAGAAGGTCCAAATACAATGAAATGAAAGATGATACAAAGGGTATTCAAACCATGTCCAATGTATCCAAATACATTACAGTACAAAATCAAAACCTCGGCAACACAGGCCGGAACATCAAGGAAGACTGAAAACAAACAATACTCGAGTATTCAATAACCATTCCAGTACAACAACACTGAATGGAGGAACACAAAACATAACCGGAGATAAGACACAGTATCACGCTTTCCCATCATCTTCATGCCGACCCGATAACTGCCTATCCACTCTCCTGGAACCTGAAATACATAAAAAGTATTTCCCCCATAAAGGGGTTAGCCGTCGAATAGCTAGTGCAAGTATATCAAGTATGAAACACAATACTCCTCGACAATAAAGTAAAGGTAACCATCAATTCATCAATTCAAGACCAGTATTCCGGAATAACTAAATCTCATAGCATCACATCAATACATACATGATCAACTGTGGAACCGCACCAGAGGCTACAGAACTATCAGGGGACCCATCGGCCCGCCCTAGAGTGGTTAACCCAAATTATCCGTGGAATCGCACCAAAGGCTACGAAACCCTCAGGGGACCTATCGGCCCGCCCCATAGTGTATATAAACAATCATGCCATTCATATATCTTACTTTCAAAGTCGAGAACGTATAATCATAAATATATACTTGCCTTTGAGACATCGAGAAATTGAACGGAAAAGAGTATGAGTTTGGTAGGTCCAAGAACGCGCTTCCGGCACCTAAATGATTCGTAAGGGATATGATAATCAATAATCCATACTCATAATTCACGAAGAAATTCCCGAAACCCGTTTACGATTCACGAAAATACAAGGGTAAACAACTAGAGGTTGGAAAATCACCCAAACCCTCACAAGTCCGAACACGGCGCAAACCAATCCGTAAAATCATAGGAAAAGCATGTATATGGGATTGATATATCATAATATCAAGGATCTCAAGCTTCAAAACAGGTAAATCGGACGAATCTAGGAAAAACCCCAAAATTCCCAAAAAATAGGGTTCTAAGGATTTTTACCTTGATTTGGACGATAGAATGGATTAGATATTGTGTAATCCTTGTTCTCCAACCAAAGATGTTGATGTTTGAAGATGGATCGCTTCCAATTGCCCAAAATCGCCTCTCTCGAGCTTCTCCCATCGAAAATGAGTGAAGAGAATGAAAATGACGAATTGGAAGTCAACTGTCCAATATATACTCGCCCAGTCTAGCGCACGCTATGCCTCGATTATTAGCGTGCACTAGCGAGGTCACCGGGTTGTCCAGTGGCTTCTGCCGCCCCCATTAGCATGCGCTAATCGCCTAATCTTAGCGTGCGCTAGTCAAAAATGGTGTCCAGAAAGTGCAGTCCAGAACCTATTGTCTTCTGCCCTGCTCGAGTCTTAGCGTGCGCTACCGCTATGGCTTAGCGTGCGCTACGCAGCTCTTATTGCGTGCGCTATCCGAAGACTAGCGTACGTTACTTGATAGTCCAGAAAACCTGACTACCTCACTGCCTCTATCAACCAGCCCGTTAGCGTGCGCTACGGACGGATGTTAGCGCGCGTTACTGACCACTAATAGCGTGCGTTAACGAACTCCTAGCGCGCGTTAACTGCCAGTTCAGAAAACAGTATGAGTTATTGGTTCTGACCTGACTGGTCCCTTAGCGCATGCTACGGCTCAAAGCTAGCGTGCACTACTCAAGCAGAATTAGCGTGCGTTAGCCTAGGCCTAGCGTACGCTATTTCTTTGACCCAGAACACTTCCGCAAGGTCTAAACAACACGATTGTGATCCAACAAGATACGAAACTCTATAACAATATCGACAACATCACTAAGAGTTTACAGAGCGATGAAATAAGAAAAACGGCAAGGTCAAACAGTCAATAAAAGTACGGGTATTACATTCTCCCCCTCTAAAAAGAAGTTTCGTCCCGAAACTTAAGAAATAAAAAGTTCGGGGTACTCCGAACGCATCTTTTCTTCCATTTCCCAAGTCGCCTCCTCGACTCCATGTCTCGACCATCGCACTTTAACCAGTAGAATGGTCTTATGCCGAAGTTCATTCTCGCGACGCTTAAGGATCTTCACAGGTCTCTCCGGAAAGGTAATATCCTCGGCTACGTCAATCTCACTGTAGTCGATAACGTGGCTTGGATCCGGCACGTACTTTCTCAACTGAGACACATGAAGAACACCATGGACGTGACTTAAAGCTGGAGGCAACGCCAAGCGATAAGCTAAATCTCCAACCCTATCCAAGATCTCGAAAGGTCTGATATACCTCGGACTAAGTTTCCCCTTTTCTCGAAGTGGAAAACCCCTCTGGTTGGCGACACCTTGAGTAAGACATGATCCCCCACTTCGAACTCCAAGGGTCGACGACGAGTATCAGCATAAGATTTCTGACGGCACTGGGCAGTCAGCAATCGATCTCGGATAATAGAAATCTTTTCCTTAGTCTCCATCACCATATCCGGCTCCATTCCAATTAGCTCCGAAGCCTCGTCCCAACATAATGGCGACCTATATCGCCTACCATAAAGTGCCTCGAATGGTGCCATTTTGATCGACGCATGCCAACTATTATTGTAGGCAAACTCGATCAAAGGTAAGTGAAGCTCCCAATCATTACTCCAGTCTAAGGCAAAAGCTTGCAACATATCCTCCAATGTCTGAATCGTCCTCTCTGTCTGACCGTCTGACTGAGGATGAAAGGACATGCTCAATCTCAACTCAGTACCCAAAGCCTGATGAACGGTCTGCCAAAATGCGATACGAAACGACCGTCTCTATCAGAAATAATGGTCTTGGGGGCACCGTGAAATCTTACGATCTCAGCTATAAAAGTTCGAGCCAATCTATCCGGTCCCCAAGTATCCTTAATACCCAAGAAGTGTGCAGACTTGGTCAACCGATCGACGATTACCCAAATCATATTCATCCTGGCCCTAGTTCTCGGCATGCCAGTGATGAAATCCATAGAGATGTCTTCCCACTTCCACTCGGGAATGGGCAGTGGCTTCAACAACCCCGCTGGTCGTTGATGTTCGATCTTGACTTGTTGACACATCAAGCACCGTAGCACAAATTCCACGACATCCTTCTTCATGTTGTTCCACCAAAAATTTCGTTTCAAGTCCTTATACATCTTACTCGTTCCGGGGTGGATTGAGTAAGGCATAACATGGGCTTCTCGAAGAATTCTCTGCCTCAACTCTAAATCATTCGGAACACAAAGCCTGCCCTGAAATCTCAAAATACTATCCTCGTGAACCATAAAGCTAGGAGCTTTTCCTTCAATTATATCTTCCTTCAGTTGAGAGATCATCGGGTCACTCCACTGTTTTCCTTTGATGTCGTCAACCAAGGACGAAGTAATTTCGAGAGTACACAATTGTCCTTGTACTCGTTGAAGCCAAACTTCTATCCCTTGCTCGATTAAATCCTGACGAATCTTCGTCTGAGATGTAAAAACCTCGAGCATTTGAAGAGATGCCGATTTGCGGCTCAAAGCATCCGCGACGACATTGGCTTTTCCGGGGTGGTAAGGAATTTCCAAATCGTAATCCTTTATCAACTCTAACCAACATCTCTGTCTCATATTTAGCTCTTTCTGACTGAAAATATACCTCAGGCACTTGTAATCGTTATAAATCCGACACGGAGAACCATACAAGTAATGCCGCCAAATCTTGAGTGCGAAGACAATTGCGGCTAACTCCAAATCGTGAGTAGGATAATTCATCTCATACAGATTTAATTGTCGTGATGCAAAAGCTATCGTCTTATCATGTTGCATAAGCACACAACCAAGACCTTGACCCAAAGCGTCACTATAAACCGCAAAGTCCTCATTACCATGTGGTAAAGCTAAAATCGGCACTGAAGTCAAACTTCTCTTCAGCTCATCGAAGTTCTGTTTTCTCTCCGTCGTCCAAACAAACTTTTCTGATTTCTGGAGTAATTTCGTAAGCGGCCGAGCGAGTTTCGAGAACCCCTCGACAAACCGACGGTAATACCCAACAAGGCCCAAACAGCTACAAACTTTCTTAACATTTTTAGGCGGTGACCAATCTAGCACTGCCTCAATCTTATGCGGGTCTACACGAACCCCTTCGGCCGAAATCACATGGCCGAGAAACATAACTTCCTCCAACCAGAACTCACATTTTGAGAATTTAGCATAGAGGTGCTCGGTTCTCAAAATATCTAGTACCAAACGCAAGTGTCGGGCATGTTCTTCTTTATCTTGAGAATAGATCAGAATGTCGTCAATAAAGACGACCACACACCTATCGAGATACTCGATGAAAATCTTATTCATTAACTGCATGAATACTGCCGGTGCATTAGTCAACCCAAAAGGCATAATTACAAATTCATAATGCCCATATCTCGTCCGAAATGCCGTCTTCGGAACGTCGGACTCTCTCACCCTGAGTTGATAATACCCTGATCTTAAATCAATTTTTGAGAAAACTGCAGCCCCCTGCAACTGATCAAATAAACCGTCTATACGAGGCAAAGGGTACTTGTTCTTGATGGTTACTTTGTTCAGCTCACGGTACTCGATGCACAAACGTAGTGAACCATCCTTCTTCCTCACAAAAAGAACAGGCGCGCCGTAAGGCGAAGCGCTCGGTCTGATGTACCCTCTTTCCAGAAGTTCTCCCAACTGATTCTTTAATTCTTGCGTCTCGGAAGGTCCCATTCGATAAGGTGCCTTAGAAATCGGAGCCGCATCTGGCTCTAAGTCTACAGAAAATTCTATCTCCCGATCTGGCGGTAATCCTGGGAGATCGTCCGGAAAAACATCGGGATACTCATTGAAAACCGGAATCGAAGAGAAATTGACTTCGTTCCCTTCCGTTTTCAAGGCATAACACCAATAGTCTGTACAACCTTTATTCAAAAGTTTTACGGCCTTCATGGTGCTGATAAGTAACTTCGATTGGCCTGACTTACGTCCCAAAAATGAGTACTCGGATCCGTCTTTAGTCAACATGGTGATAACCTTAGTATGGTAATTCATAATCGCTTGGTGACTATCAAGCCAATCCTCGCCGAGGATCACGTCCTCGCCTACCATATCAACTAGAATCAGATTCGATAACCATTCCATACAGGATATAATCACCAGAAAATCTTTAATCTCCCAGTTTCCCACAATTCTATCCCCGCTAGGTAGTTTCACAATAAAGAGATCGCAAGCAGTCATACAAGTTATATTCAAATGGCGTACACACTCCAAGGAAATAAAAGAATGTGTAGCACCCGTATCAAAAAGCACACGGACTGGATGAGATAAAATATGAATGGTACCTGAAGCCACCGCCGCGTCGGGTTCATCTGTTCGACGCATCTCATAGACTCGTGGTTGTACCGAACCGACGCTAGAGTTTCCCCCTCCAGCGTTCTGACCCTGTCCCTGGCCCCTGCCATAATTCTGCTGAGATTGACCAAAAGATTGCCGCTGATTAATGCCTTGGTCAAGTGGTGCTGGGGCAGAAGTCCGAGTGTCCAAAGTCTGATTTGGATCGGAAAAATAAGCCGCTTTATGTCCCATCTGTCCGCAAGTGTGACACTTCAACGGCGGAAAATTGCATTCTAAATTAACGTGGCCTGGACGACCACAATTATATCAAGTCACTGTGCGATTTGTGGTGCCCAGAGCAGAACGGAAACCCCTCTTTCCTTTAGCAGAACGTGACGACTGTCCGGCAGAACGGTTAGTCGTCTGTGACCTCTGGAAGTTGCCACTCTTAGAGCCAGAAAAATTTCCCGTGATCTTCTACTTCTTCGATTCTTTAGTGATATCGTTTTCAGGGCTTAACATATCATGGGCTAAAGCTCTGTCCTGATATTCCTTCAGTGTGGTGCAAGCAAATCCGGCCATGTACCGTCGTAAGTCCATATTCATCTGCATATCAAAATAACGGATCTTATCACGCTCGTTTCGCACTTGATCCTTCACGTGGATCAATTGTTGGTTGTACTCTACAATTGCTTGCGAAACGGGAATATTCTGTGGTTTAGCCTCGAAAAGGGATCGAGTTCGGCCCTCTCGCACCGGCCAAGGACAAAACTCGGCCTCCAAAAGCTCTTTAAATTCATCCCACGTGGCAACACGATCCTGTGGCTTGATGACTTTCCACCATGTAGCGGCCTCCTTGGTGAGGAAATACTGAGCAATCGGTACTTTCCTCACTTCGGGGCAATCAACCGCTTCAAAAATTTTCTCCAACTCCGCCAGCCAATCTTCCCAACTTAATGGGTCTGTGGCACCGCAAAACTGTGGAGGGTGCATACGGATTACATTCTGAAGCAAGCCATCCGCGTTTGGGTTCGGATTATTCAGCTGAACTGTTTGGGCGAAAATGGTCATCTGGTTAGCCAATTGTTGAAGTACATTCGCAACTCCAACGTCCGCTGTTCCCCTGGCCAGTCGACTGGTCGTGCTGACTTTCGGTGTCCGGATGCACCGAGTTCGATAAACTGGGGTTAGTTGACCCCTCAACAGAACTGAGGGAAACGGCCGCACCACGTCCTCGTCCACGGCCACGACTACGGCCACGGCCCCTACCAGCTGACATACTGAAGAACACACAAGGCACGTAAGTACAATTCAATCGCACGTCATCGAAGTGACCGATTCTCAAAATACCAAAAATAGAAGCAAAACAAATAAGGAAACACCAGAAGAGTAAGAGGTCTTACAAGTACCGGTCGCACTGTGATGATGGCAGAGTAGTGATACTGTGGACAAATGACGACTCAATCAACTCAAAAGACCGACAACCTAGGTATCCATAGACTTAAGCTCTGATACAATATTCTGTAACACCCCCAAGTTATTCAGGGTATATTATAGCGCCGTGAACCCCACCGTGGGACCCACAAGGCTAATCATACGCGGAACTATAAAACTTGACCGAGAAGGTCCAAATACAATGAAATGAAAGACGATACAAAGGGTATTCAAACCATGTCCAATGTATCCAAATACATTACAGTACAAAATCAAAACCTCGGTAACACAGGCCGGAACATCAAGGAAGACTGAAAACAAACAATACTCGAGTATTCAATAACCATTCTAGTACAACAACACTGAATGGAGGAACACAAAACATAACCGGAGATAAGACACAGTATCACGCTTGCCCATCATCTTCATGCCGACCCGATACCTGCCTATCCGCTCTCCTAGAACCTGAAATACATAAAAAGTATTTCCCCCATAAAGGGGTTAGCCGTCGAATAGCTAGTGCAAGTATAACAAGTATGAAACACAATACTCCTCGACAATAAAGTAAAGGTAACCGTCAATTCATCAATTTAAGACCAGTATTCCGGAATAACTAAATCTCATAGCATCATATCAATACATACATTATCAACCGTGGAACCGCACCAGAGGCTACGGAACCCTCAGGGGACCCGTCGGCCCGCCCTAGAGTGGTTAACCCAAATTATCCGTGGAATCGCACCAAAGGCTACGAAACCCTCCAGGGACCTGTCGGCCCGCCCCAGCGTGGATATAAACAATCATGCCATTCATATATCTTACTTTCAAAGTCGAGAACGTATAATCATAAATATATACTTGCCTTTGAGACATCGAGAAATTGAACGGAAAAGAGTATGAGTTCGGTAGGTCCAAGAACGTACTACCGGCACCTAAATGATTCGTAAGGGATATGATAATCAATAATCCGTACTCATAATTCATGACGAAACTCCCGAAACTCGTTTACGATTCACGGAAATACAAGGGTAAACAACTAGAGGTTGGAAAATCACCAAAAACCCTCACAAGTCCGAACACTGCACAAACAAATCCGTAAAATCGTATGAAAAGCATGTATACGGGATAGATACATCATAATCTCAAGGTTCTCAAGCTTCAAAATGGATAAATCGGACAAATCTAGGAAAAAACCCAGAATTCCCAAAAAATAGGGTTCTAAGGATTTTTACCTTGATTTGGACGATAGAATGGATTAGATGTTGTGTAATCCTTGTTCTCCAACCAAAGATGTTGATGTTTGAAGATGGATCGCTTCCAATCGCCCAAAATCGCTCCCGAGCTTCTCCCGTCGAAAATGAGTGAAGAGAATGAAAATGACGAATTGGAAGTCAACTGTCCAATATATACTCGCCCAGTCTAGCGCACGCTATGCCTCGATTATTAGCGTGCGCTAGCGAGGTCACCGGGTAGTCCAATGGCTTCTGCCGACCCCGTTAGCGTGCGCTAATCGCCTAATCTTAGCGTGCGCTAGCAAAAAATGGTGTCCAGAAACTGGAGTCCAGAACCTACTGTCCTCTGCCCTGCTCGAGTCTTAGCGTGCGCTACCGCTATGGCTTAGCATGCGCTATCCGAAGACTAGCGTACATTACTTGATAGTCCAAAAAACCTGACAACCTCACTGCCTCTGCCAACCAGCCCGTTAGCATGCGCTACGGACGGATGTTAGCGTGCACTACTGACTACTAATAGCGTGCGTTAACGAACTCCTAGCGCGCGTTAACTGCCAGTCCAGAAAGCAGTATGAGTTACTGGTTCTGACCTGACTGGTCCCTTAGCGCACGCTATTGCTCAAAGCTACGGTAATATTTCAAAAACTCACGAAAGCCATTTACCAAAATACTAAATACCGTCATAAGAATTTTGCCAAAATGATCAAGGCCATAATGCCAAAAACTCGGTTAAGGGAATCGATTTTCGAAATAAAACTCATTCGGTAAAATACCGAAAGCCATTACAAAAGAACTCACGCAGCGGATAAAAGAAACACAGTCCAATATGCACACTCCAGCAACACTACTCCTCATATGAACGAAATATGAGAGTCAAATAACAAATAACCACATATCACGAAATCAAAATCCACAGAAGGATTCCATCACTTAACGTATAATCATACAAGTAACTCGCATCAAACGAGGCACAATCACAAAGAAGGGAGACTTACATCCATAGGTCGCACGAAGATGATGATTGCCCCACGATACTAATCACGACCAACAAACTCAGATGACGCGTCGCGACACAACTCAGTCAGATAAAATCTGACGAAACAAGACTCAAACAACAGGACTTGACCCGACAGCCTAGGTTTCCTCACCTAAGCTCCGATACGATTTATGTAACACCCCCAATCCGCTCAGGGATATTACACGTTGTAGAGCCTTTCCTCAAGGATCTACCAGGCTGATAACAACATAGAACATCTCAACAATGCCCTTAAGGCTAAAATGACTCAGTAGACAGATTTTGTCTTTCAATAAATACATACAACTCAAACTCATTACATGCCCACGCAGGGGTCGGATACAAACACTCCCATACAACGGGAAAGAATACTGCAGTGGAAAATAAACTATAACTAAACCAATGACCTCATACGGATCCTCGTGTGATTAGTATCGTTCATATTTCATCATCCTTCGTGCCAACCCTGTGTTATGCTCCCAAACCTGAATGCAAAAACAGACATCCACCCCCCGAATACTCGAGGGTTAGCAAAACTCCACTGTTTTGCTAGTGCAAGAACAAAGTGCAAATACGAGCCATACAATTCACATTCCACGAATAACAATAACCAGGAATCCTCAAAGTTCCAAACGTAACGAAAATGACTTCCCGAGGCATGAGTTTGGTAAAACATTCCAAAACCGAAAGATCACAAATCAAGGGAAACAATTTATAAAACAGTTTAAAATGCCATCGAGAGTTTTAATAGAAAACAATTTAGGATTTCCGAATCCTTCTCTTTCCAAAAATCAACAGGGGTCACAGCCCAAGGGTTTTGTTTTCGCAAATAGGAAACCGACAACAATTCACAGGGCCAGAGCCCAACATCACGTGTCCTCGACGGACATAAAAATCAACACAACGTAATCACACATGCACATCGCCTAGGACCGGGACGAAGCCACAAATCCCACTCGAGGCCTCGAAGTACCCTCCCGAGCTGGCTAGCAAAACAAATCACACACATCTCACGGTTGGATCAATCGCTTGTTGCATCCTGGCCACATGATCGCATGCCATGTGCCACCATAGATTATCTCAGGCTCTCACGGTTGGATCAATCACTTGTTGCATCCTGACCACATGATCACGTGCCATGTGTCACCGTAGACCTTCAACTATATCCACACATTCACACAAATAACATATCACATCAATAATATCCAAGTAATTCACTCAATGGCAACAAACACAATACACGACGCAATGGTCAAATTACAACGCACCAATAAGAGATAATATATATACATATATATTATCAAAGCACAACGACAACACCAAGTGTATTCATAGTAATTCACGTAACCATCCATGAACACAATGTCCACAAAACACGCGCGTTTTGAAAGAGGGACTTTAATAAGGCTAACCGAATCTATGAAAGTGAGATTCAAACGATCAAATAAACACAAAGAGATGATAACTAATTATCATATTCATAAAACAAGAATTGTATGGACAAGGTACTTGCCTCGAGTAATCACAAACGCGAAGAATCGACCGAAGTAGGTTGGCACAAACCGACCACGAACCCGCCGACTCCACCGAACACTAACCCGCGACAAATAAACTACGGACAACAATAACAACAATGAAAATGAATTCCAAAGTATGACCCAAAGTCGCTGAATTCAAAGAACAAACGATGAAAGTTAAAGGGTTTCCCCCAAAACGGCCAAGAACACGAATCGACCCAACAAAACATGAAAATGGAATTCCAAACCGAAATATGGATATACAATCCATAGATATGTTTAACAACATCATTTAACAACAATCGGTTCATCAAAAACGGATGGAAGACGAAATCAAGAACAAATCCCCCAAAAGTCAACTCTAGGGATTCAAGAAAAATACCTTGATTCGGTGAAGAACAATGGATTAGATGATGTTATAATCACCTAGGATACTCTAAAACACCTTAGATGTAGTAGAAATCGGCCAGGAGCCCAAGCCCTAGTCGCCCTCGTCTCAACCCGCGGAGGAAGAAGAATAAATGAAGAAAAATGAAGAGTAATGACTGCTGTCCAGTTTATATAGTGGACAGCTTAGCGTGCGCTAATACTACCTGATTAGCGTGCGCTATCGAAGCATCAGAACAAAACATTATGCCAAAATGTACAGTTAGCGCGCGCTAGCTACAAGTGTTAGCGTGCGCTAACGAGACCCCCAGACCCAGTCCAGTAGCTCCTGGAGTGCCCTGAAGTACCGGATAGCGCGCGCTATCCTCCCCTAGCGTGCGCTACCAATGCACCCTAGCGCGCGCTATGTTACTAAATAGCGTGCGCTAACCAACGTTCTAACCCAGTCCAGTAGCCTCTGGACTGTTTCTGCACCACCCGTTAGCGTGCGCTAACGGCAACACTTAGCATGCGCTAACTTCGGCAACCTAGCGCGCGCTAGCCACAAAGCGTAGCGTGCGCTAACAACTCAGAGAGACAGCAACAGAACATCTCAGAAATGGGTATGACGACATACCCACAACTTTGGGAAATTACAAAACAGCCCCAAATGTCCGAAAAATCACGATACGACAACGAATAACCAAACCGAATCTCACAACACGTACAACAACGTTAAATGAACTTAAGAGAAACCCGAAACGATAATTTCGAACGAGATTCGCAAGAATCGAACTCAAACGCGGGAAAGTCGCTTAAGAACACGGAACTCAATAAAACGACACCGAAACGAACTCGGATGACAAAAAGTGCAGAACTAAATACTCTCAGAATGACGAAACGGTCACGAGCGAGTCGTCAAAACGGACTCCAGCCGAAAAAAGAAATTTACCAAAAATCGAAAATTGCAGATATTACATACTAGGTCTCTGCCTTCAGTGTTGACAAACCCTTATGGTTGTTCAACATATACTTCTTCGGCGAGGTCTCCATTCAGGAATGCGCTCTTACCATTCATTTGATATACTATAAAACTTTTATGGCTGCAAAAGCTAGGAATATCCGGATGGCTTCTAGTCTGGCTACAGGGGCAAATGTCTCATCGTAGTCTATGCCTTCTTCCTGTCTGTATCCTTGTGTGACTAGATGGAATTTGTTCCTGATAACAAGTCCATTCTCATCCTTATTGTTTCTAAATGCCTATTTGGTTCCAATTATAGCTTGATGTTCTAGCCTAGGTACTAGATGCCATACATTGTTTCTTTTGAAACCATTAAGCTCTTCTTCTATAGAAGTGATCCAGTGAGAATTATTCAAAGCTTCATTAGTAGAAACTGGTTCGGATTGAGCTAAGAATACAGCTAGGGTGCACATAGCTAGTCTCCTTAGTTCAGCTTGAGATTTCCATACAGGAAAAGGAGATTTCTCAGAATCGGATTCTTCTTGCGCACAGAGTACAGTTCCTTGTGTACTTTGTATTCTTCTTCGGGTAGATACACTAGCATCACCTATAATTAACTCCTGTGGGTGATCTTTCAACCATCTCCTATCAGGTTCTAGTTCGGCATCCCGTACTGTATCTTGAGGTGCTGTAGCTTCAGCTTCAGCTTGTACAACATCGGCTTTGACTACTTCTGTTCCTACAGCTACTGGACTGATTTCTTGGTCTACGACAGGTTCTATTGGAGTCTGAGGGTTATCAATGGAAAGTTTTCGGATATTATGGGTCAAGCTTTCTTCTCTTGTAGGATCGAAATGAGGTTTATCGAACACTACATAGACAGATTCCTCGATTGTTAGCTTCCTTTTGTTAAATATTCCGAAAGCTTTACTGACAGAGGAGTATCCTACAAAGATTTCTTCATCCAACTTCTCGTCAAAGGTCTTGAGTCGATTTTTTCCATTATTCAGAACATAACAACGACATCCAAATATGTGAAAATACGAAACTTATGGAGTTTTATTATTCCATACCTGATAGGCTATTTTGTTGTGATGCTTGTTGATGATACAACAGTTTTGTGTGTAGCCTGCTGTATTTGTTGCTTCATCCCAGAACCGCTGCGGCATCTTGCTTGCGGCGATCATGGTTCTTGTAGCTTCCTTGAGCATCCTATTCTTTCGCTCGGCAACACCATTTTGTTGAGGATTCCGGGCTGCTGAGTATTTGTGTTGTATTCCATTTTCCGAACAATATTGCTCTATAAAGCGATTTGTGAATTCAGTACCTCTGTCGGAACGAATGGACACGATACTCAACCCTTTCTCATTCTGAAGTTTTTTTAGGTGCTCTAGCAACTTTGTTGTAGTTTCTTTCTTCTTGCTCAGAAAGATTGTCCAAGAATACCTAGAGTAATCGTCAATAATAACGAGACAATATTTCTTTCCTCCCAAACTTACAAGGTCTACAGGGCCGTAGAGGTCCATGTGTAGCATATCCGTAACCCTATGGGTGGACATGTATGATTTTCTTTTCATGGTGGTTTTGACTTGTTTGCTTTTCTGACAGGGTCCGCAGACGCTGTCTTTCTGAAATGACACATCGGGCAAGCCTCTAACCATTCCCTGTATGGCAAGTTTGTTGATTGTCTTGAAGTTGATGTGAGACATCCTCTTCTGCCATAACCATCTTTGATCTGCAGTGCCTTTGGCGGCAAAACAAGTAATAGTGGAGCTCGTAGGCTTTCGGTAAGCAATATACATATTACCCGACCTGCTTCCTGTGAGAATGATTTCTTTGGTCTTGATGTCCTTCACTCTATAGTGGTATATATAGAATTTCACCAAGAACTGTTTGTCACAGAACTGGATGATGCTAAGTAGATTGTATTGTAGACCTTCAACATACGCTACATCAGTGACTTTGAACTTCCCTACAAGTAGGATTCCCTTCCCTCTTGTTCTTCCTTTGGACTTATCACCGAAGCGCACCTTTGGACCGAGACCTTCTACATAATCTGACAGCTTGCTGATATCTCCTGTCATGTGCCGAGAACATCCGCTGTCAAAGTACTAAATGTCCTTTTCCTTGATATCCTATAAGCATAGTATTTAAGTAGATTTAGGCCCCCTTTGATTGTTGGGTCCATGTATGTTAGTGCCTTTTGGTACCCATATTTGCCTAATAGTAATTGATTTACTGTAGGTTACTTTTGGTCCGGCTTTATGATGTCTACATGGGGCAGGCACGTAGTCGCTATAACTATGATAATCATGCACGTAAAATCTAGGGTTATTATTATTTTTCCAGTACGATTGCCATATCGGAGGTGGTGCCGTTTTCTTAGACCTTACAGCTTGCCTCCGGGGTCTCCAGTTGGATTCCCAGAGCTGTTGATGATACTGTGCGGCGACTTGCTTTCTGGATGGATAACGGGGCCCTTGTATCCAATATCTAGGTGCACTGTACTGTTGAAAGTATTGCGGTGCTTGCCTTTGATACTTAGATACAACCTTCATTCTGAACGGATGTTGGCGCTTTTGATATGCTCTGGGAGCATGCTGTTGATTACATTTTATAGGTCTAGGAGGCTGAGGTTTCCACTGTCTGTGATATTAGCTAGGTGGCGGAATAGCAGCATACGCTTTACGAGGGGTAGCTGTAGCCTTTGCAGGGCTTGGAATTTCTTCAGGTACTGGAATGGATTCCACACCCCTGACGAATACCGTACTAGTTTTTCCCTTATTGGAGAATGAGTTATACCCTAAGCCATTTTTATCATGAGCATGTTGCCCAGTGCTTATAATTTCTTCCATCTGTTTAGATGATTTCTAGAATGATTTCAGGATGGTCTCTAATTCTTGCTTCTCGAGAGTTTTTACCTTGGCTTCGAGTAAAGCAAAATCATTGGTCTTGCTTTCATTATGAGACTTAGCCTCATTTAGATCGTGGGAAAGTTGATGATTGCTTTCCATGAGTTTTCAAATGTAACCTTGCTGTTTTCGCAATCAATAGACACGTTTTTGTAATTATTTTTCAGCAAGTCATTTTCATCTTTTAGCTATAAGTTTGAAATTTGGAGCTGTACATTTTATCGTTTTAACATCTCATGGGCCTTTTGAATGTTTTTTAATTCATTCATCATGTTTACAAAAGTATGTGATGCATTTGTGGGAGTAATCGAATTTGAGCTTACTTCATCATCGCTATCTTCATCGTCCTGAATTTCTTTGTCCATAAAGCACATATATGCTTTATCTTCCATCTCATCATCGAACGAGCCAATGTCAGTGATAGCCTGACGGCACTCCTCAGTCTTGTTGGATGCAGGCGAGGCTTCTGATTCACCAATTAGGGCCTTGAGCTTGTTTTTCCAGTCATATCTTCTTTCATCCTTTTCTTGTTGCTCAACTTCTGGAAACTTTTGCACTTTCAGATGTGGATATTTATTTGCATAATGTCCAGGTTTCCTACAGTTATAGCATAAGTTAGAATCACCGGATGAGGGAGTTTCTGAGTTTACCTTGTGAAAAGGCTTGGGCCTGTATGGAGTCTTTCCAGACTGTTTGATGAACTTTTTGAATTTGTGCATGAGTAGAGCTATTTCATCTTATGAGAGGATGTCATCATCGCTGTCTGTAGTATTATGTGAGGATTTACATGTGCTGGGTGCAGAACTGTGTCTCCTGTCAGATACAACAGCCAGTGCTGTAGTCTTGGCAGGTGACTCTTCGGTCTTTTCTCTCCTGTCAATGTCATACTCAAAAGCTTTGAGGTAAGAGAATAGGTCAAAAGTAGAAATATCATTAAGGTTACAGGATACGCGCATGGTTGTAGTCTTAATGTCCCATCGGGCAGGGAGTGATCTAAAGATTTTTAAATTTTTCCTTTTGGGTACACACTTCACCCAATGCTTCAAGTTCAACGACAATGTCAGTGAATCTGAGGTCAAGCTCCTCAAGTGTTTTGGAAGATTTCATTTCAAAAGATTCAAATTACTGAGTAAGTTTGGAAATTTTCTTTTCTTTCGAGAGCTCAGTACCCTCGCAAATCAGCTTGAGTTTCTCCCAGATTTCCTTAGTTGTCTTACAGCTTTTTATCTTTGAGAACCTGTCTTTGTCGAGAGTGACAAACAACGCATTCTTAGCTACATTATCGAGATTCGCATGCTTGCAATCGTCAGCTGTCCATTGCTCGCGCTCCTTCTCGAGCATTTCAATGTAAGGATTTCCTTTTGTCCTTGCGGCAGAATTAACCTTCATTATCTTTATTGGACCTTCTTGGATGACGAATATCATCTCCTCGTGCATGGCTGCAAGATGAGCCTCCATCCTAATTCTCCAGTCATCAAACTCGTTAACAGAGAACATAGGAACCTTATTTATCATAGAGGTATCCATTTGACAAATAGGCAAGATGGTGAAAATGTGATACGGTTTTCAAAAACTAGTGATTTTTGGATCTGACTCAGTTAAAAGTCGACTAATTCTTTTTAGAATCAACCACTCCGATACCACTTGCTGGCTCCTAAAGTATATAATAAATAGCTTGAATATAGAAACACAGTAAGCTGTACGGGTTTCAAAATTATTTTGCGTAGCGGAAGTTTGTTGTGTGAGTTGTTGTAAATACAACAACTAGGCGTTCTCCTATTTGCTTGGTGCGTATAGGGTTTTACAATGTATACTATCAAATTACAGTAGAATGAAAACAGTAAATACTGAAGTAAATAACACAGTTTAAAATAGTTCGAGGTAAACCCCTCTACGTCCATTGGTCCTCCATACAGGAGTAAAGAGTTTATTAAAACGACTACGTACACAACTACGTGACTTTAGCTAAACCTGTCTCTGTATCGTTCACACATATTGATACATGGACTGTAGCTTTGGGCCGTTCAAACAGGTTGGCTTGAGCTCTTTCTCGACACACTTCTTCTCACACATATTGAAGCTTCCTCTTAAATGTTATTCTTCCCACACAGGTCGGAATATGCAATGATCCTTAATCCACATAGGGCTAATGATAATCTCCACGAATAGGGTAGAACACTTCTCAAACAGCAGCTTTATCATGGATGAACAATAGTTGTATGCTGTGCTGTTTTCGTTGAGGACTTATATATTTCTTTGCTTGGATACTGATGTATGCTCACGAAATATATTTCTTTATAATAGCTAGAATGTCAGTGATCTTGTCAGAGCTTTCGCGATTATAAATAACTTTGATGTATGAGTCCTCTGGCTTGGGGGTATTTATAACCTTGGAAATGTATCCATTATAAATGAATTCGTTGCTGATTAGTCAGATGTTGACGTTTGTTACTTGATTGGTGGCTGCTGAAAGTTTAAATTAAAGTTGATTCCATTTAATGCCTCAGACATCTTTTTTGTCTTTGCATTAAATGCTCTTCAGAGCATTCAGAATTGTCTCTCTCCAGCTGCATTAAATGTTGTCTTATCAGCAATAAATGCTGCTTTAACTGTGAATACTTTATGAATAAATAATGTTTATCTCACAACGGTTTAAAGCCTTTTTATATTCAGTCCTGTTGGATGTGTTTTACTTTTCTTAAGTAAAACACCTTCAGCCTGTATGCTGTATCCAACATATGACGTCTCTTTGCTGTATGAGGAAGGTCATATAGGATAGACTATCGAAGAACTCTTTGTTGTATGTTGGTGCTGTATGACGAGTTCTAACAGCTTCCATACTTGACAATTTTCTGAATTCTATAAGACTACTTGCTGTATGTTGGCAATTATCAAAACAGGAATGTTTATCCCAACAATTTCTCCTTTTTTGATAATGTCAAAACTCTTCTATAGATGACTTCATCTGGGTCCAGATAGGCAGTCTTCGAGTCTTCTGTCCGAATGATCTGATCTTCAATACTTAGTCTACAAATATGAACTGCTCGCAGGCAAGTTAAAATGAATGAAAAATCCTACATGACTGTGTATTACACTTAAACTTATGATTGATGCGTAGGCACAATCTTACAGTGTGGTCTAGGTTGACTACAACTTAACCTATGAACTATTCGCAGACAAGTTCTTACAGCTTTAAGACTTAACAAGTTTATACTTGTTCAAATATTGCAAAAGCTTCGTAAACAAACAGCAAAACAGTAAGTTTAGATTACGAGCTGTAATCTTTCGAGAGATAAATTTTATTGATAATCAGAAAGGATTACAATGCTTAAAAAATTCAAATACACAAACTGTGATGATAAACCTACAGGAGAAAACAAAATACATTGATATATTTATCCCAACATATTTTCTATCATATTTGGCAGGAGCGCAATCGTAGACTATTTCGTGGTGAAAGCTATTCGGGTAATGCCTTAGTGACTCTCATTCATGTGGTGGTTAGGTATCAATTGCTGCTGGTTGAAGGCGGTAATGAGGATAAGGTTGCTGACTTTTGCTTACGGTGGCAGAGCTTCAAAAATTTCGGGTATGGATCGTATTCCGTGGGTTTCTATATGCGAGTGAGGCATCATTTTGCGTGGTTTCATCTTTTATTTTACTAAGACATTTTCAGATTATATAGTTTTGGTGATTTTTTTCTTTCTGGTGGTTAGGAGTTTGTTCTGACTATTGGAGTAGTATTGGATTGCTTGGAGCTCTCTACGATAGCCACTTGAGCCTTTTCTTATGTGCAGGGTGGACTTGCTTAGACTGGGAGTCCCATGTCGACTAGGTGTTCAGATTTTACATTAATATATTTGTTAGGAGTTCGTCTTTGTTGCTACCCAAAATATTATTCGGAGATAGATATTGCTGGAATGGATGGATAGCAAACAAAGTGCGAGAACACTTCCGGGGGAAAAGTAAATAACACAAGATTTGTCGGGGTTGTTAGTCCCGGGCTTGAATGCTCTCGGGAGATATTATTAATACGAATACTTTGGAGTACAAATATTAATGTTAGAGTACAATTACAATGAGTGTAAAGACCCTAGTTATCTTAGCTAGTGAGCGTGAAGATTGCCGGAAGAACCAGATATGATGCTCTGTGAGTTCTTGTAACAACGATGGGATGCTGTGACGACTGTGAGAAATCGACAGTCTCTCACAGTGTGTATTAGCTGTATGTTTGGGCTCCTGGACTCGCAAGTCTCTTCGAATCTGTGCTGTGGAGACTTCTTTCCTCTGCCGACCGTCTTCTGGTTGAGTGGTGCTGAGAGAGAAATCCTGAGGTAGATCCAAGAGAGGAAGTCGAGAGCCTGACTATGTGTATGTATTGGAGCATTTTCTCTGGACTGAATGGAGAACCTTTTCGGAATGATTTTCCAACCTTTCTCCAGTTGATGGAGGTTCTCTATTTATAGCACTTGGAGTTGCTGGGCGATCTCCTTTGCTGTATTGTAATAAGCGGGCGATCGTCTTTAGCACATGGGCTGGTCTCCTTTAAAGTCTGCAGGAGTTGCTGGCAGCCAGCTGTGCTGTCCAATGAGAAGTCTGCATGCGTCTGAGTCGCTGTCACGGGCGGTCCCACCTTGTACCTTTCGGCCGGTTTGTCGGTAGGTGATAAGGTGGTGACAGGCTGTGGTCAATGATCCATGAAATGCGGCGCCTGTCGCGGATCTGCACATGGGCGCTGCTTTGAGATCCAGTCTTCGTAGACTTTGACGAACGAAGGTCTCTGTTCGTGGTACAGGACGGTCATCCTAAGTCGGGCACCAGAGTCGATCGCTAGGTGCCAAAGGGCGATCGTCTTGAGATTCGATCGCTAAATACTCGAAGGTGGACTGTTATCTTCGTTTAGGCAAGTTTGCCATAGCTTATTCGGTCGTGGACTCGGTCGCTCGGCACTTATTTCGATCGCCGCCGAGTTGTATAAATCGCCGCACAACAGTCTTCTTTCCCAATAGTAAATATACATACAAGTATGATTCCGTGTATCATATCCATATTTTGCAGATTTACTTGGGGATATGGTAAGTGATTTTGTAAAGTGATTTTTTTACAATATCCTATGGGTGAGAAATTGATCATTGGTGGTGACCTCAATGGACATGTCGGTGTTAGCAGAGATGGCTTTGAGAGCATTCATGGTGGCTTTGGTTTTGGGGAGAGGAATGAAGCAGGAAATGGTATATTGGATTTCGCATTAGCTCATGACTTGGGTATTATGAACACTTGGTTCGAGAAAAGGGACTCTCATTTGGTGACATATAGAAACGGAGGTAATGCAAGTCAGATTGATTTCTTTTTAGTAAGGAATGTTTGGAGGAAAAGTTTTACTAATTGCAAGGTGATACCCGGTGAGAGTGCTGCAACACAGCATAGGGTTGTGGTGCTTGACTTTCGAGGTAAGAGGCACTTAAGAAAGAGAAGACCACAAGTTGACCCTCGAATTAAGTGGTGGAAGCTCCAAGGGGAGAGTCGACATACTTTTGTGGCTAAGATTGCTGATAGTGATATTTGGTCTGATTGCACGGAGATGGATATAGATTCTATGTGGAACTTGTTGGAGCATAACATAAAGGAAGTTGCAAAAGAAGTCCTAGGAGAATCTAAAGGAAACAGACCATCAAGTAAGGACACATCTTGGTGGAATGATGAAGTTAAGCAAGCGATAAAGACCAAACGTGAATGTTATAAGGTACTGGGTAAATGCTCGAGCGATGAGAATTATGAGAAGTAACAAGAAAGCTCGAACAGAAGCTAAAAAGACAGTGCGAAATGTCCGATCTAAGGTCAATCAAGAATTATATGCAAGATTAGATACTAAAGAAGGGGAAAAAGATATCTATAAACTTGCTCGAATGAGAGAGAAGAAGACGCGAGATATTGGAAAAGTTAAATATGTAAAAGATACTGACCAAAAAGTTTTGGTTCAAGATAAAGACATAAAAGAGAGATGGAGGTCATACTTTGATACCCTATTCAATGGCCATCAAGAACAAGATATTGGGAATTTAAACATCCCCTCAAGTATGGTTAACCGAGATTTTAAGAGAAGAATTCAAAAGGGTGAAGTGACAATTGCATTGAAGAAGATGGGGTCAAAGAAAGCAGAAGGACCAGATGGTATACCTATTGAAGTTTGGAGGTGTTTGGGGGAGAGAGGGATCGAATGGGTAACTATGCTTTTCAATAAGATTTGGAGAAGCAATAAGATGCCATCAGCATGGAGGAAAAGTATTCTCGTCCCTTTGTATAAGAACAAAGGTGATGTTCAAGATTGTTCTAATTATCGCGGAATTAAACTAATGAGTCATACCATGAAGTTGTGGGAACGAGTGATTGAACAAAGGATCAGGAAATGTGTGAAGATAACAGAAAATCAGTTTGGTTTATGCCTGGAAGATCGACCATGAAAGCAATTTATCTTATCCGGCAGTTGATGGAACATTATCGAGATAAAAAGAAAGACATGCATATGTTTTTTATTGATTTAGAGAAGGCATATGATAAAGTACCAAGAGAAGTACTTTGGTGGGCCTTAGCAAAGAAGGGTGTATCGCGGAAATATATTGACATTATAAAGGACATGTATGAGGGAGCTAGTACAAGTGTACGTACTAATGTTGGGAGGACAGAAGAATTCCCTATTACGATTGGGGTGCATCAAGGATCTGCTCTTAGTCCTTTTCTCTTTGCCATAGTCATGGACGAATTGACAAGAGAAATTCAAAATGACGTTCCGTGGTATATGATGTTCGCAGATGATATTGTGTTGATTGATGAAACGAAGGTTGGAGTGCAACAGAAATTGAAACTTTGGAGGGATACTTTAGAAGCTCGAGGCCTTAGGCTGAGCAGAAGTAAGACTGAATATATGGAATGTAGGTTTAGCGAAAACAGTGATAGAGAGGCGGGGATGATCACATTTGATGGGAAAGTTGTTCATGGATCCACTTTCTTTCGGTATCTTGGATCTATTATCCAAAAGGATGGAGAGCTAGATGGCGATGTGGCTCACAGAATAAAGGCAGGGTGGTTGAAGTGGAAGAGTGCCACAGGGGTTTTATGTGACCCTGGCATGCCTCATAGATTAAAGGGTAAATTTTACCGCACGACAATTAGGCCTGCGCTGTTATATGGCACCGAGTGTTGGGCTGTAAAACAGTGTCATGTTCAAAAGATGAATGTGGCAGAGATGCGTATGCTACGATGGATGTGTGGTCATACAAAAAATGATCGGCTCAGAAATGAGGTGATTAGAGAGAAGGTAAGAGTTGCGTCTATAGAAGACAAGATGATGGAGAATCGATTACGATGGTTTGGTCATGTGAGAAGAAGACCTATTGATGCCCCAGTGAGGAGGCTAGAAAGTTGGGGAACAAGTAATGTTGTGAAAGGTAGAGGAAGACTCAAGAAAACTTGGATAAAGATGATTGAAAATGATATGCGGTTTCTTGGAATTGGAGAAAATATGGCGATGGAGAGGCAAATGTGGCGGGAAAGAATACGGATGGTGGATGAAGTCTGATTTTTTTTTTTAATTTCTATTTTCTTTTATTTCATGTTATTTTTTAATTTATTTTTCAGGATTTTTCAATTTTTTTTTAACATTCATTCTCTTTTTTGTATTTGCTTTTTTCTCTACTTTTTCCCTCTTTTTTCCTTTTATGTTATTTATATAACGATTATTAACGGTTTCAAAGTTTGATTCATGTTAGCCGACCCCAAATCATTTTGGGACTAAGGCTTAAATATTGTTGTTGTCAATTTTGACATTGATTTTCTTTCTAAATTAGAATAAATTCAAACAATAACCCGACAAGAGAGGTCAATACAATTTGTTGTCACAGCTTGTTGTCCGCTCAATACATATATATTTATGTACTGTTTCATAACAATTGAAGTACAATATCTTGAGCTAAATCCTTCAATCGGGCAAGAGATCGTTTCAGTAGCTCTTCTCGGTTGCTCAACTCTGCTCCTTGTCCATTCTGCTTTCTGAGGAGCTCCAGAAGATCGAAAAGTAATTGGTTTAATTGGAAAGCCCGGTTGACTTCAATCTTTTTCCGGAAAGAAATAAAGCAATCGCATCAGAATTAGACAACCGACATAGGGGTTTTGCCTCTATCGTAGATAGTGAAACCCTCTCCCACTTTCCTTTCTTTGGGGTTTCCGAATGGTCAGAAGCTCCTCCAGAGGACTAAACTATGACAATTGACGAAATATGGGGGGCACCCTGGAATCCAAAATAACGAAAGCTGTTTCAAAGAAAGCTGTTTTTCTGGATTTCAATTAAGCTCGACCGGAATTTGCACGAGAGCACTCACTCTTTAGGTTTTCATTACCGCTGCTTGAGTACTCGTAGCTGGCTGTACATGCATCTGCAAGGCCTTCCTCCAAACTTGAAACAAAACCATCAGTAGGAGGGATTGGCTTGGTAGTTGAGTGTTATTTGGCAGAAGGAAGTTCACACACACCTATAAATAAGAAAAGTGATCCACTAAGAAATGAATGATGTTGTTCTTTCGCTTAGCCCAACTGCCCAAGAGTAGAAGCAGGTGCAGCAACCAAGGAAGGAATGAAGAAGATTCCAATGAGAGAAATGTTAGGGTTGTATACATAAAATCACACTTTATGATTTTATTACCCGGTCTTTATCTATTAGAATATTTAATTCATTTATCACATGTTTTGCATATTTATTCACGTTATGGTTATGCAAATTTAGTCTAAATTACTTTATATTGTAGATAATATGGTGTGTCGTGTCACACAGAAGATCACATTATCGGTTCCTTATATAGTAATATTTAGTTCACAACCTATATAACATTAGACCGTTATGTGAGAGGTTGTAGTATATACTTGAGATTGGTTGGTCTTGACCATTAGCATATATTAGTGTATTCGCTATACGTTGAACAGGATCGAGGTGAGATAGATTCTTCTGTACTGACTATAAGAAGAACGTACATCTCGGACAATTATTATTTCTTAATTCTAGTGATTAATATTTAATTATATATATTTAATATTTATTGCTTTGATTTATCATGGGTGACAGCCACAATGATTTACTCAATATGCTCGATATTTTGGGCAACATTATTATTTATATGATAATTAATATTATAGCTAGAAATCATGTCCCGGCCTGTCGGGTTGATCATGTCCCTTGAGGCACTCGAAAGGATTATTATATTAAACCCTGCAGGTGGAATTAATTTTCCGATATAATAATAAAGGTCAAGTGGTATACTCATGTATAACACATTAATTAATTAAAAGCTGTCACTAGCTTAAATTAATTAATGGATATGGAATATCTTAAACACGGGAAATAATTAATTCAAAAAGAGCCCAATTTCGTAATTTGGGATTTTGGTAGAAAGTGCAATATCAACCTTTTAGTGGACTAAGTTGATATTTAATAGAGTCATTATATTAGGAAAAGTTATAATATAGGAAGATGACATCTATTAAGAGTCCTTACCATACCCTTTTTAAGGTCCCTAGAGTAGCCCAAAACACCTATAAATAAGAGGCATGGGGTGGCCGATTTTCTTAACTAAACTTGAGCCAAAATTTTTGATTTTTTTTTTGTGTGTGTTTAATTGTGGATCTTGACTTGTGTCTTGGATTCCATAATTTAGTTAAAACAATATTTTTCTAAAATACCATAAATATTCAAGAAAAATAGAGAGAAAATCGAAAGGAATTTTGGAAGAATATTTCGGTCGATCCCTGTTGCTGTCTAAGTAGTCCGGTAGATTATTGCCCACACGATATCCGGATAATAGGCGGGATATACTCTAGAAGACTTTGAGGTAGAAATACAAGTAGATCAAGGAAGAATACAACGAGGTGTTCGATCGATCCAAAAGAATTTTCTACCACTTCGCGTCAAAAGTATTAATTACCAACTCCCATGCGTAAATATATTTATTTGATTGTTTATTAATCTGTTTAGTTAATTAATTGACAAGCCTAAATAGATCCGTTTTTTATGTTGGTTAGTTTATAAAACCTTTCATAAAATATTTTCACCAACTAGCTTCCGCTGCGTTGTATATTCCAACAATTGCCAGAGCCAGGTTTTTAGGTTCTATTCAATTTAATTAATTTGGTGATTAATATGCTAGCAATTAAATATTCATATAGTATGATTTTTGGAATATTTTGCTAGAATTTGTCTTGCAGGAGAATATGATTCAATTATCATGGCTATGTGATATTTTTTATTTATTTACGTGTTTTTGGTAATTTGGCCCGGTTTTGAGACATGTAAGTTTTTCTCGTGAGAAAATCCACGGGTAGAATATGATTTATTTTTCTTGAAATTTGCTGTAAATTCGATGTATTTTATTTCGAATAAAATTGTAATCGAATTGGAACACACAAAGTACGAAAGAGAAAGAAGTCCAGCGCGAAGAGGAGTCCCGATCGGACGAACCGACCGAGACCAGCAGGCTGCCGATCGGGATTCGGCCAGAAGCTGTCTCGGCCGAACTGGATGCAGTTGCGCTCGCCCAATAGCGGGTCGGGCAGTCGGGCAGCGGGTCAAGTTGTTCCGATTCGGGTCGTTCGATTCGTTTTTCCGCGATATGCTTCAAGTAGTGGGAGCAAACGAGCCGAAGATTTTCTCGTTATTCAAAACGAGTAATAAAAGCCATGATAATTGGATTTAATTATCCAATTTTTTTATTTTGTTGGTTTTTATTGTTTTGATGTATGGCATGTATGGATGTATGCGTGATATGTTTCCTTGCAGGTTAGGACGATAAAATTAAAAACTTTATTTTTTTTCAAAATAACTAAGTGATTTCAAATTGATTTTTCAAATGTCTGAAGTGACCTCAGTAAGGGATCATGTTCTTAAAATGATGTCTCATTTGAATGAACTGAGCATACTGGGGGCCACTATCGATGCGGAGTCGCATGTCGATATTATCTTCGGTAGTTTACCAAGAAGCTTTGAGCAGTTCCACCTCAACTACAATATGAATCGTAGGACTTACACATTGGCGGAACTTCTGACAGAGCTTCAGTCTGCCGAAGGTCTCTTCAAACAAGGTTATCATCAAATTCTTGCGGCAACCGGTGCTGCTTTTTCAAAACCCAAATGGGTAAAGAAGAAAAGGCAGGTTGGCCAGAAGCAAGTGGCAACCTTCAAAGCTAAGGGCAAGGCTCCTCAGACAAAGGCTCTTCAGTCGGAAGTGAACAAAAAGCCGAATGGTAAGTGCTTCAATTGCGGTCTGAAAGGGCATTTCAAGAGTGACTACCCTAAGAAAGGTACGTCTCATGCACTAGTAGTCAAAACATATTTGGCTGCCTGTTCTATCACTTTGTGGATAGTGGATTCGGGCTCCACTGATCATGTTTGTTATCACTCGCAGGGGTTCCAACTAACCAAGGTACTTAGTGCGAATGAGATTACTATTAGCTGGGGCGACTAGTCTAGGCTGAAGGCTGTTGCAGTGGGAGTCGTGCAGTTAAAAGTTGACGATTGAATTTTAGTTCTAAATAATGTATTATTGGTACCCGATTTTATATTGAATTTAATTTCAGTTTCTAAATTGCGTTGCGAAGGATATTCAGTTTCTTTTGAAGATAATGCAATCATTAAAAGAAATCACTATAAGAATAAACGTCAAAGACTTCGGATAATATATGAAGTAAAAACATTATAATTACCGAAGTCTATGTTCGTGTAGTAAAAGGTATACTTTAGACTTCGCTTTTTATGCGAAGTCTAATATCCTAATAACCGAAGTCTATCTCGGTTTTTTTTTCTAATTATGATCCAAATATGGGGGTAAGTGAAGTAAAAGAATATCTTTAGCTTCGGTTATTTTATAATTGGCGTAGTAAATAAAGAACTTTTTACTTCAGTTATTGTATAGTATATATTAGTATTTTTTGCAGTAATATATATTAATATTTCATATTTCAATTTAAATTTATTGCCAAAATCTACATTCAACTATAACTAACCATCAACCACAAGAACTCAATAATATAAGAACCAACAATTTCATATCATCCCATCTTAAAATAAAATAACATGCGTTCCAACCAATTTATAACCAGATACATATCATAACAAAAACAAAGAATGTGTAATAAGATTCTATCTATTTCATCATGAACACCACAAATAGGACAAAAAGGATTAAAAAAGATCATATACTTCAAAACGACAGAGTTTCTCTTTAGCACATCATTGCTTTTCATCATACGATCATACTTCTTATTTATGAAATCATCTTCTCATCAACTTTCTTCTTCAAATCTTAAACATCGGCACATGAAGCAAACAAATCCACATAATCTCTTTGTTGTTGGTTTAACAAATCTTCTTCCCCAATAAAGAAATTACAAGGTTTTGCCTGAAAGCCACAATTATATTACCAACTAAAACATATTAGCATAATGTGTCATAACACACATACTACAACATTATCAAACAGTCAAAAATAATTTCTACAAAGTGTAACAACAAGAAAAAAGATTTTAGTTGGTAAGGAAAAAAGATCATAAGCAACTCACATCAGCCTGGTATTGGAGATCCTTCTTCAGTTTTCCACTTATATGATCCCACACCTAAAGAGCACCAAGATTATCAAGCGATACTTTAAACCAGATGGAATCACAAAATCAGATACTTAATAAGTAACCTCAACAAATCCATCAACTGTACAAGAAACAAAAAATTGCCCATCCGGAGATAACCGAGGGATGACTGTTCTTCCGAAACTGCAGTCAATAAGCATCAATAAAAAATATGTCTCGGAGGTTTTCATCACATATATGGTAATAGGACGAAAAGATCGAGAATAACACAACTGTTTAGATGTAAATTCTGTTTCCATAATGGTAAAAGGCATACTATCAAGCCAGTGATAACATAAGAAAAGATACAATGAAAGATTCTTCCCATGGTTGAACATGTTCATTAATTTCAAATACTACATATAGTACAGGATAGGTGTACAAATACTGCATATAGAAAATACTGCATATAGAAAATAACAAAGCCTAAATAAATAAAATGTGAAGGCCGAAATTCCAACCACAAAAAAAAAAACTTGCAAAAGGAAATCAAACACTTTATGAGCATGACATGAGTGCATAAAAAAATCACACACAGCAAAGTTGTTCAACAAAAACATCATATACCTTTATAGTGTGTCCAATTGTTGTCGGGTACATATCTTCTACATCTTGTTTCATAGCTGCTGTGCCTCTGAACAAATCAAATTGTGTTCCAGCAGGAAGTAAACCTGGTCACAAAAAAATTGAGGTCAGAACTCATAAATGTCTAACAGGTTCCACAAAGTTGACCAGAATAACGGTAGAAACATCAGAAATCCTTATGATAGGCGTTCTATAAAATATGGTGACATGTTAAGCAGATATTTCCAAGGAAAAAGAATGATATGCACGCTTGAAATATCCAAGACCACAAGTACTCATTTAGACTAGTGACCATCCCATTGGTTTCTTATGGTACTATCCCGGAAAAACAACAAATATCAGTAACTAGGTTTCTTATGGTACTATCCCGGAAATGATATTTTTTAGATTTCAAACTTAGTTTTAATACTGAAAAAAATAAATATCAGTAACTAGGTCTCTTATGGTACTATCCCGGAAATGATATTTTTTAGATTTCAAACTTAGTTTTAATACTGAAAAATATTGTTGTCGGATCGTCTTATACAGTCAAACCAATAGCAGTGGAAGTGTACATCTAAGGATATGTATCCAAAAGACAATAAATTGGTATTGTTTGATAAACCTATATACCAAATTGAAACTAAACCGACGAACTTTTTTTAGGAATAAAATAAAAAAACAGTCTTGAGTTTTAAAATATTTAAAGTGCTAACAATCCTAAACGTTAATAAGTATATCAACTGAGACTACTCGCTCTAGGCATAAAACGAGGAGTTTATATATAACACGACGCAGACGTTCCAAAAGAGAAGTCGTGATAACCTTAAAATGTGTAAACATGATCTAAGAATGCATATTCATATAGAATGTACAAAAGTTGCTAACGTGACAGCTCCAACAATGTATAAGGCAAAAATAGTCAAGATACTCGGTAATCAACCTCCACCTGCCTACTTATTATACCTTGGCCCTTTGCCTTAATTCGTTCAGCTCATTCTCGATTTCAGTATCCCAAAACTTTAAGCTCGTAACCGGAGTTCTTCCTGGTGGAAGCTCTCCCTTCTCGGAGGATGATCACCAGCAGACCAAGAAAACAAAGGAGAAGGCATTAGTTCATAGTCATATGAATTTACTCGAAGAATTCTGAATATACACCCAAACTCAAGATACAGTTATATGCAGATTGTAAGGCCAAGGTTTCAGTCACTAGGGGAGCACAAGATTAAAAAATACAGGCCTCAAGGGGGTTAGATCAAGAAGATAATCGTGATTTTGAAAGATAACCGAGTTTTTTTTATTATTCATTTATGTCGAACTTCGGGATTATTTTTGGTAGTTATTCCTTTAAAATAAGAATAAAAAAACAACTTACAGGTGCCTTGGTGTTTCCAGATAGTTGTTTCTTCAAGTCGGCCAGGTCATCATCAACTGAAGAAGTCTCGAGCATAGCAAACTGCAAAAGTGGGAAATCAGATCACAAACTTATATCTTATAAAGCCAAGTAAACTATCTCGACATAAGGGAACATATCTTTTAGGCAGTATATTCTAAATTCACCAGTCGCAGAGAACATATCGACCTCAAGTGAACAAATATTTTAACAAAAATCAGTGAACTCAAGTGACGGTACAATTATAGACTGTTTCGGAAACCCAGTGTGGAAATCTCTTTTAAGCCTGCAAAGCACTTCAATATAGGCATCAGGGAAGGCAAGCCGCCAAGACAAATCATCAATACCTTACGCTTCCCAACACACTTTCAAACCAACATAAACTTAGCACCAACAGTAGTAATATCAACAAAATTACAATCACTAATTACTTTAAGCAATGCAACAGCCCTAGATTGATAAAAATTGCCACCCTTTTGCTCACTAGCTAAAATAATTTTATTAAAGTCACCAATAGCCATCCACGGACTATCAATACTATTACTCAGGGAAATAAGATGATGCCATAGTTCCAATCTCTTCGTATAAATAGGGCTAGCATACATACCTGTGAGAAACCAAGAAACTTTGCCTATAGATAACTTGAGGGTGATTGAATCGTGGAATATGTCTACCGCCGAAGTGACCATGTTACTGCCATTATGCTTTAGAATCCAAAGTCCTCCTAATTGACCTCTAGCTTCAACCACTTCCACCTTGTTGTAGCCCACCCGAGTCCAAAACATAGTAGTTTTTCCAATTGAAGGGGGTTTCCTGCACAAACTCAACATCACCATCTTAGCGAGACTCAGGTTGAGAATCATTGCTGGAATCACCCAGTTCTTCATCACCATCGTCATCCATTGAAAGCCGAGAGATCCTCTCCCCATTTGCGTTAGTCGCTGTAGCAGGGGGTTGATTGCGTGGGTCGTTGGATGCTCCAAGTTGCTGACCCATACCATGAGGAATGGTTATAGTAGGCTAACAACAAATCCAACACAAATAATAAATTTTGAGATAGAAAAGTAGATATGAGATAAGAATATCAAAACTAACATTAAAAGAAACCCTACAATCGAAGTACCTGTCAATGAATCGCCGGAGAAACAGGGCTTGGCACCAGGGTTCTTGTCAATGAATCGCCGGGGAAAACCAGATCCGCTGCCGATGAGTGCTTGAACTTCTATTGGTTGCTCAGCAGCAGGTAGTCATCGGCGAGTTGGGTTTTGCAGAAAATGAGAGGACGGTGGCAAAGCTTGTCGCAGAGAGAAAGAGAAAGAGAAAGGAGGGTTGGCGATGTTCGGGGTGTGCGATTCCAGATCTGCACGGTGGTGGCTGGAATTGCCCCTCATTCTCTCTCTCTCTCTCTCTCTCTCTCTCTCTCTCTCTCTCTTTTAGTCTCTCTCTGTCGGTCGAGTTTTGGAGGAAATGTGGAGAAGCCAAATTTTAATTATGTTTTTAGTTGAAGTTAGAAAATATTAATTCGGTCAAAACACATACACTTCGCTTTTGTAAAAATATTCTGATAAAAAATAAAATTTCACACTTGTAACTTCACTAATTATCAAATTAGTGAAGTCTTTATATCTTAAAATTCTCAACTAGTTTCTGTTTTTTAGTATGGTACCATTTACTGAAGTCTACGTAGGTGTTTTACTTCAGCAAATTGAAAAGCGAAGTTGTTTTTTGGTTTTTACTTCACTAATATACATAACTGAAGTAAATTGTACCGAAGTCTTTGATGTTTATTCTACTAGTGAATGGTGAATATGTTTGCGGGAGTACTTATAATAAAGAAATTTATATCATTAATGCTGCACCAGCTCCCTTGCATAATTATAAATCGCTTAAATTTTTTGACTAATCCTAATAAAAGAAAAGAACCTTCGAGCATAAATCAAATATATTTGTGGCATTTACGATTGGGTCATATTAACCTTAGAAGGATTCGAAGATTGGTAAGCAATGGCCCATTGGATTTGTTAGGGTTGTATACATCAAAGCATATTTTATGCTTGTATTACCTAATTTCCCGGTCTTTATCTATGAGAATATTTAATTCATTTATCACATGTTTTGCATATTTATTCACGCTATGGTTATGCAAATGTAGTCTAAATTACTTTATATTGTAGATAATGTGGTGTGTCGTGTCACACAGAATATCACAATATCGGTTCCTTATATAGTAATATTTAGTTCATAACCTATATAACATTAGACCGTTATGTGAGAGGTTGTAGTATATGTTTGAGATTGGTTGGTCTTGACCATTAACATTTATTAGCCTATTCGCTATATGTTGAACAGGATCGAGGTGAGATAGATTCTTCTGTACTCACTATAAGAAGAACATACATTTTGGACAATTATTATTTCTTAATTCTAGTGATTAATATTTAATTATATATATTTAATATTTATTGCTTTGATTTATCATGAGTGAGAGCCACAATAATTGCCTCAATATGCTCGATATTTTGGGCAATATTATTATTTATATGATAATTAATATTATAGCTAGAAATCGTGTCCCGATTTTCTTAACTAAATTTGAGCCAAATTTTTTGATTTTTTTTTGTATGTGTTTAATTGTGGATCTTGACTTGTGTCTTGGATTCCATAATTTAGTTAACACAATATTTTTCTAAAATACCACAAATATTCAAGAAAAATAGAGAGAAAATCGAAAGGAATTTTGGAAGAATATTTCGGCCGATCCCTGTTGCTGTCCAAGTAGTCCGGTAGATTATTGCCCACACGACATCCGGATAATAGGCGGGATATACTCTAGAAGACTTTGAGGTAGAAATACAAGTAGATCAAGGAAGAATAAAGGAGGTGTTCGATCAATCCAAAAGAATTTTCTACCACTTCGCGTCAAAAGTATTAATTACCAACTCTCATGTGTAAATATATCTATTTGATTGTTTATTAATATGTTTAGTTAATTAATTGACAAGCCTAAATAGATCCGGTTTTTATGTTGGTTAGTTTATAAAACCTTTCATAAAATATTTTCACCAACTAGCTTCCGCTGCATTTTAAATTCCAACAATTGCCAGAGCCAGGTTTTTAGGTTCTGTTCAATTTAATTAATTTGGTGATTAATATGCTAGCAATTAAATATTCATATAGTATGATTTTTGGAATATTTTGCTAGAATTTGTCTTGCAGGAGAATATGATCCAATTATCATGGCTCTGTGATATTTTTTATTTATTTATGGGTTTTTGGTAATTTGGCTTGGTTTTGACGCATGTATAAGTTTTTCCCGTGAGAAAATCCACGGGTAGAATAGGATTTATTTTTCTTGTAATTTGCTGTAAATTCGATGTATTTTATTTCGAATAAAATTATAATCGAATTGGAACACGCAAAGTACGAAAGAGAAAGAAGTCCAGTGCGAAGAGGAGTCCCGATCGGACGAACCGACCGAGACCAGCAGGCTGTCGGTCGGGACTCGGCCAGAAGCTATCTCGGCCGGCCAGATCTGTGCCTTGCGCTCGGACAAGGCTCGGGTCGGGCAATGGGCGGCAGTCGAAGCGATCCGGCGGCCTTGATTGAGCGTGAGCGGCCAGTCGGGCGTGAGCGGCGAGTCGGGCGGCGGCTGGTCAAGTTGTCCGGATTTGGGTCGTTCGATTCGTTTTTCCGCAAGATGCTTGAAGCAGTGAGAGCAAATGAGCCGAAGATTTTCTCGTTATTCAAAATGAGGAATAAAAGCCATGATAATTGGATTTAATTATCCAATTTTTTTATATTGTTGGTTTTTATTGTTTGGATGTATGGCATGAATGGATGTATGCGTGATATGTTTCTCTGCATGTTAGGACGAGAAAATTAAAAACCTTATTTTTTCAAAATAACTAAGTGATTTTAAATTGATTTTTCAAAATCAAATTGGCCTCCATAATTAGTTTAAATTGTGAAATAATTAGCATGCGCGTTGATATTAGTGTCTTCCTCCACATCGGATGTCCTAATTATTGGCTCACTAGTTTTAAACTTCAAATTTGATAACAAAAAGGTGAATATTATTTTTTATGATAGGACCTCTCATCTGTAGGACTATTATCATTAAATGATATTCTAAGGTTTGTTAAATTATGGTGTTCACTTAGGTGTATTGATTAATAAGCTCCCCATCAAAGTCTATGTTAATTAAATACATGGCAAAGAGGAACCAACTATTAATTTTACTTGTCAAAACGCATCTTGGCTAGATAGTAAAATTAAAGACGTTAAAATCTACTTGAAAATGTATGTGTAAACGTCCACACTATCGTGGCTTGCATGTGCGGGTTTTCAAGGTGTTGTTGATTGCATATATATTGTGTTTTAAGGTTTTTCAATATATTATGCGTCGAATTATGTGATGAATGGTGTTTTTAATTTTATTCTCAGATGTCTTTCAATCCACTAGCTATTATTCTCAAAGAAAACAAACTTGATGGCACTAACTTAGCCGACTGGAAAAGAATTCTTGATATTGTCTTGACTGCCAAAGGGCATAAATTTATTTTAACTGAGGAGAGCCCTTTGGAACTAGAAACGGATGCCACTCCTGAAGAGTTGGCTGAATTACGGAAATGGAAAAAGTCTGATGAGATGGCTCACTTACATTTTGGCTTCACTGACAAATGTATTGCAACATCAGCATCAGACAATGGGCTCAGCCGCGAAAATGATGAAAATCTCACTGAGATGTTTGGTCATCAGAACCGGGCGGCTAGGCAAAATGCAAAAAGGGTTTTGATGACAACCCAAATGTCTGAAGGGACCCAGTAAGGGATCATGTTCTTAAAATGATGTCTCATTTGAACGAACTGAGCATACTGGGGGCTACTATCGATGCGGAGTCGCAAGTCGATATTATCTTCGGTAGTTTACCAAGAAGTTTTGAGCAGTTCCGCCACAAATACAATATGAATCGTAGGACTTACACATTGGCGGAACTTCTGACAGAGCTTCAGTCTGCCGAAGGTTTCTTCAAACAAGGTTATCATCAAATTCTTGCGGCAACCAGTGCTGCTTCTTCAAAACCCAAATGAAGAAAGAAGAAAAAGCAGGTTGGCCAGAAGCAAGTGGCAACTTTGAAAGCTAAGGGCAAGGCTCCTCAGTCAAAGGCTCCTCAGTCCGAAGTGAACAAAAAGCCGAAGGGTAAGTGCTTCAATTGCGGTCTGAAAGGGCATTTCAAGAGTGGCTGCCCTAAGAAAGGTACGTCTCATGCACTAGTAGTCAAAACATGTTTGGCTGCATGTTCTATCACTTTGTGGATAGTGGATTCGGGCTCCACTGATCATGTTTGTTATCACTCGCAGGGGTTCCAAGTAACCAAGGTACTTAGTGCGGATGGGATTACTATTAGCTGGGGCGACTAGTCCAGGCTGAAGGCTGTTGCAGTGGAAGTCGTGCAGTTAAAAGTTGATGATAGGATTTTAGTTCTAAATAATGTATTATTGGTACCAGATTTTAGACTGAATTTAATTTCAGTTTCTAAATTGCTTCGTTATGGATATTCAGTTTCTTTTGAAGATAATGCAATCATTAAAAGAAATGGTGAATATGTTTGTGAGAGTACTTATATTGAAGAACTTTATATCATTAATGCTGCACCAGCTCTCTTGCATAATTATAAATCGCTTAATTCTTTGACTAATCCTAATAAAAGAAAAGAACCTTCGAGCATAAATCAAACATATTTGTGGCATTTGCGATTGGGTCATATTAACCTTAGAAGGATTAAAAGATTGGTAAGCGATGACCCATTGGATTAGCTCCAAGTTGAGTCATTTCCAACCTGTGAATCCTGTCTAGAAGGTAAAATGACTAAAAGGTCTTTCCAAAGCAAAGGAAATCGTGCACAAAATGTATTGGAATTAGTACACACCGATGTATGTGGTCCAATGAACATCCAGGCTAAAGATGGTTTCGAAAACTTCATCACGTTTATAGATGATTACTCGAGATATGGATACATCTATTTGATGCGACGTAAGTCTGAATATTTTGATAAGTTCAAAGAATTCAAGGCTAAAACGGAGAAGCGTCATGGACAGAGTATCAAGTCACTACGATCTGATCATGGTGGCGAATACCTTAGTGGAGAGTTTTTGGATTTCTTGGCACATGATGGGATTACTTCCCAGATCACAGCGCCTGGTACACCACAACAAAATGGTGTTGCTGAACGAAGGAATCGTACTTTATTAGAGATGGTTAGGTCAATGATGAGTTATTCTGATTTACCTATTACATTTTGGGGATACGCCTTGGAAACAACGGTGTACATTCTAAACTTGGTGCCTTCGAAATTAGTTCTAAAAACACCCACAGAACTGTGGAATGGACGCAAGCCCAGTCTAGGACATGTTCGGATTTGGGGTTCACCAGCACATGTGCTGAATAAGGGAGCTGATAAGTTGGCATCTCATACAGAAGTACGAGTGTTTGTGGGATATCCGAAGGGAACGAAGGGTGGCTTATTCTACAGTCCTAAAGACCAGAAGGTTATTGTTAGCACCAATACCGGGTTCTTAGAAGAGGACTATGTAATAAGCCACAAGCCTAGGAGTGAGGTCATTCTAGAAGAACTTAGGGGCGAGATTTCGACAATACTAATTGTACAAACACCTAGTGTACCACGTATCGACACTATTGTGGATACGCAAACCAAGGACACGCCTCGTCGTAGTTGGAGGGTTGTTCGTCAACCTGAACATTTCATCAGCGTGGGAGCATCTTTGGACCACTCCCCGGACCAGGATGAAACGGGTCCATGTACGTACAAACAGGTAGTTCAAGACAAGGATGCTGAATCCTGCAAAACAGCAATAGAATCCAAAATGGGATCTATGGATTCTAATCAAGTGTGTGAGCTAGTAGAGCTACCCAATATGGTAAAACCCATTGGAAGTAAGTGGATCTACAAGAGTGAGAGAGGATCGAAAGGGAAGGTTGAAACCTTCAGAGCAAGGCTTGTTGCGAAAGGTTACACTCAAAAGGAGGGCATCGACTACGATGAGACCTTTTCGCCAGTAGCCATGCTTAAATCAATCCGGATTCTTTAGGTAAAGCTGCGCATTTGGATATGGAAATTTGACAGATGGATGTCAAGACTACATTCTTGAATGGGAGTTTTGATAAGGTAATGTACATGCGCCAACCTGAGGGATTCATTGCTGAAGGAGAGGAGCATTTAGTGTGCAAACTTAAAAGAGCCATTTATGGTCTCAAGCAAGCATCAAGGTCTTGGAACATGCGATTTGATGAAGTCATTCCATCGTATGGTTTTGAACAGTGTCCTAGTGAGGTTTGTGTATATAAGGAAACGTGCTGGTGTTTCTTGTACTGTACGTAGATGATATACTTCTAATTGGAAACAATGTGAAGGTATTATCAGATGTAAAGGGATGGCTGTCTGAGTAGTTCGATATGATGAATTTGGGAGAAGCCGGGCACATCCTTGGTATTAAGATCTTTCGAGATCGCAAGAAAAGGATGTTGTGCTTGTCTCAGGCATCCTATATCGATACGGTGCTAAAGCGGTTCAGCATGAAGAATTCCAAGAAAGGTTTCTTACCTTACAGACATGGAATTCAGCTATCTAAGGCTATGTGTCCTAGGACACAGAAGGAGATAGATGACATGAAGCTGATCCCTTATGCTTCGGCAGTGGGAAGCCTCATGTATGATATGCTTTGCACTAGGCCTGATATCTATCATGATGTAGGCATGGTGGCAAGATATCAGTCGTACCCAGGACCGGGACATTGGATTGCTGTCAAGCATATACTCAAGTACCTGAGAAGGACTAGGGAGCATATGCTCGTATATCAATCGGATATACTTTGTCCTTTGGGTTACACTGACTCAGATTTCAGTGCGGACAAATAAAAGTCAAAATCAACTTCCGGATATGTTTTCACTTTGGGAGGTGGAGCCATCAGTTGGAGGAGTGTGAAGCAGAAATGCATAGCGGACTCTACCATGTAAGCCGAGTATGTAACAGCCTGAGAGGCAGCTAAAGAGGCGACATGGCTCAAGTACTTCCTAAAGGATTTGGGTGTGATTCCTAATTTGCCTAGGAGTATTACACTTTATTGTGAGAATACCAGTGCGGTTGAAAATTCGAAGGAACCACGGGCCCACAAAGCAAGCAAACATATCAAGCGCAAATATCATATAATTCGATATTTTATGAAGAAAAGGAAGATTATTGTCTCCAAGATAGTATCTGAAGACAACCTAGCTGATCCTTTCACGAAAGGATTGCTCTTAAAGTCATTTGAAGGGCATGTGGAATGAATGGGGTTGAGATGTATGGCAGCATTGCTTTGAGTATAAGCGGGAGATAGATAGACATGGTCTACATAGTATACCTCAAAAGAATGATTTGAGTATAAGTGGGAGATTTCCCGGTCTTTATATATGAGAATATTTAATTCATTTATCACATGTTTTGCATATTTATTCACGCTATGGTTATGCAAATGTAGTCTAAATTACTTTATATTGTAGATAATGTGGTGTGTCGTGTCACACAGAAGATCACATTATCGGTTCCTTATATAATAATATTTAGTTCACAACGTATATAACATTAGACCGTTATGTGAGAGGTTGCAGTATATGCTTGAGATTGGTTGGTCTTGACCATTAGCGTATATTAGCGTATTCGCTATACGTTGAACAGGATCGAGGTGAGATAGATTCTTCTGTACTGACTATAAGAAGAACGTACATCTCGGACAATTATTATTTCTTAATTCTAGGGATTAATATTTAATTATATATATTTAATATTTATTGCTTTGATTTATCTTGGGTGAGAGCCACAATGATTGACTCAATATGCACGATATTTTGGGCAATATTATTATTTATATGATAATTAATATTATAGCTAGAAATCGTGTCCCGGCCAGTTGGGTTGATCATGTCCCTTGAGGCACTCGAAAGGATTATTATATTAAACCCTGTAGGTGGAATTAATTTTTCGATATAATAATAAAGGTTGAGTGGTATACTCATGTATAACACATTAATTAATTAAAAGCTGTCAGTAGCTTAAATTAATTAATGAACATAGAATATCTTAAACACGGGAAATAATTAATTCAAAAAGGAGCCCAATTTTGTAATTTGGAATTTTGGTAGGAAGTGCAATATCAACCTTTTAGTGGACTAAGTTGATATTTAATAGAGTCATTATATTAGGAAGGATTCTAATATAGGAAGATGACATCTATCAAGAGTCCTTACCATATCCTCCTTAAGGTCCCTAGAGTAGCCCAAAACACCTATAAATAAGAGGCATGGGATGGCCGATTTTCTTAACTAAATTTGAGCCAAAATTTAGATTTTTTTTGTATGTGTTTAATTGTGGATCTTGACTTGTGTCTTGGATTCCATAATTTAGTTAACACAATATTTTTCTAAAATGCCACAAATACTCAAGAAAAATAGAGAGAAAATCGAAAGGAATTTTGGAAGAATATTTCGGCCGATCCCTGTTGCTGTCCAAGTAGTCCAGTAGATTATTGCCCACACGATATCCGGATAATAGGAGGAATATACTCTAGAAGACTTTGAGGTAGAAATACAAGTAGATCAAGGAAGAATACAAGGAGATGTTCGATCGATTCAAAAGAATTTTCTACCACTTCGCGTCAAATGTATTAATTACCAACTCACATGCGTAAATATATTTAGTTGATTGTATATTAATCTGTTTAGTTAATTAATTGACAAGTCTAAATAGATCCTGTTTTTATGTTGGTTAGTTTATAATTTCATAAAATATTTTCACCAACTAGCTTCCGCTGCGTTTTATATTCCAACAAGAAGGGGCAGCTCGAGCCACAGTGGGTTCGTAATAGTCGGCCCACAATGCCTTTGTTCTATATTAAAGGACTCTTTCCTTTCGACTTTAGGCCCGATCCTCTTCCCCAAACCTAATCATTTTCCATACATTGTGCCCAAACCCCTCACACTCCTATTCCACGGTCTCAATTAGGGGTGGACACGAACCGAACGAACCGAGCTTTTGGTGTTATTGACCGTTCGTTCGTTCGGTTCGTGAAGTGTTCGTTTCGTGTTTGTGTTCGACGAACATTACAAATTAATGTTCGAGTTCGGTTCGACATATTTTTTATTGTTCGTGTTCGATTCGTTTGTGTTCAATTGTTCTGTTCGTAGGTGTTAACGTCTGATTTCGTCAACGTCACGTGTGCTGATCTGGACGAATGGATCGAAGCCACGTAGAAAATAACAAAAAGATGAAAAGGATTGGATCACTAAATATTATTCATGACCTTAATATGATATAGAGACGAGCTGAATATTTTGGGCCGGTCTATATTTTTTGCTTACTAATTACAAGTCTTGTCCTTTTTTTTCTCTCTTTCTCTCTCTATCTCTCTCTGTTTGTTTTCCCACAAAATTTCCTTCCCTTTTCTATTGTACATTCCTCCTATATATAGACAATTTTGGCCAGTCAGGAGATGACATCTGGAGGATGTTGGGGAATATGCCCAAAACACTTGTCAAAGTGTAAATATGCCTTAGACACGTGGCGGCTTCTAAGGATTGTTTTGGGAAGGGATATGACAGCACGCATTAATTGTCCTATTTGCCTGTCCCGTGTGTTTCTAGCGATGCCTATCTACTGGGGTCGGTCCTCGGGTCTCCCACCGTTCTGGTCATCCTTGCCGTAATCTTGAGTTGGGGCGTATTGATACTTGTTCTGCTCGGTTCTTCCGGCCTGGATATCGGGTCGGACTTGGCCCTCGTGTTCGGCCTCTACGTCTTTGACCGGTCTGGTCTTTAATGAGCCTGGGAGAGAATTAGATTTGTGCCCAGTCTGGCTTGTTGTTCTGATCGGCCGGTTCTACTGCCTGGAGTGCTTACGTGGAAGCCAAGACGGATGGGCTATCAACAATGGCCCCGAGTCCAGGGTCGTGCCGGGATGACCGGGGCTGGGGTCGTTTCGCAGTAAGGTCGATCCGGCTTGTGGGAGGATAAGATCTCTCGAAGGGATGCCTCTTCGGGAGTCGTGTCGATTCGATCTCAAGGTTCTAGGCGTCATGATGGGGGAGAAACGTGGCCGGATTTGATTTGATGACGCGGTCACACGCCTTCGATCTTAGCGACGGTTCAGTGTGAATCGTCGCGTCATGCGCTGAGCATTTAATGTCTTCTTCCCCTTATAAATATAGGGCTTCTCCTTCTTCATTTCTCCTTCTGCCATTTTTGCTTTGGTTGCAGAGAAGAGAGAGAAAAAATTCCGGGTGTCATTTTCCTGATTTTAGAAAGAATTTCCCGGTAAGCCTTTCCCCCTTTTCTATTTAATATGTCGGAGAGGGCGGCGGAGGGGCTGATTGTGTCGCCGGACCGCATGGGGGTGGCGGATCTGTCCGTAGGCGGGGCTTCCCTCAACCGGAGCGACAAGGAAGACGGCGGCGAGGTCGCGGGATCGCCGAGATTTGGAGGCGTGAAGATGGCAGCGGCGCTGACGACGGTCGGAGGGACTCAGGCGGAATAAAGGGTTGCGCCGGTGGTGGCCTAGACTCGACCTCGGCCGTCCCCTTTCGTGGAGGCGGAGTGGGACTCGGCCTCGATTCGCAGCACCATTACGGAAGAGCAATTAGTGGCTTGGCGGCTGCAGTTTAAGATCCCGGCTAGGGTGCGGATGTTCGTTCCGACTCTCGAGGAGAGGCCTCACACCCCACATGTCGGTTGTACGGCGGTGTACTACCGTTCTCTGCTGTCCGGGTTGAGGTTCCCACTTCCGTTGGCCTTCTCCCGCTGGCTGAGGCAGTGGGGCCTTCCGCTGGCCCAAATCCACCCTAATTCATGGGCTCGGGTGGTGGGCCTTTTCGTCCTCTTTCGTCAGCATGGCTGGCCCGAGCCCAACTTCGATGAGTTCAACAGTCTCTTTCTATGGAGGTCAGTCGAAAGATCCGGCTCCGGCTGGTTTTACCTGACAGCCCGACATGCCATGCATAATGAATTGGTGGATGTGCCGGAGACCATCCACAGCTGGAAGGAGCAGTGGTTCTATATAGGGGGACCTTGGAGGAGCTCGGCGGATGAGTGAGAGCCTGGAGTTATAGATGCCGAGCTTCGGGTCCCAGAGCACTTTATTGCCAAAATGAGTAAGTGTCGTGTTTTCTATTCCTATTCCTTTCTTGTCTAACGCTCATCATTTATTTCATGTGCAGGGCGTATCCCGGCATTTGAGACATCTTCTGATTTTGACGAGCGGGTAGAGAAGCTTCTGGATCTTCCTGCCGAGCAGAGGAAGTCGTACCTTCTGGCCACTGAAGAAAATCTATGGGCGGCCTGACTTCGATCCACTGATCGGAGTATCATGTCTTTATCAGGTATTTTTTTTAACATATCTTCTCTCTCCAGTCCCTAGGGCCAAGGTTCCGTCGGGAAGGAAAGAGACGCCTGCGCAGCGGGTGGCGAGGCTGGCTGCTGAGACCGCCGAGCGGAGGGAGCGTGCAGGAAAGCGGAAAAGGGTAGAGGCCGAGCATGAGGATAGTGCGACCAAGGCGGAGGGCTCGTCCGTTCCTGAAGTTGCTATATCCACCCCGAGCCCTGTCCGGACGGGTCGTGCGACTGGTAAGGATCCCTTAATTGACTTGGAGAGTCATTATCTCCCGGTTAATAAGGACCGGGAGGAACCTTATGCCCAGATGAAGGGGCGACGGCCGCGCTGGTTTCTTGATTACGTCCGGGCAGCTACCCCAACCACTGAGATGCTCAACCGGGTTCCCCCTGTGGTGGTTGAGTCCAGTCACATCCCTATGAGGGGCTGGACGCCCAAGCTGGAGATGGTGACCAACGACATGGGTCCGGATGAGCAGATCCAATTCGGAAATGCTCTGATCGGCCGTGCATTATGTACTTACGTAAAGGCCACCGATGAGCTAATGGCCCTGGATGAGAAGCATAAGAAGATGGAGGCCGATCTTCAGGCCCTCCAAGAGGAGCATCATCTCTGTCCTTCACTGATAAAGTCCTTGGAGGAGGAGATAACCTCCTTGAAGGGTGATAATGAGATCTTGGAGAGTCGGGCCCTCGAGGCCGATAGGTGGAAAGTAAAATCCGGGGAGATGGCAGAGGCGCCCGAGCTATCTCATAAGCGGCGGTTGGACACAAGGGCCGAGCACGAGGCCTATTTGCAACATACGAAGGCCCAGCTTGAGCACCTGACCGCGCGGGTTAATACTTGTGAGGCTTCGGGCTACGCCAAGGGTCTTGCTGAATGGGCGGCTGCTTTTAAGAAGATGCCCGAGTTCGAGGAGTTGATCAACCTTAACTATGTCTCTACCTGCTACGAGATATTAGATCACATGAAGGAAGGGAAGACCGTTGAGGAGGTTCAAGCCGATATAGAGTCTCAGGAGGCCAACCTGAAGGTTGAATCTCTAAGAGCTGATGAGCCGAGAGGTTATTGAAGATCCGGGGTTGGTTTCTCCCGGTGAAGGTGAAGGACAATCATTTCAGGCGGCTGTCCAGGATGGTGGGGCCGCGTAGTTTCCCTTCAGATTTTGTTTCCTGCATGGCCTGCGTGCCAGTCTTTCTTTTCCTTTGTTTTTCACATGTAATTTGTAAAATTGTTTCCTTGGATGAATAGAATCTTCTTTATAACGTCTCTTTAGCTGCTCTTTTTTTGTTCATCTCCTGTTGGTTGTGCCGAGGCGAGCTCGGTCTTATAGTGTCGGGTGAGCCGGTCTTACGAGGTGCCTAGGCAAGCTCGGCCTTATAGTGCCGGATGAGCCGGTATTATGAGGTGCCGAGGCGAGCTCGGTCTTATAGTGCCAGATGAGCCGGTCTTATGAGGTGACGAGGCGAGCTCGATCTTATAATGCCGGATGAGCCGGTCTTTTGAGGTGCCGAGGCGAGCTCGGTCTTATAGTGCCGGATGAGCCGGTCTTACGAGGTGCCGAGGCGAGCTCGGTCTTATAGTGCCGGATGAGCCGGTCTTATGAGGTGCCGAGGCGATCTCGGTCTTATAGTGCCGGATGAGCTAGTCTTATGAGGTGCCGAGGCGAGCTCGGTCTTATAGTGCTGGATGAGCCAGTCTTATGAGGTGCCGAGACGAGCTCGGTCTTATAGTACCGGATGAGCCGGTCTTATGAGGTGACGAGGCGATCTCGATCTTATAGTGTCGGATGATCCGGTCTTTTGAGGTGCCGAGACGAGCTCAGTCTTATAGTGCCGGATGAGTCGGTCTTATTAGGTGCCAAGACGAGCTCGGTCTTATAGTGCCGGATGAGCCGGTCTTATGAGGTGCCGAGGCGAGCTCGGTCTTATAGTGTCGTATGAGTCGGTCTTATTAGGTGCCAAGACGAGCTCGGTCTTATAGTGCCGGATGAGCCGGTCTTATGAGGTGGCGAGACGAGCTCGGTCTTATAGTGCCGTATGAGCCGGTCTTATGAGGTTCAGAGGCGAGCTCGGTCTTATAGTGCCGGATGAGGTAGTCTTATGAGGTGTCGAGGCGAGCTCGGTCTTATAGTGCCGAATGAGCTCGGTCTTATAGTGTACTCAGGCTAAAAATGAAGTAAAGTCGGATTTTATTGATAATACTTTTTTAAATACATGGCCTTCCACGGATGAGTCAATCCTTGGCTGTTCAGATATTCTAACTGGTAGACTCCGTTCTGAAGGACTTCATTAATCTTGTACGGTCCTTCACACTTGGGTTTAAGAGGTCCTGGATCTGGCCCCAATACCCGTTTAAGAACGACGTCTCTGGCCTAGAAACTTCGATGGTGAGCCTTGGAGTTATAATATTTTTCGCATCTTCTCTTTATAGATGGCGTTCTGCATTTCTGCTTGGGTCCGTTTTTCGGAGACGAGGTCCAAACTCACTTCGAGGACCAAGTCGTTATCTTGTTCTTCGAAATGGGTTACCCGGTAGGTGGGTGCCCCAATTCCGACCGGGATGACTGCCTCAGTACCAAAGGCTAAGGAGAAAGGTATTTCTCTTATAGCGGACCGATGCGTTGCTCCATAATCCCACAAGGCTTCAGGGAGTTCTTCGGGCCAGGAACCTTTGAGTTTTTCGAGGCGGGTCTTGAGGTGCTGCTTTATAATTTTACTAACCGCCTTGACTTGTCCGTTGGATCGTGGATAGTACGATGTGGATAAGTTATCTCGGATATGGAGGCCGTCGCAGAAGGCCTGAAATTTCTTATCGTCATTATCTGGCATTATCGAATACAACAGACTGATGGGTCCTGAGCGACCTCCAAATAAGATCGATTATTTTTTGTTCGGTTGTCCGCGCTAGGGGTTCGGCCTCGGCCCATTTTGCGAAATAATCAACTGCGACGACGGCGTATAGTACCTCTCTCCGTCTTTTAGATAAGGGGGCCGACCCGATCGATCCTCCACTTGACGAATGGCTGAGGGCAATAAACGGAAGTGGGTTTCTTGCGGGGGTTGGATCTAGGAAGCGAAGGTTTGGCATCGGGCGCACTTTCGCTCCAGCTCAATGGCATCTTTTTTTAAGACTCGTCCAGTAATATCCTTGTCAGAGCAATTTGTAGGCCAGTGTCGGGCCGCCGAAGTGGCTGCCGCGTGCCCCCTCGGGCACCTCTCTGAGGGCGTACTTGGACAGGCCTTTCAGCGATGGAACTGAATACCTTCGCATAAAGTTCCTTCAATGGTGAACCGGGCGGACTGAGGTTGAAGTAATCTTGCCTCTGTGGGTAAAACGATGCGCTGAAGGCATTGAAATATAAGCTGCACCCGTCTTTGTGGCTCGAACTGTTCGGCTGCTTGGACTTTGGTCATTTCTAGGGCCGATGACGTATGGTACTCTATTCCGGCCTCATCGTGTGCTCGGCTCCAGGGCTGGGTGCGAGTTTTGCCAGGGAGTCAGCTCGGTTGTTCTTGGTTCGAGGAAGGTGTTATATAGTTCCCCGAAAATCTTGCAACCGGGTCCGCGCCATGCTAAGGTAATTGACCAATATGGGCTCCCTGGCTTCGTATTTGCCCCTAATTTGGTTTACTACTAATTGAGAATCACTCAAGACAGTGAGGCGAGCAAGACCGAGGGAGATCGCCATTTCCAGACCAGCCAGGAGGGCTTCGTTTTCCGCTTCATTGTCGGTGGCTAGAAAACCTAAGCGAATGACCGGGCAGAATAAACACTGATCGGAACTGATGAGGACTATTCCTGCGCCTGCCCGGTCGGCAGTTGAGGATCCGTCTACGTGGAGCGACCACTCCTCTGATCAGTCATTCTCTTGTGATTGCTGGTGAAAACCCCGCAATGAAATCTGCCAGGACTTGACCTCTTATGGCAGTGCGCGATTCTAGGGTCAAGTCAAGTCGTCCGAGCTCAACGGTCCGTTGTAATCGTCCGGCCAGACACGTCGGGTCGGCGCATGACTTGCTTTAAGGGGTAGTTGAGACAACTACCTGAGGTTCCAGAAAGCAGGTCTTAACTTTCGGGGGGCTAGTATGAGTGCATAGGCCAGCTTCTCCAGGGGGGCGTATCTTGAGCTTGGCATCAGATAGACCGGATGTCAAACCGCATTCTTTGCCCAAACAAAAGTGGTGCAGATTGGGGGGGTCAGATATCATGAGATACGGATGGGAGGTTCTCCTCGGGCCGGTCGTTGCAGGATCGGTGCTTCTGCTAAGACTTCCGTGGTGATTTTTTTGGTCGGGCCCCTTTTCCCTTCGCTTCTGAATAATTAGTAGAAGGTGGAGAATTTTCTATCTTTCGCACCCCCTTATAAACAGTATGCCTTTGCTTATTTCAGTTTTAATAAAACATTTATACTCCTCTTACTCTGGATTTATGTAAATTGGCTCACGCAGCCTTTGTCTTTCGCATGTTCCTCTTTCTGCTGTTTTTCATCACTTCGAATTTCAGGTTTCACTGTCGGCATCCTAATGGCCGTTGTTCGGGAACTTATGCGAAAAACCCGTTTAGGTTCCGATGAATCCATCTGATCTCAGCCTAATCTTCGCCTAATAGCGGCTTGAGTTCGTTGATGATGCTGTTCTTGACTGCATCCTAACGGGCTATTTTTTCTAGATTACCATGATATTTATGGGGGCCTAGTGGGAGTTCCGAAAGTTCTTGCAGACATTGCGGAGTCATTGGCCATTGCAGTGTATGTTAATTGCAACTTTAATTTGAAGGATATATGGATGTTCTTTAGAAACCTTCTGGAGCCTTGAACTACACTCGATATTCTTTGAGTTATGACCTTCAAAAGTTCAGTCGAGTCAAGCTGGAACTCATAATTACAATGGTTCCTGTGCTTTAACCTCATAATTACAATGGTTCATGTGCTTTCATATCACCACTTATTGATTAGAGTAGTCATCCCCGGATGAACGCAGGGTGTTTAAAAGCGCTCCGCCACCCCGAACAGGTTTCCCTTCTTCGTGGCGGGCTGATAATGTTTAGAACTTAAAATAGTTACAAATTGAACAATTTGTTCAGGACTCCGGTGAAAGTGTATGTAGCTGTGGGCAGCGTGCCCCTTCTCTAGCGCCAATCTGTTGACGTCTGATTTCGTCAACGTCACGTGTGCTGATCTAGATGAATGGATCGAAGCCACGTAGAAAATAACAAAAAGATGAAAAGGATTGGATCACTAAATATTATTCATGACCTTAATATGATATAGAGCCGAGCTGAATATTTTGGGCCGGTCTATATTTTTTGCTTGCTAATTACAAGTCTTGTCCTTTTTCTTTTTCTCTCTTTCTCTCTCTATCTCTCTCTGTTTGTTTTCCCACAAAATTTCCCTCCCTTTTCTATTGTACATTATGTTGTGCGGCGATTAATACGCCTCGATGACGATCGGCAAAATGATCTGAGAGCCAACCATAGAATACATACTCTGGGCGAACACCCGGAGGTCGGCACCCACAGCGATCGTCTTTTGGTACCCGGCGATCGTCTTTTGGTATCTGGCGATCGTCTTTTGTATCTGGCGATCGTCTTTTGGTATCTGGCGATCGTCTATGATGTCCAACCAGAGACGATCGTCTCGTGCCACGTATAAATCCAACATCCGTCAAAGTCGTCGAAGACCGAATCTTGGACGGAGACCCACGTGCATATCCACAAAAGGCGCCGACAAATAAGACCTTTGACCCCAGCCTGTCACCTACCTCACCTACCGACAGGGCCGCCGAAAGGTACAAAGTGGGTCCTCCCCGGACAGCGACTCAGGACGCGTGAGGGCTTTCCATTGGCTCGCACAGCTGGCCGCCAGCGGCAGCCTCAGACTTTAAGGGAACAGCCCACGTGACGGGACGATCGGCCATCTTATTATAATATAGAAAACGGCGGTCACCCGTGATCGCCGGAGAGGTCCCAGCAACCTTGTCTCCTATAAATAGGAGGCTCATAACACGGCAGTAGGATGAGGAAAAAATATCAGAGAATCATCGTGAATACAGAGAGAGAATAAAAACTCATCTGGCAATTACTTACACATTCATAGTGATTCATACACACTCATAGAACATCCAAATCAAGAACTCACAGATCTCCCTATCTGGTTCTTCCGGCAATCTACACGCTCTACAGCTTATATAACTAGAAGTCTATACACTAATTATAATAGATTCTAACATTAACATTTGTACTCCACAGTATATTTATTAATAACATCTCGCGAGAGCATTCAAGCCCGGAACTAACAACCCCGGCAAATCTTGTGTTATTTATTTTCCCACGGAAGTATTCTCGCATTTATTTGTTACTCGATTATTCCAGCGGTATTATCTCCGGATAATATTTTGGGTAACAACAATTGGCGCTAGAGGAAGGGCCCTATAACTTTCAGTTTTATTCCTACCGTCTCGAAGAACACTCACTATTCTCCGGACATATACTTGAAGAAACACTCACTGTTCTTCAAAGAAAGCCTTCAGAAACATGACATGTGCCACGACATCCAAGAGAGCCACCCTGCGATCTGCCGTAAATCTCATTCCGGCCCGGACCGTATCCCAGCCCACGGCGGAAGGTGACCGCGGCGACACTAGGCTCTCACTCCCGCCCCTGAGGGACGGTCCTAGCCTCTCACTCGATCAGTTACAGACCGCGCAACAGATTGAGGAGGCTATAGCCATCCTCAGAGAGCGACGGAGGGCATGCGACTCGCCCACCATCACTCCATCAACCATCCGCCGAGCAGGCAAGCGGAAGCTCAAGGGGATCTATGTTGAGAAATCGACAGAAAGCCCCGAACCATAGGAGAAGGCTCTCGTCAGGCGGGATGACTCCGTTTTCAGCCGCCTGGGAAGCGATCCCTCATGGAGACCCGGGCAGTCAGGCCCCAGCCGGGAGACATCGGTATCCGAATCCGTTACCAGGAGTTCGGCATATCCGAGTCCCAGAAGACAAGCCGGTCAGCGGGCCCCCACTCGCCCAAGAAATGAACCCACTGGCAGGGAGCTCATCATTCATCATGGGGCCAGGGTATCAGTGCACGATCGCCTTGGCTCACGCTCTGGTAGCCAATCAGCGAGCAGTCAGGCTACGGCGATGGCCGCCATGCAGCGCCAGCTCGACGAGATGAAGGCACTCCTATAAACTGGGGCAGGCGCCAGGAGGTCGATCGCCGGACCAAGTGAGCCACTTGCGGTCCAGATCGAGCTCGCCCCAGTTCAACCAAAGATCGCTCCCCCACAAACACCTCAATATGAGGGGAGAACGGATCCGGAGACCCACTTGAGCAAATTCCGGATCTACATGACCGGATGCGGAGCATCAGATGCGACGAAGTGTCGAATGTTCCCAATAACTCTGGGTGACCTCGCCCACAGGTGGTACATCTCACTACCACCCCGCTCAATCAATTGCTTTGAGAAGCTGGCGAACGAATTCACGTCGTACTTCGCCGCCAAAGTCACTCGCCCTGAAGGCCCCCACCGCATGATGAAAATCAGGCAGGGAAAGGACAAATAAGATGAAGATTACATCGATTGGGTAGATGAGATAGTCCTCACCGGCGAGCCCATTAGCGACGAGCTCGCTCTCTACTCAGTCCTGGGGGGATTCTACGGCCACTCACCCATGTTCAGGCACCTCACAAAGGACATCCCCCCAACCTACTCGGTCTTCCACGTCAGAGCCGCCGATTTACTGGCCAGGCAGAGGATGCTTTCCCTCCGTTTAGGCGAGGGATCTGCCGGAGAAGGGAGGGCGTCATCCCAGGTCCAGAAGAAGGCGGTCGCCAAGCCCAGAAAGGCGGTCGCAAAGCCGCCTGGTGAGTTCAAAGCCTTCGAGGATGTGGAGGTTCACCTCCTCCACAACATCAACTTATCTCCGGCCCACATCTTTAACGCCATCAAAGGGCGCGAGTGGCTTAACAAGCCAAAGCCGATAAGGGACCACGGTCATCTAGACCGCAGCAAGTTTTGTGCCTACCACAAGAGTCCCGGCCACAACACCAGCCAGTGCCGCGACCTCCTCAGACAACTCTGGCGACTGTTTGAGGAAGGCAAGTTGGACAACTTGGTCACCAAGCCAGAACCTCGGACAGAGAGGACCGGAGGGCGCGAACACCGACAAAATGATGGGATACCTCCCAACCCGGTCGCCAGGATCGAGCAAAATGAGCCGGAGTATTCGGACGAATCAATTCCTCCAATCAACCCTGGCGGCCGGATCAATATGCTTCAGGCTGGAGGTGGAAACCTCGGGGGCCTATCCCCGGTTTCCACCATGTCGAACAGGAAGCGAAATGCCGAACTGAGGGCGTTCTCCGGGGTCCACGTTGTAGTACCCCCTGAGCCGACCATCTACAAAGACGCGCTCATCACCTTCTCCAACAAGGATAGGGAGGGAGTGCAGTGCCCCAAATAGGATGCATTGGTGATCTCCGCGTGTATCCTTGGGAAAATGGTCGATCACGTGCTGGTCGACAATGGGAGCTTCTGCAATATAATATTCAAATCCGCTCTTGACCAGATCGGCAACCTGACCAAGTTCATTAAGCCATTCGACACCGTGCTCCAATGGTTCGGCGACAGCACAGTCCGAGCCTACGGAAGGATCAAACTCTCAGTCGAGCTAATATGCTTTACGATCCCAAGGTTAGGATTACTAGGAACCTAAATTTTGTAATCATAGATAGGCCCATCATCTATAATGGGTTCCTAGGTCATCCGTTTTTAGAGACCTCTGAGGCGGTCGCCTCTTCTTTCTTTTACTGTATCAAATTCCCCACTGCCGATGGGACGGTCGGTACTGTAAAAGGAGATCAGCTAATGGCAAAGAAATGTTTGAATTACTCCTATGTCGTAACTTCTTTCAATACTTCCCATGCTATTTGTAACGTCGAGACGATCGACGATCAACCCATGGAGATCGACGAGCCAAGCACATCGTACCAACCCGACTCAGAGGACGCCATCTCAAGTCGATTAACGGACGACATCGAGCCAAGGATCGGTTTCGAGCCGAGCCTCGACATCGATCCAAGGATCGAGTCCGGAAATCGATCCAAACGAGAAGCGATCGTCCCCATTGAGGAGTTGTAAAGTGTGACGATAGATCCGGCTCGCCCGGAGCGGGAAGTACAGATCGGCACAAGCGTCGACCTCGAATTAAAGGAGGATCTGATCAATTTACTACGTAAGAACATCGGAGTCTTTGCCTGGTCGCATCAAGATATGGTTGGCATAAGTCCTGAACACGCTTGCCACTATCTAATGATCGACCCGGCAAGGAAGCCTGTTCACCAGAAACATAGGAAATTCGGTCCTGAGAAGTATGCAGCACTCGACATAGAAGTCAAAAATCTACTCGATAACAAACTGATCGGGGTAGCTACAGACGAACCACAATGGGTCGCCAATGCCGTGCTCGTCAAAGAGCCGAACAACTAATGGAGGTTATGCATCGACTTCACCGACCTCCACGCGGCATGTCCAAAAGATCACTTTCCAATGCATCATATTGATCACTTGGTCGATAGTACGGCAGGTTGCGAAATGATGTCGTTCATGGATGCCTTCGCCGGATACCATCAAATCCCAATGGCGGAGAAAGACATAAAGCACACATCTTTCCAGACAGAGAAAGACATATACTTTTGGGTCCAAATGCCGTTCGGTTTGAAGAACGCAGGGGCAACCTACCAGCGACTAGTCAACGGAATGTTCGCCAATTAGATCGGCAAGACCATGGAGGTCTACATTGATGACATCATGGTCAAGAGTCTCAAGAAGGAAGACCACCTCAATGACCTTGCCGAGACGTTCGCCACCCTCGAAAAGTTCAACATGAAATTGAACCCCAAGAAATGCAACTTCGGGGTGAGCTCCGAAAAATTCCTGGGGCACATCGTGAGCCAAAGGGGGATCGAGGCGAACCCCACCAAGATTCAGGCGATCCTCGACATGCAGGAGCCACGGAATGTCAAGCAAGTGCAACGCCTCACAGGTTGTTTGGCTGCCCTCAACCGTTTCATATCTCGGCTCGGGGATAAAAGCAAGCCTTCTTCACGACCATAAAGAACAAGAAGTTCGCATGGACGAAGGAGAGTCAAATATCATTCGCCAAAATCAAGGAGTACCTATCTAACCCCCAGATCTTGGCAAAGCCGATCCCCGGCGAGAAACTATTCCTTTACCTGGCGGCCTCAGAGGTTGCACTGAGTGCCGTTTTGGTGCGAGCCGAGGTACAAGTCCACTTGTCGATCTACTTCGTTAGTCAAGCGCTCCACGATGCGGAAAAGCGATACACACCTCTGGAGAAGATCGCCTACGCTCTAGTCATGAGTGTTCGCAAGCTAAGAGCCTACTTCTTCGAACATCAAGTGGAGGTTCTGACAACTCTCCCTCTAAGGCAAGTTCTACACCGACCGGACACCAACGGGCGACTCCTCAAATGGTCACTGGAGATCGCCCAATACGGTATCACATACGCTCCTCGCACGGCGATCAAAGGCCAGGCTCTGGCAGACTTCGTGGTGGAATTAACATTCCCTCACAGTCCGACCCAGGTCGGTCGCCCTGCCTGGAAGCTGTACGTGGATGGCTCAGCGACCAACTCGCGAGCAGGGGCAGGGATTGTCCTCATTAGCCCCGATGGACAAAGTTTCACAAATGCCGTGCGTTTCGGGTTTCGTGCGACCAACAATGAAGCCGAATACGAAGCTTTGGTAGGCGGGCTCGATCTAGCCCTCTCCCTAGATGTTCGTCGCCTCCATATCTTCATGGACTCCCTCTTGGTCGTGAACCAAGTCAAGGGAGAATATGAGGCGCGCGGCGAACAGATGGTCAAATACCAAGAATTGGTCGCCGAATTGTGCACGAAATTTGAGGAAGTGCTAATCGAACAAGTCCCGAGAGAGCACAACTCCCAGGCCGATGCCCTATCCAAGCTAGCGTCGTCAGGTGGGGCAGCCGATTTCTCTAATATCCAAATTACAAAATCAGCAAGGCCGGCGATCGACAGAAACCTGGTTACCACAATTGCGGTTGCCGAGGAGAACTGGATGACTCCGTTCATCAAATACTTAAAGGATGGAACGGTCCCTGACGACCGTATCAAAGCTCGCCAACTCCAGCTCCGTGTGACCAGATACACCCTATTGGACGACCGGCTTTACAAGCGAGCTTTCAGCCTTCCCCTCCTCATGTGTATTACACCGGTGGAAGGTCGGCTCGTTTTAGCCGAGATCCATGTTGGGATCTGTGGAAACCATGCTGGTGGACGAGCTCTCATCCATAAACAACCAGGCAAGGTTTTTTCTGGCCGTCACTTCAGAAGGATGCGATTGCCTATGCCAGATCGTGTCACAGGTGTCAAGTAATGGGCCCAAACATCAATCTCTCCCCCGAGCAGCTCACTTCAATGTACAGTCCATGGCCTTTCGCCCAATGGGGCATCGACCTTATAGGTCCCTTGCCGACGGCGCTAGGGGGCTGTAAGTTTGCCATTGTAGGGGTCGACTATTTCACTAAATGGGCTGAAGCCGAACCGCTCAACAAGATCGGCCAAGAGCAAATAATCAAGTTCATCTGGAGAAACATCATATGCCGATTTGGTCTACCCCAGGCCATCATCTCCGACAACGGAAAGCAGTTCGACGGCTTAGAAGTCATACAATTCTGCGAGAAGTGGGGAGTCAAGAAGTTGTTCTCAGCCCCCTATCACCCTCAGACGAACGGGCAGGTAGAAGCCATAAACAAAATCCTCAAACACACTATTAAAGCACGACTCGAGTCTAGGCAAGGGCGATGGGCAAGCGAGCTCCCAGATGTTTTGTGGTCTTATCGAACGACGACCCGTAATTCAACAGGTGAAACGCCATTCGCCCTCGCCTTCGGGACAGAAGTGGCGATCCCCTCGGAGATCTCCGTCCTTAGCCATCGAACCGAGCAAGAGATGATGACCGATAATGAAGTGGCCCGACGGATCGACCTCGACATGCTCGAAGAACGACGACTGACCTCAGAAATGAAAAACACTATCCACAAAAGGAGATCCGAGAAGTTCTTCAATTCGAAGGTCAAGGAAAGACGGTTTCAAGTGGGCGATCTCATCCTCAAAAAGATCCAGACCCACACAGGTGTCTTTGGTCCGAACTGGGAAGGCCCCTTCAGGATATCTAAGTGGCTAACCAAGGGAGCCTACGAACTTGAGCACCGTGAAGGTACTCCGGATCAATATCCCTGGAACGTCGTACACTTGAAGAAGTACTACCAGTGAAAACTCTGTATTCAGTTTCAACTACCCAATGTACAAAGAATACAATGAGATTTCTTCCTATCCCATCTATTCTAGCGATCGCCCCACCAGGCATGACGCATACCGTCGAAGATCGTCGTTCAAACATGGCGATCCAAGGTAGAAACAATGCAGTCATGGTCCTGGAGGTCGATGGAACCGACAACTTCGCCCATGCAAGGTTTCTTTGGGCTGACATCACCCGCCCTTCGTTTAAATACGAGGCCGGCGTAGCCGAAGGACCCTCCAAACTAATCTGCGCACACGTTCGCACGCCCTCAAGGTACATCATCTAACATGATGTACCCGGAAAAGGCGGCGCGTCCCTACCCCTTCACAACGTATACCGTCGAGGGTCGCCACCTAACATGCCGACCCGAGGTAGAAAAGTGCTAACAAAGCCGCGGACGTGGAGTCGAATAAACCGTCGACGCCCCGTGCAAGGACTCCTCCAGACCAAGATCGCCCACCTTTCGTTTAAATACAAGGCGTGCGCAGCCTAACGGAGGACCCTCAAAATAAAGTGAGTCGCGGGAATATCCCTCGCACACAAAGACACAGTTGTGGAGGTCTGTCCATCGAAATCCGTGACCGTGCACGGTTCCTCAAAATCGGCAAAACTGAAGATAGCTCACCAGACATACTATTTTTGTTCCCTTACTTACAATAAGTAAACAAAAACAAGGGGGCAAAGGAGGGGAGCTAATCCTAAATGTGATCGGAAAGAAGGAACCATACCCGATCGGCTTCGTTTGAACACACGTAGGACGATCGGAATTGTTCAACAATATTTACAAGTAAGAATTTCCAAACATGTCAATACATTCAACATTCAAACAATCGGTCGCGCGAACAAGACATCGGAAGCAATCATACACACACTTGTAAAAATTCGCATGCAAACATTCAAAGGCGATCGTACATAAAAAGAAACAGGTGCGAAAAAAGGAGTATTTTATTCATTATCAAGGAGTTCGTACAATACAAAGCCCGAAGGCAATACAAAGAAAAAGCAAAAAGTTACAAGCGAAGGCAATACAAAGAAATCTCTCAGGGTCCCTCCGGCTGGTCTTCGCCCCCAGGTGGCCGATCGGCACGCGCTCCCCCATCGGCCTCAGGATAAATGAGTTTATTCGGAAAAGGATACCAACTCAAGTCGATCCCCAAGTCGACGAGGTCAAGGATCGGCAGGGAAAACTCCGGATGCAAAGGGTGCTCGAGAGCATAGACCTTGAAGCTCTCTATCAAAGGACCGATCTCGATCCATACCCTTTTGGCGGCTCGGACAGCGTCGGCGTAGGCCACATAATAGGCGAACTCGCCGACGAGTGCCACATTGAGGTATGGATTGGTCTCGATCGCCTTTAGCTGCCCTCTCAACTCCGTGGTCGTCTTCTCAGCTTCTGTTAACTCGACCACCTTGGCGGCCATTTCTCCCTTAGCCTTTTCAAGCTCTCCCTTCGCCATCTCCAGCTCGCTGTTGACCCGATCCACCGTCGCCTTCAGCCCGGTCGCCTCCTCCTGCGAGGCCACATACATCCGGCAAGCTTCCTTCTCATGGTCGCGGAACTGATCGGCCACTTCCTTGGAGCGACTTAGCTCCTGCTTCATCCGATTGATATCCTGCTTAGCTCGTTTGGCCGTCTCTAAATATTCCTTCTCCATGGCCTGGATCCGGTTGGAGAAATCAACGTTTTGATTCCGAGCGGCCTCAAGGTCTTGATGGAGGCGAGCATTAGAGGGTCGCCCCTCGTAATCCTTGGCAGCTTGGACGACCATCATCGTCGTCTGGAGAGCCAGGGCAATGGTCGCCTGTATGGCATCTCCAGACCGCCGACGAGCGATCGCATCGAGATCGGTCGTCCAAGCCTTAGGCAGAGAGGTGATGGCCTTCTGGACGTAAGTAGGGACGTAGAGGGACATCTGCGGAGACTTGCTCGCCAGGAAATCCAGCACCATCGGCAAGACGTCCAGATCAGCAAGACGGACCCTGCAACATAGACAAAAGAGACAAAGGAGTTAGAATATACCTTACTCAAATTACCTAACTCGGAAAGATCAATCCGGTCTTACCTGTTTACCAATTCGGGGTCGCGGCCAAAATAGGGCTTGCCCCGAGAAGTTTCAGCTTCGGCGATCGCCACCTTTTTCAAGAAGCCGGCCGATGACCTGGAGTCGGACGCCGAGGTCCTGGAGCCAGATCCCTCCACCATCGGAACTGCGGAGATAGGAGCCGCGGCAACCGGCGGCTCCAAAATAGACACGTCCGCCTCATTAGTCGGCAGGGACTCCTCCGGCCTCCGCCTCTTGCGGTTGCGCTGGAGTTGTTCCTCCTCTTGAATTTCCAGCTCGGCGACCGGCACCACAGTGGGCCTCACCACAGGGGCGGGACGAGACGACGTCGCAGCAACGCGACCCGTCTTCTTTCCCTGGTGAAGACGACCGATGAGACTAGGGTTAGACATGGCGATCTCCTGCGGTGGCTCGGCGAAGCGGGGAAATTGAATCTCTGTCAAAGAAGGAATTCAGACAAGTTAGACATCTACTTCGACATTGCGATCTCTTGGAGACGATCGTCAAGCAATGAAGAAGTGAGATTTATACCTGGAACTTTCAGATGACGAGGGAAGCGAAACAATCGAGCCCCCTGTAACACCCCCAAGTTATTCAGGGTATATTACAGCGCCGTGAGCCCCGCCGTGGGAGCCACAAGGCTAAACATACGCAGAACTATAAAGTTGACCGAGAAGGTCTACATACAATGGAAAGAAAGACGATACAAATGGTATTCAAAACCATAACCAATGAAACCATATACATCACTGCACAAATCAATACCTCGGCAACACAGGCCGGAACATCAAGGAAACTGAAATACAATACTCGAGTATTTAAAAATCCATTCCAGTACAAAAACACTGAATGGAGGAATCCAAGAAAAATAACCGGAGACAAGACACAGTATCACACTTGCCCATCATCTTCATGCCGACCCGGTACCCAACTGTCCGCTCTCCTGGAACCTGAAATACATGAAACGTATTTCCCCCATAAAGGGGTTAGCCGTCGAATAGCTAGTGCAAGTATAACAGTATGAAACACAATACTCCTCGACAATAAAGTAAATATAACTGTCAATTCATCAATTCAAGACTAGTATTCCGGAATAACTAAAATCTCATGACGTATGTGAATGCCGTAGAAATGGTTCGTTCAAATCATATGCCGTTACATGTAGGAATGCCGTCAAAACGGTTCGTTCATTACATGCCAACAATACATATATGAATGCCGTAAAAACGGTTCGTTCATAATATGCCATCAATATATCCATGAATGCCGTAAAAACGGTTCGTTCATATCATACCATCAATACCTCTTACTTTCAAAGTCGAGAACGTACAATCATAAATGTATACTTGCCTTAATAAACGTTACCGAATACCCCGAAGAACACGGTTCGACCGGGAAGCTTGAATCACGAAGAAGACAACGAACGGAAGGGTTCCGACTTGAGTTCTTCACAAGGATTTCGTCCCTAAGTCATATCAATGATAAATCAACAATCGTACGATGAATAATAATCGTACAACGCACAAACCCCCCTCTTAGACCTTTTGTCGGACACCTTCAAGGCGTCGACTAATAACTCAACCAAAATGACGAATCAATACAATCCAACCATGGAATAACGATGGAAATGATAGAATACACCTAAATAATCATCAATCCATCACTAATCTAAATTACTACGGATTAAATGGATGAAGTCAAACAAAATCCCCAATTTTCCAAAAACTAGATTTTTAGGAAATCTAACCTTGATTCGGTAGATCGGAGGATGTTATGGGATGATCGGTCGACGTTATAAACTCCAGAACTCCGTGGATTGATAGTTGAACAACATCTCTACATGTTTCCAAGCCCCAGCCGCGGAAAGGAAAGGAGAGGAATGAAAGAAATGGGTGTAAACCCGTCTGCTCGATCATATATATATCGCCAAAGATCTCGCCGACCACTTACGGCCAGAATCGAGACCTTACGGCCAGAATCGCATTCGCCAAAATCCGCCAGCGCTTGCCGATCGCTACGGCCAGAATCGGCTGTGGCCTTACGGCCGTAACTCGGCACTTACGGCCGCATTCTGCAGATCTACGGCCAGAATCGCATTCGTCCGAACATCGCCGGCACCCATACGGCCAGAATCGATAGCCCTTACGGCCAGAATCGCATTCGTGACAGCCATGTCTCAAGCACTTACGGCCAGAATCGCACCTTACGGCCAGAATTTCGCCAAAGCCAGACTCGCCCGCCGCGATTTCGTGGCCACTCCGTCGGCCCGGACAACCCCGAAACTCGAACCTGAATATAAACTGAAGGTACGGTTACGACGTACTCGCAAAGACGAATTCGAGCACCAAGAGAACACATGATTCCGACCATCCGAAGGCTCGAAATTCGACAACGGAAGTAATTACCCCAAACTTTGGGAAATTACAAAAATGGCCCAAAACGTCCGAAATACACGATACGCGATCGAAACACCAAACCGAAGTTCACAACACGTCTAACAAAGTTAAACGGACTTACGGGAAACTCGAAACAGCAGTTTAGAATGAGATTCGCAAGAATCGAACTCAAGTGCGGAAAAGTCGCTAAAAATCTCGGAACTCAACAAAACAATACCGAAACGAACTCGGACGACAAAAAGTGCAGAATTAATCATTCTCGAAATGACGAAACGGTCATGGGCGAGTCATCAAAACGGACTTCCGCCGAAAAAAAGAAATTACCGGAAATCGAAATTACGGGTATTACATTCTACCCTCCTTAAAGGAAGTTTCGTCCCGAAACTTAAAACAAGTAGGGAGAAGAATTATCCCGCCAGGAAAAACTCAATGAGATACACAGGGACCGAAAACTTACACCCAAACGACGAATCGTCAGTATAGAACACAACAATACATTACCCGAAGGTAAACCAAACCAACGCCGAAATAAATACGAATCACAATGCCCAAAGGCTCCAACGGAAATACCAATACATCACAATGGCCTGAAAACCGAACAGCCCAAAGCTGTGAATCATCACGATACAGATCTCAAAGAAACAAACCTGACTGTCGGACATACCCCTCGGCGTATGAACAACCAGTCGCAAATCATCGGACATATCCAATACAACATGGACTACGAACGACCAAACAATAAAGCTCAAGAGGGACATCACAGTACGCCCGATCCGGAAATGTGTCCGTGCACATGTCCACCCCGTATACGGAATCCAGAATATACGTGTGACAATGTACCTAATTAGCCTCACGAACTACGCCTCGTGTGCACGGTCCAATGCGGAAACATCCACGCATGACCATCGTGTGCCCGGCTAAAAATCCTACACATAACCAATCGGCACGCAGATGTGATTCCAGATATGCCACGATACAATATGACAACGAAACTCAAAGGATAACATATCCAATACGAATCATGCGACTCACCAAGTGAACGATGACGCACGAATAATGAAAGACCGACACGACCAACAATATCCAAACCAACCATCCTGGAATCAAAATCCCGAAGGACCGATTAACACGAGCAACGATCACAACACAACAGTCCGGGAAATCCCCAACCCTCAACGATCACAAAATTACCGAGTTCACAAGAATAATAGTGTGCTGCCTTGAGTCGTCCAACACGGCAATAATAATTCAACGGATGGGAACTATCCTCGACAGTCCCAATTCAATACCTCGATTACCTTCAGGACGATCAATCGATAACAATTATACGATAGGATAGATGTCCCGGCGCCTTAAACCGACCACCGAAACGGAGATGATAAAAGAATATATCAAACGCCTTCAGTCGGCTAACGCAACATCATAGCAACAGTTCCAATTCGATAATAAAGATTCAACGATGCCTCAGAACGACATTAATCGTGAACAATAGTAATCGATACATCGATACCGCGAACCGGCTATCGCCAACATCAATTTCAAAAAGAATCTCAATGCCTTAAACCGGCCGTTAACGAATAACAATAATATTTAGCATAATTGCCGAAGGGTATTGCATCAAACAATTCCCGAATATCAACATAATCATAAAGAGGCGAAGTCTCGATATGATACACGCATTCGTACACCTACATGATAACATTAATCTCGTTGACTCGTACAAGTATAAAACTTGTCTCGACATCAATGCCACGAACTGTTACCAATTCAGTTGCTTTCGTCTACGGGTTCCTCAATCCCGACCAAGCTAATCTACGAACTCTTCAACCTCAACCGCAACTCAACAGTCATAATCCACGATCAAACATCATATCTTATTGTAAAACGAAGGCTTAATAATCAACAGGTTCGATGACGATCAATATCAATACAACTAGGCCACAAACTCACTGCCCACAATATCTCGATTAAACACACCGAATCGGTCCAACTCAGACCCTCACGAATCCATGTCCACAATACGAGCCGAAATCCGATGATCATATCAGCAACCAATTCGGACCAATAATAAGGGTCTAAATGTTATCGGTTCCAAACTCAATTCTTAAATACGAATTGACAAGGTTCCCTTCTCGTAAATCCGTAGTTAAAATTTTCCGATGATCATCGTTAATTCGAACCATCCAATTAGTTCAACATTATAGATAATCATATTCTAAGGTTATCAAACAATCCAATCATTCGACTTGAATATTTGCTCCATACGTATGGGCTTCCAAATTCAGAGATGAATAATAATTTCATCAAACTCGTAATCACAATCGTATTCCTATACGAATATTATTTCAAACACATAGTTTAGCTCTAGATATGAATATTCCATATTCATTTTCAAAACATCAACACTTCTTAAAAATTTTCATCACCTCGTATAATTCAAGAGTTCTTCAAGAACATGAAATATCCGAAATCACGTTCAGAACAACATATCCGAGGTATATATCTCCATGTTACCATTTCCTTCATCATGCCCTTCATACAACCTTAAGAATCGCAACAATACCGTTATCATCATATTAAGAAGATCTCAATAATCATATCAACATCCGAAATCTCTTATTACAATTCCAATAAATCTCGTATAGCATTATCACATGATACCAAGATTGTAATACCCTGCATCCTCCCGAATATTACACGCCGTAAACCCTTCTCACAAGGATTTACCAGGCTAAGCACAATTTTCCACGTCATTTCAAAAATGCCAAGAAGACCGATGACGGTAATATTTTTCCAATACTAAAAAAAAAGTCATTTTCCAAATACCGTCAAAACGATCAAGGCCAAAATGCCAAAAACTCAGTTTAGAGAATCGGTTTTACAAAATAAAATTCAGTTGGCAAAATACCAAAATCCATTTCAAAAATACTCACGCAGCGGATAAAAGTACAATCCAATTTATGCATTTACATTGAAATAAGACGAACATCAAAACACACGATTCCCAACATACTCCCTCCCAAGTAGTAATCCTTAAAGAAAAAAAAATGAACTACTATCAAAGGGATACGAGGATTACTTTGTATGGACTAACCACGAAGAAGAATAATTTGAACTCCATTCCAAGAATCATCAAAAACTTCAAGAACAATACTTAAATCCGAGCTCTCCATCTTAATCTTGTTTAAGAGAATCATCTCTCAATGTTTAGGAACTTCAAGTACTTCCCAAGGTTCTCTCTATTGACTGACGGAAGGAGAATGGACAAAATGCCTCTCAGCACTCGTCTATCCTCTCTATAAAACACGTCACTAGTGCGCGCTAGACCTTACATTTAGCGTGCGCTATAGGACTAGCGTGCGCTATCCTTCCTTGATAGCGTGCGCTATCGGGCAGTCCAGAAGCTACTACATTGCTTCGAAATTCATCTAACGTACGTAATGCCCATGCATTAGCGTACGCAAACAGGCGTTGACTTGCTACAGTATCGTGCCCCCACATGCCGAAAGCATCCGCGATTACCGGGATTCCTTTGACCAATATGGAATTAGCGTGCGCTAATCATACGGTTTTAGCGTGCGCTAGCTCTACACGACAAACACTCGCTGACCTTATCTGGACACGCGTCGAACATGGCCGGGTCCACCCGCCGAAAGCTAAGATTCCATTATTGGCGATCTGATGTTAGCGTGCGCTAACCAACATGCGTTAGCGTGCGCTAACCAACATGCGTTAGCGTGCGCTAACTGAATATAAAAGTCAATCTGGGTCTACCTGTCGGCCACCTTTCGGAACTAACCCAGCAAGTTGTTACGCACGTTAGGGGTCCTCCTTGGCGTATGTAACCAAACCTCTTAGCGTGCGCTAAGTATGCACCGTAGCGTACGCTAAGTATATATCTTGGCGCGCACTAGGCATACCCTGTAGCGTGCGCTAACGTAGTTGTACTTAGCCATTTTCCGCTATTCTCTACCAACATCTCGATATACCAAACGATCATACGGCACAATGAATACATATACGCATTCAGCAACATTGTCATACGTTCACATCATCCTCAAGCACAATTATCCATCAACGACATCCAACAAATAAACGAAAAAAAAATATATCCGAAAAATCAGGGTATTAAACTCTACCCCCCTTAAAAATAAGTTTCGTCCTCGAAACTTGCAATCACTCGCACAACCAACATTTCAACGGGAATTCAAATTCACCAAGAATTATCGAATAATCCGAACAACATACTTACAAGTCTGTGAAGTCGAAGATCTCTCGTGATACTAGCATGCGACTCCTAAACAAAGTCTCAACATAATACCGATACACACCAATATCGTAATTAGCAATTTAACAAAATCTCAAGGAAGAGTTAACGTCCGTGACCACGGCCACGATCCTTCCTACTTTCAGTCAACATTCTGAAAGGCACACACGTGCGTAAGTATAATCCAAATCGCACATTCTCGAAGTGACCAATTCTCAAGAATACCAAGCTATAAACGAAACGATTAAGAAAAATACAAGAAGAGTGAGAGGACTTACAAGTACCGGTCGCACTATAATGATGGCAGAGTAGTGATACTGTGGGCAAATGCCGACTCAATCGACCCAAAAGACTGACAGCCTAGGTATCCATAAACCTAATCTCTGATACCATATTCTGTAACACCCCCAAGTTATTCAGGGTATATTACAGCGCCGTGAGCCCCGCCGTGGGATCCACAAGGCTAAACATACGCGGAACTATAAATTTGACCGAGAAGGTCTACATACAATGGAAAGAAAGACGTTACAAATGGTATTCAAAACCATAACCAATGAAACCATATACATCACTGCACAAATCAATACCTCGGCAACACAGCCTAACAAAGAAGAAAACCGAAATACAATACTCGAGTATTTAAAAATCCATTCCAAGACAAAAACACCGAATGGAGGAATCCAAGAAAATAACCGAGACAAGACACGATATCACACTTGCCCATCATCTTCATGCCGACCCTGCACCCACCTGTCCGCTCTCCGAACTCAAATACATGAAACGTATTTCCCCCATAAAGGGGTTAGCCGTCGAATAGCTAGTGCAAGTATAACAGTATGAAACACAATACTCCTCGACAATAAAGTAAATATAACCGTCAATTCATCAATTCAAGACTAGTATTCCGGAATAACTAAAATCTCATGACGTATGTGAATGCCGTAGAAACGGTTCGTTCATATCATACGCCGTTACATGTAGGAATGCCGTCAAAACGGTTCGTTCATTACATGCCAACAATACATATATGAATGCCGTAAAAATGGTTCGTTCATAATATGCCATCAATATATCCATGAATGCCATAAAAACGGTTCGTTCATATCATACCATCAATACCTATTACTTTCAAAGTCGAGAACGTACAATCATAAATGTATACTTGCCTTAATAAACGTTACCGAATACCCCGAAAAACACGGTTCGACCGGGAAGCTTGAATCACGAAGAAGACAACGAACGGAAGGGTTCCGACTTGAGTTCTTCACAAGGATTTCGTCCCTAAGTCATATCAATGATAAATCAACAATCGTACGATGAATAATAATCGTACAACGCACAAACCCCCCTCTTAGACCTTTTGTCGGACACCTTCAAGGCGTCGACTAATAACTCAACCAAAATGACGAATCAATACAATCCAACCATGGAATAACGATGGAAATGATAGAATACACCTAAATAATCATCAATCTATCACTAATCTAAATTACTACGGATTAAATGGATGAAGTCAAACAAAATCCCCAATTTTCCAAAAACTAGATTTTTAGGAAATCTAACCTTGATTAGGTAGATCGGAGGATGTTATGGGATGATCGGTCGACGTTATAAACTCCAGAACTCCGTGGATTGATAGTTGAACAACATCTCTACATGTTTTCCAAGCCCCAGCCGCGGAAAGGAAAGGAGAGGAATGAAAGAAATGGGTGTAAACCCGTCTCGCCGATCATATATATCGCCCAAAGATCTCGCCGACCACTTACGGCCGTAATCGGGAGACCTTACGGCCGTAACCGCATTCGTCAAAATCCGCCTGCGCTTGCCGATCGCTTACGGCCGTAATCGACGTGGCCTTACGGCCGTAACTCGGCACTTACGGCCGCATTCTAGATCCTTACGGCCGAATCGCATTCGTCCGAACACCGCTCGCACCCATATCGCCAGAATCGACAAATTCTTACGGCCAGAATCGCATTCGCCCGACCATGTCTCGCTAAGCACTTACGGCCAGAATCGCACCTTACGGCCAGAACTCGCCAAAGGCCAGACTCGCCCGGCCGCGACTCGGTCGTGGCCACTCCGACGGCCCGGACAACCCCGAAACTCGAACCTGAATATAAACCGAAGGTACGGTTACGACGTACTCGCAAAGACGAATTCGAGCACCAAGAGAAAACATGATTCCGACCATCCGAAGGCTCGAAATTCGACAACGGAAGTAATTACCCCAAACTTTGGGAAATTACAAAAATGGCCCAAAACGTCCGAAATACACGATACGCGTTCGAAACACCAAACTGAAGTTCACAACACGTCTAACAAAGTTAAACGGACTTACGAGAAACTCAAAACAGCAGTTTAGAACGAAATTCACAAGAATCGAACTCAAGTGCGGAAAAGTCGCTAAAAATCTCGGAACTCAACAAAACGATACCGAAACGAACTCGGACGACAAAAAGTGCAGAATTAATCATTCTCGAAATGACGAAACAGTCATGGGTGAGTCATCAAAACGGACTTACCGAAAAAAAAGAAATTACCGAAAATCGAAATTACGGGTATTACACCCCCAACCTATGAAGTTCGTGACCGAGTGAGCGAACATCTATGTAGGAATCCGGTAAGGCACGAATTCGCTCCCAGACGATCAAGAAATCAAAGGGGAGATCGCCAATCGCTGGAACAAGAGATCCTGCAAAAAGGAAACAAAATTAGATCAGTCCAAGACGTATCCGATCAAAGGGAGAGTTAAAACCCTTACTCGGATTCCTCTCCCGAAAATTGGTGGGAACCTCCAACTCTTCCTCCGGACTATCACTCGACGCCGACCTCCACGCTCTGCCGACCCAGCACCATTTTGCCAGGTCGCCCCGGGTCTTGTTCGGCACCCCGAGGACCACTCTTCCCATTCGACCTTGAATGTGATTACCGTCGACCGACCCTTTCTGCGCAACCAGTTTGAAGAGATAGTTCATTTCCATCGCAGAAAGGAGACGGAACAACCGGTGACCGCCAAAAAGTGTCAAAGTACAGATGATCTGTAGCCAGGCATTCGGCTTCAGTTGGAGCGGCGCCAAATTCCAGGCGATCAATAAATAGGATAGGGCAAACGGCAAGGGGAATCGCAGGCCGGCCTCCATAATCATCTCACTGACGGCGACCAGACCCTCAGGAGGTTGATCGGCACGTTTATTTTCCGAGGGCACGTACAGTGAAACATCAGAAGGAATATGATATTTAGCCCTCCAGCGGCTCAAGTCTTTCCGGGTCGCCGAACTCCGGATCTGACCAAGAGTCCACTGAGACGGGTCGGCGGCCCGAAACACCGTTCGCTTCACATGTTCGTAGGGATGAGCGGCGGAGTAAGCTTCGAATTCAAATTCTGGACAGGGCCTGGCAATCCCCTCCATAAGCTTAGCGAAAGCCATATAGGCGGGGCCGGATACGCTATCCTTTTCCCAAGACAACCGCACCAGTTCATCTTCATCCACCGGCGAACCCCCTCGCTCCGCCGTCGCCGCAGATCTCGCCACTTCGGCCTCGTTGAAAATCTCCTCAAGTTCTGCGGGTGCAATCCCCGCACGAATAGCCTCAACGGCTGTTTCCATATTGAGTCCCACGGGAATTTCCTCCCGGTCCGGGGAATCCGCGGCAGCGGAGGTGCTTCCGGTCTCGAAGGTCTTAGATCCTCCAGACATGTTATAAAAAGTAAAGGGGGAGAGAAGATTTATATTCTTACCTAAAAGGAAGGACGATCGGCACAAGGATCTTCGGAAATTTCTGCAGAGTCTCGGCTAGAAAATAAGGGTGCGTGAAGAGTGAAAATGAAGAAGCCCTAGCCCCTTTTATAGGCAGGAGCAGGGGTCTCTGTGCAAATAGGCAAAATCCCGAGGGCTGGAGTGCAACCGTCGGAGGGGGACACATTAAATACAGCCCTCGAATCCCACGTACGCGTCTTTTCGAGGGCACGCCAGGCGACAAGTTTGACAAACCTTCGGACTACCCCAATAGTAGCGCGACGCGTGTCCTTGCAACGTTTCGAGAGCCCGCTTTCATTTCCCACTGCTCCCAGCGCAAAAGGAGATCGTCCAAATTTGAAATTAGATCGTCTGATCGTCTAAACATTAGCGATCGCCAATAGTGCCACCTGTAATAACCGGATTTATTACTGTGTATTTCATCTGTACTTTGAACCCTGTATTATTTTGGGAATGATGATATTGATAATGGAGTATGATCATTATCGTATTTGTATCCTTATTCATGGGTGTGGCAACATATAAATTTTCCTCCATGCATATACGTGATAACGTACGTTAAGAGTGTAACTTAACGCATTTAACTGATTATGTTAACGACGCTACGGATGAAGCGTAGCGCACGTAATGCGGTCAATTATCGATGGGCCACTAGCACATGGAGTACATGGTGGTGGGCTCGACCAAGATACCCACCGATTCGCACGGCATGAATCGACACCTTTTAAGTCAACGGCTTAACGACGTTATGAACATTGTGTAGCGTCGCAAACTATATTGGGTTACGACGTAACGCCTTTAGTATAGCGTCGTAATGAAGTTCGTAAATCGACAGTGAACTATTTTGGGCGATAACGTACGTTATGAAGTAGCCCTAGCGCACGTAACACTCGAAAGTTATAAAAGGAGCAAGACCCCAATTCATTTCAACTCATCCTTTTGCTCCTAAACTTCATCATATTCGTCCCCGAAGATTTCACCTATTTTAACACCTTTATATCAATTGTTATGAATCATTGAGCTTGTATGACACTACTTGATCATTGAAGACAACTTATATCGACTTTGGAGTAGAAATCATCGCGAGTCGGCGTTGAAGCAACCGGAGTTGGATTTTTACTTAGAGTCTCGTATTATCTTCCTCTTAAGGTATGTTATACTACTTCCAATCTTGAAGTTATGTTGATTAAAGATGATATGATCGCATTACCAAGAACAAGAGATCACTTTGACGACATATGCGACCTAGTATCATATTTAAACTATAATGATCGAACTATTATGGTGTAGAACACCGTAGTTGAACTGGTTATGCCATAGATGAGGGTAGTGAATTATTAACCGTATCAAATGTTATCGTCATGTTGATTGTAAACCGAGTGTCAATTTCACTTTTATCAATGGATTTTGGAAAGAATCATCATAGATGTAATCTTGCTTGCATAGATGAATAAGTAGTTCGCCATCGGTATAAGCCTGGATTTAATGACGATATTAGATCAATTACATCAACCTTAGACCAACCGAACCTTGTATGAGTATTTCGATCAAGATTGAAAATAGTATTACGATGATATCCGTATCCTTGAAATTGAAGATATTAATCCAAGATCATTCATGAGTATGATATATATATTTGAAGGTATATTAGATTACTCACTAAGAATTTCGTAATACTTCGTCACTAATCGAGCTACCATCCGTCCAAAGGAGAAATCGACATGCATGATTAACGACGTTAAGTTTGGTTACTAACGACGTTATATGACGCTGTTAACGACGCTATGTTCGCACGTAACGCACGTTACACTATCGACATCGATCGAGAGGAACTGTTGGTATATTTTTAGCGTACGCTATACGTCATAGTTTACGTACGCTAACGAATAAGTTTAACGTACGTTACAGAGGACATGTAACGACGTTATTCAAGTCGATACGCTTCGTTTTATAGACTCTCAACCGTAATTCGGATTGTTAGATGTTCGTTCGACCTAAGGTGAATTCCATGTTATTTCTCTTATTTAAGGTTCGAACTTTGCTACGTGATTGATCGGGAGGGGCAACCTTCGAGCGGTTTGTTCTCGTGGAAGTATTATTCTTGTCTTCGAACCGAGGCAAGTATTCTAATTAGAAATGTTTATATTATGACAATGTGATTGTATCGTGTAAATATGTTGTGATTATATGTCCACCATGTGTTGATCCGACGGGAATCATCATGGGAATCTATAGCTGTGTGCGCTGGATCGTTGGACAGGTAGTTCCACCATGTGTTGGTCCGACGGGATCATCATGGGAATCTATAGCTGTGTGCGCTGGATCGTTGGAATACCATCAGTATGTTGAAACTGTTATGATATCATATGTGTTGTGGATATTCTCGTTGGAGAAACTTGTATGATATAATTGTTGATTATATCACTGTTGTATGATTATTGTACTTGTACTAGCATCGTTGTGCTAACCCCTTCGGGGGTGAACATTTTGTTTGTTCAGGATCCAGAAGAGCGGGAAACAACCACCGGAAATGCATGACGAGGGTGCAAAGTGATGTTCCGCCGGGTTTCTCTGTTATTTGTTGGATATTTCAATAAGTACTCGAGTACGTCGTCCGTTTATAATGTTGGGATTTTAGTGATGTAATAAATTTTCATTGGATATTTGTATTTCGAATTTTGAACCAGACGGTTGTATTTTACTTCAGTAATTTCATAAAGCGGTACCTGTTATTGTCTTTTCTTTTAATCAGCCTTGTAAATCCTTATGTAAAGGATTTACGGCGCTGTAATATTCCTGAATACATCGGGGGTGTTACACCACCTCACCCCGTGTTTTCAATATCGAAGCGAGCTGGGGGGCAATTGTTGTGCGGCGATTAATACGCCTCGATGGCGATCGGCAAAATGATCTGAGAGCCAACCATAGAAGACATACTCTGGGCGAACACCCGGAGGTCGGAACCCACGGCGATCGTCTTTTGGTACCCGGCGATCGTCTTTTGGTATCTGGCGATCGTCTATGATGTCCAACCAGAGACGATCGTCTCGTGCCACGTATAAATCCAACATCCGTCAAAGTCGTCGAAGACCGAATCTTGGACGGAGGCCCATGTGCAGATCCACAAAAGGCGCCGACAGATAAGACCTTTGACCCCAGCCTGTCACCTACCTCACCTACCGACAGGGCCGCCGAAAGGTACAAAGTGGGTCCTCCCCGGACAGCGACTCAGGACGCGTGCGGGCTTCCCATTGGCTCGCACAGCTGGCCGCCAGCGGCAGCCTCAGACTTTAAGGGAACAGACTCACGTGACGGGACGATCGGCCATCTTATTATAATATAGAAAATGGCGGTCGCCTGCGATCGCCGGAAAGGTCCCAGCAACCTTGTCTCCTATAAATAGGAGGCTCATAACACGACAGTAGGATGAGGAAAAAATATCAGAGAATCATCGTGAATACAGAGAGAGAATAAAAACTCATCTCGCAATTACTTACACATTCATAGTGATTCATACACACTCACAGAACATCCAAAGCAAGAACTCACAGATCTCCCTATCTGGTTCTTCCGGCAATCTACACGCTCTACAACTTAGATAACTAGAAGTCTTTACACTCATTGTAATAGATTCTAACAATAATATTTGTACTCCACAGTATATTTATTAATAACATCTCGCGAGAGCATTCAAGTCCGGGACTAACAACCCCGGCAAATCTTGTGTTATTTATTTTCCCACGGAAGTGTTCTCGCATTTGTTTGTTACTCGATTATTCCAGCGGTATTATCTCCAGATAATATTTTGGGTAACAACACATTCCTCCTATATGTAGACAATTTTGGCCAGTCAGGAGATGACAGCTGGAGGATGTTGGGGAATATGCCCAAAACACTTTCAAAGTGTAAATATGCCTTAGACATGTGGCGGCTTCTAAGGATTGCTTTGGGAAGGGATATGACAGCACGCATTAATTGTCCTGTTTGCCTGTCCCGTGTGTTTCTAGCGATGCCTATCTACTGGGGTCGGTCCTCGGGTCTCCCACCGTTCTGGTCGGCCTTGCCGTAATCTTGAGTTGGGGCGTATTGATACTTGATCTGCTCGGTCCGTCCGGCCTGGATATCGGGTCGGCCTTGGCCCCCCGAGTTCGGTCTCTATGTCTTTGACCGGTCTGGTCTTTAATGAGCCCGGGAGAGAATTAGATTCATACCCGGTCCGGCTTGTTGTTCTGATCGTCCGGTTCCGCTGCCTGGAGTGCTTACGTGGAAGCCAAGACGGATGGGCTATTAACAGTAGGCTTTGTTCGTTGGTGTTCAATTGTTCTGTTCGTTCGTTCGGTTCGTTTGTGTTCAATTATTTCTATTCGTACCATTTACACACACACACACACACACACACACACACACACACATATATATATATATATATATTAATGTTCGCGAAAAGTTCTCGAACACCCGATCAAAATATAAAATGTTCGATGTTCGGTTCGAAAATACTCGAATATGTTCGCGAACATGTTCGGTTCGGTCAAACCGAACTCGAATTTATCGTTGACCGAGCTTTTTCACGAACAGTTTGTGAACGTTCGGTTCATGGGCCACCCCTAGTCTCAATAGTCTCGCAGATGAGACCTAGTTGCCTCTTGTGTTTGTGGCGCGGAAGGCCATTTTTGGTTCTTTAGTAGCGAGTCTATTTCTTTCCCTTGGCGTGGGCTTGGATTCCCAGGCTGAGTGAGCATATTCTACCTACCTCCTTGAAAAATGGCCGGAAGTCTGAAGAGAAGCGAAAGAAATAAGGGTTATGAGATATGGGAGTGGCTTGAAAAACCAAGCAACTTAAAGATTACTCGCTCGGCCCGATGAACCCGACCTGACACCGGGCCTTCCAAACATGGATGCCCTTTACTCTTATGTGAACGGCCTTCTCCAATTTTGGGAAAATTTAGTGTATTTTAGGAGAACGATTGGATATGACAGATGTGCGACTTTTATAAGTATTTATGGTGAGTGTGTGGTTTAGATTAAAAGGTCAAATATATTGATGATGACTGTGTGAATGAGATTAAAAAGTAAAAGGTGATTGTTTGATGTGATTGAGGTATTGAATGAAATATTGTACTTTTAAATGGATATTTTTTGGACCAAATATTGCACTTCAAAAAGGACGGAAGTAGTAATAATTATGGGATAATTAATAAAATAAAATAAAGTAAAATGAAAAATGAGAAAAAGGATTGGAGGAGAAAAACTAGGTGTTTGCCTTGTGTTATATATACAAATGTAAAAAGAAATCGAAAGAAAAGCAATAAAAGTCACATAATTGTTTAACAAATTTGTCAAAAATTTAAACCGCGCCTGTGGTGATATTAAACCATGATATACACCGAGTCATTAAGAGAGTACAAATTAGAACAAAAATAGTGGGCGATTTATAATCCAAGTACTAACCTTAATACTTCCGTCCTGTCCGAAGTGCTACATTTGATCCGAAAAAGTATCACCTAGAAATTCTATATTTTATTAAATATCCTTAATCACATCAAATCATCACATTTCTCATTTGATCTCCATCACACACTCATCATCAATACGTTTATTTTATTCTATATCAGACTCACCATCAATACATTTATTTTAATCTACATCACACACTTACCGTCAATACATTCATTTTAATATACATCACACACTCACCATCAATACTTATAAAACTTAAATATTTATCACATCACCGAAAATAGACCAATTTCTTCCAAATATTACAATTGAATAAGTTGGGCCCAAGAAAGTACAAATTTTACGTGATCCCAAAAATACTTTCAAAAATAATCATCACTATGGTCTAAGGGGGAGGGAGTGGTCACCTAATACCCTAGGTGCCACATCACCTCTATCCAATAAACCCTCCAATTCAAAACTACCCAAGTCTACCCTAACACTACCCTAAGTGGAGGGAGTGGTCACATATACTACCCGATTTTTTTTCATACATAAAATCACATACAATATTAAAATAAAAACATACCATTTCAATAAAAATAAAAACATTATATAATACTTAAAAAAAACATTACACAAAAATATACCATTTTCTCACCAAAGCCGCTCGGGTTCACAAACCGAACAACATACCCGATCGTGCTACCCAATGAGGAGGGGACGGTGTTGCCGATCGGGTAACACAAACCGATCAGATACCCGAACCCACTCCCTCCCCCAATACTTCGATCATCCAAGCATATCACATACAGTGATACAAAAAGTTAAAAGGAAAAGGTCTGTTTTTGCTCTTTATTCTTATCAATCATCATTTTTAAATTCAGAAAACGAGGGAGGAATCCGAAATTGAGAAGTAATGAAAGAAAATGTCATCCATCCATCAATCAATGGTATAAGAAAAGAGGGATAGAATTTTTTTACATCCCATAACTTTTTACTTTTTCCAAAAACATCCCAAAAAAGTTAATTTATCCAACTATATCCCAATTTTACGCTAACTTTATAATTTACGTCCCAAAGTGTTTTTTTAATTAGAGATTTCCGGTGACTTAGCCTATGTGGATTTACGTGGCACCAGTTGACCAATGAAATAATAGGAGATGGATACATCGGGATAGAATTTTTTTACGTCCCATAATTTTTTTAGGGATCCCAATAATAGGAGATGGACCCAAAAAAGTTAATTTATCCAATTACGTCCTAATTTCACTAGGGGTGTTCAAAACTGAATATCCGGAATATCGGATATCTGTAAATTCGAATAGTATATTTTGATATCCAATATCCGTATCAAAAAAAAAATTATATTCGGATATCTTTATATTCGAAAAAAATATTCGGATTTGGATATCGGATATCCGAATATCCGAAAAAAACTTCGGATATGGATATCGGATATCCGAATATCCGAATACCTTTTATTATTTAAAATATAAAAAATTAAAATTTTTAGGATTTTTCGGATATTTTGGATATCCGATTTTTCTGAAAACTACTAGTCGATGTCCGAATCCGAAGTTCCGGATATCTGAACTTCGGATATCCGAATTTTCGGATATCCGGAACTTCGAATTTTCAGATATTTCGGATCGGATATCGGATATTTTTGAACACCCCTAAATTTCACCGATGGGAATGTTGGGCATTATTTTTTAGGATGTGAAAAATAGTTTCTTTTCTTCTTCTTTTTTATTTTTTTAGTTTAATATCTATTACAATTAATGATGTGTCCATATCCTATTATTTCATGGTCAACTGGTGCCACGTAAACCACATAGGCTAGGTCGTCGGAAATCCCTAATTAAAAAAATACGTGAGCGGCACAGGGGGCGAAACGACGTCGTTTCGTGCTTGCCGGCGTTCTTTGAGACGTAAATTGTAAAGTTAAGATAAAATTGGGACGTAATTGAATAAATTAACTTTTTTGGGACGTTTTTAAAAAAAGTAAAAAATTATGGGACGTAAAAAAATTATATCCCTAAAAAAAGATAACTGCCTTTGAGAAATATTTTAAGTGAAAATTGACACTGTTATCAAGATTGAACTTTCTCATCTTTTCGGCTCATTTTTTCACCAACGTTTTTGGCCTGATCTCCTCCGAGACCCACCCACAATAATACATTTTTCCTGTCGTGTAAGGAGGCAGGAGCAATGACCCATATACTCCTTTATTAATAAAATATTAAAAGTAATAATACCCAACATGTACTTAAGTCTATCAGTTTATGACTTTACTAGTTAATGTATGATTAGGTCTGCTTGTATGTATTTCTCTCTATTTAAAGAGATGTCATCAATGGAATAATACGCTGTTTTGCCCTACTTTCTGTCTTAGTTATTTTTCCTTCAACACGTTATCAGCACGTACTCTACCAATAGAGCAAGAGAAATTCGTCCAAAAAAAAAAGAAAGAAATTTTGTTTTGAAACCCTAAACCCGCGGCCGCCGTCACTGCAGTACGACCCGCAGCCCTGACACTGCTTCCAATCGGACCTCGAACCACCACACAGATCCGGTCACTACCACTGCAGTACGACCCCATCCCCGATCTGACCTCCATTTGTGACCCAAGCCGCAAGACTGCCGGCCTCCCTCTGCAACTCCGTCCTGCTCGTCCCCCAATCCGGATCAGATAGCCCGACCCAAAACCCTCAATTTCACTTCTTATTCTCCAGCCGTACAACCCTCCTGCAAATCGGAAACCAGAGATACTGCATCGCGACCCGCCAGATCGACCCAACCGACTTCTACAAGCCCCACCACAACACAGATCCATGTCGCCGCCACTGCAGTACGACCTGCCGTGAGCAACAGCCTGCCAGCCGTTTTCTGCAATTTTGCTCGGACATCAACCCGTCTTCTCCAATTTATATGTATTGACATATTTCCTGTTATTGATCGGGTCTAGTTTCTTGGAGAAGCAATCAATCAACTGTTCTTATAATTGAGGAAAGAAAAAAAGGATTTGGACCAGTGAATAAAACAAAGGTAATAAACGGACAGCACTTGTCAGAAGACAAGCTTCAGCTTCTTTGCGAATACGTGAAGAAGATTTTGATTGAAGAGTCAAATATTCAGCCTAACAGTCCGTCCAGAGTTTGTGGCCATATGCATGGGCATTTTCACGATTTAATGAAACTTTTCCAGACCGGAGGTCATGTACCAGAAGCAAACTACATCTTTATCGGAGATTTTGTTGATCGTGCTCGATCCGGTTTTCAGTACCCGTTTCATCACATCAGATTCCTTTTCCTGAATCGAAACGGCGAACGGAATGAGGAATATATTTTCATCCAAACAAATTGACGGTATGCCCTAGGAAAGAATCATGTCTTTCCTATAAGGTACATAATTCTAATAACCCTACTATCTGCAATATGTATTTTTACATGCTTTTAATCACCTTTGATTGCATATATATTCTGAAATTTATTTATGCTTAATTAAACAGATTAAAAACATGTTGCATTAATAATTTTAATTAAACCAAAGTAAATTGCTTAAAGCAACTTGAAATAAAGTAAATTCAAGTTGAATTAATAATTACATTGCGGCATAAGAAACATACTTGATCGCATAATATGTATATACATATATTTCTAAGATTATATGTCTATATCTATAATACATATATATTTCCATGCATATATAGATATGACATGCAATTAAGCTTCATTTTAGTATATTTTAGAGGACTTATTTCTACTGCCTATATTAAATAGAACCATGATAAAGTAATATCGTTGGTAATCCTCAATAGCATCGAAAGTAATTTTGACCATATATTGGTTCCGGAAAATAATACCCTCCCATTATTGAAAATTTTATGATGAAAATTACTCATGGTAAACTGTGAAAAATTATTTTCCTTTTTCTTGTATTACGATAGCTTATCCAACTCGCCTCAAATTTGATATTTTAGACTCAAAAGAGCCTGCGTACCATAGATGGGTCTCCTACGTCGAGACCACATTTGTTGCTAAGGACTATAGTGCCACAATCTTTGATACCTGTAACACCCCCAATCTGCTCAGGGATATTACACGTCGTAGAACCTTTCCTCAAGGATCTACCAGGCTGGTAATAATATCGAACAACTCAACAATGCTTTTAAGGCTAAAATGACTCAGTAGACCGATTTGGTCTTTCAATAAAAACATACAACTCAATTATAATTCATGCCCACGCAGGGGTCGAATACACAATGCTCCCGTACAACGGGAAAAATATACTGCAGTAGAAATAAAATACAACTGAACCAATACACAACGTACGGTTCCACATGTGATTAGTATCGATCATCTTTCATCATCCTTCATGCCGACCCTGTGCCACGCTCCCTGAAACCTGAATGCAATACAGACATCCACCCCCCGATTACTCGGGGGTTAGCAGAACTCCACTGTTTCGCTAGTGCAAGTACAAAGTGCAAATACGAGCCATATAATTCAAGTTCCAAGAATAACAATAATCATGAATTCTCAAAGATTCAAATACAACGAAACGAATATTTCCCGAGGCAAGAGTTTGAGTAAAACTTTCCAAATCCGAAAGATCACAAATAACGAGAACGGTTTGCAAAATGGTTTAAAATACCCTCGGGGGTTTTAATAGAAAATAATTTAGGATTATCAAATCCTTCTTTTTCCAAAATCAACAGGGTCACAGCCTACAGGTTTTTGTTTTCACAAATAGAAAACCGACAACAATTTACAGGGCCAAAAACCCAAGTCATGTGTCCTCGACGGACATAAAATCAACACGGCATAATCACACACAAGCATCGCCTAGGACCGGGACGAAGCCACGAATCCCACTCGAGGCCTCTAAGGACCCTCCCGAGCTGGCCACAATCATAAAACGAATCACGCACACATGTCGCCTAGGACCGGGACGAAGCCACGAATCCCACTCGAGGCCTCGAAGGACCCTCCCGAGCTGGCTAGCGAAACAAATTCAAACCACCCATAAGTTATCTTGACATCGTACTCGCAAGTACCGACTCTCGGAGCCCTCTCCAGACCTACCCGATTAGATAACCTTATGGTCAAATCATACACACTGGCTGTACTCGCAAGTACATGCCGCCGGAGAACTCACAGGTCCCTACCCGGTCAAACATCAATCGAACATACCCACAAGTTATCGTGACATCGCACTCGCAAGTGACGATTCTGGGAGCCCTCTCCACACCTACCCGAATTGATAACCTTTTGGTCAAATCATCAATGCATCGAATTGACAACAACAAGGGTTTCACATTTGCCACAATCACAAACACATCAAATCATGAGTTAATGCAACTAACACTTAGCAAAACACCACGTCAAACCATAACGCACCGAAAAGAGATAAGATGTGTATATATATTATCAAAGCATAACAACAACAACAACAACAACAACAACAACAAGTGAATTCATAGGGTTCACTTAATCATTCACGGGGCACAATATTCACAAAACACGCGTGTTTTGAAAGTGAGCCCTTAACGGGGCTAAACCGAATCTTTTGAAAGTTCAAATCAAACGATCAAATAAACACATAGATACGATCATTGATTATCATATTCACAAAAGAAGAATTGTATGGACAAGGTACTTGCCTAGGAATCGGCACGCAAGTATTCCAACGAACGCGGTTCAACCGGGAAGCTTCGAAACGCCCGATGCCATCGAAAAGGAAGACGACGACGAACGGAAGGGTTCAACACAGTTTCTTGGCAAGAAACTCAACCCTAACATCATATGATTAATAAATCAATGATCATACGAGGAAGAATACTCGTAGAACGCCCGAAAACCCCTCTATGACATTCTACCGGATACCTTCAAGGCGTCGATCAAGAACTCGACCAAAACAACGAATCGATAGGATCCAACCATGGAATAACAAGGGAAATGATATAATACATCTAAATACTCATCAATCCATCACAATCCTAAGTTAAATCGGATTAAACGGATAAAAACAACCAAAATACCCAAATTCCTCAAAACTAGATTTTTAGAAAATCTGACCTGATTCGCTCGATCAAAGGATGTTATAGGATGGATGATTGATGATATGAACTCTAAGACTTCATGGATTTATCACCTGACAACATCCATCCATGATCATCAAAGCTCTAGCCGCGGTATAAGATGAAACGAGTGAGAAAAATGATGAAAACCCGTCTGCTGGGTCTTAAATACACAGCGTGTCGGACGCCTTACATACGTAATCGGCCATGGCTTACGGCCATAACCGGCCATGGCCGAGTCTCCTGCCCAAAAATGTCGGCAGTGTTACGTACGTAACCGGCCAAGGCTTACGTACGTAACCGGCCTTACGTACGTTACTGTCGGGCCCTTCCGGCCGTAACTCGGCCTGGGCTGGCCTGGGCCCAACCTGCCCGGCCATGACTCGGCCGGGACCAACTTAGACGGCCCGGACGACCCCGAAACCCAAACTTGAATACGAATCGAAGATACGGTTACGAAGTACTCGCAAATACGAATTCGAGCACTAAGAGAACACACGATTCCGACCACCCGAAGGCTCGAAATTCGACAACGGAAAGTAATTACCCCAAACTTTGGGAAATTACGAAAATGGCCCAAAACGTCCGAAGTACACGATACACGATCGAAACACCAAGCCGAAGCTCGCAACATGAATAATAACATTAAATGAACTTACGAGAAACTCGAAACAACAGTTTCGGACGAGATTCGCAAGAATCGAACTCAAGTGCGGAAAAACCGCTTAAGAACACGGAACTCAATAAAACGATACCGAAACGAATTCGGATAACAAAAAATGCAGAATTAAATACTCTCGAAATGACGAAACGATCACGAGCGAGTCGTCAAAACGGGCTCCCGCCGAAAGAAAAAGAAAATCACTAAAATCCGAAATTGCGGGTATTACATTCTACCCTCTTTAAAAGAAGTTTCGTCCCGAAACTTAAAATAAGTAGGGAGAAGCAATATACCACCAGGAATATTTCAATGAGATACACAAGAATGCGTAACTAACGCCCAACAGCCAAACGTTACAAACAACACAAAATAATATTTGGTGTGCACACACGCTCCAAGACGACCAACACAACGCCACCGATAGAGACATAATAAAACCAACAAGTGACAAGCGTCATCAAACAGATAATACAACCAAGTCCATTATCCACACAATCAAGAAAACAGAAATAAACACACAAACGATCCACAAGGACAACCACAAACAATTCGGACTACGCCGAAATCCTCAAAAACTACACTAGGCATTTCTGTGTCCTTTCGGAGCAGATACGCAACCTCAATCCCCAAATCTCTCAGCTACCGTCTCGCAATGCACGGCTCGATGACCCACCCGGCCACACTCGAAACAGCTGACTAACGGTGAATGACAATTCTTCGCAGTACGAGTTCAGGCAACAACAGTCAGACAACCCCGATCGAACAACAACGATCGAAGCACAACGACCGAACAACAATGATCAAATAACAATGATCGAACAACAACGATCAAATAACAATGATCGAACAACAACGATCGAATAACAATGATCGAACAATAATGATCAAATAACAATGATTGAACGACAACGATCAAATAAAAATGATCGAACAACAACGATCGAAAAAACAATGATCGAGTAACAACGATTGAACAACAATGATCGAATGAAAACAGTCGAACAATGACTCTGAAGTCCCCACTTCAACTCCAGACATTAAAAGAACTGGTAGAAAGTGAAAGATGTTACTTCCGAACAAGGTTCACAAGAATCGAACTGAACTCGGAAAAGTCACAATGATAAACAGATCGATCCGAAACAAGGTCACAACCAGTTCGAACGATGACAACACAAAAAGCAACCGACAGAAAAATCTCCCATGGGCCTCTCAGAGCCGATCCTGATATCTGTGCTGAAGCGCTAACTCCGAAAGTCTCAGTAGCCGATTCGCAAAACTGAATTATGTGTCCCTCAAGTCCGCACTTGAGACGCGTTACTGACGAGAAGGACAATTTACACGTGCATGCCCCCCACACATCGCGGTTGAAACACCTCGGCTCGGCATACCGAAAATACAAATGCTAGATACAATGGGGCATAACATCGCAAAACAACATAGCGGAGATGCCAACTCAGCACAACATAGAATTATAACACATATCATATACAACGATTACCATCGTAAAGTAATACATACACAAACACCACAACAACGACGTTATCGTTCGGCGACCTCAACGGCCCGAACGATAACCAGCACGTAATTACAAACAATATGAAACAATCACACATGTACACAAACGTACAAACCCAAGCTTAAACAGCTCACACATACGCGACAACACGCAATTCACTATGAGGCGACAACATTAAATACCACATTACACCTCTCAGAGAGGGCTAGCATAACAAATGCGTGGCGAACGACTCAATGCTTGCATCACCAATTCAAACATAACTCGGGGGTTAACACCCTAACGAAAGTGCGAACATCATATAAATATTACTGGACCGCACACAGGAACGATAGGTTTTAAAAAATGAAAACCACCTTTTGAAAATAATTTTGGAAACACCGATTGATCTTGAGTATCACCCTTCAAAAAAAAGTACAAACGTGAAACATCGTTATTGAGACTTTGGAAAATCATTTCGCATTCGATAAAAATGAGGACACTTTCTTTTCGTGAAAAACTTTCGGAAATATTCGACCCTCAGGCCTAAGCAAAAGCGTTTCTAAATCAATGAAGATATCTCAAAACATTTTGGTCCTCGAGGTAGAAGAATTTTGAAATATATTGTGGCACCTTGGAAGTACCACGAGAAAATAATTCATTTTAAAATGTGCGTCTCGAAATTTATTTTCTAAGATATTCAAGATTTTCAAAAATAATTCAATGGGCTACAATGCCCAAAAAATGCTCATGTAACAATATTCGTTTAAACATATTATAATATACGCATCAAATCGTACAAAATCAAGACAATACATGTCTTTTACTGGAAAACAGTCAGTCACATCGCAGTTCAAACTTGCTTAGGACCGGGGCTAAACCACTGGTCCATCCGAAGCCCCTACGGACTGAGAAAATCGCACCCATAAACATTCCCATAACATACTGAGCACAAGGTTTCACAAAAACACTTGCAAACGAACAAATCAGCTTGAAATATACACGCAACGGTCGAAACCAACAGTCAAGAGTACATAACCAGCGACACTCCTCATATAAACAAAATATGAGAGTCAAATAACCACATATCACGAAATCAAAATCCATAGGAGGATTCCGTCACTTAACACATAATCATACCAGTAACTCGCATTAGACGAGGCACTATCACAACGAAAGGAGACTTACAATCATAGGTCGCACGAAGATGATGATCGCCCCACGATACTAATCACGACCAACGAACTCAGACAACGCGTTGCGACACGACTCAGTTAGACAAAGTCCGACGAGACAAAACTCAACATACACCAATAAACCCAACAGCCTAGGTTTCCACAACCTAAGCTCCGATACCATTTATGTAACACCCCCAATCCGCTCAGGGATATTACACGTTATAGAACCTTTCCTCAAGGATCTACCAGGCTGGTAACAATATCGAACAACTCAACAATGCCTTTAAGGCTAAAATGACTCAGTAGACCGATTTGGTCTTTAAAATAAAACATACAACTCAATTACAATTCATGCCCACGCAAGGGTCGAATACACAATGCTCCCGTACAACGAGGAAAATATACTGCAGCAGAAATAAAATACAACTGAACCAATACACAACGTACAGTTCCACATGTGATTAGTATCGATCATCTTTCATCATCCTTCATGCCGACCCTGTGCCACGCTCCCTGAAACCTGAATGCAATATAGACATCCACCCCTCGATTACTCGGGGGTTAGCAAAACTCCACTGTTTCGCTAGTGCAAATACGAGCCATATAATTCAAGTTCCAAGAATAACAATAATCAGGAATTCTCAAGATTCAAATACAACGAAACGAATACTTCCCGAGGCAAGAGTTTGAGTAAAACTTTCCAACTCCGAAAGATCACAAATAACGAGAACGGTTTGCAAAATGGTTTAAAATACCCTCGGGAGTTTTAATAGAAAACAATTTAGGATTATCAAATCCTTCTCTTTCCAAAATCAACGGGGTCACAGCCCAAAGGGTTTTGTTTTCACAAATAGAAAACCGACAACAATTCACAGGGCCAAAAACCCAAGTCATGTGTCCTCGACGGACATAAAATCAACACGGCATAATCACACACAAGCATCGCCTAGGACCGGGACGAAGCCACGAATCCCACTCGAGGCCTCTAAGGATCCTCCCGAGCTGGCCACAATCATAAAACGAATCACACACACACATCGCCTAGGACCGGGACGAAGCCACGAATCCCACTCGAGGCCTCGGAGGACCCTCCCGAGCTGGCTAGCGAAACAAACTCAAACCACCCATAAGTTATCTTGACATCGTACTCGCAAGTACCGATTCTCGGAGCCCTCTCCAGACCTACCCGATTAGATAACCTTATGGTCAAATCATACACACTGGTTGTACTCGCAAGTACATGCCGCCGGAGGCCTCACAGGTCCCTACCCAGTCAAACATCAATCGAACATACCCACAAGTTATCGTGACATCGCACTCGCAAGTGATAATTCTCGGAGCCCTCTCCACACCTACCCGAATTAATAACCTTGTGGTCAAATCATCAATGCATCGAATTCACAACAACAAGGGTTTCACATTTGCCATAATCACAAACACATCAAATGATGAGTTAATGCAACCAACACTTAGCAAAACACCACGTCAAACCATAACACACCGAAAAGAGATAATATGTGTATATATATATTATCAAAGCATAACAACAACAACAACAAGTGAATTCATAGGGTTCACTTAATCATTCACGGGGCACAATATTCACAAAACACACGCGTTTTGAAATTGAGCCCTTAACGGGGCTAAACCGAATCTTTTGAAAGTTCAAATCAAACGATCAAACAAACACATAAATACAATCACTAATTATCATATTCACAAAACAAGAATTGTATGGACAAGGTACTTGCCTAGGAATCGGTACGCAAGTATTCCAACGAACGCGGTTCAACCGGGAAGCTTCGAAATGCCCGATGCCATCGAAAAGGAAGACGACGACGAACGGAAGGGTTCAACACGGTTTCTTCGCAAGAAACTCGACCCTAACATCATATAATTAATAAATCAATGATCATACGAGGAAGAACACTTGTAGAAAGCCCGAAAACCCCTCTATGACATTCTACCGGACACCTTCAAGGCGTCGATCAAGAACTCGACCAAAACAACGAATCGATACGATCCAACCATGGAACAACAAGGGAAATGATATAATACATCTAAATAATCATCAATCCATCACAATCCTAAGTTAAATCGGATTAAACGGATGAAAACAACCAAAATACCCAAATTCCCCAAAACTAGATTTCTAGAAAATCTGACCTGATTCGCTCGATCAAAGGATGTTATAGGATGGATGATTGATGATATGAAATCCAAGACTTCATGGATTTAACACATGACAACATCCCTCCATGATCATCAAAGCTCCAGTCGCGGAAGAGGATGAAACGAGTGAGAAAAATGATGAAAAACCCGTCTGCTGGGTCTTAAATACACAGCCTGCCGGAAGCCTTACGTACGTAATCGGCCATGGCTTACGGCCGTAATCGGCCATGGCCGAGTCTCCTGCCCAAAAATGCCGGCAGTGTTACGTACGTAACCGGCCAAGGCTTACGTACGTAATTGGATTTACGTACATAATCGTATTTACGTACGTTACTGTCGGGCGCTTCCGGCCTTAACTCTGCCAGGGCTGGCCTGGGCCCAACCTGCCTGGCCATGACTCGGCCGGGACCAACTCCGACGACCCAGACGACCCCAAAACCCGAACCTGAATACGAATTGAAGATACGGTTACGAAGTACTCACAAATATGAATTCGAGCACTAAGAGAACACACGATTCCGACCACCCGAAGGCTCGAATTCGAGAACAGAAAGTAATTACCCCAAACTTTGGGAAATTATGAAAATGGCCCAAAATGTCCAAAATACACGATACACGATCGAAACACCAAGACGAAGCTCGCAAAATGAATAATAACATTAAATGAACTTACGAGAAACTCAAAACAACAGTTTTGGACGAGATTCGCAAGAATCAAACTCAAGTGCGGAAAAACCGCTTAAGAACACGGAACTCAATAAAATAGTACCGAAACGAACTCGGATGACAAAAAGTACAGAATTAAATACTCTCGGAATGACGAAATGATTACGAGCGAGTCTTCAAAATGGGCTCCCGCAAAAAAAAAATCACTGAAATCCGAAATTGCGGGTATTACAATACCGCAGGCGATGCACCGTCTGACAAAATCAAAGTTAGTGCATTAATGTTCCTTAGGCGACATATAGACCCAAGGATGAGATGGAATATCTACAGTTGAAATCCCCAAAGAACTGTGGGATGCCCTTAAGGGCCGATTTGGAAACATGTGTACTTTGCTCCCAGAACTGACCATGCAGTGGAATGAAATCCGCTTGCTTGAATATAAACGGATCAACGATTTCAAAAAAGATATGCTCTCTCAAGGCAACTCCTGAATTTCTGTGGAAAGTACATCACAGAATATGACATGATACATAAAGCTTTTTTCACCTTCCCTACTTCCGCTTTTATACTAATGAACCAGTATAGGCTGGAGTATGATAATAAATGCATCACTACCTTCAGTAAGCTAATCAACCTACTGCAAGTGGCTGAAAGGCATTACGAAGTGTTAGTGAGCAATAATGTCAGGCCGATTGGGACAAAGAAAATTCCCGAGGCCAATTATGGCAAAGTGAAGGACAGAAACTACCCCAATGAACAGGGGACTGGACGTGGCAGGCATCATGGTCAAGGATGTGGGGGTATATCCAATGTATTGCGAAGACTTGGTGCTTCCGGCTCTGCTAGCTAAGGGAACCAAAAAGTACCTACTCATTCTATCACCTCTAAGTCTCGAGTTGGCAATAAACCGTGCTATCATTGTGGAGATGCTGGACATGGTACAAGAACTGCTATGCAAGCAAGTAAGTCACATCTCACTACAAGAAATACAGAGAGTCCAAAGAAAGGAGAACTCACTATGTGAAAGAATATGATCTAGACAAGTCCCCCTATGTCAATTTCACAGTCACCAATCGTTGAGCCACAGTCTATAGACTGAATCTTAGTATTATGTTTACTTTCTCGTTTACATTTGGTATAGTTGCCTCAAGATGACTGTGTTGGTATTTTCTTTTCAATACTGGCATGATTCAATGTTGTTTCACGAACAAGATATTAATATTGCTTACGTTGGAATATTAGCTTTATTTCGAAGTACTGAATATTGCTTGAATGCTTATGGTTCGAAATTTCTCTCTTCTAAGGAATGAATGGAGTAGAACTTGAATGTTCTTAGAATTAGGCTTCTATTCATCGAATAAGTCGCCTGCCAAACCTCGGTAACTACGATGATTGGGTCTTCCCAACTCATCAAAGAGCGAGGTAATGCCCCATTCTTGATGCCTAAACGACAGTCTTCTAAGTTATCGATGTTCTGTATGCATCTAGAGCCCTTCGAACCTTACTTAGCTTCAACAATATACATAGAAATGGTTTCCAGATTGAAACCCACTGTGAGAATGGAATAGAGTTTCATTTATGAATTCTAATGAATGTAGACGTGAACGCATTTTAGAATAAATCATGAGTCAATCTAGTGGACAGTACCTCACTACTATTAGGTTTTTAAAATCCTATGTTGTCACCAACAATGTACTTTGGGACATAGACTCATATAGGCTTTGGCACGATAGACTAGGTCATCCTGGTCGAAGTATAATGATCCATATACTAAAGAACTTGTACAAACATCATTACTTTTCGAGCGAAAATGTGGCAACAACTCAACATAAAGAATAATGTTGATGCTAATCGTATTATATCATCCAAAGAACCGGATGCATATCAAATGCGCACCACTCATTTTTGCAAATCCTACTCTTTAATCAATATGGGAGTGAGACCTTCCTACGATAAAGAAACAAAAACAAGCATTCCATTCTTACGCTGAATATAAGGAGATATTTGTGGATCCATCTACCTAATATGCGGACCATTTATGTATTTTATGGTTTTGGTGGATGTTCCGACATGTTGGTCACATGTCGTCCACTGAAAATGCTGCAGAACCTCTAAGATAATTTACAAGGGTTCACCTTCCTTATTACATCTAAAGGACTTGATGATGCTGGAGAGTTCACATCAAAAAGTATTTGATATTTATTGCATGATAGAGATCAATGAATAACATGTCGTTCTATGTGCATATGTAAACGGTCTCATATAAACCACCTTCTAAAGAATATTTATGGTGATTATGTCATTGGTTATATGCACCAATTTGCATATTTTGCTTGGAATTATGCAATATTGCACGCAACTTTACTTAAATCGTTCATTCTTAGACCTTTTGCTAACCAATTAGTTTTTATGTGTACCAGTTGATAACTGAATAGGCTGATTTTTGTATTTTTGACCCAGACGGACTTGAGTGCCAATTGCGCAGTAGTTATGCATTATATGTACCTTCTGCGCCCCACAGCGCATTGGTCTTTAGAAATGATTAAGTATTCACATTGGATAAGAATCTCCAGACGTTTATCCGCTATTTAGAACCTTCGCAGTGATCTCTTTACCGCACGACTTGCGGATTGTTACTTTAATGAGACAACCTTCCCGTCGTTAGGGGGAGGAGAGAAAACGTAATTTCTCGGGGAACGACAGGAATTGTCATAGTGTCTCCCCACTTTGTTTCATTATGATCCCCGAACTTCACAATATTACCGTGAAGCACAAAGAACACTCGATCTTCAGGATGTAGTAGATTCGATGCCTGATGCATTTACTGATATAGTTCAAACGACAAGATCTCACATTACAACTGCAAATGTGCCTGTAAGGTTAGAAGTCCCCTATAAGGGGCACATCACCAATGAACTATTGGAATATAAAACACAGCGGAAGCGAGTTGGTGATGATGATTTAATAAAAGGTTTTATAAACTAACCAACAGAAAAAAAACGTATCTATTTAGGCTTGTCAATTAATTAACTAAACAGATTAATAAACAATTAAATAAATATATTTACGCATGGGAGTCGGTAATTTTTACCTTTGACGCGAAGTGGTAGAAAATCCCTTTTTGATTGATTTATGTCCTCTTCGTGTTCCTCTCTGATCTTCTTGTATTTCTACCTCAAAATCTTCTAGAGTATATCCCACCTACGTCTGGATGTCGTGTGGGAAACAATCTACCAGACTACTTGGACTGCAAAGGGATCGAAATTTTCTTCTCAAGAAACTTACGATTTTTGTTCTCTCTATTTTTCTTGAATATTTTCGGTATTTTAGAAAAATATTTGTGTTATCTAAATTATGGAATCCAAGACACAAGTCAAGATCCACAATTAAACACACACACACACAGAAAATCGATTTTCTTGGGCAATGAAGGTGTAAAAAATCGGCCAACACAAGTCTCTTATTTATAGGTGTTTTGGGCTACTCTAGGGACCTTAAGGAGGATATGGTAAGGACTCCCAATAGATATCCTCCTTCCATTATTAGGACTCTTCCTAATATGAAGACTCTATTAATATCAACTTAGTCCACTAGTAAGTTAATATTGCACTTCCTACCAAAATCCCAAATTATAAAATTGGGCTCCTTTTTGAATTAATTATTTCCCGTGTTTAAGATATTCCATGTCCATTAATTAATTTAAGCTACTGACAGTTTTTAATTAATTAATATGTTATTCATGAGTATACCACTCGACCTTTATTATTATATCGAAAAATTAATTCCACTTGCAGGGTTTAATATAATAATCCTTTCGAGTGCTTCAAGGAACATGATCAACCCGACTGGTCGGGACACGATTTCTAGCTATAATATTAATGATCATATAAATAATAATATTTCCCAAAATATCGAGCATATTGAGTCAATCATTGTGGCTCTCACCCATGATAAATCAAAGCAATAAATATTAAATATATAATTAAATATTAATCACAAGAATTAAGAAATAATAATTATCCGAGATGTACGTTCTTCTTATAGTCAGTACAGAAGAATCTATCTCAACTCGATCCTGTTCAACGTATACCGAATATGCTAATATATGCTAATGGTCAAGACCAACCAATATCAAGCATATACTACAACCTCTCACATAACGGTCTAATGTTATATAGGTTGTGAACTAAATATTACTATATAAGGAACCGATAATGTGATCTTTCTGTGTGACACTACACACCACATTATTTACAATATAAAGTAAATTAGACTACATTTGCATAACCATAGCGTGAATAAATATGCAAAATATGTGATAAATGAATTAAATATTCTCATAGATAAAGACCGGGAAATTAGGTAATACAAGCATAAAGTATGCTTTGACGTATACAACCCTAACATGAACCGGGTGATGCAACCGCACTTGGTGGAGGTGTGGTTGAGGTCGTGGCTCCCTGTGAAGGAAGGGGTGGAAGCCACATGGTTCGACTAAATACTCACCCAAGAAAGAGGTAGAGTATGGCACAAATTCACATGTTAACCATCAATGAACTCGTTTCATGAGATCATACTTGATTTTATTATGTCAATGAGTTATGACGAGGGGGACGCCCTGAAGATATGATTCAAAAAAATCAAGAATCTCGATGAAATTATGAGGGTCTGGCCTGATCAACCACCCAATTTGATGACATGCTGTTGTTGCCCAAAATATTTATCCGAAGATTAATACTGCTGGAAGACGGACAACAAACAACAATTTGTGGGAGCACTTCCGAGAGAAGATAAATAATACAAGATTTGCCGGGTTTGTTAGGCCCGGGCTTGAATGCTCTCGCGAGATGATATTAATACAAATATTCGTGGATACAAGTATTAATGTGAGAAATCTAGATACAATGAGTGTAAAAGGACTCTGTTAATCCGGCTCTTGAGCGAAGCTCGGTGTTCTTCGTCCCTGCCGATCGTCTGCTCGATGAGAGAGGCCGGGAGAAGTAGGACCAAATGATAGCTGTTGCCAAGAGTTGGAGATAGCCAAGTGCTGAGTGTTTTGCTTCTGTAATGTATACTGAAATCGCGATAATGCCGAGAGTTGGCCGAGTGCAGGGTGCCTTGTATATATAGTGGCAGCCGGGTCTTGTCTTCTGGCGGGCGATCGCCTTCCGGCCATTATAATAATGGGGCGATCGTCTGCCGGCCAATATTATAATGGGGCGATCATGTGCCGGCCAATATTATAATGGGGCGATCACCCGGGCTGTCGGGCTAAAGTCCAAGGAAGATGCTGGCAGTCTTCCTAAAGTCCAAAGCTCCAGCAGGCAGCCAGCTGGGCGGTCCAATGAGGGGCCAGCACGCGTCCGGAGTCAGTCACATGTGGCCCTACTGACAACTTTCGGCGGCTTGTCGGCTGGTGGAAAGATTCTGCCAGGCTGTGGTCAATGATCCGTGATTCGCGGATCTTGTCTCGGCCCTTGCACGTGGTGTCTGTCTTGAGGCTCGGCCTTTGCCGACTGGATGGCCATCGGCGCTGATCGACATGAGGCGGTCGTCTCTAGCTGGTCATCAGAGGTCGCCATCGGCCAGTTGCTGAGGGTCGGCATTCGGTCGGTCACCAAGGGTCGGTCGGCAGAAGCCGAGAGAGGATCGCCCGCTTGTCGGTCGCCAGGAGTCGGTCGCCGAGTACCGAGAGACGATCGTATTTGATGTCGATCGCTCGACACCGGGACTTGTCCTGGAACCTTCGGTTGGCCGATTTAGCTTGACCGCTGGGTAAAGGCTCGGCCGCCTGGTCGCTGGTCGGCAGTTCTGCCTTGGCTGCTCGGCAGTGACTCGGTCGCCCGATCTCCGAGGTGATCGCCGGTCGGAGAGTGTTAATTCTTGACACAACAATTTCCCCCCAGCTTGCTCCTATGTTGAAGACATGGGGCGAGGTGGTTCTTGCTGGCGATCGTGTAAGGATGAGGACGGGCAATCTTTGCTGAGCTGACTTAGGATTCGGACTTGGGCTATCATGGTCGATTGGCTAGCTATCTTTCGGTCTTGTACCTGCAAAAACAACATTGGCCGATCCCCCTCGGAAACTTGGTGGTTTCGCTTGTTTGAGGAATCGTGCACAGTCGCGGAGATCGATGGACCGACTCCATGACCGTGTCTCTGTGCGCGAAGACATTGAGTGTCTCGTGACTCACTTTATTATGAGGGTCCTCTCAGCCGCGCCGCCTCGTATTTAAACGAAGGGCGTGCGGTCTCGGTCTATATGAGTCCTTGCGCGGGGCAGCGTCTGATGAATCAACTCCACGCCCGCGGCTTGTTTAGCTCTGCTTCCACCTCGGCCCGTCATGGAGATGACGAACCTCGACGGTGTACGTTGAGACGGGGGTAATGGCACGTGTCCACTGATTAATTTTGGAGAGCCCTCAGACTACGCCGGCCTCGTATTTAAACGAAGGGCGGGCGATCTCGTCCGAAAGGGACCTTGCATGGCCGAAGCAGCCGGTTCCATCGACTGCCAGGACCATGGCTTTTTGATGTGCGGCGGAGGCGATCGCGAGCCTTAGTCCCTCATTTAAAATGGTGGACTGTAGGCGGTGAGCGAGTCCTCCGGCTCTGCTAGATAGTAGTGATCGGGCTGGAAGACTAGAGGTCGCCGCCGGCCGGGAAGATCGGAGGTCGCCGCCGGCGCCGATCGCGGTACTCTAGGCTAAGAAGAAGCCTCTGCCCGCCGTAAAATCTGCGGCTTTAGCTCGGAAGACCGCGTAGGTCGTGGGTGGGTCCTTCGTAAGATGCCTGAACATAGGCGAAAGACCATGGAATCCGGCTAAGACCACGTGGAGGGCGATCTCATCGCTTACGGGCTCGCCGTTGAGGATGATCTCGTCTACCCGGTCGATGTAGTCCGAGTCGGATTCTTCTTTCCCTTGCTTGACTTGCAGCATGCGATGGGGACCTTCCGGTTGAGCGACCTTGGCGGCGAAGTACCTTGTGAAGACGTTCGCTAGCTCGTTAAAGGAGCCAATGGACCGGGGTGGCAACGAGGTGTACCACCGGTGGGCGAGGTAGTCCAGCGTCATAGGGAACATTCGGCACCTGGTCGCGTCAGATGCCCCACACCCGGTCATGTAGATGTTGTACTTGCTCAGGTGCATTTCGGGGTCCAATCGCCCCTCGTACAAGGGTGTTTGCGGGGGAGCGATCTTGTGCTGCACAGGGGCGATCTCGATGTCGATCGCGAGCGGCTCGCTTGGCTCGGCAATCGTCTTCATGGCGCCTGCCCTGGATTGCAGGAGCGCCTTCATGTCGTCGATCTGACGTTGCATCACAGCCATCGCCGTGGCTCGGTCGCTTGCTGATCGGATTTGGGAGTGGGAGCCGAGGCGATCGTGTACCGATCTCCGTGACTCACGCCGACCTCGGCAATTTGGCGAGGGGAGCCAGACACTGGCCGCTGGGAGCCGGTAGGCCTAGCTCCTGGAGACAGACTCAAACTCCGCTGCCTCGTAGCCGGGCCGGATCGCCTTGGCCGCTGTGTCGGGTCACTGCCCAGGCGATCGAAGACAGAGGTGCCCCGGCTGCCGAGCGCCTTCTCTTGCGGACGAGAGCCTCCTGGCGATCGCTCGGCCAGTAACGCCTTGAGATTCCGCTTGGACTTTCGGCGGGCGGCCGAGAGGGTGATAGCAGGAGGCGCGTCGAGAGCACTCCGTCGCTCTTGTAGGACGGCCATGACCTCGTCGATCTGTTCCTTGGTTCGGAGCTAATCGAGCGAGAGGCTTGGGCCGCCGTCCAGGGATGGGATCGAGCGTCTCTGACCGCGGCGGCTGCCTTCCACCATCGGCTGCGGCTCGGACTGGGACGGAACGGGGGGTCTGGCCGGCTGGTCAGCGGCTTTCTTCGATGCGGAGGCGGAAGACATGATTTCTGAAGGATTTCTTTGAAGTGGAGTGAGTGTCACTTCAAGTATCTGCCCCGAGAACAGTGAGTGTTCTTCGGGACGGTAGGTGTAAAAATTTGAGGGTTGGATGCCCTTTTTCTAGCGCCAATTGTTGTTGCCCAAAATATTTATCCGAAGATTAATACTGCTGGAAGACGGACAACAAACAACAATTTGCGGGAGCACTTCCGAGAGAAGATAAATAATACAAGATTTGCCGGGTTTGTTAGGCCCGGGCTTGAATTCTCTCGTGAGATGATATTAATACAAATATTCGTGGATACAAGTATTAATGTGAGAAATCTAGATACAATGAGTGTAAAAAGATTCTGTTAATCCGGCTCTTGAGCGAAGCTCGGTGTTCTTCGTCCCTGCCGATCGTCTGCTCGATGAGAGAGGCCGGGAGAAGTAGGACCGAATGATAGCTGTTGCCAAGAGTTGGAGATAGCCAAGTACTGAGTGTTTTGCTTCTGTAATGTATACTAAAATCGCGATAATGCCGAGAGTTGGTCGAGTGCAGGGTGCCTTGTATATATAGTGGCAGCCGGGTCTTGTCTTCTGGCGGGCGATCGCCTTCCGGCCATTATAATAATGGGGCGATCGTCTGCCAGCCAATATTATAATGGGGCGATCATCTGCCGGCCAATATTATAATGGGGCGATCACCCGGGCTGTCGGGCTAAAGTCCAAGGAAGATGCTGGCAGTCTGCCTAAAGTCCAAAGCTCCAGCAGTGACACTGGCGGTCCAATGAGGGGCCAGCACGCGTCCGGAGTCAGTCACATGCGGCCCTACTGACAACTTTCGGCGGATTGTCGGCTGGTGCAAAGATTCTACCAGGCTGTGGTCAATGATCCGTGATTCGTGGATCTTGTCTCGGCCCTTGCACGTGGTGTCTGTCCTGAGGCTCGGCCTTTGCCGACTGGATGGCCATCGGCGCTGATCGACATGAGGCGGTCGTCTCTAGATGGTCATCAAAGGTCGCCATCGGCCAGTTGCTGAGGGTCGGCATTCGGTCGGTCACTAAGGGTCGGTCGGCAGAAGCCGAGAGAGGATCGCCCGCTTGTCGGTCGCCAGGAGTCGGTCGCCGAGTACCGAGAGACGATCGTATTTGATGTCGATCGCTCGGCACCGGGACTTGTCCTAGGACCTTCGGTTGGCCGATTTAGCTTGACCGCTGGGTAAAGGCTCGGCCGCCTGGTCGCCGGCTCAGCTCGCTGCCGCCGGCAGCTGACTGGCCGCCCGATCTCCGAGGCGATCGCCGGTCGGAGAGTGTTAATTCTTGACACAACACATGCCATGAAGTACGATGATGTTGAATCTCTCTTAGTTGGATGAAATCAACATAGAGCCGATTGTCCTAAGAAAAACATTCTAGGTAGAACTAGATTCTCCGACAAAGAGACAGGTATTTGGTATAGGTAGAGCTAACCTAATGATAAGTGGTAATTTTACCACTTATTTCTAGGATTTTATACTGGGTTTTTATCTCGTTTCGTGATTAATGTGCTCGTATTTGGCTTATTTATGATTAGTCGAGCCGTATTACGCGTTTGGGTTGGTTTTAGTGTGTTTGCAGGTTTTTAGAGCCAAAAGGACCCAAAACGAGACAAAGGACCAAGAGTCGAGTCACGGACGGAAAAGACGGAATTTTGCGAGAGACAGACCACCCTATCGGCCCAGCCTATCGGCCGATAGGTGTGCCCGAAAGGAATCCCTGCCCTATCGAGTGAAGAGCTCGACGAAGCAACTATCGGCCAGCCTATCGGCCGATAGGCCAGGCCGAAAGGCTTCCCAGCGGACTCTCGTTTTTGGACGGATTTTGACTCTTTTAGATAGATTTTATTTCCTAGATTAGGGCTAATCGGGAATGTAACCCCCTTAGGCTATAAAAACACCCTTCTAGACCTATTCTCTATCAGCTTTTGTCATATTGGATCATTCTTTATCATTCTTTTTCATCTTTTACAATTTTTAGATCTTCTTAGCAAGATTAATTTCTTTGATGCAAGAACTTTTTGGAGGAGAATTATTATTGTTTTTGGGAGATTGAAGACTCGGAGTTCATCCATAAGGGTTGTAATCTCTTTTCATATTAATAATATGCATTCTTCATCTATTTCTTGTCTAATTTCAATTATGTCTGGCTAATTCCTTTGATTGATTCTAGGGTTAGTAAATTTAATTGATGATCACATGATATTCCTTTGATTACCTTTTGACCTTTCATCCTAGGCTTGTGTTCAAGTTGTGTTAAATCTCATGTTAGATTAAAGGGCCCTTAATCGATGCATGTTAGCTAATTGATTTTGTCCTAAGGAGTAATTGATTAGTGGAAATACTTGACACACAATATGATTTTATCTTGAGACCTAGCGGAGAAAGATAAATCATAGATAAATAAGTTGGTGCTTTTTAAGTGATTTTAATTCTTTGAGCCACAAGGGAAAAGGGTTTTAATTAACTATCTTTCTAGGTTGCCTTGACAGAATTCTAGATCGAGAGTGATTATTTCTAGGATTGAATTAAATTTTGGGGAGAAGGAATCAAGTGAATGGATTGTGTGAACTCAATTAGATGATACTACCCTAGGATCAATTACCTTTCGACTTGTGATTTTATCTTGTTAATTTGCTTTATTTGCTTAATTTAGATATTTCATCTTTTATTTATATTTTTATTTCGATTTTTAAATTTAGATAATTAGAAGCAAACAAATTTTCGGATTCCTAAATAGCAGTCGAATTTTGAGTAGAGTTACTTCTTTTATTTTCGACACATCAATTCCCTTGGGTTCGACACCTTGGAATTACTCCGAGGTTTTACAAATTTTAAAATTGATCGGATTTGAAAACCATACTACGCGAAAACCTAGCGATCAATTTTTGGCGCCGTTGCCGGGGAATTGATAGAAAATTTAAGGGAATAATTCGAAAAAGAAGAGATTGTTGCTTTAGGTAGTTTACTTTTATTATTAATATTCGATCTCGTTTCCTCACATCTTGTTTTCTTTTCCTTGTAGGCGGTGCATGATCACGAGATCCCAAGGAAAGAACTTATTTCCTTTGGACCCGGAAATCGAGAAGTCTTTGAGGAGGAAGAAGCAAGAAGCGAGAACCGAGACTATTACTATACCTTTCGTTGATACCATGGCCGGCATTGTTGACCAACCACGAGAACTCGCTCGTCCCGAGAAGATCCCTTTGAATGCCCGCTTTCGACCTAAGCTGGACGATTATCAAGAAGGAGGTTGGGGAAAGATTGATGCCAACAACTTCGAGCTTAAGCCGTCCCTCATTGCTACAGTGAAGTCTCAAACATACGGAGGGGGAGTTAATGAAGATCCAAACGCTCATCTTGAGTCGTTTTTGGACATATGTGCCACTATCAAGCAAAGCGAGTGCCTCCGGATGTCATTAAGCTCAGCCTATTCCGATTCTCCTTAGAAGACGATGCGCTAGATTGGTACAAGAGCCTAGATCGGAAGGAAATTGGTACTTGGAGAGAGATGACCCGGTTGTTCTTAGCACGATTCTATCCTCCCTCCAAGGTGCAAAAACAAATCAACGATATCTTGCAGTTCGAGCAATATGAGGATGAATATTTATACGAGGCATGGATCCGATTTAAGAAGCTACTTCGCAAATGCCCGCAGCATGGAATTGACAAAGAGGAGATCTATATTCGGTTTTATCGGGGTTTGACGAGGAAGGCTAGAAGAGAGTTGGACTACTCATCGAAAGGGGGATTTCTGGCTAACGATTATGAAGAGGCCAAGAATCTCATTGAGCTAGCGGTCAACAATGATTACGAGGAGGTGACCGATAGGAAGATGACGAGAAGAAAGGTTCCATCCGGTGACGAGGACGCCTACGGTGATTTGAAGGCAAAATTTGAAAAACAGCAAAAAGAACTTGAGACGCTAAAAAAGAATACTTTGGGAGTCAATTCAGTTTTTGAGGACCTAAACGAGCCTATTGCAGTTAAGGAGAATGTGAACTACATGCAAGGAGGAAACTTCCGGCAAGGGGGAAATTGGGGGAACTCTTATCCGAACAATCGAAACCACCCTAATTTCTCCTATGCCAACCCGAACAATGCTCTCCAGCCACCACCGGGATTTAACGTGAAAAATGGGGTTATTCAAGAGCCGATTGCTAAGACACCTATGGAAGAGATGTTGGAACGATTAGAGGCGAGCCAAAAAGATTTTATTTATAAAGTAGACAAGAGGTTCGGAGCTCTCGAGCATAGTGTGACATCTATTGGAAACTCGGTGATAGCCTTGACAAAGCAGATGTCGATGGTGGAGACCCAAATGAGTCAAATGGCGAACGCCCAAGCCGGATTTCATAAGCCGGGGCATTTTCCGAGCAGCACCGAGACCAACCCGAAGACGCAACAATGCAACGCAATCGAGCTTCGGAGTGGGACAAAGTACAGTAATCATGGGGCTGGAGTTAAGGAATCTGGAAACGAGGAGGTATTAGAAACGGAGCGAAACGAGAAAGAAGATGGAATACAGCAGAACCTATCGGCCAGCCTATCGGCCGATAGGCCCAACCGATACCCATACAGCATGCCGGCAGTGAAGCCTATCGACCCACCTATCGGCCGAAAGGCTCCTGGAAGTTCGAATATGAAAGATTTTGAGGAAAAAGCTCCATTTCCACAGCGTTTGGCCAAGTCGAGATATGATGAAAAGCTTCAACAATTTATCGACATGTTTCAAAAGGTGAATATCAACATTCCACTTCTAGACGCTTTGAGAGACATGCCGGGTTACGTGAAATTCTTGAAAGACGCTGTGGCAAGCAAGAGGAAGTTGAGGAAGTTTGAAACAATAAATATGACAGAGGAGTGTAGCGCTATCATTCAAAACAAGCTCCCACTCAAGCAGAAGGATCCGGGACGTTTTACTTTGACATGCATGATTGGCGACCAAAGCGTTCGTAATGGGTTGTGTGATCTCGGGGCAAGCATAAATCTTATGCCTCTATCCATCTTTAAGAGGTTGAAGATTGGGGAGATGAAGCCGACTACCATTTCTCTACTCATGGCGGACCGGTCGATCACTTATCCGAGGGGAATTGTGGAGGATGTGCTCGTTAGAGTCCAACACTTGGTCTTCCCGGCCGATTTCGTAGTTCTTGATATGCCCGAGGATGAAAATCAACCATTGATCTTTGGGAGACCGTTTCTAGCAACGGGGAGAGCACTTATAGACGTCCAGGAGGGTGATCTTACTTTCCGGGTTAATGATCAAAATCTGAAAATTTCCATCTATGACGCGATGAAGAAGCCCGACGATGCGCCCGAGGAATGTTTTGAAATTGAGTCTATTATGCCGCCCCCGACCGACTTGTTGGAGCATTGTATTTCACACTCCATTTACTCACATTCTGAGGTTGATGAAATTTCCGAGGATTTGCCGGAGTATGTTCGAATGTTGGAGGCGAACGAGTCTCGACTTAATGAGAGGAGCGTATGCTATCTTGATATCAACAAACCCGTTCAAGGGGAGTTGTCACCAAGATCCGGGTTGAATGAGGTATCGTCTAGCTAAAGACGTTAAACGTAGCACTTGTTGGGAGGTAACCCAACGTATGTATATTAGTTCGTTTTATTCGTTTATTTTCGATTTTTCGTTTGCGTGATTTTTGTAGTTTCTAGTTTCGTAGTAGCTTTGCTAGTTTTTGTTAAGTTCTAATCCATGCACGCCGAGTTTTGAATACTTGCAGTCTTTAATCGCCATATCCTAGCAAAAACGGGACCAATTATGCGAAAGAGAAAAAGCTGGAAATTTTTTGAGACAGAAGATCCTATCGGGCGAGCATATCGGCCGATAGGCCCGCCGATAGCCGAGGAAAATTAGAAAAATTTTTATGTTACAAGCGGTGGTCGACGGAATTCCACATCGACCGATATCCCGCCCGATATGAGCATGGTTAGAGACAAGTTCCTATCGGCCCGGCTATCGGCGAAAGGCTGGCCGATAGGACATACCCGGCCCAGTATACACTACGAGCTCGCCGACAAACCCGCCATTTCAGCCACAGTGATCAGGTACTCCATTAACAAAGCCACTCCTTTCTCTTTTCAAACTTATTCCTCCTTTGGGATGCGAAATAAGTTTGGGGGGAGGGAGAAGTGCGGCTTTGTTAATTTCTTTACGTGTGAGTACCTTGTTTGCCTTGTATCTTCATTTGCTTGTGTTGGTGCCCGTTGTTTTTATTTGTGCTTATCATATTGGTGTTGCGTGGTTTTGACTTTTGGTTGCTTAGTTTTTAGATTTTTTTGTTCATTTTCGTTCGGTGTGTTTGCTAGTTTCTGTTTTCTATTTTTTTGGTCGTAGTAGTTTTTTTTTAGATTTCGTGTTTGCTTTTATTTGCTTTTCGTTGTTTGCTTTAGATAGCCTTGCTTGTCTTTAGTTTTTCCTTATTAGTGAATTTTTCGTGCTTCTAATTGTGTGATACCGATGTTACGACCTTTGTTTTCTCTCTAAAGAAACGGTCGAGTTTTAGTCGAGTTGTAGTTAGTAATTTCATTTTCATAGTATTCATTTAGGTCCAAAATTTTTCGTGATTGTAGAGGTCTTGGCGTATAAGAGACGATACATACTTGTTTTAAAATCACCGTCAATACGTTTGGTTACATCTTAGGATAGTGAGTCGTCTTGTTTAAATCGGTCGTGTTGGCACTGAGATAGAGTTTAGAGACGGTCAGTTTTCCCAAAAATTGAGATAATGTTGTTCTATGAAGGGAAGTCTAGTAAGGGGCATTCGCGTGACCCGTTGTTTACCCTCGCGTAAAGCGACGACTGATTAGACTAGTGATTTAGATATTTCACATGTGCCAATGATAGGGAACTTAGTAACCGGGGTATTCGCGTGACCATTGTTTACTCTCGCGTAAAAGCGGCGACCTTGATTCGGACATGCGGAAATTATATATTCGAGTTGTTTCTCCGCCGTAGGCGGAACTTAGTAACTAGAAGCATCCATGTGCCCCATGAGTGTCTTTTACGTCAAACGGTTTCCTAATACATGAGAATGGAAGTTCCACCTAGGATTACCCGATGAAACATCCCGAGATCCTAACCTAGTGGTCAACTCGAATCAAATTCTTGAACATATATATAAGGGACTACCGACCGAGGTTTATTTGTTATGTAACTCGTTAAAATTGTGCCACTAGACCGTAACGGGACGAACTAGCTTGTTTATTTTAGCCTTTCATATTGATTGGTCGATTTGACTCACGTTTTGTTAATCTTTGAAGTGGATTTTCTTCATGAACGAATGATTAGGATCGAACTTGACTACTTTGCGGAATCATTATTACGAGTGAAGCTCGCTTACGACAATCGGATTATTTAGAGAGAATTACAGGATAGTATTGATTAGGTTGAACACTATGAGTTGCACGATGATTCACGACTTTCTTTTTCTTTTCTTTTTGTTGTTGGACGAACAAGGCTTAAGTTTGGGGGTTTGATAAGTGGTAATTTTACCACTTATTTCTAGGATTTTTATCTTGGGTTTTTATCTCGTTTCGTGATTAATGTGCTCGTATTTGGCTTATTTATGATTAGTCGAGCCGTATTACGCGTTTGGGTTGGTTTTAGTGTGTTTGCGAGTTTTAGAGCCAAAAGGACCCAAAACGAGACAAAGGACCAAGAGTCGAGTCACGGACGGAAAAGACGGAATTTTGCGAGAGATGACCACCCTATCGGCCCGGCTATCGGCCGATAGGTGTGCCCGAAAGGAATCCCCGCCCTATCGAGTGAAGAGCTCGACGAAGCAACTATCGGCCAGCCTATCGGCCGATAGGCCAGCCGAAAGGCTTCCCAATGACTCTCGTTTTTGGACGGATTTTGACTCTTTTAGATAGATTTTATTTCCTAGATTAGGGCTAATCGGGAATGTAACCCCCTTAGGCTATAAAAACACCCTTCTAGACCTATTCTCTATCAGCTTTTGTCATATTGGATCATTCTTTATCATTCTTTTTCATCTTTTACAATTTTTAGATCTTCTTAGCAAGATTAATTTCTTTGATGCAAGAACTTTTTGGAGGAGAATTATTATTGTTTTTGGGAGATTGAAGACTCGGAGTTCATCCATAAGGGTTGTAATCTCTCTTTTCATATTAATAATATGCATTCTTCATCTATTTCTTGTCTAATTTCAATTATGTCTGGCTAATTCCTTTGATTGATTCTAGGGTTAGTAAATTTAATTGATGATCACATGATATTCCTTTGATTACCTTTTGACCTTTCATCCTAGGCTTGTGTTCAAGTTGTGTTAAATCTCATGTTAGATTAAAGGGCCCTTAATCGATGCATGTTAGCTAATTGATTTTGTCCTAAGGAGTAATTGATTAGTGGAAATACTTGACACACAATATGATTTTATCTTGAGACCTAGCGGAGAAAGATAAATCATAGATAAATAAGTTGGTGCTTTTTAAGTGATTTTAATTCTTTGAGCCACAGGCGAAAAGGGTTTTAATTAACTATCTTTCTAGGTTGCCTTGACAGAATTCTAGATCGACCGAGTGATTATTTCTAGGATTGAATTAAATTTTGGGGAGAAGGAATCAAGTGAATGGATGTGTGAACTCAATTAGATGATACTACCCTAGGATCAATTACCTTTCGACTTGTGATTTTATCTTGTTAATTTGCTTTATTTGCTTAATTTAGATATTTCATCTTTTATTTATATTTTTATTTTTTCGATTTTTAAATTTAGATAATTAGAAGCAAACAAATTTTCGGATTCCTAAATAGCAGTCGAATTTTGAGTAGAGTTACTCCTTTTATTTTCGACACATCAATTCCCTTGGGTTCGACACCTTGGAATTACTCCGAGGTTTTACAAATTTTAAAATTGATCGGATTTGAAAACCATACTACGCGAAAACCTAGCGATCACCTAACCAAGTGTAAAGCCTGAAGGACATAATCGAGCCTTTGTCGTAAATCTTAGTGAGAATAATAGAGTCTTAAGGTATAAGGTTCATGAAGTAATGCTTCTCACAATGACCTGGAATGGATTACGACGAAATGTACTCCCACATATACGTATCCGCTATTTGATTAGCGTAGTAATTTCCGAGGGACAGGAAATGCAGCCAATAGATGTGGTTACTACGTATCTGTATGGGATATAGATACGGATATATATATATATATATATATATATATATATATATATATATATATATATATATATATATATATATATATGGAAGCGCCCGATGGCATTTCATTACCCAAATCAAGTGATTCTAGAACATAGAGTGCATATGCAATTTGATTGAAACGCTCAACTTTACGGTTTTGAAGCAATCCTTAAGGATGTGGTATAACCGTCTAAGTGACTACTTGATTGGTAAGGGATATAAGAACAATGAACCGTGTCCCTGCGTCTTCACAAATAAATTCCGAATTCGCAATCATCGCAATGTATGTCAATGACATGAACATTATCGATCTTGATGAAATAAGAGAAACCACCGGATACTGGAAATCTGAGTTTGAGATGAAATATCTTGGGAAAACTCGGTTCTGCGAGGCATTGACATAGAACATCGAGTTTGTGGAATTTATTCCACTGGTCTGCCTATGTCCAGAAGATTCACAGAGACTTTAATATGGACAAGGTACACGTGACTAGCAATCCCATGATAGGTCGAACGTTTGGATGCAAAGGAAAGATCCATCTCGTCTAAAGGAAAGTGATGAAGAGATTTGGGAGATGAAATTCCCTACTTGAGTGCAATAGCGCATTATTGTACTTGGCTCAATATACACGGCCTGATATCACTCAGTAAATTCGCTGACTAGATTTAGTTCAGCATGGACGCAACACCAATGGAATGGTATCGAGAATATCTTCTGATACTTAAAAGAAACCATTGACTTAGGACTATTATTTCCCTACAAGCAGGAAAAGGAAACTACTTACGAAAAGGCAAATGTTAAACTAAATGCTGGTTCCGAAGCAACTACCACTTGTGAGGAACTAGTGGTTAAGTACTACCACTGATAAGCACACTTACATTTATGAACATAATGTAACTTGTAAATCCACTTGATTGATGGAATGATCATAACGGGAAATATGTGAGATATAATGGAACATACTTACATATGTTGCACTCTTTTCCTTAGACCAATGTTCATTTTTCCCACTGGGTTTTGTTACTTGGCAAGGTTTTTAACGAGGCAACGATATATGAATGTAAACATTAGGGAGAGATGTATATTTTTCCAACTCTCGAGATCGATGTAAAGATCACAAGGTAATGATGATTTATAAAGAAACTTAATCACATGTGTTGTACTCTTTTCTTTGACCAAGGTTCATTTTCTCTCATTAGGGTTTTGTTACTTGGCGAAGTTTTTAATGAGGCAATGACTACTTGATTGATGTACAAATCAGGGGGAGATGTAGACTTGAGGGGGAGTCTTACACCCACATCGTATGTTATACTCATTTCCTTCCAAGAATCATTTTCCCACAGGGTTTTTATCACTTGGAAAGGTTTTTAACGAGGTAACAAGATGTACGATTTTAGGTATCGATGGAATGATCACCTTAGTAGCGCTATAAGCAAATATAACGATCATATGAACGGATAGATTCAAAGGACGAAGTCTAAACTTGATGTGTCTAGATGATGTAATCTTTTTCCTACGATCGAGATATTTTTCCCACTGGGTTTTTGCTTGATGAGGTTTTAACGAGGCAACATGACATGCGCTTGTAGACTAGGCACAAGGGGGAGTGTTAAAGTAATAATACCCAATGTGTGCCTAAGTCTGTTAGTTTATGGGCTTTTCTAGTTAGGGTAGGATTATGCCTGCTTGTTTGTATTTCTCCCTATTTAAAGGGATGTCGTCAATGGAATAATACTCTGTTTTGCCCTACTTTCGGTCTCAGTTATTTTCCCTTCAACATAAAAAAAATTCTAATGCTAAAAGATCCGAAAAACGACGAATATTAAAAAGAAAAAATGTTCGAATAATTTTTTAATTATCCATTATTTTGAAAGTTTTCATGAAAAATATATCTTTGTATATTTTTATCTATGATTATTATTCTAAAAACAAATACAATTTTTTTTCTTGATTTAATAAAAAAATTTGTTATTATTTACAACATTATCATTTACGACACTGATGTTAATAGGAAAAAACAAGACAATTAATTAAAAGTGTAGGTCACAAGTCGTCCAGAAACAAGTCTAGAGGGGGGGTGAATAGACTTGTAGAAACTCTTGAACTCTTTTTCACGAAGAGTGAGTTTCTTCAGCTGATGATCAAATAAATGACTAGGAGTCGTTTGTTCTTGGATATGTGCGGAAGTCAGCTGATGACGAATATAAATTAACTTAATGAAACACTTAACAATGGATGCAGCAGTTAGAGTATGATGCAAGAAAGCAAGAATAACACAGTGCTATAGTGGTCTCGAGGTGGGGTAATCCTCTACTAATCCACTTTTCTCCAAACCATTGGAGATGAATTCACTATAATTTTCAACCAAATGATAAAGATTACAGGTGATTCACAACACACTACAAATGACTTCCAACCGGTGGAATTCCGTGCCGTTGTATACACACTGATCGCCTTGCACCTCTTGATCCTCGATCCTCGGATGCCTTTACACCGCTACTTCAACCAAAGAAGTACCCGTACTCAAGATTTAAAGACAAGAGTGTTTGTCTTCTCCAACTAAAGAGCTTCCTTGAATATGAACTTTTGGATCTGCTCTTTTCACGATGCTATTTGATTGCTTGAGATTGCTTTGTTTGCTTTGATCGCTAGAGTATATGTTCGCACCGAGTTTGCCTGGCCAAATCTCCGGTATTTATAGATCACGATCTCTGAGCTTCTTCCTTGTAGCCGTTGCAAATCGAACAAATCCGTCGTTGGAGGGAGACTTCTTTGTTTAATCTTTTTCGAGCGTTGCAAGGCCGATTCCCATTATTTTATTTTATCTTCCGACCGTTGTGATGACTTCTGCATGTGAGCGCCGAATCTTTTGAATATAAAAGGTTTAAAGTCTTCACGGTGGGTCAGGATGATTTAAATAAATCATATCTCTTGCGGGAATCACTCCAATTTGTCTCTTCACATTGCATGTGAGCTTTCCGTAATATTTGACTTTTCAAAGCATGCTGACGTGGATTTGGAGTACTAGGCTGTAGTTGAGTAGACTGATGTGCAGCTTACTTCTCTGCAGGTAGGTCGTCTCGGCTGTATACTGTTTGAGACTTGTCTGATCAGGTGACTTCCCTGAGGTTCCTCGGCTGCAGTCTGGTCAAACTTCTCTGACAATTTTTAGTTGACTGTGGCTACTCGATTGGAGTCATTTGTACTTCTCTGATGGACTAGACTGTACTTTAGTACTTAGCCGATTTTCAGCCTAACTAACTTTGGCCTATAGAAGACACTCATTTGGTTCTTCTTTACATATTGCCAATTTTATACTTAACACATTTTGGCCTATGGAAGATACTCATTTGGTTCTTCCTTACATTTTGCCAATTAATAAACATTTGATTTTAAATTAATGACATCATCAAAATCTAACAAGTATTCCTAACAAATTCCCCCTATTTTGATGATGGCAAAACTAAGTAAGAAATCAAATGACCAAGTCTGCACTTAAGTGCAAGACAAAACTGAGATCAGTCTAATATTGAGACAACTGGAAAATTGTCATTCAACAGACTGTTCATAAAATTTTCTGACTTTATCATTGAAATTATACAAGATTGTTTTAAGTACAGAAAAATAAAATTACAAGTAAGAAAATAATTTAAGGTCATCTGCCTCTTCCTCTGCCTCTTCGAATAGCCGCAAGTGTGTCTGAATGGTTTGGCTCCGATAGGTCTTACCTTGACTGGAGCAAGGCCATACTTTCTCTTCACAACCAGTGCTGCGAAGTCCTGCTCCTGCTGAGATCTGAATTTGTTCTCAAGGCAGACTAGCTTGATTTCCTCCTGAAGTTGTAGCTCATCAAGTTCACCATCCATGCGGATTGGTGCTTCTTCAGCTCTGAATTTAGGGATCATGGGAAATGCATTTTGCTCTTTTGCGTACTTCTTTAGAATGTACCCAAAGCTTAGGATGAACCTCTTCCATCCAGCTTTATGAAAATCTCCCGTGGGAGAGTTTGTCATCTTGAAGTAGTTCCTGACATAAAAGTCTCGACGAACTTCTTCCTAGCAGCCTCCCATATTTCAAGAGCTTCAAGTGGGCGAAATCTTCAACATACCATAGCTCACCTTCCCATTCAAGAGTAGGTTCAAAGCCGCCTCTGGTCCTTCTGCGCTTCCCTTCAGCCGGGTCGACCTTGTCTTCTTGATCTCTGACTTCCTTCCTTTTTAGGCTAGAGGGTCCTTCAACTGGGACATCCTGCTTTTTCTTACTTCTGATTTCTCTCTCTTCCCCCTGAATCCTCTCTTCCCCCTTTTTGCCAGCATCAATGAGTGTTGTCAACTGTTGCTCCATGCGGCTCATCCAATCAGACATGCCAAAAGGCATTCTATTGTTTGTAGGAGGAGGAGGCTGAGGGATCTCTCTCTGAAGCAGGGTGTCAATCTTGGCATTAATGGTCTGAAGATCAGGGGTGACCTGAGTTGATAGCAGCTCCCCAATGGTGTCTCTGACAATTTGCTTGATCAGCTCAGTCATGGTAGGGGATAACTGAGCTGATGGGGAGTGTTCTCCGATCCTTGAGAATGGAGCCACTAGGCTGCAGGCTCCTGGCTGCAGCCCGTGAGGTCGATTGAGTCTTCTCCGGGTCCCCGACTGGAGTCCTCTCACGCCTCTGCGTCTAGGGCCAGTGTACCGGGGAGGTACAACAATCCTATCTGCAGCTTCGTTGGTAGGCTCTGGCTCATGCTCTGGCTCCTTTTCTCTTTCTTCCTCTTTCCCTTCTTCTTCTTCTTCAGATTTCTCTTTTTCTTCCTCCTCATCTTCTTCTTTTTCTTCTCCAGCCGCCACACCAGCTCCTCCTTCACCTCCATCATCATTATTATCATCATCATCATCATCATCATTTTTCTCATCATCATCCTTCTCCTTTTCTCTTTCATCATCTTCATCCTTCTCCTTATCTTCTTCTTCTTTTTCCTGCTCCACTTCTTCTCCTTCTTCATCTTCTTCATCATCCACTTCTTCTGTTTTCTCAATCTCCTCTGTCTCCTTTTCAACTGGTATGTTTTCTTCAGATTCTTTTTCTTTTTCATCCTCTTCAACCAAATTGATAATTTCATTTTCTTCATCAACTTCTTCTATCCTAATTTCCTTTTCTACTTCCTCCTCTTCCTCCTCTTCTCCAAAGCTACCATCAAAAATACTGAGCATTATAGAGTGGATAAAATGGTCCATGTTTGTCTCAAAATGTGACATGAACCAGTTATCCTGGAGGAGTAAGGCTAAATCTGACTCTTTGCAAAAATCGGTCGAACATCCTCCGTGGCTTGGGGGTATTCCCAACCACTAGATTCAACAAAAATTTGAAAATTTGTAAAGGACATGGTTTTAAGAGTTTTCCACTCTTTAAAAATATTTACGAAAGAGTGTTTTTCTCGCTTGTGGCTTGACAAGTCAAGTTGTTCTATGGAGAGATTAAAAGTATTATTTTCTAAAAGATTGAATGTGTAATCGTCAGTGGATAGATATAACAAGACTCGCTTCCTCTTCTTCGGTCATGTACACCGGAGGAGTAATAACAGTACAATTCTAGTTTCTATTCTGGTGCAGCTGTCCGGATGAACCGTGATCGAATCGATGGTGGCATAGTGCTCAGCCGCTTCTCTCGCCGAATCGCAGCCTTCCTTGGCCTCTTTGGAGAGGGTTCGGTGATGACCGCAGTTGGAAGGTCCTTCCGGGGCTGGTCCCCTTCTCTTGAATCGGATGGCGATAGGTGTATCGTCAGACTCATTCTCGGACTCATTGCAGTTCCGATCTCACTGCAGTTGGTCCGAGTCTGATAGATCGTATCTTGGGCAAAAGCTTGAGTCTGGCAAATCCTTCAACAACTGGGCTGCCCTCCCAGTGACTCCAACCTTCTTCTTGTCATGGTCCATGTGACCAAGCCTCTTGTTTGGGTGGAAAGGGTCAATGTTTCCCTTGGCCACTCCGACCGCTTCCAAGAACCAACTAAGATGCGTTTGACGCCAACTTAGTTTTGAATTTCTTCTCACCTTCGAGCCATTCGACCTTGTTCACCTCGCGAACAAGTTGCCTGAAAATGTAATCGGCCCAATCAACTTCCTCTCGTTGAATTAACGCACCCAACACCATGAATTTTGAAGATGATAGTTGGTCATAGCTTCCTGCCATTCCCATGACTATCTTGTTTGTGATGTCCAAAGCAACTCGATAGACCCTTTTCAACTCATTTCTCTTAGTAAACTTCAATTTCTCGGGACATTTTCGAGCTTAATCGTCTTCCACGTTTGGCGGGTGATTGTTTGAGCGCTTCGACCGCCAAACCGCGATGTTTCATCCCGAATACAGAGCGAATCTTCTCTCGTATCTATGGTGACCGTACTCCACCGACCTTGCTCTGAATCCCGTCTTGAATCGTAAGCGTTGCGATAAAATTCAACCACATCTTCCTTGAACAAGTGTTGAGGGTTGATTTCGAGAAACGGTAGATTCCGTTCGCCATCGCCGGATTAAGTCGAGCATATCAAAGTCCTCTAGATTTGCTTCCAAGAATCCTTCAAATCGACGACCATGGAGAAGATGACCTGGTCCTTCATCGCCTTCAAGTTTGCTCCACAAAAGATGCCATTTCTGCAAAAAGATTTTAGGATTTAGTGTATATTTTGCTCTGTAAATTTTTAGGGTTTCTGAACGCGTAAAGAGTAAAGTGAAAAGGTTTTCTTCCTTATAAAGAAGATGAAAGGACGTTTGGATTATTTTATTATAAATTTAAACGGTGGTACGCCTTTTCATATTCTTTTGAATTTCAAATTTGAATCGGTGGCCCCATTTAAAAGTTGACGGTTGATTCTGATTGGCCACCGTAGAGGTTAATTAAATGGGCGTGTGACGCGTGTATTTAAAATTGCCACTTGGCTCATAAAATGTATATTTTAAATGCCTGTTCCGATAGCCAAAAAAATATTATAAATATGACAGATAATAATTAAAAATTTAGAGATTAGTTTAGAAAACTTAGCTGATCTGATTCGTTGACAGTTGACCGCTCTGCTACAGGTGAGTTTGACCTCTCGCCTGGTATTCTGTACAGCTAAGTTGCTTCGTCTGGCCTTCGTCTTCTCGCCTGCATCAGCTTAGGCTGATTCTGGGGGGGTTTGTCCTTCCTTCAACTTGCTTCAGAACTAGATTCCCAATCTAGTAATCTAAGGTCTCTGCTAAGCTCTAGGAATCTTTCTTCTGGCAGGGGTTTGGTGAAGATGTCAGCTATTTGGTAGTCTGTGCTGACTCTTTCAACTCTAACCCTTTTGTTAAGCACATGGTCTCGAATGAAATGGTGCTTAACGTCAATGTGCTTTGTCCTTGAGTGCAAAACCGGATTGTTGGTTATTGCAATAGCACTATTGTTGTCACACCATATAGGAACTTCGTTGGCAATAATATTGTAGTCCCTTAATTGTTGTCTGATCCATAGGATCTGTGCACAACAGCTACCTGCAGCTAGGTATTCTGACTCTGTAGTGGAGATAGAGTTAGAAACCTGCTTCTTGCTAAACCAGGATATTAATCTGGTTCCTAGGAATTGACACGTTCCACTAGTGCTCTTCCTATTGATTTTGCATCCAAATAAATCCGCATCTCGAGTATCCCGATAGCTCAAGTTGTCATCCTTGGGGTACCATAGTCCAACATTAATGGTAGACTTTAGGTACTTGATTATTCTCTTGGCCGCATCTAGGTGTGATTGCTTCGGCTTGACTGGAATCTTGCACAAACTCCAATCGCATATGATATGTCCGGCCTACTTGCGCTAGGTACGTAAGATATCCGATGAGTCCTCTCAGAGTGGGTTGAGTCCACCGATATGCCCGCCTGTCTGCATCTAGGTGAGTGCTTGTGCTCATTGGAATTCTTGCGGGTTTGGTGATTCCATTCCATATCTCTTGATGAGATCTCGGTATATTTTGCTGGTTGATGAAAATTCCTTTTTCCATCTCGCTTAACTTGTAATCCGAGAAAGAAGTTAAGCTTTCTCATCATACTCATCTCAAATTCTCCTTGCATGAGGTTGGAGAATTTCGCATAGTTCTGATTGGTTGACCCGAATATGATGTCATCCACATAAATCAACTATTAGAATGTGGCCTTCGTGCTCCACTCTGAATAGGGTCTTGTCCACTTTTCCTTTGCAAAATCCATTTTTCTCAAGAAACACAGATGCTGTTTCATACCATGCTCTCGGTGCTTGCTTGAGTCCATACAGAGCCTTCAACACTTATAGACTTTGTCTCCTTTGACAAAACACAGGGTTGCTCTACATAGACTTCTTCTTCTAGGATTCCATTCGAAACGCACTTTTCACATCCATCCGGTAGACTTCAAAATCCTTGAATGCGGCATATGCGAGGAATAGTCTGATGGCTTCTAATCTTGCAACAGTGCATAAGTTTCATCAAAATCTATTCCCTCACATTGTGCATATCCTTTTGCTACGAGTCGGCTTTATTCCTAACAACGACTCCGTCTTCATCACTCTTGTTTTTATACACCCATTTGGTGCCAATAACTTTCTTGTGATTGGGTGCATGCATTAGTTCCCAAACTTTGTTTCTCTCCATCTCGCTCCAATTCCTCTTGCATGGCATTAATCCATGAATAATCTTCCAAGGCTTGTTCTCATTGCCTTGGGTTCAATTTGTGACATGAAACATGAGAACATCGCCATTCCCGCCGGTAGAGTTGATCGTCTTGTCTTGACTCCATCACCAACTTTCCGATAATTTGTGAATTGGATGATCCTTGAGCCATTTGGGGATCTCGTCCTCTTCGGGTTTGTTCCCCTGTTGGATTGCTCGTGGTTGTCTGCATCTGATTCTCGGATTACTGCAATCGGATCGGCTACCGCCTTGTCATCTGCACTTGGTTCTCGAATCGCAGATGAGTCTTTGTCACCTCCGGTCTTCTTCCGCAAAGAATCGGATCGGATAGGTTTGGTGATCTGTCGATCTGCAGCTTGGGTCTTCATCGGCCGCATTGGGTCATCAGCTGATCTGCAGTGAGTCCACCATTCCAGTGTCATGTACAATGACTTCTTCAAGGGTTGCCGACTTGAGCTTGTTCTCAATTTGCTCAAGTTGTTTCGTACTCAACAGAGATTCATCAAAAACAACATGGGGTGTTTCCTCCACAACTAAGGTTCTTTTGTTGAAAACTCTATATGCCTTGCTTCTTTGGGAATATCCCATAAATAGACCATCATCGCTTTAGCATCAAAGGCATTTAGCTATGTTTTACCGTTGTTGTGGATGAAACACTTACAACCAAAAACATGAAAGTAAGCAAGTAGGAGTTCTATTATTCCAAACCTCATAGGAGTTTTGCCATGTCTCCCTACTATCATACTCTGCTCGGGTGTGGCGGTGTGTTGACTTGACCCGAGAACCTTTTGGGTAGGTCTTACGCAATCATGGACCTTCTTTGCTTCTTTCGTGGTTCTGTTCCTTCTTTCAAGAACACCATTCTCACGGGCGTCTGGCCGCAGAGCTCATCTTTGGATCCCATTCGATCGCTGAAATCGCTTATCGCCTTGTTGAGAAACTCTCCTCCTCTATCCGATCTGATCTTGATTATGGAGAGGGATTTCTCATTCTGGATCCTTCTCGGCGGCTCGTAACTTGGTCAAGGTTTCACTTTTCTTGTATAGAAAAATGATCCAAGTGTACCTTGAATAATCATCTACAATCACAAGAGCATGCTTTACGCCGCTCAAAGTCCTTGGCTTGATAGGACCAAATAGATCCATGTGGAGTAGATCTAAGATCCTTGTTGTGAGCGTTGTAGGGTGACCGGCTTGAACGATGCCTTGGTGCCTTTCCCTTCGACATGCATCACAGAGTGCTTCCTTCTTGAATGCTTCATTTGGAAGTCCTCGACCCGGCTTCCGAGAGCTAATCTTGTTGATGGCTTTGAAGTTCAGTGACATAGTCTTTTGTGCCACGACCATCCATTCTCGGCTACGCTTTGGATAGAAAACAGAGTTAGGTGTTCTGTGTTCCAATCAATCATGTATACATCTCTTCTTCTAAACCTTGTAGCTTTATTTCTCCAGATAAGATGTCTATCACCATACACTTCAAGATGGTGAAGACTACTAGATTCTTCTCGTCGCAGAACTGGCTTATGCTCAGGAGGTTGTATTTGAGACCTTTGACATAATGGACTTTGGATATGACAATGTTTCCTCGGTGCAGCTCTCCAAAGCCTTTTGTCTGTCCTCTAGAGCTATCTCCAAAGGTTACATCGGGACCTCTTTCCTTGATATATTTGGTCAACATCCTCTTGTTCCCGGTCATGTGCCTTGAGCATCCAGAGTCTACAAACCACTCTTCACCTCCAAAATTTGAGCTTGAGGAGATGTGGTTGTAGTCCTTCCACCTCTTCTGCAATTAAACAAGCAGAGATTTAGGTACCCAAATTTGTGTGGGTCCTTTGGGGTTAGTGGGTTTCCTGGAGAGTTGATTTCTCCTTGGATTATAGGAATTATTATTATAATTATAACCCTTATAAGGTGCCTGTGGTCGAGGTCTAAATCTCCTGGTTGGATTGTATACCGGATATTCCTCAAAGTAGTGTGGGCCATTTCTAAATCTAGGCTGAGACCATTTATTAAACCTTTGTGGTCTCCACACTTGTTCGTTTTTGTAATTTGGATAACCTTGAGGTTTCCATCTGCCCCTCCCATTATGAAATCGATTTTTGGGGAGTTGTTGGTAATAGTGGGCATGTTGTGCAGCTTGCTTTTGCACAGGCCCTTTGCCTAGTCGCTGTCTAGGTGGTTGTGCAGTGTAACTCGATTGCGGCTAGACGTTTGACTCTGTTGTTGCTGTTTTGAAAGTCGGTTTATACACAGGCTCAAGATCGAGACCATTGTTTCTCCTTGATAAACTTGGTTTCGTAACTAGAGGGAGTGTGAGAATCATATCCAAGGCTGATTTGGTATATAATGACCTTTTATAAGTACACAATTCGCCCAGAGTTGAAGACGCCTTCAGGAGGTTATTTCCTGCGCTTTGAGTTTTATTTAATCGTGCCCGGCTTAGTAAACTCGGCTTTGGCATGAGCAAGTGCGGTGACTTTTCTTTAAGTAAAATATTTAGCCGGTCTATCTCAAATTGTATTGGCACTTGCACAGTTTTCAAAATCAACAGATTTGTCTCGGCCTTATTTAAATCTAGCCGAGTTTTTGAAATCATTTTTCACCGCCTATTCTCATCTTGCGGCTTAGTCTTCTCTGTGATCTGACTTGGTGTGCGATTTAAGTGTTTCAAAATCCTTGAATAATTGATTTACCGATTCATGTAAATCCATATCTTGTGACATGGTGAGCTATTATTTGAACCGGTAGGTTTAGAGGTTACCTCTTCATCGCCCAAGTTTGCCATCGTGCAATCATATTCCTCGTCGTCATCGTAAAAGAAATCGCCACTTGATTCGACATGCTCCCTGGTCTTCTCCGATGAGAGCTTTTCTTGTCTTCCTTTACGGCCACCTCCTTCTTGGTTTCATCCTTCTTGAGCTCGGGACAATCCATTTGGATGTGTCCTATTTTATGACAATTGTAGCATTCAACTTTCCAGCCTTCCAAATTTTCCGGTTCCTTCTTGGGTTCTCCTTGTAGTTTTTCTTATACTTGGAGTAGTTCTTTCTCAAGTTCTTGAACCTTTGCATAATGAAAGCCATTTCCTCCTCAAAATCTAGCGGATTTGGAGGTTTCACATCAGATGTGCTCTTAGCAGGGACTCATTTGCAAATGCGATTCCCTTCTCTGCAGCTCGATTGAGGATGAGCTTGGAAGCTCGAACTCATAAGCCTTTAGATCGGAGAACAGACTCCTGAATCTTTATCTTATTCAGTCTTTGGACTCTCTCATAGCTACACCTTCATGCTCCATTACGGATTTAGAGATCCGAGGACCTTAAGTGCCATTTCCCTGTTGCCATAGGTTTTGCCCAGGAGTTGATTTCATTGATAATTTCGGTGAACCTTGTGTCCACTTGGTCTATTGATTCTCCATTCTTCATTTTAAAGTTGTCAAACTTTTGGATAGCTATTGACAACTTGTTCTCCTTGATCAGCTCCGTTCCTTCACACATTAGAGCTAATGTGTCCCAAATCTCTTTGGCATTCTTACAATTTTTGATCTTGACCATTGTGGATTTGTCAAGAGTTTGGTATAGCACATCTCTGGCCCTGTTGTCAAGATTGGCCACTTTCTCTCTTCGGGGTCAGCTCCGTTCTCTTCTTAGGAATCTTTTCGGGCCTCCCACCGCGATTTCCTCGGGCGTGTTGTCCTTCTCGAAAATGAATGGACCGTCTTCAATGATGCACCACATGTCGTCATGGATTGAAGATAAATGTGCCTGCATTCTTATCTTCCAGAGATCATACTCGTCAACCGAAAAGACAGTAGTCTAGAGTGCATGTGTTCCATTATAACGTGAGAGATAAGATATATATCTTAATATAGATCTCGGTTCGTAAAAAAATGAACCAACCTCTCTCTCGATACCACTTGTAGGTCACAAGTCGTCCGAAACAAGTCTAGAGGGGGTGAATAGACTTGTAGAAACTCTTGAACTCTTTTCACGAAGAGTGAGTTTCTTCGGTGATGATCAAACAAATGACTAGGAGTCGTTTGTTCTTGGATATGTGCGGAAGTCACCGATGACGAATATAAATTAACTTAATGAAACACTTAACAATGGATGCAGTAGTTAGAGTATGATGCAAGAAAGCAAGAATAACACAGCGATTATAGTGGTCTCGGAGGTGGGGTAATCCTCTACTAATCCACTTTTCTCCAAACCAGTTGGAGATGAATTCACTATAATTTTCAACCGGTGATAAAGATTACGGTGATTCACAACACACTACAACAGACTTCCAACCGGTGGAATTCCGTGCCGTTGTATACACACTGATCGCCTTGCACCTCTTGATCCTCGATCCTCGGATGCCTTCTGATCTGCTACTTCAACCGGTGAAGTACCCGTACTCAAGATTTAAAGACAAGAGTGTTTGTCTTCTCCAACTAAAGAGCTTCCTTGAATATGAACTTTTTGGATCTGCTCTTTTTCACGATGCTATTTGATTGCTTGAGATTGCTTTGTTTGCTTTGATCGCTAGAGTATATGTTCGCACCGGTAGTTTGCTCAGTTTCAAATCTCCGGGTATTTATAGATCACGATCTCTGAGCTTCTTCCTTGTAGCCGTTGCAAATCTGAACAAATCCGTCCGTTGGAGGGAGACTTCTTTGTTTAATCTTTTCTGAACGTTGCAAGGCTGGATTCCCATTATTTTATTTTATCTTCCGACCGTTGTGATGACTTCTGCATGTGAGCGCCGAATCTTTTGAATATAAAAGGTTTAAAGTCTTCACGGTGGGTCAGGATGATTTAAATAAATCATATCTCTTGCGGGAATCACTCCAATTTGTCTCTTCACATTGCATGTGAGCTTTCCGTAATATTTGACTTTTCAAAGCATGCTGACGTGGATTTGGAGTACTAGGCTGTAGTTGAGTAGACTGATGTGCAGCTTACTTCTCTGCAGGTAGGTCGTCTCATTATCTTGTTTGAGACTTGTCCGATCGTGTGACTTCCCGAGGTTCCTCACCGCATCTGGTCAAACTTCTCGACAATTTTTAGTTGACCAGGGGCTACTCGATTGGAGTCATTTGTACTTCTCTGATGGACTAGACTGTACTTTAGTACTTAGCCGATTTTCAGCCTAACTAACTTTGGCCTATAGAAGACACTCATTTGGTTCTTCTTTACATATTGCCAATTTTATACTTAACACATTTTGGCCTATGGAAGATACTCATTTGGTTCTTCCTTACATTTTGCCAATTAATAAACATTTGATTTTAAATTAATGACATCATCAAAATCTAACAAGTATTCCTAACAAAAAGAAATACAATTCAATTTATTTCAAGATTACTTGATATTAATAGTAGAAGCAATTCAAATAATTTTCATAACTTCCCGTACATTTCACAAGCATATGTATTTAAATTATCACAAATTCAAGTTAGTAATTCATTTAAATTAAGATCTATTCTTAATTATCAAGCACTCCCACTTTTTCTTAAAACTAAAATAAAAAGAAATTTGAAATGAGAGGAATGGATTTTTCAAATAAAAGTTGACCGAGTGTAATACCCGTAATTTCGATTTTTGGTAATTTATTTTTTCGACGGAAGTCCGTTTTGATGACTTGCTCATGACCGTTTCATCATTATGGGAATGATTAATTCTACACTTTTTGACATCCGAGTTCGTTTCGGTGTCGTTTTGTTGGGTTCCGTGCTTTTTAACGACTTTTCCGCACTTGAGTTCGATTCTTGTGAATATCGTTCGAAACTACTGTTTCGAGTTTCCCGTAAGTCCGTTTAACTTTGTTAGACGTGTTGTGAACTTAGGTTTGGTTATTCGATTACATATCGTGATTTTCGGGCGTTTGGGGCCATTTTGTAATTTACCCAAAGTTATGGGTATCCGTATCTGTAATTGTTGTCTCGACCCGTTTCTTGGTCGCGTATGATTAATTATTGTATTATGTTTTCATTTCGAGTCGATGATGTTGTCCGCGAGCTTTTCGTCGTGTTCGTTCCGTACGTTTTCGGAAATCGAGTTGTCGGGTCATGACGCCTGAGCACTGGCCGGACAGGTGCGACCGGCATGGTCGGAAGTGCTGGGCACTGGCCGGGCAAGCACGGTAGGAACCGGCGTAGCGCACGCTAAGGCCGGAAGGCTGCGCGTGCTAAGCGACAGGTGTAGCGCCGCCTTCTCAGGCCGCCAGCGTCTTATCGGGCTAGGCGGAGGGTTACTAGAAATCTTTGGAATCGGGGACGATCGGCGGGTAGCGCACGCTCTTTGTCGGGCATTGCGCGCCTTCTGACCGTGAGTAGCAGCTGCGGCCGGAAAAAGGCTGCGACGCTTCTGGCCGAGTTAGTAGGTAGTGGGGGCTCGGATCGCGGCACGGGCGATAAGCGCCGCCGCTAGCTCGGCGGCTAGCGCACGCTAGTCCGGCCCGATATAAATGTGTGAGCGATCACATTTCCTCTCATTTTTCATTTCCTTCCTTTTCTGTCCGCGGCTGGCGATTCGGAGGTGGCGAAGCCATGTTGTTTAACAACAAATCCATGAAGTTCTTGAGGTTATATCATTGATCAATCATCTGTTATCATCATTTGATCCAGCGAATCAAGATAATCTCACCTTAGAACCCTAATTTCGTGAATTTGGGGGGTTTTGCATTTTTGTCTGATTCGTTCCGTGTTGTTGATTAATTCATGATGGGTATGATTAATCTTGGTAGTAATCTTGTGTTTAACATCATTTAATCCATTGTTCTTCGTCAAATCGAAGTATATTTCTTGATTTCCTTCGAATCGACTTTTTGGGGGATTTGTTCTCGATCTCGTTTTCCATCCATTTTTGTTGGAGAGATTGTGGTTAAATGATGTTGTTAAACATATTCTATGGATTGTATATCCATATTTCGACTTGGAATTCCGTTTTCATGTTTTGTCGGGACGAATCGTGTTATTGGCCGTTTTGGGGAAAACACTTGAACTTTCGTCATTCGTTCTTTGAATTCAACGGCTTTGAGTCGTGTTATTGAATTCATTTCATTGTTGTTCTTGTCCTTCGTAGTTTATGACCGCGAGTTGGCGATCGGTGGAGTCGGCGGGTTCGTAGTCGGTTCATGTCAACCTATTTCGGTCGATTCTCCGCGTTGTTCTTATTTGAGGCAAGTACCTTGTCCATACTATTCTTGTTTTGTGTATATGATAATTGGTGATCGTCTTGGTGTGTTTGTTTATTTGTTTGAAATGAGTTTTCAAAAGAATCGGCTAGCCTCGTTAAAGGCCCTCTTTCAAAACCGTGTGTGTTTTGTGATTAGTGTGTTTCGTGAACGAGAATGTGAATCTTACGGATATGTTTTGTGTTGATGTTGCGCTTGATAATGCGTGTGTACATATATTATCTCCTTTCGATGCGTTATGGTTTGACGTGTTGTTTTGCTAGGTGTTTGATGCCTCTTGTTGACTTGTTTTGGATATCCTTGGTGTGATATATTATTTGTGCTTGATTGTTTCGCTAGCCAGCTCGGGAGGGTCCTTAGAGGCCTCGGGTGGGATTCATGGTGGCGTCCTGGTCCTAGGCGATGCCTGTGCTTGATTGTTTCGCTAGCCAGCTCGGGAGGGTCCTTAGAGGCCTCGAGTGGGATTCATGGTGGCGTCCTGGTCCTAGGCGATGCCTGTGCGTGTATGTTTAGTGAATGTATTTTGCTCACCCTGGGACGGTCCGACTATAATACCCGTAATTTCGATTTCCGGTAATTTATTTTTTTTCGGCAGAAGTCCATTTTGACGACTCTCTCATGACCGTTTCGTCATTCTAATAACGATTAATTCTGCACTTTTTGACATCCGAGTTCGTTTCGGTGCCGTTTTGTTGAGTTCCGTGCTTTTTAGCGACTTTTCCGTACTTGAGTTCGATTCTTGCGAATCTCGTTCAAAACTGCTGTTTCGAGTTTCCCGTAAGTCCGTTTAACCTTGTTAGACGTGTTTTGAACTTCGATTTGGTTATTCGATCACGTATCGTGATTTTTGGGCGTTTTGGGCCATTTTCGTAATTTCCCAAAGTTTGGGGTAATTACTTTCCGTTGTCGAATTTCGAGCCTTCGGGTGGTCGGAATCATGTGTTCTCTTAGTGCTCGAATTCGTCTTTGCGAGTACTTCGTAACCGTATCTTCGATTCGTATTCACGTTTGGGTTTCGGGGTCGTTCGGGCCGTCGGAGTTGGCCCCGGCCGAGTCATGGCCGGGCAGTCTGGGCCCAAGCCGGCACTGGCCGAGTTACGGCCGTTCGTGCTCGGCAGTTATGTACGTAAGGCCGGTTACGTATGTAAGGCCCTGTCCGGTTACGTACGTAACAGGCCGGCAGATTTGGGGCAGTGACTCGGTTACATACGTAAGCCTTGGCCGGTTACGTACGTAACCCTGCCAGCACGCAGCCTATTTAAGGCCCTGCAGTCGGGTTTTTCACCCATTTTCTCATTCTCTTCCTTCTCGTCCGCGGCTGGTGGTGTGGGAATCATGGAGAGATGTTGTTGGACAATCAATCCATGAAGTCTTGGAGTTCATATCATCAATCATCCATCCTATAACATCCTTTGATCGAGCGAATCAGGTCAGATTTCCTAGAAATCTAGTTTTGGGGAAATTGGGTGTTTTGGTTGTTTTCATCCGTTTTAATCCGATTTAACTTAGGATTGTGATGTATTGATGATTATTTAGATATGTTATATCTTTTCCCTTGTTATTCCATGGTTGGATCGTATCGATTCGTTATTTGGGTCGAGTTCTTGACCGACGCCTTGAAGGTGTCCGGTAAAATGTCTTAGAGGGGTTTTCGGGCGTTCTACGATTATTCTTCCTCGTATGATCGATGATTTATTAATTATATGTTGTTAGGGTCTAGTTTCTTGCGAAGAAACCAAGTTGAACTCTTCCGTTCGTTGTCGATTTCCTTTTCGAAAGCATCGGGCGTTTCGAAGCTTTCCGGTTGAGCCGTGTCCGTCGGGATACTTGCGTGCCGATTTTGAGGCAAGTACCTTGTCCATATGGTTCTTGTTTTGTGGATATGATAATTGGTGATCATCTAAATGTGTTTGTTTGGTCATTTGAAAATTATTTTCAAAAGATTCGGTTTACCCTTGTTAAAGGCTTGCTTTCAAAACGCGTGTGTTTTGTGAATGGTGTGATTTGAGAATGACTATGTGAACTCTATGGATATGTTTGGTGTTGATGTTGCACTTGGTATTGCGTGTGGACGTATATTATTTCATTTCGGTGCGTTGTGGTTTGACGTGGTGTTTTGCTAAGTGTTTGATGCCCCTGGGTGAATTGTTTGAATATATATGTTGTATTGTGCTGTGTGTAAATGTATGGATTTGGGCGGGGCCTATGGTGGCACATGGCATGCGATCATGTGGCCAGGATGCAACAAGCGATTGGTCCAACCGTGAGGGCCTAATAAAAACTACGGTGGCACATGGCATGCGATCATGTGGCCAGGATGCAACAAGTGATTGATCCAACCGTGAGCGCCAAAGATAATCTACGGTGGCACATGGCATGCGATCATGTGGCCAGGATGCAACAAGCGATTTATCCAACTGTGAGATGTGTGTGATTTGTTTCGCTAGCCAGCTCGGGAGGGTCCTTCGAGGCCTCGAGTGGGATTTGTGGCTTCGTCCCGGTCCTAGGCGATGCGCGTGCGCGATTATGTTTTGTTGATTTTTATGTCCGTCGAGGACACGTGATGTTGGGCTCTGGCCTGTGAATTGTTGTCGGTTTTCTATTTGCGAAAACAAAACCTTTGGGCTGTGACCCTGTTCATTTTGGAAAGAGAAGGATTTGATAATCCTAAATTGTTTTCTATTAAAACTCCCGAGGACATTTTAAACCGTTTGCAAACCGTTCTCGTTATTTGTGATCTTTCGGATGTAGAAAGTTTTACTCAAACTCTTGCCTCGGGAAGTATTCGTTTCGTTGTATTTGAATCTTTAAGGATTCCTAATTATTGTTATTCTTGGAACTTGAATTATATGGCTCGTGTTTGCACTTTGTATTTGCACTAGCAAAACAGTGGAGTTTTGCTAACCCTCGAGTATTCGGGGGGTGGATGTCTATTTTTGCATTCAGGTTTTGGAGCATAACACAGGGTCGGCACAAAAGATGATGAAAGATGATCGATACTAATCACATGAGGAACCGTACATTGTTTATTGGTTCAGTTGTACTTTATTTTCCGCTGCTGTATTTTTCCCGTTGTACGGGTGTGGTTGTATTTTGACCCCTGCGTGGCATGAGTTGTATTTGAGTTGTATGTATTTATTGAAAGACCAAATCGGTCTACTGAATCATTTTAGTCTTAAAAGCGTTATTGAGTCGTTCGTTTTTGTTACCAGCCTGGTAGAACCTTGAGGAAAGGTTCTACGGCGTGTAATATCCCCGAGTGGATTGGGGGTGTTACATAAATGGTATCGGAGCTTAGGTTGTGGAAACCTAGGCTGTCGGGTCAAGTCGTGTTGTTTGAGTCTTGTTTCGTCGGATTTTATCTGACTGAGTCGTGTCGCGACGCGTCGTCTGAGTTTGTTGGTCGTGATTAGTATGGTGGGGCGATCATCATCTTCGTGCGACCTGTGGATGTAAGTCTCCCTTCTTTGTGTTTGTGCCTCGTCTGATGCGAGTTACTTGTATTATTATTTGTTAAGTGATGGAATCCTCTTATGGATTTTGATTTCTTGATATGTCGTTATTTGACCCTCATATTTCGTTCATATGAGGAGTAGTGTTGCTGGATTATGCATGTTTGACTTTATTTCTTTTATCCGATGCGTGAGTTCTTTTGTAATGACTTTCGGTATTTTACCGATGGAGTTTTATTTCGAAAATCGATTCCCTTAACCGAGTTTTAGACATTATGGCATCGATCGTTTTAGAGAAATTCTTATGACGGTATTTAACATGTTGTAAATGGCTTTTGTAAGTTTTTGAAACATTACCGTCATCGGCCTTTTTGGCATTTTTGTAAATGGTTTTTATCCTGGTGGGTTCCGGCGCGGGACCCACAGCGCTATAATGTTCCGTGTAATTACCTGAAATTTTTGGGCATTCTAGCCCATTGAGTTATCTTTGAAAACCTTGAGTATCTTAGAAATAAATTTCGAGACGTACGTTTAAAATGAATTGTTTTCTCGTGGTACTTCCAAGGTGCCACAATATGTTTCAAAATTCTTCTACCTCGAGGACCAAAATGTTTTGAGATATTTTCAATGTCTTATAAACACTTTTACTTCGACCCGAGGGTCGAATATTCTGAAAGTCTTTCACTAACAGAAAGTGTCTTCATTTTTAACAAATGCGAAATGGTTTTCCAAAGCCTCGATAACGATGTTTCACGTTTGTACTTTTTTGAAAGGTGATACTCAAGATTAACAGATGTTTTTCGAAATTATTTTCAAAAGGTGACTTTCATTTTTTTTAAACCTATCAATTCCCGATTGTGTTTGGGAATGTATGTATGATGTTTGCTTTGTCGTTATGATGTTGCTCCCGAGTATGATCGAATTGGTGGCATGAACGTTGAGGCGTTGCCGCGCATTTGTTGTACTAGCCCTCTGTGAGGGGTGTGAACTGGTGTTTACTGTTTATCGCCTCGTGGTGATTTGCGTGTTGTTGCACGAGTGTGAATTGTTAAAACTTGGATTTTTGTGCGTTTATGCACATGGGTGATTGTTTCATGAGGTTTGTGATTATGTGCTGGCTATCGTTCGGGCTGTTGTAATCGTCGAACAATGCCGTGGTTGTTGTGATTTTAGTATGTGTTGATATGTTATGCCAAGTTGGCATCTCCGGTTTGTTGTTTTGCAACTTTATGTTCCATTGTATATAGCATCTATATTTTCGGTATGCCGAGCCGAGGCATTTCGAACGTATTATGACGGGGGCATGTACGTGCAAATTGTCCTTCTCGTCATTAACGCATTTCAAGTGTGGACCCGAGAGACACAGGATCCAGTTTCGCGAGTTGGGTTCTGAGTCTTTCGGGGTGCGAACTTCAGTGCAGATATGAGGATCGGCTCTGAGAGGCCCATGGGAGATGTTTCTGTCATTTGCTTTTTGTGTTGTCACCTTACTCCCGTTGTTGTGATTTACGGGAACGACATTTCTTTTATAAGAGGTCGAATGTAATGCCCGTATCATTTTTGACTTCCGCATTTTTTCTTTCTCTGAAGTCTATCGATTCGTTCGTGTTCGTTGATACTGTCTGAACTTGTTCTGTATTTCGGTTTCATCGTTCGAACGAGCTGTGATTTTGTTTTGGGTCGATCTGGTTATCGCTGTGACTTTTCTGAGTTCGATTCTTGTGAACTTTGTTCGGAAGTAACATCTTTTGGTTCTACTGGTTTTTTTATTCGAAGTGGATCAGATTTTGAACTTCTGTATTTTCGACTCCGTCGACTCGTTTATATTCGTTGATATTTTCTGAGCTTGTCCTGTCCCTTGCTTTTGTTGATCGAACGAGTGTGGTATTGTTTCAGAATAACTCGTTTGACGTTGTGACTTTTCAATTGCTATTCCCTTTCCTGTAGATCTCATCTGAATGCACATCTTGTTGCTTTCACCGGATCATATATTGTCTCGAGTCGAGATGTGAACCTTGGAGTTGTTGTTTGAACCTTATTGTTCTTTGTGATTCGAACATGATTGTTCGATTTTTGTTGTCTCGATCATTGTGGTTAGGTCATTGATTGTTCGGTTTTTGTTGATCTTGTTTCGTGATTGTTGAACGTTCAGACTCCTACGTAATTCCCTTAAGTTCAGGAAATTAGTCTCGTTTTCGATCTTCCAACCCTTGGGCAGTGGAATCCCGTATTTGTTCAGCGATTGGCTCGCGTTTTGATTGATGTACCATTGGGGTGGTCAACCATATTGATTTTTTCGTTCGTTGTGTTTTGTGATTGTTCGGATAATCGACTCGATTGTATTATCTGTTTGATGACGCTTGTCACTTGTTGATTTTATCATGTCTCTACCGGTGGCGTTGTGTTAGTCGCCGTGGAGCGTGTTTTCACGCCGTATATTCCTTTGCGTTGCTTGTAACGTTTCGCCTATGGGCGTAAGTTACGCGTTTCTTGTGTATCTCGTTGAGTTTTCCTGGCGGGATATTGCTTCTCCCTACTTGTTTTAAGTTTCGGGACGAAACTTCTTTTAAGGAGGGTAGTGTGTAATACCCGTAATTTCGATTTCCGGTAATTTATTTCTTTTCAGCGGAAGTCCGTTTTGACGACTCGCTCATGACCATTTCGTCATTCCGAGAACGATTAATTCTGCACTTTTTGACATCCGAGTTCGTTTCGGTGCCGTTTGTTGAGTTCCGTGCTTTTTAGCGACTTTTCCGCACTTGAGTTCGATTCTTGCGAATCTCGTTCAAAACTGCTGTTTCGAGTTTCCCGTAAGTCCGTTTAACCTTGTTAGACGTGTTTTGAACTTCGGTTTGGTTATTCGATCACGTATCGTTATTTTTGGGCGTTTTGGGCTATTTTCGTAATTTCCCAAAGTTTGGGGTAATTACTTTCCGTTGTCGAATTTCGAGCCTTCGGGTGGTCGGAATCGTGTGTTCTCTTAGTTATCGAATTCGTCTTTGCGAGTACTTTGTAACTATATCTTCGATTCGTATTCAGATTCGGGTTTCTGGGTCGTTCGGGCCGTCGGAGTTGGCCCCGGCCGAGTCATGGCGGCGATGCAGGCCCGTGCCAAGATCGGCCGAGTTACGGCCGTTAGTGCTCGGCAGTTACGTACGTAAGGCCGGTTACGTACGTAAGGCCCTGGCCGGTTACGTACGTAATGGGCCGCCAGATTTGGGGCAATGACTCGGTTACGTACGTAAGCCTTGGCCGGTTACGTACGTAACCCTGCCAGCAGGCAGCCTATTTAAGGCCCTGCAGTCGGGTTTTTCACCCATTTTCTCATTCTCTCCTTCTCGTCCGCGGATGGTGGTGTGGGAATCATGCATAGATGTTGTTGGACAATCAATCCATGAAGTCTTGGAGTTCATATCATCAATCATCCATCCTATAACATCCTTTGATCGAGCGAATCAGGTCAGATTTCCTAGAAATCTAGTTTTGGGGAAATTAGGTGTTTTGGTTGTTTTCATCCGTTTTAATCCGATTTAACTTAGGATTATGATGTATTGATGATTATTTAGATGTGTTATATCTTTTCCCTTGTTATTCCATGGTTGGATCGTATTGATTCGTTATTTGGGTCGAGTTCTTGACCGACGCCTTGAAGGTGTCCGGTAAAATGTCTTAGAGGGGTTTTCGGGCGTTCTACGATTATTCTTCCTCGTATGATCGATGATTTATTAATTATATGTTGTTAGAGTCGAGTTTCTTGCGAAGAAACTAAGTTGAACCCTTCCGTTCGTTGTCGTTTTCCTTTTCGAAAGCATCAGGCGTTTCGAAGCTTTCCGGTTGAGCCGTGTCCTTCGGGATACTTGCGTGCCGATTTTGAGGCAAGTACCTTGTCCATATGATTCTTGTTTTGTGGATATGATAATTGGTGGTCGTCTAAATGTGTTTGTTTGGTCATTTGAAAATTATTTTCAAAAGATTCGGTTTAGCCTTGTTAAAGGCTTGCTTTCAAAACGCGTGTGTTTTGTGAATGGTGTGGTTTAAAAATGACTATGTGAACTCTATGGATATGTTTGGTGTTGATGTTGTACTTGGTATTACGTGTGGACGTATATTATTTCATTTCGGTGCGTTGTGGTTTGACGTGGTGTTTTGCTAAGTGTTTGATGCCCCTGGGTGAATTGTTTGAATATATATGTTGTATTATACTGTGTGTGAATGTATGGATGTGGGCAGGGCCTACGGTGGCACATGGCATGCGATCATGTGGCCAGGATGCAACAAGCGATTGGTCCAACTGTGAGAGCCTAATAAAAACTACGGTGGCACATGGCATGCGATCATGTGGCCAGGATTCCACAAGTGATTGATCCAACCTTGAGCGCCAAAGATAATCTACGGTGGCACATGGTATGCGATCATGTGGCCAGGATGCAACAAGCGATTGATCCAACCGTGAGATGTGTGTGATTTGTTTCGCTAGCCAGCTCGGGAGGGTCCTTCGAGGCCTCGAGTGGGATTTGTGGCTTCGTCCCAGTCCTAGGCGATGCGCGTGCGCGATTATGTTTTGTTGATTTTTATGTTCGTCGAGGACATGTGATGTTGGGCTCTGGCCTGTGAATTGTTGTCAGTTTTCTATTTGCGAAAACAAAACCTTTGGGCTGTGACCCTTTTGATTTTGGAAAGAGAAGGATTTGATAATCCTAAATTGTTTTCTATTAAAACTCCCGAGGACATTTTAAACCGTTTGCAAACCGTTCTCGTTATTTGTGATCTTTCGGATGTAGAAAGTTTTACTCAAACTCTTGCCTCGGGAAGTATTCGTTTCGTTGTATTTGAATCTTTAAGGATTCCTAGTTATTGTTATTCTTGGAACTTGAATTATATGGCTCGTGTTTGCACTTTGTATTTGCACTAGCAAAACAGTGGAGTTTTGCTAACCCCCGAGTATTCGGGGGGTGGATGTCTATTTTTGCATTCAGGTTTTGGAGCATAACACAGGGTCGGCACGAAGGATGATGAAAGATGATCGATACTAATCACATGAGGAACCGTACATTGTTTATTGGTTCAGTTGTACTTTATTTTCCGCTGCTGTATTTTTCCCGTTGTACGGGTGTGGTTGTATTTTGACCCCTGCGTGGGCATGAGTTGTGTTTGAGTTGTATGTATTTATTGAAAGACCAAATCGGTCTACTGAGTCATTTTAGTCTTAAAGGCGTTATTGAGTCGTTCGTTTTTGTTACCAGCCTGGTAGAACCTTGAGGAAAGGTTCTACGGCGTGTAATATCCCCGAGTGGATTGGGGGTGTTACACCGACGGGGCCTCGGGGGAATCTATGACTTCACTCTGGGTTCACGAGTAAAAACTTCACAGCTTGGTGTGTTTGTTTAGTGAATGTATTTTGCTCACCCTGGGACGGTCCGACGGGGCCTCGAGGGAATCTATGACTTCACTCTGGGTACACGAGTAAAAACTTCACAGCTTGATGTGTATGTTTAGTGAATGTATTTTGCTCACCCTGGGACGGTCCGACGGGGCCTCGGGGGAATCTATGACTTCACTCTGGGTTCACGAGTAAAAACTTCACGAGTGCGTATGTATGTTTTGTGAATGTGTTTGCTCACCTCGGGAGGGTTCGACGGGGCCACGGAGGGAGTCCAATGGTTTCGTCCTGGATTCACGAGTGAAACTTCACGGGTGCGTGTGTATTTTATGTCCGTCAAGGACGCGTGACGTGGGTTTTAACCTTGTGTATTGTTGTTGGTTTCATTTGTGAAAAAAAAACATTTGGGCTGTGACCCTGTTGATTTTTGGAAAGAAAAGGATTCAGTAATCCTAAATTTTTTTCTATTAAAACTCTCGATGGCATTTTAAACTGTTTTATAAATTGTTTCCCTTTATTTGTGATCTTTCGGTTTTGGAAACATTTACCCAAACTCTTGCCTCGGGAAGTACTTTTCTTTACGTTTGGATTTTTAAGGATTCCTGATTATTGTTATTCGTGAAATGTGAATTGTATGGCTCGTATTTGCACTTTGTTCTTGCACTAGCAAAACAGGGGAGTTTTGCTAACCCCTGAGTATTCGGGGAGTGGATGTCTGTTTTTGCATTCAGGTTTTGGAGCATAACACGGGGTCGACACGAAGGATGATGAAAGATGATCGATACTAATCACATGAGGAACCGTACATTGTTTATTGGTTCAGTTGTACTTTATTTTACGCTGTTATATTTTTCTCGTTGTACGGATGTGATTGTGTTTTGACCCCTGCGTGGGCATGGTTGAGTTGTTATATGTTGTTACCAGCCTGGTAGATCCTTGAGGAAAGGTTCTACGGCGTGTAATATCCCTGAGCGGATTAGGGGTGTTACATAAATGGTATCGGAGCTTAGGTTGTGGAAACCTAGGCTGTCGGGTCAAGTCGTGTTGTTTGAGTCTTGTTTCATCGGATTTTATCTGACTGAGTCGTGTCGCGACGCGTCGTCTGAGTTATGTTGGTCGTGATTAGTATCGTGGGGCGATCATCATCTTCGTGCGACCTGTGGATGTAAGTCTCCCTTCTTTGTGTTGTGCCTCGTGTGACACGAGCTATTGGTATGATTTATTTGCTAAGTGGCGGAATCCTCTTATGGATTTTGATTTCTTGATATGTAGTTATTTAACCCTCATATTTCGTTCATGTGTGGAGTAGCGTTGCTGGATTGTGCATGTTTGACTTTATTTCTTTTATCCGCTGCGTGAGTTCTTTTGTAATGGCTTTCGGTATTTTACCGACTGAGTTTTATTTCCAAAATCGATTCCATTAATCGAGTTTTTAATATTATGGCCTTGATCGTTTTAGCGAAATTCTTATGACGGTATTTAACATGTTGTAAATGGCTTTTGTAAGTTTTTGAAACATTACCGTCATCGGCCTTTTTGGCGTTTTTGTAAATGGTTTTTAGCCTGGTGGGTTCCGACGCGGGACCCACGGCGCTATAAAGTTTTGTGTAATTACCTGAAATTTTTGGGCATTCTAGCCCATTGAATTATCCTTGAAAACCTTGAGTATCTTAGAAAATAAATTTCGAGACGTACTTTTAAAATGAATTATTTTCTCGTGGTACATCCAAGGTGCCACAATATGTTTCAAAATTCTTCTACCTCGAGGACCAAAATGTTTTGAGATATTTTCAATGTTTTAGAAACACTTTTATTTAGACCCGAGGGTCGAATATTCTGAAAGTTTTTACTAAGAGAAAGTGTCCTCATTTTTATCTAATGTGAAATGGTTCTTTTGAAAGTGTCTCGATAACGATGTCTCACGTTTGTACTTTTTTTGAAAGGTGATACTCAAGATCAACCCGTGTTCTTCTAAATTATTTTCATAATGAGGTTTTTGTTTTTAAAACCTATCCATTCCCGTTTGAGGGCTGGGTAGGTATGTATGATGTCGCATTGTCATTATGATGTTTGCTCCCGAGTATGATCGAATCGGCGGTGTGAGCATTGAGTCGTTTTCCACACATTTGTTGTGTTAGCCCTCCGTGAGAGGTGGGATGTTGATATTGAATATTGTCGCCTCGTAGTGATTTCTGCGTTGTCGCGCATGTGCGTGCTGTTAGAGCTTGGTTTGGTATGACGGTGTGCATCGGTGATGGTTCCGTTATGTGTCGGTTGTTTAGTGTCTTGTTACATTGCTCCCGTTTTTATGAATTTCGTGGACGAGGTCGGGGGTAATACCCGTACTATTTTGACTTCTGTATTTCCTCTTTCTCTAGTCTATCAATTCGCTCATGTTCGTTGATACTTTATGAACTTGTTCTGTATTTCGGTTTCATCGTCTGAACGAACTGTGATCTTGTTGTGGGTCGATCTGGTTATCGCTGTGACTTTTCCGAATTTGGTTCGATTTTTGTGAACCTTGTTCGGAAGTAACATCTTTTGGTTCTACTAATTCTTTTATTCGAAGTGGATCGGATTTGGAACTCCTGAGTTTTCGACTCTGTCGACTCGTTTATGCTCGTTAACATTTTCTAAACTTTCCCTATCCCTTGCTTTTGTTGATCGAACGAGGGTGGTATTGTTTCGGGAAAAATCATTTGTCGTTGTGACTTTTCAATCGCTATTCCCTTTCCTGTGGATCTTATGGGAATGCATGCCTCGTTGTTCTCACCAGATCATCCTGGGAGTTGTTGTTTGAATTTTATTATCCTTCGTGTTTCGGACATGATTGTTCGATTTTTGTTGTCTCGATCGTTTGTTTGTTAGGTTTTTGTTCTCGTTTCGTGATTGTTGAGCGTTCAGGCTCCTTCGTAATTCCCTTAAGTTCGGGAAAATTAGTCTCGTTTTCGATCTTCCAACCCTTAGGCGGTGGAATTCCGTATTTGTTCAGCGTTTGGTTCGCGTTTTGATTGATGAACCGTTGGGTTGGTCAATCGTATTGATTTTCGTTCATGTGTCTTGTGACTGTTCGGATAATCGACTTGATTGTACTATCTGTTTGATGACGCTTGTCACTTGTTGGTTTTATTATGTTTCTACCGGTGGTGTTGTGTTGGTCATCGTGGAGCGTGTTTTCACGCCGTATGTCTCTTTGCGTTTCTTGCAGCGTTTCGCCGTCGGGCGTGAATTTTCGGTTTTTGCGTATCTCGTCGAGTTTTCCTGGCAGGGGATATTGCTTCTCCCTACTTGTTTTAAGTTTCGGGACGAAACTTCTTTTAAGGAGGGTAGAATGTAATACCCGTAATTTCGATTTCCGGTAATTTCTTTTTTTCGGCGGAAGTCCATGTTGACGACTCGCTCATGACCGTTTCGTCATTCTGGGAATGATTAATTCTACACTTTTTGACATCCGAGTTCGTTTCAGTGTCGTTTTGTTGGGTTCCGTGCTTTTTAGCGACTTTTCCGCACTTGAGTTCGATTCTTGCGAATATCGTTCGAAACTACTGTTTCAAGTTTCCCGTAAGTCCGTTTAACTTTGTTAGACGTGTTGTGAACTTCGGTTTGGTTATTCGATCACGTATCGTGATTTTCGGGCATTTTGGGCCATTTTGTAATTTACCCAAAGTTATGGGTATCCGTATCTGTAATTATTGTCTCGACCCGTTTCTTGGTCGCGTATGATTAATTATTGTATTATGTTTTCATTTCGGGTCGATGATGTTGTCCGCGAGATTTTCGTCGTGTTCGTTCCGTACGTTTTCGGAAATCGGGTCGTCGGGCCATGACGCCTGGGCACTGGCCGGACAGGTGCGGCCGGCACGGTCGGAAGTGCTGGGCATTGGCCGGGAAAGCACGGCAGGAACCGGCGTAGCGCACGCTACGACCGGAAGGCTGCACACGCTAAGCGGCAGGTGTAGCGCACGCTATTGGATGGCCCAGCGTACGCCATCGGGCAGGGCAGAGGGGTTACTAGAGTACTGGACTCGGGGACGATCGGCAGGTAGCGCACGCTACTATCGGGCATTGCGCACGCTACGACCGGCAGGTAGCGCGCGCTACGGCCGGAAGGCTGCGCACGCTACCTGGACGAGTCAGTAGGGCAGTGGGGGCTCTGGACTGCGGCCAGGGCCGATAGCGCACGCTAGCTCGGCAGCCTAGCGCACGCTAGTCCGGCCAAGTATAAATGTGACAGAGCAGTCACATTTACTCTCGTTTTTCATTTCCTTCCTTTTCTGTCCGCGGCTGGCGATTCGGAGGTGGCGAAGCCATGTTGTTTAACAACAAATCCATGAAGTTCTTGAGGTTATATTATTGATTAATCATCCGTTATCATCCCTTGATCCAGCGAATCAAGGTAATCTCACCTTAGAACCCTAATTTCGTGAATTTGGGGGTTTTTGCATTTTTGTCCGATTCGTTCCGTGTTGTTGATTATTTCATGATGGGTATGATTAATCTTGGTAGTATTCTTGTGTTTAACATCATTTAATCCATTGTTCTTCGTCAAATCGAAGTATATTTCTTGATTTCCTTCGAATTGACTTTTTGGGGGATTTGTTCTCGATCTCGTTTTCCATCCGTTTTTGTTGGATAGATTGTGGTTAAATGATGTTGTTAAACATATTCTATGGATTGTATATCCATATTTGAACTTGGAATTCCGTTTTCGTGTTTTGTCGGGACGAATCGTGTTCTTGGCCGTTTTGGGGAAAACACTTGAACTTTCGTCATTCGTTCTTTGAATTCAACGGCTTTGAGTCGTGTTATTGAATTCATTTCATTGTTGTTCTTGTCCTTCGTAGTTTATGACCGCGAGTTGGCGATCGGTGGAGTCGGCGGGTTCGTAGTCGGTTCATGTCAACCTATTTCGGTCGATTCTCCGCGTTGTTCTTATTCGAGGCAAGTACCTTGTCCATACTATTCTTGTTTTGTAGCTATGATAATTGGTGATCGTCTTGGTGTGTTTGTTTATTTGATTGAAATGAGTTTTCAAAAGAATCGGCTAGCCTCGTTAAAGGCCCTCTTTTAAAACCGTGTGTGTTTTGTGATTAGTGTGTTTCGTGAACGAGTATGTGAATCTTACGGATATGTTTGGTGTTGATGTTGCGCTTGATAATGTGTGTGTACATATATTATCTCCTTTCGATGCGTTATGGTTTGACGTGTTGTTTTGCTAGGTGTTTGATGCCTCTTGTTGAGTTGTTTTGGATATCCTTGGTGTGATATATTATTTGTGCTTGATTGTTTCGCTAGCCAGCTCGGGAGGGTCCTTAGAGGCCTCGGGTGGGATTCATGGTGGCGTCCTGGTCCTAGGCGATGCCTGTGCTTGATTGTTTCGCTAGCTAGCTCGGGAGTGTCCTTAGAGGCCTCGGGTGGGATTCATGGTGGCGTCCTGGTCCTAGGCGATGCCTGTGCGTGGATGTTTAGTGAATGTATTTTGCTCACCCTGGGACGGTTCGACCGGGCCTCGGGGGAATCTATGACTTCACTCTGGGTTCACGAGTAAAAACTTCACAGCTTGGTGTGTATGTTTAGTGAATGTATTTTGCTCACCCTGGGACGGTCCGACGGGGCCTCGGGGGAATCTATGACTTCACTCTGGGTTCACGAGTAAAAACTTCACGAGTGCGTGTGTATGTTTTGTGAATGTGTTTGCTCACCTCGGGAGGGTTCGACGGGGCCACGGAGGGAGTCCAATGGTTACGCCTTGGATTCACGAGTGAAACTTCACGGGTGCGTGTGTATTTTATGTCCGTCGAGGACGCGTGACGTGGGTTTTAACCTTGTGTATTGTTGTTGGTTTCATTTGTGAAAAACAAAACATTTGGGCTATGACCTTGTTGATTTTTGGAAAGAGAAGGATTCAGTAATCCTAAATTGTTTTCTATTAAAACTCTCGATGGCATTTTAAACTGTTTTATAAATTGTTTCCCTTTATTTGTGATCTTTCGGTTTTGGAAATATTTACCCAAACTCTTGCCTCGGGAAGTACTTTTCTTTACGTTTGGATTTTTAAGGATTCCTAGTTATTGTTATTCGTGGAATGTGAATTGTATGGCTCGTATTTGCACTTTGTTCTTGCACTAGCAAAACAGTGGAGTTTTGCTAACCCCCGAGTATTCGGGGGGTGGATGTCTGTTTTTGCATTCAGGTTTTGGAGCATAACACAGGGTCGGCACGAAGGATGATGAAAGATGATCGATACTAATCACATGAGGAACCGTACATTGTTTATTGGTTCAGTTGTACTTTATTTTCCGCTGCTATATTTTTCCCGTTGTACGGGTGTGGTTGTGTTTTGACCCCTGCGTGGGCATGGTTGAGTTGTTATATGTTGTTACCAGCCTGGTAGATCCTTGAGGAAAGGTTCTATGGCGTGTAATATCCCTGAGCGGATTGGGGGTGTTACACCGAGGAGGTAACACTAAAATATTTTAATGAATTAATGATGGAGCAAGAGCGAACCTTTCCAACCCGATGAATCTGAAAAACCAGAAAATATAAAGGGTGCAATTTCATCCTCTCCTGGAATTACTTACTATTTTCACCATGACTCACCCGAGGCTGATTATGATGCACAACTTGAGTCTGCTAGCTCCTGAAGTAGGGTTGCAAACGAATCGAATCAAAGCGAATACCACTGTATTCGATTCGTATTCGTGAAACTATTCGAACTATTCGTCGATTCGAATTTTTATTCGAATATTAAAAATGGATTCGAGTTCGATTCTGTATTGATATTCGAATTATTCGATTCGATTCGAGATTCGATTTTTTGTAAGGATACAATGGAAGATTCAAAATTTTAGCATAAAAAAATAATGTAAAACCTAAAAATAATAATACAAGCCAAAAACCACCAAATATATTCCAAAGTAGCTGATATTTTAGACTGTTCAATTATCACTAGATAATCTACCGAACATCAAATACATAAATAAAAAATACTACTATCAAGTCCAAAAAAGACAATGCAATAACAGCTCTTCCAACAACATTCTTTCAAGTTCCCAATCATCATACTTTCAGTAGAACATCAATTGGCTCTTTCTCCTCCTATATAAAAAATATAGAATAATCAGAGATCGATCAATTTAGTATATAATGCCAAGATTTATAAAACAACCCAGACAGGACACAATTAGTATCCCTATAACTATTAATATAAAAATGTCAAGATTAAGGTTAATTTGCATAAAAGCTTTATTAGAAATTCATGCAAAAAGGAAGCATTAAAGAAGAGATCTTACAGTAAACATGTCAAAGTCCAGTAAACTAACAATAAATTAAACTAACAATAAAATCAACAGACATGTCAAATTCATGTCCAGTAAACTTATAGTAAACCAACATAGACATGTCCAGTAAACTTACAATAAACATGTCAAAGAAGAGATCTTATAGTAAACATGTCAAATTCATTATAGTAAACTAACAATAAACCAACATCAAGATCAAAGTCCAGTTATTAAAAAGGACGCATTAAAAAAGAGATCTTACATATCTCATCATGGCCTTCTGGATGCTGTGAAGTTGACGTACCCAATCTGCTACACAAATTAAAACTTCTACGATATCAGACGACAAATTAGCACGATAAGGATCTAAAACTCGAGTCCCTGCACTAAAAGTAGCCTCTGAGGCTATTGTACTAATAGAGATAGCTAAAACATCTCGCGCCAACTTAGATAAAACACTAAATTTCAGCTCTTGAGATTTCCACCAAGCCAAGGCATCAAAACGGGAGACTACATACCCATCTTGACATCTAAATACCCCTTCATCCAAGTAACTGTCCAACTCCAACTTTGTAGGACCATTCTCGTCCACTGTGTTCAAATACTCGTCAAATATAGACAAACCAGAAAGTACAACTTTTCCTCTTGACATTGAACTTGTGGTCGAAACAGAAGAATACTTATCTAATATAGGATAATCTTTTCGATTCCTCATCTCATCAAGCTTAACATACTCATAAAACAAATCATGTAATGCCTCTCGAACCTTCATCAATTGTGTACGAGCTTCATTCTCATTATATATCTTGTTGAAAGCAAATTCAACCAACCTCATTTTGAACCTAGGATCAAGTACTGCTCCAATGGCCATCAAAATATTACTACTTCCCCAATATTTGTCAAACTTTTCCTTCATTTTTTTAATCATGTTTTTTATGAACTCATTAGGATGATTTTCTTTCTCATCTAAAACATGTTTAACTCTCCAAATAGCAGCAAGAAAAACATTAGAAGTTGGATAATCAGACCCGGATATTACATGAGTAGCTTCATAAAATACCCCTAAAATTTCCACAACATCCTCTGTTAGGAATATGCCCTCGAATGCCACTCAGGGGATGAGAGAGTAAGGGCATTATACTTGTAATTATGGAATAATTAATAAAAAGGCAATACGATTCATTCACTATTTATTGTATTTCAATTGCATTCTTGACTTGGTAAACATTGAAGTGAAGTCCATGTAAATAAATGTTACATTCCATTCTCGTTATGGGATAAGAGAAAATGTACTGGAAGTGTTTAAAGTTTATTTACGTAAATTGTTCGCAAGTCAATAAACTTAAAATGGGCATTAAGTTTTAATATGACTTGTATAACTGATGCTAGGACGTGTGCACGTCTTGATAGCATAGTTATAAGTATATTGGTGGGGCCAGTATACTCGAACACGACTCATACTCGATTCAGTCACACGGTATTCACTCTCGGAGAGTCGATGACGAATCGAAAGGTTGTGATAGTATACGTGGACCTTTGACTTGAGGGTTCAGTAGAAGATGTGCATGTGACGTTTAGTTTGTCATTAGAGTAGTTAGACTCATTTGCTTAATTGCCGAGTCGACCTCGAAGTGCGGACTATACGGGCAGGTGCAGCGCCTTTATCAGACGCCAAGAAAGGATTCGATCTCCTGTTAGTGAGCAGCGAATGTCCTATACGGTTAATGGCAAATAAGATCATAAGTCTTTGGCCAAAGCATTCGATATAGTCGTATTAGATACACTATTAATCAATCGGTCTTGATTTGCATTAACACATGTATAGAGTTTAGTCAACAGTAGGGTTTGACTTTATCGTGACCCGAAGACTTGACCGGACATCGATGAAGGGTCTATACGTATATAGTATTCACGACATAATGGTTCTGGAATGATCCCTTCATTCGTTCTCGATCGGGTTTACAAGGCGGCCCGCTAGTCGCTAAGTGCCGCCCGCACTCATTGGTTCCTCCCAATGCCTACCGAGACGGACCTACGAGTCGCGCATCGGGAGCGTTGACGGATAAATGTGAATTTATTATCTCTCTATTAATATTAGATATTGGATATCTAATTATGATTTATTGGATAAATCAAATATCGGTCTTATGAATATAAATTAAGTTCTTAGGTAATTAATTTAATTCATAAATTATATTTCTTAGAGAAATATATATTTGTATTTGATATAATTAATTAATTAGATTAATTAATTAATATAAATACATTGATGATTAAAAGGAGTGTATTTAACAGTCGTTTGTGAACATCCGGTACACGAGCCGAGTGGCTCGGCCTGCTTTCTAGAAACTTCCTTGTGGCCACCCACTCCTCATGGCATGGCATGATCTTGCATGTGTGTGGGAACTCACTTAGAGTTGAGATTCCCACATAATTGTGAATGATAGTTGTAAAGGAATAATTATTCTTTTATAATATATATATCATTACATTATAAATGATGATATGAGACAACAACAAAAATCTCATACTCATTCATTGAGAGTCACCGTGAGTTATATGTGAGGAGGGAGGAGAAATGTTTTTCTTTTCTATAATTTTCATCTTAGAGGTGTTATAAAAGTTAAGAAAAATTGAGAGAAAAATTCCTACGAGTTCCCTAGCCGTGTTCTTGGAGAACGAGTCTCGTCGAAATTTTTCCAGGCAACTTTCGACGCGTGTGAAGTAGAGGCTTCGAACTTTCGGTGCTTGAAACAAAGGGATTTCGTGTTCGGGACGAGGTTCGTGATCGTCATCCAATTTTACGAAGAATTATTTCAAAGGCTTCAAGGGTATGATCTTTATCTTCGTATTTATTTTTCGTATATACGTTACTTGATCGATCCTGTTTGGGATTCGTATTTATTTCCGCTGCGTATTTCGTTTTATTTTCGGAATCCCAACAGTGGTATCGGAGCGAGGTCAATGTTTCCGTATATACGATTATTTGTGCATTTTGAATGCTTTTGGATGATGATTATGATTTAGAATCATGTTTGGAATAATTGTAGATTTTAAATTGTTCGTTGTAGCATCACGTTTTTTGAAACGGGCCGAAAAACGAAGAAACGGTCGGGCAGGTGTCGGGCAAAGATCGCCTGGCCGCCGCCAGATCGCTGAGCATGATCGCCATGATCGCCATGTCTCGCCACGGCCGAGAATGATCGCCACCGCCGAAAGCGTTGCTTCGCCAGTACTGATTTTTGGCCCGATTTTGAATCGCCATGGGCCGGGCCTAAAATCGGATTGTCCGACTCGCTTTTAAGTTTATATTTCGTTTTAATTATTTCCCAAAATTTAAATTGGATTTTAATTTGACTAAATTAATATTTGGAATATTTTTTAGTTAAAGGAAATAAATTAAACGAAAATATTATTTTGGCCGGATTACTTCGAATGAATTTAAATGACGATTATTAGTATTAATTGGATTAATACCATTAAAATTGAATAGATTAATTTTATATTGATTGGATTAATATCTTAATTGATTATTTAATTTTAATGCCACTTTATATTAATTGGATTAATATAGTAGAAATTGAATAGAATAATTTATAGATTAATTAGATTAATTTATATTAAGATTAATTGTTTAATTTCGTTGCCATTACATGTTGTATGGAATCCTTATGTGATGGTGATATAGCTCGTGGACTTAGTTTTTTGATTTGTTCGATTCGATTGGGTTGTAAATGGCCGTTTTGAGCCTATTTATATTTACAAGAAAAACTTGTATAGGATGCAATTTTTCTATGATGTAATTATTATTTTGGGTATGAAGAAGACCGAAGACAACCGACCGAGAAGACGAAGAATCGAAGACTGTTTTTTTATTGGGTCATTCGCTTGGCCCAGTACTTAGGAATTAGGTCCATGAGCTATATGTTGGTAGTAACTAGGTTACTGTTTTCTGTTTTTCATTTTGAATGATTGACAAACCAACAAATGCGAGTATAATTGAATTAATGTGCAAAGTGTAACATTAATCGCGAAATTCTCCCGACTACAAACAGACTAAGTTTGAAAAAGGTTACGAGGTTTCCTACCCTCCATCAAACTCGTAGAAAATTGATACCCGAGCTGGTGTGCTATGCTTCCGAGTTATCGGGGTAGTACATTTGGTAGAGGTTGAAAAATTCTTGAGTGCATTAGATGCCTTCGGTTAGTGATAAATTTCGCCCCTAGAAACCTGATAGGTTGCCGGGTGAGATTCAATAGTCAAACTGATAGACGTTGATGGTCAACAACTTAGATAGTCTGGATTGCCAAGAAACCTGATAGGTTGAGGGCATGAAGACTAGGGGTAAAAGAAGATCAAATCATCCGTTAGACGGGTTGGTGTTAGACACCACTTTACAGAAATTAATTGGCAAGAAACCTGATAGGTTGCGTCTGTTAAAATTTGTAAAGAACTTGATCACCACTAAGAAGTCGATCTAACCATGATTTCCGGATTATAACATGGGAGTGTATAATTCCGATAAAATTAGTGGGAGCCGAGACAAGAATTATACAAGACCTTAAGTTCTATACTCGGTCATAATTAAACAAGTCACTAATTTAATCTTGTCTAAATCTTTGCAGAAAACGAAACCAAATCTCTCTAAAATGGCTAAAAACCCACTTGCAATACTACTTGAAAAGAATTTCCTAATCGCCCTAACTTTGTTGATCAAGTTGCGAATCGATGATTGTACTCAGTATGGAGTCTCTGGGATACGTCTTGGAGGCGGACATTCCACCGATTCCAATCCGGACTAGGGGTAATCAGGAAGACATTGACGTCCATGAAAAATGGGTCAAGGATGATGTGCTAGTCCGTGGTTTTATGATGGGCTCAATGACTAATGAGCTGCAGAGAGCGCACGAGAAAATGACTTCGCTGGCGATTCTCGCACACTTGACCGAACTTTATGGAGAGCATGTAGATCGCTAGATATGAGATATCAAAGCGGTTGTTCAAATCTAGGATGAAAGAAGGGGAGAAAGTGGGAGACCACGTCCTCAAGATGATCTCTATGATTGAGAGGCTCGAGGTGCTCAACTTTAATATGGATTTATCCCTTCAAATTGATCTCATCCTTCAATCTCTACCTGACTCTTTCACGCAGCTTGTAATGAATTTCAACCGTAATGAAATTACATGCACATTAGCCGGGCTAATGAATAAACTGGTGACGGCGCAGCCTAACATGAAGACTAAACCGAGAGAGGTTGCTCTTGTGATTTCTTCTGGGCCTAAGAGGTCCAAGAACAAGAAGAAAAAGACCTACGAGCAAGACAAACCCAAGAAAGGGGTGCAAAAGGAAAGGGCAAGGCCCGAAAGGTTCAAAAGGTAGGCGGTCCAAAACCTACGGACAAATGCCTTGAATGCGGTGAGTGGGCCACTGGCGAAGGACTTGTCCCAAGATTAATGGCGCATCGTGCACGGAACTTTTGTTTTTGAAACTAATTGTTCCGCTCACGTATATTCTGCTTCATGGATTCTCGATTCGGTGCCACTTCTCACATTTGTACTATGAATCGGGATCTGGAACGAAGTAGAAAACTTGAAGTCGGGAAATAATGATCACTGTTGGAAGCGGACAAAGTGTCGAGGCAACCGATATTGGATCAATCCTTTCCGGGTTTAGAATCGTTTTATTTTGACATTAGATGAAGTACTTGTTTTGCCCAAGGGGCATAAAAACATTGTATCCATTCCACTTGGACCGAAAGGATTTTGTTTCTTCATTGGCAATGGCGCTTGTAAAATTTATTTTCGAAATAAATTGGTTGGAACAAACTACATTGTTGACTGGTTTATATCATCCGAACATGCAAAATAAAACAAAGAAAGTGAACACTATAACTAGGAAACGTGGTAGGCAAGATACTAATCAAGCTCTTAAATGGCACCTTAGACTTGGTCATGTTGGTCGACTCAAGGTTCGGAAAATGGAGAAAGATGGACTTTTAAGTCCATTGGGTGTAGAACCCTATCCAACTTGTGAATCTTGCCTTAGAGGCAAAATGACTAAGTTCCCCTTCACAGGACTTTTGAAAGGGCCGCCGATAAACTTGGATTGGTGCATACCGATGTTTGTGGTGCTTTAGAAGTAGCCCGAGACGGATATCAATATTTCATAACGTTCACAGATGATCATACTAGGTATGGGATTGTGTACTTAATGAAACATAAATCAAGCCTTTGCTAAATTCAAAGAATTTAAAGCCCTAGTTGAAAAACAAACTGGATGTCATATCAAAGCACTTCGGTCGGACCGAGGTGGCGAATATATGAGCACCGAGTTTGATGAGTTCCTTAAGGAACATGGAATAGTTTCACAATTCACGCCTCCGGGAACCCCACAGTTAAATGGTGTTTGAAAGGAGAAATCGGACTTTGTTGGATATGGTTCGCTCCATGTTAAATTACACTGATTTACCTATTTACCTGTGGGGTATGCCTTACTAACCGCCTATATCCTAAATAGATGTCCTTCCAAATCTGTTCCTATCACTCCGCATGAGATGTGGAAGGGTAAGAAACCAAGCCTTAATCACATAAGGATTTGGGGATGTCCAGCCTATGTCAAAAAGGCTAAGGTGGACAAACTGGAAGCGAGGTCCATAAAAGGACGTTTCATAGGATACCCAGAGGACTCGATGGGTTATCTATTCTACATGCCAGAAGACCATAGGGTCGTTGTGGCATTACAAGCGCACTTCCTTGAGGATGAATTCATTCAGGAAGGTGGCTCGGGTAGAAATATCTCTTTGGAAGAGCATAATGAAAGTCCTAAGGAGACATCTGATCACGGATCAAGAACCGAACCTATTGTAACACAGCCTCCACTTTGAAGGTCTGATAGGGTATCTCACTTACCTGAGAGGTATGGCTATACACATGTCGAGGAACTGGGTCTCCGCGACACACCTGATAGCAGTGAAAACGACCCGGTCACCTATGACCAAGCGATAGTAGATGTAGACTCCGATAAATGGCAAGAAGCAATGAAAGCTGAGATAGACTCGATGCATACCAATCAGGTCTGGACTCTAGTAGATCTTCCAACTGGCATGAGGACTATTGGAAATAAATGGATCTATAAGAGAAATACTGATGGGGATGGCAAGGTTGATGCCTATAAGGCCAGGCTTGTGGCAAAGGGTTATACCCAAAGGGAAGGAATCGATTATCATGATACCTTCTCGCCCGTAGCTATGATAAAGTCGATTCGCATGATGCTTGCCATTGTCGCTATTATGATTATGAAATATGGCAAATGGATGTCAAAACGGCTTTTCTAAATGGATACCTCGAGGAGGAAATCTATATGGAATGACTAAAGGTTTTGTGTCCAAAGCTAATATTCATAAAGTGTGTAAGCCGCAACGAGCCATTTATGGTCTCAAGCAAGCTTCTGAGTTGGAACCTTCGATTTGACGGCGATTAAGGACTTTGACTTGAGCGAAATGAGGAGGAACCGTGTGTTTACGAAAAGGTCGGTGGGAGCAACATTGCGTTCTTAGTACTATATGTAGATGATATTCGCTTATAGGAAATAACGTAGCAATGCTCAAAGACCGTGAAAGCTTGGCTTTCTAAAACGTTCTCCATGAAAGACTTAGGAGAAGCTTCCTATATTCTAGGGATCCGTCTTTACAGAGATAGACCACGAAGAATGATAGGACTTTCCCAAGCCCTTTATATCGATAAAATCCCGAGAAGATTCAAGATGGATGAATCTAAAAGAAGGTTCCTTCCCATGCGACATGGAATTCATCTCACCACGAAAATGTGTCCTCAAAGTGAGGAAGACAAGAGAGAGATGAGTAAGGTACCCTATGCCTCGGCGGTGGGTAGCCTCATGTACGCTATGTTGTGTACGAGACCAGACTTAGCCTACGCTGTGAGTATGGTAAGTCGATTTCAAGCAAACCCGGAAGGGAACATTGACCGCCGTAAAGAACATTCTTAAGTACTTAAGAAGAACTAGAGATTTAGTTCTTACTTATGGTGGTGGAGAATCAAGGTGATTGGATTCACCGATTCGATTTTCAAGGAGACAATGACGACTCTAAGTCGACATCCAGGTATTTATTTACTCTCAATGGAGGAGCAAGATCTTGGAGAAGCTCCAAGCAAACCGCCATCGCAGATTCCACCCGCCAAGCAGAGTATCAAGCCGCCGCAGGCTAGCAAAGAAGCATTTTGGATGCGTGTTTATACAAGAACTTCAAGTGGTGCCTAACACGGAGTTGCCTATATCACTATTCTCGTGATAATGATGGAGCTGCCGCCAAGCCAAGGAGCCGAGGGCTCACCACAACACCAAGCATATAGAGAGAAAGTACCACATCGTTCGAGAGATGGTGGAAAAAGGATATGTTTCATTGGAAAGAGTAGACTCGAGAAGACAATGTCTCTCGACCACCGACTAAGCCATTATCTCAGCCGTCTTGGAAAGACATCTGAAAAACATGGGTATTGGATACCATGATGTGTGGCATTGAGTGCAAGTGGGAGATTGTTAGGAATATGCCCTCGAATGCCACTCGGGGATGAGAGAGTAAGGGCATTATACTTGTAATTATGGAATAATTAATAAAAAGGCAATACGATTCATTCACTGTTTATTGTATTTCAATTGCATTCTTGACTTGGTAAACATTGAAGTGAAGTCCATGTAAATAAATCGAACATTCCATTCTCGTTATGGGATAAGAGAAAATGTCTTGGAAGTGTTTAAAGTTTATTTACGTAAATTGTTCGCAAGTCAATAAACTTAAAATGGGCATTAAGTTTTAATATGACTTGTATAATCGATGCTAGGACGTGTGCACGTCTTGATAGCATAGTTATAAGTATATTGGTGGGGCCAGATACTCGAACACGACTCATACTCGATTCACCACACGGTATTCACTCTGAGAGTCGATGACGAATCGAAAGGTTGTGATAGTATACGTGGACCTTTGACTTGAGGGTTCGAGAAGATGTGCCTGTGACGTTTAGTTTGTCATTAGAGTAGTTAGACTCATTTGCTTAATTGCCGAGTCGACCTCGAAGTGCGGACTATACGGCAGTAGCGCCTTTATCGTACGCCAAGAAAGGATTCTATCTCCGTTAGTGAGCAGCGAATGTCCTATACGGTTAATGGCAAATAAGATCATAAGTCTTTGGCCAAAGCATTCGATATAGTCGTATTAGATACACTATTAATCGGTCGGTCTTGATTTGCATTAACACATGTATAGAGTTTAGTCAACAGTAGGGTTTGACTTTACCGTGACCAAGACTTGACCGGACATCCGATGAAGGGTCTATACGTATATAGTATTCACGACATAATGGTTCGGGAATGATCCCTTCATTCGTTCTCGATCGGGTTTACAAGGCGGCCCGCTAAATTGGCTAAGTGCCGCCCGCACTCATTGGTTCCTCCCAATGCCGGCCGAGACGGACCTACGAGTCGCGCATCGGAGCGTTGACGGATAAATGTGAATTTATTATCTCTCTATTAATATTAGATATTGGATATCTAATTATGATTTATTGGATAAATCAAATATCGGTCTTATGAATTTAAATTAAGTTACTGTAATTAATTTAATTTATAAATTATATTTCTTAGAGAAATATATATTTGTATTTGATATAATTAATTAATTAGATTAATTAATTAATATAAATACATTGATGATTAAAAGGAGTGTATTTAACGAGTCGTTTGTGAACATCGGTACACGAGCCGAGTGGCTCGGCTCGTTTCTAGAAACTTCCTTGTGGCCACCCACTCCTCATGGCATGGCATGATCTTGCATGTGTGTGGGAACTTACTTAGAGTTGAGATTCCCACATAATTGTGAATGATAGTTGTAAAGGAATAATTATTCTTTTATAATATATATATATCATTACATTATAAATGATGATATGAGACAACAACAAAAATCTCATACTCATTCATTGAGAGCTGCTGCCGTGAGTTATATGTGAGGAGGGAGGAGAAATGTTTTTTCTTTTCTATAATTTTCATCTTAGAGGTGTTATAAAATTTAAGAAAAATTGAGAGAAAAAATTCCTACGAGTTCCCTAGCCGTGTTCTTGGAGAACGGAGTCTCGTCGAAATTTTTCCGGGCAACTTCCGACACGTGTGAAGTAGAGGCTTCGAACTTTCGGTGCTTGGAACAAAGGGATTTCGTGTTCGGGACGAGGTTCGTGATCGTCATCCAATTTTACGAAGAATTATTTCAAAGGCTTCAAGGGTATAATGTTTATCTTCGTATTTATTTTTCGTATATACGTTACTTGATCGATCCTGTTTGGGATTCGTATTTATTTCCGCTGCGTATTTCGTTTTATTTTCGGAATCCCAACATCCTCTACTTTGTCCCAATCTTCCGAGCTAGGACAACAATGGTATAAAGGCTCTCTTTGTGCAAATATAGGGAATGCATCTTTAACTTTAATAGCTGCGACTAACATTTCATATGTAGAATTCCAACGAGTGGGGCAGTCTATGATTAACTTTTTAACTGGAATTCTCAAATGATGCAAGATTTCAGAGAACTTCAATAACCTAGATTCTGATTGGTTAATAAATCTCACACTGTCTTTAACATCTTCAATAATGCATTTAATATCATAAATACCATCTTGAACAACAAGATTTAGGATATGTGCAGCACATCTAACATGGAAAAACACACCATCCAACGGTAACTTACAACTCTTGGAGAATGTTTCTTTGGCAATTCTAAGTGCAACATTGTTATTTGTAGCATTGTCCACTGATATAGTGAAGACTTTATGTTCTACTCCCCATTCTTTTGTGCACTTCATAAGCCCATCAAAGATGTCAACACCTGAAAGTATCAATAACATAATTTAAATCATCAATGACTATACATGTTTATGTATCATCAAAAAAATATACATGTTCATAAAAAAATTGAATGTATTGAAATGAGTAAAATAAAATTACCAGTGTGTGGAGGAGGAAGAAGCATGAAGCTAAGAACCCATTTTTGGAGTTGCCATTGTGAATCAACAAAGTGCCCAGTGACACACATATAAGATATCTTTTGCACCTTTGACTTCCAAATATCCGTAGTCAATGAAATTTTATTAATGGTTTTCAACATCAAATGCAACTTTTTCTTCTCTATTTCACAGACACTAATGACATCAGTTCTTGCCGTGGCACGAGATATCTTCTCGAATTGTGGGAGATTAACTTTGAACATAAAAGAAAATCCGTAGTTTTCAACAACGTTAAATGGCTGCTCATGCATTACAATCCAATGGGCAATAGCTTCTCTTTGCTTCGAATGATCATATCTACCGTCTGACAAAGGATTCATCTCAAACTTCGATTTTGCAGGCGCAAATTGTAAAGTATTTTGTTTCTCTGTATCAAGTTTTTTTGTAAACATCTATTCAAATGATTCAAAAGATGACTTGTTGTACCAGAAAGTGGCCTACAAAGAAAAGCTTTACAATGTAGACATTGAAATTTTGGAATCCCATTAGCTGAAGTCGTTGCAACGAAATCCTTATGAGCTCTTGAATTTTTTTTCTCTTTTTCTTACAAAATCTACCTTTGTCATCCTCATTTTCACCCTCATGCTCATCATCAACACCCCCTTCATCTCCAAAATTTAGATCTTGAACATCATTGCCCTCAACTTCTATATTATTCCCTCCACCATTATTTATGTTTTCCAATCTAAGGTCGTCTACTTGAGATGCTTGCTCCGCTACATTTGAAGGGTCCATATCAAATTATAAAAAATGACCTAAAAATTAAAAATACAAGTCTATTAAGTTTTTCTCCTCCATATATATACTTGCCTGCAGAAAGAATGATTTCAGAATCAATCATCACTGAACAAAAGTTCAGTTTATTTGGGCATTTAACAAACCTTCAAACTAAGTTGCAAAAGATCAGATAAATCATAATTGTAAATTAATTTAACCAATGCCAGGTTCTGTTAGAACACTAATTAAATACGGAAGAAATCAGCCTACTCAAGCCAACCGAGTCCAGAAAAATAACAAGACATAATGAAAGTTAGTTGAAATATGAAGGAACAAAATTGCAAGATTGCATACAGATCAAATGCAATTTTAATTTCCTAATCTATTGACTGCAAGACAAAGTACAGCAAGGAAAACAAGAAAAAACACAAGGAAAAAAAACAAGAAATTGATGGACGAATCTGATTGATGGACCATGGACATACGGTCGAGCGTGTCAGCACAGCAGCATTGTTTCCAGACTTCCAGTTCGGCGAATCTGATTGATGGACCAGGAAATGTGACGGCCGAAGTGCTGTGTGCTCTCTTTGATAATATTACGGAGAGGGAGAGCGGCGCAGAAGGATGGAGGCGGAGAGTGAGAGCGGTGCAGAAGGATGGAGGCGGAGAGGGGGAGCGGTGAAACCCTACGTGTAGAAGGATGGAGGCGGAGAGGGAGAGCGGTGCAGGTATGTGTGGAAAGTAAGGTTATAAATTATATATATATATATATATCATTTTATTTTTTATTATATATATAATATATTAAATATATTTATAATTAATTCGAATCAAATATTCGTTAACAAAACGAATTGAATACCCTCAGATTTGTATTCGGATTCGTTATGTCAACGAATATAAAATAGAATTCGAATCCGAATTCGAATTCGAAAAAAACGAATGCGAATTGGGCTAAACGAATTCGAATCACAAATCGAATCAAAAAAATTCGATTCGTTTACAACCCTAGGTGGGGGTGGTTCCTAAATGAGGATAAGCCTACTAATTAAACTCTAATTTTATCCATAAATAGAATGGGTCAATCGAAATGGGACAGCTCAATATAGAAAGTGGATCAATTGAAATGGGACGGAGGGAGTGTATCTTTATCCTCCAGGAAAGAAACCGTAAAATGATGATTGACCGGATTAAACCATGTAATATGATCTTGTATAGATATACAGTTAAACCTCGATAAATGAATATTTGATAAATGAATAATATCGTCAAATGAATAATTTTCTCCAGTCCCAACTCTTTATAACATGTTCAATTTTTCTTTCGATAAATGAATAATCCCGCTAGATGAATATTTTTCTCCGATCTCGATTATATTCATTTACCGAGGTTTTACTGTACACACATATAAATGTCCTTCGCAATAATGTACTTTTTCTTTACTATAATTATCTGTTGTTGAAATTCTTTAATAGGTTGATTTTCGATATATACTAACAATCTTCTTATTTCGTAGTTCTTTGTTTTGCAGGGGCAATTCATAGTATTTTGGTTAAAGTATGTCTATCCTTTGTGGATTTTCATCGGAATGCCATTACTTGGTTATATGGAACTTTACAATTGATTGTTTTTATTGGATGCTATATATGAATCGTTTGATAATCCTGTTATATAATCATTTTGGATTATATCGATATAAATGTGTGTTCATAATTTATTTGTGCCGAGTGTCGCTTTTGTAGAACTAAAACACACATCGAAGTGTTAGATATGTCAAAGTAGTATAAAAAGTGATCTATTTAATAAAAAAAGTGTTGTATTATTATATTAACAAAATCCGAAAATGTTGTTTTGGATTAAAAAAACTGATATATTTAAATAAGTGCCACCACTAAAAAAAAAAGTGATACATTTGAAAAAAAAAAGTGTTCTAAAAAAAATGATGTTATAGCTATATTGTGAAACACTTTTTAGAAGTATTGTATAAGTTAGAAAAAAGTATTTTCATATGTCTAATAGGACAGCACTTCTCGATCTACTTTCAAAAGTGATACCTTGGACCTAAAGCAACAATTATAAGCTATTACGCAACACTTCTTAGGTGTTGCTACAACCTCAGTTATAGTAGTATCATATGATGTCGAACACTATTACTATGAGTTCTGATGGTTATCAGGACCATTCCATCGGTCTCGATCAACCGACGGGTAATAACAACGTTGTGGGTGTGGCTTCTATCCTTCAGGAGCTAGCAGACTCAAGTTGTGCATCATAATCAGCCTCGGGTGAGTCATGGTGAAAATAGTAAGTAATTCCAAGAGAGGATGAAATTGCACCATTTATATTTTCTGGTCTTTCAGATGTCGGGTTGGAAAAGTTGGCTCTTGCCCTGTCATTAATTCATTAAAATATTTTAGTGTTACCTCCTCGGTCAACTTTTATTTGAAAAATCCATTCCTCTCATTTCAAAAAATTCTTTTATTTTAGTTTTAAGAAAAAGGGGGAGTGCTTGATAATTAAGAATAGATCTTAATTTAAATGAATTACTAACTTAAATTTGTGATAATTTAAATACATATGCTTGTGATATGTACGAGAAGTTATAAAAATTATTTGAATTGCTTCTACTATTAATATCAAGTGACCTTGAAATAAATTGAATTGTATTTCTTTTAATTAATTGTTTCTTGTTTTTTCCTATTAACATCAGTGTAGTAAATGATAATGTTGTAAATAATAACAAATTTTTTTATTAAATTGAGAAAAAAAATTGTACTTGTTTTTAGAATATTAATCCTAGATAAAAATATACAAAGATATATTTTTCATGAAAACTTTCAAAAGAATGGATATTAAAAAATTATTCCAACATTTTTTCTTTTTAATATTCGTCGTTTTTTCGGATCTTTTAGCATTATGATTTGTTTTATGTTGAAGGGAAAATAACTGAGACGGAAAGCAGGGCAAAACAGCTTATTATTCCATTGATGACATCCCTTTAAATAGGGAGAAATACATACAAGCAGACATAATCCTACCCTAACTAGGAAAGCCCATAAACTGACAGACTTAGGCACACATTGGGTATTATTACTTTAACACTCCCCCTTGTGCCTAGTCTACAAGCGCATGTCGCCTCGTTAAAACCTCGTCAAGCAAAAACCCAGTGGGAAAAATGTCTTGATCGTAGGAAAAAGAGTACAGCATCTAGACACATCAAGTTTAGACTTCGTCCTTTGAATCTATCCTTTCATATGATCGTTACATTTGATCATAGCGCTACAAAGGTGATCATTCCATCGATACCTAAAATCGTACATCTTGTTACCTCATTAAAAACCTTTCCAAATGATAAAAACACAGTGGGAAAAATGATCCTTGGAAGGAAAGGAGTATAACATACGATGTGGATATAAGACTCCCCCTCAAGTCTACATCTCCCCCTGATTTGTACATCAATCAAGTAGTCGTTGCCTCATTAAAAACTTCGCCAAGTAACAAAACCCTAATGGGAGAAAATGAACATTGGTCAAAGAAAAGAGTACAACACATGTGATTAAGTTTCTTCATAAATCATCATTTCCTTGTGATCTTTACATCGATCTCGAGAGTTGGAAAAATCTACATCTCTCCCTAATGTTTACATTCATATATCGTTGCCTCTTTAAAAACCTTGCCAAATAACAAAACCCAGTGGGAAAAATAAACCTTGGTCTAAGGAAAAGAGTGCAATATATGTAAGTATGTTCCATTATATCTCACATCCCGTTATGATCATTCCATCAATCAAGAGGATTTACAAAACAATAACCATGTCGTGAAGGAGGTAGCCAAAAGGGGTTTGCTTAGTCGATTTCCAAAACATAAGCAATTCATACCAACACATACTTTGTGGTAGTTGCTTCGGCACCAGCATTTAGTATAGCATTTGCCTTTTCGTAAGCAGTTTCCTTTTCATGCTTGTAGGGAAAGAATAGTCCTAAGACAATGGTTTCTTTTAAGTATAAGAAGATATTCTCGATACCATTCCATTGATGTTGCGTCGATGCTGAACTAAATCTAGTCAGCGAATTTACTGAGTGATATCAGGCCGTGTACATTGAGCCAAGTACAATAATACGCTATTGCACTCAAGTAAGGAATTTCAGCTCCCAAAGCTCTTCGTCATTTACCTTTAGACGAGATGGATCTTTCCTTTGCATACAAACGTTCGACCTATCATGGGATTGCTAGTTAGGTGTACCTTGTCCATATTAAAGTGTCTGAGAATCTTCTGGACATAGGCAGACCAGTGGAATAAATTCCACAAACTCGATGTTCTATGTCAATGCCTCGACATAATCGAGTTTTTCCAAGATCTTTCATCTCAAACTCAGATTTCCAGTATCCGGTGGTTTTTCTTATTTCATCAAGATCGATTATGTTCATGTCATCGACATACATTGCGATGATTGTGAATTCGGAATTTATTTGTGAAGACGCAGGGACACAGTTCATTGTTCTTATATCCCTTACCAATCAAGTAGTCACTTAGACGGTTATACCACATCCTTAAGGATTGCTTCAAACCGTAAAGTTGAGCGTTTCAATCAAATTGCATACGCACTCTGTGTTCTAGAGTCACTTGATTTGGGCAATGAAATGCCATCAGTCACTTCCATATATATCTCCATATCTAGATCCCCATAGAGATACGTAGTGACTACATCTATTGGCTGCATTTCCAGTCCCTCAGAAATTACTACGCTAATCAAATTGCGGATACGTATATGTGGAAGTACATTTCGTCATAATCCATTCCAGGGCATTGTGATAAGCATTACTTCGTGAACCTTATACCTTAAGACTTTATTATTCTCACTAAGCTTTATGACAAAGGCTCGATTATGTCCTTCAGGCTTTACACTTGGTTAGGTTAGCACTACCTACACCAAATACCTGTCTCTTTGTCGGAGAATCTAGTTCTGCCTGTAATGTTTTTCTTAGGATAATCGGCTCTATGTTGATTTCATCCAACTAAGCGAGGTTCAACATAATTGTACTTTATGATTCATGGCATGTCATCAAAGTGGGTGGTTTATCAGGCCACACCCTCATAATTTCATCGAGATTCTTGATTTTCTGAATCATATCTTCGGGACGTCCCCCTCGTAATGACTCATTGACATAATAAAATCAAGCATGATCTTATGAAACAAGTTCATTGATGGTTAACATGTGAATTTATGCCATACTCTACCTCTTTCTTGGGTGAGTATTTAGTCGAACCATGTGGCTTCCACCCCTTTATTCGCAGGGAGCCACGGCCTCAACCACACCTCCACCAAGTGCGGTTGCATCACCCGGTTCATTGGTGATGTGCCCCTTACAGGGGACTTCTAACCTTACAGACACATTTGCAGCTGTAATGTGAGATCTTGTCATTTGAACGATATCAATAAATGCATCAGGCATCGAATCTACGACATTCTAAAGATCGAGTGTTCTTTGTGCTTCACGATAACATTGGGGATCATAATGAAACAAAGTGGGGAGACACCATGACAATTCTTGTCATTCCCCGAGAAATTACGTTTTCTCTCCTCCCCCTAATGTTGGGAAGTTTGTCTCATTAAAGTGACAATCCGCAAGTCGTGCGGTAAAGAGATCAATGTGAAGGTTCTAAATAGCGGATAAACGTCTGGAGATTCTTATCCAACGTGAATACTTAATCGTTTCTAAATACTAATGCGATGTGGGGCGCAGAAGACACAAATAATGTGTAACCAAATATGCGCAATTGGCACTCAAGTCCGCCTGGGTCCAAAATATAAAAATAAGCCTATCCAGTTACCAACTGGTACGCATAAACTAATTGGTTAGTAAAAGGTCTAAGAATGAACGATTTAAGTAAAGTTGCGTGCAATATTGCATAATTCCAGGTAGGGGTGAGCATGGGTCGGTTTGGGTCGGTTTTAGGCTAAAACCGAACCCAAACCGACAAGCTTCGGTTTCCAAAAAATCAAACCCAAACCGAAACCAACCCAATGGGTTCGGTTTCTCGGTTTTTTGGTTTTTTACGGGTCGGTTTCGGGTTTAAACCCAACCAACCCGATTTTTGTCTATTCTTCAAAAAAACTTAAAATGTGTATTGGATAGGAATCGAACCTGGGACCAACGGACGGAATACCAGCGTCCTAACCACCAGACCAGAACACTATTTTTGTATATTCTACATAATGCATATATACATATAAAATTTACGAAATACATATATATTAAATGATATCGGTTCGGTTCGGTTTTAATGGTTCGGTTTCTAGTGTATAAACCGAAACCGAAACCAACTTTTCGGTTTTTAAAAATTCTAAACCCAAACCGATGGTTTTGATTTGGTTTCGGTTTCGTCGGTTTTTTTCGGTTTCTCGGTTTCTCGGTTCGGTTTTGCTCCAGGCAAAATATGCAAATTGGTGCACATAACCAATGACATAATCACCATACATATTCTTTAGAAGGTGGTTTATGTGAGACCGTTTGCATATGCACATGGGACGAGATGCTATTCATTGATCTTTATCATGCAATAAACATCAAATACTTTTTGATGTGAACTCTCCAACATCATCAAGTCCTTTAGATGTGATAAGGGAGGTGAATCCTTGTAAATTATCTTAGAAGATCTGCAGCATTTTGAGTGGATGACATGTGACCAACATGTCGGAGCATCCACCAAAACCATAAAATACATAAATGATCCACATATTAGGTGGATGGATCTATAAATATCTCCTTATATTCAGCGTAAGAATGGAATGCTTGCTTTTGTTTCTTTATCGTAGGAAGGTCTCGCTCCCACATTGATTAAAGAGTAGGCTTTGCAAAAATGAGTGGTGCGCATTTGATATGCATCCGGTTCTTTGGATGATATAATACGATTAACATCAACATTGTTCTTTATGTTGAGTTGTTGCACATTTTCGCTCGAAAAGTAATGATGTTTGTACAAGTTCTTTAGTATATGGGTCATTATACTTCAACCAAGATGGCCTAGTCTATCGTGCCAAAGCCTATATGAGTCTATGTCCCAAAGTACATTATTGGTGACAACATAGGATTTTAGAAACCTAATAGTAGTGAGGTACGGTCCACTAGATTGACTCGTGAGTTATTCTAAACTGCGTTCACTTCCACATTCATTAGAATTAATAAATCAAACTCTATTCCATTCTCACAGTGGGTTTCAATCTGGAAACCATTGCTACGTATATTGTTGAAGCTAAGTAAGGTTCGAAGGGCTCTAGATGCATACAGAGCATCAGTAACTTAGAAGACTGTCGTTTAGGCATCAAGAATTGGGCATTACATCGCCCTTTGATGAGTTGGGAGGACCCAATCATAGTAGTTACTGAGGTTTGGCAGGCGACTTATTCGATGAATAGAAGCCTAATTCTAAGAACATTCAAGTTCTACTCCATTCATTCCTTAGAAGAGAGAGAAATTTCGAACCATAAGCATTCAAGCAATATTGAGTACTTCGAAATAAAGCTAATAATCCAATGTAAGCAATATTAATATCTTGTTCGTGAAACAACATTGAATCACGCCATTATTGAAAAGAAAATACCAACACAGTCGTCTTGAGGCAACTATACCAAATGTAAACGAGAAAGTAAATATAATACTAAGATTCAGTCTATAGACTGTGGCTTGTATGAATCAATTCGACGATTGGTGACTGTGAAATTGACATATGGGGACTTGTCTAGATCATATTCTTTCATATAGTGAGTTCTCCTTTCTTTGGACTCTATATTTCTTGTAGTGAGATGCAACTTGCTTGCTTGCATGGCAGTTCTTTTACCATGTCCAGCATCTCCACAATGATAGCACAGTTTATTGCCAACTCGAGCCTTAGAGGCGATAAGATGAGTAGGTACTTTTTGGTTCCCTTGGCTAGCAGAGCCGGAAGCACCAAGTCTTCGCAATACATTGGATAGACCCTCACGTCCTCGACCATGATGCCTGCCACGTCCAGTCCCCTGTTCATTGGGGTAGTTTCTATCCTTAACTTTGCCATAATTGGCCTCGAGAATTTTCTTTGTCCGAATCGGCCTGACATTATTGCTCACTAACACTTCGTAATTCAGCCACTTGCAGTAGGTTGATTAGCTTACTGAAGGTAGTGATGCGTTTATTATCATACCCCAGCCTATACTGGTTCGTTAGTATAAAAGCGGAAGTAGGGAAGGTGAAAAAAGCTTTATGGATCATGTCATATTCTGTGATGTCCTTTCCACAGAAATTCAGGCGTTGCCTTGAGAGAGCATATCTTTGTTGAAATTGTTGATCCGTTTATATTCAAGCAAGCGGATTTCATTCCATTGCATGGTCAGTTCTGGGAGCAAAGTACACATGTTCCCAAATCGGCCCTTAAGGGCATCCCACGGTTGTTTGGGGATTTCAACTGTAGATATTCCATCTCATCCTTGGGTCAATATGTCGCCAAAGGAACATTAATGCACTAACTTTGATTTTGTCAGACGGTGCATCGCCTGCGGTATCAAAGATTGTGGCACTATAGTCCTTAGCAACAAATGTGGTCTCGACGTAGGAGACCCATCTATGGTACGCAGGCTCTTTTGAGTCCAAGATATCAAATTTGAGGCGAGTTGGATAAGCTATCTTAATACAAGAAAAATAAAAATGATTTTTCACAGTTTACCATGAGTACTTTTCATGATAAAATTTTCAATAATGGGAGGGTATTATTTTTCGAAACCAAGATATGGTCAAAATTACTTTCGATGCTATTGAGGATTACCAATGATATTACTTTATCATGGTTCTATTTAATATAGGCAGTAGAAATAAGTCCTCTAAAATCTACTAAAATGAAGCCTAATTGCATGTCATATCTATATATGCATGGAAATATATATATATATATATATATATATATATATGTATATTATAGATATAGACATATAATCTAAGAAATATATCTATATACATATTATGCGATTAAGTATGTTTCTTATGCCACAATTTAATTATTAATTCAATTTGAATTTACTTTATTTCAAGTTGCTTTAAGCAATTTACTTTGATTTAATTAAAATTATTAATGCAACATGTTTTTAATCAGTTTAATTAAGCATAAATAAATTTTGGAATATATATGCAACCAAAGGTGATTAAAAGCATGTAAAAACACATATTGCATATACTAGGGTTATTAGAATTGTGTACCTTATAGAAAATACACGATTCTTTCCTAGGGCATACCGTCAATTTGTTTGGATGAAAACATATTCCTTATTCCGTTCGCCGTTTCGATTCAGGAAAAAGAATCTGATGTGATGAAACGGGTACTGAAAACCGGATCGAGCACGATCAACAAAATCTCCCATAAAGATGTAGTTTGTTTATGGTACATGACCTCTAGTCTGGAAAAGTTTCATTAAATCGTGAAATTGCCCATGCATATGGCCACAAACTCTGGTCGGACTGTTAGGCTGAATATTTGACTCCTCAATCAAAATCTCCTTCACGTATTCGCAAAGAAGCTGAAGCTTGTCTTCTGACAAGTGATGTCCGTTTATTACCTTTGTTTTATTCACTGGTCCAAATCCTTTTTTTCTTTCCTCAATTATAAGAACAGTTGATTGATTGCTTCTCCAAAAAATTAGACCCAATCAATAACAGCAAATACGTCAATACATATAAATCGGAGAAGACGGGTTGATGTCCGAGCAAAATTGCAGAAAACGGCTGGCAGGCTGTTGCTCACGGCAGGTCGTACTGCAATGGCGGCGACGTGGATCTGTATTGTGGTGGGGCTTGTAGAAGTCGGTTGGGTCGATCTGGCGGGTCGCGATGCGGTATCTCTGTTTTCCAATTTGCAGGAGGGTTGTACAACTGGAGAATACGAAGTGAAATTGAGGGTTTCGGGTCGGGCTATCTAATCCGGATTGGGGGACGAGCAGGCCGGAGTTGCAGAGGGAGGCCGGCGGTCTTGCGGCTTGGGTCACAAACGGAGGTCAGATCGGGGATGGGGTCGTACTGCAGTGGTGGTGACCGGATCTGTGTAGTGGTTCGAGGTCCGATTGGAAGCAGTGTCAGGGTTGCGGGTCGTACTGCAGTGACGACGGCCGCGGGTTTAGGGTTTCAAAAAAAATTCTTTCGTTTTTTTTGGACGAATTTCTCCTGCTCTATTGGTAGAGTACGTGCTGATAACGTGTTGAAGAGAAAATAACTGAGACGGAAAGTAGGGCAAAACAGCGTATTATTCCATTGATGACATCCCTTTAAATAGGGGCAAATACATACAAGCAAGCCTAATCTATCATAACTAGGAAAGCCCATAAACTGACATATTTAGGCACACGTTGGGTATTATTACTTTTAATATTTTATTAATAAAGGAGTATATGTTTTTTTTTTTTGGTGCAGAATAAAGGAGTATATGTTAGTCATTGCTCTGCCTCCTTACACAACAGGAAAAATGTATTATTGTGGGTGGGTCTGGGAGGAGATCAGGCCAAAAACGTTAGTGAAAAAATGAGCCGAAAAGATGAGAAAGTTCAATCTTGATAACAGTGTCAATTTTCACTTAAAATATTTCTCAAAGGCAGTTTTTTTTTTTTTTTTTTTTTTTTGATACCGAGGTTCCAAGCATACACCTGACTAGTCCTGGATAATGCACTTACCACAAGATCGCTTCTGAGTTAAATCGCGAGATGTGTATCCGCTCAAGGTTCTTAAATATCCTCAACTACCGCGCACAAGGAGTCGTCCCTGTGATTGCTCCATGCTTGACCCCCTAAATCCAACCGCAGTTCACCAAGATCGACCTCCCACACCGCTTGCCCTCAATATTTAATTGTTACCAACGTCTGGAGGCTGTTTAACCCTTACCAAGACTAAGGGATCATTGGGCCTTGAGAAATTCAATTCCAAAGTGTTGCCACTAGAAATTGAACCCCTGACCTCCAACTAAATTGAAGGTCAGGTGGCCAACTGCGCCAAGGCAGTTGGTTAGTTATCTTTTTTTATACCATTGATTGATGGATGGATGACATTTCTTTCATTACTTCTCAATTTCGGATTCCTCCCTCGTTTTCTGAATTTAAAAATGATGATTGATAAGAATAAAGAGCATCAGGATTAAAAAGCACACTCTTGACGGTTTTTTTTTTTTTTTAAAAACTTAGAGTTTTGATTTGATGCCTTACAATAATAATATTGTAGTTTACTACTCCCTTCATCTCACCAATCTTGAGCATTTACTTTTCGCCACGAGATTTAAAAAAAGTTGAAAATTAGTGTGTAAAGTGATTGTATAAATATATATTATTTAAAGTTGTGTATATAAATGTGTCTTAAAAAGAAAATGAACTTGGGACGACCCAAAAAAGAATATGAACCAAGATCGATGGGACGGAGGGAGTATTTTTTATTTCTATTTTTTTTAAAAAAAATTACAATTCACATAATATCCCTATTATTTTAAATTGTATTTCCATTACTATTGTAATTATTATTATTATTATTATTTCTGTTTTTTATTTTCAAGATAACCCTATTTAATTTTGCATCTTCTCGTATATACTAATTTTGTAATCAATTCGACTCATGTCAGGAAATTAGATATCCATCTTCCAAGATATAGTTTATTGTCCAATCAAATCTCCCAATACACATCATTCCTTATAGCCGCATAATAATTAATTTATTTTAATTTATAGAAAATTGAAATGGAACATACTTATGGATGAAAATCTTATTATAGTTACCGAAAAACACACTTGTGACATTTGATTTGATGGGTGGTTGATCCACTTTTTAATTTTTTTTATTTAAAAGCTGTTTTTCTTTAATAGTATTAATTATTATTTTTAAAAGTATTAGTTGTTTTTGTGATAGCATAGCCGCTGTCGGACGCTATATTTTTTATTTAATGTTTCAGTTCATCCCAATTATTTTTATTTACTTGCTATATTAATTTTATTTCTTTCCAGCCCATTTTTTAGGATAATCTTTTAATGGTAAAAAAATTTCTTATGCACAACAATGAAGATGAACCACGACGAAAATGGTAAAAATGGAAAAACATGAAACACGATGGAAATGGTAAAAAATGAAAAAACTAAAATTCAATATGAAACGATTGGTATATTAGTATCTTTTCTGCTGCCGTTTTTGTTTTTCAGCCTGAAATATACGTACACGTTCCGGTTCATACTCTGCTTGTAATTTTTTTGTAGAGCCTGAAATATACGTACACGTCCAGATTTGCCACATCAGCACTATAACTTGTGTCTGAATTTTATATTTATTTGAGTGTTGCGTATTTATTATTATGGTTGTTTTTTAAAAAAAATTAATTATGATATATAATATTTAAATTAATAATATCCTTCAAGTATATCAAAATTAATCTACATAGATTCGATATAGATGATTAATCTACATGTATATACAATGCCTAAAATAACAATCTTACTACAAAATATTTAAGTTGTCTTCAAGTACAATTGCTATTTAAAAAAAATATTTGATCATTGCATATACACTCTTGCTTCTCTTAATTACCAAAATTAAAATTCAAAATTATAAACATTCGAAATTTTAATTATCACAATTAATACAAAATATCATAAATTAAATATCAATCTTACTAAGATATTTTAATTAATAAATTGAGCATTGAATATATAAAAAATGTATGTCATATTCAAAAGACATGATAATTAAAATACATTAATTGTATCTTTGAATTCGGTAACTATAATAAGATTTTCATCCATAAAGTATATTCCATTTCAATTTTCTATAAATTAAAATAAATTAATTATTATGCGACTATAAGGAATGATGTGTATTAAGAGATTTGATTGGACAATAAACTATATCTTGGAAGATGGATATCTAATTTCCTGACATGAGTCGAATTTAATACAAAATTAGTATATACGAGAAGATGTAAAATTAAACAGGGTTATCTTGAAAATAAAAAATAGAAATAATAATAATAATAATTATTACAATAGTAATAGAAATACAATTTAAAATAATAAGGATATTATGTGAATTGTAATTTTAAAAAAAAAAATTAGAAATAAAAAATATTCCCTCCATCCTACAGATCTTGGTTCATATTTTTTTTGGGTCGTCCCAAGGTCATTTTCTTTTTAAGACACATTTATATTACACAACTTTAAATAATATATATTTATACAATCACTTTACACACTACTTTTCAACTTTTTTTAAATCTCGTGTCGACAAGTAAATGCTCAAAATTGGTGAGATGGAGGGAGTAGTAAACTACAATATTATTATTGTAAGGCATCAAATCAGAACTCAAGTTTTTTTTAGAAAAAAAAAAAGAAAAAAAAAGTCAAGAGTGTGCTTTTAGTCACACTCTTCATTAGACCATAGTGATGATTATTTTTGAAAGTATTTTTGGGATCACGTCAAATTTGTACTTTCTTGGTCCCAACTTATTCAATTGTAATATTTGGAAGAAATTGGTTTATTTTCGGTGATGTGATAAATATTTAAGTTTTAAAAGTATCGATGGTGAGTGTGTGATGTAGATTAAAATGAATGTATTGATGGTAAGTGTGTGATATAGATTAAAATAAATGTATTGATGGTGAGTGTGTGATATAAATTAAAATAAACATATTGATGATGAGTGTGTGATGGAGATCAAATGAGAAAATGTGATGATTTGATGTGATTAAGGATATTTAATAAAATATAGAATTTCTAGGTGATACTTTTTCGGGTCAAATGTAGCACTTCGGGCAGGATGGAAGAAGTATTAAGGTTAGTACTTGGATTATAAATCGCCCACTATTTTTGTTCTAATTTGTACTCTCTTAATGACTCAGTGTATATCATGGTTTAATATCACCACAGACGCGGTTTAAATTTTTGACAAATTTGTTAAACAATTATGTGACTTTTATTGCTTTTCTTTCGATTCTTTTTACATTTGTATATAATTTCGTAACACAAGGCAAACACCTAGTTTTTCTCCTCCAATCCTTTTTCTCATTTTTCATTTTACTTTATTTTATTTTATTAATTATCCCATAATTATTACTACTTCCGTCCTTTTTGAAGTGCAATATTTGTTCCAAAAAATATCCATTCAAAAGTACAATATTTCATTCAATACCTCAATCACATCAAACAATCACATTTTACTTTTTAATCTCATTCACACACTCATCATCAATATATTTTACCTTTTAATCTAAACCACACACTCACCATAAATACTTATAAAAGTCGCACATCTGTCATATCCAATCGTTCTCCTAAAATACACTAAATTTTTCCAAAATTGGAGAAGGCCGCTCACACAAGAGTAAAAGGCATCCATGCTTGGAAGGCCCGGTGTCAGGTCGGGTTCATCGTGCCGAGCGGGTAATCTTTAAGTTGCTTGGTTTTTCAAGCCACTCCCATATCCCATAACCCTTATTTCTTTCGCTTCTTTTCAGACTTCCGGCCATTTTTCAAGGAGGTAGGTAGAATATGCTCACTCAGCCTGGGAATCCAAGCCCACACCAAGGGAAAGAAATAGACTGGCTACTAAAGAACCAAAAATGGCCATCCGCGCCACAAGGACAAGTGGCAACTAGGTCTCATCTGCGAGACTATTGAGACTAGGGGTGGCCTATGAATCGAACGTTCGCGAGTTGTTCGTGAAAAAGCTCGGTCAACGGTCAGTTCGAGTTCGATTTGATCGAACCGAACATGTTCGCGAACATATTCGAGTATTTTCGAACCGAACATCGAACATTTTATATTTTGATAGGGTGTTCGCGAAATGTTCGCAAACATTAATATATATATATATATATATATAAATGGCACGAACAGAAATAATTGAACACAAACGAACCGAACGAACGAACAGAACAATTGAACACAAACGAACAAAGCCTACTGTTGATATCCCATCTGTCTTGGCTTCCACATAAGCACTCCAGGCAGCAGAACCGGCCGATCAGAACAACAAGCCGGACCGGGTACGAATCTAATTCTGTCCCGGGCTCATTAAAGACCAGACCGGTCAAAGGCGTAGAAGTCGAACTCGAGGGCTAAGGCCGACCCGATATCCAGGCCGGAAGGAACAAGCAGATCAAGTATCAATACGCCCCAACTCAAGATTACGGCAATGCCGACCAGAACGGTGGGAGACCCGAGGATCGATCCCAGTAGATAGGCATCGCTAGAAACACACGGGACAGGCAAACAGGACAATTAATGCGTGCTGTCATATCCCTTCCCAAAGCAATCCTTAGAAGCCGCCACGTGTCTAAGGCATATTTACACTTTGACAAGTGTTTTGGGCATATTCCCCAACATCCTCCAGCTGTCATCTCCTGACTGGCCAAAATTGTCTATATATAGGAGGAATGTACAATAGAAAAGGGAGGAAAATTTTGTGGGAAAACAAACAGAGAGAGATAGAGAGGGAAAGAGAGAAAAAAGAAAAAGGACAAGACTTGTAATTAGCAAGCAAAAAATATAAACCGGCCCAAAATATTCAGCTCGGCTCTATATCATATTAAGGTCATGAATAATATTTAGTGATCCAATCCTTTTCATCTTTTTGTTATTTTCTATGTGGCTTCGATCTATTCGTCCAGATCAGCACACGTGACGTTGACGAAATCAGACGTCAACAGATTGGCGCTAGAGGAAGGGGCACGCTGCCCACAGCTACATACACTTTCACCGGAGTCCTGAACGAATTGTTCAAATTGTAACTATTTTATATTCTAAACATTATCAGCCCACCACGAAGAAGGGAAACCTGTTCGAGGTGGCGGAGCGCTTTTAAACACGCTGCGTTCATTCGGGGATGACTACTCTCATCAATAAGTGGTGATATGAAAGCACATGAACTATTGTAATTATGAGTTGAATGCACATGAACCATTGTAATTATGAGTTCCAGCTTGACTCGACTGAACTTTTGAAGGTCATAACTCAAAGAATATCGAGCGTAGTTCAAGGCTCCAGAAGGTTTCTAAAGAACATCCATATATCCTTCAAATTAAAGTTGCATTTAACATACACTGCAACAGCCAATAACTCCACAATGTCTGCAAGAACTTTCGGAACTCACACTAGGCCCCCATAAAGATCATGGTAATCTAGAAAAAGTAGCCCGTTAGGGTGCAGTCAGGAACAGAGTCATCAACGAACTCAAGCCGCTATTAGGCGAAGATTAGGCTGAGATCAGATGGAGTCATCGGAACCTAAACGGGTTTTTCGCATAAGTGCCCGAACAACGGCCATTAGGATGCCGACAGTGAAACCTGAAATTCGAAGTGATGAAAAACAGCAGAAAGAGGAACATGCGAAAGACAAAGGCTGCGTGAGCCAATTTACATAAATCCAGAGTAATAGGAGTATAAATGTTTTATTAAAACTGAAATAAGCAAAGGCATACTCTTTATAAGGGGGTGCGAAAGATAGAAAATTCTCCACCTTCTGCCAATTATTCAGAAGCGAAGGGAAAAGGGGCCCGACCGACAAAATCACCAAGGAGGTCTTAGCAGAAGCACCGATCCTGCAACGACCGGCCCGAGGAGAACCTCCCATCCGTATCTCACGATATCTGACCCCCAATCTGCACCGCTTTTGTTTGGTCAAAGAATGCGGTTCGACATCCGGTCTATCTGATGCCAAGCTCAAGATACGCCCCGATGGAGAAGCTGGCCTATGCACTCATACTAGCCCCCCGAAAGTTAAGACCTGCTTTATGGAACCTCAGGTAGTTGTCTCAACTACCCCTTAAAGCAAGTCATGCGCCGACCCGACATGTCTGGCCGGACGATTAAAACGGACCGTTGAGCTCGGACGACTTGACTTGACCCTAGAATCACGCACTGCCATAAGAGGTCAAGTCCTGGCAGATTTCATTGCGGAGTTTTCACCAGCAATCACAAGAGAATGATCGATCAGAGGAGTGGTCGCTCCACGTAGACGGATCCTCAACTGCCTACCGGGCAGGCGCAGGAATAGTCCTCATCAGTCCCGATCAGCATTTATTCTGCCCGGCCATTCGCTTAGGTTTTTTAGCCACCGACAATGAAGCGGAATACGAAGCCCTCCTGGGCGGTCTAGAAATGGCGATCTCCCTCGGCCTTGCTCGCCTCACTGTCTTGAGTGATTCTAAATTGGTGGTAACCAAACTAGGGGCAAATACGAAGCCAGGGAGCCCATATTGGTCAATTACCTTAGCCTGGCGCGGACCCAGTTGCAAGATTTTCGGGGAACTATATAACACCTTCCTCGAACCAAGAACAACCGAGCTGACTCCCTGGCAAAACTCGCACCCAGCCCTAGAGTCGAGCACACGATGAGGCCGGAATGGAGTACCATACGTCATCGGCCCTAGAAATGACCAAAGTCCAAGCAGCCGAACAGTTCGAGCCGTAAGGACGGGTGCAGCTTACAATTCAATGCCTTCAGCGCAGCGTTTTACCCGCGGAGGCAAGATTACTTCAACCTCAGTCCGCCCGGTTCACCATTGAAGGAACTTTATGCGAAGGTATTCAGTTCCATCACTGAAAGGCCTGTCCAAGTATGCCCTTAGAGAGGTGCCTGAGGGGGCACGCGGCAGCCACTTCGGCGGCCCGACACTGGCCTACAAATTGCTTCGACAAGGATATTACTGGCCGAGTCTTAAAAAAAGATGCCATTGAGCTGGAGCGTAAGTGTGCCCGATGCCAAACATTTGCTTCCTAGATCCAACCCCCGCAAGAAACCCACTTCCATTTATTGCCCTCGGCCATTCGTCAAGTGGAGGATCGATCGGGTCGGCCCCCTTATCTAAAAGACGGAGAGAGGTACAATACGCCGTTGTCGCAGTTGATTATTTCGCAAAATGGGCCGAGGCCGAACCCCTAGCGCAGACAACCGAACAAAAAATAATCGATCTTATTTGGAGGTCGCTAAGGACCCCTCAGTCTGTTGTATTCGATAATGCCAGATAATCACGATAAGAAATTTCAGGCCTTCTGCGATGGCCTCCATATACGAGATAACTTATCCACATCATACTATCCACGATCCAATGGACAAGTCGAGGCGGTTAGTAAAATTATAAAGCAGCACCTTAAGACCCGCCTCAAAAAACTCAAAGGTTCCTGGCCCGAAGAACTCCCTGAAGCCTTGTAGGCTTATGGAGCAACTCATCGGTCCGCTACAAGAGAAATAGCTTTCTCGTTAGCCTTCGGTACTGAGGTAGTCATCCCGGTCGGAATTGGGGCACCCACCTACCGGGTAACCCATTTCGAAGAACAAGATAACGACTTGGTCCTCGAAGTGAGTTTGGACCTCGTCGCCGAAAAACGGACCCAAGCAGAAATGCGGAACGCCATCTATAAAGAGAAGATGCGAAAAATATTATAACTCCAAGGCTCACCATCGAAGTTTCCAGGTCAAAGACGTCGTTCTTAAACGGGTATTGGGGCCAGATCCAGGACCTCTTAAGCCCAAGTGTGAAGGACCGTACAAGATTAATGAAGTCCTTCAGAATGGAGCCTACCGGTTAGAATATCTGAACGACCAAGGATTGACTCATCCGTGGAATGCCATGTATTTAAAAAAGTATTATCAATAAAATCCGACTTTACTTCATTTTGAGCCTGGGTACACTATAAGACCGAGCTCATTCGGCACTATAAGACCGAGCTCGCCTCGGCACCTCATAAGACCGGCTCATCCATCACTATAAGACCGAGCTCGTCTCGGCACCTCATAAGACCGGCTTATCCGGCACTATAAGACCGAGCTCATCTCGGCACCTAATAAGACCGGCTCATCCGGCACTATAAGACCGAGCTCGCCTCGGCACCTCATAAGACCGGCTCATCTAGCACTATAAGAATGGGCTCGCCTCGGCACCTCATAAGACCGGCTCATCCGACACTATAAGACCGAGCTCGTCTCAGCACCTCATAAGATCGGCTCATCTGGCACTATAAGACCGAGCTCGCCTCGGCACCTAATAAGACCGGCTCATTCGGCACTATAAGACCGAGCTTGTCTCGGCACCTCATAAAACCGGATCATCTGGCACTATAAGACCGAGCTCGCCTCGACACCTCATAAGACCGGCTCATCCGGCACTATAAGACCGAGCTCGCATCGGCACCTCGTAAGACCGGCTCATCCGGTACTATAATACCGAGCTCGCCTCGGCACCTCATAAGACCGGCTCATCCAGCACTATAAGACCGAGCTCGCCTCGGCACCTCATAAGATCGGCTCATCCAGCACTATAAGACCGAGCTTGCCTCAGCACCTCGTAAGACCGGCTCACCCGACACTATAAGACCGAGCTCGCCTCGGCACAACCAACAGGAGATGAAAAAAAAATAGAACCTAAAGAGACGCTATAAAGAAGATTCTATTCATCCAAGGAAACATTTTTACAAATTACATGTGAAAAACAAAGGAAAAGAAAGACTGGCACGCAGACCATGTAGGAAACAAAATCTAAAGGGAAACTACGCGGCCCCACCATCCTGGACAGCCGCCTGAAACGATTATCCTTCACCTTCACCGGGCGAAACCAACCCCAGATCTTCAATAACCTCGGCGGCCTTCGGCTCATCAGCTCCGAGAGATTCAACCTTCGGGTCGGCCGCCTGAGACTCTATATAGGCCTAAACCTCCTCAATGGTTTTCCCTTCCTTCATAAGATCTAATATCTCGTAGCAGGTGGAGAGATAGTTAAGGTTGATCAACTCCTCGAACTCGGGCGTCTCCTTAAAAGCAGCCGCTCCTTCGGCAAGACCCTTGGCGTAGCCCGAAGCCTCACAAGTATTAACCCGCGCGGTCAGGTGCTCAAGCTGGGCCTTCGTATTTTGGAAATAGGACTTGTGCTCGGCCCTTATGTCCAACCACCGCTTATGAGCTAGCTCGGCCGCCTCTATCATCTCCCCGGCTTTTACTTTCCACCTATCGGCCTCGAGGGCCCGACTCTCCAAGATCTCATTATCACCCTTCAAGGAGGTTATCTCCTCCTCCAAGGACTTGATCAGTGAAGGACAGAGATGATGCTCCTCTTGTAGGGCCTGAAGATCGGCCGCCATCTTCTTATGCTTCTCATCCAGCGCTGTTGTTACCCAAAATATTATCCGGAGATAGTATTGCTGGAACGATCGAGTAACAAACAAAATGCGAGAACACTTCCGTGGGAAAATAGATAACACAAGATTTGCCGGGGTTGTTAGTCCCGGGCTTGAATGCTCTCGCGAGATGTTATTAATAAATATACTGTCGAGTACAAATATTAATGTTAGAATCTAATACAATGAGTGTAAAAGCTTCTAGTTATCTAGGCTTTAGAGCGCGTAGATTGCCGGAAGAACCAGATGGATGAATCTGTGAGTTCTTGCTTGGAATTTATGATGAATGTGTGTGAATATCACTATGAATATGTTAGTGCTTGCCAAAAGAGCCTTTTTGTTCTCTCTTTGGTGTGTATTTTTGCACTTAATTCGTGGTAGAATCCTCCTTTGGCCGCAATGGTGAGTTCTCTATTTATAGGGGCTAAGTAGTTGGGATCCTCAGCGATCGCGGGCGATCGCCGTTTTCTATATTAAAATAAATGGCCGATCGTCCCGTCACGTGGGCCTGTTCCTCTGAGGTCCGAGGTTGCAGTTGGAGGCCAGCTGGGTGGACCAATGGGAAGCCAGCACGCGTCGCGAGTCGCTGTCCGAGGAGGGTCCACTACGTACCTTTCGGCGGCCTTGTCGGTAGGTGCGGTAGGTGACAGGCTGGGGTCAATGATCCTTTTTGTCGGTATCCTATGAAGATCCGCGGGTGGGCCATCGTCCAAGATTCGGTCTTCGACGACTTTGACGGATGCTGGATCCCCACGTGGCATGAGACGATCGCCTCTGAACCGTTAGACAAAGACGATCGCCAGGTATCAAAAGACGATCGCTGGTTACCAAAAGACGATCGCTATATTATGCCGGACTTTAGGTGTTCGTCCGGAGTTTGGCTTCTATGGTTGACTTTTCAGGGAGGTCGCCGATCGCCTATCGTGGCGAGTTAATCGTCGCACAACAATTGCCCCCCAGCTCGCCTTGATGTTGAAAACACGGGGTGAGGTGGCACTGTTGGCGATCGCCGATGTTTAGACGACCAGCCGATCTGAATTCAAATATGGACGACCTTCTTTCGCGTCGGGAGCAAAGGAAAAGAAGGCGGGCCTTTCATAAGCGGCCGGGACACGCGTCGTCTTTGCCGTTGGGGAATCCGACGGTTTGTCGACTGCCGGGCATGCCCTCGAAAAGACGCGTATGCGGGATTCGAGGGCCGCATTTAATGCGTCCCCACGTGACGGTTCCGATTCAGTCCCCGAGGTTTCTCCTTTTTGCACTTAGGCCCTCGTTCCCATCTATAAAAAGGGGAGGGCTTCTTCTCCTTCACTTTTTACGCGCCCTTAGCATCCATAGCCGAATCTCTGCAGAAATTTCTGGAGCCTTTGAGTGCCGATCTTCTTCTTTTTCCTAGGTAAGATTAAATTCAACCTTTTCCTTATTTTTATTTTCCAATATGTCGGGAGGATCGAAAACCTTCGAGACCGGAAGTTCTTCCGCTGCCGCCGCGTTGCCTGAACGGGAGGAGGTTCCCGTTAGAGTGGATATGGAGACGGCAGCTGAAGCTATTCGAGCGGGATTGCACCAAGAACTCGAAAACTTTTCAACGAGGCCGAGGTAGCGAGGACGGCGGAGCGGGGGTTCGCCGGTGGATGAAGACGATCCGCGCGGGAGGCACAGGAAAGAGAGAGCGGATTCGGCCCCTCCTATGTGGCTTTTGCTCGGATGATGGAAATGATCGCTGACCTTGCCCGAATTCGATTTCGAGGCCTACTCCGCCGCTCACCCTTACAAACATGTGAATCGGACGGTCTTTCAGCCGCCGTCCGTCTCCGTGGACTCTCGGCCGATCCGAGTACGGCGACCAAGAATGACTCCGAGCCGGAGGGCCAAATATCACATCCCCTCAGACGTTTCCCTTCACGTGCCTTTGGAGAATGAGCGCGCCGACCAACCGCCTGTGGTATGGTCGCCGTCAACGAGATGATTATGGAGGCGGGTCTCGCGATTCCGTTGCCACTCGCCTCCTATTTGCCGATCGCACGAATTTGGCGCCTCTTCAACTGACGCCGAATGCTTGGCTGCAGATCATCCGCACGTTGACCTTGTTCGGCGGTCACCGGTTATTTCGTCACCTTAGCTACTGAGATGAATTATCTGCTTAAATTGTCACGCAGAAAGGGACGATCGGCGGTTATCATATCCAGGCCGACTCGGGAGAGTGGTTCTTGGCGTGCCGAATAAGACCGGGGCGACACAGCAAAATGGTGTTGGGTCGGCGGGGCATGGCGATCGGCGTTGAGTGAAGGGACGAATGAAGAGTTGGAGATTCCCACTATTTTACGGGAGATGAATCCGAGTAAGGATTTAAACTCTCCCTTTGATTGAGCTTGTCTGACTGATCTAACTTCGTTTTCTTTTGCAGACCTCTTGTACAATGACCAATGACCTCCCATTTGATTTCTTGATCGTTTGGGAGCGTATTCGTGCGCTGCCGAACTCCTTTATTGACGTTCGATCGCTTGGTACCAAGCTCATCGGTTGGGGGCTCGTTTGTTTTGCTACCCTCGTCACTTGAAAGTTCAAGGTATGAGGTTAAGTGGTGTTTCCTTTCTTTGACGATCGTCTCCAAGATGTTGTTTTACTTTATCTAACTTGTTTGCACCTTTTCTTTGTGAGAGGCTTATTTTCCCGAATCGCCGAACCTCCGCCGAGAGATAGCTATGTCGGACTTGGGAGTTCTTGGTCGCCTTAATTTGGGCAAGGCACCGGTCGCGTTCTGCGACGACGTCTCAACCTCGCCCGTGACGAGACCCGCCGAGGTGCCGGCCGCCAAGCCGGTGGTCGAGGGAGAGGAATACCAAACGCCGCAAGAGGCGGAGGTCGAGTCCCCGTCGATCTCTCGAGGCGGACGTATCGATTCTTGAGCCTCCGGCCGCCGCGGCTCCTATCTCCGCCATCCCCATGATGGAGCGTTCACGCGCCAATCCCACGGCCACCGACCGGTCATCCGGCGCCTCGCGAAGAAGATGGCGATCGCCGATGCGGAGACACCCCGGGGCAAGCCTTTTTTCGGACGTGACCCCGAGCTGGTCAACAGGTAAGAGTGGGTTAAAAGTTTCTTTCTGAGTCAGGCATTCCGAGCATGGTATGGGCTAACTCCTTGATTTCCTTGGTTTGCGCTGCAGGGTTCGCCTCGCCGACCCGGACGTCGCCCCCCTGGTGCTGGACTTCCTGTCGAGCAAGGCTCCGCAAGGTTCTATTGAAGTCCCTGCTTACGTTCGCCAGGCAATCACTTCTCTGCCCAAGGCTTGGACGACCGACCTTGACGCGATCGCTCGTCGGCGATCTGGAGACGCCATGCAGGCGACCGTAGCCCTGGCTCTTCAGGCGGCGACGATGGCCGTCCAAGCCGCCGGGATTTTGAGGGGCGACCTCCATCGCTCATCTCCATCGCGAGCTCGAGACCGCCGAATGTAAATATCGAGGATGCGAACGGATTCGGCCGATGGAGAAAGAGTATGAGGAGACCGCCAAGCGGGCTAAGCGGGACGTGGATCGATTGAAGCAGAGCCGGGTCGCTCAAGGAAGCTGCCGATCGATCTGTAATAAGGAGAAGGAGACTCGCCGAAGCTCGAGGCTTCGCAGAGGAGGCGACGGCCAAGGCTGCGGTGGATCGGCTTAGTGGTGAGCCGGAGGCGGCGAAGAGAGAGTTGGAGAAGGCCGGGCGAGAATGTTGCCAAGGCGGCCGAATCAAGTGAGGTCGAGAAGACGGCGGCGGATCTCAAAGGGCAAAAGGCGATCGAGGTCGATCCCTACCTTAACGTCGGGCACGTCGGCGAAGTTCGCTTACTATTGGCCTATGCCGACGCCGTCCGAGTTGCTAAAGGCGGGGTCGAGACCGGTCCTCCGATGGAAAGCTTCAGATCCTATGTCTCCAAGCATCCTCTGCATCCGCAATTCTCTCTGCCGATCCTTGACTTGGTCGACCTCGGGATTGACTTGAGTTGGTATACGGCAAACTCATTCATCCCGAGGCCGATGCCTGTGCCGATCCGCGACCCGAGGGCGAAGACCAAGAAAGGGACTTTGAGAGGCTTTTGTTTTTCCTCTCAGAACTTGTACTTTTTGTTGTAATGCCTTCGTGCCTTGAAATGTATGAAGCTTGTGTTTATGAATAAAATACTCCTTTTCTCATTCCGTAATGCATTATATGCGATCGCTTTGACTATTTGTGTGCAATTTTTCGAGTACGCGTATATTTGCTTTCGATTTCTTGTTCGTCCGGCCGATTGTCCGAGTGTTGAAAGTATTGACATGTTTTGAATTGGAATTCTTACTTGTAATTTTCGCGGACGATCTCGATCGCCCGCATGTTTTTGAGCGAAGCCGATCGAATATGGTTTCTATTTGTTCGATCGTATTTGAGAGTAGCTCGGCCTATCCCTGCCCCCTTGTTTTTGTTCACTTATTGTAAGTAAGGGAACAAAGACTAGTCTGTCTGGCGAGCTATCTTCATTTCGCCGATTCTGAAGAGTCATGTGTGGTTGAGGTGTTCGATGGACCGATCTCCCCAATCGTGTCTTCGTGCGCGCGGGATATTTAGTACCCTGCGACTCACTTTTTGTGAGGGTCCTCCGTTAGGCTACGCCTGCCTTGTGTTAAAACGGAAGGCGGGCGATCTCGGTCTGGAGGAGTCCTTGCGCGGAGTGTTGTCGGCTTATTCGACACCACGTCCGCGGCTTGTCAGCTCTGCTTCCACCTCGCCCGCCATGAAGACGGCGATCCTCGGCGGTGTACGTTGAGACGGGTAGCGGCACGTCGCATTGTTCGGGTTCACCATGTTAGATGATGTACCTTGAGAACGTGCGATCGCGCCATCGACTATTTTGGAGGGTCCTTCGCCACGTCGACCTCGTATTTAAACGAAGGGCGGACGATCTCACCCAAAGGAACCTTGCATGGGCGAAGCCGTCGGTTCCATCGACCTCCGTGACCATGGTTGCAATAATTTTACCTAGGATCGTCGTGATCGGCGATCGGTGATATGCGATGCACAGTGGGGCGATCGCCATAACAGATGGGATAACAAAAATCTCATTATATTCCTTGTACATCATTGAAATCGAATACAAATTTATCACCGATAGTATTTTTTCGGATGCACGGCGTTCGAGGTATTGGTCCGAGTACCGTCAGGATGTTCCAACAGAGGCTCCTTTAGTTAACCATCTGGATACTCGAAAGGTCCTTCCCATTTGGACCAAAGACGCCTGTATGGGTTTGGATTTTCTTGAGGACGAGATCGCCCACTTGAAATCTTCTCTCTCGACCTTTGAATTGAAGAACTTCTCGGCTCTCCTTTTGTGGATTGTGTTCTTCATTTACGAGGTCACCGTCTTTCTTCAAGCATGTCTAGGTCGATTCGCCGGGCTACATCGTTGTCGGTCGTCATCTCCTGTTCGGTTCGATGGCCGAGGACGGCGATCTCCGAAGGAATCACCGCTTCATTCCGAAGGTAAGGGCGACGGGGTTTCGCCGGTTGAATTGCGGGTCGTCGTTCGGTAGGACCATAAAACGTCTGGGAGCTCGCTCGCCCATCTTCCTTGCACGGATTCGAGTCGTGCTTTGATCGTGTGTTTGAGGATCTTATTCACCGCCTCTACTCGCCTGTTCGTCCGAGGGTGATAGGGCGCCGAGAATAACCTTTGACTCCCCACTTTTCACGATTGCATGACTTCTAAGCCGCCGAACTGCTTTCCCGTTGTCGGAGATGATGGCACAGGGCAAACCGAATCGGCATATTATGTTTTTCCATATAAACTTGATCACTTGTTCTTGGCCGATCTTGTTGAGCGGTTCGCCTCACCATTTGGTGAAATAATCGACCCAACGATGGCGAACTTACACCCACAGAGCCGTCGGCAAGGGACCTATAAGGTCGATGCCCCATTGCGCAAATGGCCAAGGGCTATACATGGAGGTGAGCTGTTCGGGTGATAGTTTTCTGTTGGGGCCCATTATCTGACATCTATGACAAGATCTGGCATAAGAGATCGCATCCTTCCGAAGTGATGGCCAAAAATCCTTGTGTGGTCGTCTTATGGAGGAGGGCTCGCCGCCGCGTGGTTCCCACAAACCCCGTCATGGATTTCAGCTAAAACGAGCCGACCTTCCTCCGGTGTAATACACTTGAGGAGGGAAGGCCGAAAGCTCGCTTGTAAAGCCGATCGTCCAATAGGGTATACACAGTCGCACGAAGCCGGAGTTGGCGAGCTTTAACACGGCCGTCGAGGACCGTTCCGTCTTTAAGTATTTGATGAACGGAGTCATCCAATTCTCTTCGGCGATGGCGACCGTGGTAACCAAATTCCTGTCGATCGCCGGCCTTGCCGACTTTGTGATTTGGATGTTGGAGAAGTGGTGCCCCATCCGATGATGCTAGTTTGGAAAGTGCATCGGCACAGGAGTTGTGCTCTCTCGGGACTTGCTCGATTAGTACTTCTTCAAATTTTGTGCACATTTCGGCGACCAGCTCTTGGTATTTGACCATCTGTTCGCCGCGTGCCTCATATTCCCCCTTGACTTGGTTCACGACCAAAAGGGAGTCCATGTAGATATGGAGGCGTCGAACATCTAGGGCGAGGGCTAGATCAAGCCCGCCTACCAGAGCTTCGTATTCGGCTTCGTTGTTGGTCGCACGAAAACCGAAACGCACGGCATTTGTGAAACTCTGACCGTCTGGGCTAATGAGGACAATCCCTGCCCCTGCTCTCGCATTGGTCGCTGAGCCATCCACGTATAATTTCCAGGCAGGTCGGCCGACTGGCCTGACTGTGAGGGAACGTTAATTCCACCACGAAGTCCGCCAGAGCTTGGCCTTTGATCGCCGTGCGAGGAGCGTAAGTGATACCGTATTGTGCGATCTCCAGCGACCACTTGAGGAGTCGCCCGTTGGTGTCCGGTCGGTGCAGGACTTGTCTTAGAGGTAGAGTGGTTAGGACCTCCACCTGGTGATCGAAGAAGTAAGCTCTCAGTTTTCGTACACTCATGACAAGGGCATGGCGATCTTCTCCAATGGTGTGTAACGTGTCTCGGCCGTGGAGCGCCTGGCTAACATAGTAGATCGGCAAGTGGGCTTGCCCTCTGCTCGCACTGCAACGGCACTCGCGACCTCCGAGGCCGCTAAGTAAAGGAATAATTTCTCACCGGGATCGGCTTTGCCTGGATCTCGGGGTGGATAGATATTCCTTTATTCTCGCGAATGCTATCTCGCTTTCTTTCGTCCATGCGAACTTCTTGTTCTTGATGGTCGCGAAGAAAGGCTTGCTTTTATCGCCGATCCGTGATATGAACGGTTGAGGCGGCTAGACACTGTGAGGCGTTGCACTGTTTGATGTTTCGCGGTTCCCGCATGTCAAGGATCGCTCGTATCTTGGCGGGGTTCGCCTCGATCCCCTTGGCTCACTATGTGCCCCAAGAACTTCCGGATCCCACCCCGAAGTTGCATTTCTTGGGGTTCGACTTCATGTTAAACTTCTCAAGGATGGCGAACGTCTCGGCAAGATCGTTGAGGTGATCTTCCTTCTTGAGGCTTTTGACCACGATATCGTCAATGTAGACCTCCATGGTCTTGCCGATCTGATCGGCGAACATCCCGTTGACTAATCGCCGTAGGTCGCCCCGCTTTTCAAGCCGAACGGCATTCTCACCCAGTATATGTCTTTTTCGTGTGGAAAGATGTGTGTTTATGTCTTCCTCTGCCATTGGGATTTGATGATATCCGTGAAGGCATCCATAAACGACATCATTTCGCAACTGCCGTGCTATCGACCGGATGATCGATATGAGGCATTGGGAAGTGATCTTTTGGACATGCCGCTGAGGTCGGTGAAGTCTATGCATAATCTCCAGGAGCGATCGGCTTTTGACGAGCACCGCGTTGGCGACCCACCGTGGTTCGTCGTCGCTACTCCGATCACCGTTGTTGAGTAACTTCGGACTTCTATGTCGAGCGCCGCGTATTTCTCGACCGAACTTCCTACGCTCGGTGAATGTGTTTCATTGCCGGTCGATCTTCGAGATAATGGCGGCGTGTTCGGGACTTATGCCAACCATATCTTGATGCGACTGTGCAAAGACACCGATGTTCTTACGTAGCAAGTTGATCGATCTCCCTTTAATTCGCGGTCGATGCTCGCGCCGATCTGTACTTCCCGCTCGATGATCCGGATCCATCGTAATGCTTTCCAACTCTTCGACAGAACGGTCGCCTCTCGTTTGGTACGATCTCCGGACTCGGTCCTTGGATCGATGTCGAGACTTGGCTCAAACCGATCCTTGGCTCGATGTCGTCCGTCGATCGATGAGAGATGGCGTCCCCTGAGTCGGGTTGGTACGAAGTCTCGTGCTCGTCGATCTCCATGGGTTGATCGTCGGTCGCTTCAATGTTACATACGACGGGAAGTGTTGGAAGAATTAACAACATAGGAGTAACTCAAACATCTCTTTGCCATTAGCCGATCTCCTTTTACAAGACCGACCGTCCCATCGGCGGTGGGGAATTTGATACAAGAAAGAAAGATGAGGCGACCGCCTCAAAGGTTTCTAAAAAGGGGCGACCTAGGAACCCATTATAGATGCCGGCCTATCTATGATTACAAAGCTTAGGTTCCTAGTAATCCTAACCTTGGGATCATAAAAACATATTAGCTCGACGGAGAGCTTGATCCTCCCGTAGGCTTGGACGTGTTGTCGCCGAACCCTTGGAGCACGGTGTCGAAAGGCTTGATGAATTTGATCGGGTTGCCGAAATGGTCTAGGGCGGATTTAAATATGATGTTGCAAAAACTCCCATTGTCGACCAACACGCGATCGACCGTCTTCCCAAGGATGCAAGCGGAGATCACTAGTGCATCCTCTTTGGGACATTGCACTCCTTCCCTGTCCTTGTTGGAAAAGGTGATGAGCGCGTCTCTAGAGATGGTCGGCTCCGAGGTACTACAACATGGACTCGGCGAATGCCCTCGGCTCGGCTTTTCGCTTCCTGTTTGACAAGGTGGAAACCGGGAAAGGCCCCGAGGCTCCCACCTCGCTTGGAGCATGTTGATCCGACCGCGGGTTGATCGGAGGATCGATTCATCGAGTACTCCGGCTCATGTTCGATCTGGCGATCGGATTGGGAGGAATTCTCTCGCTCGGTCGGCGTCGCGCCTCCGGCTCTTTCCGTCCCGGTTACGGCTTGGTGATCAAATTATCCGGTTGCCTTCCTCAAACGATCGCGGTAGTCACTCGAGGAGGTCGCGGCATTGGCTAGTGTTGTGGCCGGGACTCTTATGATAGGCACGAGAATCTGCTGCGGTCTAGATGACCGTGGTCCCTTATCGGCTTTGGCTTGGAAAGCCACTCGCGACCCTTGATCGCGTTGAAGATGTGGGCCGGAGATAAGTTGAGGTTGTGAAGAAGGTGGACCTCTACATCCTCGAAGGCTTTGAACTCGCCAGCGGCTTGGCGACCGCCTTCTCGGGCTTGGCGACCGTCTTCTTCTCGGACATGGGAAGGTGCTTTCCCTACTGGACCGTCCCTCGTCCGGGCGGAGTGAGAGCATCTTCGCCCGGCGGATAATCGCGGCTCGACGCGGAACGCAGATAGGTCGGTGGAAAATCTTTTGTGAGGTGCCCGAACATGGGCGATCGTCCGTGGAATCCGTTCAGATCGCGTGGTGAGCGATCTCGTCGCTGACGGGCTCACCGGTGAGGACTATCTCGTCCACCCGGTCGATATAATCCTCATCCGATTCATCCTTCCCCTGCCTGATTTTCATCATGCGGTGGGGACCTTCCGGGCGAGCGACTTTGGCGGCGAAGTATGACGTGAAGTCGTTCGCCAGCTTCTCAAAGCAATTGATTGAGCGAGATGGTAGCGAGATGTACCACCTGTGGGCGAGATCGCCCAGAGTTAGCGGGAACATACGACATTTTGTCGCATCCGAAGCTCCGCATCCAGTCATGTAGATCCGGAATTTGCTTAAGTGGGTTCCCGGATCCGTTCTCCCCTCGTACAGAGGTGTTTGTGGGGGATTGATCGTTGATTGGACTGGAGCGATCTCGATCTGGACCGCGAGTGGCTCATTTAGCCCAGCGATCGGTCTCCTGGCGTTTGCCCCAATTTCTAGGAGCGTCTTCATCTCGTCGAGCTGGCGTTGCATAGCGGCGATCGCTGTCGCCGATGCTCGCCGATTGGCTCTCAGATCGCGAACCAAGGCGATCGTGTGCGATCCCCTAGCTCCGTGGTGAATGACGATCTCCCCGCCGAGGGTTCCCTTCTTGGCGGCAGGGGCTCGTTGACCGTTCTGTCTTTGGGAGTCGGATAAGCCGAACTCCTGGTAAAGGATTCGATATCGATGTCTCACTGGGCCTGAGTGCCCTGGCCGCCATGAGGGATCGCTCCTAGGCGGCAAGACGGAATCGTCCCGCCTTACGAGAGCCTTCTCAGCGGCTCGGGGCTTTCGTCGATTTCTCAACATAGATCCCTTGAGCTTCCTTTTGCTTGCCCGGTTAGGCGACGGGTGATGGTAGGCGTATCGCGGCCCTCTGCCGTTCCTCGAGGATGGCTATAGCCTCCTCAACTGCTCCGATGTCCGGAATCGGTCGAGTGAGAGGCTAGAACCGTCCCTCGGGGCGGGAGTGAGAGCCAAGCGTCTCCACGGCCGCCTTCCGCCGTGGGTGGGATTCGGTCCTCGCCGAATAAGATTTCGGCAGATCTCGTGGTGGCCCTCTTGGAGGTTGTTGCTGATGTCATTTTCTGATGGTTTTTCTATTGAAGAACAGTGAGTGTTTCTTCAAGTATATGTCCGGAGAACAGTGAGTGTTCTTCGAGACGGTAGGAAAAAATGAAGGTTTAGATCCCCTCCTTCTAGCGCCAATTGTTGTTACCCAAAATATTATCCGGAGATAGTATTGCTGGAACGATCGAGTAACAAACAAAATGCGAGAACACTTCCGTGGGAAAATAGATAACACAAGATTTGCCGGGGTTGTTAGTCCCGGGCTTGAATGCTCTCGCGAGATGTTATTAATAAATATCTTTCAGTACAAATATTAATGTTAGAATCTAATACAATGAGTGTAAAAGCTTCTAGTTATCTAGGCTTTAGAGCGCGTAGATTGCCGGAAGAACCAGATGGATGAATCTGTGAGTTCTTGCTTGGAATTTATGATGAATGTGTGTGAATATCACTATGAATATGTTAGTGCTTGCCAAAAGAGCCTTTTTGTTCTCTCTTTGGTGTGTATTTTTGCACTTAATTCGTGGTAGAATCCCCTCCTTTGGCCGCAACAGTGAGTTCTCTATTTATAGGGGGCTAAGTAGTTGGGATCCCTCAGGCGATCGCGGGCGATCGCCGTTTTCTATATTAAAATAAACGGCCGATCGTCCCGTCACGTGGGCCTGTTCCTCTGAGGTCCGAGGTTGCAGTTGGAGGCCAGCTGGGTGGACCAATGGGAAGCCAGCACGCGTCGCGAGTCGCTGTCCGAGGAGGGTCCACTACGTACCTTTCGGCGGCCTTGTCGGTAGGTGCGGTAGGTGACAGGCTGGGGTCAATGATCCTTTTTGTCGGTATCCTATGAAGATCCGCGGGTGGGCCATCGTCCAAGATTCGGTCTTCGACGACTTTGACGGATGCTGGATCCCCACGTGGCATGAGACGATCGCCTCTGAACCGTTAGACAAAGACGATCGCCAGGTATCAAAAGACGATCGCTGGTTACCAAAAGACGATCGCTATATTATGCCGGACTTTAGGTGTTCGTCCGGAGTTTGGCTTCTATGGTTGACTTTTCAGGGAGGTCGCCGATCGCCTATCGTGGCGAGTTAATCGTCGCACAACAAGCGCCATTAGCTCATCAGTGGCCTTTATGTAAGTACACAATGCACGGCCGATCAGAGCATTTCCGAATTGGATCTGCTCAGCCGAACCCATGTCGTTGGTCACCATCTCCAGCTTGGGCGTCCAGCCCCTGATAGGGATGTGACTGGACTCAACCACCACCGGGGGAACCCGGTTGAGCATCTCAGCGGTTGGGGTAGCTGCCCGGACGTAATCAAGAAACCAGCGCGGCTGTCGCCCCTTCATCTGGGCACAAGATTCCTCCCGGTCCTTATTAACCGGGAGATAATGACTCTCCAAGTCAATTAAAGGCTCCTTACCAGTCGCACGACCCGTCCGGACAGGGCTCGGGGCGGATACAGCAACTTCAGGAACGGACGAGCCCTACGCCTTGGTCGCACTATCCTCATGCTCGGACTCTACCCTTTTCCGCTTGCCCGCACGCTCCCTCTGCTCGGCGGCCTCAGCAGCCAGCCTCGCCACCTGCTGCGCAGGCGTCTCTTTCCTTCCCGACGGAACCTTGGCCCTAGGGACTGGAGAGAGAAGATATGTTAAAAAAAAATACCTGATGAAGACATGATACTCGGATCGGTGGATCGAAGTCCGGCCGCCCAGAGATTTTCTTCAGTGGCCAGAAGGTACGACTTCCTCTGCTCGGCAGGAAGATCCAGAAGCTTCTCTACCCGCTCGTCAAAATCGGAAGATGTCTCAAATGCCGGGATACGCCCTACACATGAAATAAATGATGAGCGTTAGACAAGAAAGGAACAGGAATAAAGTGTTCTGGGACCCAAAGCTCGGCATCTATAACACCAGGCTCCCACTCATCCGCCGAGCTCCTCCAAGGTCCCCCTATATAGAACCACTGCTACTTCCAGCTGTGGATGGTCTCCGGAACATCCACCAATTCTTTATGCATGGCATGCCGGGCTGTCAGGTAAAACCAGCCAGAGCTGGATCTGCCGACCGACCTCCATAGGAAGAGACTGTTGAACTCCTTGAAGTTGGGCTCGGGCCAGCCGTGCTCACGAAAGAGGACGAAAAGACCCACCACTCGAGCCCATGAATTAGGGTGGATTTGGGCCAGCGGAAGGCCCCACTGCCTTAGCCAGCGGGAGAAGGCCAACGGAAGTGGGAACCTCAACCCGGACAGCAGAGAACGGTAGTACACCGCCGTACAACCGACGGGCGGGGTGTGAGGCCTCTCCTCGGGAGTCGGAACGAACATCCGCACCCTAGCCGGGATCTTAAACTGCAGCCTCCGAGCCACCAATTACTCTTCCGTAACGGTACTGTGAATCGAGGCCGAGTCCCACTCCGCCTCCACGAAAGGGGACGGCCGAGGTCGAGTCCAGGCCACCACCGACTCAACCCTTTCTTCCACCTGAGTCCCTTTGACCGCCGTCAGCGCCGCCGCCATCTCCACGCCTCCAAATCCCGGCGATCCCGCGACCTCGCCGCCGTCTTCCTCGTCGCTCCGGTTGACGGAAGCCCCGCCTACGGACAGATCCGTCACCCCGTGCGGTCCGGCGACACAATCAGCCCCTCCGCCGCCCTCTCCGACATATTAAATAGAAAAGGGGGAAAGGCTTACCGGGAAATTCTTTCTAAAATCAGGAAAAGGACACCCGGAATTTTTTCTCTCTCTTCTCTGCAACCAAAGCAAAAATGGCAGAAGGAGAAATGAAGAAGGAGAATCCCTATATTTATAAGGGTAAGAAGACATTAAATGCTCAGCGCATGACGCGACGATTCACACTGAACCGTCGCTAAGATCGAAGGCGCGTGACCGCATCATCAAATCAGATCCGGCCACATGTCTCCCCCATCATGACGCCTAGAACCTTGAGATCGACTCGACGCGACTCCCGAAGAGGCGTCCCTTAGAGAGATCTTATCATCCCACAAGCCGGATCGACCTTACTGCGAAACGACCCCAATCCCGGCCAGCCCGACACGGCCCTGGACTCGGGGGACATTGTTGATAGCCCATCCGTCTTGACTTCCACGTAAGCACTCCAGGCAGCGGAATCGGCCGATCAGAACAACAAGGCGGACCGGGTACGAATCTAATTCTCTCCCGGGCTCATTAAAGACCAGACCGGTCAAAGACGTAGAGGCCGAACTCGGGGGCCAAGGCCGACCCAATATCCAGGCCGGAAGGACCGAGCAGATCAAGTATCAATACGCCCCAACTCAAGATTACGGCAAGGCCGACCAGAACGGTGGGAGACCCGAGGACCGATCCCAGTAGATAGGCAACGCTAGAAACACACGAGACAGGCAAACATGACAATTAATGCGTGCTGTTATATCCCTTCCCAAAGCAATCCTTAGAAGCCGCCACGTGTCTAAGGCATATTTACACTTTGCAAGTGTTTTGGGCATATTCCCCAACATCCTCCAACTGTCAACTCCTGACTGGCCAAAATTGTCTATATATAGGAGGAATGTACAATAGATAAGGGAGGAAAATTTTGTGGGAAAACAAACAGAGAGAGATAGAGAGGGAAAGAGAGAAAAAAGAAAAAGGACAAGACTTGTAATTAGCAAGCAAAAAATATATTAATTTGTAATGTTCGTCGAACACTTCACGAACCGAACGAACGGTCAATAACACCAAAAGCTCGGTTCGTTCAGTTCGTGTCCACCTCTAATTGAGACCGTGGAATAGGAGTGTGAGGGGTTTGGGCACAATGTATAGAAAATGATTAGGTTTGGGGAAGAGGATCGGGCCTAAAGTCGAAAGGAAAGAGTCCTTTAATATAGAACAAAGGCATTGTGGGCCGACTATTACGAACCCACTGTGGCTCGAGCTGCCCCTTCTTGTTGGAATATAAAACGCAGCGGAAGCTAGTTGGTGAAAATATTTTATGAAATTATAAACTGACCAACATAAAAATCGGATCTATTTAGACTTGTCAATTAATTAAGTAAACAGATTACTATATAATCAAATAAATATATTTACGCATGTGAGTTGGTAATTAATACATTTGACGCGAAGTGGTAGAAAATTCTTTTGAAACGATCGAACATCTCCTTGTATTCTTCCTTGATCTACTTGTATTTCTACCTCAAAGTCTTCTAGAGTATATTCCTCCAATTATCCGGATATCGTGTGGGCAATAATCTACCGGACTACTTGGACAGCAACAGGGATCGACCGAAATATTCTTCCAAAATTCCTTTCGATTTTCTCTCTATTTTTCTTGAGTATTTGTGGTATTTAGAAAAATATTGTGTTAACTAAATTATGGAATCCAAGACACAAGTCAAGATCCACAATTAAACACATACAAAAAAAATCTAAATTTTGGCTCAAATTTAGTTAAGGAAATCGGCCACCCCATCCCTCTTATTTATAGGTGTTTTGGGCTACTCTAGGGACCTTAAGGAGGATATGGTAAGGACTCTTGATAGATGTCATCTTCCTATATTAGAACTCTTCTTAATATAATGACTCTATTAAATATCAACTTAGTCCACTAAAAGGTTGATATTGCACTTCCTATCAAAATTCCAAATTACAAAATTGGGCTCCTTTTTGAATTAATTATTTTCCGTGTTTAAGATATTCTATGTCCATTAATTAATTTAATCTACTGACAGCTTTTAATTAATTAATGTGTTATACATGAGTATACCACTCGACCTTTATTATTATATCGGAAAATTAATTCCACCTACAGGGTTTAATATAATAATCCTTTCGAGGGCCTCAAGGGACATGATCAACCCGACTGGTCGGGACACGATTTTTAGCTATAATATTAATTATCATATAAGTAATAATATTGCCCAAAATATCGTGCATATTGAGTCAATCATTGTGGCTCTCACCCAAGATAAATCAAAGCAATAAATATTAAATATATATAATTAAATATTAATCCCTAGAATTAAGAAATAATAATTGTCCGAGATATACGTTCTTCTTATAGTCAGTACAGAAGAATCTATCTCACCTCGATCCTGTTCAACGTATAGCGAATACGCTAATATATGCTAATGGTCAAGACCAACCAATCTCAAGCATATACTGCAACCTCTCACATAACGGTCTAATGTTATATACGTTGTGAACTAAATATTATTATATAAGGAACCGATAATGTGATATTCTCTGTGACACGACACACCACATTATCTACAATATAAAGTAATTTAGACTACATTTACATAACCATAGCGTCAATAAATATGCAAAACATGTGATAAATAAATTAAATATTCTCATAGATAAAGACCAGGAAATTAGGTAATACAAGCATAAAGTATGTTAGAATTCAAACCCTTCTAGAATGGAGGCTAAGTATTTCAACATGTGAAGGCATCTACCTTTGAACAATTAATTGGCAAGTTTGATAAGAAAGGGATGAGAAACTTCACATGGTTGATCCTTTCACACCATGATTTCACACCATGTTTACTACCTATAAATAAGGCATGTTTTTAGCATTTGTAACGATATCATCTCCAAGAGTGATTTCAAAGAGTGAATAACAATCCAAGTTGAAATTGAGTGAGTTTGAGAGTTTTTATTTTGTGAGTTTGTAATTCTATTCTTGAGTGATAATAGAATAAATATTTTTCTCTCAAATCATCGGTAATTCACTATAATGATCCTTTGATATCTCAACAAGTGGTATCGGAGCAAATTTTGGAGTGCTAACCGGAAGTGTTAGAGGAGCTGAAAATTTCGAGTTTTACAAAGGTGGTCGAAACTCAATTTTGAGGATACCATTAGATTTCTAGCGTCGAGACGAGTTCGGTGGTATTTTCAGAATACAAAACCGACGTCAGACGAAGCCGTACGGGCTGCCGAGAGAATCGTCTCAAGGTTGAAGACGATGAACATTAGTTTCTGCAAATAAATTTTCTAGAAATTACATACTGGTCCCTCAACTTTCGGAAGTTTTTAATTCAGTCCCTAAATTTCTGAAATTTTTTATTTTGACCCCAAAATTTCAAAAAAAAAATTTACTTTTAGCCACAGAAGCTTTGTTAAAATCATGGCTGATTTTACTACCTCTATTGAGAAGTTCAATAACAACAATTATGGGTCATGGAGTACCCGTATGAAGTTTTACCTACTCGGACAGGACTTATGGGATATCGTGAACGGATCTGAGACAACACCACCAAGGGAGGCCAAAAGCACAGACACAACCTCCGACATCTCAACCTCAACACCGGTACGACCAGATGCTGCACATCAAAGGCCAGCTGCCGACCCTGATGCTTTAAAGAAATGGAAGGTTAAGGCAGGCAAAGCTATGTATGCCTTAACTGTAGCTGTAGAAGATGAATTTCTCCAGCGGATCAAAGATGTCCGAACACCGAAGGAAGCTTGGGATACATTGGCGGCTATTTTCGCGAAGAAAAATGATGCAAAATTACAAAGGCTTGAAAATGAGCTTTTGTCGATCTCCCAGAGAAATATGTTTGTGAGTCAATATTTCTCAAAGGTGAAATCTTTTTGTGATGAGATTTCTAAACTAGATCCTGAAAATGGCATTACACAAACCAGGATGAAAAGAATTATCATCCACGGATTGAAGCCGGAGTATAAGAGTATTATCACAGCAACTCGTGGCTGGGCCACCGAGTCAACTTTAGCAGATCTGGAGAATTTGCTAATTAATGAAGAGGATCTAGACAAGCCCATGTCTAGTCGACCAACCAATGGTGAAGAGACAGCCCTTTTCACTAATAGAAGAGACAATCAAGGACGCGGACGAGGACACGGTCGTGGTCGAGGACGAGGACGTGGTTTCGGGAGATTCAATAGTCAAGAAAGAGATGTTCGAGGAAACCAAGATAGAGGTTTCCAGTTAGGGGAGCTCGAGGAGCTCAACATAATCGAAATGGTCAGAACCGGTGGCAACAAAAGGATCGTCAAAGTGACGAATGTTTCAATTGCGGCAAGAAAGGACATTATGCAAAAAATTGCTGGTCCAAGATAGTTGAAGGAAATGCAGCAACAACATCTAAGGACGAGGCTCCAGGAGAAGAAGATTTGGATTTCGAGACTTCCTTCTATGCCGAGGAGGTAGATATTGCTGATACACGAGGGAAAGGCCCAAGAGAGGAATTCGCACGCACTTAGGTATGTGAGCAGTTAGTCGATTACAAGAATGATTGGATCGTTGACTCTAGTTGTTCAAATCATATGACCGGAGATGAGTTGAAACTTGTAAGTATGACCAAGTACAACGGAGATTGAGTTATTGTGACAGCTGATAACACACAATTACGAATAGCCCATGTTGGCAAGACACAACTGCCACAAAGGTACGAACATGAAGAAGTACAACTCGACAATGTCTATCATGTCCCAGGGATGAAGAAGAACCTGTTTTCAGTACCACAATTAACTGCTTCAGGTAATTATGTGTTGTTTGACCCGAAAGATGTGAAAGTGTATCGTGAAGTGAAAGTCATAGGTACACCGTTTGTGGAAGGACCAAAAATGAAGGTTATCTATATGATGTCAGCTGAAGAAGCCTACGTTGAGAAGGCTAGGAGAAGTGACACTGGAGACCTATGGCATGCACGACTTGGACATGTCAATTACGGCAAACTAAAGATTATGATGCAGAAGTCCATGCTGAGGGGACTTCCTCAACTCGAGATCTAACATGACACTGTGTGTGCTGGATGTCAATATGGTAAGGCACATCAACTGCCTTACAAAGAGTCAAAGTTCAGAGTAAGAGAGCCGTTGGAATTGGTCCACTCAGATGTGCTTGGGAAAATCAAACAAAAGTCAACAAGCGGTTATCAATATTTGATAACCTTTATTGATGATTTCTCAAGGTATGTATGGGTATATTTCTTGAAGATCAAGTGCCTCCGTACTGATAATGGAGGAGAATACACTTCAAATGAATTCAACAACTACCTCAAGGAGTGCAACATCCGAAGGCAACTGACTTGTGCAAAAACTCCATAGCAAAATGGAGTAGCGGAGAGGAAGAACCGCCACCTAGCAGAGACATGTAGAAGTCTTTTACATGCAAAGAATGTTGATACAAGATTTTGGGAAGAATGCATGAAGACAGTAGTATATATCACCAACAGGCTGCCACAACCGAGGCTGGAATTTATTTCACCATTTCAAAAATTATATAATGTAAAACCAATAATGAATTATTTTCGAGTGTTTGGTTGTGTATGTTATGTGTTTATTGCAGATAAAGATCGCAGCAAGTTCGACAAGAAAGCTGTCCGCTGCATATTCGTTGGATATGATGAACAAAAGAAAGACTGAATATGCTGCGATCCAAATACAAACAAGATCTATATCTCACGAAATGTTGTATTCGATGAGGCATCTTCATGGTGGACAAACAAGGTGGCATTACCAGATACACATGAGCTGCAAGAAAATCTACCAACCAAGTTGCAGCTACATTCCTCTCAAGACAACAATGACATAGAAGAACCAAGATCCCCATTGGATCAAGTTGAGGTACGGTCCAAATCAAGAAGCCCTTGGAGAATAGGTGTACATGAAACACCAGATGAAGTACAGACTAGTCAACCGGAAGAGCGGGAACCTTCACAACCTCAAGTGTGAAGGTCCACCAGAGAAAGACGGCCAAATCCAAAGTATGTAGATGCTGCTTATGCTGAAGTCAAAGAGCCAAGTACATTTGAAGAAACATCAAATAGTCCAGAGTGGAGAAAGGCCGTGGAAGAAGAGATTTTGGCATTAAAACAAAATCAAACTTGGAATTTAGTGCCAAAACCTCAAGGTGTTAAACCCATATCCTGCAAATGGGTTTACAAGTTGAAGATTCGTCCAAATGGTACAATCGAGAGGTATAAGGCTCGATTAGTTGTTCGTGGATTCTCTCAAGAGTATGGCATAGACTATGGCGAGACGTTTAGTCCAGTTGCAAAGATTACTACAGTTCGTGTCTTACTAGCCTTAGCATCAAGTAAGTCTTGGAAATTATGGCAAATGGATGTGAAGAATGCGTTTTTACATGGGGAACTTGATCGTGATATCTATATTGATCAACCCAAAGGATTTGTGAATCATGAAAAGTCTGAGTATGTGTGCAAGTTGAAAAAGGCATTGTATGGCTTGAAGCAGGCACCTCGAGCATGGTACAGAAAAATTGCTGAGTTTCTAGTCCAAAGTGGTTATCATGTTGCCCCAGCAGATTCAATCTTGTTCGTGAAAACTCAAAGAGGCAAGCTAGCAGTGGTCCTTGTATATGTGGATGATCTAATCATCACTGGCGATGACGAAAACGAGATTCAACGAACAAGGGCAAACTTGTCAGTCCGATTTCAAATGAAGGAACTTGGTGAACTGAAACACTTCCTAGGATTGGAAGTCGAAAGAACAGATGATGGTATATTTCTTGGTCAGCAGAAATATGCAAGAGATTTAATCGAGAAGTTTGGGCTAACTGACTGCAAGCCAATATCTACCCCAATGGAGCCAAACTTGAAGTTGTGTGCCTACGATGGGAAAGACTTGGAGGACACAAGAATGTACCGACAGATAGTAGGTAGTCTTATATATCTAACTCTTTCCAGACCTGATATAGCATTCGCTGTAGGTGTTGTTAGCATGTTCATGCAGAAACCGAAGAAGTCACATCTTGAAACAGTTAAAATAATCCTCAGATATGTTAAAGGCACAATTGATTGGGGACTTTTCTACAAGAAGGGAGTACAAAGCAAGGTCAGCGGCTATTGTGATGCTGACTATGCCGAAGACCATGACACCCGGAGATCGACTACAGGATATATATTCAATCTTGGTTCAGGAGCTATATCATGGTGCAGTAAGAGACAACCTACCGTTTCTCTTTCAACTACTGAAGCGGAATATAGAGCAGGGGCGATGGCAGCACAAGAGTGTGCTTCGTTGACTCAACTCATGAAGGATTTAAACCAACCAATAGAAGATGGAGTTGCATTACAATGTGACAATCTGTCAGCAGTTCGTTTGGCTGAGAATCTAGTATTTCATGCTCGGACCAAGCATGTCGAAGTGCATTATCATTTCTTACGAGAGAAGGTACTCCAAGGAGATATTGACATGAAACCAGTCAATATAGAAGACCAAGTTGCAGACATATTTACGAAGAGCTTATCCGCAACAAAGATTTATGAGTTTCGAAAATTACTCGGAATGCAAAGTCGGGTTTGAGGGGGAGTGTTAGAATTCAAACCCTTCTAGAATGGAGGCTAAGTATTTCAACATGTGAAGGTATCTACCTTTGAACAATTAGTTGGCAAGTTTGACAAGAAAGGGATGAGAAACTTCACATGGTTGATCCTTTCACACCATGGTTTCACACCATGTTTACTACCTATAAATAAGGCATGTTTGTAGCATTTGTAACCATATTATCTCCAAGAGTGAGTTCAAAGAGTGAATAACAATCCAAGTTGAGATTGAGTGAGTTTGAGAGTTTTTATTTTGTGAGTTTGTAATTCTATTCTTGAGTGATAATAGAATAAATATTTTTCTCTCAAATCATCGGTAATTCACTATAATGATCCTTTGATATCTCAAAAAAGTATGCTTTGATGTATACAACCCTAACAATCTCCCACTTATACTCAAATTATGCTTTTGAAGTATACTATCTAGACTATGTCTATCTATCTCCCACTTATACTCAAAGCAATGCTGCCATACATCTCAACCCTATTCATTCCACATGCCCTTTAAATGACTTTGAGAGCAATCCTTTCGTGAAAGGATCAGCTAAGTTGTCTTCAGATGCTATCTTGGAGACAATAATCTTCCTTTTCTTCATAAAATATCGAATTATATGATATTTGCGCTTGATATGTTTGCTTGCTTTGTGGGCCCGTGGTTCCTTCGAATTTGCAACCGCACTGGTATTCTCACAATAAAGTGTAATACTCCTAGGCAAATTAGGAATCACACCCAAATACTTTAGGAAGTACTTGAGCCATACCGCCTCTTTAGCTGCCTCTGAGGCTGCTACATACTCGGCTTCCATGGTAGAGTCCGATATGCATTTCTGCTTCACACTCCTCCAACTGATGGCTCCGCCTCCCAAAGTGAAAACATATCCGGAAGTTGATTTTGACTTTTATTAGTCCGCACTGAAATCTGAGTCAGTGTAATCCAAAGGACAAAGTATATCTGATTGATATACAAGCATATGCTCCCTAGTCCTTCTTAGGTACTTGAGTATATGCTTGACAGCAATCCAATGTCCCGGTCCTGGGTTCGACTGATATCTTGCAACCATGCCTACAGCATGACAGATATTAGGCCTAGTGCAAAGCATAGCATACATGAGGCTTCCCACTGCCGAAGCATAAGGGATCAGCTTCATGTCATCTATCTCCTTCTGTGTCCTAGGACATATAGCCTTAGATAGCTGAATTCCATATCTGTAAGGTAAGAAACCTTTCTTGGAATTCTTCATGCTGAACTGCTTTAGCACCGTATCGATATAGGATGCCTGAGACAAGCACAACATCATTTTCTTGCAATCTCGAAAGATCTTAATACCAAGGATGTGCCCGGATTCTCCCAAATCCTTCATATCGAACTACTCAGACAGCCATACCTTTACTTCTGATAATACCTTCACATTGTTTCCAATTAGAAGTATATCATCTACGTACAGTACAAGAAATACCAGCACGTTTCCATCGCACTTTTTGTATACACAAACCTCACTAGGACACTGTTCAAAACCATACGATGGAATGACTTCATCAAATCGCATGTTCCAAGACCTTGATGCTTGCTTGAGACCATAAATGGCTCTTTTAAGTTTGCACACTAAGTGCTCCTCTCCTTCAGCAATGAATCCCTCAGGTTGACGCATGTACATTTCCTTATCAAAACTCCCATTCAAGAACGTAGTCTTGACATCCATCTGTCAAATATCCATATCCAAATGCGCAGCTTTATCTAAGAGAATCTGAATTGATTTAAGCATGGCTACTGGCGAAAAGGTCTCATCGTAGTCGATGCCCTCCTTCTGAGTGTAACCTTTCGCAACAAGCCTTGCTTTGAAGGTTTCAACCTTCCCTTTCGATCCTCTCTTACTCTTGTAGATCCACTTACTTCCAATGGGTTTTACCACATTGGGTAGCTCTACTAGCTCCCACACTTGATTAGAATCCATAGATCCCATTTTGGATTCTATTGCTGTTTTGCAGGATTCAGCATCCTTGTCTTGAACTACCTGTTTGTACGTACATGGATCCGTTTCATCCTGGTCCAGGGAGTGGTCCAAAGATGCTCCCACGCTGATGAAACGTTCAGGTTGACGAACAACCCTCCCACTACGACGAGGCGTGTCCTTAGTTTGCGTATCCACAATACTGTCGATACGTGGTATACTAGGTGTTTGTACAATTGGTATTGTCGAAATCTCGCCCCTAAGTTCTTCTAGAATGACCTCACTCCTAGGATTGTGGCTTATTACATAGTCCTCCTCTAAGAACCGGGTATTGGTGCTAACAATAACCTTCTGGTCTTTAGGACTGTAGAATAAGCCACCCTTCGTTCCCTTCGGATATCCCACAAACACTCGTACTTCTGTACGAGATGCCAACTTATCGGCTCCTTTATTCAGCACGTGTGCTGGTGAACCCCAAATCCGAACATGTCCTAGACTGGGCTTGCGTCTATTCCACAGTTCTGTGGGTGTTTTTAGAACTAATTTCGAAGGCACCAAGTTTAGAATGTACGCAGCTGTTTCCAAGGCATATCCACAAAATGAAATAGGTAAATCGGAATAACTCATCATTGACCTAACCATCTCTAATAAAGTACGATTCTTTCGTTCAGCAACACCATTTTTTTGTGGTGTACCAGGAGCTGTGAGCTGTGAAGTAATCCCATCATGTGCCAAGAAATCCAAAAACTCTCCACTAAGGTATTCGCCACCACGATCAGGTCGTAGTGACTTGATACTCTGTCCATAATGCTTCTCCGTTTCAGCCTTGAATTCTTTGAACTTATCAAAATATTCAGACTTACGTCGCATCAAATAGATGTATCCATATCTCGAATAATCATCTATAAACGTGATGAAGTTTTCGAAACCATCTTTAGCCTGGATGTTCATTGGACCACATACATCGGTGTGTACTAATTTCAATACATTTTGTGCACGATTTCCTTTACTTTGGAAAGCCCTTTTAGTCATTTTACCTTCTAGACAAGATTCACAGGTTGGAAATGACTCAACTTGGAGCTAATCCAATGGGCCATCGCTTACCAATCTTTTAATCATTCTAAGGTTAATATGACCCAATCGCAAATGCCACAAATATGTTTGATTTATGCTCGAAGGTTCTTTTCTTTTATTAGGATTAGTCAAAGAATTAAGCGATTTATAATTATGCAAGGGAGTTGGTGCAACATTAATGATATAAAGTTCTTCATTATAAGTACTCCCACAAACATATTCACCATTTCTTTTAATGATTTCATTATCTTCAAAAGAAACTGCATATCCATCGCGACGCAATTTAGAAACTGAAATTAAATTCAGTCTAAAATCTGGTACCAATAATACATTATTTAGAACTAAAATCCTATCATCAACTTTTAACTGCACGACTCCCACTGCAACAGCCTTCGGCCTGGACTAGTCGCCCCAGCTAATAGTAATCTCATCCGCACTAAGTACTTTTGTTACTTGGAACCCCTGCGAGTGATAACAAACATGATCAGTGGAGCCCGAATCCACTATCCACAAAGTGATAGAACATGCAGCCAAACATGTTTTGACTACTAGTGCATGGGACGTACCTTTCTTAGGACAGCCACTCTTGAAATGCCCTTTCAGACCGCAATTGAAGCACTTACCCTTCAGCTTTTTGTTCACTTCGGACTGAGGAGCCTTTGACTGAGGAGCCTTGCCCTTAGCTTTGAAGGTTGCCACTTGCTTCTGGCCAACCTGCTTTTTCTTCTTTATTCATTTGGGTTTTGAAGAAGCAGCACCGGTTGCCGCAAGAATTTGATGATAACCTTGTTTGAAGAAACCTTCGGCAGATTGAAGCTCAATCAGAGTTCCGCCAATGTGTAAGTCCTACGATTCAGATTGTATTTGAGGCGGAACTGCTCAAAGCTTCTTGGTAAACTACCGAAGATAATATCGACTTGTGACTCCGCATCGATAGTAGCCCCCAGTATGCTCAGTTCGTTCAAATGAGACATCATTTTAAGAACATGATCCCTTACTGGGTCCCTTCAGACATTTGGGTTGTCATAAAAACCCTCTTTGCAATTTTCCTAGCCGCCCGGTTTTGATGACCAAACATCTGAGTTAGATTTTCATCATTTTCGCAGCCGAGCCCATTGTCTGATGCTGATGTTGCAATACATTTGTCAGTGAAGCCAAAATGTAAGCGAGCCATCTCATCAGACTTTTTCCATTTCCGGAATTCAGTCAACTCTTCAGGAGTGGCATCCGTTTCTGGTTCCAAAGAGCTCTCCTCAGTTAAAATAAATTTATGCCCTTCGGCAGTCAAGACAATATCAAGAATTCTTTTCCAGTCGGCAAAGTTAGTGCCATCGAGTTTGTTTTCTTTGAGAATAACAGCTAGTGAATTGAAAGACATCTGAGAATAAAATTAAAAACACCATTCATCACATAATTCGACGCATAATATATTGAAAAACCTTAAAATACAATATATATATGCAATCAACCAACACCTTGAAAAACCGCACATGCAAGCCACGATAGTGTGGACGTTTACACATACATTTTCAAGTAGATTTTAACGTCTTTAACTTTACTATCTAGCCAAGATGCGTTTTGACAAGTAAAATTAATAGTTGGTTCCTCTTGGCCATGTATTTAATTAACATAGACTTTGATGGGGAGCTTATTAATCAATACACCTAAGTGAACACCATAATTTAACAAACCTTAGAATATCATTTAATGATAATAGTCCTACAGATGAGAGGTCCTATCATAAAAAATAATATTCACCTTTTTGTTATCAAATTTGAAGTTTAAAACTAGTGAGCCAATAATTAGCACATCCGATGTGGAGGAAGACACTAATGTCAACGCGCATGCTAATTATTTCACAATTTAAACCAATTATGGAGGCCAATTTGATTTTGAAAAATAAATTTAAAATCACTTAGTTATTTTGAAAAAATAAGGTTTTTAATTTTCTCATCCTAACATGCAAGGAAACATATCACGCATACATCCATTCATGCCATACATCAAAACAATAAAAACCAATAAAATAAAAAAAATTGGATAATTAAATCCAATTATCATGGCTTTTATTCCTCATTTTGAATAACGAGAAAATCTTCGGCTCGTTTGCTCTCACTGCTTCAAGCATCTCGCGGAAAAATGAATCGAACGACCCGAATACGGACAACTTGACCCGCTAGCCGCTGCCCGACTTGCCGTCTTGCCGCCCATATGCCGGACGCCCGACTCACGCCCGATTGCCTGCCGAGCCAGCTGCCTCGAGCGCACTGCATCGATTCGCCGAGATGCTCTGGCCGAGTCCCGATCGGCAGCTTGCTGGTTTCGGTCGGTTCGTCCGATCGGGACTCCTCTTCGCGCTGGACTTCTTTCTCTTTCGTACTTTGCGTGTTCCAATTCGATTACAATTTTATTCGAAATAAAATACATCGAATTTACAGCAAATTACAAGAAAAATAAATCCTATTCTACACGTGGATTTTCTCACGGGAAAAACTTATATATGCGTCAAAACCGAGCCAAATTACCAAAAACGCGTAAATAAATAAAAAATGTCACAGTGCCATGATAATAGGATCATATTCTCCTGCAAGATAAATTCTAGCAAAATATTCCAAAAATCATACTATATGAATATTTAATTGCTAGCATATTAATCACCAAATTAATTAAATTGAACAGAACCTAAAAACCTGGCTCTGGCAATTGTTGGAATATAAAACACAGCGGAAGCTAGTTGGTGAAAATATTTTATGAAAGGTTTTATAAACTAACCAACATAAAAACCGGATCTATTTAGGCTTGTCAATTAATTAACTAAACAGATTAATAAACAATCAAATAGATATATTTACGCATGGGAGTTGGTAATTAATACTTTTGACGCGAAGTGGTAGAAAATTATTTTGAATCGATCGAACACCTCCTTTATTCTTCCTTGATCTACTTGTATTTCTACCTCAAAGTCTTCTAGAGTATATCTAGCCTATTATCCGGATATTGTGTGGGCAATAATCTACCGGACTACTTGGACAGCAACAGGGATCGGCCGAAATATTCTTCCAAAATTCCTTTCGATTTTCTCTCTATTTTTCTTGAATATTTGTGGTATTTTAGAAAAATATTGTGTTAACTAAATTATGGAATCCAAGACACAAGTCAAGATCCACAATTAAACACATACAAAAAAAATCAAAAAATTTGGCTCAAATTTAGTTAAGAAAATCAGCCACCCCATGCCTCTTATTTATAGGTATTTTGGGCTACTCTAGGGACCTTAAGGAGGATATAGTAAGGACCCTTAATAGATGTCATCTTTCTATATTAGAACTCTTCCTAATATAATGACTCTATTAAATATCAACTTAGTCCACTGAAAGGTTGATATTGCACTTTCTACCAAAATCCCAAATTACGAAATTGAGCTCCTTTTTGAATTAATTATTTCCCATGTTTAAGATATTCCATGTCCATTATTTAAGCTACTGACAGCTTTTAATTAATTAATTTGTTATTCATGAGTATACCACTCGACTTTTACTATTATATCAAGAAATTAATTTCACCTGCAGGGTTTGATATAATAATCCTTCGAGTGCCTTAAGGGACATGATTAACCCGACTGATCGGGACACGATTTCAAGCTATAATATTAATTATCATATTGTAATACCCGAGAATTTTGTTTCGGGTTCGTTGAGTTTTCGGGGCTTTATCGGATTGTTATTGCCCTCATCGTTGGAATTTTGTGCCATATTTTGGTCGTGCCTTTTTGGGGCATGTGTTTGGAAGCGTTTCGTATCACTTTGTGAGTTTTGGGGATTTTGTGGAGTAGCGCACGCTACTTTGTTGTAGTTAGCGCACGCTACCATAAGTGTAGCGCACGCTAAATGGCAGTCCAGAGGCAGTCCAGGAGCTACTGGACTGGGACTGGGGCTTTGTTAGCGCACGCTAAGATCGATAGCTAGCGCACGCTAAGGTCGATGGCTAGCGCGCGCTAACTGTGTTAGGCGGATTCTCTGGAGCATTGACCCCGTTAACGCACGCTAATGCAGGGTGTTTAACGCGCGCTAATAACTGTCCAGTATAAATACTGGACATCAGCATTAAGTCATCATTTCCTCTCTTTTCTTCATCCCTTCCGTCGGGAGTGAGCTCCAGAGGCGATTTGAGCAATCTCCTTCTTCTAGCTTCATTTTGGAACGGATTGGTAGATGTTTAACAACATCTAATCGTCTTCTTGGTCCAAATCAAGGTAATCCCTTCTTAGAACCCTAGTTTCTTGAATTTGGTGTTTTTCCTTGGATTTGTGATTCTTAACCGATCTCATCCGATCGGTTGTGTATTCTTGTTTGTCTTAACCGTAATTTTCAGATTTTGTTAACCGTTCATCGATTTCTATCGCCCGGATCAACGATTCTTGATTTCTTTGAGAACACTTAGATCCTTGTTGTTTTTAGGATCGTTTCGGATTTCGATTAGTGTTATTGATTCGTGGTGATGTTATTTTCGTAGTATTCATGGGATTGCCGAATCCTTGGTAATTTTTGGAAGTTCGAAGGCTACCTGATCGTGCCCATTCGTCGTTTCGTCGCTTGTGATATCGAGGCAAGTATCTTGTCCATACGTTTCATGTTTCGTAGGCGTAATTATTGATAAATGAGTTTATGCGAAACTCAATGTTTAATGAACGTAAAAAGGGATCGGTATGTTCTCGATAAATATTGTCTTTCAACAATAATTCGTGTACTTCGTGAATATATGTGTTCTCGGAATATGGGTGTTGGTTTTGTATGTTGAAAAGATGCTAGGATCACTTTGAGTGAGTTAAATAGACTGTAATCCTTTGCCGGGGATTACGTAATGTTATGTGTACTTGTTCGGTAAGAACGTATTGTGTGTGATATTAGTTGTTACTCCTTTGAAAGGAGGTTGTGATGTTTAAGTATTGCTTGGTTTGATGTTCTGCTCATTGTTATGTGATCGTTGAAAGTGATGTGCCTCCGGGTAGGATTGTTGAATCTCCGGGATCCATACTTGCTAGTATGGGTCGGGCGTGACCGTAGGGTTATCCAATCCGGGTACGTCTTGCGGGGACTCCGAGGTTCGGGGCTTGCTAGCCCGATGCTGGGATAACTTGTGGGGGTTATCATCGGGTATGTCTTGCGGGGACTCCGAGGTTCGTGGCTTGTTAGCGCGATGCTGGGATAACTTATGGTTGTGGTTTGGAATGGTTCTGTGACCGTTGTCACGAGGACATGTGATTTGGTATGGTTTCCTATTGGGTTATTCACTCGGGTATGTTCTACCGGAGCATCTGAGGTTCGTGGCTTGTTAGCACGGGACGCGAATAATCCTTAGGAACATGTGTTATGTGATTCAGGTCGTGGACCCTATGTTCTGTGATTTGGGTCGTGGACCCTGTGGCTTATGATTTGGGTCTGAGACCCCGTGTGTTGTGAATTGAGTTGTGAATCCGCGTTTTATTATTGGAATCATATTTTGGAAAGATGATTTTGGGCCGTGTCCCTAAGTGTTTTCGAAAGACTTGAGAATTCCTTAATTCCAAATGTTTTCAAACTCCCGAGACTGTAAAATATATTGTATGAGATTCATGGTTCTATTCCTACCTTTTATAAATCAAACTGTTTTGATTAAGTGAATTATCTCGGGATATATATTCAAGATTTTTATATTCTTGGAGTATGTTGCGTATGGCTTGTATTTCTGTTTTATACTTGCACTAGCAAAACAGTGGAGTTTTGCAAACCCCCGAGTATTCGGGGGGTGGATGTCTGTATTGCGTCCAGGTACTTACAGGTTGTTGGGGGTGAATCACAGGATCGATACGAAGGATGATGGAAGACGACGATACTAATCACATGAAGACCATTCGTTGAGTATTTTGGTAGAGTCTCAGTATTTGGCTCTCTGTTGTGTAGTTTTCCCGTTTTATGGGTATATTGATGTATTCCAACCCCTGCGTGGGTATGAGTTTTAAGTCGAGTTGTATATGCTTGATGTATGGTATTGTGGTAAAAGACCAAATCGGTCTAATGGTCCTTTACGTAGCCATGTCTGCATGTGAAGTGATGCATTGTTTTATATTTAGACTGTAGATCCTCGCGGATAGGGTCTGCGGCGCTGTAATATTCCCGAGCGATTTGGGGGTGTTACAGAATATGGTATCAGAGCTTATGTTGAGGAAACCTAGGTTGTCGGGTTGAGTTGTTTGTTGTCGGATCTTGTCTTGTCAGATTTGGTCTGACTGGGTGGTGTCGCGACGCGTCGTCTGAGTTGTTGGTCGTGATTAGTATCGAGGCGCAACCATCATCTTCGTGCGATCTGTGGATGTAAGTCTCCCTACTTTGTTGTGTCTCGTGTTATACGAGTTTATGTGATTTTGTGTTATTATGTGGAGTTTAATTGTGCCTCGTGAATACTTACGCCATACTTGTTTGATTCTCGTATTGTGTTGGAATAAAGAGTAGTACCGGTATGTATGTATATATGTATACATCTTTGTGTGAAATCATTTTTACAGGAGTGATGTTTTGGATTGGTTATTCAATAAAAGTTATCAATGTGGTATTTCAATTTCAAATGTTTTGGGTAAGTCACGTAAATTCTATTTAAAAACATCCTTCGAGGAGGAAAAATGATTTGATTTTCGTATGATGACCTCGAGACCGAAGATTTTGAGAATTCAACTACATATATTTTATTTTCATCTTGCATTGAAAATTTTCAAAATTTGATTTTTAAATGCTCAAAAGAGATCTACCAAAAATTTACTTGAGACGTGACTTTCACCTTCAACCTTTCGGTTAAAAGATATGTAGTGAGGATGTAAATTGTTGGCATTTGGATTCGTATGTTGTTGTTTATTTGTAAACTTCGACTTTTGGCATTATTTAGTGTATGCTCATGAATTTGTTGCTGGATTAGAATGGCTAGCGCGTGCTAACGTGGCATGGCTAGCGCACGCTAAGTCTCTGTTAAATCATACACAAATTGGTCTGAGCAGAAGCTCAGAAACTACATTCTGGCCATAAGTCTAACTTTTGCGATTGTTAGGCTGACCGTTTGAGACCGTACTCTATGTGTGCTGTTCATGAATAACAATTGTTGTGTGTGGTTATGTGTAATTTGAACTGTGTTCTTGTCCGTTGCGTGTGTAAAGTTCAAAATGACTTTTGGTGAGTATTTGGAAAGTATTACCGTCATCGATCTTTTTGGCATTTTGAAACGTTTTTTTTTAAAATGGTTTTCAACTTGGTGAGTTCCGGCGCAGAACCCGTACAGAAAATGATTTTGATATAATGAATGACTTAAATTTTATTGCATTTATAATTCACATAACAACGGCATTATAAATGAAGATTGTCGGGATAATAATTTGTATATTGTGCTCTAGCTTGAATTAAATCGTAATATGTATATGATTTAATGGTGTTTGATTAAACACGGAGATGTGAATATCTTGCTATGTGTTATGATCTGTCGTTGCCATAGGTTGTTGTTGGTTAGTATGTCGAGGGGTGGAGGTCGTGGTCGTAACCGTGGTGCTGATGGCCACGGGGATCAGATGCGGAATCGAGAGAATGTCGCTAGGAATGATTTTAGTTTGGGTGTTGCTACTATATTGCAACAAGTAGCGACTCAGATGACTCGGTTGACCCAGGTGGTTCAACGTAGCATTGGCGCGAGTCAGAACGTCGGTGTAAATCAATGGCTTCGCGAGGTAGTTCGTATGAATCCCCCTCGATTCGCAGGTGCTGCGGATGCGTTGGGCTGGGATGGTTGGATTTTCTAGTTGGGAAAGATTTTTGAGGCTGTCGGATGTCCTGAAGAGCGTAAGGTACCTATCGCTCAGTACCTTCTTGAAAAAGATGCCGCTAATGGTGGGAAGCTGTTAAACCTCGTGATCGTGATGTCACGTGGGCGGAGTTCCAGGCATTTATGAAAGCTGAGTTCTGTCTGAAACCGATTAGAGAGCAGAGGATTCGCGAATTCTACTTGGCAGAACCGCAAGATATATCGGTGTCGCAGGCTATCATCGATTATAGCACACAACTCAGTTATGTGCGAGATCGGGTGAGAACCGAGGAAGAGAGGATCCTTCACTTTGACACACGGATGAAGCTGGATATTCGTGTGTATATGTCGGGATTCAATTGCACTTCATTGAGGGACTATCAAGATCGAGCATTAGCCCATGAACTAGCTTCGTTATCTTGGGAGAGTGTACACGAGTCGAAGAAGCAGAGGAAGTCTGATGACCGTGTGGACAGTGCAGGAGTTGGTGTTTCTAGTTTTCAATGTCGTAGCCTTTCCGCTGTGAAGCTCCATCGCTCGATGCATGGAACTGAGAGTTCCAAGTTGTCTGCTCCGACTCCTGGTAAAGCCAGGAGATGTTTTAACTGTAATGTGGCGGGACATGTTCATGCACATTGTCCTTCTCCGCCAGTAAAGTGTTACAGGTGCAGACTCGAGGGACACCGAGTTCAGTTTTGTGAGATGGTTACCGAGCCTTCCGGGGCACGGACTTGAGCACCGATATATGGATCGACTCCGAGTTGTCCCGGAGGGGCGTGGTCTATCAGTTGTATGTTGAGTTATTTCCCTTGCCTTGTTGTTTCGAAATTCGGAGATTAACGTCTTTTATTTGAAGTGGATCGGATTTTGAACTCTGTACTTTCGACTAGGGTTGCAAACAAATCGAATAATTTTGATTCGATTCGATATTCGTATTCGTATTGTTCGATTCGTATTCGGAAAAATCGAATTCGAATTTGAATAATAATAATTTTTTGTATTCGTAGATTTTTCGAATACAAATACAAATATGCCAATATTCGATTCGATGTATTCGAATATTCGATTCGTTTATTTATGTAATATTTGTAATATATAATATATATTAGTTATATAGTTTTCTAATACATAATATATGCTAGTCAATATAGTTTAATTATATAAAATAAATATATAGAGAATATATATGTTATGTATTTATTAAATATAATTTTATTTTATAATATAGTTTTTATATTTATTTTTAGTTAAATAATTTATTTGGAATATACATATATATAAATAATTTCGAATTTCGAATCGAATCGAATATTCGAATATTCGAATTTTTTTAACGAATCGAATACGAATCGCATTTTGAGTTCGACTAAATATCGAATTCGAATTCGAATATTCGTCAACTTGATCCAATTCGAATAAAATGTCTCAGTATTCGGTTCGATTCGATTCGTTTGCAACCCTACTTTCGACTATGTTGACTACTTTATGTTCGTTGACATTTTCTGAACTTGTCCTGTCTTGTGCTTTTGCTGATCGAATGAGTTGTGGTATTGTTTCAGAATAACTCGTTTGTCGTTGTGACTTTCCAATTGCTATTCCATTTCTTGTGGATCTTATATGAATGCACATCTTATTGTCTTCACCGGATCGTATATGTAATACCCGGATTTTCAGTATAAATTTTTCGCGTTATTTTATCTGAGATATACTGTATAGTTTGGTATCTATACAGTATGGATAAAATAAATTGAGAACCGAGACAGTTATACTGGTGTGATTATCGTTTTTGATTGACAGATATATTCAGGATATGTTGTATCGAGTTGAACCGATTTGGATATCGTATATCGTATGAGAATATTTTGGATTCGGTATGTGTATTCGGATGCCGTATGTTTGTATTTTGTACGTCGAGACGCGTCGGACAGAAACGATTGGATTTTGGCTAAGTATAAAAGCCATTACGTACGTTAAGCCTTGGAGCTTACGTACGTAAAATGTGTTAGCTTACGTACGTTATATAGCGTACATAACATACGTAACAAGAGGAATCGGACAGTGGGGCCCGTGGTCGGCAGCTTTCGGCGCAGATGTTGACAGTGAGTCAATGGATGGAGTTACGTCGTTATACGGGGTGTATTACGTGCGTAATACGAGTATAATCTTGTAGCAAGTCAACGTCGTATTACGTGCGCAACGGATTAAGTGTTACGTGCGTTACGGGGCGGCTGGCCGAGTCGTGGCCGAGATGACTGGATGGCCGAGCATGGCGGTCGTGACTCGTTGGAATGGCCGGGCATGGTCGATAGTGACTCATGGGGGTGGCCGATCACGGTCGGCGGTGACTCGCGAGGATGGCTGGGGATCGGCCGACATGTACGTAAGGCGGTGGCGATTCTGGCCGTAAGGGCCAGTTACGTACGTAAGCCAGCTGCCGGTTACGTACGTAAGGGTTCCGACAGAATTGGGCAGTAGGGTCGGCCGCAGCCGGCTACGTACGTAAGGACCCGCCGGTTACGTACGTAACATGCCGGCAGGTCTCGGCCTATATAAGGCCTGGACCGAGTCACCTACTCATTTTTTCATTTTTCTTCGTTTCTTCGCGATTCCTTCGGCAAGAACTGATGGATTTGAGTATGAGCAACTTATAACTGTAATACCCGGTTGTAATTCAGTAATTATCATTCAGTATGTATCATTCAGTAATTGATACTCAGTAATTTTCACTCATTATTAATCATTTGTCACTCATATTCAGTCATGGTATTCATCATTCAGAGTAATTGTATCGTGTATCAATCGTCATTCATCACTAATCGGATTGGAGTTTCGTGCCGTGTTTATCATCATTGTCATTTTCGTTGCGAGCTGTGCGTGAGGAGTAGCGCACGCTACGTACTCCTTTTAGCGTACGCTAATTGGGTATAGGTAGCGCACGCTACCACTCAGCTTTAGCGCACGCTAAGGTTACCCTGGCTGCAGTCCAGAAGGTACTGGACTGCAGGTGAGTTATAAGTAGCGCACGCTACTAATGGTAAGTAGCGCGCACTAGTGGGTTGTAGCAGCGCACGCTATTATGTGGTGTAGCGCGCGCTAAGGACAGATCAGGTTGAGTCCAGTGGCTACTGGACTGCACTGGATTAATTCATAGCGCACGCTATGTGTTGTTTTAGCGTACGCAATCGATATTATTAGCGCACGCTATCGAGGTCAGATCAGAGGACAGGCAGTTTCTGGATTCCAGTACTGGGCATCAAATTATTCGTTAGCGCATGCTAACTATGAGTATTAACGCACGCTAATGATATGGCCGTAGCGCACGCTACAAAAAGGTACGTAGCGCGCGCTACCGTGTTCGGACAGTGGGTACTGGACTACCCAAATTACCCGTTAGCGCACGCTACGCACAAGGGCTTGCGCACGCTAACCTGGAGCGACTATATAATGGACAGTTGGCCTGAATTTCGTCATTTCTCATTTCCTTTCGTTTTTGGTGCGACTTCGGGCGATTTTGGGCAACTTGGAGTGTTCTCTTCGAGCTTCTATCATCCATCATCATATTCAAGGCTTTGAGTTGGATTATCATCACTTTATCATCTCCTTAACATCAAATCAAAGGTATTAATTTCTTGGATCTAGAATTTCGGATTTTTGGGTTTTCCTTCCGATTTCTTCGTGTAAGCTTGGATTATCATTGGAATATGTTAGATATGGATTATCTACCTTGGATAAATATATTCCTACGGATTTAATGGTTATTTTCGGAATTATTTCAAGAACCCTTGGGGGTTGACTTCGGTTAATTGGGGATTTTCCGATTGATGTTGTTGTAATCATGAATTATGGATTCCTAATGGATTATTGATATCATTGAGGTGTTTTGTTGGTTTGGAATACTCATTTTGGTGTTGGTTTCGATATATTCGGATTGGATATTGTCAAGTCGTGTGGTTGGTTACGTATTCGTTAGAATGCCCTATGAGTTTGATTATCGTTGTTTCGACCTTTGGGTTAGTCGTGTTTTGTTGCTTGATACGTGTATTGAACGATTGTTGGTAATTATTGTTATTCAAGGTTGTTCGAGCGGCCGGTATCTCGATTAGGGCGTTGTTCGTGGAAGGACTTTGTCATCTGTATTGAGTAAGATAAATATTACTAGTTAAAAAGGAAACTCATTCCTTTTGTTGTTGAATTACTCATAATCATAATTCATTCATCATGGTATTGATCATATTGAGACTTGTAATTATCGAATAATCATTTCATTCACGAGGAACGACGGTTCCAAATCATTTCATTGGATTATCAATCACTTCACTATTATTTTCATCTCGGTGAGTCATCTTGACCTTGTTGGATTATTACTATTATTCATTGATATTCATTATGGTCATTCTTGTTCATATGACCTTCTGGGTTCATATTGCGTGGCCGGGTGTGGCTGTGTGGAATTTTTAGTCGGGCACACGATGGTCATGTATTGGGTTCACCGATACATTGGACCGTGCACACGGTAACGCTTACCTCCGTGAGTCTAATTAGGTACAAGGACGGGTGTGTCCGGTCATTCGTCTTGTACACTTGCACAGAACATTACGGGCGTACTATGATACTCCTCTTCAGCGTAATTCATAACTAAGGATATTTCATAACTTCAGTTAATTCATGATTGTGTAATTTCAACCCTTGAGGATTGTTGTTACGTATGGCGGCCCGTCAGGGATTTTGTTTTCAGTCACGGCAAGGCAAAGGCACGGGAAGAGCATGTTGGCGGCGAGTCCGATGATACTAGTAGGGGGCCCCGGTCATTCCGTTTGTTCGGTCATTTGATTATTACATCATTTGTATTTTCATTGCAAATTCCGTTTGAGATGTTTATTTATTCGGGGTGGTGTATTTTATCTTCATATAAAATATACTAGTATTGATTTAGTCTGGTGTGTTGTACTTAAACTCCTCATCGGAGTAATTGGTAATATAATGTGGTTCGGTACTACAATTATATTATTTAATTCATCATTTTCATTGCACAGTGGGTCCCGGGGGATTCACGGCCGTAATATCCGCCTAGTTTGGGGTGTTACGAGTTGGTATCGAGAGTGGTTTTGAATACTACCCTCCAAGTCATGTCTCGTTTGAAATCATCGTCATCGGACTAGTATCATTGGACTTTCGCGTCACGTGTGACCTGTGCAAATGCCGAGCCAATCAGACCAAGAACTGTAAGATTTCTAATGCCATGGTATAATTTCTGGCATTAATCATTCATTCATAATTCATCAGTTAACAATCCTCAATCATCATTGTCACTTTGACCAGGACGGTCAGGTTAACTCATTAATAACTCGATTCATTTCATTATTCAGTTGTTGATCAGGAAGATCAAATCATTAATCATGTTCAAGATAATCATGTCACCTCAGTTAATCATTCATGTAATCACTGTGTTAGAGCGCGTATGCTCATTTTCATCATCCCATGTCATAATCATAATGTATTATTCATGCGGGCAATATAATCATCATGTGACTTTCCTACTTCAGTATGGAGAGGGCAAGAAGAGGACGTGGAGGACGAGGCCGTGGAGCGGGCCGAATCCCGAGAGCTCGTGTGAATACACGTGCAAACGCGAGGAATAATGCTAATTCATCGAAAGCCGACGCCGCCACTCATTCACCCGACGCGATCATTCACTATCGGGAGTCGCCCGGACACGTCTCGGTCGAGGGTGTCCGGGTTGACCCACTCGCTTTATGCGGTGGCATGATGGCCCAAATGACCCAGATGGCTCGATTGATGGAGACGATGCATAACTCCGTCAATCAAAATCAGCAGGCTCCCCGCCGCCACCTCGAGGCAAGAGAGGAATGTGAGTAATATCATCGGCGATATCTCTCGCGAGGCCACCTACTTTTGAGGGCTCCCGAGCCGGCAGATATCATTCATTGGCTCGAGCATTTCGAGAAGTTGTTTGCTATGGTAGAGTGTCCCGAAGGACACAAAGTTTCTTGCGGCTTACTACCCAGGTAAGAGCGCACATTCTTGGTGGTTATCGTTGAAGCCCACCGAAGGATCTTGTACTTGGGATCGTTCAAGACTCTCATGATGGAGAGGTATTATCCGGCCCCACTCGGAGAGGCCAAGCCGTCGAATTACTCACCCCGACCCTCGGCGGATGAGGATGTTCTCGCCATTGCCGAGAAATTTCAGAACTTCTTCCTTTCGCCTCATCCATCATTCATTCAGAGGCGGATAAGATCAAATATTTCAAGCAAGAGGCCGACACCGTATGAGACTTGATTACTTAATCATAATTGCACCACGTTGGCGAATTCATTGAGAAAGCTCTCACCTACGAGCTTCGCTAAGGAAATTGCCAAGCGGCAACCTTCGTCTGCTAGCAAGAAATCGAAGAATCGTAATCACCAAGGCGGTCGACAACCTTCAAGAAACCCCGTGCGGGCTCTGCTTTTACGAGCGACCTCGTGTCGTCTAAACCCGCGGAATCTCGGTCTCGAGCGGCGCCTTCGGCCATCACTGCTTTAAGCTGGGGATCTTGGTCATCTCGGTACCAAGTGTCCGAGACAGACTATCACATGTCATAATTGTGGAATTGCCGGGCATAAGGCCCGTTTTGCCGTAGGGACTCCAAACCTACTCGGGCGTCATCTCGGGCACCTAAGCAACACTGCTCGTAATCAAAGCCACTCAATCGGCGTCGTTTAAAACGGCAGGAGCGACTAAAGGTGGAGCTTTTAGCCATCGACGGAGCGTCAGTGCCGGGACTAGCAAGCCCGGATTTATGAGATGAAGAAGACCGATGATCCAGAGGCCCGAATGATCTCGTGTACACTCGATATTCTATCTCAACCCGTGTGTACCCTTTTTGATACCGTGCATCGCATTCATTCATTTCCGAGTCATGTTTGAGTAGACTACGTGCAGGTAGTGCTACTAGTTGTGAGCCTTATGTCATTGCCTACCCGATGGTAGACGAATTATCGTAATCGTGAGATTCGTAATTGTCCGATTCGGGCCATGGTCGTGTATGGCCGGACCTAATCGTGGTAGATTTGCCGAGGGACGACGCGTCATCTTAGGTATTGATTGGATGGATCGTCATGATGCCATCATTAGTGTCCGTAGCGTATGGTCACTATCATTTTGAACGATGGGGTTGAATGTGTGTTTCAGGAGGTAATCCTACTGCTCGTAAGGTCATTAATTTGATGAAAGCGTAAGGTTACTCAATCAGGATGTGTCGGTTATTGGTGCTATATGGCCAAAACCGAGAAGTCATCGATAATGTTAACGGATATTCCGGTGGTGAGGGAATATGCCGATGTTTTTCCGCACGAGTTACTGGTTTGCCTCCACAGAGGGATGTGGAATTCACGATTGAGTTGGAGCCTGGTACGTCCCCGATATCGAAGGCACCGTACCGGATGGCCCCGACCGAAATGCAGGAATTAAAGAACCAACTTGAGGAGTTGTTCGAGAAAGGTTATATCCGACCGAGTGCGTCCCCGTGGGGAGCACCAGTGTTGTTTGTCAAGAAGAAGGATGGTTCATTCTGCTTATGTATTGATTATCGGGAGTTGAACAGGGTGACGATCAAGAATAAGTATCCCCTACCCCGTATTGATGATCTCTTAGATCAACTTCAAGGAGCTTCAGTATTTTCCAAGATCGACTTAAGGTCTGGATATCATCAGTTGCGGATCCGAGAGTCGGACATCGCGAGGACGGCGTTTCGAACACGCTATGGTCATTATGAGTTTGTGGTTATGCCGTTCGGATTGACTAATGCACCTGCGGTATTCATGGAATTAATGAATCGGGTTTTCATCGACTTTTTGGATCAGTTTGTTGTTGTCTTCATCGATGACATTTTGATTTATTCTCGTGACCGGGAGGAACACGAGTTTCACCTTCATCAAGTGCTCGACGTGTTGAGACGAGAACAACTTTATGGGAAGTTTTCCAAATGTGAGTTCTGGATGTCCGAAGTGACTTTTCTCGGACATGTAATTTCAGCAGACGGAGTTCGTGTCGACCCTCAGAAGACGGAGGCTATTCGAGATTGGCTACCTCCGAAGAACGTTAAGGAAATCCGAAGTTTCCTCGGATTAGCGGGTTATTATCGGCGATTTGTAGAGGGATTTTCTAGAATCGCTCAACCCTTAACGAACCTTTTGCGGAAGGATAAGAAATACACGTGGTCCGACGCGTGTCAACGGAGTTTTGAGGAACTCAAGAGCCGGTTAATGTCAGCACCTGTACTTTCCTTGCCGCAGGGGACGGAAGGATTTGTGGTTTATAGTGATGCGTCGGACAGGTCTCGGATGTGTACTCATGCAGAACGGGAAAGTTATTGCCTATGCTTCACGGCAATTGAGACCTTACGAGGTTAATTATCCGACCCACGACCTGGAGCTAGCAGCCGTGGTGTTCGCTTTGAAGATTTGGCGTCATTACCTTTATGGCGTCACCTGTCAGATATTCACCGATCATAAGAGTTTAAAGTATATATTTACTCAGTAGGAGTTAAATTTGCGTCAGAGACGGTGGTTGGAATTATTCAAAGATTATGATATTGAGATCCTCTACCACCCGGGCAAGGCGAACGTTGTCGCCGACGCCTTGAGTCGTAAGTCCGTTCAGAGCAGATGCTTGCCGTTTATGATTCGAAGGAGCTTGGCAGGAATTTCTTAGACCCAAGATCGAGGTCCGGCTTGGCGAGTTCGGGCGGCTTTGTATGTTAGAGATTTCATCGTCACTCGAGGAGGCAATCCGAGAGAATCGTGGTTCGGACCCATCATTGTTGCGCATCCGAGAGGATGTGGCTCGAGGAAAGCCCTGGATTTGTGGTCCACGAGGATGGACTTTTGAGGTTTAAGAATCGGTTGTGCGTACCGGCGAATGTCGAGTTGAAAAACTCGATTTTGAAAGAAGCTCATGCTACCCCTTATTCTGTTCATCCGGGGTCTAGCAAGATGTACAAGGACTTGAAACAAAATTACTGGTGGAGTAATATGAAACGAGAAGTCGCATAATTTGTTTCGAGATGCTTAACCTGTCAACAAGTTAAGATTGAACATCGGCGGCAAGTGGTATCTTTGAAACCTCTTCCTATTCCCGAATGGAAGTGGGAAGACATTTCTATGGATTTCATCACGAGTTTGCCGACGAGTCGTCATGGCATGAATACGATCTGGGTGATCGTGGACCGCTTAACAAAATCAGCTCATTTCCTTGAGATCAAGGAGACGTGGGGTCCCGAGAGACTTGCTCAACTGTTCATCAAAGAGATAGTGAGACTTCACGGTACTCCTAAAAGTATCGTTTCCGATCGTGACGAACGGTTTGTGTCTCATTTTTGGAAATCAGTTCATCGTGCTATGGGAACCCAGCTTAATCTCAGTACCGCTTTTCATCCTCAGTCCGACGGACAATCAGAGAGGACCATTCAGACATTAGAGGACATGTTGAGGGCATGCGCCCTCGATTGGAAAGACGATTGGGAAGCCCAACTACCATTGATCGAGTTCACGTATAATAATAGTTGGCATGCTTCGATCAAGATGGCACCTTACGAGGCCTTGTATGGTCGTCGTTGTCGATCTCCGTTGTGTTGGGACGACTTATCGTAATCAATCGGCACCGAGCCCGATATGCTTATAGCCGCCCGTGAGAAGGTAACTTTGATCAGAGTCGTTTGTTGACACTCAGTCGGCGAAATCATACGCAGATAACCGTCGTCGACCATTAGAGTTCGAGGCTGGTGACCATGTGTTGGTCAAAGTATCCCCGAGTCGTGGTATCTTCCGTTTTGGGAAGAGGGGAAAGTTGAGTCCGAGATTCATTGGACCGTTTGAGATTTTGGATCGAGTAGGCGAGTTAGCTTATCGATTGGCTTTACCTCCGGCGTTGAGCCGAATTCATAATGTGTTTCATGTCTCTCAGCTGCGGAAGTATGTTGCCGACCCGAGTCACATACTTCAGTTCGACGAAATCGAGATTGCCGACGATCATTCATATGAGGAGCGTCCTATACGAGTTTTAGAACGACGAATCAAACAGTTGAGGAATAAGACGATTCCTTTGGTTAAAATTCAGTGGTCTAGACACGGAGTCGAAGAGGCTACTTGGGAAACCGAGGATAGTATGCGGGAGAGTTATCCAGAGTTGTTTGACCCTTAGTTTCGGGGACGAAACTCTTTTAAGGGGGGGTGTATGTAATACCCGGTTGTAATTCAGTAATTATCATTCAGTATGTATCATTCAGTAATTGATACTCAGTAATTTTCACTCATTATTAATCATTTGTCACTCATATTCAGTCATGGTATTCATCATTCAGAGTAATTGTATCGTGTATCAATCGTCATTCATCACTAATCGGATTGGAGTTTCGTGCCGTGTTTATCATCATTGTCATTTTCGTTGCGAGCTGTGCGTGAGGAGTAGCGCACGCTACGTACTCCTTTTAGCGTACGCTAATTGGGTATAGGTAGCGCACGCTACCACTCAGCTTTAGCGCACGCTAAGGTTACCCTGGCTGCAGTCCAGAAGGTACTGGACTGCAGGTGAGTTATAAGTAGCGCACGCTACTAATGGTAAGTAGCGCGCGCTAGTGTGTTGTAGCAGCGCACGCTATTATGTGGTGTAGCGCGCGCTAAGGACAGATCAGGTTGAGTCCAGTGGCTACTGGATTGCACTGGATTAATTCATAGCGCACGCTATGTGTTGTTTTAGCGTACGCAATCGATATTATTAGCGCACGCTAAATAATGGTTGTAGCGCACGCTATCGAGGTCAGATCAGAGGACAGGCAGTTTCTGGATTCCAGTACTGGGCATCAAATTATTCGTTAGCGCACGCTAACTATGAGTATTAACGCACGCTAATGATATGGCCGTAGCGCACGCTACAAAAAGGTACGTAGCGCGCGCTACCGTGTTCGGACAGTGGGTACTGGACTACCCAAATTACCCGTTAGCGCACGCTACGCACAAGGGCTAGCGCACGGTAACCTGGAGCGACTATATAATGGACAGTTGGCCTGAATTTCGTCATTTCTCATTTCCTTTCGTTTTTGGTGCGACTTCGGGCGATTTTGGGCAACTTGGAGTGTTCTCTTCGAGCTTCTATCATCCATTATCATATTCAAGGCTTTGAGTTGGATTATCATCACTTTATCATCTCCTTAACATCAAATCAAAGGTATTAATTTCTTGGATCTAGAATTTCGGATTTTTGGGTTTTCCTTCCGATTTCTTCGTGTAAGCTTGGATTATCATTGGAATATGTTAGATATGGATTATCTACCTTGGATAAATATATTCCTACGGATTTAATGGTTATTTTCGGAATTATTTCAAGAACCCTTGGGGGTTGACTTCGGTTAATTGGGGATTTTCCGATTGATGTTGTTGTAATCATGAATTATGGATTCCTAATGGATTATTGATATCATTGAGGTGTTTTGTTGGTTTGGAATACTCATTTTGGTGTTGGTTTCGATATATTCGGGATTGGATATTGTCGAAGTCGTGTGGTTGGTTACGTATTCGTTAGAATGCCCCTATGAGTTTGATTATCGTTGTTTCGACCTTTGGGTTAGTCGTGTTTTGTTGCTTGATACGTGTATTGAACGATTGTTGGTAATTATTGTTATTCAAGGTTGTTCGAGCGACCGGTATCTCGATTAGGACGTTGTTCGTGGAAGGACTTTGTCATCGGTATTGAGTAAGTTAATTCTTACTCGGTTAAAAGGATACTCATTCCTTTTTGTTGTTGAATTACTCATAATCATAATTCATTCATCATGGTATTGATCATATTGAGACTTGTAATTATCGAATAATCATTTCATTCACGAGGAACGACGGTTCCAAATCATTTCATTGGATTATCAATCACTTCACTATTATTTTCATCTCGGTGAGTCATCTTGACCTTGTTGGATTATTACTATTATTCATTGATATTCATTATGGTCATTCTTGTTCATATGACCTTCTGGGTTCATATTGCGTGGCCGGGTGTGGCTGTGTGGAATTTTTAGTCGGGCACACGATGGTCATGTATTGGGTTCACCGATACATTGGACCGTGCACACGGTAACGCTTACCTCCGTGAGTCTAATTAGGTACAAGGACGGGTGTGTCCGGTCATTCGTCTTGTACACTTGCACAGAACATTACGGGCGTACTATGATACTCCTCTTCAGCGTAATTCATAACTAAGGATATTTCATAACTTCAGTTAATTCATGATTGTGTAATTTCAACCCTTGAGGATTGTTGTTACGTAATCGACCCGTCGGGGGATTTTGTTTTCAGGTCACGGCAAGGCAAAGGCACGGGAAGAGCATGTTGACGGCGACGAGTCCCAGTGATACTAGTAGGGGGCCCCAGTCATTCCGTTTGTTCAGTCATTTCAGTTATTCTGTCATTTGTATTTTCCGCTGCAAATTCCGTTTGAGATGTTTATTTATTCAGGGTGGTGTATTTTATCTTCATATAAAATATACTAGTATTCGGTTTAGTCCTGGTGTGTTGTACTTAAACTCCTCATCGGAGTAATTGGTAATATAATGTGGTTCGGTACTACAATTATATTATTTAATTCATCATTTTCATTGCCTGGTGGGTCCCAGTTGGGGATTCACCGCACTGTAATATCCGCCTAGTTTGGGGTGTTACAGAGTTGGTATCAGAGAGTGGTTTTGAATACTACCCTCCAAGTCATGTCTCGTTTGAAATCATCGTCATCGGACTAGTATCATTGGACTTTCGCGTCACGTGTGACCTGTGCAAATGCCGAGCCAATCAGACCAAGAATTGTAAGATTTCTAATGCCATGGTATAATTTCTGGCATTAATCATTCATTCATAATTCATCAGTTAACAATCCTCAATCATCATTGTCATTTTGACCAGGATGGTCAGGTTAACTCATTAATAACTCGATTCATTTCATTATTCAGTTGTTGATCAGGAAGATCAAATCATTAATCATGTTCAAGATAATCATGTCACCTCAGTTAATCATTCATGTAATCACTGTGTTAGAGCGCGTATGCTCATTTTCATCATCCCATGTCATCATCATAATGTATTATTCATGCGGACAATATAATCATCATGTGACTTTCCTACTTCAGTATGGAGAGGGCAAGAAGAGGACGTGGAGGACGAGGCCGTGGAGCGGGCCGAATCCCGAGAGCTCGTGTGAATACACGTGCAAACGCGAGGAATAATGCTAATTCATCGAGCAGCGACGCTGCCACTCATTCACCCGGACGCGATCATTCACTATCGGGGAGTCGTACCCGGGACACGGCTCAGTCAGAGGGTGTCCGGGTTGACCCACTCGCTTTTATGCAGGGCATGATGGCCCAAATGACCCAGATGGCTCAGTTGATGGAGACGATGCATAACTCCGTCAATCAAAATCAGCAGGCTCCCCCGCCGCCACCTCAGAGGCAAGAGAGGAATGTGAGTAATATCATCGGCGATATCTCTCGCGCAGGCCACCTACTTTTGAGGGCCTGCCTCGAGCCGGCAGATATCATTCATTGGCTCGAGCATTTCGAGAAGTTGTTTGCTATGGTAGAGTGTCCCAAGGACACAAAGTTTCGTTGCGGCTTACTACCCGGGTAAGAGCGCACATTCTTGGTGGTTATCGTTGAAGCCCACCGAAGGATCTTGTACTTGGGATCTCAAGACTCTCATGATGGAGAGGTATTATCCGGCCCCACTCGGAGAGGCCAAGTCGTCGAATTACTCACCCCGACCCCTCAGAGATGAGGATGTTCTCGCCATTGCCGAGAAATTTCAGAACTTCTTCCTTTCGCCTCATCCATCATTCATTCAGAGGCGGATAAGATCAAATATTTCAAAGAAGAGGTGACACCCCGTATGAGACTTGCCATTTAATCATAATTGCACCACGTTGGCCGAATTCATTGAGAAAGCTCTCACCTACGAGCTTCGCTAAGGAAATTGCCAAGCAAAGAACCTTCGTCTGCTAGCAAGAAATCGAAGAATCGTAATCACCAAGGCGGCCGACAACCTTCAAGAAACCCCGTGCGGGCTCTGCTTTTCCGAGCGACCTCTGTGTCGTCTAAACCCGGAATCTCGGTCTCGAGCGGCGATTCGGCCATCACTGTTTTAGCGTGGGGATCTTGGTCATCTCGGTACCAAGTGTCGAGACAGGACTATCACATGTCATAATTGTGGAATTGCGGGCATAAGGCCCGTTTTTGCCGTAGGGACTCCAAACCTACTCGGACGTCATCTCGGGCACCTAAGCGATCTGCCGTTAATCAAAGCCACTCAATCGGCGTCGTTTAAAGCAGCAGAGCGACTAAAGGTGGAGCTTTTAGCCATCGACGGAGCGTCAGTGCCGGGACTAGCAAGCCCGGATTTATGAGATGAAGAAGACCGATGATCCGAGGCCCGAATGATCTCGGTACACTCGATATTCTATCTCAACCTGTGTGTACCCTTTTTGATCTTTGGTGCATCGCATTCATTCATTTCCGAGTCATGTTTGAGTAGACTACGTGCAGGTAGTGCTACTAGTTGTGAGCCTTATGTCATTGGCCTACCCGATGGTAGACGAATTATCGTAATCGTGAGATTGAATTGTCGATTGATTTCATGGTCGTGTATGGCGGCGGACCTAATCGTGGTAGATTTGCCGAGGGACGACGTCATCTTGGGTATTGATTGGATGGATCGTCATGATGCCATCATTAGTGTCCGTAAGCGTATGGTCACTATCATTTCGAGCGATGGGGTTGAATGTGTGTTTCAGGAGGTAATCCTACATTGCTCGTAAGGTCATTAATTTGATGAAAGCGGTAAGGTTACTCAATCGGGGATGTGTCGGTTATTGGTGCTATATGGCCAAAACCGAGAAGTCATCGATAATGTTAACGTATATTCCGGTGGTGAGGGAATATGCCGATGTTTTTCCGCGAGTTACGGTTTGCCTCCACAGAGGGATGTGGAATTCACGATTGAGTTGGAGCACAGTACGTCCCGATATCGAAGGCACCGTCTTGGATGGCCCCCGACCGAAATGCAGAATTAAAGAACCAACTTGAGGAGTTGTTCGAAAAGGTTATATCCGAAAAGTGCGTCCCGTGGGAGCACCGGTGTTGTTTGTCAAGAAGAAGGATGGTTCATTCCGCTTATGTATTGATTATCGGGAGTTGAACAGGTGACGATCAAGAATAAGTATCCCCTACCCGTATTGATGATCTCTTAGATCAACTTCAAGGAGCTTGATATTTTCCAAGATCGACTTAAGGTCTGGATATCATCAGTTGCGGATCCGAGAGTCGGACATCGCGAGGACGGCGTTTCGAACACGCTATGGTCATTATGAGTTTGTGGTTATGCCGTTCGGATTGACTAATGCACCTGCGGTATTCATGGAATTAATGAATCGGGTTTTCATCGACTTTTTGGATCAGTTTGTTGTTGTCTTCATCGATGACATTTTGATTTATTCTCGTGACCGGGAGGAACACGAGTTTCACCTTCATCAAGTGCTCGACGTGTTGAGACGAGAACAACTTTATGGGAAGTTTTCCAAATGTGAGTTACGGATGTCCAGTGACTTTTCTCGGACATGTAATTTCATCGACGGAGTTCGTGTCGACCCTCAGAAGACGGAGGCTATTCGAGATTGGCTACCTCCGAAGAACGTTAAGGAAATCCGAAGTTTCCTCGGATTAGCGGGTTATTATCGGCGATTTGTAGAGGGATTTTCTAGAATCGCTCAACCCTTAACGAACCTTTTGCGGAAGGATAAGAAATACACGTGGTCCGACGCGTGTCAACGGAGTTTTGAGGAACTCAAGAGCCGGTTAATGTCAGCACCTGTACTTTCCTTGCCGCAGGGGACGGAAGGATTTGTGGTTTATAGTGATGCATCCGGACAGGGTCTCGGATGTGTACTCATGCAGAACGGGAAAGTTATTGCCTATGCTTCACGGCAATTGAGACCTTACGAGGTTAATTATCCGACCCACGACCTGGAGCTAGCAGCCGTGGTGTTCGCTTTGAAGATTTGGCGTCATTACCTTTATGGCGTCACCTGTCAGATATTCACCGATCATAAGAGTTTAAAGTATATATTTACTCAGAAGGAGTTAAATATGCATCAGAGACGGTGGTTGGAATTAATCAAAGATTATGATATCGAGATCCTCTACCACCCGGGCAAGGCGAACGTTGTCGCCGACGCCTTGAGTCGTAAGTCCGTTCAGGAGCAGATGCTTGCCCGTTTAACAGTTCAGAAGGAGCTTCAGCAGGAATTTCTTAGACCCGAGATCGAGGTCTGGCTTCAGCGAGTTCAGGGGCAGCTTTGTATGTTAGAGATTTCATCGTCACTCGAGGAGGCAATCCGAGAGAATCAGGGTTCGGACCCATCATTGTTGCGTATCCGAGAGGATGTGGCCCAGCTGCCGGTTACGTACGTAAGGGTTCCGACAGAATTGGGCAGTAGGGTCGGCCGCGGCCGGCTACGTACGTAAGGACCCGCCGGTTACGTACGTAACATGCCGGCAGGTCTCGGCCTATATAAGGCCTGGACCGAGTCACCTACTCATTTTTTCATTTTTCTTCGTTTCTTCGCGATTCCTTCGGCAAGAATTGATGGATTTGAGTATGAGCAACTTATAACAACATGTTTTGGAAGTTGGAATCATGGATTAACATCATCTTCCACCCGGATCGAAGGTAAGAACACCTAAACTTTTGGTTTTTGGATGTTCTTGAGATTTCTTGGTGTTTTGGCCGATTTGCTTCGTTTTGATTCAAATTGTTGATTGAACTTGATTGTAAACTCGTAATCATTCATTATTCTTGAAGTTTTGTGGAAAGAATTCGAGTATTTCTTTGAATAATCGATTGAATTGTACTATGCCTTCAAAGTGTTCGATGAAATGTCTCAATGAGTAGAACTTGGAAAATTCTACACGTTTTCGTATGAATGGTGATGTAAATGATATTGTTGTGATGATTATTGGTAATTATGGGAATTTTGTTAAAGGAAGATAATGAATTGGTGATCAAATGATTCGATTATGTTGTTATGATTATGGAATCGTAGTATTCTCGATGTTCTTGGTGGTTTGTTGCGATTCATGATGTTATGAGAAGTATATGTTGAAGGACATGATTATATACACCTTGAATTATGATTAAGGGTTGTTTAGATGTTAGAAAACATCGGGTTATGTTGTTTTATGGATTATGAATGTGAATTTGGATAATTCGTGTTCTTAAAGAACTCTTGAGTTACATGTTATGATTTTGGAAGGATTTCGGATAATTTTGGAATGTGATTATTCACGATAATAATCGGTAAATTGTTTTCTACGAATTTACAAGTATGAACAAGAAGGAGTTTTGTCTTCGTATTTGGAGTTGAAGTTGGAATCGAATATGTTATAAAATCCTTAATGTCGAGATGAATTGATCATTGATTTGATGAATACGTTTTAAAGTGTTGGTGTTTTGGATATGAATATAGAATATTCACATTTAGAACTAAGTTATGTATCTTGGTACAATATTCGTATAGGAATACGAATATGATTTCGAGTTTGATGAGAATTATTATTCATGTTTGAATTTGGAAATTCATGCTTATTGAATAAGTGTTCAATTCGGATAATGGAATTATTTGAAACCTTTGGAATATGGTTATCTATGATGTTGAATTAATTGGATCGTCCGGATTGATGATGATAACCGGTAATTGGTTTATATTATGAATTTACAAGGAGGAAACTTGTAACCGTATTTAAGATTGAATTTGGAATCGGTAATGTTAGACCCTTGTTGGTTTAAATTGATTATTGATATGATCTTCGGATTTTGGAATCGTATTGTGGTTTTGAATTCGTGTTTGATTGGTTCGGGTTGTTTGGATATGTGTTTAATCGGGATATTGTAGAACCGTTGTTGATCGGTTATTGATTATTATTTGTGATCATCGAGTTACGGCTTGTATCGTGGATATGGGTTCGTATTTGTTGAGTTGGATTATTTGGTATTATGTATATGATCGAGGTTTCGTTGAACCGTTGAGTTTGTTGGTTGAGTATGTCGGTTATTGATTTTTATCGAATGTGTGTTAATCGGTTATTGCAATAGGTTGATATGTTTTGATCGTAGATTATGACCGTTGAGTTGCGGTTGAGGCTAAAGAGTTCGTAGATTGCTTTTGGTCGGGGCTAAGGAGCTCGTAGACAAAGGCAATGGATTTTGGTAACGGCTTCGTGGTATCGGTATCGAGGCAAGTTTATACTTGTTCAGTTTATAATATTTGATGAATGGTTTCGCTTTCATTTCATTTATAATTCGTATAGCAATGTTGTTAGAAATGTAAGTTGTCGGGATAATGGTTTGTATATCGTGCTCTGGTTGTATTAAATCATAAGGTATATGATTTAATTGTGTTCAGGGAAGACGTGAGTTATCTTTGGTCAAGGATATAGAATATTGGATATCGAGGATAGTTATCGTGATGACATAAATATCGGGATGAAGGTTTATGGGTATTGAATGGATGGTACCTTATTTGAGATTATTTGTATAACTGTGTATTCGTTCAGGGATGTTGTTCGTGGAAAGGATGTTGTCTTCGGCTTTGAGGTAATTTATGTATTGTTCAGTTATGAGATAATTGTTATGTTGAGTTGTTGTATATGTTGTATGTTGAGGCTTCATATATTGAGATTCGTACTGGTTGTTCGTTGAGGGATGTTGATCCCAGGACTATTGTTGGTATTAATGGTTGTGTTGATCGTCTCATTGGGGGATGTTGATGGATATGGTCCTCGGCTTTGAGGTAATCTAAGTATTTGTTCAGTCATGTGGATAATTAGTATGTTGAGTTGTTGTATATGTTGAGGTTTCGTGTAATGAGTTTCATATCGATTATTCGTTGAGGGATGTTGATCCCAGGACTGTTGTATTGAGATCGTAGACTGTGTTGGTCATTCATTTGGGGATGATGATCCCAAGATTGATGTTTTGGATATTGATTAGTCATGTCAACTTTTCATTGTCGGTCTGTTGTTGTTCACTTCGGTGAGTCTTTTGATCCTTATTGGATATGTGTTTCTTTGAGTTTCGTTGTCATGTTGCATCGTGACATATCTGGAGTCATATCTGCGTGCCGATTGGTTATTGTGTAGGATTTTTAGCCGGGCACATGATGGTTATGTGTTGATATTTCCACATTGAACCGTGCACACGAGACGTAGTTCGTGAGGCTAATTAGGTACAAGACCACATGTGTATGTGATCAATACCCGGGGTGGCTTGTGCACGGACACATTTCCGGATCGGGCGTACTATGACGTCCATCTTTGAGCCATATTGTTTGGTCGTTCATCCTCCATTTATGGTTGGGTATGTTCGACGGTTTGTGATCGGTTGTTCATACGCCAGGGTATGTTCGGCGATCGAGTTATTTCTTTGAGATCCATTATTGTTGATCATTTGGAGTTTACCTTGTTGAGGGTATTCTCAGTTATTGTTGGTCTTTTGTTGATCATTTGGAGTTTACCTTGTTGATGGTATTCTCGATTATTGTTGATCCTTTGTTGATCGTGTCGGAGTTATCATGTTGATGGTATTCTCAGTTATCGTGATCCTTTATTGGTCGTATTGGAGTTATCATGTCGATGATATTCTCAGTTGATTTATCGGTTGATCTGGTTATTGATCGTATAAGCATTCGGACTATACGTCGATGTTCGGGATTTGTTATCATTATCATATGGTAGTTGATCTACAGATATGTTGTGTACTGTTGGTTTATCCAGGTTGAGTTTTGATTGTGTAATCCGATGGACAGGATTTAGCACAGATGAATTATTTCATGATTATGAGTTATGATGATGTTTTGAGGATTGTTGGTATTTTTGAAATTCAATACAGATAATTGTTGTTAAGTTCATTTCGTCATTCGAGGATGCGAAATGTGGATTATGGTAAGGATTGGATTATTATGGATTGGTAAGGTTATAACGGTAAGATTACGTTGGTAGTATTCTTACAGTATTATTACATTGGTATGTAATTATTTATGTTGATGTGATCGATATCATTGTTGAGTATTGTGGCTGACCCCGTCGTGGGCTTTATTTTTAGGTACTCGGAGATCGAGCTAGTAGCGGTCGTGAAGGGATGAGCTTCCCGATGTGATACTGGCTGTGGCTTGTTTTCGGAGAATTGAGTATTCTTTTCCGGTTATTTATTTCCATTTGCAAATGTGTATTTTGAACTGTATTTATCCGCTGCGTGTGTATATCTCAAAATGGCTTTTCGGTATCTTTATCCGCTGCGTGTGTGTATTTTAAAAGGGCCTTTTTGGCATTTTGTGAACTTGAGTTATTTCGTTAAACCTTTTCCTAAACTATTTTATCGGTACGTTTAAGTGGTAGCTTAACGTACATTTTGAACTATCGAGATTTGGCACTTCACCTTGTATTTTCAAATGGTATTTTATGACGGTATTTGAGAACTTTGCTTTTGAAAATATTTGAGTATTTAAAATATTACCGTCATCGGCCTTTTGGCGCTTTTGAATTGGTTTTGTAAACGGTTTTTAGCCTGGTGGGTTCCGGTGTGGGACCCACGGCGCTGTAATATCCCGGATGGTTTTGGGGGTGTTACAGTATATTGTCTCGAGTCGAGATGTGAACTTTTGGGGTTGTTGTTTGAGTATTATTATTCGTCATGATTCGAACATGATGGATCGACTATTGTTGTCTCGATCGTGGAAATTCAATCGTTTGATTGATCGGTTTTGTTGATCTCATTTCGTGATTGTTGAACGTTCGGAGTCCTTCGTAATTTCCTTGAGTTCGGGAAATTAGTTTTTTTATGTTCGATCTTTCAACCCTTGGGCTGTGGAATTTCGTATTTGTTCAGCGAATAGCTCGTGTTTTGATTGATGTACTATTGAGTTGTTCAACCGTATTGATTTTCGGTCGTTGTGTTTTGTTATTGTCGGCAACGGATGTCGCGTGTTATCTGAGTTTGTTTTGCGTTGTTCGTTCTATGTTTCAAGTTTCGAGGACGAAACTTCTTTTAAGAGGGATACAATGTAATACCCGAGAATTTTGTTCCGGGTTCGTTGAGTTTTCGGGGCTTTATCGGATTGTTATTGCCCTCATCGTTGGAATTTTGTGCCATATTTTGGTCCTACCTTTTTGGGGCATGTGTTTGGAAGCGTTTCGTATCACTTTGTGAGTTTTGGGGAGTTGTGGAGTAGCGTACACTAATGCCTGTGGAATAGCGCACGCTACTTTGTTGTACTTAGCGCACGCTACCGTAAGTGTAGCGCACGCTAACTGGCAGTCCAGGGGCAGTCGAGGAGCTACTGGACTGGGACTGGGGCTTTGTTAGCGCATGCTAAGGTCGATAGCTAGCGCACGCTAATCGTTATTCCTAGCGCACGCTACTTGGTAGGTGCAGATCTGTCCATGTGCTACTGGACTGGTTTTGTGACCCGTTAGCGTACGCTACGACTTTTGGCTAGAGCGCGCTAACTATGTTAGGCGGATTCTCTGGAGCGTTGACCCCGTTAGCGCACGCTAATGCAAGGTGTTTAGCGCGCGCTAATAACTGTCCAGTATAAATACTGGACAACAGCATTAAGTCGTCATTTCCTCTCTTTTCTTCATCCCTTCCGTCGGGAGTGAGCTCCAGAGGCGATATGAGCGATCTCCTTCTTCTAGCTTCATTTTGGAACGGATTGGTAGATGTTTAACAACATCTAATCGTCTTCTTGGTCCAAATCAAGGTAATCTCTTCTTAGAACCCTAGTTTCTTAAATTTGGGGTTTTTCCTTGGATTTGTGATTCTTAACCGATCTCATCCGATCGGTTGTGTATTCTTGTTTGTCTTAACCATAATCTTCAGATTTTGTTAACCGTTCATCGATTTCTATCGCCCGGATCAATGATTCTTGATTTCTTCGAGAACACTTAGATCCTTGTTGTTTCTAGGATCGTTTCGGATTTCGATTAGTGTTATTAATTCGTGGTGATGTTATTTTCATAGTATTCGTGGGATTGCCGAATCCTTGGTCGTTTTTGGAAGTTCGAAGGCTACCCGATCGTGCCCATTTGTCGTTTCGTCGCTTGTGATATCGAGGCAAGTATCTTGTCCATACGTTTCATGTTTCTTAGGCATAATTATTGATAAATGATTTTATGCGAAACTCAATGTTTAATGAACGTAAAAGGGATCGGTATGTTCTCGATAAATGTCGTCTTTCAACAATAATTCGTGTACTTCATGAATATATGTGTTCTCGGAATATGGGTGTTGGTTTTGTATGTTGAAAAGATGCTAGGATCACTTTGAGTGAGTTAAATAGACCGTAATCCTTTGCCGGGGATTACGTAATGTTATGTGTACTTGTTGAGTAAGAACGTATTGTGTGTGTTATTAGTTGTTACTCCTTTGAAAGGAGGTTGTGATGTTTAAGTATTGCTTGGTTTGATGTTCTGCTCATTGTTATGTGATCGTTGAAAGTGATGTGCCTCCGGGTAGGATTTTTGAATCTCCGGGATCCATACTTGCTAGTATGGGTCGGGCGTGACCGTAGGGTTATCCAATCCGGGTACGTCTTGCGGGGACTCCGAGGTTTGGGGCTTGCTAGCCTGATGCCGGGATAACTTGTGGGGGTTATCATCGGGTATGTCTTGCGGGGACTCCGTGGTTCGTGGCTTGTTAGCGCGATGCCGGGATAACTTATGGTTGTGGTTTGGAATGGTTCCGTGACCGTTGTCACGAGGACATGTGATTTGGTATGGTTTCCTATTGGGTTATTCACTCGGGTATGTTCTACGGGAGCATCTGAGGTTCGTGGCTTGTTAGCACGGGACGCGAATAATCCTTAGGAACATGTGTTATGTGATTCGGTTCGTGGACCCTGTGTTCTGTGATTTGGGTCGTGGACCCTGTGGCTTATGATTTGGGTCTTAGACCCCGTGTGTTGTGAATTGAGTTGTGAATCCGTGTTTTATTATTGGAATCGTATTTTGGAAAGATGATTTTAGGCCGTGTCCCTAAGTGTTTTCGAAAGACTTGACATTCCTTAATTCCAAATGTTTTCAAACTCCCGAGACCGTAAAATATTTTGTATGAGATTCATGGTTCTATTCCTACCTTTTATAAATCAAACTGTTTTGATTAAGTGAATTATCTCGGGATATATATTCAAGATTTTTATATTCTTGGAGTATGTTGCGTATGGCTTGTATTTCTGTTTTATACTTGCACTAGCAAAACAGTGGAGTTTTGCTAACCCCCGAGTATTCGGGGGGTGGATGCCTGTATTGCGTCCAGGTACTTGAAGGTTGTTGGGGAGCGAATCACAGGATCGATACGAAGGATGATGGAAGACGACGATACTAATCACATGAAGACCATTCGAAGAGTATTTTGGTAGAGTCTCAGTATTTGGCTCTCCGTTGTGTAGTTTTCCCGCTTTATGGGTATATTGATGTATTCCAACCCCTGCGTGTGTATGAGTTTTAATTCGAGTTGTATATGTTTGATGTATGGTATTGTGGTAAAAGACCAAATCGGTCTAATGGTCCTTTACGTAGCCATGTCGGCATGTGAAGTGATGCATTGTTTTGTATTTAGCCTGGTAGATCCTCGCGGTGAGGGTCTGCGGCGTTGTCATATTCCCGAGCGGTTTGGGGGTGTTATACATATAAATAATAATATTGCCCAAAATATCGAGCATATTGAGGCAATCATTGTGGCTCTCACCCATGATAAATCAAAGCAATAAATATTAAATATATATAATTAAATATTAATCACTAGAATTAAGAAATAATAATTGTCCAAAATGTACGTTCTTCTTATAGTCAGTACAGAAGAATCTATCTCACCTCGATCCTGTTCAACGTACAACGAATTGGCTAATATATGTTAATGGTCAAGACCAACCAATCTCAAACATATACTACAACCTCTCACACAACGGTCTAATATTTTATAGGTTGTGAACTAAATATTACTATATAAGGAACCGATAATGTGATCTTCTGTGTGACACGACACACCACATTATGTACAATATAAAGTAATTTAGACTACATTTGCATAATCATAGCGTGAATAAATATACAAAACATGTGATAAATGAATTAAATATTCTCATAGATAAAGACCGGGAAATTAGGTAATACAAGCATAAAGTATGCTTTGATGTATACAACCCTAACAAATCCAATGGGCCATTGCTTACCAATCTTTGAATCCTTCTAAGGTTAATATGACCCAATCGTAAATGCCACAAATATGTTTGATTTATGCTCGAAGGTTCTTTTCTTTTATTAGGATTAGTCAAAGAATTTAAGCGATTTATAATTATGCAAGGGAGCAGGTGCAACACTAATGATATAAAGTTCTTTATTATAAGTACTCCCGCAAACATATTCACCATTTCTTTTAATGATTGCATTATCTTCAAAAGAAACTGAATATCCTTCGCAACGCAATTTAGAAACTGAAATTAAATTCAGTCTAAAATTGGGTATCAATAATACATTATTTAGAACTAAAATCCAATCATCAACTTTTAACTGCACGACTCCCACTGCAACAGCCTTCAGCCTGGACTAGTCGCCCCAGCTAATAGTAATCTCATCCGCACTAAGTACCTTGGTTAGTTGGAAACTCTGCGAGTGATAACAAACATGATCAGTGGAGCCCGAATCCACTATACACAAAGTGATAGAATAGGCAGCCAAATATGTTTTGACTAATAGTGCATGAGACGTACCTTTCTTAGGGCAGTCACTCTTGAAATGCCCTTTCAGACCACAATTGAAGCACTTACCCTTCGGCTTTTTGTTCACTTCGGACTGAAGAGCCTTTGTCTGAGGAGCCTTGCCCTTAGCTTTGAAGGTTGCCACTTGCTTCTGGCCAACCTGCTTTTTCTTCTTTCCCCATTTGGGTTTTGAAGAAGCAGCACCGGTTGCCGCAAGAATTTGATGATAACCTTGTTTGAAGAGACCTTCGGCAGACTGAAGCTTTGTCAGAAGTTCCGCCAATGTGTAAGTCCTACGATTCATATTGTAGTTGAGGCGGAACTGCTCAAAGCTTCTTGGTAAGAACATGATCCCTTACTGAGGTCCCTTCAGACATTTGGGTTGTCATCAAAACCATCATTGCATTTTGCCTAGCCGTCCGGTTCCGATGACCAAATATCTCAATGAGATTTTTCATCATTTCCGCGTCCGAGCCCATTGTCTGATGCTAATGTTGCAATACATTTGTTAGTGAAGCCAAAATGTAACAGCGAGCCATCTCATCAGACTTTTTCCATTTCCGGAATTCAGCCAACTCTTTAGGAGTGGCATCCGTTTCTAGTTCCAAAGGGCTCTCCTCAGTTAAAACAAATTTATGCCCATCGGCAGTCAAGACGATATCAAGATTTCTTTTCCAGTCGGCAAAGTTAGTGCCATCAAGTTTGTTTTCTTTGAGAATAACAACTAGTGGATTGAAAGACATCTGAGAATAAAATTAAAAACACCATTCATCACATAATTCGACGCATAATATATTGAAAAACCTTAAAACAATATATATGCAATCAACCAACACCGGGAATACCGCACATGCAAGCCACGATAGTGTGGTCATTTACACATACATTTTCAAGTAGATTTTAACATCTTTAATTTTACTATCTAGCCAAGATGCGTTTTGACAAGTAAAATTAATAGTTGGTTCCTCTTGGCCATGTATTTAATTAACATAGACTTTGATGGGGAGCTTATTAATCAATACACCTAAGTGAACACCATAATTTAACAAACCTTAGAATATCATTTAATGATAATAGTCCTACAGATGAGAGGTCCTATCATAAAAAATAATATTCACCTTTTTGTTATCAAATTTGAAGTTTAAAACTAGTGAGCCAATAATTAGGACATCCGATGTGGAGGAAGACACTAATATCAACGCGCATGCTAATTATTTCACAATTTAAACTAATTATGGAGGCCAATTTGATTTTGAAAAATCAATTTAAAATCACTTAGTTATTTTGAAAAAATAAGGTTTTTAATTTTCTCGTCCTAACATGCAGAGAAACATATCACGCATACATCCATACATGCCATACATCAAAACAATAAAAACCAACAAAATAAAAAAATTGGATAATTAAATCCAATTATCATGGCTTTTATTCCTCGTTTTGAATAACGAGAAAATCTTCGGCTCGTTTGCTCCCACTACTTGAAGCATCTCGCGGAAAAACGAATCGAACGACCCGAATCCGAACAACTTGAACTTGCCCATTGCCCGACTCATTGCCATTGCCGATCGCCACTGGCGGCCGAGCGCAATCATCTAGGTCGGTAGAGACTTCTGGCCGAATCCCGATCGGCAGCCTGCTGGTCTCGGTCGGTTCGTCCGATCGGGACTCCTCTTCGCGCTGGACTTCTTTCTCTTTCGTACTTTGTGTGTTCCAATTCGATTACAATTTTATTCGAAATAAAATACATCGAATTTACAACAAATTACAAGAAAAATAAATCGTATTCTACCCATGGATTTTCTCACGAGAAAAACTTATACATGTCTCAAAACCGGGCCAAATTACCAAAAACGCGTAAATAAATAAAAAATATCACATAGCCATGATAATTAGATCATATTCTCATGCAAGACAAATTCTAGCAAAATATTCCAAAAATCATACTATATGAATATTTAATTGCTAGCATATTAATCACCAAATTAATTAAATTGAACAGAACCTAAAAACCTGGTTCTGGCAATTGTTGGAATATACAACGCAGCGGAAGCTAGTTAGTGAAAATATTTTATGAAAGGTTTTATAAACTAACCAACATAAAAACCGGATCTATTTAGGCTTGTCAATTAATTAACTAAACAGATTAATAAACAATCAAATAAATATATTTACGCATGGGAGTTAGTATTTAATACTTTTGACGCGAAGTGGTAGAAAATTCTTTTGGATCGATCGAACACCTCCTTGTATTCTTCCTTGATCTACTTGTATTTCTACCTCAAAGTCTTCTAGAGTATATCCCGCCTATTATCCGGATATCGTGTGGGCAATAATCTACCGGACTACTTAGACAGCAACAGGGATCGACCGAAATATTCTTCCAAAATTCCTTTCGATTTTCTCTCTATTTTTCTTGAATATTTATGGTATTTTAGAAAAATATTGTTTTAACTAAACTATGGAATCCAAGACACAAGTCAAGATCCACAATTAAACACATACAAAAAAAAATCAAAAATTTTGGCTCAAGTTTAGTTAAGAAAATCGGCCACCCCATGCCTCTTATTTATAGGTGTTTTGGGCTACTCTAGGGACCTTAAAGAGGGTATGGTAAGGACTCTTAATAGATGTCATCTTCCTATATTATAACTCTTCCTAATATAATGACTCTATTAAATATCAACTTAGTCCACTAAAAGGTTGATATTGCACTTTCTACCAAAATCCCAAATTACGAAATTGGGCTCTTTTTGAATTAATTATTTCCCGTGTTTAAGATATTCCATATCCATTAATTAATTTAAGCTAGTGACAGCTTTTAATTAATTAATGTGTTATACATGAGTATACCACTCGACCTTTATTATTATATCGGAAAATTAATTCCACCTGCAGGGTTTAATATAATAATCCTTTCGAGTGCCTTAAGGGACATGATCAACCCGACTGGCCGGGACACTATTTCTAGCTATAATATTAATTATCATATAAATAATAATGTTGCCCAAAATATCGAGCATATTGAGTAAATCATTGTGGCTGTCACCCATGATAACTCAAAGCAATAAATATTAAATATATATAATTAAATATTAATCACTAGAATTAAGAAATAATAATTGTCCGAGATGTACGTTCTTCTTATAGTCGATGTAAGAATCTATCTCACCTCGATCCTGTTCAACGTATAGCGAATACACTAATATATGCTAATGGTCAAGACCAACCAATCTCAAGTATATACTACAACCTCTCACATAACGGTCTAATGTTATATAGGTTGTGAACTAAATATTACTATATAAGGAACCGATAATGTGATCTTCTCACATGTGACACACCATATTATCTACAATATAAAGTAATTTAGACTAAATTTGCATGTATAGCGTGAAACAAATATGCAAACATGTGATAAATGAATTAAATATTCTAATAGATAAAGACTGTAATAAAATCATAAAGTGTGATTTTATGTATACAACCCTAACATTTCTCTCATCGGAATCTTCTTCATTCCTTCCTTGGTTGCTGCACCTGCTTCTACTCTTGGGCAGTTGGGCTAAGCGAAAGAACAACATCATTCATTTCTTAGTGGATCACTTTTCTTATTTATAGGTGTGTGTGAACTTCCTTCTGCCAAATAACACTCAACTACCAAGCCAATCCCTCCTACTGATGGTTTTGTTTCAAGTTTGGAGGAAGGCCTTGCAGATGCATGTACAGCCAGCTACGAGTACTCAAGCAGCGGTAATGAAAACATAAAGAGTGAGTGCTCTCGTGCAAATTCCGGTGGAGCTTAATTGAAATCCATAAAAAAAAGCTTTCGTTATTTTGGATTCCAGAGTGAGTGACCCCCCATATTTCGTCAATTGTCATAGTTTAGTCCTCCGGAGGAGCTTCTTACCATTTGGAAGCCCCAAAGAAAGGAAAGTGGGAGAGGGTTTCACTATCTACGATAGAGGCAAAATTTCTGATGCGATTGCTTTACTGCTTTCCGGAAAAAGATTGAAGTCAACCGGGCTTTCCAATTAAACCACTCCCGCCCTACACCTAATGTCTTCCTTCCGGGCCTTACTTTTCGATCTTCTAGAGCTCCTCAGAAAGCAGAATGGACAAGGAGCAGAGTTGAGCAACCGAGAAGAGCTACTGAAACGATCTCTTGCCCGATTGAAGGATTTAGCTCAAGATATTGTACTTCAATTGTTATGAAACAGTACATAAATATATGTATTGAGCGGACAACAAACTGTGACAACATATTGTATCGACCTCTCTTGTCGGGTTATTGTTTGAATTTATTCTAATTTAGAAAGAAAATCAATGTCAAAATTGACATTGGTAAAAAAATCACTATACAAAATCACTTACCATATCCCCAAGTAAATCTGCAAAATATGGATATGATACACGGAATCATACTTGTATGTATATTTACTGAAGACGAACTCCTCACAAGTATATAAATCTACTCCAAGTGGCTATCGTAGAGAGCTCCAAGCAATCCAATACTACTCCAATAGTCGGAACAAACTCCTAACCACCAGCAAGAAAAAAATCACCAAAACTATATAAATCTGAAAATGTCTTAGTAAAATAAAAGACGAAACCACGCAAAATGATGCCTCATTCGCATATAGAAACCCACGAAATACGATCCATACCCGAAATTTTTGAAGCTCCGCCACCGTAAGCAAAAGTCAGCAACCTTCTCCTCATTACCGCCTTCAACCAGCAGCAATCGATACCTAACCAGCGCATGAATGAGAGTCACTAAGGCATTACCCAAACATCTTTCACCACGAAACAGTCTATGATTGCGCTCCTGCCAAATATGATAGAAAATATGTTGGGATAAATATTTCACTGTATTTTGTTTTCTCCTATAGTCTTATCATCACAGTTTGTGTATTTGAATTTTTCAAGCATTGTAATCCTTTCTGATTATCAATAAAACTTATCTCCCGAAAGATTACAACTCGTAATCTAAACTTACTGTTTTACTATTTGTTTACGAAGCTTTTGCAATATTTGAACAAGTATAAACTTGTTAAGTCTTAAAGCTGTAAGAACTTGTCTGCGAACATTTCATAGGCTAAGTTGTATTCAACCTAGACCACACTGTAAGATTGTGCCTACGCGCCAATCATAAGTTCAGTTGTAATACACAGCCATGTAGGATTTTTCATTCATTTTAACTTGCCTGCGAGCAGTTCATATTTCTGGACTAAGTATTGATGATCATTCGGACAGAAGACTCGAATACTGCCCTCTGGACCCAGATGAAGTCATCTATAGAAGAGTTTTGGCATTATCAAAAAGGGGGAAATTGTTGGGATAAACATTCCTGTTTTGATAATTGCCAACATACAGCAAATAGTCTCATAGAAGTCAGAAAATTGTCAAGTATGGAAGCTGTTAGAACTCGTCATACAGCACCAACATATAGCAAATAGTTCTTCGATAGTCTATCCTATAGGACCTTCCTCATACAGCAAAGAGACGACATATGTTGGATACAACATACAGGCTGAAGGTGTTTTACTTAAGAAAAGTAAAACACATCCAACAGGACTGAATATAAAAAGTCTTTAACCCGTTGTGAGATAAACATTATTTATTCATAAAGTATTCACGGTTAAAACATCATTTATTGCTGATAGGACAGCATTTAATGCAGCTGGAGAGAGACAAGTCTGAACGCTCTGAAGAGCATTTAATGCAAAGACAGAAAGGATGTCTGAAGTATTAAATGCGATCTACTTTAATTCAAACTTTCAGCAACTGCCAATCAAGTGACAAATATCAACATCTCACCAACCAGCAATGGCTTCATTTATAATGGATACATTTCCACGGTTATAAATACCCCCAAGCCAGAGGACTCATACATCGAAGTTATTCATAATGGCGAAAGCTTTGACAAGATCACTGACATTTTAGCTATTACAAAGAAGTATATTTAGTGAGCATACATCAGTATCCAAGCGAAAAAATATACAAGTCCTCAACGTAAACAGCACAGCATACAACTATTGTTCATTCATGATAAAGCTGTTGTTTGAGAAGTGTTATACCCTATTCGTGGATATTATCATTAGCCCTGTGTGGACTAAGAATCTTTGTGTATTCTGACCTGTGTGGGAAGAATAATATTGAAGACGAAGCTTCAATATGTGTGACAAGAAGCGAGTCGAGAAAGAGCTCAAGCCAATCTGTTTGAACGGTCCAAAGCTACAGTCCATGTATCAATCTGTGTGAACGATACATAGATAGGTTTAGTTAAAGTCACATAGTTGTGTACGTAGTGGTTTTAATAAACTCTTTACTCCTGTGTGGAGGACCAATGGACGTAGAGGGATTTACCTCGAAACAGTTTAATGTGGGTACCCTGTCAGGAGTTGCGGCTTTCGGCTCCGAGAGGGCAGCCGATTCACCAGAACCCTCTAGTTTGGCAAATAGTTGTTCTTCCGCCATAGGCTCGGAATCTGCTGTCTGTACAGCAACTGTTTCTTCCATAGGGGTTGCGCCCTGTGGGATAGGATCAGCGGTAGGAATAGAAGAGGCCTCTACAGTAGCTGCTGCGGGTACTGTAGGCACAGTCTTGGAAGACTTCTTTGCCTTATTTTTCTTTTTCTCGATAGCATGAGTGTTGGGTTTCGGTCCAGCATCCTGCCTGCATGAGCTTAAAAATGCGCGAGGCGCGGCTTGCGATTCGACCTGTGAGATCTGCATTAGAAAGTGGTTAAATGAATTAATTTGGACTACTCATACCAACAAGATGCATCTTCTTTTCTGGTAGCCATCTCATAGAAACTCCAAAGTTAAGCGTGCTTGTCCTGGAGTAGTTATGGGATGGGTGACCCCCTGGGAAGTTTCTCAGGTGCGCGTGAGTGAGGACAAAGTGCACTAGAAAAGACTCGTGTTGGTACAATGAGGATAGTCTTCATCATTCTGGGGACCAACAATTTGGTATCGGAGTAGGTCACATGTATGAATTCCGTCGAAGTATCCTACAGTGGAGGCTACCAGAGTGTTGCAACTAAGAGGCGGGCATGCAGCAAATGTTGCCAGTTGGCCGGAACTAAGATGTTGGCGCAGTGAAGGTTGTCAGGTGCTGGAGGGCTATGTGATCAAATCTAGTATGTTGAAACTGAGATACTGGCGAAGCAGAAGGTAAACGGAGCTGGAACAAATGCGGATGTCAAGTGTTGGAGGACTGTGTGAATGAATCCAGCCGCTAGAGGGCTGTGTGATCAAATCTAGTTCGCGGAGGTTTTCAGACTATGGGGCTGAGATGCTGGCAGGTACTGGGAGGGGGATTGTTGGGCTTCGGTCCAGCATCCTGCCTGCATGAGCTTAAAAATGCGCGAGGCGCGGCTTGTGATTCGACCTGTGAGATCTGCACTAGAAAGTGGTTAAATGAATTTGTTTGGACTACTCATACCAACAAGATGCATCTTCTTTTCTGGTAGCCATCTCATAGAAACTCCAAAGTTAAGCGTGCTTGTCCTGGAGTAGTTATGGGATGGGTGACCTCCTGGGAAGTTTCTCAGGTGCGCGTGAGTGAGGACAAAGCGCGCTAGAAAAGACTCGTGTTGATACAATGAGGATAGTCTTCATCATTCTGGGGACCAACAATGAGGGACACTTCTCTTCTTTGATTTCTCCTGGCTCATGATCCGTTTAGTGACCAATACCGTATGTACTCTTCCTATCCAACTTACAGCCTCCGAGATCTGAGTCGCTGTAGCCAACCAAACCGAATCCTCCTTCCTTAGGATACCACAATCCTACATCAGTTGTTCCTTTCACGTACTCAAGGATTCGTTTGGCTATCATGAAGTGTGACTCCTTAGGTGCTACTTGATACTCAGCACACACTCCTATAGTAAACTGGATATCGGGCCTGCTAGCCATGAGGTAAGGAGTGAGCTAATTAGCTACCTATAGAGTGATTGATCAACCGACTTTCCAGTTTCGTCAGCACTAATTTGCACGGAAGTGCTCATGGGGGTTGACGAGGATTTGGAGTTGTTCACCCCAAATTTGTTGAGTAGCTCCTTGCTGTACTTCTCCTTGTTGATAAAGATTCTTTTAGGCAATTGCTTCATCTGCAATCCTAGGAAAAAACTAAGTTCCCCCATCATACTCATTTAAAATTTACTTTGCATGAGATGAGAGAACCTTTGATTTCTCCTGGCTCTCGATCCGCTCAGTGACCAATACCGCTTGTACTCTTCCTATCCAACTTACAGCCTCTGAGATCCAAGTCATTGTAGCTAATCAAACTGAATCCTCCTTTATTAGGATACCACAATCCTACATCAACTGTTCCTTTCACGTACTTAAGGATTCGTTTGTCTATCATGAAGTGTGACTCCTTAGGTGCTACTTGATACTGAGCACACACTCCTACAGCAAACTGGATATCGGGCCTGCTAGCCATTATGTATAGGAGTGAGCCAATTAGATTCATGTAGAGTGATTGATCAACCGGTTTTCCAGCTTCGTCAGCACTAATTTTCACGGAAGTGCTCATGGGGGTTGACGAGGATTTGGAGTTGTTCATCCCAAATTTGTTGACTAGCACCTTTATCTACTTCTCCTGGTTGATTCACCTGCAATTTCTTCACCTGCAATCCTAGGAAATAACTAAGTTCCCCCATCATACTCATTTCAAATTTACTTTGCATGAGATGAGAGAACCCTTGACATAAAGTAAGGTTAGTAGAACCAAATATAATATCATCGACATATATTTGCACCATTAACAGGTCATCTCCTTCCTGTATCTTAAATAGAGTCTTGTCTACCGCACCTTTCTCAAATCCATTATTGGTAAGGTATAGGGACAGGGCTTCGTACCATACTCTCGTTGCATGCTTAAGTCCATACAAAGGTTTCTGTAGTCTGTATACTAGGTCTCCGCCTTCAATGTTGACAAACCCTGGTTGTTGTTCAACATAGACTTCTTCGGCGAGGTCTCCATCCAGGAATGTGCTCTTAACGTTCATTTGATATACTATAAAACTTTTATGGGTGGCAAAATCTAGGAATATCCAGATGGCTTCTAGTCTGGCTACAGGGGCAAATGTCTCATCGTAGTCTATGCCTTCTTCCTGTCTGTATCCTTGTGCGATTAGACGGGATTTGTTCCTGATAACAAGTCCATTCTCATCCTTCTTGTTTCTAAATATCCATTTGGTTCTAATTATGGCTTGATGTTCTGGCCTGGGTACTAGATACCATACATTGTTTCTTTTAAAACCATTAAGCTCTTCTTCCATAGAAGTGATCCAGTGAGAAGTATTCAAAGCTTCATTGGTAGAAACTGGTTCGGATTAGGCTAAGAATACAGCTAGGGTGCACATAGCTAGTCTCCTAAGTTTAGCTTGAGATTTCCATATAGGAATAGGATATTTCTCAGAATCGGATTCTTCTTGCACACAGAGTAAAGTTCCTTGTATACTTTGTATTCTTGTTCGGGTAGATACACCAGCATCACCTATAATTAACTCATGTGGGTGATCTTTCAACCATCTCCTTTCAGGTTCTAGTTCGGCATCCCGTACTATATCTTGAGGTGTTGTAGCTTCAGCTTCAACTTGTACAGCATCGACTTTGACTACTTCTGTTCTTACAGCTGCGGGACTGATTTCTTGGTCTACGACAGGTTCTATTGGAGTCTAAGGGTCATCAATGGAAAGTGTTCGGATATTCTGGGTCAAGCTTTCTACTCATGTAGGATCGAAATGAGGTTCATCGAACGCTACATAGACAGATTCCTCGATTGTCAGCTTCCTTTTGTTAAATATTCTGAAAGCTTTGCTGACAGAAGAGTATCCTACACAGATTTCTTCTTCCGACTTCTTGTCAAAGGTATTGAGTTGATCTTTCCCATTATTAAGAACATAAGACCGGCATCCAAAGATGTGAAAATACGAAACTAATGGAGTTTTATTATTCCATACCTCATACGCTGTTTTGTTGTGATGCTTGTTGATGATACAGCGGTTTTATGTGTAGCCTGCTGTATTTGTTGCTTCGCCCCAGAACCACCGCGGCATCTTGCTTGCGGTGATCATGGTTCTTATAGCTTCCTTGAGCATCCTATTCTTTCGCTCGGCAAAACCATTTTGTTGAGGAGTCCGGGCTGCTGAGTATTCGTGCTGCATTTCATTTTCCGAACAGTATTGCTCTATAAAGCGAATTGTGAATTCAGTACCTCTGTCGGAACTAATGGACACGATACTCAACCCTTTCTCATTCTGAATCTTTTTCAGGTGCTCTGGCAACTTTGTTGTAGTTTCTTTCTTCTTGCTCAGAAAGATTATCCAAGAATACCTGGAGTAATCGTCAACAATAACGAGATAATATTTCTTACCTCCCAAACTTACAGGGTCTACAGGGCCGTAGAGGTCCATGTGTAGCATATCCATAACCCTGTGGGTGGACAGGTATGATTTGTTTTTCAGGTGGTTTTGACTTGTTTGCCTTTCTGACAGGGTCTGCAGACGCTGTCTTTCTGAAATGACACATCAGGCAAGCCTCTAACCATTCCCTATCTGGCAAGTTTGTTGATTATCTTGAAGTTGATGTGAGACATCCTCTTGTGCCATAGCCAGCTTTGATCTGCAGTGCCTTTGGAAACAAAACAAGTAATAGTGGAGCTCGTAGGCTTCGAGTAAGTAATATACATATTAGCTGACCTGCTTCCTGTGAGAATGATTTCTTTGGTTTTGATGTCCTTCACTCTAGAGTGGTCTATATAGAATTTCACCGAGAACTGTTTGTCATAGAACTGGGTGATGCTAAGTAGATTGTACTGTAGACCTTCAACATACGCTACATCGGTGACTTTGAACTTTCCTACAAGCAGGGTTCTCTTCCCTCTTGTTCTTCCTTTGGACTTATCACCAAAGCGCACCTTTGGACCGCGACCTTCTACATAATCTGACAGCTTGTTGATATCTCCTATAATATGCCGAGAACATCCGCTGTCAAAGTACCAGATGTCCTTTTCCTTGATATTCTGTAAGCATAGAATTTAAGTATATTTAGGTCCCCTTTGATTGTTGGGTCCATGTATGTTAGTGCCTTTTGGTACCCATATTTGCCTAACAGTAATTGATTTACTGTAGGTTACTTTTGGTCCAGCTTTATGATGTTTACATGGGGCAGGCACGTAGTCGCTATAACTATGATAATCATGCATGTAAAATCTAGGGTTATTATTATTTTTCTAGTACGATTGTCATCTCGGAGATGGAGCCGTTTTCTTAGACCTTACAGCTTGCCTCCTGGGTATCCAGTTAGATTCCCAGAGTTATTGATGATACTGCGCGGCGACCTGCTTTCTGGATGGATAACGGGGCTCCTATATCCAATATCTAGGCACACTGTACTGTTGAAAGTACTGCGGTGCTTGCCTTTGATACTTAGATACATCCTTATTTCTGAACGGATGTTGGCGCTTTTGATATGCTCGGGGAGTATGCTGTTGATTACGCCTTACAGGTCTAGGAGGATGAGGTTTCCGTTATCTGTGATATGAGCTAGGTGGCGGAATCGCAGCCTACGCTGTATGAGGGGCAACTGTAGCCTTTGTAGGGCTTGGAATTTCTTCAGGTACAGGAATGGATTCCACACCCCTGACGAATACCGTACTAGATTTTTCCTTAATGGAGAATGAGTTATACCCTAAGCCATTTTTATCATGAGCATGTTGCCGAGTGCTTAAAATTTCTTCCATCCGTTTAGATGATTTCTCGAATGATTTCAGGATGGTCTCTAATTCTCCTTCTTGCTTCTCGAGAGTTTTTACTTTGGCTTCGAGTAAAGCAAAATCATTGGTCTTTCTCTCATTAAGAGACTTAGCCTCATTTAGATCATGGTCAAGTTGATGATTGCTTTCCATGAGTTTTTCAAATGTAACCTTGCTATTTTCGCAATCAATAGATATGTTTTCATAATTATTTTTCAGCAAGTCATTTTAATCTTTCAGCTCTAAGTTTGAAATTTGGAGCTGTACATTTTCTCGTTTTAACATCTCATGGGCCTTTTTAATGTTTTTGAATTCATTCATCATGTTTACAAAAGTATGTGATGCATTTGTGGGAGTAATTGAATTTGAGATTACTTCATCATCGCTATCTTCATCGTCCTGAATTTCTTTGGCTATAAAACACATATATGCTTTATCTTCCATCTCATCATCGGATGAGCCACTGTCAGTGACAGCCTGACGGCACTCCTCGGTCTTGTTGGACGCAGGCGAGTCTTCTGATTCACTAATCATGGCCTTGAGCTTGTTTTTCCAGACACATCTTCTTTCATCATTTTCTTGTTGCTCAGCTTCTGGCAACTTTTGCACTTTCGGATGTGGATATTTATTTGCATAATGTCCGGGTTCCCTACAGTTATAGCATAAGTTAGAATCACCGGATGAGGGAGTTTCTGAGTTTACCTTGTGAAAAGGCTTGGGCCTGTATGGAGTCTTTCCAGACTGTTTGATGAACTTTTTGAATTTGTGCATGAGCAGAGCCATTTCATCTTGTGACAGGATGTCATCATCGCTGTCTGCAGTCTTGTGTGAGGATTTGCATGTGCTGGGTGCAGAACTGTGTCTCTGGTCAGATACAACGGCCAGTGCTATAGTCTTGGCAGGTGACTCTTTGGTCTTTTCTCTCCTGTCAATATCATACTCAAAAGCTTTGAGGTCAGAGAATAGGTCAAAAGTAGAAATATCATTAAGGTTACAGGATACGCGCATGGCTGTAGTCTTAATGTCCCATCGGGCAGGGAGTGATCTAAACATTTTTAAATTTTTCTCCTTTTAGGTATACACTTTACCCAATGCTTCAAGTTCACCGACAATGCCAGTGAATCTGAGGTCGAGCTCCTCAAGCATTTCGGAAGATTTCATTTCAAAAGATTCAAATTGCTAAGTAAGTTTGGAAATTTTGTTTTCTTTCGAGAGCTCAATAACCTTCCAAATCAGCTTGAGTTTCTCCAAGATTTCCTTAGTTGTCTTACAACTTTTTACCTTTGAGAACGTGCCTTTGTCGAGAGTGACAAACAGCGCATTCTTAGCTACATTATCAAGATTCGCACGCTTGCGATCGTCAACTGTCCATTGCTCGCGCTCTTTCTCGAGCATTTCAGCGTAAGGTTATCCTTCTGTCCTTGCGGCAGAATTAACCTTCATTATCTTTATTAGACCTTCTTGGATGACGAATATCATCTCCTCGTGCATGGCTGTAAGATGAGCCTCCATCCTAATTCTCCAGTCATCAAACTCGTTAACAGAGAACATAGGGACCTTATTTATCATAGAGGTGTCCATTTGATAAATAGGCAAGATGGTGAAAATGTGATACTATTTTCAAAAACTAGTGATTTGTGGATCTGACTCGGTTAAAAGTCGACTAATTCTGTTTAGAATCAAACACTCCGATACCACTTGCTGGCCACTATAGTATACAATAAATAGCTTGAATATGGAAACACAGTAAGTTGTATGGTTTTCAAAGTTAGTTTGTGTGGCGGAAGTTTGTTGTGTGAGTTGTTATAAATATAGCAACTAGGCATTCTTCTGTTGTGTATACATTTCAACAGGGAATGTATACTATCAAATCATAGTAGAATGAAAACATTAAGTAAATAACACACAGCCTCAGAGAACAATTCTTCTTCCTTTCAGTCAGCCCAGTTGTACAAAGTGTTATATGGGGCGACCCCGTATGACTTCCATATCTTGAAGCGTTTAAATGCTTGCTCTATTTGGACTTGAAGGAGAGTGTTGTTCATTATTTCTGTTGGGGGGACTCCATACAGTAATTGGGTTTACTATTCGGATTGGATCCTCAACAGGTACGGGAGCCTGTTTCGGAGAGGGATCCTGGACAGGGGATGGTACCCTGTGGGGAGAGGGATCCTGTACAAAAGAAGTCAGAAAACTGTCAAGTATAGAAGCTGAACATATAGTAAATAGTTCTTCGATAGTCTATCCTATAGGACCTTCCTCATACAGCAAAGAGACGACATATGTTGGTTACAACATACAGGCTGAAGGTGTTTTACTTAAGAAAAGAAAAACACATCCAACAGGACTGAATATAAAAAGGCTTTAAACCGTTATGAGATAAACATTGTTTATTCATAAAGTATTCACGGTTAAAGCATCATTTATTGCTGATAGGGCAGCATTTAATGCAGCTGGAGAGAGACAAGTCTGAACGCTCTGAAGAGCGTTTAATGCAAAGACAGAAAGGATGTTTGAAGTATTAAATGCGATCTACTTTAATTCAAAATTTCAGCAGCTGCCAATCGAGTGACAAATGTCAACATCTCACCAACCAGCAATGGCTTCATTTATAATGGATACATTTCCAAGGTTATAAATACCCCCAAGCCAGAGGACTCATACATCGAAGTTATTCATAATGGCGAAAGCTTTGACACGATCACTGACATTCTAGCTATTACAAAGAAGTATATTTTGTGAGCATACATGGGTATGCAAGCGAAAAAATATACAAGTCCTCAACGCAAACAGCACAGCATACAACTATTGTTCATTCATGATAAAGCTGCTGTTTGAGAAGTGTTATACCCTATTCGTGGAGATTATCATTAGCCCTGTGTGGACTAAGGATCTTTGCATATTCTGACCTGTGTGGGAAGAATAACATTGAAGACGAAGCTTCAATATGTGTGAGAAGAAGCGAGTCGAGAAAGAGCTCAAGCCAATCTGTTTGAACGGCCCAAAGCTACAGTCCATGTATCAATCTGTGTGAACGATACATAGACAAGTTTAGTTAAATCCACATAGTTGTGTACGTAGTGATTTTAATAAACTCTTTACTCATGTGTGGAGGACCAGTGGACGTAAAGGGGTTTACCTCGAACCACTTTAAATTGTGTGTTATTTACTTTCAGTATTTACTATTTTCATTCTACTGTGATTTGATAGTATACATTGTAAAATCTTGTACGCACCAAGCAAACAGGAGAATGCCTAGTTGTTGTATTTACAGCAACTCACACAACAAACTTCCGCTAGGCAAACTAACTTCGAAAACCGTACATCTTAATGTGTTTCCATATTCAAGTTGTTTATTGTATACTTTAGTGGCCAACACAATAGCACCAACAAATAATCTTTGGCAAGGAAAAAATCTTCCTCACATCGACAATAAGCCATCAACCACTTCCCCCCCACACAAAACCGGGACTTGGGAGGTCTGCACATTGCAAAGCATATAGCCATAGACCTGTAACTAAAGGGCATTAAAATAATAAGTGCTTACAACTATCCTGTATCACAATGCAGAGTGGGCACCGTAGATCAGGTGGTTCAACATCTCTAACAATATAATGATCCCGACTTGGTAGACGATCAAGCATAGCAAGCCACAAAATAAAAGCATGTTTAGGGATCCATCCTTTGAACCAAATAGTCTGAAACTGAGGGACCGAAGGACCAGAAGGTCAAATGATTTTCCACACCACATTGGACGTGAACGTTACCGCACTCCCATGCAAATCAAGCAACCTCACAGAATCACGAACACCCTTTCGGAGCTACGGCAGGAGACCCAACAAGAGCCCACGTTGTCGATCAATCACCATGGAAGAATTAACCATCTCTGCCACATTACTGTCCTAAGACAGCCCTACTTATCGAATCATCCCCTGAGTAACCACTGCACACCAATGGACCTGAGGTGAACATTGGTCAAACCATGCTGATGTCGTCGCCCCATCACCAACAACAGTCAAGAACCGATGGATAAAGATAGGACTCATATATAGTAGCTTCCTCCTGTCTAAGATGATTGTGGAGATGGAATAGCATCCCAAAAACTCACTCCATGCAATCTTCTATTCAGAACCCATCAAACCCATAAGGAGTTGCATTTTGCAAAATGTCGCATATATTTCGAGATAATAGGGCCATGTTCCATGTAGACAAATGCTTCAAACTCAGACCTCCACATTCCTTGGGCTTGCAGATGTTTTTCCATGCAACACGCACTCTACCCATCAAAGTACCTTCCTATGACCAAAGAAAATTACGCATGATTTTCTCTATTTCCTTCTTAATCGAAGAGGGGAGCTGCAATACCATCATCCACAAAACCTGAAGGCATTCGAGCACCGACTGAACCAGCACTAGCCTCCCTACAAAAGACAAATGTCTCATGTGTAATACCCGAGATTCTCGTTTCCGGTTCATTTTCGGTTGGCGTTGAAATTTTTCTACTGTTTAGTGGATTGTATGTTGTTTGTGCCTTTATGATCGTGTGTCATGCATTGGCTTATGTTGGTTGCTTTTCAGATTGAGCTTTGGTGCGATCCTACTGCCTGTGCAGTAGGAATAATGCACGCTATGGGCTAGATATATCGTGCACTACTTGAGATTTGTAGCGCACGCTAAGGCTCCGTTAGCGCACGCTAACGTAGGGTGCAGAATCGAGGCATAATCTACTGCCTTCGATTGGGAGTTCAATAGCACACGCTACGTAGTAGTGTAGCGCGTGCTAATGATATGAGTTAGCGCACTCTATTGGAAGCATAGCGCACGCTAACTGTTGGTCAGGTTTAGTCCAGAAGCCACTGCACATGCTAATATTCGTGATTGGCGCATGCTAACTGTGCAGTTGTGTAGAATGTCTTTTGTTGATGACTCAATAGCGCATGCTAATTTGAATGATTAGCGCACGCTAATCTGTCCAGTATATAAACTGGACAGTAGTCGTTCATTCTCATTTCTTCCTCATTTCTCCTTCTCTCCGCGGTTGAGACAAGGGCAATTAGGGTTCGAGTTCTTAGACGATATTGCTCCATCCAAGGGTGTTTTGGAGAGTCTAAGTGATTATAATATCATCTAATCCGTTGTTCTTCGTCGGATCAAGGTATTTTTCTTGATTTCTCTAGAGTTGACTTTTTGGAGTTTTGTTCTTGATTTCGATCCTAGTCTGATTTTGATGAATCGGTTGGTGGTACATGATGTTTTTAATCGTGTTTTATGGATTGTATATCCATATTTCGAGTTTGGTTAACTCGATTGACGATTTGAGTGTTCTTGGGAATTATTGAACATTTAATGTTCGATTAAATGTTTCAATGAGTTTCCTTCGATATTATGAGGTGATTTCCATTATTATTGGTCTTGATTCTCGTTGTGATAGTGTTTTCATTGTTTCTTGTGGTAGTTGTAGGTTTCGAGGTACTTCGGTCGAGCTGTGTTCATTGGAGTATTTGTGTGCCGATTCCGAGGCAAGTATCTTGCTTATACGACTTGTGTCTTGTGATTAGAAATTGCGTGTTGTGTTTTGATGATTGGTTTGCCTTCGAGAATATGGTTGGTGTGAGTTAGTTATGTACTAATTGTTATGAAGGCTTGATGATGACTGTGTTACCTTGGTATATGTGTTATGTGTTGTGTTATGTGTGCAGGATTGTGATAATCGCATTGGATTGGTTGTACACATGGTTGTGCAATATATGGTACAATGATTATGGGTTATGTAGGTTGTGTGTCGTTGATGATGATGATTTGAGTGTTGATATTGTGTTGTGTACGCGTGATGCGTGATTCGTGGTGATCAATGTGGTTGATTGATCGTGAATGTTAATGTCGTGTGCTGTGTTGCTAAGTTCACTCATGCGGGTTCGATGGGACCTACGAGGATTCATGGCGGGGGACCATATGATCGGAACTTAGTATGTGGTGCTGAGGTCCAATTGTGTGGGTCTGACGAGGCCTACGATGACACATGGCAATCGATCATGGGGTCAGGGCACAGTACGTCCAACCGTGTGGGTTCGATGGGGCCTACGGTGACTCGTGGCAAGAGATCACGGAGTCGGGACTGGTTGTTATGATTATTGTGTTTGGCATAGTCCGTGCGGGTTGTTGAACCTATGGATCCACGTGGCAAGAGTTTATGGCATTCTGATTATTGTGTTTGGTATACGTATCAAGAGTTCACGATATTACAATTGTTGTGTTTGGCATAATCCGTGCGGGTTGCTGAACCTACGGAGCCTCGTCATAAGGGATCACGAGTGTTATGATTATAATGTTTGTTTAGTCCGTGCGGGTTGTTGAACCTACGGAGACACGTGGCAGGGGATCACAGTGTCATGATTATGTTTTGAGAATCAATGTTTTGAAAGGAAAGGTTTTATGAAAATAAAGGTTGGGACGAGTCCCAAACGATTTGTGAAAATGTTTTCCGTGTTGAATAGTGTTAGATTTGGGCTCAGACCCTAAAATTTCTAAAATGGGATTTTGACAAACTAAGGATATGAATTTCTAATGATTTTGACGAACCTAGGACATGAGTGTTGGGTTTTTATCAAACTAATAAGATTTATGATCTCATCATATATCGAAATAGTGCAGCGGAAGTATAAATATAATATGTAAAACCCTCTGAGGATCCAAGTATATTATCAAGTACGAAGAACAAGATTATTACCTCTTGTAGCGTGTTTTCGATCGAGCCTTCTAGAGACGTTGCAAGAAGCGAGCGTCCTCTACGATATCCACACAACGAACAAGTCCCGAGCATCTAACGGATGGCTAGCTCCGATTCAATAGAGATTTCACTAAAATCAATTTGAATATCTGTATGTTCTTGATTATGGTAAGAACAAGAACACCAAGAATTTTATTCAACTTTTCTTGAACTTTGATCTAATATAACAACTATGAATCTTATTTAAAATATTATTAAAGATCAAACTCACAAGATAAGATGAAGATTAGATGAGTATTCTAAATACTTTTGTTGATCAAAGAATCAATCTTCAAAGATATGAAGATATATTCTTGATCCTTTTGACTATTCAACTCTTGAATATTATCTTCAAGACTTTTTGAGAGAGAAATATTAAAAATCAGATTTTTGATTCTCTCTACACAAATTATGTCTTCTCTTGTGTTTTGTCAAGTGTGGGGGCTATCACAAGATACTATTGTATACCCCACTACATGGCTAAGGGTTCACCAACCCCTTCACCAACCATAATCAACTGGAACAAAATAGCTGCTCTGCTCGTTTAAGTGTGTGACCCTGTAGGTTCAAATCAATACGGCAATGAGTATAAAAACAATTTTACGACTCATAAATCATAAGTGGCCTCTAGTTAGACATTATGACTACCCATATTAAAAGAATTAATTCACGGCACAAACGAAATCCCGTTATTGTATAATATTTAATCCTCTCGTTGCGCGATATACTAATTAAGCATAAGGCATGGATAAGTCGACCTTATATAGCTTAATTAATATTCTTGATCTCAAGTTACAATTGTCCAATTCAAATATTTATCAATAATTCTATTGATCAATTTGAGCATGGCCATGCATTTAAACAATTTAACTTATCAAGAGCCCATGGATATCTTCTCCGTTTTATAGGAGGGACAAGTCCCCTCTGGACAAACTACTTCCCTCTGCATAATCGTACCGTATCCAATCACAAATTGTATGGTCCCTTGTTACAGAAGATGTTGGTATTGTGTTAAAATACGATACTCATTATGTAGGAAACTGTAGTGTCTTTAGGTAATAAGGACTTAAATAATATATAACAATCAGAGGAATTATAATGACTTATATATAATTCTCTTTGTTAGGTCATATCCAATACGATGTCTCTACATGTATCTATGACGTGATATAACATCTCATGTTCATGACCAGTTAAACATAGCCATCGTATCATTATCATACTAGTAATCATATTACTAGGGATATCTAGAATAAATATTCTTTAATGCTTTAACGAGCTTTACTATCAAGTCACATACTTGATGATCGTAAGCAGAATATTAATTCAATAATATAATCAATCTTATAATAATAAATGTCTCCACAATATATTATTTAAACAGTAGACTTAGAGCATAATACTAACAATCTCCCACTTGCTCTTAGTCCTATATAGACATAAACTGAAGACCCATAGCCTTTATATATTGAGAAAGCGGCTTGGTTAAAGGATCCGCCATGTTATTATCCGTGTGAACTTTGCATATCCTCATATCGCCATGAGTGACAATCTATCGAATGCGGTAAAACTTTCTAAGTACGTGTTTGGATGCTTGTTGTGATCTTAGTTCTTTAGCTTGTGCAATAGCTCAATTGTTATCACCGTGCAAATTTACTAGATCAACAATGCTAGGAACCACATCCAGTTCACCAATGAACTTCCTCATCCAAACAGCTTCTTTAGCTGCTTTCGAAGCGGCTATGTACTCAGCTTCTGTTATAGAATCAGCTCTGGTTGGTTGGTTGGAACTCTTCGAGCTAACAGCACCACCATTCAAGCAAAATATATATCCAGACTGCGATTTTGAATCATCTTGGCCTGTCTCAAAACTGGCATCGACATAGCCATTAAGGACCAAATCACTATCTTGACCACCATATATCAAGAACATATCTTTAGTCCTTCTCAAGTACTTAAGTATGCTTTTGACTACGGTCCAGTGAGCCTCACCAGGGCCAGACTGGTTTCTACTGGTTGCACTCAATGCAAATAATACATCCGGTCTAGTACATATCATGGCATACATGATAGATCCTATAGCTGAAACATAAGATATCAAGCTCATTCTATCTCTCTCTCCCTTCGAACAAGGACTTTGAGTTTTACTGAGCTTTATGCCATGTGACATAGGTAAGAACCCTTTCTTACTATTAAGCATACTGAACCGTTTCAATACCTTGTTAACATATGTACTTTGACTTGGGGCAAGAAGCCTTTTAGATCTATCTCTATAAATCCTTATACCCAGTATATAGGCAGCTTCCCCTAAGTCCTTCATTGTAAAATATTTACTTAGCCAAAGCTTAACACTTTGCAAAGTATGGATGTCATTTCCAATGAGTAGGATATCATCCACATAGAGTACTAGAAAAATAATTGCGCTCCCACTAATCTTCTTGTATACACAAGGTTCATCTTGATTTCTAATGAAACCAAACTCTTTGATTTTTTCATCAAAACGAAGATTCAACTCCAGGATGCCTGCTTCAAACCATAAATGGTTCTTAGAAGCTTACATACTTTATTAGGATTATTAGGATCGACAAAACCTTCGGGCTATATCATATACACATCCTCATCTAACTTCCCATTAAGAAAAGCGGTTTTGACATCCATTTGCCATATCTCATAGTCATAATATGCTGCTATGGCAAGTATAATTCTAATTGATTTCATCATAGTCAATACCATGAGTCTGTATGTATCCTTTCACCACGAGTCGTGACTTGTATGTTTGTACAATGTCATCCATGTCCTTTTTCTTTGTAAGATACATTTGCAACCAATTGCTTTGGAACCTTCAGGAAGATCAATCAAAGTCCATACTTGATTATCATACATGGATTGCATTTCGGATTTCATCCCTTCAAGCTAACTTTCGCATTCAATGCTAGTAGTTACTTCATTGTAGGTTGTGGGCTCATCTAGATACATGAGTTCCACATTGTTGTCATATGTGATGAGAAATCCATATCTCTCAGGTTCACGATGATTACGTATAGACCTACGCGGAGCTGGTATAGAATAAGTGGTCTCAACATCTCTATGTGAGTTTAAATCAGTTTTATCTAAAGGTTCAGTATCTATTTGACTGTAGGCAGTGATGCTAAGATCATATATGTAGCGAGTTCCTAACTAATAGGAGCTCCTAGCCTTTCAAGATGCTCAATGTAGCCCTTCATCTTAAGAATATGAGCACTCATAGAAGTACCTGAAGACATTTTACATCCATTCAATGCCTTCGTGGTGGCAAACCTCTCATGATGGGCTTGCTCTTGGAACATTTCCTTAAGCTGACCCATCATTTTATAAGCTTCCATGTCCTCGAACTGTATCTGCATCTTCAAGTTCATGGTTGCTAGTGTAACACCCCCAGATCCAACCGGGAATATTACACGCCGTGGGCCCCTCGCCGGAACCCACCAAGCTAAAAACCAATTACAAAAAAACGCCCAAAAAGGCCAATGACTGTAGTATTTTCCAAAACTCACAAAATCATTTGAAAACACCAACTACCGTCAAAACGATCAAGGCCAAAAACTCGGCTAAGGGAATCGGTTTTCGAAATGAAACTCAATTGGCAAAAAGCCGAAAACCATTTGAAAGAACTCACGCAGCGGAAAGAAATACAGTACAAGATAAGCATGCATCAATAATTAATACACAGACAAAATACATGATTCCCCAACAATATGCCATAGCCAGTATCGTCCGGAATCCTCGCCTCACGACCGCTACCATCAAAGTCCTCAATACCTGAAAAACAAGTCCCACAACGGGGTCAGCAATAATGCCCGACAAATAACCGCAAGTACATAAACATAAATATTCACATGCCATGCATCATGAGAATAATAACCTCAACGATAACCTTACCACTTCCGGTAATCCAACGATTCTCATCAAAATCCCAATATCACGATAATACCACATAATACCTCAATACCGAATACTTTCTCGTACATAATCCTCTATGTACGATTACCATAAAACATACCTCTATCCGGACATCCTTCCAAAATGCATACCACATACCAAGAATATCCAAAATGACATCAACAATATCCGAATATTACAATCTTCCCAAGATTGTCCAAGTATCTCAACAATCATCAACTGTGCATTCTAATCCTTTTAGAACATCACTGAACATTCGTCAATATGCAATACAACATAAAATACTTATGAAATGTAAATGGAATTACTCATCAAAACATTACAACCGAACAAGTAAACACTTGCCTAGATATCAATATGACAAAACCACCACCGAACTTATCGTCCTCGTCTACGAGCTCTACAGCCCTGACTGGACTGAATTTACGGCCTTTCACCGCGACAAGACGATTATACCTATTGGTTAATCAACCTAGAACAATAATCATATCAATAATCGAACCAACTTGGTAACAATGATCATAACATATTCAATCCGGAATTCAACCTCATATCAAGATTCATCTCATATAAATCAACCACTATCATCACTATGATTTAGAATACCATCTTAAATCGGTTAAACGAATTATCAAATCATCATAGTCATCATATGGCCTCAAGAACATCAAGAACTCTATGATTCCATAATCATAATCAACATATTCAAAGCATATCATCATCTTCCTTTAACATAAACCTCATATATCCTCAAGAATCGCAATAACAACATCATAATCATCTTCATACGAATCATTTATCAATAACAACATCAAAAATACGAAATGAAAAGGAGGATTATCCAACATACCTCTTAGAAGATGGAATACACAAGAAATCACTTCAAGAATCATCAATAACTCCATATCCAAGCTCCAAATCCAAGCCCTCAAGCTCAAAATCGAATTAGGAGAGCCAAAATATCCCTCTCTCAATGTTTAGAGATGAAAAATGAAGAGAAATGCTGAAGTGAAATGAAAGACGGCCATTCCTTATATAAACTCCCCGCTCGTTACGTACGTAACATTACCAAGTTAACGTACGTAACACCTCTTACGTACGCTATCTTGTCCTGGTTAGCATACGTAATGCCATCCCAGACCCTACTGCCTCAAAACGTGAACTTCCTTACGTACGTAACCCATGCCATATAACGTACGTAATATACCAGTTGACTTGCTACAGTACAATGGTCGTGTTACGTACGTAACACGTACGTTGACTCACCTGTCAACATCCTCCGCCGAAAGTTGCCGACACAGGGTCCTACCTGCCGACCACGACTCGATCGTCTGATTCCCATGTTACGTACGTAATGTCTCGGCCATAACGTACGTAACTCTACCAATTTAACGTACGTAAGCTTCAACACATAACGTACGTAATGGCTTCCATACTTAGCCATTTACAGCAATTCCTGTCCAACGTCTCGACATAACAAATACGAACATACGGCAGAATCAATACATATACTCAATTCACTAACATTATCAAACGTTCCCAACGTCCTCGAGCATAATTAACCATCCACGATATCCAATATATAAACGAAAAATATATCCGAAAAATCGGGGTATTACACTCTACCCCCCTTAAAATAAGTTTCGTCCTCGAAACTTGCAATCACTCGCACAAACAACATTTCAACGGAAAATCCAAAATCACCAAGATAACCAAGAATTTTCGAATAATCCGAACAGCATACTTACAGGTCAGTGAAGACGAAGATCTCCCGTGATACTAGCATATGGCACCATTTCAAAAAAATTCTCGACACAACAAGAATGCCAAAACAGGAATAATCACCAATTTGAAAACGATTGGTCTCCGCCAAGACCACAACAAGTTTAGAGCACTGTCGAGTTTTGTGGGATCTGTGACGCTGTGTCTCCTCACCTAAAGCGCATGAGCCGCTCCTTGTCACATGCACGTATCACCGGCGTTCCACTCCACATCGAAAGCCGCACATTGCACGTGCCTCGCACCGGCGTTCACTTCCCGATTGGAGCCGCACCTTGCACATGACCACGGCACCAGCGTTCACTCCCTGCCTCGTCGGTCTCGGGAACACCAACAATCCCCAAACCCACACATCACCACGACAGTACTCAAAAATCACACAGTTCCAAAACAACACAGTTCAAAATAGCCATAAATCCAGCTACACAAAAATCACGCAACTACCGCACTGGTAGAACCACATAACACATATGCCCGGTTATCACAAAACCATGGGCTCCGATACCATATTTGTAACACCCCCAGATCCAACCGGGAATATTACACGCCGTGGGCCCCGCGCCGGAACCCACCAGACTAAAAACCAATTACAAAAAAACGCCCAAAAAGGCCAATGACGGTAGTATTTTCAAAAACTCACAAAATAATTTGAAAACACCAACTACCGTCAAAACGATCAAGGCCAAAAACTCGGTTAAGGGAATCGGTTTTCGAAATGAAACTCAATTGGCAAAAAGCCGAAAACCATTTGAAAGAACTCACGCAGCGGAAAGAAATACAGTACAAGATAAGTATGCATCAATAATTAATACACAGACAAAATACACGATTCCCCAACAATATGCCATAGCCAGTATCGTCCGGAATCCTCGCCTCACGACCGCTACCATCAAAGTCCTCAATACCTGAAAAACAAGTCCCACAACGGGGTCAGCAATAATGCCCGACAAATAACCGCAAGTACATAAACATAAATATTCACATGCCATGCATCATGAGAATAATAACCTCAACGATAACCTTACCACTTCCGGTAATCCAACGATTCTCATCAAAATCCCAATATCACGATAATACCACATAATACCTCAATACCGAATACTTTCTCGTACATAATCCTCTATGTACGATTACCATAAAACATATCTCTATCCGGACATCCTTCCAAAATGCATACCACAGACCAAGAATATCCAAAATGACATCAACAATATCCGAATATTACAATCTTCCCAAGATTGTCCAAGTATCTCAACAATCATCAACTGTGCATTCTAATCCTTTTAGAACATCACTGAACATTCGTCAATATGCAATACAACATAAAATACTTATGAAATGTAAATGGAATTACTCATCAAAACATTACAACCGAACAAGTAAACACTTGCCTGGATATCAATATGACAAAACTGTAATACCCGTAATTTCGATTTCCGGTAATTTCTTTTTTTTCGGCGGAAGTCTGTTTTGACGACTCGCTCATGACTGTTTCGTCATTCTGAGAATGATTAATTCTACACTTTTTGACATCCGAGTTCGTTTCGGTGTCGTTTCGTTGAGTTCCGTGCTTTTTAGCGACTTTTCCGCGCTTGAGTTCGATTCTTGCGAATCTCATTCGAAACTGCTGTTTCGAGTTTCCCGTAAGTCCGTTTAACTTTGTTAGACGTGTTGTGAACTTCAGTTTGGTTATTCGATCACGTATCGTGATTTCCCCGCATTTTGGGCCATTTTGTAATTTCTTGAAAGTTACGGGTATCCGTATCTGTAATTGTTGTCTCGACCCGTTTCTTGGTCGCGTATGATTAATTATGGTATTATGTTTTCATTTCGGGTCGTTGATGTCGTCCGCGAACTTTTCGTCGTGTTCGTTCCGTGCGTTTTGAATCGGGTCGCCGAGCCTAAGCGGTTGCGGGATCGCCGGACGGTTGCGGGATCGCCGGACGATTGCGGGCACCGGCCGGGACGGAGTGCGGCGAGAACCGGCGTAGCGCACGCCTTCTGGCCGGAAGAGGCTGCGCTAACCGGCAGTGTAGCGCACGCTGCGGATGGCCTAACGCACGCTAGCGGGCACAGGCGATGGAGTCACAGGGGTTCTGAATCGGTCATGCTCGGCGAGTAGCGCACGCTCTTTGTCGGGCCGGACTAACGTGCCTTCTGGCCGGCAGTAGCGCACGCCACGGCCGGAAGGCTGCGCCACGCTTCTGGCCGAGTCGGTAGGGCGGTGAGGCCATGGATCGCGGCACAGGCCGATAGCGCCACGCTAGCTCGGCGACTAGCGCGCTAGTCCGCCCGATATAAATGTGGTGGCGTCACATTTCATTTCGTTTTTCACTTCCTTCCTTCTCCGTCCTCGGATGGCGATTCATGGGTGACGAAGCCATGTTGTTTAACAACAAATCCATGAAGTTCTTGAGTTCATAACATCAATCAATCGTCCGTTATCATCCTTTGATCCAGCGAATCAAGGTAATCTTCCTTAGAACCCTAATTTCGTGAATTTGGGGATTTTTGCATTTTCGTCCGATTCGTTCCGTGTTGTTGATTAATTCATGATGGGTATGATTAATCTTGGTAGTATTGTTGTGTTTAACATAATTTAATCCATTGTTCTTCGTCGAATCGAAGTATATTTCTTGATTTCCTTCGAATTGACTTTTTGGGGGATTTGTCCCCGATCTCGTTTTTCATCCGTTTTCGATGGATCGATTATGGTTAAATGATGTTGTTAAACATATTCTATAGATTGTATATCCATATTTCAACTTGGAATTCCGTTTTCGGGTTTTGACGGGACGAATCGTATTCTTGGCCGTTTTGGGGGAAATCCTTGAACCTTCGTCATTTGTTCTTTGAATTCAGCGGCTTTGGGTCATACTTTGGAATTCATTTTCGTTGTTATTGTTTTCGTTCATAGTTCATTGTTGTGGATTGTCGTTCGGTGGAGTCGGCGAGTTTGTAGTCGATTCGTGCCAACCTACTTCGGCCGATTCTCCGCGTTGTGGTTATTCGAGGGAAGTACCTTGCCCATACTTTTCTCGTTTTATGGATATGATGATCGGTGGTCGTCTTGATGTGTTTGTTTGGTTATTTGAAATGAAGTTTCAAAGGATTTCGGTTTGGCCTCGTTAAAGGCTTTCTTTCAAAACGAGTGTGATTTGTGAACGGTGTTTTGAGAATTGATTATGATTTGGTTATTTTGAACGTTGAAGGATTTTATGATGATACTCCTACTGTTTAAGTTATGGAATCGTGTATTCCGTATTTAATCTTGATATTGTATTTTTGAAGAGTTTGGTAATGGTGTCGAGTTAATGGCCATCTCTAGTGAGTATTCTTAATGAACTTACATTCTTAGCATGTTAGTATTGCATGAGTAACGTGTGTGTGTGTATGCTCACTACGGGTTAGATCCGATGGGGTTTCGGTAGGGCTCCACGAAGCTGTGGAACCGCGAGCTTGCTTTTAACCACTGTGGGTTAGATCCGACGGGGTCTCGGCAGGGATCCACGAAGCTGTGGGTCCGCGGTTAATTGTGGTGCATTTTGCAAATGTGATTTGATATTGGCATTTCCGGAAATGAGTGCTTTGGAACTATATTTTCATGATTGCATGCATCGACTAAGTGTGTAAGAGGTAAGTTGTTCGTTTGGCCTACTTGGCTAGGATGGCTCTAGAGTATTTTGTTGTTGTGTTAAATCCTTTATTTGTGGATTTTGATGTCGGGAGACGAACCTTGTGGTCGTTCTTGTGTACTGTGAGTTAATGAGATTTGGGGCTAAAATCCCAATGGTTTTGTAAAAGTCGTTTTACGGATTTGGGGCTAAAATCCCAACGGTTTGGTAAATGTCATTTTTCGGAAAGTAAACCTTTGGGGCGGTGACCCCTTTTGTCTTTTGGATTTTGAAAAGTAGGATTTGATAATCCTAAATTGTTTTCTATTAAAACTCTCGATGGCATTCTAAACCGTTTTATAAATTACTTCCATTGATTTATGATATTTCGATTTTTAAATGTTTTCTCAAACCCTTGCCTCGGGAAGTACTTTTCGTTTCATTTGGATCTTTGAGGATCCTTGGTTATTGTTATTCGTGGAATGTGAATTGTATGGCTCGTATTTGCACTTTGTTCTTGCACTAGCAAAACAGTGGAGTTTTGCTAACCCCGAGTATTCGGGGTGGATGTCTGTTTTGCATTCGGTTTTGGAGCATAACACGAGTCGGCACGAAGGATGATGAAAGATGATCCATACAAATCACATGAGGAACCGTACATCGTGTGTTGGTTCGGTTGTACTTTATTTTCCATTGCTATATTGTTCCCGTTATGCGGGTGTGGTTGTATTTTGTCCCTGCGTGGGCATGAGTTGTATTTGAGTTGTATGTATTTGTTGAAAGACCAAATCGGTCTCTTGAGTCATTTTAGCCTGAAAGGCATGGTTGAGTTGTTATATGTCGTTACCGGCTGGTAGATCCTTGAGGAAAGGTTCTACGGCGTGTAATATCCCTGAGCAGATTGGGGTGTTACGGAAATGGTATCGGAGCTTAGGTTGAGGAAACCTAGGCCGCCGGGTCAAGTCGTGTTGTTTGAGTCTTGTTTCGTCGGATTTTATCTGTGTCGTGTCGCGACGCGTCGTTTGAGTTTGTTGGTCGTGATTAGTATCGTGGGGCGATCATCATCTTCGTGCGACCTGTGGAAGTAAGTCTCCCTTCTTTGTGTTGTGCCTCGTGTGACACGAGCTATTTTTATGATTATTTGTTAAGTGGTGGAATCTTTATGTGAATTTTGATTTCACGATATGTATTTAGTCGACTCTCGTATTTGATTTATACGAGGAGTGTCGTCGCTTGTGATGTCTTTTTATTGTTGTTTTTTTGTCTGTTGTTGATGATTTTCGAATCGATTTGCACGTTTTACAAGTTCTATTGTGGGAACTTTGTGCTTATACACGTTCGACTTGTTCACTAGCCAGTGCGGGAGGGTCTTTAGAGACCTCGAATGGGGTCAGTGGTTTTGTTCTGAATGTGGTATTTTATCGTTTATTTCCGTTTAAAGACATGTATTGTCTTGATTTTAAATGTTTTGATGCGTGTACTAGGAGTTGTTTTAGTGAACGTCGATATGTGTGAGTTTTGGGCATTCTGGACTATTGGATTTTTGAAAACCTTGAGTATCTTAGGAAAATATATTTCGAGACATACTTTTCAAATGAGTTATTTTCTTGTGGTACATCCAAGGTGCCACAATATATTTCAAAAAATTTCTACTTCGAGGACCAAAATGCTTTGAGATATTTTCAATGTTTTAGAAACATTTTTATTTAGACCCGAGGGTCGAATATTCTGAAAGTTTTCACTAAGAGAAAGTGTCTTCATTTGTATCAAATGCGAAATGGTTCTCCAATGTCTTGATAACGATGTTTCACGTTTGTACTTTTTGAAAGGCGATACTCAAGATCAACCGGTATTCTTCAAATTATTTTCAAAATGAGGTTTTCATTTTTTTTTAAAACCTATCCATTCCCGTCTGAGGGCTGGGTATGTATGTGTGATGTTCGCGTTGTCATTTTGATACTTTCTCCCGAGTATGATCGAATTGGCGGTGTGAGCGTTGAGTCGCTTTCCACACATTGGTTGTGCTAGCCCCCTGTGAGAGGCGAAATGTTGGTATTGAATGTTGTCGCCTCGTGGCGATTTATGCATTGTCGCGTATGTGTGAGCTGTTAGAGCTTGGTATGGTATGACCGTGTGCATCGGTGATCGTTCCGTTTTGTGTCGATTGTTTAATGTCTTGTTACCTTGCTCCCGTTTTTGTGAATTTCGTGGACGAGGTCGGAGGTAATGCCCGTACTATTTTGACTTCTGTATTTTCTCTTTCTCCAGTCTATCGATTCGCTCATGTTCGTTGGTACTTTATGAACTTGTTCTGTATATCGGTTTCATCGTCCGAACGAGCTGTGATCTTGTTGTGGGTCGATCTGGTTATCGATGTGACTTTTTCGGGTTCAGTTCGATTCTTGTGAACCTTGCTCGGGTTCAGTTCGATTCTATTAGTTCTTTTATTCGAAGTAGATCGGATTTGGAACTCTTATGTTTTCGACTCTATCGACTCATTTATGTTCGTTGACATTTCTGAGCTTGTCCTGCCCCTTGTTTTTGTTTATCGAACGAGTGTGGTATCATTTCGGAATAACTCGTTTGTCGTTGTGACTTTTCAATCGCTATTCCCTTTCCTGTGGATCTTATGAGAATGCATGTCTTGTAGTTCTCACCAGATCATCCTGGGAGTTGTTGTTTGAACTTTATTGTTCTTCGTGATTCGAACATGATTCTTCGATTTTTGTTGGCTCGATCGTTGTGGTTCGATCGTTTGATTGTTCGTTTTTTATTGATCTCGTTCCGTGATTGGAGAACATTCAGGCTCCTTCGTAATTCCCTTCGGTTCGGGAAATTAGTTTCGTTTTCGATCTTCCAGCCCTTAGGCGGTGGAATTCCGTATTTGTTCAGCGTTTGGCTCGCGTTTTGATCAATGTACCGTTAGGTTGGTCAATCGTATCGATTTTCGTTCGTTGTGTTTTGCGATTGTTCGGATAATTGACTTGATTGTATTATCCATTTGATGACGCTTGTCACTTGTTGGTTTTATTATATCCCTAATGGCGACGTTGTGTTGGTCGTCGTGGAGCGTGTTTTCACGCCGTATATTCCTTTGCGTTGTTTGTAACATTTCGCCGTGGGGCGTTAGTTACGCATTCTTGTGTATCTCGTTGAGTTTTTCCTGGCGGAATATTTCTTCTCCCTACTTGTTTTAAGTTTGGGACGAAACTTCTTTTAAGGAGGGTAGAATGTAATACCCGTAATTTCGATTTCCGGTAATTTCTTTTTTCGGCGGAAGTCCTGCTTTGACGACTCGCACATGACCGCTTCGTCATTCCGAGAATGATTAATTCTACACTTTTGACATCCGAGTTCGTTTCGTGTCGTTTCGTTGAGTTCCGTGCTTTTAGCGACTTTTCGCGCTTGAGTTCGATTCTTGCGAATCTCATTCAATCATTGCTTCGAGTTTCCCGTAAGTCCGTTTAACTTTGTTAGACGTGTTGTGAACTTCGCTTTGGTTATTCGATCACGTATCGTGATTTCCCGCATTTTGGGCCATTTTGTAATTTCTTGAAAGTTACGTATCCGTATCTGTAATTGTTGTCTCGACCCGTTTCTTGGTCGCGTATGATTAATTATGGTATTATGTTTTCATTTCGGTCGTTGATGTCGCCCGCGAACTTTTCGCCGTGTTCGCCTGCGGCGTTTTGAAATCGGGTTGTCGAGCCACAGCGATTGCGGATCGGCCGGACGGCTATGGATCGCCGGACGATTGCAGGCACCGTCCGGACGGTTGCGCAGAACCGCGTAGCGCACGCCGGCCGGAAGGCTGCGCTGCTAACCGGCAGTGTAGCGACGCTACGGATGGCCTAACGCACGCTAGCTGCACAGGCGCTGAGTCCAGGGGTTCTGGAATCGGTCATGCTCGGCAGTAGCGCACGCCATCGTCGGACGCAGACGCTTACGGCCGGCAGTAGCGCACGCCACGGCCGGAAGGTCGCGCACGCTACCTGGCCGAGTCGAGGGGCGTGAGGCCATCGGATCGCGGCCGGGCCGAGAAGCGCACGCTAGCTCGGCACTTAGCGCGCGCTAGTCCGGCCCAAGATAAATGTGGTCGAGCAACACATTTCATTTCGCTTTTCACTTCCTTCCTTCTCCGTCCGCGGATGGCGATTCATGGGTGACGAAGCCATGTTGTTTAACAACAAATCCATGAAGTTCTTGAGTTCATAACATCAATCAATCGTCTGCTATCATCCTTTGATCCAAATAATCAAGGTAATCTTCCTTAGAACCCTAATTTCGTGAATTTGGGGATTTTTGCATTTTCGTCCGATTCGTCCGTGTTGTTGATTAATTCATGATGGGTATGATTAATCTTGGTAGTATTGTTGTGTTTAACATCATTTAATCCATTGTTCTTCGTCGAATCAAGTATATTTCTTGATTTCCTTCGAATTGACTTTTGGGGATTTGTCCCCGATCTCGCTTTTTCATCCGTTGATGGATCGATTATGGTTAAATGATGTTGTTAAACATATTCTATGGATTGTATATCCATATTTCAACTTGGAATTCGCTGGGTTTTGACGGACGAATCGTGTTCTTGGCCGCTTTGGGAAATCCTTGAACCTTCGTCATTTGTTCTTTGAATTCAGCGGCTTTGGGTCATACTTTGGAATTCATTTTCGTTGTTATTGTTTTCGTCGTAGTTCATTGTTGTGGATTGTCGTTCGGTGGAGTCGGCGAGTTCGTAGTCGGTTCGTGCCAACCTACTTCGCCGATTCTCCGCGTTGTGGTTATTCGAGGCAAGTACCTTGCCCATACTTTTCTCGCTTTATGGATATGATGATCGGTGGTCGTCTTGATGTGTTTGTTTGGTTATTTGAAATGAAGTTTCAAAGGATTTGATTTGGCCTCGTTAAAGGCTTTCTTTCAAAACGAGTGTGATTTGTGAACGGTGTTTTGAGAATTGATTATGATTTGGTTATTTTGAACGTTGAAGGATTTTATGATGATACTCCTACTGTTTAAGTTATGGAATCGTGTATTCCGTATTTAATCTTGATATTGTATTTTTGAAGAGTTTGGTAATGGTGTCGAGTTAATGGCCATCTCTAGTGAGTATTCTTAATGAACTTACATTCTTAGCATGTTAGTATTGCATGAGTAACGTGTGTGTGTGTATGCTCACTACGGGTTAGATCCGACAGGTCTCGGTAGGGCTCCACGAAGCCGTGGAACCACGAGCTTGCTTTTAACCACTGTGGGTTAGATCCGACGGGGTCTCGGCAGGATCCACGGCCGTGGGTCCGCGGTTAATTGTGGTGCATTTTGCAAATGTGATTTGATATTGGCATTTCCGGAAATGAGTGCTTTGGAACTATATTTTCATGATTGCATGCATCGACTAAGTGTGTAAGAGGTAAGTTGTTCGTTTGGCCTACTTGGCTAGGATGGCTCTAGAGTATTTTGTTGTTGTGTTAAATCCTTTATTTGTGGAGGTTGTTGTCGGAGACGAACCTTGTGGTCGTTCTTGTGTAATGTGAGTTAATGAGATTTGGGGCTAAAATCCCAATGGTTTTGTAAAAGTCGCTTTTGATTTGGGGCTAAAATCCCAACGGTTTGGTAAATGTCATTTTCGGAAAGTAAACCTTTGGGCGGTGACCCTTTTGTCTTTTGATTTTGAAAAGTAGGATTTGATAATCCTAAATTGTTTTCTATTAAAACTCTCGATGGCATTCTAAACCGTTTTATAAATTACTTCCATTGATTTATGATATTTCGATTTTTAAATGTTTTCTCAAACCCTTGCCTCGGGAAGTACTTTTCGTTTCATTTGGATCTTTGAGGATCCTTGGTTATTGTTATTCGTGGAATGTGAATTGTATGGCTCGTATTTGCACTTTGTTCTTGCACTAGCAAAGCGGTGGAGTTTTGCTAACCCCGAGTATTCGGGGTGGATGTCTGTTTTGCATTCGGGTTTTGGAGCATAACACAGGGTCGGCACGAAGGATGATGAAAGATGATCGATACTAATCACATGAGGAACCGTACATCGTGTGTTGGTTCAGTTGTACTTTATTTTCCGCTGCTATATTGTTCCTGTTGTACGGGTGTGGTTGTATTTTGTCCCCTGCGTGGGCATGAGTTGTATTTGAGTTGTATGTATTTGTTGAAAGACCAAATCGGTCTACTGAGTCATTTTAGCCTGAAAGGCATGGTTGAGTTGTTATATGTCGTTACCAGCCTGGTAGATCCTTGAGGAAAGGTTCTACGACGTGTAATATCCCTGAGCAGATTGGGGGTGTTACAGAAATGGTATCGGAGCTTAGGTTGAGGAAACCTAGGCTGTCGGGTCAAGTCGTGTTGTTTGAGTCTTGTTTCGTCGGATTTTATCTGACTGAGTCGTGTCGCGACGCGTCGTTTGAGTTTGTTGGTCGTGATTAGTATCGTGGGGCGATCATCATCTTCGTGCGACCTGTGGAAGTAAGTCTCCCTTCTTTGTGTTGTGCCTCGTGTGACACGAGCTATTTTTTATGATTATTTGTTAAGTGGTGGAATCCTTATGTGAATTTTGATTTCACAATATGTATTTAGTCGACTCTCGTATTTGATTTATACGAGGAGTGTCGTCGCTTGTGATGTCTTTTTATTGTTGTTTTTTTGTCTGTTGTTGATGATTTTCGAATCGATTTGCACGTTTTACAAGTTCTATTGTGGGAACTTTGTGCTTATACACGTTCGACTTGTTCACTAGCTGCCATGGAGGGTCTTTAGAGACCTCGAATGGGTCGATGGTTTTGTTCTGAATGTGGTATTTTATCGTTTATTTCCGTTTAAAGACATGTATTGTCTTGATTTTAAATGTTTTGATGCGTGTACTAGGAGTTGTTTTAGTGAACGTCGATATGTGTGAGTTTTGGGCATTCTGGACTATTGGATTTTTGAAAACCTTGAGTATCTTAGGAAAATATATTTCGAGACATACTTTTCAAATGAGTTATTTTCTTGTGGTACATCCAAGGTGCCACAATATATTTCAAAAATTTTCTACTTCGAGGACCAAAATGCTTTGAGATATTTTCAATGTTTTAGAAACATTTTTATTTAGACCCGAGGGTCGAATATTCTGAAAGTTTTCACTAAGAGAAAGTGTCTTCATTTGTATCAAATGCGAAATGGTTCTCCAATGTCTTGATAACGATGTTTCACGTTTGTACTTTTTGAAAGGCGATACTCAAGATCAACCGGTATTCTTCAAATTATTTTTAAAATGAGGTTTTCATTTTTTTTTTAAAACCTATCCATTCCCGTCTGAGGGCTGGGTATGTATGTGTGATGTTCGCGTTGTCATTTTGATACTTTCTCCCGAGTATGATCGAATTGGCGGTGTGAGCGTTGAGTCGCTTTCCACACATTGGTTGTGCTAGCCCCCTGTGAGAGGCGAAATGTTGGTATTGAATGTTGTCGCCTCGTGGCGATTTATGCATTATCGCGTATGTGTGAGCTGTTAGAGCTTGGTATGGTATGACCGTGTGCATCGGTGATCGTTCCGTTTTGTGTCGATTGTTTAATGTCTTGTTACCTTGCTCCCGTTTTTGTGAATTTCGTGGACGAGGTCGGAGGTAATGCCCGTACTATTTTGACTTCTGTATTTTCTCTTTCTCCAGTCTATCGATTCGCTCATGTTCGTTGGTACTTTATGAACTTGTTCTGTATTTCGGTTTCATCGTCCGAACGAGCTGTGATCTTGTTGTGGGTCGATCTGGTTATCGATGTGACTTTTTCGGGTTCAGTTCGATTCTTGTGAACCTTGCTCGGGTTCAGTTCGATTCTATTAGTTCTTTTATTCGAAGTAGATCGGATTTGGAACTCTTATGTTTTCGACTCTGTCGACTCATTTATGTTCGTTGACATTTCTGAGCTTGTCCTGCCCCTTGTTTTTGTTTATCGAACGAGTGTGGTATCATTTCGGAATAACTCGTTTGTCGTTGTGACTTTTCAATCGCTATTCCCTTTCCTGTGGATCTTATGAGAATGCATGTCTTGTAGTTCTCACCAGATCATCCTGGGAGTTGTTGTTTGAACTTTATTGTTCTTCGTGATTCGAACATGATTCTTCGATTTTTGTTGTCTCGATCGTTGTGGTTCGATCGTTTGATTGTTCGGTTTTTATTGATCTCGTTCCGTGATTGGAGAACATTCAGGCTCCTTCGTAATTCCCTTCAGTTCGGGAAATTAGTTTCGTTTTCGATCTTCCAGCCCTTAGGCGGTGGAATTCCGTATTTGTTCAGCGTTTGGCTCGCGTTTTGATCAATGTATCGTTAGGTTGGTCAATCGTATCGATTTTCGTTCGTTGTGTTTTGCGATTGTTCGGATAATTGACTTGATTGTATTATCCATTTGATGACACTTGTCACTTGTTGGTTTTATTATATCCCTAATGGCGACGTTGTGTTGGTCGTCGTGGAGCGTGTTTTCACGCCGTATATTCCTTTGCGTTGTTTGTAACATTTCGCCGTGGGGCGTTAGTTACGCATTCTTGTGTATCTCGTTGAGTTTTTCCTGGCGGAATATTTCTTCTCCCTACTTGTTTTAAGTTTCGGGACGAAACTTCTTTTAAGGAGGGTAGAATGTAATACCCGTAATTTCGATTTCCGGTAATTTCTTTTTTTTCGGCGGAAGTCTGTTTTGACGACTCGCTCATGACCGTTTCGTCATTCTGAGAATGATTAATTCTACACTTTTTGACATCCGAGTTCGTTTCGGTGTCGTTTCGTTGAGTTCCGTGCTTTTTAGCGACTTTTCCGCGCTTGAGTTCGATTCTTGCGAATCTCGTTCGAAACTGCTGTTTCGAGTTTCCCGTAAGTCCGTTTAACTTTGTTAGACGTGTTGTGAACTTCAGTTTGGTTATTCGATCACGTATCGTGATTTCCCCGCATTTTGGGCCATTTTGTAATTTCTTGAAAGTTACGGGTATCCGTATCTGTAATTGTTGTCTCGACCCGTTTCTTGGTCGCGTAAGATTAATTATGGTATTATGTTTTCATTTCGGGTCGTTGATGTCGTCCGCGAACTTTTCGTCGTGTTCGCCTGCGGCGTTTTTGGAAATCGGGTCGCCGAGCCACAGCGATTGCGGATCGCCGGACGGCTATGGATCGCCGGACGATTGCGGCACCGCCGGACGGGTGCGGCAGAACCGCGAGCGCACGCCACGGCCGGAAGGCCGCTGCGCGTGCTAACCGGCAGTGTAGCGCACGCTACCGGATGGCCTAACGCACGCTTAGCGCACAGGCGATGGAGTCCGGGGTTCTCGAATCGGTCATGCTTGGCGTGTAGCGCACGCCATCTTGTCGGACCGCGTGCGCTACGGCCGGCAGTAGCGCACGCCACGGCCGGAAGGCTGCGCACGCTACCTGGCCGAGTCGGTAGGGCGGTGAGGCCACCGGATCGTGGCCTGGGCCGATAGCGCACGCTAGCTCGGGCTAGCGCGCTAGTCCGGCCCGAGATAAATGTGGCCGAGTCACATTTCATTTCGCTTTTCACTTCCTTCCTTCTCCGTCCATGAGATGGCGATTCATGGGTGACGAAGCCATGTTGTTTAACAACAAATCCATGAAGTTCTTGAGTTCATAACATCAATCAATCGTCCGTTATCATCCTTTGATCCAAATAATCAAGGTAATCTTCCTTAGAACCCTAATTTCGTGAATTTGGGGATTTTTGCATTTTCGTCCGATTCGTTCGTGTTGTTGATTAATTCATGATGGGTATGATTAATCTTGGTAGTATTGTTGTGTTTAACATCATTTAATCCATTGTTCTTCGTCGAATCAAGTATATTTCTTGATTTCCTTCGAATTGACTTTTTGGGGATTTGTCCCGATCTCGCTTTTTCATCCGTTTTCGATGGATCGATTATGGTTAAATGATGTTGTTAAACATATTCTATGGATTGTATATCCATATTTCAACTTGGAATTCCATTTTCGGGTTTTGACGGACGAATCGTGTTCTTGGCCGTTTTGGGGGAAATCCTTGAACCTTCGTCATTTGTTCTTTGAATTCAGCAGCTTTGGGTCATACTTTGGAATTCATTTTCGTTGTTATTGTTTTCGTTCGTAGTTCATTGTTGTGGATTGTCGTTCGGTGGAGTCGGCGAGTTCGTAGTCGGTTCGTGCCAACCTACTTCGCCGATTCTCCGCGTTGTGGTTATTCGAGGCAAGTACCTTGCCCATACTTTTCTCGTTTTATGGATATGATGATCGGTGGTCGTCTTGATGTGTTTGTTTGGTTATTTGAAATGAAGTTTCAAAGGATTTGGCCTCGTTAAAGGCTTTCTTTCAAAACGAGTGTGATTTGTGAACGGTGTTTTGAGAATTGATTATGATTTGGTTATTTTGAACGTTGAAGGATTTTATGATGATACTCCTACTGTTTAAGTTATGGAATCGTGTATTCCGTATTTAATCTTGATATTGTATTTTTGAAGAGTTTGGTAATGGTGTCGAGTTAATGGCCATCTCTAGTGAGTATTCTTAATGAACTTACATTCTTAGCATGTTAGTATTGCATGAGTAACGTGTGTGTGTGTATGCTCACTACGGGTTAGATCCGACGGGGTCTCGGTAGGGCTCCACGAAGCTGTGGAACCACGAGCTTGCTTTTAACCACTGTGGGTTAGATCCGACGGGGTCTCGGCAGGGATCCACGAAGCTGTGGGTCCGCGGTTAATTGTGGTGCATTTTGCAAATGTGATTTGATATTGGCATTTCCGGAAATGAGTGCTTTGGAACTATATTTTCATGATTGCATGCATCGACTAAGTGTGTAAGAGGTAAGTTGTTCGTTTGGCCTACTTGGCTAGGATGGCTCTAGAGTATTTTGTTGTTGTGTTAAATCCTTTATTTGTGGATTTTGATGTCGGGAGACGAACCTTGTGGTCGTTCTTGTGTACTGTGAGTTAATGAGATTTGGGGCTAAAATCTCAATGGTTTTGTAAAAGTCGTTTTACGGATTTGGGGCTAAAATCCCAACGGTTTGGTAAATGTCATTTTTCGGAAAGTAAACCTTTGGGGCGGTGACCCCTTTTGTCTTTTGGATTTTGAAAAGTAGGATTTGATAATCCTAAATTGTTTTCTATTAAAACTCTCGATGGCATTCTAAACCGTTTTATAAATTACTTCCATTGATTTATGATATTTCGATTTTTAAATGTTTTCTCAAACCCTTGCCTCGGGAAGTACTTTTCGTTTCATTTGGATCTTTGAGGATCCTTGGTTATTGTTATTCGTGGAATGTGAATTGTATGGCTCGTATTTGCACTTTGTTCTTGCACTAGCAAAACAGTGGAGTTTTGCTAACCCCCGAGTATTCGGGGGGTGGATGTCTGTTTTTGCATTCAGGTTTTGGAGCATAACACAGGCTCGGCACGAAGGATGATGAAAGATGATCGATACTAATCACATGAGGAACCGTACATCGTGTGTTGGTTCAGTTGTACTTTATTTTCCGCTGCTATATTGTTCTGTTATGCGGGTGTGGTTGTATTTTGTCCCTGCGTGGGCATGAGTTGTATTTGAGTTGTATGTATTTGTTGAAAGACCAAATCGGTCTCTCGAGTCATTTTAGCCTGAAAGGCATGGTTGAGTTGTTATATGTCGTTACCAGCCTGGTAGATCCTTGAGGAAAGGTTCTACGACGTGTAATATCCCTGAGCAGATTGGGGGTGTTACAGAAATGGTATCGGAGCTTAGGTTGAGGAAACCTAGGCTGTCGGGTCAAGTCGTGTTGTTTGAGTCTTGTTTCGTCGGATTTTATCTGACTGAGTCGTGTCGCGACGCGTCGTTTGAGTTTGTTGGTCGTGATTAGTATCGTGGGGCGATCATCATCTTCGTGCGACCTGTGGAAGTAAGTCTCCCTTCTTTGTGTTGTGCCTCGTGTGACACGAGCTATTTTTTTATGATTATTTGTTAAGTGGTGGAATCCTTATGTGAATTTTGATTTCACAATATGTATTTAGTCGACTCTCGTATTTGATTTATACGAGGAGTGTCGTCGCTTGTGATGTCTTTTTATTGTTGTTTTTTTGTCTGTTGTTGATGATTTTCGAATCGATTTGCACGTTTTACAAGTTCTATTGTGGGAACTTTGTGCTTATACACGTTCGACTTGTTCACTAGCCAGTGCGGGAGGGTCTTTAGAGACCTCGAATGGGGTCAGTGGTTTTGTTCTGAATGTGGTATTTTATCGTTTATTTCCGTTTAAAGACATGTATTGTCTTGATTTTAAATGTTTTGATGCGTGTACTAGGAGTTGTTTTAGTGAACGTCGATATGTGTGAGTTTTGGGCATTCTGGACTATTGGATTTTTGAAAACCTTGAGTATCTTAGGAAAATATATTTCGAGACATACTTTTCAAATGAGTTATTTTCTTGTGGTACATCCAAGGTGCCACAATATATTTCAAAAATTTTCTACTTCGAGGACCAAAATGCTTTGAGATATTTTCAATGTTTTAGAAACATTTTTATTTAGACCCGAGGGTCGAATATTCTGAAAGTTTTCACTAAGAGAAAGTGTCTTCATTTGTATCAAATGCGAAATGGTTCTCCAATGTCTTGATAACGATGTTTCACGTTTGTACTTTTTGAAAGGTGATACTCAAGATCAACCGGTATTCTTCAAATTATTTTCAAAATGAGGTTTTCATTTTTTTTTTAAAACCTATCCATTCCCGTCTGAGGGCTGGGTATGTATGTGTGATGTTCGCGTTGTCATTTTGATACTTTCTCCCGAGTATGATCGAATTGGCGGTGTGAGCGTTGAGTCGCTTTCCACACATTGGTTGTGCTAGCCCCCTGTGAGAGGCGAAATGTTGGTATTGAATGTTGTCGCCTCGTGGCGATTTATGCATTATCGCGTATGTGTGAGCTGTTAGAGCTTGGTATGGTATGACCGTGTGCATCGGTGATCGTTCCGTTTTGTGTCGATTGTTTAATGTCTTGTTACCTTGCTCCCGGTTTTGTGAATTTCGTGGACGAGGTCGGAGGTAATGCCCGTACTATTTTGACTTCTGTATTTTCTCTTTCTCCAGTCTATCGATTCGCTCATGTTCGTTGGTACTTTATGAACTTGTTCTGTATTTCGGTTTCATCGTCCGAACGAGCTGTGATCTTGTTGTGGGTCGATCTGGTTATCGATGTGACTTTTTCGGGTTCAGTTCGATTCTTGTGAACCTTGCTCGGGTTCAGTTCGATTCTATTAGTTCTTTTATTCGAAGTAGATCGGATTTGGAACTCTTATGTTTTCGACTGCCGACTCATTTATGTTCGTTGACATTTCGAGCTTGTCCTGCCCCTTGTTTTTGTTTATCGAACGAGTGTGGTATCATTTCGAATAACTCGTTTGTCGTTGTGACTTTTCAATCGCTATTCCCTTTCCTGTGGATCTTATGAGAATGCATGTCTTGTAATTCTCACCAGATCATCCTGGGAGTTGTTGTTTGAACTTTATTGTTCTTCGTGATTCGAACATGATTCTTCGATTTTTGTTGTCTCGATCGTTGTGGTTCGATCGTTTGATTGTTCGGTTTTATTGATCTCGTTCCGTGATTGGAGAACATTCGGGCTCCTTCGTAATTCCCTTGATTCGGGAAATTAGTTTCGTTTTCGATCTTCCACCCTTAGGCGGTGGAATTCGTATTTGTTCAGCGTTTGGCTCGCGTTTTGATCAATGTACCGTTAGGTTGGTCAATCGTATCGATTTTCGTTCGTTGTGTTTTGCGATTGTTCGGATAATTGACTTGATTGTATTATCCATTTGATGACACTTGTCACTTGTTGGTTTTATTATATCCCTAATGGCGACGTTGTGTTGGTCGTCGTGGAGCGTGTTTTCACGCCGTATATTCCTTTGCGTTGTTTGTAACATTTCGCCGTGGGGCGTTAGTTACGCATTCTTGTGTATCTCGTTGAGTTTTTCCTGGCGGAATATTTCTTCTCCCTACTTGTTTTAAGTTTCGGGACGAAACTTCTTTTAAGGAGGGTAGAATGTAATACCCGTAATTTCGATTTCCGGTAATTTCTTTTTTTTCGGCGGAAGTCTGTTTTGACGACTCGCTCATGACCGCTTTCCATTCCGAGAATGATTAATTCTACCCTTTTGACATCCGAGTTCGTTTCGGTGTCGTTCGTTGAGTTCCGTGCTTTTAGCGACTTTTCCGCGCTTGAGTTCGATTCTTGCGAATCTCGCTCAAAGCTACGTTTCGAGTTTCCCGTAAGTCTGTTTAACTTTGTTAGACGTGTTGTGAACTTCAGTTTGGTTATTCGATCACGTATCGTGATTTCCCCGCATTTTGGGCCATTTTGTAATTTCTTGAAAGTTACGGGTATCCGTATCTGTAATTGTTGTCTCGACCCGTTTCTTGGTCGCGTAAGATTAATTATGGTATTATGTTTTCATTTCGGGTCGTTGATGTCGTCCGCGAACTTTTCGTCGTGTTCGCCTGCGGCGTTTTGGAAATCGGGTCGTCGAGCCACAGCGATTGCGGGATCGCCGGACGGCTATGGATCGCCGGACGATTGCAGGCACCGGCCGGACGGGTGCGCAGAACCGCGAGCGCACGCTACGGCCGGAAGGCTGCGCGTGCTAACCGGGCAGTGTAGCGACGCCACGGATGGCCTAACGCACGCTAGCGGGCACAGGCGATGGAGTCCTCGGGGTTCTGAATCGGTCATGCTTGGCGGTAGCGCACGCTATCAGCGACGCCGCAGACGCCACGGCCGGCAGTAGCGCACGCCACGGCCGGAAGGCTGCGCACGCTACTGGCCGAAGCCGGTAGGGCGGTGAGGCCATCGGATCGTGGCTGGGCCGAGAAGCGCACGCTAGCTCGGCACTAGCGCGCGCTAGTCCGGCCCGATAAATGTGGCGAGCATCACATTTCATTTCGTTTTCACTTCCTTCCTTCTCCGTCCGCGGATGGCGATTCATGGGTGACGGCCATGTTGTTTAACAACAAATCCATGAAGTTCTTGAGTTCATAACATCAATCAATCGTCCGTTATCATCCTTTGATCCAAATAATCAAGGTAATCTTCCTTAGAACCCTAATTTCGTGAATTTGGGGATTTTTGCATTTTCGTCCGATTCGTTCCGTGTTGTTGATTAATTCATGATGGGTATGATTAATCTTGGTAGTATTGTTGTGTTTAACATCATTTAATCCATTGTTCTTCGTCGAATCAAGTATATTTCTTGATTTCCTTCGAATTGACTTTTTGGGGATTTGTCCCGATCTCGCTTTTTCATCCGCTGATGGATCGATTATGGTTAAATGATGTTGTTAAACATATTCTATGGATTGTATATACATATTTCAACTTGGAATTCCATTTTCGGGTTTTGACGGACGAATCGTGTTCTTGGCCGTTTGGGAAATCCTTGAACCTTCGTCATTTGTTCTTTGAATTCAGCGGCTTTGGGTCATACTTTGGAATTCATTTTCGTTGTTATTGTTTTCGTTCGTAGTTCATTGTTGTGGATTGTCGTTCGGTGGAGTCGGCGAGTTCGTAGTCGGTTCGTGCCAACCTACTTCGGCCGATTCTCCGCGTTGTGGTTATTCGAGGCAAGTACCTTGCCCATACTTTTCTCGTTTTATGGATATGATGATCGGTGGTCGTCTTGATGTGTTTGTTTGGTTATTTGAAATGAAGTTTCAAAGGATTTCGGTTTGGCCTCGTTAAAGGCTTTCTTTCAAAACGAGTGTGATTTGTGAACGGTGTTTTGAGAATTGATTATGATTTGGTTATTTTGAACGTTGAAGGATTTTATGATGATACTCCTACTGTTTAAGTTATGGAATCGTGTATTCCGTATTTAATCTTGATATTGTATTTTTGAAGAGTTTGGTAATGGTGTCGAGTTAATGGCCATCTCTAGTGAGTATTCTTAATGAACTTACATTCTTAGCATGTTAGTATTGCATGAGTAACGTGTGTGTGTGTATGCTCACAACGGGTTAGATCCGACGGGGTCTCGGTAGGGCTCCACGAAGCTGTGGAACCACGAGCTTGCTTTTAACCACTGTGGGTTAGATCCGACGGGGTCTCGGCAGGGATCCACGAAGCTGTGGGTCCGCGGTTAATTGTGGTGCATTTTGCAAATGTGATTTGATATTGGCATTTCGAAATGAGTGCTTTGGAACTATATTTTCATGATTGCATGCATCGACTAAGTGTGTAAGAGGTAAGTTGTTCGTTTGGCCTACTTGGCTAGGATGGCTCTAGAGTATTTTGTTGTTGTGTTAAATCCTTTATTTGTGGATTTTGATGTCGGGAGACGAACCTTGTGGTCGTTCTTGTGTACTGTGAGTTAATGAGATTTGGGGCTAAAATCCCAATGGTTTTGTAAAAGTCGTTTTACGGATTTGGGGCTAAAATCCCAACGGTTTGGTAAATGTCATTTTTCTAAAGTAAACCTTTGGGGCGGTGACCCTTTTGTCTTTGGAATTTGAAAAGTAGGATTTGATAATCCTAAATTGTTTTCTATTAAAACTCTCGATGGCATTCTAAACCGTTTTATAAATTACTTCCATTGATTTATGATATTTCGATTTTTAAATGTTTTCTCAAACCCTTGCCTCGGGAAGTACTTTTCGTTTCATTTGGATCTTTGAGGATCCTTGGTTATTGTTATTCGTGGAATGTGAATTGTATGGCTCGTATTTGCACTTTGTTCTTGCACTAGCAAAACATAGGAGTTTTGCTAACCCCAGTATTCGGGGTGGATGTCTGTTTTATTGCATTCAGGTTTTGGAGCATAACACAGGGTCGGCACGAAGGATGATGAAAGATGATCGATACTAATCACATGAGGAACCGTACATCGTGTGTTGGTTCAGTTGTACTTTATTTTCCGCTGCTGTATTGTTCCCGTTGTACGGGTGTAGTTGTATTTTGTCCCCTGCGTGGGCATGAGTTGTATTTGAGTTGTATGTATTTGTTGAAAGACCAAATCGGTCTACTGAGTCATTTTAGCCTGAAAGGCATGGTTGAGTTGTTATATGTCGTTACCAGCCTGGTAGATCCTTGAGGAAAGGTTCTACGTCGTGTAATATCCCTGAGCGGATTGGGGGTGTTACAAAAACCACCACCGAACTTATCGTCCTCGTCTACGAGCTCTACAGCCCTGACTGGACTGAATTTACGGCCTTTCACCGCGGCAAGACGATTATACCTATTGGTTAATCAACCTAGAACAATAATCATATCAATAATGGAACCAACTTGGTAACAATGATCATAACATATTCAATCCGGAATTCAAACTCATATCAAGATTCATCTCATATAAATCAACCACTATCATCACTATGATTTAGAATACCATCTTAAATCGGTTAAACGAATTATCAAATCATCATAGTCATCATATGGCCTCAAGAACATCAAGAACTCTATGATTCCATAATCATAATCAACATATTCAAAGCATATCATCATCTTCCTTCAACATAAACCTCATATATCCTCAAGAATCGCAATAACAACATCATAATCATCTTCATACGAATCATTTATCAATAACAACATCAAAAATCCGAAATGAAAAGGAGGATTATCCAACATACCTCTTAGAAGATGGAATACACAAGAAATCACTTCAAGAATCATCAATAACTTCATATCCAAGCTCCGAATCCAAGCCCTCAAGCTCAAAATCGAATTAGGAGAGCCAAAATATCCCTCTCTCAATGTTTAGAGATGAAAAACGAAGAGAAATGCTGAAGTGAAATGAAAGACGGCCATTCCTTATATAAACTCCCCGCTCGTTACGTACATAACATTACCAAGTTAACGTACGTAACACCTCTTACGTACGCTATCTTGTCCTGGTTAGCGTACGTAATGCCATCCTGCACTTACCGCCTCAAAACGTGAACTTCCTTACGTACGTAACCCATGCCATATAACGTACGTAATATACCAGTTGACTTGCTATAGTACAATGGTCGTGTTACGTACGTAACACGTCCTGTATAACGTACGTAACACGTACGTTGACTCACCTGTCAACATCCTTCGCCGAAAGTTGCCGACACAGGGTCCCATCTGCCCACCACGACTCGATCGTCTGATTCCCATGTTACGTACGTAATGTCTCGGCCATAACGTACGTAACTCTACCAATTTAACGTACGTAAGCTTCAACACATAACGTACATAATGGCTTCCATACTTAGCCATTTACAGCAATTCTTGTCCAACGTCTCGACATAACAAATACGAACATACGGCAGAATCAATACATATACTCAATTCAATAACATTATCAAACGTTCCCAACGTCCTCGAGCATAATTAACCATCCACGATATCCAATATATAAACGAAAAATATATCCGAAAAATCGGGGTATTACAGCTAGCATAAGGCATGTCACATCCAAAGAATCATTCATATGCTTACTATAAGCATCTTTGTGAGCTTTGGTGGCGGTTGATTCCGGTTCATCAGGAATTGGGTTTCCTAGAATGTACTGCTTCTTTTCAGCTTTGAGAACAATTCTCAAGTTCCTTGACCAATCAAGATAACTAGTGCCATAAAGTTTTTCTTTGTCAAGAACTAATCGCAATGAGTTTGTATTGATTGACGCCATTGATTCTACAATATTAATATGCAAAGTTATTCGTGAGATATATTGATTTTAAATCTAACGATTAAGTAAATGCAAGCATAGCTATGGCATGTCCCTCGCAAATAAAAGAAGTTTAGTTTTTATCAATAGAGATGACATCTTATGTCAACATGTTAGTCTCACATATTATGTATCACATACACATATATGAATTATAATCTAACGATCAAATAACCACAGATACAGCTTTGGCATGTCCTCTGTAATTAAAAGATGTTTTATATTATCATTTGGGTTGATATCTTATGTCGTTTTAATCGTATTAATCTCAAATAAGCCATAGGTCCAAGACCGTTTTGTATAACCTATATTATTCTTTAACCATTTAAAACATATGTATAAGCTTATTTATTCATCTCACCTCCTTAAGATAAAATCATACACCCTGCTTTGGCAGACCCATATTAGAAATGATCGAAAGTTTGACGAGTGTTTTGAAAATGGTTGGCTCTTGAGACTTATACTTCATATCAATTGATTTAATAAAACTATTTTATCAAAAATTGATTATCTAAAAATAATTACCATGTATCTCATACATGTAAAAGTTTTAATTAGTTTGATTTATTTGGAAATAACGATTATTAAGCAAATAAAAAAAAATATGATGCATTTCATACAATCATATGCTAAAATATAATGCATCTCATACAATCATATGCAATGTAAATATGATGCATCTCATATATTCACATGAAAAATTTTGTGTGGTGTGGTATAGCCATAGACCCCATTATGATATTTGTAAATATCAATAGGTCGATCGATGTAATCTTCGATAACGCCTTTCTTCTTGAATTCCTTGTAAGTTGCTCGTCTCCTTCGTCTTCCTTTTTTAGCTAGAACTATTCTAAACTATATCTTTACATCTTGTAATAGAAACTCGGGTTACATTCGAGGGGAGTAAGATGAGAAGAGAAATTACAACAAGATAATAGGAAGGCACGACATACAAGTCGTATTATGAATATTACAACCATAATTGAATCATCAATCTAATTGATCTAGTACGGCTATACCACCCACGATGCATTAACCATTTATGCATTCATAAGCACATATAATATATAAAGTATACTAAATATCGACTATCGATAAGTTATATAATATATAAAATATGACAAATATCAACAACCGATAAGTTATAAAGTTCCGACATACAAAACATCGAACCGAGTAAAACGGGAAATAAATTTTCAGGAATATACGAAGAAAACGAGCCTGAAACGGGTCCGGAAGTGGCCTGGACCGCAGTTCGAGCAGCCTGGATCGCGGTCCCTTGTTCCAGACCGCACCAGCACACAGGCCCGGATCGCGATCCCCTTCCCCATACCGCATGGCAGCCCCTCTTCCATGTATTTTTTTTTTTTTGAGTTTTTTTTTTTAGTTTTTGAGTATACATCTTATGTATACTTCATGTATACATCTTATGTATATAACAACTAATACCTTATGAGCAATATAAATGTATAAATCAAGTAGATCAAATCTATATTTATACAACCTCGAAATCGGAATATAATTATGTTAATATGAAAATTTTAAAGGAGCATAATCTTTACATAAACAAATTTATGTTCATATGCACCTCTTAAAATTCATAATCGTAACATAAAATTATATGTAGATCAAATCATATGTTCTTTGATTCTTGTATTATTAGTAGAACTAAATCATCACATGAATCTCCATATATCAAAGAACCATATATGTCAAGATCAAACATATAAACCAAAATATATATATCACCAAATACATATTAAGATAGGCATTATATATATATATATAGATCAAAACACAAATCTACTAAAATTATATACATCACCAATATATAAATATACATAGATAAAATTTATATATCATATATATAAACATCATACATCACATATATGAACATCATATACCAACATATATGAAAATAGAAACAATGAAAATATACTAGTCGCTCTGATACCACTGTTGGGTTTTTATCGAACTAATAAGATTTATGATCTCATCATATATCGAAATAGTACAACGGAAGTATAAATATAATATATGAAACCCTCCGAGGATCCAAGTATATTATAAAAGTACGAAGAACAAGATTGTTACCTCTTGTAGCGTGTTTTCGATCGAGCCTTCTAGAGACGTTGCAAGAAGCGAGTGTTCTCTACGGTATCCACACAACGAACAAGTCTCGAGTGTGTAATGGATGGCTAACTCCGATTTAATAAATATTTCACTTAAATCAATTTAAATATAGGTATGTTCTTGATTATGGTAAAAAAAAGAACAACAAGAATTTTATTCAAATGTTCTTGAACTTTGATCTAAAATAACAACTATGAATCTTATTCAATATGTTATTAAAGATCAAACTCACAAGATAAGATGAAGATTAGATGAGTATTCTAAATACTTTTCTTGATCAAAGAATCAATCCTCAAATATATGACGATATATTCTTGATCCTTTTGATTATTCAACTCTTGAATATTATCTTCAAGATTTTTTGAGAGAGAAATATCAAAATCAGATTTTTCATTCTCTCTACACAAATTATGTCTTCTCTTGTGTTTTGTCAAGTGTGAGGGCTATCACAAGATACTGTTATATATCTCTCTACATGGCTAAGGGTTCACCAACCCCTTCACCAACCATAATCAACCGGAACAAAATAGTTGCTCTGCTCGTTTAAGTGTGTGACCCTGTAGGTCTTAATTAATAAGGCAATGAGTATAAAAACAATTTTACGACTCATAAATTATAAGCAGCCTCTAGCTAGACATTATGACTACCTGTATTAAAAGAATTAATTCGACGGCATGAACGAAATCCCGTTACTGTATAATATTTATTCCTCCCGTCGCGCGATATCCTAATTAATCATAAGGCATGGATAAGTCGACCTTATATAGCTTAATTAATATTCTTGATCTCAAGTTACAATTGTCCAATTCAAATATTTATCAATAACTCTTTATTGATCAATTTGAGCATCGCCATGCATTTAAACAATTTAACTTATCAAGGGCTCATGGATATCTTCTCCATTTTATAGGAGGGACAAGTCCCCTCTGGACAAACTACTTCCCTCTGCATAATCGTACCGTATCCAATCACAAATTGTATGGTCCCTTGTTACAGAAGACGTTGGTATTGTGTTAAAGTACGATACTCATTATGTAGGAAAATGTAGTGTCTTTAGGTAATAAGAACTTAAATAATATATAACAATCAGAGGAATTATAATGACTTAATCCATATATAATTCTCTTTGTTAGGTCATATCTAATACGATGTCTCTACATGTATCTATGATGTGGTATAACATCTCATGTTCATGATCAGTAAAATATAGTCATCGTATCATTATCATACTAGTATGTTAGGAGTATGCCCTCGAATGCCACTCAGAGGTTGTTGAGTGAGGGCATTGTACTTGTAATTATGTAAACCATTTATATAAGGCAAATGAATGTTTCTTTATTTACTGGTAGTTACTGGCATTCCTAACTCGTAAATAAACATATAGAAACTAGTCCGTGTATTTGAGAGCAAAACGTTCCACTCCTTATTGGATAAGGGGGTCGGCACTAGAAAGGTTTATAGCTCAAATACTTAATCGTTCGCAAGTCGATGAAACTTGACTGGGCGTTAAGTTTATGTGAAGACTTGTATGACGTGTTCTTTGACATGGAGAGTGCCCGTCGAACACTAATGGTTAGTGGGAGCACACGTTATAGGTATGCTAATTAGATTAGTATACTCGAACCGACTCACCCTCGATTCGTCACACGGATTTCACTCCGGGATAGTCAATGACGGAATCGAAAGGTTGTGATAGGTATTCGTGAACCTTCGACTTGAGGATTTAGTAGGGATGTGCTTGTGACGTCAATATTTTCATTAGAGTAGTTCGACCCTGTAAACCGAAAGGCGGGGGTCAACCTCGACGTGCATCTTGACGGGCAAGTAGCAGGTCCTACTGAATACCAAGATAGAATTCTTTCTCCTGTTAGTGAACGGGTTATATGTCCTATGCGGTTATTGGCAGATGAGATCATAAGTCTTTGGACAAAGCATTGGAGCTAGCTGTATTAGATACACGAGAGCTCGATGATCTCGATTTGCATTAACGCATGCATAGCGTCAAGTACAGATAGGGTTTGACTGACCGTGACCCTATAACTTGATCGGGATATTTGAAAGAAGGGTTTATACGTATACTGGTATTCACGACAGAATGGTTCTTGAATGATCCCTTCATTCGTTCTCAGTTGGGGTACAGTGTAGGCCGCCAGGCTGGCTAGGTGGTGCTACTACTCTTTGGTTCCTCCCATTGCTGACTGAGACGAACCTACCGAGTCGCGCAATAGGATTGACAACGGAATGAATCAAGCTAATTCTCTCATTATGAATATTAGATATTGGATATCTAAATTTGGGACATTGGATGTTTAAATCGATTTATCGGATAAATTGATTTACGGCTTAATGAATTAAATATATCACTGGGTGATTAATTTAATTCATGAATATAATTATTTCTTGGAGAAATTAATTATGTTATTTTTGTATTTGATATGTTTAATTAATTGGATTAATTAATCGATACAAATACATCGGAACGGAATCGTAATTTATCTGTTTGGACTCACGGGAGTCCGAAACGAACCGAACTCGTCCGTTTTTGCATAATAGCCGCCCCCCCTTTGTTTCCACTCACTTTCCTCTTGTCTTGTTGCTTTCATTTTATATGAAAGAACATGACATTGTGGGGTTTAAAATAATGTGGCATTATTTGTATTATTGAAGTGAGAGTTGAATAAAGGGAAGAAGATATCTCATTTCACATGCACTTTTTGATTCCTTGTGCAAGCCATCCTACGTGAGTGAGATTGAGAGAGAGAGAGAGAGAGAGAAAAACCATTTTCTCAATTATCTTCATCTTCATTCATTTTCTTCTTCATTTTTCTTGGAGAAAAATTGAGAGAAAATCATATAGAGAGAGAAAGATTAAAACACTTAGAGTGTAGTAATCTTTACATATATAGCTTTATCACTTAGCTCTAGCCGTATACTCGGAGGATAGCAAGGTGATCGTCGTTCCGGTTGTTTCTACGGCGCGTGGCAAGTAGAGATGCGGTGCTTTCGGCGTTGGATCGTTCAAGAGCTTGGGGAATAGCTCAAGAGAAGGTTACCATTTAATCAACGGACTTCGAGGGTTAGTTTCTTACGACTCTTGCTTTTCGTTTATATATTCGTATATACGTAGCTCGATCGATCCTCGTAGGGATTCGGATCGAATTAATTTTCGTTTTACCGCTTCCGCTGGGCCTTCATTTTAGGCACCGAATCCCAACAGTGGTATCGGAGCGTAGGTCTTGCGATCGTATATACGATATTGGCATTTGGAATGTTTGATTAGATGGTGAATGATTTGGAATCATTTTAGTCATAATCGTGGTATATATTTTTACGTTCGTTGTAGTTATATTTTTCGTAAGTTTATGTCTAAATATAAATCTTAATTTCTTGGAAATATAATTTATATTGAAGATATGAATGTTGAAAAATATTGATATTGGATATCCTATTGAAAATCTCGAATCGTCGTCGGACGACGATTTTTTCGGACAAAGGGCGAGTTGTTGCCCGTGACTCGGCCGTGTCGGTGACACGGCCGTGTCCGATCCCAGCCCCTTGCCACTGCCAGGCAGACCCGACCGTGTCAGGGGACACGGGCCGTGCCTGTCCGGCAGCTATCGAGCGTGACTCGGCCATGCCAGGCCAGTCTGCCGGAAAGCTGCTGAGGGTGACTCGGCCAGGCAGCCCCTTTTTGCCCCGGCTCGATTTTTTCGTCTATTCTTGAAAATTAATCTCCCGCATGTTAAATTGGATTTAGTATGATTAAAATGATTTATGGTATTTCATTTTATAAGGTAAATTTGATTAATTGGAATATTTATGGTCGACCGAATTATTTTGAATGTTATCATATTACCGATTATGTGAATCGATTTGATCGGTTCGTATTGTTGATTGGATCAATGTATCTCTACGCTTTTCATTTATATAGTATTTATTGGATGAATGCTTTTGAATGGGGATGTGGTTCGTGGACTTAGTTTTGAATCGTTCGTTTTATTCGATTGGGTTGTAAAGGCCGTTTTGAGCCTATTTTTTTTACTAGAAATGTTTGTATCTAGGATGCAATTTTCGATGTAAAATTTATATGTAATGACGAAGACCGGAGGAAGATCCATTTCGAGAAGACGAAGATTCAAGACGAAGACTTGTAATTAGATTACGGAGTTTTTGTTTTCTAGGAACGGTCCATGAACCACATGTTGGTAGCAACTAGGTTGTGAATGGTTGTTTCATATTGTATGAATGCCACAAACGCGCTAATATGATTAATGTGCAAAGTGTAACGTTAATCGCGAAAATTCTCCCACAACAAATTATTAAGTTTATAAGGTTTCAAGGTTTTCCTTCCCTCCATCGAGCTTTCTGGAAATTGAAATCCAAACCGGATCTGCTATGCTTCCGAGTTATCGGGGTAGTCGTCGGGGAGGACGGATAAATTACAGGAGCGCATTGGATGCCTTTGGGTTGGAGCAAATTTTATCCCTAGAAACCGATAGGTTGCCGGATAAGATTCAATTGTGAAACCGATTTGCATCGATGGTATAAACTTAACTTGTTCACGAACCATAGAAATCGTATAGGTTGAGGAGTGAACAAGGGGAAAAAGAAGATCGAATCATCCATTAGATGGGTTGGTGTTGGACACCACTTTATGAAAATTAATAGACTAGAAACATATTCGGTTGCCTCTATTAAGATTTATAAAGAACTCGATCACCACTATGAAGTAGAGCGACGATACTTCCTGGATATCACATGGGAGTGTGTTATTCCGATAAAAATAGTGGGAGCCGGGTAACAAGAATAGAAAAGACCTTAAATTCTATACTCGGAACATAATTGAATGAGTCACTAATTAACTGTTATACTTAATGCATAAATATCAATATGACAATGAATCCACTCGCAATTCTACTCGAAAAGAACACCTTAATGGGACCTAACTTTGTGGATTGGCTCGCAATCGATGATTGTCCTCGTGATAGAGGCACTGGATACGTCTTGGAGACGGACATTCCGGCACCTCCTGTGCGGACCAGAGCCAATCGGGAAGAGATTGAAAACCACGAAAAGTGGGTTAAGGATGACGTGAAAGTCCGTGCGTATATGATGGCTTCCATGTCTAATGAGCTTCGAGAGCTCATGAGAAAATGACTTCGCTAGGCGATTCTATCTCACTTAACCGAGCTTTATGGTGAGCACAAAGCAGAATCGCTAGATATGAGATATCCAAGCAATCGCTCGGTGCAAGGATGAAGGAAGGTGAGAAGATTGGGAACACGTCCTCAAAATGATATCCATGATCGAGAGATTGGAGGCTCTTGATTTTAAAATGGATACTTCTCCAAACCGACCTTATCCTACGGTCTCTCCCCGATTCCTTCTCACGCTTGTTATGAACTTCAACCGCAATGAGATTGCATGTAACTTAGCCGGGCTAATGAACAAACCGGTGACCGCTCGGTCTCGATGAAGACCCCTGATGAAGGAGTCTGCACTTGTGATTTCTTCGGACTTCTAAGTCTAAGAATAAGAAGAAAAAGACCAAGAAGCGGACTGGACCACAAGCTAAGGACCTTAAGGGAAAGGGCAAGGCCCGATGGTTCCAAAGAACAAGAAGAAGAAGGATGCTTGCCTCAAGTGCGGTGGGCCACCGGGCTAGAGACTGTCCGATTCTTCATGGCACTTCTGCAGAACTTTTAGTTTTGGAAACAAATTGTTCTACCGTATTTTCTACTTCTGATACCGGATTCTCGTGCTAGTTCTCATATTTGTACTGTGAATCAGGATCTGGAACAAAGTAGGAAGCTTGGAGCTGTAGAAGTTATGATCACAGTCGGAAACGGGCATAGTGTCGAGGCGACCGACATAGGATCACTTCTTTTGGGTTTAGAATCCAGCTTTGTTTTGACTTTAGAAGATGTACTTGTTTTGCCCAAGGGGCAACAAAACATTGTATCCATTCCGGTCATGGACCGAAAAGGCTTTTCATTTTTCATTGGTGATGGTTCTGCAAAATTTATTTTAGAAATAAACTAGTGGATGCTACATTGTTGAATGGATTGTATCATCTAAATCTCGGAACAAAGTAGTTGTGAATACTATGACTAGAAAACGTGGTAGGGATGAAACCAATCAAGTTTTGAAATGGCATCTTAGACTTGGTCATGTTGGTCGACCAAGGTTTACAAGATGGAAAAGATGGACTTATGGGTCCATTGGGATCGAATCCCTTTCCTACTTGTGAATCTTGCCTTAAAGGCAAATGACTAAGTCCCCTTCACAGGACATTTGAAAGAGCCGCCGATAAATCGGGATTAATCCATACCGACGTATGTGGTGCTTTGGAAGCAAGACGTGATGGATATCAATATTTCATTACGTTTACAGATGATCATACTGTATGGTTATGTATACTTAATGAAACATAAATCCGAGGCCTTTGAAAAATTCCAGGAATTCAAGGCCCTAGTCGAGAAACAAACTGGTAATCATATCAAAGCACTTCGGTCGGACCGAGGTGGCGAGTATGTGAGTACGGAGTTTGACGAGTTCCTTAAGGAACATGGAATAGTTTCACAACTAACACCTCCAGGTACTCCTCAGTTAAATGGTGTGTCAGAAAGAAGGAACCGGACCTTGTTGAACATGTTCTGTTCCATGCTGGGCTATACTGACTTACCAATTTACCTGTGGGGGTATGCACTCCTGACTGCCGCCTATATCTTAAACAGATGTCCTTCCAAATCCGTTCCTAAAACTCCACATGAGATGTGGGAAGGAAGGAAACCAAGTCTTAATCACATTAGGATTTGGGGATGTCCCGCCTATGTCAAGAAGACTAAGGTGGAAAAGTTGGAAGCTAGGTCTGCGAAGGGACGTTTCATTGGATTCCCGTCTGGGACAATGGGATATCTATTCTACATGCCCGAAGATCGAAGGATCGTTGTTGCTTTACAAGCACACTTCCTGGAAGATGAGTTCATTCAGGAAGGCGGAGCAGGTAGAAGTATTTCTTTAGAAGAATACAATGAAACTCCTCGGGAGACACCTGTGCAAGAAACTGGAACCGAACTTTCTGAAACACAAGTACAACCACCTCGTAGGTCTAGTAGGGTGTCTCATTTACCTGAGAGGTATGGGCTTGTGCACTTGGAGGAGCTGGGTCTCCATGAGGTTCCAAGTGATAGCCAAGAGACCGACCCAACAACCTATGACCAAGCGATGGTGGATGTAGACTCCGCGAAATGGCGTGAAGCTATGGAAGCTGAGATAGACTCGATGCATGTCAATCAGTTCTGGACTCTAGTAGACCGCCCCAAGGGCATAGTGCCCATTGGGAATAAGTGGATCTACAAGAGAAAGACTGATGGTGATGGCAAGGTTGACGCCTATAAGGCCAGGCTTGTGGCAAAGGGTTATACCCAAAATGAAGGGATTGATTACCACGATACCTTCTCGCCCGTAGCCATGATCAAGTCTATTCGCATGATGCTTGCTATAGCTTCCTACCACGATTATGAGATATGGCAAATAGACGTAAAGACGACTTTCCTTAATGGATTCCTCGAGGAGGAAATCTATATGGAGCAGCCTAAAGGCTTTGTGTCCGAAGTCGATATTCAGAAAGTGTGCAAGCTTCAGCGTTCCATTTATGGACTGAAGCAAGCGTCGCGTAGTTGGAACCTTCGTTTTGACGAGGCGGTCAAAGAGTTTGACTTCGTGCAAAATGAAGAGGAACCTTGTGTATATAAGAAAATTAGTGGGAGCAAGATCGCATTCTTAGTACTATATGTAGATGACATTCTACTAATAGGAAATGATGTGGGAATGCTCAGTTCTGTGAAATCTTAGCTTTCGAGTAATTTCTCCATGAAAGACTTGGGAGAAGCAACCTATATTCTTGGTATTCGACTCTACCGGGATAGAGCGAAGAGAACAATAGGCCTTTTCCAAGCCCTCTATATAGATAAGATCTTAAAGCGATTTAAGATGGATGATTCTAAAAGAGGGTTCCTACCGATGCAACATGGAATAAAACTCACCTTGAAGATGTGTCCTCAAAGTGAGGAACAACGCAAGGAAATGAGTAATATACCATATGCTTGGCCGTGGGTAACTGATGTATGCTATGTTGTGTACAAGACCCGACATCGCGCATGCCGTAAGCGTGGTGAGTAGGTTTCGTGCAAACCCAGTAGGGAATATTGGATCGTCAGAAAGAACGTTCTCAAGTACTTGAGAAGAACTAGAGATATGGTTACGATGTATGGCGGTGGAGAATGGATGTGGTGGGATTCACCGATTCGGACTTCCAAGGACCGGCGACGACTCGATGTCCACTTCGCTACATATTTACTCTTAATGGAGGAGCAGATTCTTGGCGTAGTGCCAAGCAAAGCGCGACCACGATTCCACTGTCAGTGAGTATCAAGCAGCCTCTGAGGCTTCCAAGGAAGGGTTCTGGATTAAGAAGTTTCTAGGAGAACTTCAAATGATACCATGTGATGAGCTACCTGTCTACTGCATCACGACAACGACGGAGTCAGAGCACGTGCCAAGGAGCCGAGGTTTCACAACGACCAAACATATTGAGAGGAAGTATCATCTCGTAAGAGAATTTGTTCGCAAGGGATACATCATGTCGCATAGAGTAGACTCGGCCGACAACGTCGCCGATCCACCGACCAAGCCACTATCTCGGACTAGCTTGGAGCGTCATCTGGAGAACATGGGTATTAGATACCATAGTGTGTGGCATTGAGTGCAAGTGGGAGATTGTTAGGAGTATGCCCTCGAATGCCACTCGGAGGTTGTTGAGTGAGGGCATTGTACTTGTAATTATGTAAACCATTTATATAAGGCAAATGAATGTTTCTTTATTTACCGGTAGTTACCGGCATTCCTAACTCGTAAATAAACATATAGAAACTAGTCCGTGTATTTGAGAGCAAAACGCTCCACTCCTTATTGGATAAGGGGTCGACCGAAAGGTTTATAGCTCAAATACTTAATCGTCGCAAGTCGATGAAACTTGATCAGGCGTTAAGTTTATGTGAAGACTTGTATGACGTGTTCTTTGACATGGAGAGTGCCCGTCGAACACTAATGGTTAGTGGGAGCACACGTTATAGGTATGCTAATTAGATTAGTATACTCGAACCGACTCACCCTCGATTCGTCACACGGATTTCACTCCGGGACAGTCAATGACGGAATCGAAAGGTTGTGATAGGTATTCGTGAACCTTCGACTTGAGGATTTAGTAGGGATGTGCTTGTGACGTCAAGATTTTCATTAGAGTAGTTCGACCCTGTAAACCGAAAGGCGGGGGTCAACCTCGATGTGCATCTTGACGGGCAAGTAGCAGGTCCTACTGAATACCAAGATAGAATTCTTTCTCCTGTTAGTGAACGGGTTATATGTCCTATGCGGTTATTGGCAGATGAGATCATAAGTCTTTGTCCAAAGCATTGGAGCTAGCTGTATTAGATACACGAGAGCTCGATGATCACGATTTGCATTAACGCATGCATAGCGTCAAGTACAGATAGGGTTTGACTGACCGTGACCCTATAACTTGATCGGGATATTTGAAAGAAGGGTTTATACGTATACTGGTATTCACGACAGAATGGTTCTTGAATGATCCCTTCATTCGTTCTCAGTTGGGGTACAGTGTAGGCCGCCAGGCTGGCTAGGTGGTGCTACTACTCTTTGGTTCCTCCCATTGCTGACTGAGACGAACCTACCGAGTCGCGCAATAGGATTGACAACGGAATGAATCAAGCTAATTCTCTCATTATGAATATTAGATATTGGATATCTAAATTTGGGACATTGGATGTTTAAATCGATTTATCGGATAAATTGATTTACGGCTTAATGAATTAAATATATCACTGGGTGATTAATTTAATTCATGAATATAATTATTTCTTGGAGAAATTAATTATGTTATTTTTGTATTTGATATGTTTAATTAATTGGATTAATTAATCGATACAAATACATCGGAACGGAATCGTAATTTATCTGTTTGGACTCACGGGAGTCCGAAACGAACCGAACTCGTCCGTTTTTGCATAATAGCCGCCCCCCTTTGTTTCCACTCACTTTTCTCTTGTCTTGTTGCTTTCATTTTATATGAAAGAACATGATATTGTGGGGTTTAAAATAATGTGGCATTATTTGTATTATTGAAGTGAGAGTTGAATAAAGGGAAGAAGATATCTCATTTCACATGCACTTTTTGATTCCTTGTGCAAGCCTTCCTACGTGAGTGAGATTGAGAGAAAGAGAAAAACCATTTTCTCAATTATCTTCATCTTCATTCATTTTCTTCTTCATTTTTCTTGGAGAAAAATTGAGAGAAAATCATATAGAGAGAGTAAGATTAAAACACTTAGAGTGTAGTAATCTTTACATATATAGCTTCATCACTTAGCTCTAGCCGTATCCTCGGAGGATAGCAAGGTGATCGTCGTTCTGGTTGTTTCTCCGGCGCGTGGCAAGTAGAGACGCGGTGCTTTCGGCGTTGGATCGTTCAAGAGCTTGGGGAATAGCTCAAGAGAAGGTTACCATTTAATCAACGGACTTCGAGGGTTAGTTTCTTACGACTCTTGCTTTTCGTTTATATATTCATATATACGTAGCTCGATCGATCCTCGTAGGGATTCGGATCGAATTAATTTTCGTTTTACCGCTTCCGCTGGGCCTTCGTTTTAGGCACCGAATCCCAACATAGTAATCATATTACTAGGGATATCTAGAATAAATATTCTTTAATACTTTAACGAGCTTTACTATCAAGTCACATACTTGATGATCGTAAGCAGAATATTAATTCAATAATATAATCAATATTATAATTATAAATGTCTCCATATTATATTATTTAAACAGTAGACTTAGAGCATAATACTAACAATTAGATCCTAATGATTTTTGTTTTCTAAAAACTCCCGAGATGACAGTTTATTTTACAAAGATTCCACTTCTGTTGGTTTCTAGATTATTTTAACCTCTTGGGAATATGTTATTGATGGAGAAGTGACTGTCTGAGTTGTTATTGGTTGAGTTGTGGTTATCTGACTTGTGATTTATAATTGCTTGCTACAATTTGTATGGTTATGATACTTGCACTAGTAAAACAATGGAGTTTTGCTAACCTCCGAGTGATCCGGAGGTATATGTCTGTATTGTGTCCAGGTACATGCAGGTTCGTGGGAGCAGTCACAGGATCGGCACAAAGGATGATGGGCTGCGATACTAACCAAGAGTTATGGAATTCAGTTGTTGTGATGTCATTGTATTATTCTCAGTCTTCCGTTGTGTTGTATCGTTTCGTATTTTGGACCCTTGCGTGGGCATGAGTTGTAACAATTATTTCAGTTGAATTAGTTATGTGACCTTATCGGTTTGAGTCATTATCCTGTTTAATCCCGGCCGATCGAACAATTGTTCGTTTTATTGTGTTTAGCCTGGTAAATCCTTGTGAGAAGAGTTTACGGCGTATAATAGTCCCGATTGAATTTTGGGGATGTTACATCATGGACCATCCATTCAGCCATTTACAAACCTTAAGGCAAAATCTGCAATATAGCATGTTGGGTCTTTTGTGGGATATTGCCAAAAAGTATTCGGCTTTGGGGCAAACTAGGATGCAACCCCGAGATCAAAGCAAAATCATCTAACGAGTTATGGGACACTCGAATCTAACCAGGGTCTGCATGAGAAGAAATAAGTAGATCATCTGCATAACAAAGGTGAATAATACCATGATCAGCACATAACAAAGGTGAGTAATTTTCATCATGAATACAATGATAAATGTATATATGATAAAGGCGACTTGATATGGTTTTTTATGATTTTCACTCCAACGGGAGACTTGTAAAGGGTAGCAACCCGTCTTTCATAGTGATTATTCCTAAGAAGGAAGGTGCATCAGCCCTTAATGAGTTTAGGCCTATTTCACTCATTGGTAGTTCTTATAAGATTCTTGCAAAGGTTTTGGCTTCGAGATTGAGCAAGATAATTGGAAATTTTATATCCAACATTCAAAGCGATTTCGTTTGGGAAAGATTTATTCTTGATGGGGTGGTGATACTAAATGAGGCTATAGAAGAGGCAATGAGGAAAAAGAAGGATCGCATATTCTTCAAAATTGATATTGCCAAAGCATACGATACGGTTGATTGGGAATTTCTGGATTTGATGATGGCGCAAATGACCTTTCACTCACAATGGAGAAAGTGGATACTGGAGTGTGTATCCACAGCTGCGGCCTCAGTTCTGATCAATGGAAGTCCATCGGGAAAGTTTAAACTCGAGAGAGGGCTATGGCAGGGAGACCCTTTATCACCGTTTTTATTCCTTATTGCCGCGGAGGGACTCAGCATAATGGTCAAGAAACCAGCCCAAGAAGGTGTAACACCCCCAAGCCACTCGGGAATATTACAGCGCCGCAGACACTCTCCGTGAGGATCTACCACGCTAAATACAGAAATCACAACAACACAATACATGCCGACATGGCTAAATAACGAACCGTCCGACCGATTTGGTCTTTTACCACAACACACACATCACTTACACATAACTCTTTCTCGAAACTCATACCCACATAGGGGTTATAATACATCAACACTCCCATAAGATGGGAAAATACCACAACGGAAAGATAAAACAACAAGACGTTACCAAAGTACTCAACACTGGTCTTCATGTGATTAGTATCATCGTCATTCCATCAACCCTCATACCGATCCTGTGATTTGCTCCCCAATAACCTGCAAGTACCTGGACGCAATACAGACATCCACCCCCCGATTACTCGGGGGTTAGCAAAACTCCACTATTTTGCTAGTGCGAGTATAAAATACAAATACAAGCCATACACATCATACTCCAGGAACATAATGATCGTGAATAGTCATCTAGACATAAATAACAACAGACCTCCCGAGATAATTTGCTTGAATAAAACAGTTCGAAACACGAAAGTTAGGAATGTAGCTCGATATACATTTTGAGAAAACATTTTAAGATCTTGGGAGTTTTGAAAACATTTGAGAATTCTCACTTATCGAAACCACCGGGGGATACAGCCCAAAGATCATCTTTCCAAAATACAATACCGATAACAAAACACGGGGTCCACGACCCAATCATACCATTCCGATCACAAAACATGGGGTCCACGACCCAAACATACCGTTCTGATCACAAAACACGGGATCCACGACCCAAACATACCGTTCTGATCACAAAAACACGGGGTCCACGACCCAATCATACATATCAATATATTCCCAAGGATTATTCGCGTCACGTGCTAGCAAGCCACGAACCTCAGAGCCTTCTCGAGACATACCCGAGTGAATAACCCAATAGGAAACCGCACAATATCATATATCACCGTGACAACAGTCACATAACCACAATCACAACATAACCACAACCATAAGTTATCCCGGCATCGTGCTAACAAGCTGCGAATTTCGGAGTCTCCGCAAGACATACCCGGATTAGATAACCCCACAAGTTATCCCGGCATCGGGCTAGCAAGCCACGAACCTCAGAGTCCCCGCAAGACATACCCGATTGGATAACCCCACGGTCACACCGGATCCGTACTAGCAAGGATGAATCCCGGAGATTCAAAAAATCTTACCCGGTGACACATCACTTACAACAATCACAAAACAACAAGCAAATACCATTACCAAACAACACTAAGCATCAGAACCTCCTTACAACGGAGTAACAACTAATATCACACAATGCCACATATTCACCAAACGAGTACACGCATCAATACACAATCTTCAACCATTGGAAAAGGTCTACTATAATCACATAATATAATCACAACCACGCAACACTAATACACATATACAGGAAAGCACATTTACTCCCAAAACGTACGAGTTATCTTTTGAAAGACAACATTTATCGAGAATATACCGATCCTTTTTAAAGTTCATTAAAACATTCGGATTGCACATATAATCAATTACCAACTATTACGTCTACGAAACATGAAATGTACGGGCAAGATACTTGCCTCGATACCATGAGCAACGGAACAACGAACGGACATGGTCGGGTAGCCCTTGAACTTCCAAGAACGACCGTGAACTCGACAACCCCACGAATACTACGATAATAACACAACCACGAATCAATAACACTAATTAGCATCTGAATCGACCCTAAAAACAACAACGATCCGAGGGTTTCTTCAAGAAAATCAAGAATCATGTCCCGGGTGATAAAAATCAATAAACGAGTCACAAAATTCAAAGGTCATGACCAAGACAACAAGAATTCCATAAGCAATTCATCAACCTCGGATTTAATCAAAGAATCACGAAGAAACCCCCAAAAATTACACAATTAGGGTTTTAAGGAAGAAAATACCTCGATCCAACGAAGAACAAGGATTTGATGTTGATATAATCGACAAAGGCCTTCCAAAACGCCCAGGAATTGAGTAGAATCGACCAAGAACCCAATTTCCCGTCCTCCCGTCCGACAGCCGCAGGAAGAAGTGAAGAAAGGGTTAAAAATGAAGTCTGGCCGTTGCCCAGGCCTATTTATGGCCGATCACATTACGGCCGTAACCGACAGCACCTTACGGTCGTAACTCGGCCAATCTCCTTACGGCCGTATCGGTCTCTGCCTTACGTACGTACCCGGAACACCCTTACGGCCGTACTCGGCACCCCCTTACAGCCGTAACCAAGTTCTCGGGCTAATGCCCAAAACCTGCTAGCGCATTACGGCCGTAACCGGCCCATGCCTTGCGGCCGTAATGCAGCATTACGGACGTAACCTGACACTCCTTACGGCCATAACCGAGTTCCCCAAGGCTGCTACCCAAAATGTGTGAACGGCTTACGACCGTAATCGGCCACGCCTTACAGTCGTAACTCGGCCCAACCAACCATCCGACTGTCCGGCTAGATGCTCGACGACGTCTCGATCACACTAACGCACCATCTTTGATTCAAATCAATAACGAGCAGGCTACGAAACCTAACGTACCACAGCACAAGCACACGTTTCCAAAGACATAGACGACAACAATCCACTCGATCGAAGAAAAGTTCAACGAAATCGGAACGAAGATCTCGGGTATTACAGAAGGCCTATTAGAAGGAGTAGAAATAGGCAGTGAGAAAATACCTCTGTCACACCTTCAATACGTAGATAACACGATTTTTGTCGAAAATGGCAGGTTGAGTAATGCATGGGCTATAAGATGCATTTAGAAAAATTTTGAGTTGTCGTCTGGGTTAAAGGTAAATTTCGAGAAATGTTGTTTGATGGGAGTGAACGTGGAGAAGGAAAAGATGGAGAGAATGGCAGAATGTCTGAATTGTATAGTGGGAGAACTATCTTTCATATATCTCGGGTCGAAGGTCGGAGTCTCGACAAATGGTATGGAAGAATGGAATTTTCTTGTTCAAAAAGTGAAGAAAAGATTAAGAAATTGGGAGGTGAAAAAGTTGTCTCTTGGAGGAACGATCACGCTGGTAAAAGATGTATTGACATCACTTCCTATCTACCATCTCTCCTTTACCATCTTCCCTAAATATAAACTCAAATCCATTACTTCTTTACAAGCAAATTTTCAAGTGTTTGGAATGGTTTAACTTGGTCTTGATTGGGAAACGGCTTTGAAGAGTTCTTAGAAATAGAGAGGAATTATGGGCGAGAGTCATCAAATCAGTTCATGGACAGATAGGCCTCAGGGAGCAGGGATTTTTTGTGTCGAGGGCAGGAGAGTGGAATCCAGGTGGTGGTGTATGGTGTTGAAAGTGGGTAGAGGTTCAGAGAGTCGATGGTTTTGGGAGTCATGTGAAAGAGTCATAGGAGATAAATTCAAAGTTGATTTCTGGGAAGGTTTTTGGGTTGGGGGTGAGACTCTAAGGTCTAAATTCCCTAGACTTTTTCATCTAAGTACAAATAGAAATATGAGTATCTGTGATTTGGGGAGGTATGTGGATGGTGAATGGAAATGAGAGCTTGGATGGAGGAGGGAGATGTTTGAGGGGGAGGTGGACTCGCTAAATGAACTATTTTCTATTCTAGACAGGTATAAGCCAAAAAAAGATGCTCATGACACTTGGATTTGGAGGAAGTCGAAGAAAGGTATCTACTCAACAAAGGAAGGATATGAAAGCATCAAGGATAGAATATCAAGGGAGGAATCACACTCAACAATAAAGAAGGAATTTGTGGATGTCTGGGAGAGTTACGCCTCGCATAAGGCGGCCACAACAGCTTGGAGACTACTGTGGAATAGGTTACCGACGAAGAGCAATTCACACAAAAGAATTCAGGGAATCATTCCCGAAGTGAATTGCAACTTATGTGATAATCTGGATGAGGAAACGGCCAGCCACTTATTCATGCAATGCCCAAAAACATTATCAGTGTGGCATGGCATGTTCAAGTGGATGAAAATTGAAGGAGTAATGCACAATGAGGTAAAGATACATTTTGAGAGTTTTGGAAGCTTGACTGGTGAGCAGGGGAGTTCTTTGGTCCAATAATATATCATAATGAAGTGCGATAGGGGTAATCAAACCCCCTATCCAAATCTCCCCTCTAGGTTTCGTAACGATATCCTCAAAATGATCGGCTAGCATTGCCCCGGTCGCTGGATTTGTCCCATCGAGCATGTGCGACAGAATGTATAGTTCTCGTTGGGTAATCGGTCCTGTTTCTTTTCGGCCAAAAATAGTATTCGCAATCACTTTGTGAAGATATCTGAGTACTGGATTGCGAAGATATAATCCTTTCGCCGACTTTGGAATATAAGGTCGTGACTCACTTCCCAGATAGTCCACCATTGCTCGCCAGTAAGTTTCGCAGTCGAATCTATTTGTGCGGTATTCTCCGTCGTTTCGTGTACCATAAATGTTTTCCAACTCTCTCATAGATAGCCTCTCATCTTCGTTATTTAGTCGGAATATTATTGCGGTAGGTTCACGAGTGACTGGATCTCTTCTAACTGTTAGAGTGCTTAGAAACTCCATTGTGAGGCATCTATAGGTGGGCCATTGTTGTGTCATCGTCCAGTCCCACATGAAAGTGGCTAGAATATTGTGGATTTGTATCATTTGGATAATTTGGCGATGGAGAAATAACATTTTGTTTGAGAACTGAAACTGGAAGACGGGGAAGATTGTTGTCGAAATTAAAAATAGGTCCTGGAGTTGGTGCAAAGCGAGATGTGTGAGAGTGCATGAATTTAGTTATAACACATGGTTGAACGATCCCTTGTCTGTCTTTAATTCCTTGTAACTTCTGAAGGTTTGTTTTGGTACTGCTGGTACTTCTGAATTTATGTTATTTATGTAACGATCATTGACGGTTTCAAAGTTTGATTCATGTTAGCCGATCCCAAATTATTTTTGGCTAGCCGACCTGTCCAGTAACCTCTGGACTAAACAGCTCGCCCAGGTAACGTACGCTAGTCGGCCGGCAGCGTGCGCTACACATGCCGATTAGCGCGCGCCACGTCCGATAGTAGCGTGCGCTACCTGCCGATCCTCCCCGAGTCCAGAACCTCGCAGCGCACGCTATCGGGGTCGGGCGGACATGTCGCGGTCGGCAGGTTTGGTCGGTAGTGCCGGGTCGTGCGGGCCCTGGCCGAGGGTGCTGGGCCGATACTGGCCGATAGCGCACGCTAGTCCGGGAAGGCTAGCGCAAGCTAGTTCTGGCCCAGTATAAATATGACAGAGTAGTCATATTTTCACCCGTTTTTCATTTCCATCTTTTCCTCTCCGCGGCTGGAGGCTTGGCGATCCAGGAGACATGTTGTCAAGCAACTAATCCACGAATATTTGGAGATCATATCATCGATTAATCCCTCCATAACCTCCTTTGATCCAGCGAATCAAGGTGAGATTTCCTAGAACCCAATTTTGGGAAATTTTGGGGGTTTTGCGTTTTTGTCCGATTCGTTCCGTGTTGTTGATTAATCCACGATGGGTATGATTAATCTTAGTATTATTCATGTGTTTAACATCATTTAATCCATTGTTTTTCATCGAATCAAGGTATATTTCTTGATTTCCTTCGAATCGACTTTTTGGGGGATTTGTTCTTGATTTCGTTTTCCATACGTTTTTGATGGATCGATTGTTGTTAAATGATGTTGTTAAACATATCCTATAGATTGTATATCCATATTTCGGTTTGAAATTCTGTTTTCATATTTTGACGGGACGAATCGTGTTCTTAGCCGTTTTGGGGGAAACCCTTGAACTTTCGTCGTTTGTTCCTTAAATTCAGCGGCTTTGGGTCGGACTTTGGAATTCATTTTCGTTGTTATTGTTGTCGTTCGTAGTTTATTGTTGCAGGCTGTCGTTCGGGGGAGTCGGCGAGTTCGTAGCCGGTTCGTGCCAACCTACTTCGGTCGATTCTCAGCGTCGTGGTTTCGAGGCAAGTATTTTACTATACGAATTGTGTCTGGTGAATAGGGACGTCGTGTTATGGTTATGATGAATTGATTATTATGAACGATTGATGGTAGCGATAATACCATCACTTAGTTAACATCGTGGAATTGTGTTGGATGTGCAAATCATCTAAGTTTGTGTCGGGCGTGATTGTTCATTGTTGAGTTTGTGCCGGTATAATGTGGAATGGATTGACATTTTATGGTTATGAGTTGTGTCGTGTCGATGTGTGTGTGTGTTCCAGGTAGGGTCTGAGGAGGCCTCTGGAGTTCGGTACATGATATGTACGAACAAGGTGTGTGATCCAGGTTGGGTCTGACGAGGCCTCTGGAGTTCGGTACATGATGTGTACGAACGATGTATGTGGCCGGGTAAGGTCCGTCGAGGCCTTCGGAGTTCGGTACATGATGTGTACGAACAGTGTGTGTGGTCCGGGTAAGGTCCGTTGAGGCCTCCGGAGTTCGGTACATGATGTGTACGAACAACGATCGTATAGCAGTGATTGTTTGGATAACATTTTAAATATGGATCTCGGACTCATAATGATATCTTATCCAGTGTGTTTTGAAACGAGAATCGGGCTAAGGCCATAATGTTTACGAAAAGGCTTTTGTAAATTGGGACTCGAGGTCCAAAAGAATTTCTGTTTTAAAAATCCCCGAGATGATGTGTTGCTTTTCAAATATCTCTTGCTTGAGCTCGAAATTCTAAAATTTCTCGTAAGACTCCTCTTTTATGCGAGGTACCCGTGTATCATGATTTTATCTTAGTGAGTTAATTGCGGTGCATAATTTTATTTGCACGGTGTGGTGAATATAGTTGTATTTAATACTTGTGACGCATAGTATATGTATATAACTAGGCCTATTGTTGTTTTACCTTTGAACCACTGTGAGAGGTGGTATGGTGTGAAAATTGAGAACCTTGATTGGTTTCGAATAAGGTATCGACGATTGAGTTCGTGAGAAACTCCGAGGAATGGTTTTGTTGTATGTTTAAACTTGATACTGTGAGATGTATTTGATTGGATCGGCGATCCTGTTTGCCGTTTAGACATGTGATTTTTAGTTTGATTATTTTTAGATTGTTATGTTTATGCCGCTACAGGTAGGTTTTAGAATGTTCTTCCTGGAGGACTTTACGAGTTTGAACATTATTGTAGGAATCGTTTGTTATTGTTTAAAATATTCTAATGGTGCGGTTAAAACCACGGCTTATATGGATTTTAAAATCGGTTGAATTCTTGACAAATTGGTCGTGTATTTTCAAATGACACCATCAGACGGTATCTGGAATATATGTTTTGAAGTACTTCGGACATTGTATTTTTGGTTATGAATGAAAGGATTTTAGAAAAAAAAAATTATTTTGCAAAACGATTTTTTTTGGTTTTTCGAAATTTTAAACTTCATATGTTCACGTGATAGTTGGCGTGGTAACATGTTGATCCCCTGTATATCACTAGTAATGGTAATGATATATATATATATATATATGTATATATATATATATAAGATCACTTTGATGATATTGTCTATCGAGTAGGTTGGTGTTTCAAAGTTTTGTTTTGCAAATAGCTTCAATCAAAACAGTTTTGATAGTGAGATACATGGTTTTGATTAAACGACCGAGGTATTAAAAGTGTTTTCAAAAATTTCATTTCACCAAAAAAAAATTTTCAAACTTGAGAATTTTAAAATTTTATCATTTGAATAATACCCCGGAAATATTTTATTTTTGTTGCTAGTGTTTGGACCCTACGATACGTGTGTGGTTTTGACCGTGTTTGATTTGGTAAAATCCAAACATCTCTGTTGATGTGATCATGTAATTATTTTTGAATGAAGTTCTAAAATTACAGTGTTAGTTCGTGCACTTGTGTGATGACTTGGAGTTGATGTTTTATCGTGCTGCTATTTATCGTCCTATGTTGACGTTGTGATGTTTGTTTGGTTGCGTTATTCTGATTGGTCGTCTGTTCAGTATGCCGAGAGGTCGAGGCCGAGGACGTGGTCGTAGTCGTGGTCGTGATCAGGAGCGTGAGAGGGTGACTCGCTCGTTGTCGAATGCCAATCAGTTCAGTACGGACGGTCATGATGACCCATCAGGTGATCAGCAGCAATCATCCAGAGGTAATGTTGACATTGGCGCCACCACGATCCTTCGTCAGGTGGCTGACCAGTTGGCGCATATGAATCAGACCGTACACCGAGACGGGATTCTGGATGAGGATAACGGAGCTAGTAAGTGGTTACGAGTTGTGATGAGAATGCACCTGCCCCGTTTCGTAGGTTCTTCGGACTTGTTAGGCTGGGAGAACTGGCTCTTCCAGTTGGACAGAACATTTGATGTTGTAGCTTGCCCCGATGAGAGAAGAGTACCCATCGCCCAATACCTGCTTGACGGGGAAGCGGCACACTAGTGGGAGGCCGTAGCGCCTAGTGATCGTACAGCTACTTGGGCCGAATTCAACATTTCCATGGAGGCCGAGTATTGTCCGCCGCCTGTTAAAGAGCGCAGGATTGTCGAGTTTTTCTCGGCTACGCCCCGAGACGTGTCGGTGTCTCAAGCAATAGTCGATTACAATCGACAGCTGTGTTATGTTCGGGATCAGGTAAAAAGTGAGGCAGATAAGGTTCGTTATTTTGATATGCATATGAAACCACAGATTCGGCAGTGTATGGCTCCTTTTATGTGTACAACCTTGAAGGACTATCACGATCGAGCCTTGGCTTTTGAGATGGCTATAATGTCTACCGAGTCCGTATTGGTAGCGAAGAAGCAGATCTCCGTTGACGCATCGGGAAGTAAGGGAATTGGGATTCCCACACCTCAACCCTCGTATCAGCCGAGTATGGGACCTTCTCGGTCATCTAGAGAATCCAAAGGACCCAAGCCGGTGTCTTTGAGTTCTGGTAATGCTCCTAGGTGTTTTAACTATAACGTTCTAGGCCATGAACGCGCGCATTGTAAGAAACCGCCAGTGACTTGTTATAATTGTGGACACGAAGGGCATCGAGTTCAGTACTGCGAGATTGTTGCCGAGATGATAAGGGACCGGAGTTCTATTCCTACTTCCGGAGGGCCCAGTGATGGCCAGTGATAGTGTTTTTGGTACTCGTTGCGCGGATTGTTTCTCGTGTAAGGATGTATTTTGTAACGTTTTTATGCTTGGAACTTGTTAACTGGTATTTTGTTTTGAATAAGTTCCCGTATAATTGTTGAACCTACGGAGGCGTGACAGTGGACCGCGGAGTCATGAATATGGTATTTTATTATCTGTTGTTATATTTTGTTTCGTATTACTGTGATAACCTTAATTTAAGTTTCAGGACGAAACTTATTTTTAGAATGATAGAATGTAATATCCAATATTATCGTTTTCTGTTATCTTGAATTGTTTGTGTTTTGATGTCGGACATTTTCTTGTTGATGAGTATCGGAGTGATTTCTATAGTGATATTCTATTTGTTTCTTTCGCACAGCCGTTCTAGTCGGGTGCAGCTTGTTGTCGCGTGCGTTTCTTTGATTAAATGTGTGCATGTGATGTGACGTTAATTGCTCGTTATTGTTTCGAATCATAGCCGATGACGTTGTGTTGGTCGTCGTGGAGCGTGTTTTTCACGCCGTATATTCCTTTGCGTTGCTTTTAACGTTTCGCTGATGGGCGAGAGTTACGTATTTCTTTTGTATCTCGTTGAGTTCTCCTGGCGGGATATTGCTTCTCCCTATTTGCTTTAAGTTTCGGGACGAAACTTCTTTTAAGGAGGGTAGAATGTAATATCCGCAATTTTGGATTTCGGTAATTTTCTTTTTTGGTGAGAGTCCGTTTTGACGACTCGCTTGGGACCGTTTCGTCATTCTGAGAATGTTTAATTCTACACTTTTCGACATCCGAGTTCGTTTCGTATCGTTTTGTTGAGTTCCATGCTTTTTAGCGACTTTTCCGCACTTGAGTTCGATTCTTGCGAATCTCGTTCGAAACTGCTGTTTCGAGTTTCCCGTAAGTCCGTTTAACTTTGTTAGACGTGTTATGAACTTCGGTTTGGTTATTCGATCACGTATCGTGATTTTCGGGCATTTTGGGCCATTTTGTAATTTACCCAAAGTTATGGGTATCCGTATCTGTATTTGTTGTCTCGACCCTTTTCTTGGTCGCATATGATTAATTATTGCATTATGTTTTCATTTCGGGTCATTGATGTTGTCCGCGAGCTTTTCGTCGTATTCGTTCCGTATGTTTTCGGAAATCGAGTCGTCGGGTCTTGGCGGCGAAAGTGGCCGGACAGTGCGGCAGATCGGAAGTCTTTGAGCACCGGTCGGCAGCACGGCAGGAACCGGCGTAGCGCACGCTACGGCCGGAAGGCTGCGGGCGCTAGCTCGGCAGGTGTAGCGCACGCTGTTGACCGGCCCAGCGTACGCTATCGGGTCTGGGAAGAGGGGTTCTGAGGTTCTGGACTCAGGGAGGATCGGCAGGTAGCGCACGCTACTGTCGGACGTGGCGCGCGCTAATCCGCATGTGTAGCGCACGCTGCTGGCCGACTAGCGTACGTTACCTGGGCGAGCTGTTTAGTCCAGAGGTCACTGGACAGGTCGGTTAGCGCGCGCTAGCGTCAGGCGCAGCGCACGCTATCGGGGTCGGGCGGACAGGTCGCGGTCGGAAGGTTTGGTCGGTAGTGCCGGGTCGTGCGGGCCCTGGCCGAGGGTGCTGGGCCGATACTGGCCGATAGCGCACGCTAGTCCGGGAAGGCTAGCGCACACTAGTTCTGGCCCAGTATAAATATGACAGAGTAGTCATATTTTCACCCGTTTTTCATTTCCATCTTTTCCTCTCCGCGGCTGGAGGCTTGGCGATCCAGGAGACATGTTGTCAAGCAACTAATCCATAAAGATTTGGAGCTCATATCATCGATTAATCCCTCCATAACCTCCTTTAATCCAGCGAATCAAGATGAGATTTCCTAGAGCCCTATTTTGGGAAATTTTGGGGTTTTTGCGTTTTTGTCCGATTCGTTCCGTGTTGTTGATTAATCCACGATGGGTATGATTAATCTTAGTATTATTCATGTGTTTAGCATCATTTAATGCATTGTTTTTCGTCGAATCAAGGTATATTTCTTGATTTCCTTCGAATCGACTTTTTGGGGGATTTGTTCTTGATTTCGTTTTCCATACATTTTTGATGGATCGATTGTTGTTAAATGATGTTGTTAAACATATCCTATGGATTGTATATCCATATTTCGGTTTGGAATTCCGTTTTCATGTTTTGACGAGACGAATCATGTTCTTGGTCGTTTTGGGGGAAACCCTTGAACTTTCGTCGTTTGTTCCTTGAATTCAGCGGCTTTGGGTCGTACTTTGGAATTCATTTTCGTTGTTATTGTTGTCGTTCGTAGTTTATTGTTGCGGGCTGTCATTCGGGGGAGTCGGCGGGTTCGTAGCCGGTTCGTGCCAACCTACTTCGGTCGATTCTCCGCGTTGTGGTTTCGAGGCAAGTATTTTACTATACGAATTGTGTCTTGTGAATAGGGACATCGTGTTATGGTTATGATGAATTGATTATTATGAACGATTGATGGTAGCGATAATACCATCACTTATTTAACATCGTGGAATTGTGTTGGATGTGCAAATCATCTAAGTTTGTGCCGGGCGTGATTGTTCATTGTTGAGTTGTTGTGATGATTATGATATTTGTATTGTTTTGGTTTACATACTTGATTATGCATTTTGGTGTAATGTGGAATGGCTTGACATTTGATGGTTATGAGTTGTGTCGTGTCGATGTGTGTGTGTGTGTTCCATGTAGGGTCTGACGAGGCCTCTGGAGTTCGGTACATGATGTGTACGAACAAGGTGTGTGATCCAGGTAGGGTCTGACGAGGCCTCTGGAGTTCGGTACATGATGTGTACGAACGATGTATGTGGACGGGTAAGGTCCATCGAGGCCTCCGGAGTTCGGTACATGATGTGTACGAACAGTGTGTGTGGTCCGGGTAAAGGTCCGTTGAGGCATCCGGAGTTCGGTACATGATGTGTACGAACAACGATCGTATAGGAGTGATTGTTTGGATAACATTTTAAATATGGGTCTCGGACTCATAATGATATCTTATCCAGTGTGTTTTGAAACGAGAATCGGGCTAAGGCCATAATGTTTACGAAAAGGCTTTGTAAATTGGGACTCGAGGTCCAAAAGAATTTCTGTTTTAAAAATCCCCGAGATGATGTGTTCCTTTTCAAATATCTCTTGCTTGAGTTCGAAATTCTAAAACTTCTCGGGAACATTTTGATAATTTATTTCCATATTAAATTCGTAGTTGCTATTTACTTGTTGCTTTTCGTATCGTATTATACTTGCACTAGTAAAACAGTGGAGTTTTACTAACCCCCGAGTAATCGGGGGGTGGATGTCTGTTTTGCGTCCAAGTACATGCAGGTTCAGGGGAGCAGTCACAGGATTGGCACAAGAGGATGACGAGTTGCGATACTAATCAAGAGTCGAGAGTTGGTAGAGTTTGGCTGTATTGTTAGAGTTGATTTCAGTCTTCCGCTGTATTGTGTTTCGACCCCTGTGTGGGTAATGTTGTTTTAGTCAGTTCTGTTGATGGAGTTGTGTGACCTCATCGGTATGTGTATTCATGTGTAAATGACCTTAACGGTCTGTATTATTATATTGTTTGACCCTGGCCAGGCAAGCACTTGGTCGTTTTGTAAGGTATAGCCTGGTAGATCCTCGTAAAAAGGGGTCTACGGCGTGTAATATTCCCATATGGTTTTGGGGGTGTTACAATCACATCATCTTTCGGTGCCATTATTGCACATCATTATCAACATGGAGTCGCTGCTCCCACATGTCATATTATGTTCATTATTCAAATATAGAGCCGTAGTTCATACGCTTCAGGACGTGAAGTCAAATCTCATACGCGTAATTCCATAAATAGATTATCATTGTATTCACAAAATTCACCCATACCGAGGGTCTGAATATCATAATGGATTCAATGCTTATGAATCTTCGTAAATATTACCCATCTCTTCCCGTGAATATCATAAAAAGAATTTATCGAGCTCGACTCGAAAGATTAAGGGTGCTAATGAGAAATGGCATCCCAAAAGATATTCGATGGTTGATCGAAGCACAAGTTCGACTATCTGGCGAATTTTCAAATTCCTTTAAATATATGCCAGGTACAGGTAAGAGTAGTTTTGCAAAGAAACGGAGAGCAAAAAGATTAGGTGGGTGCTATAAATGTGCTCGGTGGACATGTGACACATAATGCAAATCTGTGAGGTTTGTATCCAAAAATCGAGAAGATAAAATAGCATTTATCAAGGATGGATTGAGTAAGGAATCTATCAATCATGATATCCAATAGATTCTTGATACACATCCCAGTGGATATGTTCATCGTGAACTAATGGCTTTGTGGATACAATTTAAGGATGAACGGGAACGTTATAGTCATGAAAAATTAGTCTCAAAAGATCCAGTTTGTAAGCCCGTTATGTCAAAGTTGGTTTAAGGTAATAGAGAAATAATGCAAGTTGATGAATATTATTTTCCAATATTTAAATTTCTCAGCTGCCGGTCGGTAACGTCATTTTCATTGAAAAAAATAATATCATATCTTTCGTTTTCTTTTGCAATTTTTTCAAAAAGAAAATAGTAAAAGTAGTGACTTATGTGTCGCCCTTTTTTACAATGAAAATAGTGAACTCATTTGTCTTCTAGTAAGAAGTTTGCTCTTTAAATTTGGGATCCACAAATCAGAAAATGTATCTCTCATAAAAGTATTTTGAAAGTCTAGTGTAGAAAGATGGAGTTCTCAAAATCCTCATATAGATCTCATGCAATTAAAACTATATGTATTTTAGATGGATCCAAACTGATAGGTCATATCCAGCATATAGATATGGCATATCAATTCGTAAAAGAATTAGGAAAACACAAAATCGATATATTGTATGGTGGGAGTAATTATAGATTTTTGGGGTATCTTTTAGAGGGTGCACAAAATGGGAGAATAAGTGTGACAAGTGTCTTACACTTTCCCACAGTTAGAACCAGTAGTATAGGAGGCTCAACTGGGTTGATGCTTCAAGCACAATCTGTGCATGATAGTTTGATGTATGTGGTGAATAATAGTGATGCCTTTATTGTTCTTACAGGTGACTATGGAACACTCAATGAGATATTCAACATCACATCATGGGTTGAGCGGGACTTCCATACCAAACCTATAGGTTTGTTGAATATTAATAATTTCTTTAGCGATTTGCTTGCCTTTCTGGATCAAGGAGTAGATCACAAGTTTATATCTCAGCCATCACGAGATATAGTAATATGTGTTGACACTGTTGCTGATCTACTTTTAAAGTTTCAGGCATATATTTCAGTTAAGAATTTGGAAGTCAAAGCTCATCAGCCACAGAGTATTGGCGCCAAACGAAAAAGAAGTTTAGATCCTTTTGATCTTTCATTATAAACCCTAATGCCAGGGGGTGGCAGAGTTACGGAGTTTTATACTCTCGAGATGCACCCCTTCTCTTTTTATGGGTTTCATATGTATTTTCTTTTTCGCATTTCATATTGTCGAGTGTTTACTGCCTTTCAGCTAGTTTCGATATTTTCACTTCGACTGTTGTGTGCTTCTTCCATCAATAATAAGATCATCTTTTGCCTTTATACAAATACATTATTATCACGAATATGTGATATATGTTTCTCCATAAATATTTTCAATCAATATGATTTCAATGATCCCATCATGTGATATAATCAACTTGGGACTTATTGAGCAATTATATTTCAGTGACAGCTCTTCATATCAGCTGTCAGATGATCCCACCATGTGGTGTGTTTGCATGGGATTTTTTTTAATTAATCGGTGATAGCATTTGGTATCACTTGCTCAATTTTCTCCGTTCGTGTTTAATAATCACGGAGATCGGATACTATTTCCATCAACTGCTTCTTCGTCGAGAGCAGGATTTGAATCATTGATCAACTACTTCTTCAGAGTATGATTTATTTCTTTCAACTGCTTCTTCTAGAGCATGATTTAGATAATCGATGAACTACTTTTTCACAGTAGGATTTATTTCTTTCAACTGCTTCTTCAGAGCAGGATTTAGATAATCGATCAACTACTTCTCCAGAGTAGGATTTATTTTTTATCAACTGCTTTTTCGAGAGCAAGATTTAGATAATCGATCAACTACTTCTCCAGAGTAGAATTTATTTTTATCAACTGCTTCTCGAGAGCAGGATTTATGAACTATTCTTGTGGTATAACCAACCACGATATTAATATATAATATATAATATATATAAATTACATATGTAAAACCATCCATCTTGTGATAATTGAACTCATCACATGGGGGTATTGTAATTGCAGAAAATAAAATTCGATAAATGTGTGGTTTCAAACCACCACTTTGAGATAAATAAAAGATAGAAACTAAACTGCAAAAATAATTAACTGCTTCTACCAAAGCAGGATCGTCCATTCAATTCCTCAAAATATAGTCATCGTCAAGGTATAGGTCAAAATATCGAATGTCGTTAATAGCAAGTGTAAGGGTATGTATAAATCTTTGCGATTTCTGGAGTTTGATATTAATTCGTACATTTGATAATAAAATAAATGAAAAGAGTTAACACCCATATTAATATTAGTATCAAATTAAAGGTCTCGTTAAATCAGCCACGTTGGTATTAAGAAGAAAAATAAAACTGATAATGTATGCTTATTATAGTTGAGAAAACCTAAATATAGGTTTTAATGAATTAAAAAGGAATAATATATTTTATTTTATTGTAATATCAATTTCATGCTTCTTTCTTGATTTGCCGACATAATTGATCATTTTATTTAATAATTCCTTTTCATATTTTATTATTTCTCTGCTTCCTTGCCGTGAATCACTTTGCTTTTTTTTAGTCCAGTTATTTTATTCCTCTCCAATTTTGTTTTTGACTTATACCACTTTCTTTATTCATACCTGTTCTGGAGAATGATGAGATGAAGATGCTGATTTTTCTCCAATTAAAAATTCCTCTCCTCCTTTCAAATCCCTAGAAATTCCAAGCAACTCTTTCCCTCCGGAAGGATCGAAATCCGATGACGTGGCGTCGGAAAGAAAATTCTCCCTCAGCAGATACCTCGTAGAACCAGGAGGACTAATAAAATTACCAGGATTTGTGTATTTCCAGCTTTTCTTCACCACCCAATCTTTGATCTTCTCGTCTTCATTTTCCTTGGAAGGGATTTTTCCGTTCTTCTTCTTCTTCTTGTACTGATGGATAACTTTTTTTTTTTGAGATTTGGGGATGATGGGCGGTTGGGAGTAGTCTGTGCAGTGTATGAGTGATTTAGGGATTCGTTTTGGGTCCCTGATGATGGGATTGTGGCGGTCGATGGCGGAGCCGCAGCTGGTGGTGAGTAGAAAAGCGGAAGAGGAGGAAGAAGGAGAATATGGTGGTGAAGTATCAATGTCCATGCTGAGGCATATCGCTGTTGCTGTTTGTGATGCGCATAACTTTTTTTTTTTTTTATCTTTGAGAGAGAGAGAGAGAGAGAGTAAAGAGTTGTGGTTTGAAACTCAGATCAAGAATGTAAGCCAATTTTCTAATGATGTAGAGGGAGAGGAGATCATCGTGTGTTTGTGTTTGTATTAATTTGGTTTTTGGTACAGAGGATCATCTATAAGACGCAACTATAGAGCATACTTCCATCATATTACTCAAAAGGTTAGAGTCGTGCTGATAACGTGTTATAAAACTGAAATATCGTATAGAGAGAATTTAGAGAGAGAATAGAGAATGATTCTCAGGTGTGTTTTTCATTAATAACTGAAGTCCTATTTATAGGAAAACTTCAGATGGCACAATCGTAATTACATAATTACATCATGAGCATAATAGTCATTCACACTATATAAAAAGGAGTAATTGAAACGTCATTTTTGTGGTATATTATAACAATATGGATACTTTAAAACTTTCTTTAATTATTTTGAGTGTTCCAATTTAATATGTTGTTTGTTTTCAGAGTTTATATAATTAAAAAGTCAGCTTTATTGAAAAGTCGAACAAAATGGCAATGATGGGATGGTATGTCACTATTAGACTTCACCTACACACTAAACGGCAATGATGGCTATGTCAATATTAGACCTCACCTACACACTAAACGTACTGTAAACGGTCAGGGACCCGTGAAAACATTAATAATGCACAAAAAGAATTATGATTAAATTAAAAATAAAAGAAGTATTTCACGAAAAAAATAGTATTCCCTATGTCGGATTTAAAGTTTGATGGAAGGTGTAATTTTAATAATTTTTATGTAAATGAATGGATGTGAGGAATTGGTAAATTATGTAAGGATTAATTATGAATATGTTGGAAATTAAAAAATACATATAAGTGTATGGCGAATAGTAAATGATATAATTGTAACTATTTAATACGAGTGTGTGCGAGTTATAAACGTAAAATTTCTAAAAGAACAAATAAAATGGATAAATATTAGGCATGTATTAATTTACCCAAGTGTAGACGGCTAAATTTATCCCCGCACTTAGGGCTGTAAACGAATCGAACTATACTGTGTAAGAGTTATTTTCGGAATATAGGCTTTTTCGGAGTCGACTGGACTCCGGGCCGCGGCACAAGCCTTCCGGGCCGCGGCACATCAATGTGCAAAATCATCTCCTAGCTCCTGTACTCCGGCCCGCGGCCCCTGCCCATCCAGGCCGCGGCCCCTCCTGATATCACCCAAACAAGCCAGCAGCTCTTGTACTCCGGGCCGCGGCCCCTTCCCTTCCGGGTCGCGGCCCCCGCAACTCCCTGGGCAGAATTTTTGTAGTGTGCCGCGGCACACACCATCCGGGCCACGGCACCCGAAGTCAACTGTGTTTTTTGAGTCCTTTTTTTTTTTTTTTTTGATACCGAGGTTCCAAGCTTACACCTGACTAGTCCTCGGGATAACAGCCCCGACCCCACAGTACTGCTACCAGTTAAATCGCGAGATGTGTATCTGGCTCCCAGGTTCTTAAATATCCTCAACTACCGCGCACAAGGAGTCTTCCCCCAAGTGATTGCTCCATGCTGGACCCCCCCAAATCCAACCGCAGGTTCCCACCGAGATCTGGCCTTCCCACACTGCCGCTTGAAGCCCTCAATATTTAATTGTTCCACCAGCGTACCCCGCAGGGCTAGGCCCTAACCCTTAGTCAAAGACTAAGGGATCATTGGGCCTTGAGAAATTCAATTCCAAAGTGTTGCCACTAGGAATTGAACCCCTGACCTCCAACTAAATTGAAGGCCAGGTGGCCAACTGCGCCAAGGCAGTTAGTTTTTTTTTGAGTCCTTTTAGCAGCCTGCATCGGGTTGTTTTTTCATCATTCCAACCATACACTCCATTTTTTAGATAGAACACATAGAGAGAGAAACAAGAGAGAAAATGAGAGGAAAATACTTATGTGATTTCCCGGAGGTATATCGATCGGATCGTCGTGATTGTTGACAAGAGCTTTGTAGCTATTGGGCAAACTTTTTCACCGGAATAGATCGAGGGTTTGAGTCCGGAAGTTTGGGTATTTTTGTTAGTCTTTTGTATAAGCTACTGTTGGTGTTTCCTTTTCTCGATGTTGTTGTTGTATTCGAAATACTTGAAGAATTGTTATAACCAAGTATTTGAAAATTGTGTTGTATACCTCTAGTTTGTACTATGCACGATTGTGTATTGTGTATTGGTGTTAGTGAATTTAAGCGGCTTCGGTCCCATGGTTTTTACTCTCGTTTTGAGGAGTTTTCCAAGCTAAAATTGTGTCTCGTTATTTATCGCTTTTGGTATATCATTTGTATTATATTGTCGAGTTGTAATTATTTTCTCTACTCGTCGGTAACCACGAAGTTACAATTGAAGAGTGGGAAATTGTAAAATGAGGTTCCACATTTTTCGTTGTGACGTTACATTGTCGGTGTTTTCCCAACAAAGTGGTATCGGAGCCACGGGATTTTTGTTTCGTGGTTGTTTAGTATCTCAATTGTAAAATGGAAGCCAACACGAGTAGAATGGTTAATTTGAATGGTTCGAACTACCACGTATGGAAGGGGAAGATGGAAGACCTTCTATATGTGAAGGATTACTATTTATCGATTTTTAGCAAAGATAAACCAGAAGGCAAGTCCGACGCGGAATGGACTATTTTGCATCGCCAAGTTTGCGGATATATTCGACAATGGGTTGATGATAATGTTTTGAACCATATTAGTGGAGAAAAGGATGCTCGAGAATTGTGGCACAAGCTCGAGCAATTGTATGCTCGGAAGACGGGGAATAATAAGTTGTTCCTCATTAAACAAATGATGAATTTAAAGTATTGAGACAGGACTCCTCTGTCGGATCATTTGAATACATTCCAAGACATCATTAATCCACTTGCCGGAATGGTCATTAAATTCGAAGAGTATGTGCAAGCTTTGTGGTTGTTAGGCACATTGCCGGACACTTGGGAGACGTTCCATACGTCGTTGTCTAACTCGGCCCCCGATGGTGTCCTTTCGATGGAACTTGCTAAGGGGAACATGTTGAAGGAAGAGGTCCGAAGAAAAGCACAGGGATCTTCGTCACAGTCAGATGTTCTTGTTACCGAAAGACGGGAGAGAGGTCAAAGTAGAGGTCCGAGTAATAGAGGGCCACAAAAAAGTAATTCCCGGGAGAAGTATGCCAATATTGAATGTTACCATTGTAGTAAGAAAGGGCATACTAAGAAATTTTTCCGACAATTGAAGAAGGAAAATCGCCAAGGCCGAGAGAACTCTCAAAAGAAGGAGAGCGGTAGTAATGAAAAAGCCGAAGTAAATACTACTACCGAAGAATTCTTTGTTTATTGCGATTATGATATGGTGAACCTTGCGAGAGATGATTCGAGTTGGGTGGTCAATAGTGGAGCTACGTGTCATGTTACATCACGTAGAGATTTTTATTCCTCTTATACTCCGAGTGACTATGGGATAGTCAAGATGGGTAATGATAGGTTATCCAAGATTGTTGGAGTGGGAGACGTGCATTTGAGGTTCGACACCGGTGTGGAACTTGTTTTACGTAATGTAAAACATGTTACGGATATGAGGCTAAATGTGATATCCGTTGGTTTACTCGATGATGATGGTTATCATAGTGGTTTTGGCAAGGGAGTGTGGAAACTCACTCGAGGTTCCTTGATTGTCGGAAGAGGAGAAAAGGAAGGGAAATTGTACGTGACACTTCCAAAGGTCACGATTAATTCCATGAACACAATCAACAATAATGACATGGCCGAGCTATGCCATAAGAGGCTCGGTCACATGAGTGAGAAAGGGATGGCGCTATTGTCTAAGAAGGAGGCGGTATCCGGGGTTCACAAGGTACATCTTAAAAGGTGCTCTCATTGTCTAGCCGGGAAGCAAAAGAGAGTCACCTTTAAGAGTCATACTCCTTCACGGAAGGAAAATGTTCTTGATCTTGTTCATTCCGATGTTTGTGGTCCTATGAAGACTAGGACGCTTGGTGGTTTTCGATACTTTGTCACGTTCATCGACGATCACTCGAGGAAGGTGTGGGTATACACCTTAAAAACCAAAGATCAAGTGCTAGATGTTTTTAAACAATTCATGCCTCGGTGGAGAGAGAGACCGGGAAGAAGTTAAAGTGTATTCGGATGGATAATCATGGAGAATACATCGGGCCCTTTGAATATTGCCAAGAGCAAGGGATCCGACATCAAAAGACTCCACCGAAGACTCCGCAACTCAATGGCTTGGCGGAGAGAATGAAACAGACTTTGGTCGAGAGAGCTCGATGTTTGCTCTCACATGCTGGATTACCAAAGTCGTTTTGGTGAGAAGCTTTGAACATGGCGGTTCATGTGATTAATTTGACGCTGTGTGTTCTTTTGGAGTTTGATATTCCAGATAAAGTGTGGAGCGGTAAAGACATCTCATATCGCCACTTACGGGTTTTCGAATGTAAAGCTTTTGTACACATTCCGAATGATTATAGGTCGAAGCTTGATTCCAAGACGAAGCCATGTATCTTTATCGGCTATGGTCTTGATGATAGATTGTATGACCCGGTTACTAAAGAGCTTGTTCGTTCAAGAGATGTTGTTTTTGTTGAAGATTAAACGATGAAGGATGTTGAGAATGGAGAGTCGACTCGACAACATGATTATGATCTTATTGGTTTGGACCCCGTTCCTTCACAACATGTTGAGACACCCGGTGGAGATGATGTCCAAAATAATAAACAACATGATGCCGGTGACAACGATGAGTTGAGACAAGATGACACCGATGGAGCTCATCCCGAGCTACCCGTGACGAACATGCCATCTTTTGTTCCACTTAGGCGGTCGACGAGGGACCGTCATCCCTCCGCTCGTTATTCGGCCGATGAGTACGTTTTACTCACCGACGAGAGAGATCTCGAATACTTTAAGGAGGCTATGGAGGATGATAATAAAAAGGAGTGGATGGATGCCATGCAAGACAAGATGAGTTCCTTGCATGAGAATAATACGTACGAGTTGGTGAAGTTGTCGAAAGGCAAGAGAGCTTTGAGAAACAAATGGGTGTATAGAGTTAAGTCAGAGAAGCATACTTCGTTGCCCCGATACAAAGCTAGACTCGTAGTCAAGGGATTTAGTCAAACGAAATTTTTTCTCCGGTTGTGAAGATAGGATCGACTCGATTGGTCCTTGGTATAGCGGCGAGTCTTGACCTTGATATTGAGCAAATGGATGTCAAGATGGCATATCTTCATGGGGATCTCGATAAGGAGATATATATGAGACAACCGAAAGGGTTTGAAGTCAAAGGAAAAGAGGATTATGTTTGTAGACTCTGAAAGAGACTATACGGTTTGAAGCAAGCACCACGGCAATGGTATAAGAAGTTTGAGTCGGTTATGGGGGAGCAAGACTACCGGAAGACGACCCTAGACCATTGCGTATTTTTCAAGAAATTTGGAGATGATGACTTTATCATCTTATTGCTTTATGTGGATGACATGTTGATCGTTGGCGAGAATGCCGAGAGGATTGCCAACTTTAAGAAAGAATTGAATAAGTCTTTTGCCATGAAAGACTTGGGGGCCGCTAAACAAATTCTTGGGATAAGAACTATTCGGGATAGAGCAGCCCGGAAATTACACATGTCACAAGAGTTATATGTCGAGAAGGTGTTTAATGCTTCAACATGGACAAAGCTAAAGTTGTTAGTTCGCCTCTTACTAACAATTTTAAATTGACGAGCAAAGATTGCCCTAAGACAAAGGAAGAGATTGAGGAAATGGATAAAATTCCTTATGCCTCGGCGGTTGGGAGTTTGATTTATGCCATGGTATGTATTAGGCCCGACATTGCTCATGTCGTGGGAGTGGTGATCCGGTTTCTATCGAATCGGGGAAAGAAGCATTGGGAAGCTGTAAAGTGGATATTTAGATATTTACGGGGTACTTCCAAATTGGGGATTACATTTGGAAATGGGAAAGCGATGCTTGTTGGATATTCCGATTCAGATATGGCCAGTAACGAAGAGAACCGAAAATCCACTTCCGGTTATTTGATGACGTTTGCAGGCAAAGCCGTGTCATGGCAATCAAGATTGCAAAAGTGCGTTGCCTTGTCTACAACGGAGGCCCAGTATGTTGCGGCGGTGGAAGCGTGTAAAGAGCTCTTATGGTTGAAAATATTTTCACGAGAGCTAGGCTTCCGGCAACGATGTTATGTGGTTCTTTGTGATAGTCAAAGTGCGATTCATTTGGCTAAGAATACGACTTTTCACAAGAGAACGAAACATATCGATGTGGGATATCATTGGATTCGAGATGCATTGGAGGATGGTTTATTTAAACTTGATAAAGTTCATACTGATGATAATGGTTCCGATATCTTAACCAAGGCATTGAGTAGAGAGAAGGTGAAAGTGTGTTGTTCAATCGCCGGGATGGCGAACTCTTCCTATATTCCGGAAAAAGGGAGATTTGTAGGAGTTATTTCTGGAATATAGGCTTTTTCGGAGACGACTGGACTCCAGGCCGCGGCACAAGCCTTCTGGGCCGCGGCACATCAATGTGCAAAACCATCTCCCAGCTCCTGTACTCCGGGCCCCAGCCCCTGCCCATACGGGCTGCGGCCCCTCATGATATCACCCAAACAAGCCAGCACCTCCTGTACTCTGGGCCGCGGCCCCTTCCCTTCCGGGCCGCGGCCCTACGCAACTCCCTGGGCAGAATTTTTGTAGTGTGCCGCGGCACACACCATCCGGGTTGCGGCTGTAATATCCGAATTTATTATTGTGTATTTCATCTGTTGTTGAACCCTGTATTATTCGAAATTGTGATCTCAATAATTGGAGTATGATATTTCTTATATTTGTATCATTTTACATGAGTGTAACAACTGTAAATTTTCTCATGCAAACACGTGATAACGTATGCTAAGAATGCAGCTTAACGTACGTTATCGGCTAAAACTAGCGTACGCTACGAATGAGGAAGTAAGTGCGTTAGGCAGTCAATTATTGAGCTAGGCGGCTAGCACATGGCCGGCCAGACATGGGTCCGGATAAGATTCCCTCGGATGAACCTGGACAGTTTTGGAGTCAACGCTAATTAGCGAGCGCTAAGGACAGCACGATAGCGTGCGCTAAACAGCTATCATACAGAAACTTTATATAAGGGACAGCACCCCATTTCATTTGGTTTACGATTTCATCACTCGTTCTTCATATCTTGGAAAGTCCAGAGAGCCTTCCCTACTTCTTAAACACATATAAACCCTTCTTACATGATCATTGAAGATTGGAGAGTACTTACACTTGATCATTGAAGAAGAAACTCACTTTGGAGTGACACACAAGCAATTGGGGTTGAAGTCTACCTATTGTTTCAGTGTTTTCTTCATCTTAAGGTATGTTAATACTATCTCCTACCTTGGATTCGTGTTAATAAGGATATGAGGATTATGCTATCAAGATATTGAGTTCTATTGATGAATTATCCAAACAACATCATGTTTATAAGTTGGAATGTTTGTACTTAAGATATCATCGTTGGAAACATCATGATTAGCATCTTACCACGTCGAATGATGAGAGAAATATTCTGAGATTGATTATCTGTATTAATGACGTTACCATATTGGTCGTAGACGTAAAGTTGTTATCACTTTTGTTAAATGGACTTAGGAAAGAATCATAGAGGATTTGCATCCTTTCTTATAAGTTGGAATTGTTAGTTCATCTTCGTGGTTAAGTTGGGATGTAATGACGATATTGGAATCTAGTGCATCGACCTTAAGAACACCAAACTTCGCATGAGAATTGTAATCAAGATGGAATATGGTGTTGTGATGATTATACGTATCCTTGTATCTCGGAGATGTTTGAATCCGTGAGATCATTTGTAATAAGATGAACGTAATATGCATGGAGATAATGTATATTAAACATTGAGGATTTCGTAAGTTTCATCACAGTTAGAACAGTCGACTGCCCAGGGAAGAACTGTCATACATGTTTAGCGTGTGCTAAGATTTATAGTTAACGTACGCTATCGGGCATAAGTTAACGTACGCTAGGCTTGGAACGTAACATACATTATATCATCAGACGAGTCAATCGACTGATCTGTGAGGTACTGACAGTGCATGGTTAGCGTACGCTAGACTTCGTATTATTGCATGCGCTAACAAGTAGCCTTAACGTACGCTACATAGGATACGTAGCGTGCGTTAAGGAAGCCAGGCAGATTACGATTTATGAACTTCCGATTATAAATCAGATTGTTAACATTCGTGCGACGGGGGATGAATTCTATATTATTTTTTTTGTTAAGGTTTGAGCTTAACAATGTGATTGATCGAAGGGAGCAACCTTCGAACGCTTTGTTATTCATGGTAGTATTATTCTTGTCTTCGAATCGAGGCAAGTACCTTATGTTGTGATATCATGTTGTGATGTTATACATATTATTGTACATTTATGTATAGATGTTATACATATTATTGTACATGTATGTCATTGTTGCATGTCCACCTCGTGTTGGTCCGACGGGATCATCGGGGGATCTATGCTAGCGTGCGCTGGATCATCGGATGGGTTTTTCCACCTCGGGTTGGTTTGATGGAATCATCGGGGGGTCTAGGCAATGAACGCTGGATCATCGGAATTACCATGTGTATGTTGTGATATCATGTTGTGATTATCATGTGTGTATATTATTGTTGAGTTTTTCGCAGGAGAAGACTCATTGGTTCTTTTGGTCATTTATGTTATTATTATTCTTTGTGAGATGTTGAATAATATGTTGTGGTACTTGTACTAGCATCGTTGTGCTAACCCCTTCGGGGGTGAACATTTGTTTATGTTCAGGATCCAGGAGAGCGGGGAAACAACCACTGGAGTTGCATGACGGCGAGGGTGCAGAGTGATGTTCCGGCCAGTTTATTTGTCTGTTATTTGTATCGTTTTAATAAGTACTCGAGTGTAACAGCCCAAAAACAGTGGCTATTACAGTGCCGTGGACCCCTACTGGGACCCACCAGGCGATATCACAATATACATTTAAAATCTGACAACGTGGCACCGTACCACAACATTTATCAAAACCCCGGTGTGGAGCATGAGTTATTCATATCTTTAAATACGGGCAAACAAACACAGGATCCAAATTCGGTACAGACCATATGACGATGGGCAGTACCTAACAAATCTTAGTACATTCATCCGACACAAAATAAAAATGAAAGTCACAATAAAACATAACCGAACAACCAAAAGACTCGGGGGGCCCGAAATAGCATACATCAGAATCCTCCGTCGCCATTGTGCTCCTCCTGTGCCTTGCCCTTTCCTCGCCCTGAAATACAAGTATTTCGCCCCAAACCACAGGGTCAGCTATACATGATAATAATTCTCATGACATTATACAGTTCATATATACTGATCTCAAAGAAATCCACCGACTACTGAATATACCCCGAAGGCGTATAAACAATCAGTCCCAACTGTCGAACATAACCAAATATACGAACGACCATATACTATGGCTCAAGACGGACGTCACAGTACGCCCGATCCGGAAATGTGTCCGTGCACATGTCCACCCCGTATACGGAATCTAGAATATACATGGGACGATGTACCTAATTAGCCTCACGAACTACGTCTCGTGTGCACGATCTAAATGCGGAAAACCTCCACGCATGATCATCAAGTGCCCGGCTAAAAATCCTACACATAACCAATCGGCGCGCAGATATGACTCCAGAGATGTCACGATACAACATGACAACGAAACTCAACGAATTACACTTTTACTAAGGAATCGAACAACTCACCGAAGTGTCAACAAAGCTCAACAATATCAAGGGTCCAAAAGTAACGAACTTGGGAATACAATCCCACGATGAAAACGGGACATCATTAAGAACAACCTCAAGTCACAAGACACAAGTTTATAGGTGTTTCATATACACGAAATGCATAATCATCATAAGAATCCACACATTATTATAACCAAGCAAGATAACTTGCCTCAATTCCATGGATGAATAATCCTTCTTTGAATGGTCAAACGAACGGTATCCTCGTCTAACAATACTCACGTGAACAAGCACCTTGAATGAAATGTAATTCATTCAACAACACATTTGTACGATAATGGTATTATTACATAAATAATATTCGTAATTTTACTTGAATAAATCAATCATCCTATTGATCATTTTAATGTTCTTATTACAAATCCTTGTATGTTTATCATGTTCGTTCACATATTCTAACCTTAATGTCAAATACTTGATGTCTAGTTTATCATCAATGTAATATCGTGAAAATATCTTTTCAAATCATCGACACTTCCAATTACGATATAAGTTTGTGTTTAATTACGTTCTTCATTATTTTACCAACGATTACATTCAAAACTTGATTACTATATGAAACATAAGTTTAAGTTTTTAGTGAATTAAGAACATCTTAATTTACGTTTCTTAATACGCCCGGATTAATGAAATGGAATTCGGCTACTCATCTACCGCATTTGTATCATCATATTTAACACAATCCTCTTAAGAACATTATCAATCTATTAATGTAGTGATTAACACCCTTTAATGGAATCGATAAATTCGAACATATGAAGATTACAACTTCCTTCTATCAACATTTATTGATTTACTTGAAATTTTGGAAGTAACTTCAACCCATCTAGCGAAGATCATCTTCAAAGGGTTAATATAATCTTTTCAACAATTTTATTACAAAGGTTTTAGAGGCCAAAAATCATGGTTCCATACTACCTTCAAGAATCAATAGAATGTTCAAGACAATTTTAACATTTCTCACTTTTAATCATTAAGGATATCATCCCTAACATGTTCCTAGTGTTGAGACTATAATTAACTTCCAATTATCATGTTATACATCAGGTTTTAAATATCATTATCAACACAATCACATTATGAAGTTATTTACAACAAGAAGTAACACTAATACCTTCAATGTTAATCTTCACTAGTTTGAGCATGATTCAATTAACTTATCATGTTTGCACTAGTTTAAACTAACATTATGTGAAGTATTTATCTACTAACATCATCATAAGCATGGAATTGATATGAGTTAAAGAAAGACCAACCTTAAAATGAAGAACAACACCAACACTTCAAGGGATACACTTCAATCTCTAGCTTCTCCAAGTCACCAATCAAGTGTTGAGGCTCCAACACAAGTTAGAAAGGCTTAGAAACGAAGTTGGAAGGGAAAGGAATCGTTCCTCAGTTGGGAGATTGAAAAAGGTCGAGTAGGAAGTGAATGGCAAGTCATACTTTTATAATCTGAACTTGACATTACATACGTTAACGAACGTGGTTAACGTACGTTATAGCCTTTACGTACGTAATCTTATGATCATTACGTACGTAACTAATTTCATCAAATCTCCCTGCCTCAAAACACGCAATTCGTTACGTACGTAACTATGTAGCTATTTACGTACGTAATAGCCGTTAACTTGGCTGTCGCGATCGACTCCCGACCACCTACCCCTGCTCGGCCCCACCCGCCGAAAGGCGGACTGCTGGAGGATCTTCCGCATTACATACGTTAACGTATTGATGTTACGTACGTAAGGCGACATACATAGCGTACGTTATGAAGACAGGTTAACGTACGTTAAGTACTATAACAAGCATAAATGGAATTCTCCCAATATCACCCAACAACTAATATAGTATGAATGACCATGAATCCAACTTAACATAATTCGTCGATACTTGCTACAATATCACAGATATGGTGCGAAAACACTTAACTTAAATCATGAAATACAATATTAAAGGCGAGGGTATTACATACTCCCCCCCTTAAAAGGAGTTTCGTCCCCGAAACTAAGGGGTAAATAGTTTGGGGTATTTCTCTCGCATGCTATCTTCGGTCTCCCACGTAGCTTCCTCGACTCCATGTCTCGACCACTGAATTTTTAATAAGGGAATCGTCTTGTTCCTCAGCTGTTTAATTCTTCTCTCGAGTATCTGCACAGGCCGTTCTTCATACGAATGGTCGTCGGCTATTTCGACCTCGTCGAATTGAATAACGTGACTTGGATCAGCAACATACTTCCTTAACTGAGATACATGGAATACGTTGTGAATCCGGCTCAAAGCTGGTGGTAATGCTAAATGATAGGCTAGGTCGCCTACTCGTTCCAGGATCTCAAACGGACCAATGTACCTTGGGCTCAATTTGCCTCTCTTCCCGAATCGGAAAACACCTCTAGTAGGAGATACTTTGACTAGTACATGGTCACCAACATCAAACTCGAGTGGTCATCGACGATTATCTGCATATGATTTCTGGCGGCTTTTGGCCGTTAATAGACGGCTCTTGATCAGGGAAATCTTCTCGCGGGCTGCCAATAACATATCAGGTTCCGTACCAATAGATTCGCATAATTCGTCCCCAAAGACAAAGGGGACCTACAACGACCATACAATGCTTCATAAGGTGCCATCATGATCGAGGCGTGCCACTATTATTGTATGTGAATTCTACCAACGGCTTGGGCTTCCCGATCAAGCTTCAATCGAGAGCACATGCCCTCAACATATCCTCTAAAGTTTGAATTGTCCTCTCGATCGATCTGTCGGCCCGAGGATGAAAAGCCGTCTTGAAGTTCAAATGTGTACCCATAGCACGATGAACCGCCTTCCAGAAGTGCGACACGAACCGTCCGTCCCGATCTGATACAATACTCTTAGGGGTGCCATGCAGTCTCACAATCTCTTTGATGAATAATTGGGCCAATCTCTCAGGGGCCCCAAGTATCCTTGATCTCCAAGAAGTGGGCTGATTTAGTCAATCGATCCACAACCACCCAAATCGTATTCATGCCTCGACGGCTCGTCGGCAAACTAGTAATAAAGTCCATCGATATGTCTTCCCACTTCCATTCGGGAATCGGAAGCGGTTTCATCATGCCAGCTGGTCGTTGATGCTCAATCTTGACCTGCTGACAGGTCAAACATTTCGAAACGAATTCGGCAACCTCCCGTTTCATGTTACCCCACCAATAACACGGCTTCAAATCCTTATACATTTTGTTTGATCCCGGGTGTATGGAATACGGGGTAGCATGAGCCTCCTTTAGAATAGTATTCCTCAACTCTTCGTCTGCTGGTACACACACTTGATTTTTAAAGCGTAACAGTCCATCCTCGTGAACCACAAATCCAGGGGCCTTCCCCTGATCGATTTCTCCTCGAATTCTGGATAAGAATGGGCCTGTCATCTGTTTCGAATGATCGTCTCATCAATGGATGGTGAAATCTCAAGCATGCACAGTTGTCCCTGAATGCGTTGTATCCAGACCTCAATCTCTGGTCTCATGAACTCTAATTGCAACTCCCTCTGGGCGGTCAAACGAGATAGTATCTGCTCCTGCACCGTCTTGCGGCTCAAGGCATCGGCAACCACGTTTGCCTTGCCTGGATGATAAAGGATCTCGATATCATAGTCTTTGATTAGCTCTAACCACCTCCTTTGTCTCATATTCAACTCCTTCTGGGTAAAAATATACTTCAGGCTCTTGTGGTCCGTAAAAATCGCGCAGTAACTCCATACGGATAGCGGCGCGATTTTTAAAGCAAACACTACGGCCGCTAACTCCAAGTCATGAGTCGGGTAGTTGACCTCGTAAGGACGCAATCGTCTGACGCATAGGCGATCACTTTCCCGTCCCGCATTAACACGCAGCCAAGGCCCCGCCTCGATGCATCGCTATATACCACGAATCCTTCCGTTCCTCTAGGTAGTACTAAAACAGTGCTGAAATTAATCGACCTTTGAGTTCATCAAAACTTTGCCGACATGCTTCCGACCACAAGTACTTCTTATCTTTTCTCAACAGATTAGTCATCGGTTGAGCAATTTTGGAAAATCCTTCCACGAATCGTCTGTAATAGCTGCTAGACCCGTAAAACTACGAACTTCCTTCACGTTCTTCGGGGTAGCCACCGGATAGCTTCCGTCTTCGTGGGTCTACTCTTACTCCCTCCGCTGATATCACATGACCGGAAAAATAACTTGACATCCGTAATTCACACTTAGAAAATTTTCCATAGAGTTGTTCTCGCCATAATGCGTCGAGAACCTGGCGGAGGTGACACTCATGCTCCTCATGATCACGAGAGTAGACCAAGATGTCGTCAATAAAAACGACTACAAAACGATCCAGATAATTAATAAAAACCCGATTCATCAATTCCATGAATACTGCAGGTGCATTAGTCAGTCCAAATGGCATGACAACGAACTCATAATGCCCATAGCGAGTGCGAAAAGCTGTCTTCGGGACGTCAGACTCTCGAATCCGCAATTGGTGGTACTCGGACCTCAAGTCGATCTTGGAAAATACAGCGGCTCCTTGGAGCTGATCCAATAGATCATCGATGCGAGGTAAAGGATATTTGTTCTTAATTGTTACCTTGTTCAGCTCCCGGTAATCAATACACAAACGCAAATGATCCGTCCTTCTTCCGCATTTAATAACACCGGCGCTCCCCAAGGGGATGCACTGGGCCGAACATATCCTTTCTCAGTTAATTCTTCAAGTTGTCTTTTCAACTCCTGCATCTCAGTCGGGGCCATACGATATGGTGCTTTCGAAAGCGGGGACGTCCCTGGCTCCAACTCAATGGTGAATTCTACCTCTCGCTGTGGGGGTATTCCTGGAAGCTCATCTGGAAATACATCTGGATAATCTCGAACTACTGGAATATCAATCAATTTGACTGGCCGGTCAGCTGTCTTAGTCATGTAACACCAATAACCAATGCATCCCTGGTTCAGTAATCTCATAGCCTTCATAGCGCTGATGACTCTCCCAGAATGATTGGGATTATCACCCCGAAAAATACACTCGACGCCATCATCCGATGTGACAGTCACCATTCACTTACGGACGCTAAGCACGGCATCGTGACGATCCATCCAGTCGATACCCAAGATTACATCATATTTAGGTAAATCAACCACAATCAAGTCGGACAACCACTCACGGTTGTTCATGCTAATCGGACAGTTCTGTACTTCACGACTCCCAATAATTCTTCTACCATCGGGTTGACCAATTACATAAGGTTCACAATCGGTAACACGATTCAAATGCAAACGACTCAAACAAGAACTAGACAAAAAGGAGTGTGAAGCACCAGTATCAAAAAGAACACAAACGGGCTGAGAGTGGATCTCGAGAGTACCTGCAATCATGCTGGCTTCGGGATCATCATCTTTCTTCATCTCGTAGACTCTGGGTTTTGCAACCCCGGAAGCAGGTGTACCAACTTGATTTTCACGGCCCATCCATTTGTTCGCCCCGGTAGTCTGGTAAGAAGCGGATGGAGGAGCACGTTCCTGAACAGAAGACTGTACTGGAGCAAGAGATGCTACTGGAGCACGCCCGAGTCCACCCTGTTGTGTCACGATTTATTCATCCCGACAGGCGATCGACTATAAGGCCGAGCGACCAAGTCAACTCCAGTCAAACTATGGCTAGCTCGCCAAGTCGAAGATATCAGACCACCATCAGTTACCTAGCGATCGACTCCCAAGGCGATCGCCCTTTGGCAGCTGGCGATCTACTCTAGTGACCGGCTAAGGGCAATCGACCTACGCCCCGAGCAGAGACGATCGCCCGTCAAAGTCATCAAGGACTGGATCTCAGAAAAGCACCCACGTGCAGATCCACCAAAGGCGCTGACGGGATCTTCGCTAGCAGATAAGATCTTTTGCTGACAGACAAGACCTTTGACCACAGCCTGTCACCTACCTCACCTACCAGCATGCGCGCCGAAAGTTGTCAGTGGGACCACCCGTGACAGCAACTCAGGACGCGTGTAAGCTCCCCATTGGACCGCATAGTTGACTGCCAGCAACTCCTGCAGACTTTGAGGGGACAGGCCCATGTGCTAAAAGACGATCGCCCGATTATTATAATGCAGAAAAGGCGATCGCCCGGCGTATCCAAGCCCTATAAATAGAGAACCTCCTCCTACTGGAAAAAGGTTCCGAATTCACTTAACCTACGGTTCCGAATTCATTCTGACTTACGCTCAGAACTCATTCTCTCACATTCCGATACATTCGCGGAAATACTGAAGAACATACATATCATCAAGCCCCCGGCTACCTCACCGGAATCCATCTCAGGACTTCTCTCTCCAAATCTCTCGTCCGTAAGACGATCGGCGAAGCGGCAAGTCTCCACTAGACAGATTCCAAAGGATTCATAAGCCCCGGAGCCCAAGCATCCGGCTAAATACTTGCCGTGAGAGACGGTCGATCTCTAACCGCCGCGTCTGTTCATCTCCTTTGTTTCTTGTTATCACATGGCATCAAATCTGGTTCTTAAGGCAATCTACACGCTCACTAGCTAAGATAACAAGAATCTTTACACTCATTGTAATTGTATTCTTACATTAGTACTTGTATCCCCGAATATTGGTATTAATAATATCTCGCGAGAGCATTCAAGCCCGGGACTAACAACCCCGGCAAATCTTGTGTTATTTATCTTTCTCACGGAAGTGCTCTTGCATTTGTTTGCTATCCCATCCATTCCAGCAATATCTATCTCCGGATAATATTTTGGGTAGCAACAATTGGCGCTAGAAGGAGGGCATCTAACCCTCAAACTTTTATTTCTACCGTCCCGAAGAACACTCACTGTTCTCGGGGCATATACTTGAAGTGACACTCACTGCACTTTAAAGAAAACCTTCAGAATCATGACATCCGCCGGTACATCGAAGAAAGCCGCTCTCCGAACCGCCGGACACCATTTCCCAGCTCAGTCCGAACCCCAGCCGACGACAGGGGGAAGCCGCAGCAACGCGAGACTCTCGATCCCGCATCCGAGAGATGGCCCCAACCTCTCACTCGATCAGTTCCAAACCGAGGAACAGATCGAGGAGGCTATGGCCATCCTGGAGGAGCGACGGAGAGCATGTGCGTCGCCTGCAATAACTCCCTCGATCATCCGCCGCATGGGAAAACGGAAATTCAGCGGGCTACTGAACGAGCGATCGTCAGAAAGCCCCAATTCGCGAGAAAAGGCTCTCGCACGACCGGACGGATCCATATTCGATCGCTTGGGGCGCGACCCATCCTGGCGACCGTGGCACTCTGTTTCCAACCTCGAAAAGACGGAACCCGAATCCGTCACCAGAAGTTCGGCCTACCCACCTCACGCCCAACGCAGTCGCCATCCGACTCCGCCCGATCTCCGTGGAATCGTACTCAATCGCCGGCTCCGCTCCGAGCGCCGAGCCGCTAGCATCGAAGCCACGGCGATGGCCGCCATACAACGCCTCGGCGAGATGAGAGCACTCTTGACACCTTTGGGGCAAGCACCAGCAAAAAGATCGCCGGGCCGACCGAGCCACTCGCGGTCCACATCGAGCTTGCCCCCATACAGCCAACGATCGCTCCTCCCAAAACACCTCTGTATGAGGGGAGATCGGACCCCGAAACCCACCTGAGTAAATTCCGAATCTACATGACTGGGTGTGGGGCATCTGATGCAACCAAGTGCCGGATCTTCCCGTTAACATTGGGCGAGATGGTCCATAGGTGGTACGTCTCACTACCACCACGATCAATCACCTCTTTTAAGAAACTAGCGAAGGACTTCACGTCATACTTCGCCAGCAAGGTCGCCAGACCAGAAGGTCCCCACCGCATGATAAAAATCAAGCAGGGGAAGGACGAAACCGACGCAGATTACATCGACCGGGTAGACGAAATCATCCTCACCGGCGAACCCGTCAGTGACGAGCTCGCTCTCTATTCGGTCATGGGGGATTCCACGGTCATTCTCCCATGTTTAGACATCTCTCCAAGGATATTCCCCCAACTTACGCGATCTTCCGCGCTAAAGCTGCCAACTTTCTGGCCAGGCAAAGGCTACTCACCCTCCGCTTAGGCGAGGAAACGCCACCTCTTGTCCAGAAGATAGCGATCGCCAAAGCAAAGAAGACGATCGCCAAGACACCCGGAGATCTCAAGGCATTCTAGGACATGGAAGCCCATCTCCTCCATACGTTCAACAGAACTCCGGCACATATTTTCTATGCCATCAAGGGGCACGAAGAGCTCAAAAAGCCAAAGGCGATAAGGGACCACGGTCACCGACAACAATCAATATTGTGCCTACCATAAGAGTCCGCCACGGCGCAACAAATGCCGCGACCTCCTCAAACAGCTCTGGAGATTGTTCGAGGAGGGCAAGTTGGACAGCTTATTGGTTTAGCCGAAGCCCCTACCTATCTCTATAGACGATCGTCCGAGTCAAACATAAAACAGGCTGGAAAGCTCATATGAGCCGACCCCTGGATCAGCCTCGGCGACCGTCCCTACATGTTTCAATCAAGAGAAGGAGACCTCAGAAGTCTCCTCGATCTCCCCCCTCATTTAAGAAACTGGAGGACTCGATCGCCACCTACAGTTCACCATCTAACATGATGGACTAAGGCATGAGATCGCCTCCCCCGCACAACGTACACCGTCGAAGGTCGGCATCTGCATGACGATCCAAGGTGGAAGAGTGCAGCCATGGTCCTGGTGGTCGATGGAACCGACTGCTTAGACCATGCAAGGTCCCTTTGGGCCAAGATCGCCCGCCCTTCGTTTAAATACGAGGCCGGCGTAGTCTGAGGGCCCTCCAAAGTTAATCAGTGAACACGATCGCTCGCCCTCAAAGGTTCATCATCTAACATGGTGAACCCGGACAATGCGACGTGCCACAACCCCCGTCTCAACGTACACCGTCGAGGTCGGCCATCTCCATGGCTGGCCGAGGTGGAAGCAGAGCTAACAAGCCGCGGGCGTGGAGTTGATTCATCCGACGCCCGTGCGAGACTCCTCTAGGCCGAGACCGCACGCCCTTCGTTTAAATACGAGGCGGCGCGGCTGAGAGGACCCTCATAATAAAGTGAGTCACGAGACACTCAATGTCTTCGCGCATCAAGACATGATCAAGGAGTCGGTCCATCGAACTCCGCGATCGTGCACGGTTCCTCAAGATGGACGACCGTCCCCGAGGATTCGACAAAGTTGAAGACCGCTCACTCAAGGAATTATTTTCATCCCCTTACTTCCACTAAGTGAATAAAAACAAGGGGCAATAAGAGTGCGGACTACCTACACGACGATCGTCGCTATTCAACCACATACGGAGATCGTCATTTTTTCAGATGTAGTGCAGCGATCGAATTTGTTGTAAAAAGCTGTCTTTATGAGTTTATCAATTCATTTGGAACTACCCTCGCAACGATCTCTCCTCACACATTTGTACAAAGTCAAACAAAGACTCAAAAATAACCATCAAGTGATAAGTCAGAAATCCAAATGCTCATTTCATTACTTGAAAAATCAGAGTACACGGTCGCCCGAAGGCCTAAGTGCTACAAAAGAAAGCTACAAACTACAAAGAAAGTAAGCTAAAAACGTCAAAAATGAAGCGCCTCAGGCCCCTGCCTGGCCTTCGCCATCAGCATTCGGCGCGGTCCCCTCATCTTCTGGAGCGTCGGGATGAGCAAGATTGGCTGGAGACGGATACCAGCTCAAATCCACGCCGATGTCCGCAAGATCCAGGATCGGCAAGGAGAAAGCTGAATGGAGAGGATGCTCCAACGCATACGCCTTGAAGTTATCGGCAAGAGGCCCGACCTCCAAACCTCCCTTCTTAGCCGCTCGGATCGAGTCGGCGAACGCCAAATAATAGGCGAACTCGCTGACATACTCCAAGTTTTGGAAGGGGTCGGCCTTGGTCGCCTCAACCTCTCCTTTTCGACCGCCATAGCCACATTGCGACCCACTGAGCTCGGCCTCCTCGCAGCAATCTTTTCCTCGTCTCCGTCGGCTCATTGTCACCGAGCGATCGTCACCTTCTGGCGATCGGCCTCCTCTTCAGCAACGTTCCGCGCCTGGACGGCATTCTGCATCTGGTCCCGAAATCGGTCAACCGCCATACGATATTTCTCAGTCTCCTTCTTCTCCAGCTCAAGCTCATGGCTCGCCCGCTTGGCCGCCTCCAGAGAGTCCTTCTCCATCACCGCGATCTTTTCAGCGAACTCGGCGTTCTCTTTCCGAGCCGCCTCGAGATCCTCCTGCAGGCGAATAGTGGAGGGCCGCCCCTCAAACTCCTGAGCAGCCTGGACAACCATGGTCGCCGTCTGAAGAGAATGGGCGAGAACAGCGTGCATCGAACTCGCCGATCGCTGTCGAGCGATCGCATCCAGATCAGTCGTCCATGCCTTCGGCAGAGCAGAAGCAGCCTTGCTAACGTATGGAGGAATGTCGCAGGAATGGCGAGGAGATCGGCTCGCTAGGAAATCCACGACCATCGGCGGACAAGACGGATCTGCGCGACGGATCCTGCATCAAAACAACTAAGTTAATACAACTCCTATGCAGATGCAATTTTCAACACAAAAATGCTATCTACCTCTCAGCCTTCTCGGGATCCCGACCGAAAAACGGTTTCCCTCGAGGGGTCTCAGCATCCGCGATCGCCATCTCCCGCATAAAAGCCGCAGAGGGCGGCTCGCTCTCCGGAGCAACAATGGTGATCGGAGGCGCGGCGATCGGCACTTCATCGCCCGGGGCAGGAACCGAAGTTTCTTCCGACCTCGGCCTCTTGCGATTCGCCCGAAGCCCCTCCTCCGGAATTTCCTCCTCAACCACGACCGGCTCCACGCGAGGCTCCGGCTCCACGCGAGGCTCCGCCTCCGGAACTATAGGCAATGCAACGGGAGGGGCCCGAGTCGACCTCTTATGGCGAAGGCGGCCTAGGACTCCTGGGTTCGACATAGCGATCTCCGTCGGAGGCTCCAAAAAGCGAGGAAAGCGAACCTCTGCAGTTAAAGACGATCGATCAACAATCAGATACGGTCCTCAAATAAGGCGATCGCCTAGTAAGTGAAGGTCGCAGGAACTCATACCTGGCACCGCGAGATGTCTCGGGAAACGGAATAGTCGAGCCGACAACCAACGACTCTCCTTATTGATCCGATTGGCGTCAAGGTCGTCGTCCGACAAGCTCCTTATCCGCTCCCAGACAACGAGAAAGTCGAAAGGCAGCTCCTCGATCGCCGGAATGTGAAAACCTGCAAAACAGAAATCAAATTAGATCAGTCCAAAACGCATCCAAACGAAGGGAGAGTCTAAACCTTTACCGGGATTCCTCTCCCGAAATTCAGTGGGGATCTCCAGCTCGCCCGTGGGATTGTCGGTCGCCGAAGCTCTCCACTTGCCGGCGACCCAGAACCACTTCGTCTGATCGCCCCGTATCTTATTCGGGACTCCATGAATCACCCGACCAGATCGGCCTTGAATATGGTAACCGCCGACCAACCCTCTATGAGCCGTCAGTTTAAACAAATGGTTCATCTCCAACGGCGATGGGAGGCGGTACAGGCGGTGACCGCCGAATAGGGTGAGAGTGCAGATAATTTGGAGCCAGGCGTTCGGCGTCAGCTGAAGTGGCGCCACATTCCAAGCGGCCAACAGATGGGAGACCGCAAAAGATAGAGGGAAGCGTAGCCCGGCCTCCATAACGGTCTCACTCGCTGCGACCATACCCATCGGAGGCTGGTCGGCTCGTTCATTCTCCGCCGGCGCGAACATGTCCACATCAGAAGGAACATGGAATCTTGTCCTCCAGACGGCCAGATCTCTCCTGGTCGCCGAACTCCGTATCTGGCCAAGCGACCACAACGATCGCTGCGCAGCCCGATACTGCGACCGTTTGGGAAGCACATAGGGGTAGGCGACCGAGTATCCCCGGAAATCGAATCTCCGAGTAGGACCGGCCAACCTCTCCATTATCTCAGCGAAAGCCCTATAGGCCCGACCGAAAACGCTATGTTGCTCCCAGTAAGCCCTGATCGCCAGATCTCTCTCGATCTGCGATCGTCTCTCTTCAGCAGCCGACTCCTTAGCAACATCGGCCTCATTGAATAAAGCCTCGACTTCAGCAGGGTCGATTCCGGCCCGAATAGCTTCAGCCGCCGTCTCCAGGTGGAAGACGGAAGAAGTTTCTCCCCGGACAGTCGATGTCCCGGCGGCAGAACTGGTACCCGCTCCAAATGATGATGAGGTTCCGGCCATTTTCAGAGATACAAAAGGAGAAAAGGATTTTTCTTACCCTAAAGTGAAATCGAACGACGATCGGCACTAAGATCTTCATAAAATTCGACAGCAAGTCCTTCTTTCTCCAATAAGCACGCGTGAGTGAAACTGCAGCACGGCGCCCCTTTTATAGGAGAAGGCAGGGACCCGTTTGCAATAAGGGAAAACCTCAGGGGTCGGATCTCAAACGACGCATTGATTGACCCCCTCGAGACCCGCGTACGCGTCTTTTCAAGGACGCGTCAGCCGAGGAGTCATTAATGACCGTTGGCGTCCTCCAATAGAAGCCCGTCACGTGCGCGGAGACTTTTCCACGCCTATTGCTTTTTCCCGCGCAGTTCAGCGGCCAACCAGGTCGTCCGAACCCAGAGTATATCAGCTCAAAGACGATCGCCAGTTCAATAACACACGAAGTCGCTCGTCAAAAGTTCAGCGACCGCCAAGAAAGCCACCTCACCCCACGTTTCCAACGTATGAGCGAGCTGGGGGGCAATTGTTGTGTCACGATTTATTCATCCCGACAGGCGATCGACTATAAGGCCGAGCGACCAAGTCAACTCCAGTCAAACTATGGCTAGCTGGCCAAGTCGAAGATATCAGACCACCATCAGTTACCTAGCGATCGACTCCCAAGGCGATCGCCCTTTGGCAGCTGGCGATCTACTCTAATGACCGGCTAAGGGCAATCGACCTACGCCCCGAGCAGAGACGATCGCCCGTCAAAGTCATCAAGGACTGGATCTCAGAAAAGCACCCACGTGCAGATCCACCAAAGGCGCTGACGGTATCTTCGCTAGCAGATAAGATCTTTTGCTGACAGACAAGAACTTTGACCACAGCCTGTCACCTACCTCACCTACCAGCATGCGCGCCGAAAGTTGTCAGTGGGACCACCCGTGACAGCAACTCAGGACGCGTGTAAGCTCCCCATTGGACCGCATAGTTGACTGCCAGCAACTCCTGCAGACTTTGAGGGGACAGGCCCATGTGCTAAAAGACGATCGCCCGATTATTATAATGCAGAAAAGGCGATCGCCCGGCGTATCCAAGCCCTATAAATAGAGAACCTCCTCCTACTGGAAAAAGGTTCCGAATTCACTTAACCTACGGTTCCGAATTCATTCTGACTTACGCTCAGAACTCATTCTCTCACATTCCGATACATTCGCGGAAATACTGAAGAACATACATATCATCAAGCCCCCGGCTACCTCACCGGAATCCATCTCAGGACTTCTCTCTCCAAATCTCTCGTCCAGAAGACGATCGGCAGAAGCAGCAAGTCTCCACTAGACAGATTCCAAAGGATTCATAAGCCCCGGAGCCCAAGCATCCAGCTAAATACTCGCCGTGAGAGACGGTCGATCTCTCACCGCCGCGACTGTTCATCTCCTTTGTTACAAGAACTCACAGAGCATCAAATCTGGTTCTTCCGGCAATCTACACGCTCACTAGCTAAGATAACAAGAATCTTTACACTCATTGTAATTGTATTCTTACATTAGTACTTGTATCCCCGAATATTGGTATTAATAATATCTCGCGAGAGCATTCAAGCCCGGGACTAACAACCCCGGCAAATCTTGTGTTATTTATCTTTCTCACGGAAGTGCTCTTGCATTTGTTTGCTATCCCATCCATTCCAGCAATATCTATCTCCGGATACTATTTTGGGTAGCAACAATTGGCGCTAGAAGGAGGGCAGAACCACTTCGTCTGATCGCCCGGATAATATTTTGGGTAGCAACATTTTGGGTAGCAACAATTAGCAACAATTCAGTGGGGATCTCCAGCTCGCCCGTTGGATTGTCGCTCGCCGAAGCTCTCCACTTGCCGGCGACCCAGAACCACTTCGTCTGATCGCCCCGTATCTTATTCGGGACTCCATGAATCACCCGACCAGATCGGCCTTGAATATGGTAACCGCCGACCAACCCTCTATGAGCCGTCAGTTTAAACAAATGGTTCATCTCCAACGGCGATGGGAGGCGGTACAGGCGGTGACCGCCGAATAGGGTGAGAGTGCAGATAATTTGGAGCCAGGCGTTCGGCGTCAGCTGAAGTGGCGCCACATTCCAAGCGGCCAACAGATGGGAGACCGCAAAAGATAGAGGGAAGCGTAGCCCGGCCTCCATAACGGCCTCACTCGCTGCGACCATACCCATCGGAGGCTGGTCGGCTCGTTCATTCTCCGCCGGCGCGAACATGTCCACATCAGAAGGAACATGGAATCTTGTCCTCCAGTCGGCCAGATCTCTCCTGGTCGCCGAACTCCGTATCTGGCCAAGCGACCACAACGATCGCTGCGCAGCCCGATACTGCGACCGTTTGGGAAGCACATAGGGGTAGGCGACCGAGTATCCCCGGAAATCGAATCTCGGAGTAGGACCGGCCAACCTCTCCATTATCTCAGCGAAAGCCCTATAGGCCCGACCGAAAACGCTATGTTGCTCCCAGTAAGCCCTGATCGCCAGATCTCTCTCGATCTGCGATCGTCTCTCTTCAGAAGCCGACTCCTTAGCAACATCGGCCTCATTGAATAAAGCCTCGACTTCAGCAGGGTCGATTCCGGCCCGAATAGCTTCAGCCGCCGTCTCCAGGTGGAAGACGGAAGAAGTTTCTCCCTGGACAGTCGATGTCCCGGCGGCAGAACTGGTACCCGCTCCAAATGATGATGAGCTTCCGGCCATTTTCAGAGATACAAAAGGAGAAAAGGATTTTTCTTACCCTAAAGTGAAATCGAACGACGATCGGCACTAAGATCTTCAGAAAATTCGACAGCAAGTCCTTCTTTCTCCAATAAGCACGCGTGAGTGAAACTGCAGCACGGCGCCCCTTTTATAGGAGAAGGCAGGGACCCGTTTGCAATAAGGGAAAACCTCAGGGGTCGGATCTCAAACGACGCATTGATTGACCCCCTCGAGACCCGCGTACGCGTCTTTTCAAGGACGCGTCAGCCGAGGAGTCATTAATGACCGTTGGCGTCCTCCAATAGAAGCTCGGCACGTGCGCGGAGACTTTTCCACGCCTATTGCTTTTTCCCGCGCAGTTCAGCGGCCAACTAGGTCGTCCGAACCCAGAGTATATCAGCTCAAAGATGATCGCCAGTTCAGTAACACACGAAGTCGCTCGTCAAAAGTTCAGCGATCGCCAAGAAAGCCACCTCACCCCACGTTTCCAACGTATGAGCGAGCTGGGGGGCAATTGTTGTGTCACGATTTATTCATTTCGACAGGCGATCGACTATAAGGCCGAGCGACCAAGTCAACTCCAGTCAAACTATGGCTAGCTCACCAAGTCGAAGATATCAGACCACCATCAGTTACCTAGCGATCGACTCCCAAGGCAATCGCCCTTTGGCAGCTGGCGATCTACTCTAGTGACCGGCTAAGGGCAATCGACCTACGCCCCGAGCAGAGACGATCGCCCGTCAAAGTCATCAAGGACTGGATCTCAGAAAAGCACCCATGTGCAGATCCACCAAAGGCGCTGACGGGATCTTCGCTAGCAGATAAGATCTTTTGCTGACAGACAAGACCTTTGACCACAGCCTGTCACCTACCTCACCTACCAGCATGCGCGCCGAAAGTTGTCAGTGGGACCACCCGTGACAGCAACTCAGGACGCGTGTAAGCTCCCCATTGGACCGCATAGTTGACTGCCAGCAACTTTTGCAGACTTTGAGGGGACAGGCCCATGTGCTAAAAGACGATCGCCGATTATTATAATGCAGAAAAGGCGATCGCCCGGCGTATCCAAGCCCTATAAATAGAGAACCTCCTCCTACTAGAAAAAGGTTCCGAATTCACTTAACCTACGGTTCCGAATTCATTCTGACTTACGCTCAGAACTCATTCTCTCACATTCCGATACATTCGCGGAAATACTGAAGAACATACATATCATCAAGCCCCCGGCTACCTCACCGGAATCCATCTCAGGACTTCTCTCTCCAAATCTCTCGTCCAGAAGACGATCGGCAGAAGCAGCAAGTCTCCACTAGACAGATTCCAAAGGATTCATAAGCCCCGGAGCCCAAGCATCCAGCTAAATACTCGCCGTGAGAGACGGTCGATCTCTCACCGCCGCGACTGTTCATCTCCTTTGTTACAAGAACTCACAGAGCATCAAATCTGGTTCTTCCGGCAATCTACACGCTCACTAGCTAAGATAACAAGAATCTTTACACTCATTGTAATTGTATTCTTACATTAGTACTTGTATCCCCGAATATTGGTATTAATAATATCTCGCGAGAGCATTCAAGCCCGGGACTAACAACCCCGGCAAATCTTGTGTTATTTATCTTTATCACGGAAGTGTTCTTGCATTTGTTTGCTATCCCATCCATTCCAGCAATATCTATCTCCGGATAATATTTTGGGTAGCAACACACCCCGGCAATAGCGAGCACGATGACCGTTCTTCCCGCAAGTGTGACAGGCAACGGCCGGCTTCGGACACTTGGAGCTGATATGCCCCTGGTCCCCACAGTTATAACACACGACAGGTGAGCTGATTGCCCGAGAGTGCGTTCCTGCAGGGTTTCGGTGCCACAGGGGGCCGCTCAGAAGGATTTGGTACAGGCTGGGGTTCCTTGAATACCCCCCGGTTACTGTCTCCTTGGGTCTGGTTCCTGGATCTCTTGTTGGAAAACTGAGGCTGCTTCTTAGAAATCTCCTTCGCAGTAAGTTCATACTCCAAAGCCTTCTCAATAAACTCCGGCAAGGTCGTACAGTGGTGATTGAGTAATTGCATCCTCATTCGGGGTTTAAGCCTCTTGAGGAAATATTTGATCTTATCAGCTTCCGAACGGACAACTGACGTAGCAAAAGGGAGAAGTGCTTGGAATTTTTCGGCAATCGCTAACACATCCTCGTCCTCCGATGGGTCGGGGTTTAGTAATTCGGACAGTTTGGCTTCACGGAGGGGTGCAGGATAGTAACGATCTAGCATAAGATTCTTGAATTCCTCCCAAGTACTCGCGCCTTCGGCAGCCTCACGAAAGCCACCAAGCATGGGCACTCTTACTAAGGTAGTAGTCGCCACAAAGAACTCAATTTTCCTCTCAGGCACTCCACCATCTCGAACAGTTTCTCGAAATGCTCTATCCAGTGTACAATGTCGGCAGGCTCAGATGAGCCTTCAAAAGTCGGAGGTCGCTGACGTGATATGTCGCTAATAATCCGGCTCACGATCCCGCCAGGCACCAGAGGCGGAGGCTGTTGTCCCTGCTGTTGGCCAGTAGTATTCCTCTGCATAGTTTCCATCAGCTGACCCATTTGGGTCATTTGGGCCATCATGCCCTGCATCACGGTGTAAGGATCGACAAGTGCATTCTCTCCGGTGTGGTGTGATTGGTCCCTAGAAGGCGAATCACTGCCTACGGAACTTTGTTCCACATTCGCGCGTCTGTTAGCTCGTGGTATCGGAATTTGGCCTCTTCCGCGGCCTCGTCCCCCTCTGCCACGGCCTCTCAGGTTCCTTTCCATACTGAAAGAATCAAGTCACAAGTACAGTTCGATTTATCAATCATAATTCATGCTAAGTTAATAGCAACAGGGAATTTCCTATCCAACAAAGCAGTTGTAACGAATCACTGGCACTACAAGTGTTACACACTCAATATCATATCAACATTAAGTCGAAACAATTCCAATCACATAATTTATTTAGGTTCTCCTCAAACAGATGAATTTTGCCTCATGGTAGCAAGATGCCAAGATAAGTAAGGAGACCAATACATCGTCAATATCATGCCAGTAATCAAATTATGGTTCATGAGAACATACCGTATTCGACGGGTCAGGCGCTTGCACAGGTTACACGTGGCATGAAGGTTTCTTGATGCTATTTCGATTCTACAATGACTCAAAATAAAAACACACTCTCTGATACCATCTTCTGTAACAGCCCAAAAACAGTGGCTATTACAGTGCCGTGGACCCTACTGGGACCCACCAGGCGATATCACAATATACATTTAAAATCTGACAACGTGGCACCGTACCACAACATTTATCAAAACCCCGGTGTGGAGCATGAGTTATTCATATCTTTAAATACGGGCAAACAAACACAGGATCCAAATTCGCATGACCATATGACGATGGGCAGTACCTAACAAATCTTAGTACATTCATCCGACACAAAATAAAAATGAAAGTCACAATAAAACATAACCGAACAACCAAAAGACTCGGGGCCCCCGAAATAGCATACATCAGAATCCTCCGTCGCCATTGTGCTCCTCATGTGCCTTGCCCTTTCCTCGCCCTGAAATACAAGTATTTCGCCCCAAACCACAGGGTCAGCTATACATGATAATAATTCTCATGACATTATATAATTCATATATACCGATCTCAAAGAAATCCACCGACTACCGAATATACCCGAAGGCGTATAAACAATCGGGCCCCAATCATCGAACATAACCAAATATACGAACGACCATATACTATGGCTCAAGACGGACGTCACAAGACGCCCGATCCGGAAATGTGTCCGTGCACATGTCCACCCCGTATACGGAATCCGAATATACGTGGGACGATGTACCTAATTAGCCTCACGAACTACGCCTCGTGTGCACGATCTAAATGCGGAAAACCTCCACGCATGATCATCAAGTGCCCTAAAAATCCTACACATAACCAATCGGCGCGAGATATGACTCCGGAGATGTCACGATACAACATGACAACGAAACTCAACGAATTACACTTTTACTAAGGAATCGAACAACTCACCGAAGTGTCAACAAAGCTCAACAATATCAAGGGTCCAAAAGTAACGAACTTGGGAATACAATCCCATGATGAAAACGGACATCATTAAGAACAACCTCAAGTCACAAGACACAAGTTTATAGGTGTTTCATATACACGAAATGCGTAATCATCATAAGAATCCACACATCATTATAACCAAGCAAGATAACTTGCCTCAATTCCGTGGATGAATAATCCTTCTTTGAATGGTCAAACGAACGGTATCCTCGTCTAACAATACTCACGTGAACAAGCACCTTGAATGAAATGTAATTCATTCAACAACACATTTGTACGATAATGGTATTATTACATAAATAATATTCGTAATTTTACTTGAATAAATCAATCATCCTATTGATCATTTTAATGTTCTTATTACAAATCATTGTATGTTTATCATGTTCGTTCACATATTCTAACCTTAATGTCAAATACTTGATGTCTAGTTTATCATCAATGTAATATCGTGAAAATATCTTTTCAAATCATCGACACTTCCAATTACGATATAAGTTTGTGTTTAATTACGTTCTTCATTATTTTACCAACGATTACATTCAAAACTTGATTACTATATGAAACATAAGTTTAAGTTTTTAGTGAATTAAGAACATCATCTTAATTTACGTTTCTTAATACGCCCGGATTAATGAAATGGAATTCGGCTACTCATCTACCGCATTTGTATCATCATATTCAACACAATCCTCTTAAGAACATTATCAATCTATTAATGTAGTGATTAACACCCTTTAATGGAATCGATAAATTCGAACATATGAAGATTACAACTTCCTTCTATCAACATTTATTGATTTACTTGAAATTTTGGAAGTAACTTCAACCCATCTAGCGAAGATCATCTTCAAAGGGTTAATATAATCTTTTCAACAATTTTATTACAAAGGTTTTAGAGGCCAAAAATCATGGTTCCATACTACCTTCAAGAATCAATAGAATGTTCAAGACAATTTTAACATTTCTCACTTTTAATCATTAAGGATATCATCCCTAACATGTTCCTAGTGTTGAGACTCTAATTAACTTCCAATTATCATGTTATACATCAGGTTTTAAGTATATCATTATCAACACAATCACATTATGAAGTTATTTACAACAAGAAGTAACACTAATACCTTCAATGTTAATCTTCACTAGTTTGAGCATGATTCAATTAACTTATCATGTTTGCACTAGTTTAAACTAACATTATGTGAAGTATTTATCTACTAACATCATCATAAGCATGGAATTGATATGATTTAAAGAAAGACCAACCTTAAAATGAAGAACAACACCAACACTTCAAGGGATACACTTCAATCTCTAGCTTCTCCAAGTCACCAATCAAGTGTTGAGGCTCCAACACAAGTTAGAAAGGCTTAGAAACGAAGTTGGAAGGGAAAGGAATCGTTCCTCAGTTGGGAGATTGAAAAAGGTCAAGTAGGAAGTGAATGGCAAGTCATACTTTTATAATCTGAACTTGACATTACGTACGTTAACGAACGTGGTTAACGTACGTTATAGCCTTTACGTACGTAATCTTATGATCATTACGTACGTAACCAATTTCATCAAATCTCCTTGCCTCAAAACACGCAATTCGTTACGTACGTAACTATGTAGCTATTTACGTACGTAATAGCCGTTGACTTGGCTGTCGCGATCGACTCCCGACCACCTACCCCTGCTCGGCCCCACCCGCCGAAAGGCGGACTGCTGGAGGATCTTCCACATTACGTACGTTAACGTATTGATGTTACGTACGTAAGGCGACATACATAGCGTACGTTATGAAGACAGGTTAACGTACGTTAAGTACTATAACAAGCATAAATGGAGTTCTCCCAATATCACCCAACAACTAATATAGTATGAATGACCATGAATCCAACTTAACATAATTCGTCGATACTTGCTACAATATCACAGATATGGTGCGAAAACACTTAACTTAAATCATGAAATACAATATTAAAGGCGAGGGTATTACATCGAGTACGTCGTCGTTTGTGATGATTTGGATTTGGTGATGTATTAATACTTTTCCTTTGGACATTTGTATTTCTAGTATTGGTCAAAACTGTTGTATTTTATTTCAGTTACTTTCATACATTGGTATCTGTTATTGTCTTTTCATTTCTTCAGCCTTGTAAATCCTTATGTAAAGGATTTACGGCGCTGTAATATTTATGAATATATCGGGGGTATTACAGAATATGGTATTAGAGATAATATTATGGATATCTTGGCCATTGGGTTAAAATAGGGGTCATATATCTCTTTTGAGGTAACCGGACGCGAATAACATCACTGTACTGCCTACGTCTTCATGCGAGCGGTGGTTGTAAGTTCCTAAACTCTATCTCGTCCTTTACATGTTGTATCTATTTATACTTGAACATTAGAAGGATACTGTTTCCTGTATATTGAGTATTTATGCTTACAGTATGTTGAGAGGTGGATGTGGACGTGGTCGCGGTCGTGGACGCGGACGAAGGAATGCCGAAAGAGAAGCTTCGCCTTCTAATCGAGCGGCCACAGGCTCAAAGTAGCCACAGAGATCTATTAATAATGAACCGGAACTTTCTGTGCCCGAAATCCTTCGTCAGGTGGTGAACCAGATGACTCAGTTCGCCCAGGTCGTGGACCGAATGCAGGTGGCAGTAGGGTTACAACAGGGAGATCGATATCAGGATATCCCAGACATGGGAAATCGAGGCGACTGATGGCTGCAAGAGGTGGCGAAGATGCAACCACCTAAATTTGACGGTATTTCTGAGACTCCCACGTGGGATCATTGGTTAAAGGAATTGGAGAAAATTTTTGTCGGGATTAATTGCCCAGACGACCGGAGAGCCTCTATTGCTCAGTACTTTCTGATAGGGGAAGCATCCGAGTGGTGGGAAGCCATCCGGCCTGCAGATCATGATGCGGACTCGATACAATTTAAATTGATGATGGAAGCTCAGTACTGCCCTCGTCCTGTGAGGGAAGCCAAAGTTCGGGAGTTTTTCTCCGCGCAGCCTTCAGATGTGCAAGTATCTCAGGCAATTAAGACGTTTAACCAACAGTTGGCATTTGTTCGATATCTGGTCAGAACAGATGCAGAAATGATGATCCATTTTGATATGAGAATGAAACCATAAATCCAGAGGTACATGTCCGGTTTTGAATGTACCACTCTCCGTCAATACCAGGATAAAGCATTGGCGTATGAAATCAAGGAAGTAGCAATGGAGAAGTTGGCCGAGTCCAAGAAGCAGAAAGTCTCTGGTAGTTTCACGGAGCACAAGAGTAGTGGGCCCCACAAGGCCCAGTCATCCTTTCATTCTTTCAAGAAACCTCCGCACCCATCTAAGAGCGGAAAGAACTTCGGAGAAGCATCAACCACGACGGATGTCACCAGGAAATGCTTTAACTGTGCCCAGATAGGGCACTATCGACGGAATTTCCCCCTACCTGCCATGACTTGTTTTGATTGTGGTCGAGAGGGACATCGTGCGGTGTTCTGTGAAGAGGCTGCAAAGTCTTTTAGAGCCCGTACACCACAGTCAGTTCAGAAGGAAGCCAGTATCCAACAGACGCAGCAAAGTGTTCAGATGCCTCAGAATTTTGGCCGCGGACGAGGCAGAGGACAGTGGGACCGAAAGGGTACATCGATTGCTGGATCTGTTCCCCCACGTCTGTACGAGATGAGGAGAATAGACGATCAGGATGCTGCTGTCGCATCAGGTACTGTTCAGATCCTTTCCCAGCCAGTTAGTGTTTTATTCGATACAGGAGCTACGCATTCACTTATATCCTTGTCTTGTGTAAATCGTTTGAATATTTCTGGTTTTCATAATTGTGAACATTATGTTGTGGGTTTACCGAGCGGAGAGAGGATTGTTGGAAACTTAGAAACTAGAGATTTCCCTGTATCATTTGGAGGCAGAGAGTGGCTCTCAAATCTGATTGTGATAGAAATGCAAGGAGACGACCTGATACTCGGAGATGATTGGCTTAATCAATATGGAGCTCTTGTAAAAAACCGAAAGAGGAATGTCTCGCTGATCGCTGACGATGGTTCCGAAATATTGTTTGAAGGATGGAAACCACGAAGCTGAGGAAAGATGATCAAGGCGATGAAAGCTGTCAAATTGTTGAAACAGGGCTGTACCGGATACTGGTGATATGCAATGAAGAAAGAAGACGAAATTGTGGAACTTTCATCAATTCCTATTGTGAACGAATTTCTGGATGTATTTCCTGACGAGTTACCTAGACTACCTCCATGACGGGATGTAGAATTCACCATCGAGCTGGAACCCGAAGCTACACCAATTTCTAAGGCGTCGTATCGTATGGCACCTACTGAGATGTACGAACTGAAAAAGCAACTGGAGGAGTTACTGGACAAAGGCTATATCCAGCCAAGCACTTCGCCCTGGGGAGCACCAGTTCTTTTTGTCCGGAAGAAGGAAGGATCGCTTCGACTGTGTATTGACTATCGAGAGCTGAACAAGATGACGATTAAGAACAAGTATCCATTGCCACGGACTGATGATTTGTTTGACCAGTTACAAGGAGCAACAATGTTTTCTAAAATCGATCTGAGATCAGGATATCATCAGCTGAGGATTAAGGAATTTGATGTTCCGAAATCAGCGTTCAGAACTCGCTACGGACACTATGAGTTTGTAGTGATGCCGTTTGGTCTCACTAACGCACCTGCTGTATTCATGCAATTGATGAACTGAGTGTTCATCGAGTATTTGGATAAATTTGTGGTTGTGTTCATTGATGACATTCTGGTGTATTCTAAGAGCCCGGAAGAGCATGCGCAGCATTTACGGATTGTGTTAGACCTGTTGAGAAATGAACAATTGTACGCCAAACTTTCTAAGTGTGAATTCTGGCTAAAGGAAGTAATGTTCCTCGGCCATGTGGTATCAGCTGAAGGAGTCCGAGTAGATCCTCAGAATATCGAAGCAGTTATGGATTGGAAGCCTCCAAAGAACGTGAAAGAAGTCCGGAGTTTCTTAGGACTTGCTGGATATTATCGTCGGTTCGTGGAAGGGTTTTCCAAAATTACCCGCCCACTTACTCGACTACTGCAGAAAACTCAAAAGTTTGAGTGGAATGAGTTGTGCCAGAAGAGCTTTGATGAATTGAAGAAGAGATTGACGACGGCACCGATTTTAGCACTCCCACAGGGAACTGGAGGATTGTTAGATGTATTTTTATGCGCTTAATCATCAATATTTTATACCCATTTTTAGTTTAAATCCGCGTAAATGAGCTTTTAATGCATTATCTTTATATATTTTGAAGAAAATTCGAGTCCGGGAGCTTAAACGAAGAAAAACGGGCCAAAATGACATTTTTTGGTCAGGGACCGCGGCACACGGACGCTGGGCCGCGGCACAGGAAGCGCCCAGAAGGACCCGGTACAAACTGTACCGGGGGTCGTGGCACGCAAGATCTGATCCGCGGCCCGTAAGGAAGGCGAGCGCCCAGGCCTGGACGCATGAAGACAGGGGCCGCGGCCCGCCGCGCTGGTTCCCTACTCGCAGCTCGCGATTTCGGCAGTTTGGAAGCCCATTTCTGACCTAATTTTCGGACGTGTTTTTGAGGCTGATGAAAAATTTTAAATAGGCATTGAAGGTCAGAAGATAAGATCATCTAGGAGAAGGAGAAAATACCGAGGAGCAGAGAGCAGAAGCCAGAGAACAGAGGAATTCAAGTTCTTCAACTATGTTTGATTTCTATTTTGCTTTCTTTAATTCTTCGTGTATTATTTTCTAGCATGTCGGGCTAGAACCCTATTCTAGGGTTGTGATGAAACCGAAGTTTTGAAGAATTAACTTTTGATTTTGCATTATTAATATATATATATATATATATCTCCCTTTCTTATTGAGTTTTCTCTAATTGTTTTTAATGCGTTCAATTATGTGGCCTATGATTGAATTGTTTTGATTACGCAACTCGAATCGGGAGAGGAGAGTTAGTAGGAAAAATTGATGAGAAACGTTTTATCTTGTGAGATAGGAATATACTCATAGGAATTATGTGGCCTGTCTGAAGATTTCATACTTTTTGCCTATTGTCGAATTAATTCACCTAGGAATATAGTGTTTTATTCGCCTTAGAAAATTCTACTGACCTCGGGAGAGGCATTAGAGTATCTTAGCATTCTTCGCCTTCAATAAAATGGGAAATCACTTAATTTATATAAATCAAGAGTAATTCGGATAACTCGAGGCGGATCTCAATCCTAGATTATTCTCCTATTTGATCTTCTTTCTTCTAATAATCGATTTTATTAATTGTCTTAGTTTATCATTTTATTAATTTTATTTAATATTCCTTGCACCACCAAATTCGATCGTTCAGATAAAATTAGAATACACAAAAATTGGTAGTTAGTAAGTCAGTCCTCGTGGGAACAATATCTTACTTATCACTTTATTACTTGCTTACGACAACGTGCACTTGCGTTCACCGAAATACATAACAAGGATTTATAGTTTACAGTGATGCTTCGAACCAAGGACTCGGATGCATATTGATGCAGAATGATAAGATGATCGCTTATGCGTCACGACAGCTGAAACCTTATGAAGTAAATTACCCAACGCATGATTTGGAGCTAGCGGCAGTAGTTTTTGCTTTGAAAATCTGGAGACATTACCTGTACGGGACTCACTGTCAGATCTTTACGGATCACAAGAGTCTCAAATACATCTTCAGTCAGAAAGAGTTGAACATGCGGCAAAGAAGATTGATGGAACTTATTAAGGACTATGACTTGGAGATTCTTTATCATCTAGGTAAAGCAAATGTAGTGGCCGATGCACTTAGCCGCAGGCCTGTTTCTATTCAGATGCTGGAGACTCTGACCTCCCAGCTCAGCATTCAACGAGAGATGATTCGAGAAGGAATTGAAATATGGTTGCAAAGAGTCCAAAGACAACTGTGCGTGATGGAAATAACTTCATCGTTAACCGAAGAAATCAAATCTAAGCAAGTAGATGATCCTCTGATGATTCGGTTACGTAATGAAGTGATCAAGGGAAAGGCCCCCAGATTCGTAATTCATGATGATGGAGTTTTGAGATTTCAGAACCGACTTTGCGTTCCCGATGTCGATGTTCTGAAACAGACGATTATGAAGGAAGCTCACAACACGCCCTATTCTATCCACCCGGGCACCAGTAAGATGTATAAGGACTTGAAGCAGAACTTTTGGTGGGGCAACATGAAGAAACATGTAGCGGATTATGTTTCGAAATGTTTGACTTGCCAGCAGGTTAAGATCGAGCATCAACGACCTGCCGGAATGCTGAAGTCGCTCCTGATTCCTGAATGGAAGTGGGAGGACATATCAATGGACTTTATCACTAGTATGCCGAGAACCAAGACAGGACTGAACATGATTTGGGTGATAGTTGATCGTTTAACCAAATCAGCTCATTTTCTAGGCACTAAGGACACGTGGGGACCACAGAGGTTGGCAAGAGTATTTATTTCAGAGATAGTCCGATTGCATGGTACGCCGAAGACCATTATTTCTGACCAAGACGGTCGTTTTGTGTCTCATTTTTGGAAAGCAGTTCATAAATCCTTGGGGATCGAATTGAACTTCAGCACAGCTTATCACCTGCAGACAGATGGACAATCTGAGAGGACTATTCAAATAGTGGAACATATGCTAAGGGCTTGTGCCTTAGATTGGTCAACTGATTGGCAAGTTCATCTACCGTTGATTGAATTTACCTACAACAATAGTTGGCATGCTTCTATTAAGATGGCACCGTTTGAGGCATTATACGGGAGAAGATGCAGATCGCCCCTATGTTGAGACGATTCATCAGATTTGATCGGAACGGAACCAGAGTTGATCGTGCAAACTCAAGAGAAGATAGCTTTGATTCGCGAAAGGCTGTTGACCGCCCAGAGTAGACAGAAATCTTATGCAGATGTACGCCGTCGTCCATTAGAGTTCAGTATTCTGCTTTTAAAAGTTTCTCCTACTCGGAGAATTTTTCGTTTTGGGAGAAAAGAAAAGCTGAGTCCGAGATATATCGGACCATTCGAGATCCTTGAGAGAGTTGGAGATTTGGCATACAGATTGGCATTACCGCCGTTATTAAGCCATGTTCATAACGTGTTCCACGTATCCCAGTTACGGAGATATATACCGGATCCTAGTCATGTCGTTGATTTCGGTGAGATCGAAGTCGCTCAGGATGGAATGTTTGAAGAGAGACCGGTCAAGATACTCGAGAGTCGAGTTAAGCAGTTGAGGAACAAACCAATCGCTTTGGTCAAAGTTCAGTGGTCGCGCTACGGAGTGGAAGAATCCACTTGGGAAACGGAAGATAGCATGAAGTCCATATATCCAGAGTTATTTTCGCCTTGAGTTTCGGGACGAAACTCCTTTTTAGTAGGAGAGTATGTAATATCCGGATTTATTATTATGTATTTCATCTGTTGTTGAACCCTGCATTATTCGAAATTGTGATCTCAATAATTGGAGTATGATATTTCCTATTTTTGTATCCTTGTACATGAGTATAACATGTAAATTTTCTCATGCGTACACGTGATAACGTACGCTAAGAATGCAGCTTAACGTACGTTATCGGTTAAAACTAGCGTACGCTACGAATGAGGAATTACGTGCATTAGGTATTCAATTATTGAGCTAGGCGGCTAGCACATGCGCCGGCCAGACATGGGTCCGGATTAGATTCCCTCGGATGAACCTGGACAGTTTTGGAGTCAACGCTAATTAGCGTGCGCTAAGGACAGCACGATAGCATGCGCTAAACAGCTATCATACAGAAACTTTATATAAGGGACAACACCCCATTTCATTTGGTTTACGATTCTATCACTCGTTCTTCATATCTTGGAAAGTCCAGAGAGCCTTCCCTACTTCATAAACACATATAAACCCTTCTTACATGATCATTGAAGATTGGAGAGTACTTACACTTGATCATTGAAGAACAAACTCATTTTGGAGTGACACACAAGAAACTGGGGTTGAAGTCTACCTATTATTTCAGTGTTTTCTTCATCTTAAGGTATGTTAATACTATCTCCTACCTTGGATTCGTGTTAATAAGGATATGAGGATTATGCTATCAAGATATTGAGTTCTATTGATGAATTATACAAACATTATGTTTATAATTTGGAATGTTTATACTTAAGATATCATCGTTGGAAACATCATGATTAGCATCTTACCACGTCGAATGATAAGAGAAATATTCTGAGATTGATTATCCATATTAATGACGTTACCATATTGGTCGTAGACGTAAAGTTGTTATCACTTTTGTTAAATAGACTTAGGAAAGAATCATAGAGGATTTGCATCCTTTCTTATAAGTTGGAATTGTTAGTTCATCTTCATGGTTAAGTCGGGATGTAATGATGATATTGAAATCTAGTGCATCGACCTTAAGAACACCAAACTTCGCATGAGAATTGTAATCAAGATGGAATATGGTGTTGTGATGATTATACGTATCCTTGTATCTCGAAGATGTTTGAATCCGTGAGAACTTGTAATAAGATGAACGTAATATACATGGAGATAAGGTATATTAAACATTGAGGATTTCGTAAGTTTCATCACAGTTAGAACAGTCGACTGTCCAGGGAAGAACTATCATACATGTTTAGCGTGCGCTAAGCTTTATAGTTAGCGTACGCTATCGGGCATAAGTTAACGTATGCTAGGCTTGGAACGTAACGTACGTTATATCATCAGACGAGTCAATCGACTGATCTGTGAGGTACTGACAGTGCATGGTTAGCGTACGCTAGACTTCGTATTATTGCGTGCGCTAACAAGTAGCCTTAACGTGCGTTATATCATCAGACGAGTCAATCTGAAAATACAAATGTCCAAAGGAAAAGTATTAATACATCACCAAATCCAAATCATCACAAACGACGACGTACTCAAGTACTTATTAAAACGATACAAACAACAGACAAATAAACTCGGCCGCAACATCACTCTGCACCCTCGTCGTCATGCAACTCCAGTGGTTGTTTCCCCGATCTCCTGGATCCTGAACATAAACAAATGTTCACCCCCAAAGGGGTTAGCACAACGATGCTAGTACAAGTACCACAACATATTATTCAACATCTCATGAAGAATAATAATAACATAAATGACAAAAAGAACCAATGAGTCTTCTCCTGCGAGAAACTCAACAATAACATATACACATGATAATCACAACATGATATCACAACATACACATGGTAATTCCGATGATCCAGCGTTCACTGCCTAGACCCCCCGATGATTCCATCAAACCAACCCGAGGTGGAAAAACCCGTCCGATGATCCAGCGCACGCTAGCATAGATCCCCGATGATCCCATCGGACCAACACGAGGTGGACATACAACAATGATATACATGTACAAAAATATGTATAACATCAATACATAAAAAAATTAAGGCACTTGCCTCGATTCGAAGACAAGAATAATACTCCCATGAAAAACAAAGCGTTCAAAGGTTGCTCCCTTCGATCAATCACGTTGTTAAGCTCAAACCTTAACAAAAAAAATAATATAGAATTCATCTCCCGTCGCACGAATGTTAACAATCTGATTTATAATCGGAAGTTCATAAATCGTAATCTGTCAGGCTTGCTTAACGCACGCTACGTATCCTATGTAGCGTACGTTAAGGCTACTTGTTAGCACACGCAATAATACGAAGTCTAGCATACGCTAACCATGCACTGTTAGTACCTCACAGATCAGTCAGTATTGGTCAGAACTGTTGTATTTTATTTCAGTTACTTTCATACGTTGGTATCTGTTATTGTCTTTTCATTTCTTTAACCTTGTAAATCCTTATGTAAAGGATTTACAGTGCTGTAATATTCCTGAATATATTGGGGGTATTACAGCGGCACCCGAAGTCAACTGCGTTTTTGGAGTCCTTTTAGCAGCTTGCATCGGGTTGTTTTTTCATCATTCCAACCATACACTCCATTTTTGAGAGAGAACACATAGAGAGAGAGAAACAAGAGAGAAAAGAAGGAGAGGAAAATACTTGTGTGATTTCCCGGAGGTATATCGATCGGATCGTCGTGATTGTTGACAAGAGCTTGGTAGCTATTGGGCAAACTTTTTCACCAGAATAGACCGAGGGTTTGAGTCCGGAAGTTTGGGTATTTTTGTTAGTCTTTTGTATAAGCTACTGTTGGTGTTTCCTTTTCTCGATGTTGTTGTTGTATTCGAAATACTTGAAGAATTGTTATAACCAAGTATTTGAAAATTGTGTTGTATACCTCTAGTTTGTACTATGGACGATTGTGTATTGTGTATTGGTGTTAGTGGATTTAAGCGGCTTTGGTCCCGTGGTTTTTACTCTCGTCTTGAGGGGTTTTCCACGCTAAAATTGTGTCTCGTTATTTATCGCTTTTGGTATATCATTTGTATTATATTGTCGAGTTGTAATTGTTTGCTCTACTCGTCGGTAACCACGAAGTTACAATTGAAGAGTGGGAAATTGTAAAACGGGGTTCCGCATTTTTCGTTGTGACGTTACATTGTCGGTGTTTTCCCAACATACTGAACCTCACTACGTTTGAGTATGAGTTTAAAGTGCCGAACCTTAGGTTCAAGCATGTTTGAAAGTGTCGAACCTTAGAATTTAACGTTTGAGTATACGTTTGAAAGCTCCGGATCGGGCTGAACTATGCAAATTGGATCGAACCGTTTGAGTAAAACACTAAACACCTTTACGAGAGATTGAATCCGAATGATGAGAATGTATGAGAGAGGAAAAAATGAGATAAAATAGCCCAAGAAAAGTATAATCTTATAAATCCATACCCATAATTAATGGACAAAATTCAGTTTATTGCGAGCCGAACTATTTCGCACCGTTTGCAAATCGGACCGAACTTCCTATTATAACATTTGAGTTTGAAGTTTGCATCATCGAATCGAGCCTCGAGCCGGACCTTTTTGAGCCGAATAATGCGATCCGAATCGAACTTTTGTTGGGAAAAACAATGACTAACGTCACGTCACAACGAATAATGCGGAACCTCGTTTGACAAATTCCCAATCTTCAATTGCAACTTTGTGGTTACCGATGAGTAGAGCAACAATTACAACTCGACAAAATTAATACAAATGATATCCAAAAAAATAATAAACACGAGACCTAATATTTTAGCGTGGAAAATCCCTCAAGACGAGAGTAAAAACCACGGGACCGGAGCCGCTTAAATCAACTATCACCAATACACAAAAATACACAATCGTCCCTAATACAAACTAGGGGTATACACCAATCGTCAAATACTTGGTAATAAATGTTCTTCAAGTATTTGAAATACACAATAACAACAAGATCAAGAAAAGAAAACACCGTAAATAGCTTACACAAAAAGCTAACGAAATACCCGAACTTCCGGACTCAAAATATCGATTTACACCGGTGAAAAGATTTGCCCAATAGCTACCAAACTCTTGTCAAAAGATAACGACGATCCGACCGATAAATCTCCGGGAAATTGAAAAATTGTATTTCTCTCTCTTGTTTCTCTCTCTATCTCTCTCTTGTTCTTCTCAAAGATGTGTTGATGAAAAGTTGTGAAATCCCGTAAGAAATGAAGCTAAAAAGGGGAACCCAAGGGGGTTGAACCCGTGTGTCGTGGCCAGGGCCAAGTGTTCCGCGGCACACACCAAAGAAAATGCCCAGGGATCCGAGTAGGGGCCGTGGCCCGGCCGGCAGGGGCCGCGGCCCAGAGTACAGGCCACTCGGCCATTGTGAAGCAAAAACGATGGGGGCCGCGGCTCGGCAGGGATGTGCCGCGGCCCAGGTGCATCGGCAGGGTGATCGACAGGACATCGGTAGAGTGATCGACAGGACATCGGCAGAGGGTGATCGGCAGTGCATCGGCAGGGTTGATCGGCAGTGCATCGGCAGGGGAACGATCGGCAGGCGATCGGCAGGGGCCGCGGCCCGGAGTACAGTTCACCTATGTTTCGGAAATTACTCCTACAAATCTCCTCCTTTCCGGAATATAGGAAGAGTTCGCCATCCCGGCAATCGAACAACACACTTTCACCTTCTCTCTACTCAACGTCTTGGTTAACATATCAGAACCATTATCATCGGTATGAACTTTATCAAGTTCAAACAAACCATCTTCCAAAGCATCTCGGATCCAATGATAGCTCACATCGATATGTTTAGTTCTCTTGTGAAAAGTTGCATTCTTAGCCAAATGAATCGCACTTTGACTAGCACAAAGAACCACGTAACGTCGTTGTCGGAAGCCTAGCTCTCGTAAAAACATTTTCAACCATAAGAGCTCTTTGCTCGCTTCCACCGCTGCAATATACTCGGCCTCCGTTGTAGATAAGGCAACGCACTTTTTCAATCTTGATTGCCATGACACGGCTCACCCTGCAAATGTCATCAAATAACCGAAAGTGGATTTTCGGTTATCTTCATTACCGACCATATCCAAATCGGAATAACCAACAAGCATTGATTTCCCATTTCCAAACGTAATCCCCAATATGGAAGTACCCCGTAAATATCTAAATATCCATTTTACGGCTTCCCAATGCTTCTTTCCCAGATTCGATAGAAACCGGCTCACCACTCCCACGGCATGAGCAATGTCGGGCCTAGTACATACCATAACATACATCAAACTCCCGACCGCCGAGGCATAAGGAATTTTATCCATATCCTCAATCTCCTCCTTCGTCTCAGGGCAATCTTAGCTCGTCAATTTAAAATTGTTAGTAAGAGACGGACTAAAAACTTTAGCTTTGTCCATGTTGAAGCGTTTAAGCACCTTCTCGATATATTGCTCTTGTGACATGTGTAATATCCGGGCCGCTCTATCCCGTGTAATTCTTATCCCAAGAATTTGTTTAGCCGCCCTCAAGTCTTTCATGGCAAAACACTTATTTAATTCTTTCTTCAAGTTGGCAATTCTTTCGGCATTCTTGCCAACGATCAACATGTCGTCCACATAAAGTAATAAGATGATAAAATCATCATCTCCAAATTTCTTGAAAAATACGCAATGGTCGAGAGTCGTCTTCTGGTAGCCTTGCTCCCCCATAACCGACTCAAACTTCTTGTACCATTGCCGTGGTGCTTGCTTCAACCTGTATAAACTCTTTCGGAGCTTACACACATAATCCTCTTTTCATATAAATTTCTTTGTCAAGGTCTCCGTGAAGAAAAGCCGTCTTGACATCCATTTGCTCTACCTCAAGATCAAGGCTAGCCGCAATACCAAGGACCAATCGAATCGATCCTATCTTCACAATCGGGGAAAAATCTCGTCAAAATCAATGCCCTTCTTTTGACTAAATCCTTTCACTACGAGTCTAGCTTTGTATCAGGGCAATGAGGTATGCTCCTCCGACTTCACCCGGTACACCCATTTGTTTCTCAAAGCCCTCTTGCCTTTCGGCAACTTCACCAACTCGTACGTGTTATTCTCATGCAAGGAACTCATCTCGTCTTGCATGGCATCCATCCATTCCTTCTTCTTTTCATCCTCCATAGCCTCCGCAAAATATCCGAGCTCTCCCTCGTCGGTGAGTAAGACATACTCATCGGCCGAATAACGGGTGGAGGGATGACGGTCCCTCATCGACCGTCTATGTGGAACAAAAAATGGCATGTTCGTCACGGGTAGCTCGGGATGAGCTCCATTGGTGTCATCTTGTCTCAACTCATCGTTGTCACCGGCATCTTGTTGTTCATCATTTTGGACATCCTCTCCACCCGATGTCTCAACATGTTGTGGAGGAACGGGGTCCAAATCAATAAGATCATAGTCGTGTTGTGGAGCCGACTCTCCATTCTCAACATCTTTCATCGTTTGATCTTCCACAAAAACAACGTATCTAGACCGAACAAGCTTCTTTGTAACCGGGTCATATAATCTATACCCTAACTCATCAAGCCCGTAGCCAATAAAAATACACGTCTTCATCTTGAAATCAAGCTTCGACCTTTCATCATTCGGAATGTGTACAAAAGCTTTACATTTGAAAACCTTTAAGTGGCGGTATGAGATGTCTTTACCGCTCCACACCTTATCCGGGACATCAAACTCCAAAGGAACACACGGCGTCAAATTAATAACATGAACCGCAGTGTTTAAAGCTTCTCCCCAAAACGACTTTGGCAATCCGGCATGTGAGAGCAAACAACGATCTCTCTCGACCAAAGTCCGGTTCATTCTCTCCGCCAAGCCATTGAGTTGTGGAGTCTTCGGGGGCGTCTTTTGATGTCGAATCCCTTGTTCTCGGCAATATTCATCAAAGGGCCCGGTGTACTCTCCACCATTGTCCGTCCGAATACACTTTAGCTTCTTCCCGGTCTCTCTTTCCACCGAGGCATGAAATTGTTTTAAAGTGTCTAACACTTGATCTTTGGTCTTCAAGGTGTATGCCCACACCTTCCTAGAGTGATCGTCGATGAATGTCACAAAATATCAGCAACCACCGAGCATCCTAGTCTTCATAGGACCACAAACATCGGAATGAACAAGATCAAGTACACTTTCCTTCTGTGAAGGAGTATGACTCTTAAAAGTAACTCTCCTTTGCTTCCCGGCTAGATAATGAGAGCGTCTTTTAAGGTATACCTTGTGAACCCCGGACAACGCCTCCTTCTTCAACAATAGCGTCATTCCTTTTTCACTCATATGACCGAGCCTCTTATGCCATAGCTCGGCCATGTCATTATTGTCGATTATGTTCACGAAATTAGTCGTGACCTTCGGAAGTGTCACGTACAATTTTCCTTCCTTTTGTCCTCTCCCGACAATCAAGGAACCTCTAGTGAGTTTCCACAACCCCTTTCCAAAACTGCTATGATAACCGTCATCATCGAGTAAACCAACGAACATAACAATAAGCCTCATATCCGTAACATGTTTTAGATTCTGTAAAACAAGTTCCATTCCGGTGTCGAATCTCAAATGCTCATCTCCCACTCCAAAAATCTTGGATAACCCATCGTTACCCATCTTGACTATACCAAAGCCACTCGGAGTATAAGAGGAGTAAAAATCTCTACGTGATGTAACATGACATGTAGCTCCACTATCGACCACCCAACTCGAATCATCTCTCGCAAGGTTCACCATATCATAGTCACAACAAATAAAGAATTCTTCGGTAGTAGTATTTACTTCGGATTTATCATTACTACCGCTTTCCTTCTTTTGTGAATTCTCTCGGCCTTGGCGATTCTCCTTATTCAATTGTCGGCAAAATTTCTTAGTATGCCCTTTCTTACCACAATGGTAACATTCGATATTGGCATACTTCCCCCGAGAACTACTCCTTTGTGGCCCTCTATTACTCGGGCCTCTACTTTGACCTCTCCCCCGTCTTTCGGTAACTAGAACATCCGATTATGACGAAGATCCTTGTGCTTTTCTTCGGACCTCTTCATTCAACATGTTCCCTTTAACTAATTCCATCGAAATGAGTTAGACAACGACATTCGAAATGTCTCCCAAGTGTCCGGCAATGTGCCTAACAACCACAAAGCTTGCACCTCCTCTTCGAACTTAATTCCCATTCCGGCAAGTTGATTAATTATGCCTTGGAATGCATTTAAATGATTCGATAGAGGAGTCCCGTATCGAAACTTCAAATTCATCATTTGTTTAATGAGAAATAACTTATTATTCCCCGTCTTCCGAGCATACAATTGCTCGAGCTTGTGCCATAACTCTCGAGCATCCTTCTCTCCACTAATATGGTTCAAAATGTTATCATCCACCCATCGTCGAATATATCCGCAATCTTGGCGGTGCAAAATAGTCCACTCCGCGTCGGACTTCTCTTCCGGTTTATCTTTGCTAAAAAACGGTAAATAATAATCCTTCACATATATAAGGTCTTCCATCTCCCCCTTCCATATGTGGTAGTTTGAACCATTCAAGTTAACCATTCTACTCGTGTTGGCTTCCATCTTACAATTGAGATACTCAAACAACCACGAAACAACAAATCTCGTGGCTACGATACCACTTTGTTGGGAAAAACAACGACTAACGTCACATCACAGCGAATAATGCGGAACCTCGTTTGACAAATTCCCAATCTTCAATTGCAACTTTGTGGTTACCGACGAGTAGAGCAACAATTATAACTCGACAAATTAATACAAATGATATCCAAACAAAAAAACAATAAACATGAGACCCAATATTTTAGCGTGGAAAACCCCTCAAGACGAGAGTAAAAACCACAGGACCGAAGCCGCTTAAATCCACTATCACCAATACACATAAATACACAATCGTCCCTAATACAAACTAGGGGTATACATCAATCGTCAAATACTTGGTAATAAATGTTCTTCAAGTATTTGGAATACACAATAACAACAAGATCGAGAAAACAAAACACCGTAAATAGCTTACACAAAAAGCTAACGAAATACCCAAACTTCCGGACTCAAAATCTCGATCTACACCGGTGAAAAGATTTGCCTAATAGATACCAAGCTCTTGTCAAAAGATCACGACGATCCGACCGATAAATCTCCGGGAAATTGAAGAATTGTATTTCTCTCTCTTGTTTCTCTATCTATCTATCTCTTGTTCTTCTCAAAGATGTGTTGATGAAAAGTTGTGAAATCCCGTAAGAAATGAAGCTAAAAAGGGGAACCCAAGGGGGTTTGACCCCGTGTGCCGCGGCCAGGGCCAAGTGTGTCGCGGCACACACCAAACAAAATGCCGAGGGATCCGAGCAGGGGCCGCGGCCCGGCCGGCAGGGGCCGCGGCTCAGAGTACAGGCCACTCGGCCATTGTGAAGCAAAAAAGACGGGGGCTGCGGCTCGGCAGGGATGTGCCGCGGCCCAGGTGCATCGGCAGGGTGATCGACAAGACATCGGCAGAGTGATCGACAGGACATCGGCAGAGGGTGATCGGCAGTGCATCGGCAGGGTTGATCGGCAGTGCATCGGCAGGGGAACGATCGGCAGGGCCGCTCGGCAAAGTGATCGGCAGGCGATCGGCAGGGGCCGTGGCTCAGCAGGAATGTGCCGCGGCCAGAAGTACAGTTCACCTATGTTTTAGAAATTACTCCTAAAACTTTTACGTTCACTCAAAGCCCTACCCGCACTTCATGTACACCTAGTAAAGTGATCACTTTGCCACATCTAAGATAATCCATATTGTGTACGTCTCTTTAACTAGAAAATACACCACTTACAAATATATATTATTGTGAGCGTTATATATGTCATTTACATACACTATGCTGTTATAATATCATTTTGGACTTTAGCATTAATTGTTATCACAAGACAAATAGTAGCAAATTTTGTGATGTAATAGTAACAAAACTTGTGATTGTAATAGTGCCATATTTGTTACTATAAATATGTGGTTATGGAAATGAAGAAATTACACACAAAAGAAAGAGTAATAAAACTTCATCTCATTTCCTCCCTACTTGTTCCCTTGTTATTTTTCTATTTTATACTATTATTATCTTCAATAATAGTCTTGCTTAATATTAGTCTTATAACACGTTATCAGCACGAGTTATTGCTCGAAAAAGGTTAGTATTATTTGAGTTTGAATTTATTTATACTAACTCGTTTTTATTCTTGTAGAAAAAAAATGGCCAGAAGTGAAAACAAAAAATTCCAGATCCTCGATGTCACTAGAAATAACTATCTATCATGGTGCCTTGATGTTAAATTGCACCTCCAAGGTATGGGATTGGCTACTACCTTGGAATCTGTGGAACTTGCTAATGCCGATATTAAAAATGAGGAAAATGCAATGATATTCATGCGCCATCATTTATTCGAGGATCTGAAGAATGAATATATACAAATTGAAAGGCCTTCTGAGCTCTGGAAGAAGCTCAAAGACATATTTGATCACACCAGAACTATATGTTGTGTCACGATTTATTCATCCCGACAGGCGATCGACTATAAGGCCGAGCGACCAAGTCAACTCCAGTCAAACTATGGCTAGCTCGCCAAGTCGAAGATATCAAACCACCATCAGGTACCTAGCGATCGACTCCCAAGGCGATCGCCCTTTGGCATCTGGCGATCTACTCTAGTGACCGGCTAAGGGCAATCGACCTACGCCCCGAGCAGAGATGATCGCCCGTCTAAGTCATCGAGGACTGGATCTCAGAAAAGCACCCACGTGCAGATCCATAAAAGGCGCAGATAAGATCTTTTGCTGACAGACAAGACCTTTGACCACAGCCTGCCACCTACCTCACCTACCAGCATGCGCGCCGAAAGTTGTCAGTGGGACCACCCGTGACAGCGACTCAGGACGCGTGTAAGCTCCCCATTGGACCGCACAGTTGACTACCAACAACTCCTGCAGGCTTTGAGCGGACAGGCCCATGTGCTAAAAGACGATCGCCCGATTATTATATTACAGAAAAGGCGATCGCCCGGCGTATCCAAGCCCTATAAATAGAGAACCTCCTCCTACTGGAAAAAGGTTCAGAACTCATCCACTACGGTTGGGAATTCACTTAATCTACGCCTGATTCTCTCACATTCAACCTACGGTTCGAAATTCATTACACCAACGGTTCCGAATTCATTCTGACTGACGCTCAGAACACATTCTCTCACATTCCGATACATTCACGAAAATACTGAAGAATATACATATCATCAAGCTCCCGGCTATCTCACCGGAATCCATCTCAGGACTTCTCTCTCCAAATCTCTCGTCCGTAAGACGATCGCGTATGAGCAAGTCTCCACTAGACAGATTCCAAGGGATTCATAAGCCCAGAAGCCCAAACATCCAGCTAAATACTCGCCGTGAGAGACGATCGATCTCTCACCGCCGCGACTGTTCATCTCCTTTGTTACAAGAATTCACAGAGCATTAAATCTGGTTCTTCCGGCAATCTACACGCTCACTAGCTAAGATAACAAGAAACTTTACACTCATTGTAATTGTATTCTTACATTAGTACTTGTATCCCCGAATATCGGTATTAATAATATCTCGCGAGAGCATTCAAGCCCGGGACTAACAACCCCGGCAAATCTTGTGTTATTTATCTTTCTCACGGAAGTGCTCTTGCATTTGTTTGCTATCCCATCCATTCCAGCAATATCTATCTCCGGATAATATTTTGGGTAGCAACAATTGGCGCTAGAAGGAGGGTGCCCTCTAACCCTCAAACTTTTATTCCTACCGTCCCGAAGAACACTCACTGTTCTCGGGGCACATACTTGAAGTGACACTCACTGCACCTCAAAGAAAACCTTCAGAATCATGACATCCGCCGGTCCATCGAAGAAAGCTGCTCTCCGAACCGCCGGACACCATATCCCGGCTCAATCCGAACCCCAGCCAACGACAGGGGGAAGCCGCAGCAACACGAGACTCTCGATCCCGCATCCAAGAGATGGCCCCAACCTCTCACTTGATCAGTTCCAAACCAAGGAACAGATCGAGGAGGCTATGGCCATCCTGGAGGAGCGACGGAGAGCACGAGCGTCGCCTGCAATAACACCCTCGATCATCCGCCGCATGGGAAAACGGAAATTCAGCGGGCTACTGAACGAGCGATCGTCAGAAAGCCCCAATGCGCGAGGAAAGGCTCTCGCACGACCGGACGGATCCATATTCAATCGCTTGGGACGCGACCCATCCGGGCGACCGGGGCATTCAGTCTCCAACCTTGAAAAGACGGAATCCGAATCCGTCACCAGGACTTCGGCCTACCCGCCTCACAGTCGAACGCAGTCGGCCATCTCGACTCCGCCCGATCGCTGTGGATCGTGCTCGGTGCCTCGGCTCCGCTCCGAGCGCCGAGCCACAAGCAATCAGGCCACGGCGATGGCCGCCCTACAACGCCACTCGACGAGATGAGAGCACTCTGGACACCGGGCAAGCACCAAGAAAGATCGCCGGCCGACCGAGCCACTCGCGGTCCACATCGAGCTTGCCCCCATACGCCCAACGATCGCTCCTCCCAAAACACCTCGTATGAGGAGATCGGACCCCGAAACCCACCTGAGTAAATTCCGAATCTACATGACTGGGTGTGGGGCATCTGATGCAACCAAGTGCCGGATCTTCCCGTTAACATTGGGCGAGCTGGCCCATAGATGGTACGTCTCACTACCACCGCGATCTATCACATCTTTTAAGAAACTGGCGAACGACTTCACGTCATACTTCGCCAGTAAGGTCGCCAGACCAGAAGGCCCCCACCGCATGATAAAAATCAAGCAGGGGAAAGACGAATCAGACGCAAATTACATTGACCGAGTGGACGAAATCGTCCTCACCGGCGAACCCGTCAGTGACGAGCTCGCTCTCTATTCGGCCATGGGGGGATTCCGCGGTCACTCTCCCATGTTTAGACATCTCTCCAAGGATATTCCCCCAACTTACGCGATCTTCCGCGCTAAAGCTGCCAACTTCCTGGCCAGGCAAAGGCTACTCACCCTCCGCTTAGACGAGGAAACGCCACCTCTTGTCCAGAAGATAGCGATCGCCAAAGCAAAGAAGGCGATCGCCAAGACACCCGGAGATCTCAAGGCTTTCGAGGACATGGAAGCCCATCTCCTCCATACGTTCAACAGAACTCCGGCACATATTTTCTATGCCATCAAGGGGCACGAAGAGCTCAAAAAGCCAAAGGCGATAAGGGACCACGGTCATCTGGACAACAATCAATATTGTGCCTACCATAAGAGTCCCGGCCACAGCACCAACAAATGCCGCGACCTCCTCAAACAGCTCTGGAGATTGTTCGAGGAGGGCAAGTTGGGACTTATTAGTTTAGCCAAAGTCCCTACCAGCCTCTATGGACGATCGTCCGAGTCGAACACAAAACAGGTTGGAAAGCTCATACGAGCCGACCCCTAGATCAACCTCGGCGACCGTCCCTACATGCTTCAATCAAGAAAAGGAGACCTCGGAAGTCTCCCCGATCTCCTTCCTTATTCAAGAAACCGGAGGACTCGATCGCCATCTACAGTTCACCATCTAACATGATGGACTAAGGCACGAGATCGCCTCCCCCGCACAACGTACACCGTCGAAGGTCGGCATCTGCATGACGATCCAAGGTGGAAGAATGCAGCCATGGTCCTGGTGGTCGATGGAACCAACTGCTTAGGCCATGCAAGGTCCCTTTGGGCCAAGATCGCCCGCCTTTCGTTTAAATACGAGGCCGGCGTAGTCTGAGGGCCCTCCAAAGTTAATTAGTGGACACGATCGCTCGCCCTCAAAGGTTCATCATCTAACATGGTGAACCCGGACAATGCGACGCGCCACAACCCCCGTCTCAACGTACACCGTCGAGGTTCGCCATCTTCATGGTGGGCCGAGGTGGAAGCAGAGCTAAACAAGCCGCGGGCGTAGAGTTGAATCATCCGACGCTGCCCCGCACAAGGACTCCTCTAGACCGAGACCGCACGCCCTTCGTTTAAATACGAGGCGAGGCGCAGCCTAACAGAGGACCCTCATAATAAAGTGAGTCACGAGACACTCAATGTCTTCGCGCATCAAGACATGATCAAGGAGTCGGTCCATCGAACTCCGCGATCGTGCACGGTGCCTCAAGAAGGACGACTGGCCCCCGAGGACTCGACAAAGTTGAAGACCGCTCACTCAAGGAATTATTTTCATCCCCTTCCTTCCACTAAGTGAATAAAAACAAGGGGCAATAAGAGTGCGGACTACCTACACGATCGTCGCTATTCAACCACATACGGAGATCGTCATTTTTTCGGATATAGTGCAATGATCGAATTTGTTGTAAAAAGTTATCTTTATGAGTTTATCAATTCATTTGGAACTACCCTCGCAACGATCTCTCCTCACACATTTGTACAAAGTCTAACAAAGACTTAAAAATAACCATTCATTCAAGTGAAGTCAGAAAGACAAATGCTCATTTCATTACTTGAAAAATCGGAGTACATGATCGCCCGAAGGCCTAAGTGCTACAAGAGAAAGCTACAAACTACAAAGAAAGTAAGCTAAAAGCGTAAAAAAGGGAGTGCCTCAGCCCTCGCCGGCCTTCGCCATCAGCATTCGGCGCGGTCCCCTCATCTTCCGGAGCATCGGGATGAGCAAGACTGTCTGGAGACGGATACCAGCTCAAATCCACGCCGATGCCCGCCAGGTCCAAGATCGGCAAGGAGAAAGCTGAATGGAGAGGATGCTCCAATGCATATGACTTGAACTTCTCAGCTAGAGGACCGACCTCCCAGCCTCCCTTCTTAGCCGCTCGGATCGAGTCGGCGAACGCCAAGTAATAGGCGAACTCGCTGACATACTCCAAGTTTTGGAAGGGATCGGCCTTGGTCGCCTCAACCTCTCCTCTCAGCTCGGCCATCGCCTGTTGCGATCCCTGGAGCTCGGCCTCCCTCGCAGCAACCTTCTCTTTCGCCTCACGCCTCGGCTGGTCACCGAGCGATCATCACCTTCCGCGATCGGCCTCCTCCTCAAGAACATTCCTCGCCTGACGGCACTCTGATCCGGTCCCGAAATCGGTCGACCGCCACTCGGTATTTCTCGCCTCCTTCTTCTCCACTCAAGCTCATGGCTCGCCCGCTGGCCGCCTCCAAGGAGTCCTTCTCCATCGCCACGATCTTGTCGGCAAACTCGGCGTTCTCTTCCGAGCCGCCTCGAGATCCTCCCCAAGGCGAATAGTGGAGGGCCGCCTCAAACTCCCCGAGCACTGAAGGCCATGGTCGCCGTCTCAAGAGAAAGGGCGACAACAAGATGCATCGAACTCGACGATCGCCGCGAGCGATCGCATCCAGATCGTCCACGCCTTCGGCAAAGCGTATGTACTTGCTAACATATGGAGGAATGTCGCAGGAATGGCGAGGAGATCGGCTCGCCAGAAAATCCACGACCATCGGTGGACAAGACGGATCGGCGCGACGTACCCTGCATCAAGACAACTAAAGTTAATACAACTCCTATGCAGAGGAAATTTTCAACGCAAGAATGCCATCTACCTCTCAGCCTTCTCGGGATCCCGACCGAAAAACGGTTTCCCTCGAGGAGTCTCTGCATCTGCGATCGCCATCTCCCGCAGAAAGGCCGCGGAGGGCGCTCGCTCTGGAGCAGCCGATGGTGATCGGCACTTCATCGCCCGGGCAGAAACGGTTTTTCTCGGCCTCGGCCTCTTGCGATTCGCCCAAGCCCCTCCTCCGAATTTCCTCCTCAACCACGACTGCTCCATGCGAGGCTCCGGCTCCACGCGAGGCTCCGCCTCCGAACTATAGGCAATGCGACGGTGGAACCCGAGTCGACCTCTTCGCGTGAAGACGGCCTAGACTCGGGTTCGACATAGCGATCTCACGGAGGCTCCAAAAAGCGAGGGAAACGAACCTCTGCAGCTTAAAGACGATCGACTAACGGCCGACACTTTCCTCAAGTAAGGCGATCGCCTAGAAAGTGAAGATCGCAAGCTCATACTGCACCGCGAGATGTCTCGGGAAACGGAATAGTCGAGCCGACAACCGACTCTCCTTGTTGATCCGAGCGGCGTCTAGGTCGTCGTCCGACAAGCTCCTAATTTGCTCCCAAACAACGAGAAAGTCGAAGGCGGCTCCTCGATCACGGATATGGAAGCCTCGCAAATGTAAATCAAATTAGATCAGTCCAAATCGCATCCAAACGAAGGGAGAGTCTAAACCCTTACCGGGATTCCACTCCCGAAATTCGGTGGGGATCTCCAGCTCGCCCGTGGGATTGTCGCTCTCCGAAGCTCTCCACTTGCCGGCGACCCAGAACCACTTCGTCTGATCGCCCCGTATCTTATTTGGGACTCCATGAATCACCCGACCAGATCGGCCTTGAATATGGTAACCGCCGACCAACCCTCTGTGAGCCGTCAGTTTAAACAAATGATTCATCTCCAACGGCGACGGGAGGCGGTACAGGCGGTGACCGCCGAATAGGGTGAAAGTGCAGATGATTTGGAGCCAGGCGTTCGGCGTCAGCTGAAGTGGCGCCCATCGGAGGCTGGTCGGCTCGTTCATTCTCCGCGGGCGCGAACATGTCCACATCTGAAGGAACATGGAATCTTGTCCTCCAGACGGCCATATCTCTCCTGGTCGTCGAGCTCCGTATTTGGCCGAGCGACCACAACGATCGCTGCGCGGCACGATACTGCGACCGCTTGGGAAGCACATAGGGATAAGCGACCGAATATCCCCGGAATTCGAATCTCGGAGTAGGACCGGCTAACCTATCCATTATTTCAGCAAAGGCCCTATAGGCCCGACCAAAATCACTATGTTGCTCCCAGTAAGCCCTGATCGCCAGATCTCTCTCGATCTGCGATCGTCTCTCCTCAGCAGCCGACTCCCTAGCAACATCGGCCTCATTGAACAAAGCCTCAACTTCAGCCGGGTCGATTCCGGCTCGAATGGCTTCACCGCCGTCTCAGTGGAAGACGGAAGAAGTTTCTCCTGGGCACCGATGTCCCGGCGGCGTAACTAGTTCCCGCTCCAAACGATGATGAGGTTCCGCCATTTTCGAGAGATAGGAAAGAAGAAAATGATTTTTCTTACCCTACGGAAATCGAACGACGATCGGCGCTAAGATCTTCGTAAAAATCGGCGCAGTCCTTCTTTCTCCAAATAAGTACGCGTGAGTGAAGCTGCAGCCCGCGCCCTTTTATAGGAGAAGGCGGGGACCCGATTGCAATAAGGGAAAACCTCGGGTCGGATCTCAAACGACGCGTTAGTTGACCCTTCGAGACCCGCGTACGCGTCTTTTCGAGACGCCGCGCCCGAGGAGTCATTAATGACCGTTGGCGTCCCCCAATAGAAGCCCGACACGTGCGAGGAGACTTTTCCACTCCCATTGTTTTTCCCGCACAGCTTCGGCCAACCAGTCGTCCGAATCAGTATATCAGCTCAAAGACGATCGCGCCTGCTTAAACACAAAGTCGCTCGTCAAAAGTTCAGCGATCGCCAAGAGAGCCACCTCACCCCACGTTTCCAACGTATGAGCGAGCTGGGGGGCAATTGTTGTGTCACGATTTATTCATCCCGACAGGCGATCGACTATAAGGCCGAGCGACCAAGTCAACTCCAGTCAAACTATGGCTAACTCGCCAAGTCGAAGATATCAAACCACCATCAGGTACCTAGCGATCGACTCCCAAGGCGATCGCCCTTTGGCATCTGGCGATCTACTCTAGTGACCGGCTAAGGGCAATCGACCTACGCCCCGAGCAGAGATGATCGCCCGTCTAAGTCATCGAGGACTGGATCTCAGAAAAGCACCCACGTGCAGATCCATAAAAGGCGCAGATAAGATCTTTTGCTGACAGACAAGACCTTTGACCACAGCCTGCCACCTACCTCACCTACCAGCATGCGCGCCGAAAGTTGTCAGTGGGACCACCCGTGACAGCGACTCAGGACGCGTGTAAGCTCCCCATTGGACCGCACAGTTGACTACCAACAACTCCTGCAGGCTTTGAGCGGACAGGCCCATGTGCTAAAAGACGATCGCCCGATTATTATATTACAGAAAAGGCGATCGCCCGGCGTATCCAAGCCCTATAAATAGAGAACCTCCTCCTACTGGAAAAAGGTTCAGAACTCATCCACTACGGTTGGGAATTCACTTAACCTACAGTTCAGATTCTCTCACATTCAACCTACGGTTCGAAATTCATTACACCAACGGTTCCGAATTCATTCTGACTGACGCTCAGAATACATTCTCTCACATTCCGATACATTCACGAAAATACTGAAGAATATACATATCATCAAGCTCCCGGCTATCTCACCGGAATCCATCTCAGGACTTCTCTCTCCAAATCTCTCGTCCAGAAGACGATCGGCAGCAAGTCTCCACTAGATGATTCCAAGGGATTCATAAGCCGAAGCCCAAACATCCAAATTAAATACTCGCCGTGAGAGACGATCGATCTCTCACCGCCGCGACTGTTCATCTCCTTTGTTACAAGAATTCACAGAGCATTAAATCTGGTTCTTCCGGCAATCTACACGCTCACTAGCTAAGATAACAAGAAACTTTACACTCATTGTAATTGTATTCTTACATTAGTACTTGTATCCCCGAATATCGGTATTAATAATATCTCGCGAGAGCATTCAAGCCCGGGACTAACAACCCCGGCAAATCTTGTGTTATTTATCTTTCTCACGGAAGTGCTCTTGCATTTGTTTGCTATCCCATCCATTCCAGCAATATCTATCTCCGGATAATATTTTGGGTAGCAACACTATAATATTGCCACAGGCTCAATATGAATGGCAACTACTAAGATTGCAAGATTTTAAATCTGTTGCTGATTATAATTCAGCCTTATTCAAAATTGAGTCTCGACTGGCCTTGTGTGGTACACAGCTATCTGAGACTGATAAGCTGGAAAAAATATTCACCACGATGCATTCCTCAAATATGGTGCTTCAACAACAATACAGGCAACGACAATTTCAAACATATTCTGAGCTAATTTCAGTTCTTCTCACGGCTGAGAATACAAATGAGTTATTATTAAAAAATCATGAACTACGACCTTCTGGGTCCCGTGTCGAACCTGAAGCACATACCAGCTCTGGTAGAGCTTCCGTCCGATTCAAGAGCCGTTAAAATAGACCCGGGCGTGGAACCCGGAAAAGTGGTGGACGTGGTGGCTACCGTCAAAATAATTACAAAAATGACCGTGGCGGACGTAACTATAATAATCGTGATAATTATCATTATTCCCGTCAAAATAAATATTCCGACAGACCAAGGCAATCAATTCACGGGCATCGTGATAAGGGAAAAATGCCTATGGAAGATTCTGGTGATGATCCATGTCGTAGATGTGGTATAACTGGACATTGGGCTAAATATTGTCGTACTTCCCAACACCGTGTGGATTCATATTAGGCATCAATAAAAAATAAAGGCAAAGATGCCCAGGCTCATACCACCGAAACATTCGATACATCCAAAGTTATTGAGGCTAACACATCTGGGAACATATTTGATGGAAATCCTGACCAGGACTGGAAATCACTTGAGCTAGCAGATTTCCTTGAAGATCCTGGTTCAGTGGGACATGACGATGAATGGCTGAAATAAAATATTTATGCAATATATGTCGTATATTTACTTTCTGGCTTGTAATACCTCAGTTGTTTTTGTGTGTGTTTCTTTATATATAATATAAACATCAATAAAATCATCTATATTTTTATATTAAATTTCTCCCACTTCCAACAGCTATAAACGGCTAGTAATAGTGATTTTTTATTCTATAAATATGCACATATTTTATTCAACAACTCACTCATATTCTCTACCCTCTTGTAGAAATTCTTAAATATCTTCATCCGATTTTCTTCGAAAATGATTAACGGATCTCTCGTCTTTATTTTCACAATGATCAGCATGATCATAATACTGATGTTTAGCAAAGACTTCCCTTCGAAATTATTCTGGATTGGTGTTTCATTTATTATTTATATTGTTGGCCTTGTATCAGCACTAATGATACATACAAAAATGTATTATTAAAAAAAATATGTATGTTTACATTTCCATTATCAAAAAAAAAATGTTTCATGTCTTAAATATTTATTATGTGATGATTTGATTGAACAGGAATACAAATGGGAAGTATCGAACAGATACACAATTGTCTTGTTGATAGTGCAACAACGCACTCAATATTTACAAATAAAGCATATTTCTCGAGCATGAAATTATGCAAGACGCACGTTATAACTATATCTGGTCCCGTAGAGATTATTGATGGCTCCGGGAATGCAACTGTGATGTTGCCTAATGGAACAATTTTACACATTGAAAATGCGTTATTATCTGGTAGATCAAAAAGAAATATGTTGAGTTTTAAGGATGTACGCCGAAATGGCTATCACTTGGAAACAGTGATTCAAAATAATAAAGAGCATCTCTATATTACATCCTATAAAATGGAAACTCGACTTGTCCACGAGAAAATTGAAGCAACTACTTCTGGACTGTATTGTTTCCCTATTCGAGCTTTTGAAACCTATGCTACCATGGCTTGGAAGCTGGTGAATCCTGATATATTTGTGTTATGGCATGATCTCATTGGGCACCCAGGAACTTCTATGTTACGCAGGATTATTGAAAATACTCATGGACATCCATTAAAGGGCACAAAAATGCTAATGTCCAAAGATTATTTTTGTGAATCATGTTCACGTGGAAAACTTATTACTACACCTTCTATGGAAAAGGTTGGTTATGAATCACCATCATATTTACAACACATTCATGGTGATATTTGTAGACCAATACATCCAGCAAGTGGACCATTCCGATATTTTATGGTCTTAATAGATGCATCATCCAGATGGCCCCACATTTGTTTATTATCTACCAGAAATGTTGGTTTTGCACGACTCTTGTCCCAAATTATTAAACTCCGAGCACATTTTCCTGAATATCCTATAAAAAATATAAGAATGGATAATGCCGGAGAATTCACATCAAGAACTTTTGATGATTATTGTGAAGCACTGGGAATTAATGTTGAGCACCCAGTAGCACATGTTCAGACCCAGAATAGATTGGCTGAATCCTTGATCAAACGACTTCAAATTATTGCTCGTACATTATTAATGAGATCAAAACTCACTAGTGCAGTGTGGGGTCATGCAGTATTACATGCATCAGCACTCATCAGATTACGCCCCACTGCTTATCATATGCACTCCCCAATGCAATTAACTCTAGGCTTTGAGCCGAATATTTTGCACTTACGCACATTCGGATGTGCTGTTCATGTGCCAATTCCATCTCCTCAAAGGACAAAAATGGGTCCTCAACGCCAGCTTGGCATATACGTTGGATTTGATTCCCCATCAATAATTCGGTATTTAGAACCAACAACGGGTGATTTATTTACCGCTCGGTTTTCCGATTGTCATTTTGATGAGACGATGTTTCCATCAATTGGCAGGGATAAGACTGTTCTTAACAAATATGAACAAAAACCAATTGAGGATATCTCCTGGAATATACAAAGCTTATCCCACCTAGATCCACGTACTACAGAATGTGAAAATGAGGTGAAAAGAATCATCCATTTACAAAATGTTGGTAATAGACTTCCTGATACATTTAATGATGCAAGTAAGTAACAAAGTCTTACATTCCAGCTGTGAATGCTCCAGCCAGGATCGTTGTTCCTAATGACACAAAAATGGATGATGATGCCCCATGACAAAAGCGTGGTAGACCTGTTGGTTCGAAGGACACTGTTCCTCGAAAAGGAAAGGGGAGAAGTACTGGGATCACAAACCAAGATCATCCTAGTGAGCATGCTACAGATGAATCTGCAAAGCATAATACTGCAGATAATGATGGGATCATGGATTCTGAAAGCACCGAGAATGCCATAAATCATTACAATGAGATATGGGATCGAAAAAACATGATAGTCGATAATTTATTTGCTTTCTCGGTTGCACAAGAAATTATGAACGATGACTACGATAATGAACCACATTCAATAATTGAATGCCGTCAAAGGTCGGATTGGCCTAAATGGGAGGAAGCAATAGAATCTGAATTAGCTTCTTTAGAAAAACGGATGGTATTTGGGCAAATTACTCGAACACCGAATAATATAAAACCAATTGGTTACAAATGGGTGTTTGTTCGAAAAAGAAATGAGAAAAATGAGATTGCGAGATATAAAGCCCGACTCGTAGCCCAAGGATTCTCCCAACGATCTGGGATTGACTATGACGAAACGTATTCACCAGTGATGGATATAATTTCGTTTTCTTATTAGTATGGTTGTCCATGAGTGTTTGGATATGCGACTAATGGATGTAGTCACGGCATATATATATGGTTCATTAGATTCTGATATCTATATGAAAATTCCTGATGGATAGAAAATGCCAAAATCTGCTACTCCTCGTGAGCTATACTCGATCAAACTACAGAAATCACTGTATGGATTAAAGCAATTCGGTCGCATGTGGTATCATAGATTGAATGAATACCTTTCCAATGAAGGTTATAAAAATGATCTTAAATGCCCATGTGTTTTTATTAAAAGATCCAATACGGGATTTGCTATAATTGCAGTCTATGTGGATGACATAAATTTAATCGGAACTCCTAAAGAGTTATCCAATGCTGCTGAATATCTGAAGAAAGAATTTGAGGTTAAAGACCTTGGAATAACAAAACTCTGTCTTGGTCTTGAGCTCAAGCATAAAGATAATGGAATACTTGTCCACCAATCTGCTTATACCAAGAGATTGCTCAAACGATTTAATATGGACCAGGCTCATCCTCTGAGTACTCCTATGGTCGTACGGAATTTAGATCCTAAGAAAGATCCTTTCCGACTTAAGGAACCAAATGAGGAAATTTTGGGTCCTGAAGTGCCTTATCTCAATGCTATTGGAGCACTCGTGTATTTAGCACAATGCACCAGACCCGATATTTCTTTTGCAGTAAATTTACTTGCAAGATACAGTTCTGAACCAACTCGAAGACACTGGAATGGTATCAAACACATTTTTCGTTATCTCAATGGTACCATTGACCTGGGTTTATCCTATTCAAAAGAGGCTACTAACTCTGGAATAGTTGGTTATGCTGATGCGGGATACAAATCCGATCCACATAAGGCTCGCTCACAAACCGGTTATTTATTCTGCTATAATGGTACGGCTATATCATGGAGATCGACCAAACAAACATTAGTAGCTACATCTTCTAATCATTCTGAGATAATTGCTCTCTATGAAGCTGGCAGAGAAAGTGTTTGGCTAAGATCAGTTATAGCTCATATACTAAATGAATGTCGATTGAAGCTTGTGACAGACACTCCCACAATCATTTATGAAGACAATGCAGCATGCATAGCACAAGTCAAGGGTGGATATATAAAAGGTGATCGGTCCAAGCATATTTCACCGAAGTTTTTGTACACGCACGAACTTCAGAAAAATGGAGAAATAAATGTTCAACAAATTCGCTCCTGCCACAATCTTGCTGATATATTTACAAAATCATTGCCGACCGATATTCGAGAAACTGGTATACGGCATAGGCATGAGAAGAGCTAACAAGAACCAAGATTGATGAATCAATTTAGAAACTCTTTATTTCAGGGGGAGCGAAATCAAATACGTGCGCTGTACTCTTTTTCTTATGACTGGTTTTTATCCCACTGGGTTTTTCCAGCTTAAGATTTTTAACGAGGCAGTTTATGCACAAGGTCTGGATCTGAGAATATACTATTTTCCCCTTCTGTCCGATTTTGTCCCACTGAGTTTTCCGGCTTAAGGTTTTTAACGAGGCATACTCATCCAGCTTGTTATAATGCTACGTCCAAGGGGAAGTGTTATAATATCATTTTGGACTTTAGCATTAATTGTTATCACAAGACAAATAGTAGCAAATTTTGTGATGTAATAGTAACAAAACTTGTGATTGTAATAGTGTCATATTTGTTATTATAAATATGTGGTTATGAAAATGAAGAAATTACACTCAAAAGAAAGAGTAATAAAACTTCATCTCATTTCCTCCCTACTTGTTCCCTTGTTATTTTTCTATTTTATATTATTATTATCTTCAATAATAGTCTTGCTTAATATTAGTCTTATAACATATGCAAATTAATTACTCTGATTAATGAGATACATCAAACACGCTATGTATATCATTACACATCAGTTTCACCTTAAATATATATTACTTATATTATCTACATCACTATTATTGTTCATACATATTATTTACACCTAATATATACGCCACATGTAGTTAGCCTAGAACTTGGATATTTTAATTACTATAAGGAAAAAGATGAATGATAGGGACACACTTCGAACCATCCCCATACACATCTCGTGCTTTATGAGGATTTTACCGTGTGTTTTATAGATAGTCATAATAATATTATAATAAAATTAATAATAAAACACGCGGTACAATCTCCATAAAACACGGGTGTATTTGAGAGTGTGATTTAGAATGTATCCCTATCATTTCTCTTAGGAAAAACTAGGAGTGAGCTAATCCAATAACGTCACTGAATGACGTCCAATTTCCGTTGCACCCAACTTGTTTCATGTCAATGAAAGTGAAAATTTGAAATATTAAACGGACTAATTTTAGTGTTTTTATGTTGGTTGTAGTGGATTTTGAATTAAACAGTTCGGACTAAAAAGCTCAATTTAGATGAGTTGATAATAAGTGGACTTAACTCTAATCCTAACAGAGTTTTGGGTTAAATGGGTCAATAGAGCTACGGGTTAAAATTTTAGATTCATATATTTACATCTGAAATTTTATATTAAAACATATTCAATATTTAAAAATAACTTTTTAAAAGTTAAAGTAAACATTACAAAAATAATTGCATGTAATTTTAACTATATCCCATTAACAAAATTATAAAATTTTAGTATTCTAAATTATATATTTCTAAAATTGATATTATAATAATAAAATTAAATATTATATATTCAAACAAAATAAAAAGAGAACTACTTATGTCTTTAAGGTATCAACAATATTACTTTAATATACTACTTAAATTAGAATAAAACTACTGGTTGATCAATATATATCCAATAAAGATGAGTTAAGTTATTTTTATTTTATTTTAAGGAGTATTAAATAAATAAATATAAAATATTAAATTTATATATATATATATTAATAATTAGTGGGCTAACAGGCTAATTGGGTTAATCTACGGGTTAACCTTAGAGGGCTTCGGATTAAACGATCCGGACTAAAACACCTTTATTATTTTTTAGTTAAAACTTGTCTAATTAGTTAAATAATCGAACAATGTAAAGCATTTTGAGGATCGACTAATATTCTATTTGGACTGTCCCAAATTAATTATACTTCAATATTGTAATATCCATTAACTGTAGCATTTTTTACATATTACCGCTACTTCGATATTACCAAACCAAAATTACCGCTACTTCGATATTACCAAACCAAAATAGTCGTTTTGTTAACTGGTCATTAAACCAAAAAAAGAGAGTTAAATATATACTCCCACTTAGAGGTGCCCCGGACCCGACGGATCGACTTGTCAGCTCGAACCCATCCCGTATAGGACCCGGATTCGGTCAACCCATCGGTCTCGGAGACCCGGACTCGTGATATATAAGGGTGGGGTCCGGCTCATTGCTTTAGCGACCCGTCGGGTCTGACACGTTGATTCGACTGAAAATTCAATAAAATAAATAAATAAGTGGTTGATGGACTCGGCGGGTCGGATCCAGGGCCCAGCGGGTCCGATGGAGAAATTCAAATTTTTCAAAAAAAAAAATCATAAACTATATCTATAAATACCCCACACCTCTCTCATTTTTCACACTCATTCTCAATCTAATCTATCTCTCAACTCTCATTTCTATAATCTAATATCTCTCTCTTTCTATTATCATTTTATCAACGACCAAGATGACAACATCGACTTCGACTATAGCTAAGTAAGGTAAGTCAGGTAAGCCAAAGAACTACATAAGGCTTTGATTCCTCACGAGGATACGTGGACAATTTAATTTTAAGTGGAGACTTAAAATTAAATACAATCCCATTTCTTTTAATTCTTTTTTAAGTAAAAGAACTGCATATGCTTTGATTCCTCACGAGGATATGTAGGCAATTTAATTTTTAAGTGAAAATTTAAAATTAAATACAAGCTCATTTTTTCAATTATTTTCTGTGTTCATTAGTTGTTTTTTGTGTATAAAATGATAATAAATAAAATTTTAAAAATATATTTTTTTAAAAAAAAAATCCTCGGGTTGGAGAACCCGGACCGTGGCCGACCCGTGCGCCGAACCGTACATCTCATATGTACGGGTGGGATCCGGGCCGGCCGACCCGTGAACACGCCGAGTTGGACTCGGACCCAGACCCAATTTTGGACATCTCTACTCCCGCTATCCCATAAGAGTGTGCTCACTCTTTTTTTTCGGAAAAAGACGTCCATTGTGGATGGGGGTTGAGGCGGGACATGCCCACCTGTGAGATAAAGAAATAATCGAGAAATACAAAATATCCCACCCGTGCTATGACCAAAAATAGACTATAATCTGGGTCCTAAACCTAAAATGCCTACGGCCCGCTAAAGAAATACAATGTGCATCTATATATTCGTGGGCTAATGTAAGAACCAATAGTGTGTAAATTAACTACTTAAAATCTAAAATGATATCTGAATCTAAAACAAAGATAACCAAGCTGATCCATCCATATGGGGGAGAGAATAAATGGAGGAGCAGTATCTGAAGTGTAAGTCTGAACGCCGAGAGACGATATATCAAGCTCTGAAAGATAGTCGGCTGGCATGTGGCCCTACCGGAATATGTGTGTGACTCTGAACTGAATATCTCTGAAAATGTGTCTGATACGCATAAGAGTGTGATGAACCTGCCATGAGCCCCGATGGCCAGATGTAAGCAGGGTCACCACAGCAGCAGCATCAAGCTCAATCCACACATGTCTCGAACGTTGGGAAGCCAAAATTAACCCTATCGCAAGCGCGTGTATCTCCGCATCAAAACTCGACGAAGCCTGAAGAGAGGAGTGGAAAGCAAGAATGAGCTCTCCATGATGATCTCTAAGCAGGCCTCCACCACCGACAATCTGAGTCTCTCTATCAAATGAGCCATCCGTGTTCAGCTTGATCCAAGGTGACTTGGGTCGCAGCCAAACATAGGTACGTGGCAATTGTTAGGAATATGTCCTCGAATGCCACTCATAAGATGTGAGAGTGAGAGTATTGTATTGTTATTATGAATATTATATTAAATAAGGCATTTATTATTTCAATATTATTGTATATCACATGCATTGTGATTTGGTATATAAAATGATAGTCCTGGAATTTGAGAGCAAACATTCCACTTCTTATGGAGATAAGGAGATAGGCACCAGAAATGTTTAGGACTCGAATGCTTAACTGGTTCGCAAGTCCATAAAACTTAACTAGGCAGTAAGTTTAGACAAGACTTGTATAACGTATACTTTGACATGTAGAGTGCCTGTCTTCACTAAAGGTTAGTGGGAGCACACGTTATAGGTATGCTAATGGGATTAGTATACTCGACACGACTCAACTCAATTCGGTCATATGGATATCACTCAGGGATTGTCAATGACTGAATCGAAAGATTGTGATAGGTATACGTGGACCTTTGACTTGAAAAGGTCTTGAGATTTCAGTAGGAGATGTGCTTGTGACATTCAGTTAGTCATTAGAGTAGTTCGATCCAATCGCCAGTTGGTGGGTCACCTCGAAATGCAACTTAGTGGGCAAGTAGCAGCCCCTACTGAATACCAAGATAGGATTCTTTCTCCTGTTAGTGAGCAGGTAAATGTCCTATGCGGTTAATAGCAACTGAGATCATAAGTCTTTGGCCAAAGCAGTTAGAGCTAGTTGTATTTAATGTACGAGAGCTCGGTGATCTCGGTTTGTATTAACAAATGCAAAGAGTCAAGATACAATTGGGTTTGACTTTAATGTGACCCTAATACTTGACCGGGACATATGATTGAAGGGTTTATACATATACAGTATTCACGACATAATAGTTTTGAAATGATCCGACCATTCGTTCTTAGTTGGGTTACAGTACGGAGCACTAGACTGGCTAAGTGTTCCATGTACTCCTTGGTTCCTCCCATTGCCTACTAAGACGGACTTATGGAGTCGCGCACAAGGATATTTGATGGATAAAATATGTATTTATTATCTCTTGATTAATATTAGATATTGGATATCTAATTTGATTTATTTGATAAATCATGCGGTCTAGTGCATTGAAATTAATTACTGGGTGATTAATTTAATTGATAAATAACTATTTCTTAGAAATAAATTATTATAATTTTATATTTGATATAATTAATTAATTAGATTAATTAAGTATAAATACATTTGAGATAAAATAAAGTGTACTTAACGGACTAAACACGCAAACATCTGGTACACGAACCGAGTGGCTCGGCTCGTTTTCTCACCTAATATAAAATGCCCCCCCCCCCCCCCCCAATCTCCTCCCACCTTCCATGTGATTTCTTTGATTATTTTGTAATGTGTGGGGTGTGTTTTGATTTATTTTTTCACATGGTTACAAAAGAGATCAAGATTGTTATCTTGAAATCTTATCACATCATGTTATAAAATAACACCATACGACACACCTTTACACACCTTTACACACCAAGAAATTATTCCAGCCGTGAGGAATTTTGAGGAGAGAAAAAAAAATTATTTCTTGTTCATCTTTGAGAGAAAGAAACGGAAGAAGAGAAGAGAAGAAAAAATACCGTATCAATTTCTAGCTGTGTTCTTTGAGAATGAATTGATATATTATTTTTTCGATCAATATCTGAAGCGTGATAACGTAGAGACACTCGACATTTTCGGTGTTTGATCATTCATCAAGGTAGAACGAATTGGATTCGTGTTCGTGTTGGTGACCGGAAAAAGCGTGGCTCGGATTTTTCCTTCAAAAAGATATTATCAAAGGTCTACGAGGGTATGACTTTTAAATTTTATATTCGTTTATGCGATGCTTGACATATCCATTTATGGGATTTGGTTTTATCCGGTTGGACCGGTTTATTTTTCACTGTGTATCTCGATTTTAATCGCGGTCGGGCAGGCAGGATCCGGCCGGCAGATTGAGTCTTCAGTACCAGGGCCTTGCGGGCCACGGCCGAGGGTTATCGGCCGAGGCTGCCCGTTAGCGCGCGCTAGTCCGGAAGGTGTAGCGCACGCTAGGCCGTGCCTGTATAAATATGACAGAGTAGCCATATTTTCACCCGTTTTTCATTTCCATCTTTTCCTCTCCGCGGCTGGAGACTTGGCGATCCAGGAGACATGTTGTCAAGCAACTAATCCACGAAGATTGGGAGTTCATATCATCGATTAATCCCTCCATAACCTCCTTTGATCCAGCGAATCAAGGTGAGATTTCCTAGAACCCTATTTTGGGAAAATTTGGGGTTTTTGCGTTTTTGTCCGATTCGTTCCGTGTTGTTGATTAATACACGATGGGTATGATTAATATTGGTAGTATTCTTGTGTTTAACATCATTTAATCCGTTGTTCTTCGTCGAATCGAAGTATATTTCTTGTTTTCCTTCGAATTGACTTTTTGGGGGATTTGTCCTCGATCTCGTTTTTCATCCGTTTTCGATGGATCGATTATGGTTAAATGATGTTGTTGAACATATTCTATGGATTGTATATCCATATTTAAACTTGGAATTCCGTTTTCGTGATTTGACGGAACGAATCGTGTTCTTGGCCGTTTTGGGGAAAATCCTTGAACCTTCGTCATTTGTTCTTTGAATTCAGCGGCTTTGGGTCGTACTTTGGAATTCATTTTCGTTGTTATTGTTTTCGTTCGTAGTTCATTGTTGTGGATTGTCGTTCGGTGGAGTCGGCGAGTTCGTAGTCGGTTCGTGCCAACCTACTTCGGCCGATTCTCCGCGTTGTGGTTATTCGAGGCAAGTATCTTGCCCATACATTGCATATTTCGTAGGCATAATTATTGATAAATGATTTTATGCGAAATCCAATGTTTAATGAACGTTAAAAAGGATCGGTATGTTCTCGATAAATATATTCTTTCAACGATAATTCGTATACTTCGTGAATGGATATGTGTGTTAGTTTCGTACGTTGAGAGACGTTATGATCGCATTGAGTGAATATAATAGACCATAATTGTTTGCCGAGGATTGTGCGTTGAATTGTATATTTGTTCGGTGGGTATTCGACATGATGTGATGTTAGTCGTTACTCCTTTGAAAGGAGGTTGTGATGCTTAGTGTTGCTTGTCTTGATAATCGATTATTGTTGTGTGCTTGTTGTATGTGATGTGCCTCCGGGTAGGATTGTTGAATCTCCGGGATCCATATTTGCTAGTATGGGTCGGGCGAAACCGTAGGGTTATCCAATACGGGTATGTCTTGCGGGGACTCCGAGGTTCGGGGCTTGCTAGCTCGATGCCGGGATAACTTGTGGGGTTATCATCGGGTATGTCTTGTGGGGACTCCGAGGTTCGTGGCTTGTTAGCGCGATGCCGGGATAACTTATGGTTGTGGTTTGATTGTGATATTCGTGTCGTGGAGACATGCGATTTGATATGTTTTTCCTATTGGGTTATTCACTCGGGTTTGTTCTTCGGGAGCATCTGAGGTTCGCGGCTTGTTAGCACGAGACACGAATAATCCTTAGGGACATGTGATTTGTGATTTGGGTCACGGACCCCGTGTTTTGTGAAATGGGTTGTGGACCCTGCGTATTGTTATCGGAACTTGAATTTTGGAAAATGACTTTTTGGGCTGTGTCCCTAAATGTTTTCGAAAGGTTTTAGAATTCCTAAATCCCAAATGTTTTCTAAACTCCCGAGATCATCAAATGTTTTGTAATATGTACATTGGGTTATTTCCTACCTTTCACGTTTTGAATGGTCTGATCAAGTGAATTTTCTCGGGAAGTATATTCGCGATTATTCTGTTTTTGTGGAGTATGATATGTATGGCTTGTTTTCGTATTTATACTTGCACTAGCAAAACAAAGGAGTTTTGCTAACCCCAGTATTCGGAGGGTGGATGTCTATTTTGCATTCGGGTTTTGGAGCATAGCACGGAGTCGGCACGAAGGGTGATGAAAGATGAACGATACTAATCACACGAGGATCCGTTGATGTCGTCTTGGTCTAGTTGTATTTTCTTTCCGCCGCAAGATCTTTTCCCGTTGTACGGGAGTTTATTGTATTTTGACCCTGCGTGGGTATGTGTTTGGAATTGAGTTGTATGTTATTATTGAAAGACCAAATCGGTCTCTTGTGTCATTTTAGCACGAAAGGCGATGTCTAGATGTTTGATTTTAGTTATCGGCTGGTAGATCCTCGAGGAGAGGGTCTACGGCATGTAATATCCACGAGCGGATTGGGGTGTTACATAAATGGTATCGGAGCTTAGGTTGAGGAAACCTAGGTGTCGAGTCGATCGTGTTGTTTGAGTCTTGTTTCGTCGGATTTTATCGATCGAGTCGTGTCGCGACACGTCGTGCAGTTTGTTGGTTGTGATTAGTATCGTGGGCGATCATCATCTTCGTGCGACTGTGTGGTGTAAGTCTCCCTTCTTTTTGTTGTGCCTCGTGTGACACGAGCTATTTTTATGATTATTAGTTAAGAGACGGAATCCATTTATGAATTTTGATTTCGTTATAAGTGGTTACTACACTCTCATACTTCGTTCATATGAGCAGTAGTGTTCTTTGGATTGTGCATGTTGAATGTATTTCTTTTATCCATTGCGTGAGTCCTTTTGTAATGACTTTCGGTATTTTACCCGAGTTTTATTTCAAAATCGATTCCCTTAACCGAGTTTTTGGCATTATGGCCTTGATCGCTTTGGTGAAATTCTTATGACGGTATTTAGTATTTTATAAATGGCTTTTGTGAGTTTTGAAATATTACCATCATCGACCTTTTTGGCGTTTTGTAAATGGTTTTTAGCACGGTGGGTTCCGGCAGGACCCACGGCGCTATAATATTCCGTGTAATTATCAAATTTTTGGGCATTCTAGCCCATTGAATTATTTTTGAAAACCTTGAGTATCTTAGAAAAATAAATTTCGAGACGTACGTTTAAAATGAATTATTTTCTTATGGTACATCCAAGGTGCCACAATATATTTCAAGAATTTTCTACCTCGAGGACCAAAATGTTTTGAGATATTTTCAATGTTTTATAAACACTTTTACTTAGACCCGAGGGTCGAATATTACAAAGCTTTTCACTAAAAGAAAGTGTCCTCGTTTTTATCAAATGCGAAATGGTTTGCCAAAGTATCGATAACGATGTTTCACGTTTTTACTTTTTTTTGAAAGGTGATACTCACGATCAACCTGTTTTTCCTAAATTATTTTCAAAAGGTGGTTGTTTCGTGATGTTTAGTAATCAGTATCTTTGGATATCTTTCGGACCGAGGTCGCCGAACGATACCGTCATTCTTTGGGTGTTTGTATGTGTGTTGCTTTACGATGGTAATCGTTGTAAGTGTTGCATGTTATGATTTCTGTTGTCTTTGAGTGGTTTCTTATTCGGTATGCCGAGGCGAGGTCGTGGTCGTGGCGACCGGATGCGTGATCGGGATCACGCCGCCGGTGATGGTATTGGTATTGGTGTTGCTACTATTTTGCGGCAGTAGCTACACAGATGACTCATTGACTCAGGCGGTTCAACGCGTTACAGAGGTGACCTGAACACCGCGCGCAACTGGCCGGGAGGTGATTAGTATGAACCCCCATCGATTCGCGGTGTTGCGGATGCGTTGGGGATGGTTGGCTTTTCCATTGGGAAAGATATTCGAGGTGTCGATTGTCTCAAGAGCGGAAGGTACCTATTGCGCAGCACCTTCTTGATAAAGATGCCGTTAATTGGTGGGAAGTCGTTAAGCCTCGTGACCGTGATGTCACGTGGGCGGAGTTCCAGCATTGATGGAAGCTGAGTTCTGCCCGAAACCGATTAGAGAACAGAGGATTCACGAATTTTATTTGGCAGAACCGCAAGATATTTCAGTGTCTCAGGCTATAATCGACTATAGCAAACAACTCAGTTATGTACGAGATCAGGTGAGAACCGAGGAAGAGAGGATCTTTCATTTTGACAGACGAATGAAGTCGGAGATTCGCGCGTATATGTCAGGACTCACTTGCATTTCGTTGAGGGACTACCAAGATCGAGTCTTGGCCCGTGAACTAGCTTCTTTATCATCGGAGCGTGTGCCCGAGTCGAAGAAGCAAATGAAGTCCGATGACCTTGTGGACAGTGCAGGAGCTGGTGGTTCTAGTTCGCAATGTCGTAGTCTTTCTGCTGTGAAGCTCTGTCGCTCATTACGTGGGACTAAGAGTTCCAAGTAAATGCCTTTGACTCCTGGTAAAGCCAGGAGGTGTTTTAACTGCAATGTGGCGGGGCATGTCCGTGCACATTGTCCTTCTCCGCTAGTAACGTGTTAAAAGTGCGGGCTTGAGGGACACCGGGTTCAGTTTTGCGAGTTAGTTGCCAAACCTTCCGAGGCACGGACTTGAGCACTAATATCAGGACCGGCTCCGAGGAGTCCCTGAGGAGCGTGGTCTATCAGTTGTATGTTATGTTATTTCCATACCTTGTTGTTTCGAATTTCGGAAATTAACTTCTATTCGAAGTGGATTGGATTTTGAACTTCTGTATTTTCGACTCCGTCGACTCATTTATGTTCGTTGACATTTCTGAGCTTGTCACTTGTTGGTTTTATTATATCCCTAACGGCGACGTTGTGTTGGTCGTCGTGGAGCGTGTTTTCACACCGTATATTCCGTTGTGTTGTTTGTAACGTTTCGTCATTGGGCATTAGTTACGCGTTTCTTGCGTATCTCGTTGAGTTTTCCTGGTGGGATATTACTTCTCCCTACTTGTTTTAAGTTTCGGGACGAAACTTCTTTTAAGGAGGGTAGAATGTAATATCCGCAATTTTCGATTTTCGGTAAATTTCTTTTTCGGCCGAAGTCCGTTTTGACGACTCGTTCATGACCGTTTCGTCATTCTGAGAATGATTAATTCTACACTTTTTGACATCCGAGTTCGTTTCGGAGTCGTTTTGTTGAGTTCCGTACTTTTTAACGACTTTTCCGCACGTGAGTTCGGTTCTTGCGAATCTCGTTCGAAACTGCTGTTTCGAGTTTCCCGTAAGTCCGTTTAACTTTGTTAGATGTGTTGTGAACTTCGGTTTGGTTATTGGATCACGTATCGTGATTTCCGGGCGTTTTGGGCCATTTTGTAATTTCTTGAAAGTTACGGGCATCTGTATGTGTAATTGTTATCTCGACCCGTTTCTTGGTCGCGTATGACTAATTATGGTATTATGTTTTCATTCCGGGTCGTTGATGTTGTCCGCGAACTTTTCGTCGTGTTCGTTCCGTACGTTTTCGAAAATCGAGTCGTCGAGCCCTGACGGTTGCGGGACTGGCCGGACGGTTGCGGGACTGGCCGGACGGTTGTGGGTTCTGGCCGGATGATTGCGGGTACCGGCCGGACGAGTGCGGCAGGAACCGGCGTAGCGACGCTACGGCCGGAAGTCTGCGCGCGCTAGCTCGGGTGGTCGACCAACGCTTATTGCTCGGGCGACAGTGGGGTTTCGGGGTTACGGAATCGGGAAGGATCGGCGGGTAGCGCACGCTACGCCAAGCGCGGAATCGGGAAGGATCGGCAGGTAGCGCACGCTACGCCGGCGTGCGCGCGCTAGTCGGCGAGCGTAGCGCACGGCCGGCCGGCTAGCGTCGTTACTGGCCGGCAGTCCAGAAGGGTTCGGGCAGATCGGCTAGCGCCACGCTAGCGTCGCCGCAGCCTTCTCGCTATCGCGGCCGGGCAGTAGGATCCGGCCGTGATTGAGTCTTCGCATTGTGGCCTTGCGGGCCACGGCCGAGGGTTATCGGTCGAGGCTGCCCGTTAGCGCGCGCTAGTCCGGAAGGTGTAGCGCACGCTAGGCCGTGCCTGTATAAATATGACAGAGTAGCCATTTTTTCACCCGTTTTTCATTTCCATCTTTTCCTCTCCGCGGCTGGAGACTTGGCGATCCAGGAGACATGTTGTCAAGTAACTAATCGACGAAGATTGGGAGTTCATATCATCGATTAATCCCTCCATAACCTCCTTTGATCCAGCGAATCAAGGTGAGATTTCCTAGAACCCTATTTTGGGAAAATTTGGGGTTTTTGCGTTTTTATCCGATTCGTTCCGTGTTGTTGATTAATACACGATGGGTATGATTAATATTGGTAGTATTCTTGTGTTTAACATCATTTAATCCGTTGTTCTTCGTCGAATAGAAGTATATTTCTTGTTTTCCTTCGAATTGACTTTTTGGGGGATTTGTCCTCGATCTCGTTTTTCATCCGTTTTCGATGGATCGATTATGGTTAAATGATGTTGTTGAACATATTCTATGGATTGTATATCCATATTTCAACTTGGAATTCCGTTTTCGTGATTTGACGGAACGAATCGTGTTCTTGGCCGTTTTGGGGAAAATCCTTGAACCTTCGTCATTTGTTCTTTGAATTCAGCGGCTTTGGGTCGTACTTTGGAATTCATTTTCGTTGTTATTGTTTTCGTTCGTAGTTCATTGTTGTGGATTGTCGTTCGGTGGAGTCGGCGAGTTCGTAGTCGGTTCGTGCCAACCTACTTCGGCCGATTCTCCGCGTTGTGGTTATTCGAGGCAAGTATCTTGCCCATACATTGCATATTTCGTAGGCATAATTATTGATAAATGATTTTATGCGAAATCCAATGTTTAATGAACGTTAAAAAGGATCGGTATGTTCTCGATAAATATATTCTTTCAACGATAATTCGTATACTTCGTGAATGGATATGTGTGTTAGTTTCGTACGTTGAGAGACGTTATGATCGCATTGAGTGAATATAATAGACCATAATTGTTTGCCGAGGATTGTGCATTGAATTGTATATTTGTTCGGTGGGTATTCGACATGATGTGATGTTAGTCGTTACTCCTTTGAAAGGAGGTTGTGATGCTTAGTGTTGCTTGTCTTGATAATCGATTATTGTTGTGTGCTTGTTGTATGTGATGTGCCTCCGGGTAGGATTGTTGAATCTCCGGGATCCATATTTGCTAGTATGGGTCGGGCGAAACCGTAGGGTTATCCAATACGGGTATGTCTTGCGGGGACTCCGAGGTTCGGGGCTTGCTAGCTCGATGCCGGGATAACTTGTGGGGTTATCATCGGGTATGTCTTGTGGGGACTCCGAGGTTCGTGGCTTGTTAGCGCGATGCCGGGATAACTTATGGTTGTGGTTTGATTGTGATATTCGTGTCGTGGAGACATGCGATTTGATATGTTTTTCCTATTGGGTTATTCACTCGGGTTTGTTCTTCGGGAGCATATGAGGTTCGCGGCTTGTTAGCACGAGACACGAATAATCCTTAGGAACATGTGATTTGTGATTTGGGTCACGGACCTCGTGTTTTGTGAAATGGGTTGTGGACCCTGCGTATTGTTATCGGAACTTGAATTTTGGAAAATGACTTTTTGGGCTGTGTCCCTAAATGTTTTCGAAAGGTTTTAGAATTCCTAAATCCCAAATGTTTTCTAAACTCCCGAGATCATCAAATGTTTTGTAATATGTACATTGGGTTATTTCCTACCTTTCACGTTTTGAATGGTCTGATCAAGTGAATTTTCTCGGGAAGTATATTCGCGATTATTCTGTTTTTGTGGAGTATGATATGTATGGCTTGTTTTCGTATTTATACTTGCACTAGCAAAACAGTGGAGTTTTGCTAACCCCCGAGTATTCGGAGGGTGGATGTCTATTTTTGCATTCAGGTTTTGGAGCATAGCACAGGGTCGGCACGAAAGGTGATGAAAGATGAACGATACTAATCACACGAGGATCCGTTGATGTCGTACTGGTCTAGTTGTATTTTCTTTCCGCTGCAGTATCTTTTCCCCGTTGTACGGGAGTTTATTGTATTTTGACCCCTGCGTGGGTATGTGTTTGGAATTGAGTTGTATGTTATTATTGAAAGACCAAATCGGTCTACTGTGTCATTTTAGCCTGAAAGGCGATGTCTAGATGTTTGATTTTAGTTATCAGCCTGGTAGATCCTCGAGGAGAGGGTCTACGGCATGTAATATCCCTGAGCGGATTGGGGGTGTTACATAAATGGTATCGGAGCTTAGGTTGAGGAAACCTAGGCTGTCAGGTCAGATCGTGTTGTTTGAGTCTTGTTTCGTCGGATTTTATCTGACTGAGTCGTGTCGCGACACGTCGTCTGAGTTTGTTGGTTGTGATTAGTATCGTGGGGCGATCATCATCTTCGTGCGACCTGTGGCTGTAAGTCTCCCTTCTTTGTGTTGTGCCTCGTGTGACACGAGCTATTTTTATGATTATTTGTTAAGTGACGGAATCCTTTTATGAATTTTGATTTCGTTATATGTGGTTACTTGACTCTCATACTTCGTTCATATGAGGAGTAGTGTTGCTGGATTGTGCATGTTGAACTGTATTTCTTTTATCCGCTGCGTGAGTCCTTTTGTAATGACTTTCGGTATTTTACCGACTGAGTTTTATTTCGAAAATCGATTCCCTTAACCGAGTTTTTGGCATTATGGCCTTGATCATTTTGGTGAAATTCTTATGACGGTATTTAGTATTTTATAAATGGCTTTTGTGAGTTTTGAAATATTACCATCATCGACCTTTTTGGCGTTTTGTAAATGGTTTTTAGCCTGGTGGGTTCCGGCGCGGGACCCACGGCGCTATAATATTCCGTGTAATTATCTGAAATTTTTGGGCATTCTAGCCCATTGAATTATTTTTGAAAACCTTGAGTATCTTAGAAAAATAAATTTCGAGACGTACGTTTAAAATGAATTATTTTCTTATGGTACATCCAAGGTGCCACAATATATTTCAAAAATTTTCTACCTCGAGGACCAAAATGTTTTGAGATATTTTCAATGTTTTATAAACACTTTTACTTAGACCCGAGGGTCGAATATTCTGAAAGCTTTTCACTAAAAGAAAGTGTCCTCGTTTTTATCAAATGCGAAATGGTTTGCCAAAGTATCGATAACGATGTTTCACGTTTTTACTTTTTTTTGAAAGGTGATACTCACGATCAACCGGTGTTTTTCCTAAATTATTTTCAAAAGGTGGTTGTTTCGTGATGTTTAGTAACTGTATGCTGGATATCTTTCGGACCGCTGAGGTCGCCGAACGATACCGTCATTGCTGGGGTGTTTGTATGTGTGTTGCTTTACGATGGTAATCGTTGTAAGTGTTGCATGTTATGATTTCCTGTTGTGCTGAGTGGTTTCTTATTCAGTATGCCGAGGGGCAGAGGTCGTGGTCGTGGCGACCGGATGCGTGATCGGGATCACGCTGCCGGTGATGGTATTGGTATTGGTGTTGCTACTATTTTGCAACAGGTAGCTACACAGATGACTCAGTTGACTCAGGCAGTTCAGCGCGTTACAGAGGTGACCCAGAACACTGGCGCAAATCAGTGGCTTCGGGAGGTGATTAGTATGAACCCCCCTCGATTCGCCGGTGTTGCGGATGCGTTGGGCTGGGATGGTTGGCTTTTCCAGTTGGGAAAGATATTCGAGGCTGTCGATTGTCCTGAAGAGCGGAAGGTACCTATTGCGCAGTACCTTCTTGATAAAGATGCCGTTAATTGGTGGGAAGCTGTTAAGCCTCGTGACCGTGATGTCACGTGGGCGGAGTTCCAGGCATTGATGGAAGCTGAGTTCTGCCCGAAACCGATTAGAGAACATAGGATTCACGAATTTTATTTGGCAGAACCGCAAGATATTTCAGTGTCTCAGGCTATAATCGACTATAGCAAACAACTCAGTTATGTACGAGATCGGGTGAGAACCGAGGAAGAGAGGATCTTTCATTTTGATGCATTTAATGAAGTCGGAGATTCGCGCGTATATGTCAGGACTCACTTGCATTTCGTTGAGGGACTACCAAGATCGAGTCTTGGCCCGTGAACTAGCTTCTTTATCATCGGAGCGTGTGCCCGAGTCGAAGAAGCAAAGGAAGTCCGATGACCTTGTGGACAGTGCAGGAGCTGGTGGTTCTAGTTCGCAATGTCGTAGTCTTTCGCCTTTGTGAAGCTCACGCGCTCATTACGTGGGACTAAGAGTTCCAAGTCGTCTGCTTTGACTCCTGGTAAAGCCAGGAGGTGTTTTAACTGCAATGTGGCGGGGCATGTCCGTGCACATTGTCCTTCTCCGCTAGTAACGTGTTACAAGTGCGGGCTTGAGGGACACCGGGTTCAGTTTTGCGAGTTAGTTGCCAAACCTTCCGAGGCACGGACTTGAGCACTAATATCAGGACCGGCTCCGAGGAGTCCCTGAGGAGCGTGGTCTATCAGTTGTATGTTATGTTATTTCCATACCTTGTTGTTTCGAATTTCGGAAATTAACTTCTATTCGAAGTGGATTGGATTTTGAACTTCTGTATTTTCGACTCCGTCGACTCATTTATGTTCGTTGACATTTCTGAGCTTGTCACTTGTTGGTTTTATTATATCCCTAACGGCGACGTTGTGTTGGTCGTCGTGGAGCGTGTTTTCACACCGTATATTCCGTTGTGTTGTTTGTAACATTTCGTCATTGGGCATTAGTTACGCGTTTCTTGCGTATCTCGTTGAGTTTTCCTGGTGGGATATTGCTTCTCCCTACTTGTTTTAAGTTTCGGGACGAAACTTCTTTTAAGGAGGGTAGAATGTAATATCCGCAATTTTCGATTTTCGGTAAATTTCTTTTTCGGCCGAAGTCCGTTTTGACGACTCGCTCATGACCGTTTCGTCATTATGAGAATGATTAATTCTACACTTTTTGACATCCGAGTTCGTTTCGGAGTCGTTTTGTTGAGTTCCGTACTTTTTAACGACTTTTCCGCACGTGAGTTCGGTTCTTGCGAATCTCGTTCGAAACTGCTGTTTCGAGTTTCCCGTAAGTCCGTTTAACTTTGTTAGATGTGTTGTGAACTTCGGTTTGGTTATTGGATCACGTATCGTGATTTCCGGGCGTTTTGGGCCATTTTGTAATTTCTTGAAAGTTACGGGCATCTGTATGTGTAATTGTTATCTCGACCCGTTTCTTGGTCGCGTATGACTAATTATGGTATTATGTTTTCATTCCGGGTCGTTGATGTTGTCCGCGAACTTTACGTCGTGTTCGCCTGACGTTTAAAATCGAAGTCGTCGAGCCCTCGACGGCATGGATCGGCCGGACGGCTATGGATCGCCGGACGGTTGTGGGTTCTGGCCGGATGATTGCGGGTACCGGCCGGACGAGTGCGGCAGGAACCGGCGTAGCGTACGCTACGGCCGGAAGTCTGCGCGCGCTAGCTCGGCTGGTCGACCAACGCACGCTATCGGGCTGGACAGTGGGGTTTCTGGGGTTCTGGAATCAGGAAGGATCGGCAGGTAGCGCACGCTACGCCAAGCGCGGAATCAGGAAGGATCGGCAGGTAGCGCACGCTACGCCGAGCGTAGCGCGCGCTAGTCGGCAGGCGTAGCGCACGCTGTCGGCCGGCTAGCGTACGTTACCTGGCCGGGCGATTGATCGCAGGGTTCTCGACAGACGGCTAGCGCACGCTAGCGTCCGCAGCCGCGCGCTTATCGCGGCCGGGCAGCGAGATCCGGCCGGCAGATTGAGTCTTCAGTACCAGGGCCTTGCGGGCCACGGCCGAGGGTTATCGGTCGAGGCTGCCCGTTAGCGCGCGCTAGTCCGGAAGGTGTAGCGCACGCTAGGCCGTGCCTGTATAAATATGACAGAGTAGCCATTTTTTCACCCGTTTTTCATTTCCATCTTTTCCTCTCCGCGGCTGGAGACTTGGCGATCCAGGAGACATGTTGTCAAGTAACTAATCGACGAAGATTGGGAGTTCATATCATCGATTAATCCCTCCATAACCTCCTTTGATCCAGCGAATCAAGGTGAGATTTCCTAGAACCCTATTTTGGGAAAATTTGGGGTTTTTGCGTTTTTATCCGATTCGTTCCGTGTTGTTGATTAATACACGATGGGTATGATTAATATTGGTAGTATTCTTGTGTTTAACATCATTTAATCCGTTGTTCTTCGTCGAATAGAAGTATATTTCTTGTTTTCCTTCGAATTGACTTTTTGGGGGATTTGTCCTCGATCTCGTTTTTCATCCGTTTTCGATGGATCGATTATGGTTAAATGATGTTGTTGAACATATTCTATGGATTGTATATCCATATTTCAACTTGGAATTCGCTGTGATTTGACGGAACGAATCGTGTTCTTGGCCGTTTTGGGAAAATCCTTGAACCTTCGTCATTTGTTCTTTGAATTCAGCGGCTTTGGGTCGTACTTTGGAATTCATTTTCGTTGTTATTGTTTTCGTTCGTAGTTCATTGTTGTGGATTGTCGTTCGGTGGAGTCGGCGAGTTCGTAGTCGGTTCGTGCCAACCTACTTCGGCCGATTCTCCGCGTTGTGGTTATTCGAGGCAAGTATCTTGCCCATACATTGCATATTTCGTAGGCATAATTATTGATAAATGATTTTATGCGAAATCCAATGTTTAATGAACGTTAAAAAGGATCGGTATGTTCTCGATAAATATATTCTTTCAACGATAATTCGTATACTTCGTGAATGGATATGTGTGTTAGTTTAAATGCGTTGAGAGACGTTATGATCGCATTGAGTGAATATAATAGACCATAATTGTTTGCCGAGGATTGTGCATTGAATTGTATATTTGTTCGGTGGGTATTCGACATGATGTGATGTTAGTCGTTACTCCTTTGAAAGGAGGTTGTGATGCTTAGTGTTGCTTGTCTTGATAATCGATTATTGTTGTGTGCTTGTTGTATGTGATGTGCCTCCGGGTAGGATTGTTGAATCTCCGGGATCCATATTTGCTAGTATGGGTCGGGCGAAACCGTAGGGTTATCCAATACGGGTATGTCTTGCGGGGACTCCGAGGTTCGGGGCTTGCTAGCCCGATGCCGGGATAACTTGTGGGGTTATCATCGGGTATGTCTTGTGGGGACTCCGAGGTTCGTGGCTTGTTAGCGCGATGCCGGGATAACTTATGGTTGTGGTTTGATTGTGATATTCGTGTCGTGGAGACATGCGATTTGATATGTTTTTCCTATTGGGTTATTCACTCGGGTTTGTTCTTCGGGAGCATCTGAGGTTCGCGGCTTGTTAGCACGAGACACGAATAATCCTTAGGAACATGTGATTTGTGATTTGGGTCACGGACCCCGTGTTTTGTGAAATGGGTTGTGGACCCTGCGTATTGTTATCGGAACTTGAATTTTGGAAAATGACTTTTTGGGTTGTGTCCCTAAATGTTTTCGAAAGGTTTTAGAATTCCTAAATCCCAAATGTTTTCTAAACTCCCGAGATCATCAAATGTTTTGTAATATGTACATTGGGTTATTTCCTACCTTTCACGTTTTGAATGGTTTGATCAAGTGAATTTTCTCGGGAAGTATATTCGCGATTATTCTGTTTTTGTGGAGTATGATATGTATGGCTTGTTTTCGTATTTATACTTGCACTAGCAAAACAGTGGAGTTTTGCTAACCCCCGAGTATTCGGGGGGTGGATGTCTATTTTTGCATTCAGGTTTTGGAGCATAGCACAGGGTCGGCACGAAGGGTGATGAAAGATGAACGATACTAATCACACGAGGATCCGTTGATGTCGTACTGGTCTAGTTGTATTTTCTTTCCGCTGCAGTATCTTTTCCCCGTTGTACGGGAGTTTATTGAATTTTGACCCCTGCATGGGTATGTGTTTGGAATTGAGTTGTATGTTATTATTGAAAGACCAAATCGGTCTACTGTGTCATTTTAGCCTGAAAGGCGATGTCTAGATGTTTGATTTTAGTTATCAGCCTGGTAGATCCTCGAGGAGAGGGTCTACGGCGTGTAATATCCCTGAGCGGATTGGGGGTGTTATAGACTTGAACTGCATTCGCATCTCAATTTTCAAGAATCATCATCGTATTTCGAGGTGGGGATTTACGCTTGTTTTATTTAATGCATGATGTTACTTATATATATGAGTGTTTCTTGCCAAATATTTATATGCTCAAAGTTGCATATTATTTACGTTGTAGCCTCCAATGAGTAGTAGGCATAATGTGCTCAAAGTTTGCATGTTAATTACGTTGTAGCCTCCAATGAGTAGTAGACAATATGCACAAAGTTTGCATATTAATGGCCCTCGGGCAATCACCAGGTTCAGGCATGTCATATCTACTTGACAACATTTATGTATTTAAATTTAACAAAGCGTTCCCTCCTCACTGAGCGAGTTGAAAGCTCACCCCATTATTTAAACCTTTCAGGTTGAGGAGTCTGGCGTGGCAGCAAAGGCGTGGCGTGATAATAATAATCATCAACTTTTTTATTTATTTTGTTCATTTAAAGTTTTAATCTTGGCTTTAATGTCATGTTGGATATTATGGATGTTGGAGATGTTGAGAATTTATTTTTATTTACTTATGAAATAATTGACTCTACTTCAGTTTCCGCTGCAATTATTCAAGTATTTTTTTTATGGTATTTAAATCTCCCTTGAAATTATTTTAAAATGATATTTTGAAAAGTGGTCGCTACATAAGTGGTATCAGAGCGGGTCTACGGTTCTGTAGACTCGTTAAATTAATTTTTTTTAAAACTAAATTTCCTTTTTCTGAAGTAGTTAAAACTTTAATGGCATCTATGATTATTATCAGCCACCGTCGCCGCTCCACGTCAACTCCAAGGTACACGATTCAAGTTATGTTTATGATGTAATCGTAACAAAATTTTACGGTTATGAGATTTAACTCATTTTTTAATCATGTTGTGATACATGTTTATATTTTAGAGATGATATGCTATTGAGATTCATAATAAATGTTGGACATGCATGTGCTTTCTTATAAATTTATAAACACATATAGATGTGTTAGTATAGCACTGCTAGAACGTCTATTGGGAGCAGTTAACCCTTAGACGCGACGTATAGCTTTATTTCTATCCCTTATTAGGAGATTACTAAGAAGTCAATGGCTATAATGTACCTTAGGACCATGGCAACTCGTGGACGTGGACGCCTAGCTAACCGAAATGCTGATAATCAAGATAATCGCAATGAGAACGTGCTAGCTCCTACCCAAGCACAGGTTGTGCAACAGTTCCAACGTTTCACACCACCATCATTCAACGGTCGAGAAGGGCCAGCATTTGTCGACGAATGGTTGATGTCGCTCGAGCGTACCCTTGAGCTTATTGGTTGCACCGATGCAAAAGATTCTTTGCGCACAGTATCAAATGGTGGAGGATGCTGGACGCTCGTGGATGAGCTATTGGCGTTTGAGACCGGCAGTCGAGCATGCTGCATTAACTTGGGATCGGTTCAAAGAACTAGTGATGGAACAGTACTATCCACAGCATTACCGAGAGAAGATGGAGAGAGATTTCTGGAACCTCGAGCAAGGGAACTTATCGGTTGAAGAATATGAGAGAAAATTCAACCAAATCAGCTTCTTTGTGGAGCACATGGTGGATACAGACCGCAAGCGAGCCCTCAAGTTTCGTAGTGGGTTGCGTCTGAGTATTCGCCATATTGTGGCTGGTCATGGAGTGTTGCCCTATACCGATACCGTATTCAGAGCTCAAGAGGTCGAAGCTAGTCAGAACTTGAGTCCTCATCCAACGGTTAAGTCATATTCGGGAAAGAGAGGTTGGAATGGTGATCAATCTAATTCGGCGACTTCAAATAAGCAGAAGAAGGTAGATGAGAAATCTGGACCGGGTACGCCGATCACTAGGCCTACATGCCCAAAGTGTGGTAAGAATCATGGCGGGGAGTGTTTGTATGGAAAGGGTGTCTGCTATAATTGCGGGAAGCCACGACACTCAAGTCGGCACTGTTCACAATCTAAGGGCAAAGGACAAGCATTGGGAGGTCAAGCTCGAGTCTACTCGATGAGTCAAGCTGATAATAGTCCCGGCACAGTATCAGGTATGCTTATGATCTCTAATGTGCCTGCTTTCGCTTTGTTTGACACTGCTGACACACACTCTTTTATGTCTGCAAAGTTTTATCATGCCATTGGTCATAGAAGCGTTAAAACTGTTGAGTCTCTTGAGGTTAGCTTACCGTCAGGAAATACGATACTCACCAACAGAATGATTGACGAGAGTATCGGGATAGGAGGAAGAGAATTTGAGGCTAGTCTGTATTTGATTAACTCGATGGATTTTGACGTGATCCTTGGTATGGACTGGCTCGATAGACATGATGCCGATATAAACTACCGTGAGAAGAAGGTGACATTAAGAAGTTCTGAAGGCGAGTCGATCACCTTTTATGGTACTAAGAGTAGGGCAGTACCAAGAGTAATCACAGCCATGAAAGCACTAAGAAGTCTAAGAAAGGAGAAATGTCAGGGTTACTTGGTGATTTTGGTCGACACTCGTACTCATGAGGTGTCCCCTACAGACGTACCTATAGTACGGGAGTTTTTGGATGTGTTTCCAGAAAATTTACCGGGAGTCCCACCCAACCGACAAGTGGAGTTTAGTATTTATTTGGTCCCTGGGGCGGCCCCAACATCCAAAGCCCCATACAGAATGGCTCCAAAGGAACTTCAAGAATTGAAAGTCCAAATTCAAGAGCTGCTGGAACTCGGATTTATTCGTCCTAGTGTGTCGCCATGGGGTGCACCAGTGCTGTTTGTAAGAAAGAAGGATGGGTCACTTCGGATGTGTATTGATTACAGGGAGCTGAATCGACTCACGGTAAAGAACAAGTACCCATTACCGAGAATTGAGGATCTATTCGATCAACTGATGGGAGCTGGAACCTTTTTGAAGATCGATTTGAGGTCGGGGTACCATCAACTGAAGATTAGGGAGTGTGATATTCCCAAGACGGCTTTCAGAACCCGTTATGGACATTTTGAATTTGTAGTAATGCCATTTGGTCTAAGTAACACACCTTCAGTATTTATGGATTTGATGAACAGGGTGTTCCAACCTTACTTGGATAAGTTCGTGATCGTCTTCATAGATGACATCTTGGTGTATTCTAAGGATAAGGAACAACACCAAGAGCATTTGAGGATTACCTTGGAGACACTTCGCAAGGAGAAGTTGTATGCCAAGTTCAAGAAATGTGAGTTTTGGTTAAACAGAGTTGGATTCCTTGGACACGTGGTGACTTCTAAAGGAATTGAGGTAGATCCCGACAAGGTTATAGCAGTGAGTAGTTGGGGAGTACCCAAGAATGCGAGCGAAGTTCGCAGCTTTCTGGGCTCAGCTGGCTATTATAGAAGATTTATCGAAGGGTTTTCTAAAATCGCCACTCCTATGACCCAATTAACAAGGAAGGGCGTGAGGTTTGAATGGAGTGAGAGGTGCGAGGAAAGTTTTCAAGAGTTGAAAAGGAGACTAACCTCGGCACCAGTATTAATGATTCCTGATCCGATGGAAGACTTTGTTATTTATAGTGATGCCTCAAAACAGGGTTTGGGTTGTGTTCCGATGCAACGTGGTAAAGTAGTAGCCTATGCATCGAGACAGCTTAAACCACATGAGTTGAACTATCCAACGCATGATCTGGAGTTGGCTGATGTAGTACATGCGCTGAAGATTTGGCGTCACTATATCTACGGAGGGAAGTGCGAGATATACACAGACCATAAAAGTCTGAAGTATCTTTTCACACAGAAGGATCTTAATATGAGGCAAAGGAGATGGTTAGAATTGGTGAAGGACTATGATTGTACTATTCATTACCATCCGGGTAAGGCTAATGTGGTAGCTGATGCTTTGAGTCGGAAGAGTAGAGGCGAGTTAGCTTGCTTGACCGATCAGGAGAGTTTGATTAAGAAATTTCCCAGTTGAGGATTAAGGTAGTTGAGTCTTCAAAACGTTCGAAAGCAATCTTATCATATTTGGTCTTGCAACCAAACTTGAGGGATAAGATTAAGGAGGCTCAACCACGTGATAAGTTATTGTGTAAGATGAAAGATCGAGCACAAGATGGGAGCATTGGGAAATTTGTCATTGCCACAGACGACGTTTTAACTTATGATGGGAGGTTGTGTGTTCCTAAGGACCCATCCCTTAGGAGACAAAACCTTGAAGAAGCTCATAATGCACCATACTCCGCTCACCCGGGAGGTACAAAGATGTACCACGACCTGAAGAAATTCTTTTGGTGAAGAGGAATGAAATGGGACATTGGTGTATTTGTGGAGAGGTGTATGATATGTCAATAGGTGAAGGCAGAACACCAACGGCCGGGAGGTTTACTTCAACCGTTGGAAATATCAGAATGGAAATGGGAGCATATCACAATGGATTTCGTGGTTGGTCTGCCACGAACCGTGAGGAAGAACGACGCCATCTGGGTGATAGTAGATCGTTTGACGAAGTCATCTCATTTTCTACCTGTCAGGATCACTTACAGTATGGAACAATATGCGAAGATTTACATTCGTGAGATTTTGAGGTTACATGGTGTTCCAGTGTCGATCGTCTCGGACAGAGATCCGCGATTTACGTCGAAATTTTGGAAGAGTCTTCAGAGTGCATTGGGCACTAAGTTGAATTTCAGTACTGCATATCATCCGCAGACCGATGGTCAGTCTGAGCGGACTATCAAAACACTCGAAGATTTGTTGAGGGCGTGTGTTCTTGATACTGGTGAGAATTGGGAAAATATTTTGCCGTTAGTAGAGTTTGCTTATAACAATAGTTACCAAGCGACTATACAAATGGCCCCGTATGAGGCTCTGTACGGAAGAAAATGTCGATCGCCTCTTTATTGGAGTGAGGTTGGAGAAGGAAAGATTTTGGGACCAGAATTGATCGAGCAGACTGTAGAGAAGATAGCCGAGATCAGAAGTAGGATTAAGACTGCCCAGGATCGACAGAAGTCTTATGCTGATAAACGAAGGAAAGATATACAATTTGAGATTGGAGAAAATGTGTTCTTAAAGGTAGCACCGATGAAAGGAGTGATCCGATTCGGTAAAAAGGGAAAGTTACAGCCACGTTATATCGGACCATTTGAGATTTTAGATCATGTTGGTGATCTGGCTTATAGCTTGGCATTGCTGTTGGAATTATCAGGAGTGCACAATGTTTTTCACGTCTCCATGTTGAGAAAATACGTACATGATCCTGGTCATGTATGCAATTTCAAAGAGTTACATGTAGCCAAGAATCTGACTTATGAGGAGGTACCTATAGCTGTTTTGGAGCATAAGGTACATCGGTTACGAAACAGAGAGGTTAAACTGGTGAAAGTTCAATGGAGCCGTCATGGACCGAACGAAGCGACTTGGGAACGTGAAGAGGAGATTCGTTCTAAGTATCCGACGTTTGCCATTGAAGGTACATGATTTAATTTTCGAGGACGAAAATTTATTTAAGAGGGATAGGTTGTAACGCCCCGGTTTTCACACATGCATTTATTTTATAATTTATAAAAAAAGCGCATGAATAATTTTAAATGTCCAACATATTATTTACGAATTTCATTCCATTTAAATAAGGTCAAATTTTCCTTACTTGCATATCATGATTTTAATTTATCCTCCAGACTCAAGTCCAAGCTCTCATATTATTATAATCGAATAATATCTTTTTTTTTAATTTTCCAAAAAATCTCTTAATGACCCAATTAATAAATATATTTTATTTTAACTCCTATTTAATAAGTTGGCCCGAGTCCTTTTTCCTAGTCCAATTAAAATTCTACCCTAAACATAAATTTTTTTGAATACGGTATAAATACTATATTTTGTACCTCTCACAAAACAAATTTATTACGATTATTATCCGCGGAATATTAATATTATTATAATTAGTATCATTATTAATATTATTATTATTAAAATTATTATAAATTTTATTATTAAATTATTTATATATTTAAATAAACAATGCTCAGAATATTTAAAATATTAAAGTCCAATATTTTTAAGAATCATTAATCAGCCCAAGAAACTAAAAGTCACGTTCTTTCCACTTCATTTCTGTCAGTTTTCTCTCTTTAATACCAAAATAAAGATAGGAATTATATTTGAAGTTACAAACAATTAAATGATACAAAGTTATAAGATTCTTCATTCTTCCCAAAACAACAACAAGAATCAATTCAATATAAACACAATTAAAACAAAATTCTGCATCTTCTCGTCCTCCTTCCCAGCAGCCTCAGTTCTTGAAACCTTTTCTTCCCAGCAGGTAAAATCAACAATTCTCATGCTGTCTACTTTTAATTTTTTTTTTTACATCATCATTCAAATCGATTAAATCTTACATCAAAGCTATGCAATTTGACAAGGTGATTTACGAACCATTACCTTGGATTTCTACTTTTATTTCTTCATGCCTGTATAAATTTTACAAAACACAGAATCCTTTCAACGAGAACCTTTCAAAATCAATCACAAACACAAATCAGATATCAACCTTGAGGCCCGAATTAAGCCCAGAACTTCAACGAAAAAAAAACTCTTTTTAATCCGACTCGAGTCCAGAATCTTCAAACCCGTCGGAACCCGAATTCTTCAGCCCAACTCTGAACCCTCGATTTTGGAATCTGAATCAATCAGAAACTCCGGTTCGAAGCCCTTCGGTTGCACCGCCGCCATCTGGTACTTGAATCGCCTCCACCATCGATTTCGTTTCACGGAGGTGATCTATGTGCCGATTCTTCTCTGTGTGTGTGTGTGTGTGTCTTATCATAGAGTTTGGAGAGAGAGAGAGAACAGAGGGAGAGGGAGAGACGGTGAGGAAATTTTTTTCTCCTCCGCGTTTTTGTTTTCTTTTGATCGGTGATGCAGAGGAGAGAGGGATGGGGAAGAGAGCTGTAGGAGAAGTGAATGAGAATTATTCGGCCGACAACTGTGATAATAGAAGTATTTATACCCCCTAATTTCCTAGGGTTATTCAATTGAGTCCCCCTCGTTTACAGACCTTTCGATTCAACCCCAGATTCTTTTTCAGCCTTTTAATTTCAGTCCATTCAGTCTTAATTCCCTCAAATTGACCCTAGCCTATTTATAATTATTCCAATTTCAGTCCTTGCATTTTCTCAATTCTTTTAATTTGATCCCAGCCAATATTTAATATTTAAAATCAGACCCTTTTTTACTCAATTATAAATTCAATAATTTATATAAATTTATTTTGGGCACTATATTGATATTAAAATTTAATTTTTATTTAGGATACGAGAACTTGGAGCCTAGGACTTGAACTGCATTCGCATCTCAGTTTTCAAGAATCATCATCGTATTTCGAGGTGGGGATTTACGCTTGCTTTATTTAATGCATGATGTTACTTGTATATATGAGTGTTTCTTGCCAAATATTTATATGATCAAAGTTGCATATTATTTACGTTGTAGCCTCCAATGAGTAGTAGGCATAATGTGCTCAAAATTTGCATGTTAATTACGTTGTAGCCTCCAATGAGTAGTAGGCAGTATGCACAAAGTTTGCATATTAATGGCCCTCGGGCAATCACCAGGTTCAGGCATGTCATATCTACTTGAAACATTTATGTATTTAAATTTAACAAAGCGTTCCCTCCTCACTGAGCGAGTTAAAAGCTCACCCCATTATTTAAACCTTTCAGGTTGAGGAGTCTGGCGTGGCAGCAAAGGCGTGGCGTGATAATAATCATCAACATTTTTATTTATTTTGTTTATTTAAAGTTTTAATCTTGGCTTCAATGTTATGTTGGATATTATGGATGTTGGAGATGTTGAGAATTTATTTTTATTTACTTATGAAATAATTGACTCTACTTCAGTTTTCGCTGCAATTATTCAAGTATTTTTTTTAGGGTATTTAAATCTCCTTTGAAATTATTTTAAAATGATATTTTGAAAAGTGGTCGCTACAACCATTCTCCATAATGGAGAACATACAGCGCTCGATGTAATGACGGATAAAAAGAATCCATCTAGCTGGGAATCCCATCCTCACTAGGACCTCACGCAAAAAATGCTAGTGAACCCTATCATACGCCTTAGCCATGTCAAGCTTCATCGCAAGATTCGGGACATCATTCTTGTCCGCCATCAGGAGGTCGTGGATTAATTCCTGGGCCAAAAGGATATTATCAGTAATAACCTGCTCCTGAACAAACCCACTCTGGTTTAGAGATGTAATGAGAGTGAGGACAGAAGCAATCCGTGCGTTAAGGATTTTCATGATAATCTTATTGGTCACATTATATAGACTAATGGGCCGGTAATCTGACCAACCGCTCGGGACAGGCTTCTTCAGGATCAAGACGATCGTGGTCGCCGTGAAAGCCGGAGTTATAGGATGACCATCAAAGAACTCGAGCACATCCCACTCCACGTCACTAGAGACAATCTCCCAACAATGCTGAAAAAATAAAGAAGAAAACCCATCAGGCCCAAAAGTACTGTGAGGATCAATGTCAAAAACATCAACACAAATCTCCTGGGGATGTAACACCCCCAATCCACTCAGGGATATTACACGTCGTAGACCCTCTCCTCGAGGATCTACCAGGCTGATAACTAAAATCAAACATCTAAACATCGCCTTTAAGGCTAAAATGACTCAGTAGACCGACTTGGTCTTTCAATAATAACATACAACTCAATTCCAAACACATACCCACGCAGGGGTCAAAATATAATAAACTCCCGTACAACGGGGAAAAGATACTGCAGCGGAAAAGAAAATACAATTAGACCAATACGACATCAATAGATCCTCGTGTGATTAGTATCGTTCATCTTTCATCATCCTTCGTGCCGACCACATCTTTGTGCTCCAAACACGAATGCAAAAATAGACATCCACCCCGAATACTCGGGGTTAGCAAACTCCTTTGTTTTGCTAGTGCAAGTACAAGTGCAAAAATACGAGCCATACAATACAAGTTCCAAGAACAATAATAATCAGGAATCCTCAAAGATCCAAACGTAAAGAAAAGTACTTCCCGAGGCAAGAGTTTGGGTAAACATTTCCAAAACCGAAAGATCGCAAATAAAGGGAAACAATTTATAAAACAGTTTAAAATGCCATCGAGAGTTTTAATAGAAAACAATTTAGGATTATAAAATCCTACTCTTTCCAAAAATCAATAGGGTCACAACCCAAATGTTTTGTTTTCGCAAATAGGAAACCACCAAAAATTTACAGGGTCAGAGCCCAACATCACGTGTCCTCAACGGACATAAAATCAACGAAACATAATCACGCACGCGCATCGCCTAGGACCGGGACGCTACCAAAGACATCCAACCCGAGGCCTCGAAGGACCCTCCCGAGCTGGCTAGCGAAACAAATCACACACATCTCACGGTTGGATCAATCGCTTGTTGCATCCTGGCCACATGATCGCATGTCATGTGCCACTGTAGATTATCTCAGGCTCTCACGGTTGGATCAATCACCGGTTGCATCCTGACCACATGATCACGTGCCATGTGTCACCATAGACCTTCAACCATATTCACACATTCACACAAATAACATATCACATCAAGGATATTCAAACAATTCGCCCAGAGGCATCAAACACTTAGCAACATACCACGTCAATCCACAACGCACTGAAAAGAAATAATATACGTCCACACGCAATACCAAGTGCAACGTCAACACCAAACATATCCATAGAATTCACATAGTTATTTACAAACCACACCCTTCACAAAACACACGTGTTTTGAAAGCAAGCCTTTAACAAGACTAAACCGAATCTTTTGAAAGTTCAATTCAAACGACCAAACAACCACGTTTAGACGATCACTAATTATCATATCCATAAAACAAGAATAGTATGGACAAGGTACTTGCCTCGATATCACGAGCAATGGAAAAAATGAACGGATACGGCCGGGTAGCCCTCAAATTCCCGAACACTATCTAGAACGCGATAGCACCGAAATTACTACGGAAAAACACCACATGAATCATTAATCACCAATGGAATTCAACATCGGAATCATCGAGCACCTATAATCCTCCATAAGGAATAATAAAACATGATTACGATGAGAATCAAGGCCAAAAACAACGGAAATCCCAACAAACTATCAAAGGGAACTCATTCGAACATTTAATCGAACATTAAATGTTCAAGACCCTTCAAGAACAAAGAAATCACCCCTCGGGTCGAACGAACCAAAGATACGAGTATCCAATCCGTAGAACAAGTTCAAAACAACGTTTATACAATAATTAATTGATTAAAAACGGATTGGAATCGAAATCAAAAAGGAAAATCCCCAAATCTACAAAAACAAGGGTTCAAGCCAAAATACCTTGATTTGGATTAATGATTCAAGTAGAGGTCGAAAATATACAACAAGACTTGAGGTGGATGATCTCTACAAGTTTGGGAGCACTCAAATCGCCCAAAATCGCCCTTAGAATCGCCTAGAATGGGAGGAGGAAGAAGAGAGGAGAAAATGAATGTTTCTCCTCGAAAATCTGCTAAAAAACGCAGAAAAAGCCCGTGTGCCGCGGCACAGACAAGTGTGCCGCGGCCCGGGGCCAAAAACGCCCGGGAATCGGCTTAGTGCGCGGCCTGGCTGAAGTGTGCCGCGGCACACGGTACAGCCCACTCCAACACGAAAAAGGCACATCGTGTAGTCTTAGATATTTCGACCATAACTCCCTCGTCTAGACTCCGATTGACTCTGTAGGTCACAAGTCGTCCAGAAACAAGTCTAGAGGGGGGGTGAATAGACTTGTAGAAACTCTTGAACTCTTTTTCTCGAAGAGTGAGTTTCTTCAGCTGATGATCAAACAAATGACTAGGAGTCGTTTGTTCTTGGATATGTGCGGAAGTCAGCTGATGACGAATATAAATTAACTTAATGAAACACTTTAACAATGGATGCAGCAGTTAGAGTATGATGCAGTAAAACAGTAAATAACACAGGCGGTTATAGTGGTCTCAGAGGTGGGGTAATCCTCTACTAATCCACTTTTCTCCAAACCAGTTGGAGATGAATTCACTATAATTGTCAACCAGTGATAAAGATTACAGTGATTCACAACACACTACTTGACTTCCAACCGGTGGAATTAGTGCCGTTGTACACACTTGATCGCCTTGCACCTCTTGATCCTCGATCCTCGGGTGCCTTCTGATCTGCTACTTCAACCAGATGAAGTACCCCTTACTCAAGATTTAAAGACAAGAGTGTTTGTCTTCTCCAACTAAAGAGCTTCCTTGAATATGAACTTTTGGATCTGCTCTTTTTCTCGATGCTATTTGATTGCTTAGGATTGCTTTGTTTGCTTTGATCGCTTAGAGTATATGTTCGCACGGTAGTTGCTCGATTTCAAATCTCTGGATATATATAGATCACGATCTCGAGCTTCTTCCTTGTAGCCGTTGCAAATCTTTGAACAAATCCGTCCGTTGGAGAGAGACTTCATTGTTTAATCTTTTACGAGCGTTGCAATTTGGATTCCCATTATTTAATTTTATCTTAGGGCCGTTGTGATGACTTACGCATGTGAGCGCGAATCTTTTGAATATAAAAGGATTAAAGTCTTTACGGTGGAGTCGGGATGATTTAAATAAATCATATCTCTTGCGGGAATCACTCAATTTGTCTCTTCACGTTGCATGTGAGCTTTCCGTAATATTTGACTTCTCAAAGCATCTTGACGTGGACTTGGAGTACTAGTGTAGTTGAGTAGGCGATGTGCGGCTTACTTCTCTGCGGGTAGGTCGTCTCAGGTATTATCTTGTTTGAGACTTGTCGATCGGGTGACTTCCCGAGGTTCCTCGATTGCCGATCTGGTCAAACTTCTCGATAAATTTTAGTTGACCGGGGCTACTCGATTGAGTCATTTGTACTTCTCGATAGACTAGACTGTACTTTAGTACTTAGCCGATTTTCGGCTAACTAACTTTGGCCTACAGAAGACACTCATTTTGTTCTTCTTTACACTTTGCCAATTTTATACTTAACACATTTTGGCCTATGGAAGATACTCATTTGGTTCTTCCTTACATTTCGCCAATTAATAAACATTTGATTTTAAATTAATGACATCATCAAAATCTAACAAGTATTCCTAACAAATTCCCCCTATTTTGATGATGGCAAAACTAAGTAAGAAATCAAATGGCCAAGTCTGCACTTAAGTGCAAGACAAAGCGAAATCGATCTAATATTGAGACAACTGGAAAATTGTCATTCAACAGACTGTTCATAAAGTTTTCTGACTTATCATAGAAATTATACAAGAATGTTTAAGTACAGAAAAATAAAATTACAAGTAAGAAAATATATAAAAGGTCATCTGCCTCTTCCTCTGCCTCTTCGAACAGGCTGCTTGGCAGGTCTGAATGGTTTGGCTCCAATGGGTCTTACCTTGACTGGAGCAAGGCCATACTTCCTTTTCACAACCAAAGCTGCGAAATCCTGCTCCTGCTGCGATCTGAATTTGTTCTCAAGGCAGACTCGCTTGATTTCCTCCTGTAGTTGTAGCTCATCAAGTTCACCATCCATGCGGATTGGTGCTTCTTCAGCTCTGAATTTAGGGATCATGGTAAAAGCTTTTTGATCTTTTGCATGCTTCTTTAGAACAGCCCAAAGCTTAGGATGAACCTCTTCCATCCAGTTTATGAAAATCTCCTGTGGGGAGAGTTTGTCATCATGAAGTAGTTCCCAGACATAAAAGTCTCTGATGAACTTCTTCCTAGCAGCTCCCCATATTTCAAGAGCTTCAAGTGGGCAGAAATCTTCAACATACCACAGCTCCAGACCTTCCCACTCAAGAGTAGGTTCGAAGCCGCCTCTGGTCCTTCTGCGCTTCCCTTCAGGCTGGTCAGCCTTGTCTTCTGAATCTACAGGTTCCTTCCTTTTCAAGCTAGAGGGTCCTTCAATCTGGGGGACATCCTGCTTTTTCTTACTTCTGATTTCTCTTCCTTCCCCCTGAATCCTCTCTTCCCCCTTTTTGCCAGCATCAATGAGGGTTGTCAATTGTTGCTCCATGCGGCTCATCCAATCAGACATGCCAAAAGGCATTCTGTTGTTTGTAGGAGGAGGAGGCTGAGGGATCTGTCTCTGCAGCAGGGTGTCAATCTTGGCATTAATGGTCTGAAGGTCAGGAGTGACCTGTGTTGATAGCGACTCCCAATGGTGTCTCGACAATCGCTTGATCGGCTCGGTCATGGTAGGAGATAAGCGAGGCGATGGGGAGTGTTCTCGATCCTTGACAATGGAGCCAGATGAAGCTGAGCTCTGCTGCGGCCGTAGGTCGAGATGGAGTCTTCTCTGGGGTCACGACACTGAGTCCTCTGCCAGCTCTGCATCTAGGCTGGTGTACCGGGGAGGCACAACAATCCTATCTGCAGCTCGTTGGTAGGCTCTGGCTCCTGCTCTGGCTCCTTTTCTCTTTCTTCTTCTTTCCCTTCTTCTTCATCAGATTTCTCTTTTTCTTTTTCTCCAGATTTTCTTTTTTCTTTCTCCTCATCTTCTTCTTTTTCTTCTCCAGCCGCCACACCAGCTCCTCCTTCACCTCCATCATCATCATTATCATCATCATCATCATCATTTTTCTCATCATCTTTTTCCTTCTCTCCTTCATCATCATCATCATCCTTATTTTCTTCTTCTTTTTCTTGCTCCACTTCTTCTCCTTCTTCTTCATCTTCTTCATCTTCCACTTCTTGTTTTCAATTTCCTCTGTCTCCTTTTCAATGGTATGTTTTCTTCTTGTTCTTCTTCATCCTCTTCAACCAAATTGATAATTTCATTTTCTTCATCAACTTCTTCTATCCTAATCTCCTTTTCTACCTTCTCCTCTTCCTCTTCCTTACCAAAACTACCATAAAAAATACTCAACATTATAGAATGGATAAAATGGTCCATGTTTGTCTCAAAATGTGACATGAACCGCTTATCTGGAGGAGTAAAGCAAATCGACTCTTTGCAAAAATCGGTGAACATCCTCCGTGGCTTGGGGGTATTCCCAACCACTAGTTTCAACAAAAATTTGAAAATTTGTAAAGGACATGGTTTTAAGAGTTTTCCACTCCTTAAAAATATTGACAAAGGAATGTTTTTCGCTTGTGGCTTGACAAGATGAATTTTTTCTATGGAAAGATTAAAAGTGTTATTTTCCAAAAGATTGAATGTGTAATCTGCTTGAGGATAGATATAACAAGACCTGCTTCCTCTTCTTCGGTCATGTATACTGGAGGAGTAATGACAGTACAATTCGGGTTTCGGTGTGCAGTGCGAGCAAGTCTGGGTGGTGGAGGCCGAGGCGATGGGTGGCGTGATGCTCAGGTTGCTCTCCTTCACTGAACTGCAGCTTCCTTGGCCTCTTTGGAGAGGGTTCAGGTGATGACTGCAGGTTGGAGGGTCCTTCTGGGGCTGGTCCCCTTCTCTTGAAACGGATGGCGATAGGAGTAACATCAGATTCATTCTCGGACTCGACTGCAGTTCCGATCTCAGCTGCAGGTTGGTCCGAGTCTGATAGATCGTACCTTGGGCAATAGCTTGAGTCTGGTAAGTCCTTCAATATCTGGGCTGCCCTCCCAGTGACTCCAACCTTTTTCTTATCATGGTCCATGTGACCTAACCTCTTGTTTGGGTGGAAAGGGTCAATGTTTCCCTTGGCCACGCCAGTCTGCTCCAAGAACCAACTAAGATGCGTTCCGAACGCCAACTTAGTCTTGAACTTCTTCTCTTCCTCGAGCCATTCGACCTTGTTCACCTCGCGAACAAGTTGCCTAAAAATATAATCGGCCCAATCAACTTCCTCTCGCTGAATTAACGCACCCAACACCATGAATTTTGAGGATGATAGTTGGTCATAGCTTCCTGCCATTCCCATGACTATCTTATTTGTGATGTCCAAAGCGACTCGATAAACTCTTTTCAACTCATTTCTCTTCGCCGTAAACTTCAACTTCTCAGGGACATTTTCGAGCTTAATCGTCTTCCACGTTTCCGCGGGTGATTGTTTGAGTGCTTCGACCGCCAAACCGCGATTTTTCATCCCGAATACAGAGCGAATCTTCTCTGTATCTATGGTGACTGGTACTCCACCGACCGTGCTCTGAATCCCGTGCTGAATCAGGTAAGCGTTGCGATAAAATTCAACCACATCTTCTTTGAACAAGTGTTGAGGGTTGATTTCGAGAAACGGGTAGATTCCGTTCAGTTTCATCGCCCGGATTAAGTCGAGCATATCAAAGTCCTCTAGATTTGCTTCCAGTAATCCTTCGAAATCGACGACCATGGAGAAGATGACCTGGTCCTTCATCGCCTTCAAGTTTGCTCCGTCAAAGGATGCCATTTCTACAAAAAGATTTTAGGATTTAGTGTGTATTTTGCTCTGTAAATTTTAGGGTTTCTGAAAGCGTAAAGAGGAAAGTGAAAGGGTTTTCTTCCTTATAAAGAAGATGAAAGGACGTTTGGATTAGTTTATTATAAGTTTAAACGGTGGTACGCCTTTTCATATTCTTTTGAATTTCAAATTTGAATCGGTGGCCCCATTTAAAATTTGACGGTTGATTCTGATTGGCCACCGTAGAGGTTAATTAAATGGGCGTCTGACGCGTGTATTTAAAATTGCCACTTGGCTTATAAAATGTATTTTTAAATGCTATTTCTTAAGCCAAAATAATATTATAAATATGGCAGATAATAATTAAAAATTTAGAAATTAGTTTAGAGAACTTAGTAGTCCGATTCGTTGATTGTTGACCGCTCTGCTACTGGTGAGTTTGACTTCTCGCACTTTGGTATTACATGACTAAGTTGCTTCGACCGCCTTCGTCTTCTACTTTGCATCGGCTTAGGTGATTACAGGGGTTCGTCCTTCCTTCAACTTGCTTGAACTAGATTCCCAATCTAGTAATCCAAGGTCTCTGCTCAGCTCTAGGAATCTCTCTTCTGGCAGGGGTTTGGTGAAGATGTCAGCTATTTGGTAGTCTGTGCTGACTCTTTCAACTCTAACCCTTTTGTTCAGCACATGGTCTCGAATGAAATGATGCTTAACGTCAATATGCTTTGTCCTTGAGTGCAAAACCGGATTGTTGGTTATAGCAATAGCACTATTGTTGTCACACCATATAGGAACTTCGTTGGCAATAATATTGTAGTCCCTTAAGCATTGTCGATCCATAGAATTTGTGCACTGTGACTACTGCTGACTAGGTATTCGACTCTGTAGTGGAGATAGAGTTAGAAACACCTTCTTGCTAAACCAGGATATCGGTCTGGTTCCTAGGAATTGACACGTTCCACTAGTGCTCTTCCTATTGATTTTGCATCGTGAAATCCGCATCCGAGTATCTGATAGCTCGAAGTTGTCATCTTTGGGGTACCATAGTCCAACATTAATGGTAGACTTTAGGTACTTGATTATTCTCTTGTGCATCTAGGTGTGATTGCTTCGGCTTGGGTGGAATCTTGCACAAACTCCAATGCATATGAGATGTCGGCTGCTTGCCGTGAGGTACGAAGAGATCCGATGAGTCCTCTGTAGTGGGTTGAGTCTCACGATATTCCCGCCTCGTCTGCATCCAGTGAGTACTTGTGCTCATTGGAATTCTTGCAGGTTTGGTGATTCCATTCCATATCTCTTGATGAGATCTCGGGTATACTTTGCCTGGTTGATGAAAATTCCTTTTTCCATCTCGCAACTTGTAATCCGAGAAAGAAGTTAAGCTTTCCCATCAAACTCATCTCGAATTCTCCTTGCATGAGGTTGGAGAATTTCTCACATAGTTCTGGATTGGTTGACCCGAATATGATGTCATCCACATAAATCTGAACTATTAGTATGTGGCCTTCGTGCTCCACTCTAAATAGGGTCTTGTCCACTTTTCCTTTGCAAAAACCATTCTTCTCAAGAAACACAGACAGTGTTTCATACCATGCTCTCGGTGCTTGCTTGAGTCCATACAGAGCTTTCAACAGCTTATAGACTTTGTCTCCTTTGACAAAACCTGGGGGTTGCTCTACATAGACTTCTTCTTCTAGGATTCCATTCAGAAACGCACTTTTCACATCCATCTGGTAGACTTCAAAATCCTTGAATGCAGCATATGCGAGGAATAGTCTGATGGCTTCTAATCTTGCAACAGGTGCATAAGTTTCATCAAAATCTATTCCCTCACACTGTGCATAACCTTTTGCTACGAGTCTGGCTTTATTCCTAACAACAGCTCCGTCTTCATCACTTTTGTTTTTATACACCCATTTGGTGCCAATAACTTTCTTGTGATTAGGTGCATGCATTAGTTCCCAAACTTTGTTTCTCTCCATCTGCTCCAATTCCTCTTGCATGGCATTAATCCATGAATAATCTTCCAAGGCTTGTTCTGTCGTCTTGGGTTCAATTTGCGACATGAAACATGAGAACATCGCCATTCCTGCTGGTAGAGTTGGCTTTCTTGTCTTGAATCCATCAGTCAACTTTCCGATAATTTGCTGAATTGGATGATCCTTGAGCCATTTGGGGATCTCGTCCTCTTCTGGGTTTGTTCCCCCTGTTGGATTGCTCTGGTGGTTGTCTGCATCTGCTGGATTCTGTGCAATGGATCGGCTACCGCCTTGTCATCTGCAGCTTGGTTACGAATCGCAGATGAGTCTTTGTCGGCTCCGTCTGGGTCTTCTTGCGACAAGCTGGATCGGATAGGTTTGGTGATCTGTCGATCTGCGATTGGGTCTTCATCATTGCGGTTGGGTCATCAGCTGATCTGCAGTGAGTCCACCATTCCGGTGTCATGTACAATGACTTCTTCAAGGGTTCTTGATTTGAGCTTGTTCTCAATTTGCTCAAGTTGTTTCTGTACTCAACGGTAGATTCATCAAAAACAACATGGGGTGTTTCCTCCACAACTAAGGTTCTTTTGTTGAAAACTCTATATGCCTTGCTTCTTTGGGAATATCCCATAAATAGACCATCATCGGTTTTAGCATCAAAGGCATTTAGTGTGTTTTACCGTTGTTGTGGATGAAACACTTGCAACCAAAAACATGAAAGTAAGCAACGGTAGGAGTTCTATTATTCCAAACCTCATAGGAGTTTTGCCATGTCTCCCTACTATCATACTCTGTGCAGGTGTGACAGTTGTGTTGTGACTTCACCCAGAACCTTTTGGGTAGGTCCGCTGCAATCATGGACCTTCTTTGCTTCCTTCGAGTTGTTCCTTCTTTCGGCAACACCATTCTGCTGGGCGTCACAGGCCGCAGAGCTCATCTTTGGATCCCATTCGATCGGCCGAAATCGATTTATCGCCTTGTTGAGAAACTCTCCTCCTCTATCGATCTGATCTTGATTATGGAGAGGGATTTCTCATTCTGGATCCTTCTCGGCAGACTCGTAACTTGGTCAAGGTTTCACTTTTCTTGTATAGAAAAATGATCCAAGTGTACCTTGAATAATCATCTACAATCACAAGAGCATGCTTTGCGCTCAAAGTCCTTGGCTTGATAGGACCGAATAGATCCATGTGGAGTAGATCTAAGATCCTTGTTGTGAGCGTTGTAGGTGCCAGCGGCTTGAGCGACGCCTTGGTCTCGCTTTCCCTTCGACATGCATCACGAGTGCTTCCTTCTTGAATGCTTCATTTGGAAGTCCTCGACCCGACTCGAGAGCTAATCTTGTTGATGGCTTTGAAGTTCGGGTGACATAGTCTTTTGTGCCCACGACCATCCATTCTCGGCTACAGTCTTGGATAGAAAAGCAGAGTTAGGTGTTCTGTGTTCCAATCAATCATGTATACATCTCTTCTTCGGAAACCTTGTAGCTTTATTTCTCCGGATAAGATGTCTATCACCATACACTTCAAGATGGTGAAGACTACTAGATTCTTCTCGTCGCGAGCGGCTTATGCTCGGGAGGTTGTATTTGAGACCTTTGACATAATGGACTTTGGATATTACAATGTTTCCTCGGTGCGGCTCTCCAAAGCCTTTTATGCATCCTCTAGAGCTATCTCCAAAGGTTACATCGGGACCTCTTTCCTTGATATATTTGGTCGGCATCCTCTTGTTCCGGTCATGTGCCTTGAGCATCCAGAGTCTACAAACCACTCTTCACCTCCAAAATTTGAGCTTGAGGAGATGTGGTTGTAGTCCTTCCACCTTTTACGCAATTAAACAAGCGAGATTTAGGTACCCAAATTTGTGTGGGTCCTTTGGGGTTAGTGGGTTTCTGGAGAATTGATTTCTCCTTGGATTATAGGAATTATTATTATTATTATAACCCTTATACGGTGCACTGTGGTCGAGGTCTAAATCTCTGGTTGGATTGTATACGGATATTCCTCAAAATAGTGTGGGCCATTTCTAAATCTAGTGAGACCATTTGTTAAACCTTTGTGGTCTCCACACTTGTTCGTTTTGGTAATTTGGATAACCTTGAGGTTTCCATCGCCCCTCCCATTATGAAATCTATTTTTAGGGAGTTGTTGGTAATAGTGGGCATGTTATGCAAATTTCTTTGCTTTTGCACAGGCCTTTGCCTGAGTCGCTGTCTAGGTGGTATGCAGTGTAACATTGCGACTGCTAGACGTTTGACTTAATTTGCTGTTTTTGAAAATCGGTTTATACACGAGGCTCGTGATCGAGACCATTGTTTCTCCCTTGATGAAAGTGGTTTTAGAACTAGAGGGAGTGTGGGGATCATATCGAGGCCCGATCTGGAATATAGTGGCCTCTTGTTAGTACACAATTCGTCCCGAGTTAACGACGCTTTCGGGGAGGTTATTTCCTGCGCTTTGAGTTTTATTTATACATGCCGACTTAGTAAACTCGGCTTTGGCATGAGCAAGTGCGGTGACTTTTCTTTAAGTAAAATATTTAGCGGTCTATCTCATTTGTATTGGCACTTGCACAGTTTTAAAATCATTGTATTTGTCTCGGTCTTGTTTAAATCTAGTGAGTTTTTCAAAATCATTTTTCATTGCCTATTCTCATCTTGCGGCTTAGTCTTCTCTGTGATGACTTGATGTGCGATTTAAGTGTTTCAAAATCTTTGAATAATTGATTTACCGATTCATGTAAATCCATATCTTGCGACATGGTGAGCTATTATTAGAACCGGTAGGTTTAGAGGTTACCTCTTCATCGGCCAAGTTTGCCATCGGGCAATCATATTCCTCGTCGTCATCGGAAAAGAAACCGCCGCTTGATTCGACATGCTCTGGTCTTCTCCGATGAGAGCTTTTCTTGTCTTCCTTTACGGCCACCTCCTTTTTGGTTTCATCCTTTTTGAGCTCGGGACAATCCATTTGGATGTGTCTATCTTATGTGATTGTAACATTCAACTTTCCGGCTTCCGGCCTTGGTTTCTTAAGGATTCTCCTTGTAGTTTTTCTTATACTTGGAGTAGTTCTTCCTGAAGTTCTTGAATCTTTGCATAATGAAAGCCATTTACTCCTCAAAATCTAGCGGATATGGAGGTTTAACATAGGACAGGATATTAGCAGGTTACTAGTCTGCAAACGCGATTACCTTCACTGCATGCTAAGTCGAGGATGAACTCGGAAGTTCGAACTCATAAGCCTTTAGATCAGAGAACAGCTCCTGAATCTTTATCTTATTCAGGTCTTTGGACTCTCTCATAGCTACAGCCTGCATGCTCCATTCTGGATTTAGAGATCTGAGGACTTTAAGTGTCATTTCCCTGTTGCCATATGTTTTGCCCAGGGAGTTGATTTCATTGATAATTTCGGTGAACCTTGTGTCCACTTGGTCTATTGATTCACCATTATTCATTTTAAAGTTGTCAAACTTTTGGATAGCTATTGACAACTTGTTCTCCTTGATCAGCTCCGTTCCTTCACACATTAGAGCTAATGTGTCCCAAATCTCTTTGGCATTCTTGCAATTTTTAATCTTGACCATTGTGGATTTGTCAAGAGTTTGGTAAAGCACATCTCTGGCCCTGTTGTCAAGATTGGCCAGCTTTCTCTCTTCGGGGGTCAGCTCCGTTCTCTTCTTAGGAATCTTTTCGGGCCTCCCAGCTGCGATCTCCTCGGGTGTGTTGTCCTTCTCGAAAATGAATGGACCATCTTCAATGATGCACCACATGTCGTCATGGATTGAAGATAAGTGTGCCTGCATTCTTATCTTCCAGAGATCATACTCGTCAACAGAAAAGACAGGTAGTCTAGAGTGCATGTGTTCCATTATAACGTGAGAGATAAGATATATATCTTAATATGGATCTGGTTCGTGAAAAAAAATGAACCAACCTCTCCGATACCACTTGTAGGTCACAAGTCGTCCAGAAACAAGTCTAGAGGGGGGGTGAATAGACTTGTAGAAACTCTTGAACTCTTTTTCTCGAAGAGTGAGTTTCTTCAGCTGATGATCAAACAAATGACTAGGAGTCGTTTGTTCTTGGATATGTGCGGAAGTCAGCTGATGACGAATATAAATTAACTTAATGAAACACTTTAACAATGGATGCAGCAGTTAGAGTATGATGCGAGAAAGCATTAAATAACACAAAGCGGTTATAGTGGTCTCAGAGGTGGGGTAATCCTCTACTAATCCACTTTTCTCCAAACCACTGGAGATGAATTCACTATAATTGTCAACCGGTGATAAAGATTACAGTGATTCACAACACACTACAATGACTTCCAACCGGTGGAATTCCGTGCCGTTGTACACACTTGACTGCCTTGCACCTCTTGATCCTCGATCCTCGGATGCCTTTACAGTCTGCTACTTCAACCAGTGAAGTACCCCTTACTCAAGATTTAAAGACAAGAGTGTTTGTCTTCTCCAACTAAAGAGCTTCCTTGAATATGAACTTTTGGATCTGCTCTTTTTCTCGATGCTATTTGATTGCTTAGGATTGCTTTGTTTGCTTTGATCGCTTAGAGTATAAGTTCGCACCGGTAGTTGCTCAGTTTCAAATCTCTGGATATATATAGATCACGATCTCTGAGCTTCTTCCTTGTAGCCGTTGCAAATCTTTGAACAAATCCGTCCGTTGGAGAGAGACTTCATTGTTTAATCTTTTCTGAACGTTGCAAGGCTGGATTCCCATTATTTAATTTTATCTTCCGACCGTTGTGATGACTTCTGCATGTGAGCGCCGAATCTTTTGAATATAAAAGGATTAAAGTCTTCACGGTGGGTCAGGATGATTTAAATAAATCATATCTCTTGCGGGAATCACTCCAATTTGTCTCTTCACGTTGCATGTGAGCTTTCCGTAATATTTGACTTTTCAAAGCATGCTGACGTGGACTTGGAGTACTAGGCTGTAGTTGAGTAGACTGATGTGCAGCTTACTTCTCTGCGGTGGTAGGTCGTCTCATTTATCTTGTTTGAGACTTGTCGATCGGGTGACTTCCACGAGGTTCCTCGGCCGATCTGGTCAAACTTCTCTGATAAATTTTAGTTGATCGGGGCTACTCTGATTGAGTCACTGTACTTCTCGATAGACTAGACTGTACTTTAGTACTTAGCCGATTTTCAGCCTAACTAACTTTGGCCTACAGAAGACACTCATTTGGTTCTTCTTTACACTTTGCCAATTTTATACTTAACACATTTTGGCCTATGGAAGATACTCATTTGGTTCTTCCTTACATTTCGCCAATTAATAAACATTTGATTTTAAATTAATGACATCATCAAAATCTAACAAGTATTCCTAACAGACTCACCGTTTGAACCATTGGAAAGCTAACTTGATGCTCTATAATATTGCAAAGATTCAGAATTTTTGGAGTTTCCAATAATTAATGGTGACTTTACAAATTCGAACTCCCACGTGAAAAAGTCGATTAAGGACACGGAACTCAACAAAACGACACCGAAACGAACTCGGATGACAAAAAGTGCAGAATCAATCATTCTTGAAATGACGAAACGGTCATGAGAGAGTCATCAAAATGAACTTCCGTCGAAAAAATAAAATTACCGAAATTCGAAATTGCGGATATTACAGGGGAGACGGGGGGACACATAAACTGTCCGTATCAAAAAAAGAAGGGATAGAGGCAAAACAAGTGTCATTTGGGGAAGCGAGATCATCACCATCCGATGAAAGCAGAATCCTAAAAAAATTCACAGCGTATGACCGGATGTCAGGCTCCTCAGTGAGAGAGTCGTCCCATCATCCTCAATACTGTGAATATGAGACTGTCAATGTTTCTGCTTCTCAAAAACCTGGAAAAATAGGGTGTTACGTTCGCCCTCAGCAACCCGACGAACTGCCGCTTTCTGTTTCTAGAAATATTCCTCCATAGAGAGACGAAGTTGGTACTCAGCACAAACATGGTGCATAATGGTTCTATTTTCCGAAGAAGGATCCAAATCATATTGACGCTCAGCATCGTCTGCGGCCCTCAAGGCCTCATCCAACTTTGCATGAAAATTTTCCAAAACAGACCAGTTCCACTGTTTCAGTTTGCTCAACTTTAAGGAGTTTGGCCTGTAAGATACACATACCAGAGAGTTCCGTCGGGGTAAGCCAGACCTCCCGAGCAGTGTCCAGGAATGTGTGATTGCATATCCACATACTCTGGATATGGAATGACGACTTGTGACGACAAAGAAAAGCGACACTGAATGAGAAGGGGCGCATGGTCCAAACGAAGTTGAGACAAGTGAGTAACAATAGAGACTGCAAACGCGTTCGACCATGCCTCATTAAACAAAGCATGATCTAGTCTTTCCTTCAGGCTATTACGCTCCCAAGTAAAAATTTCGCCCTCACAGCCCGCATCAATCAACTCACAGTCTGCAGTAGTCTGTGCGAAATCAAGAATCTCAGGTGAACGGTCTATGGAACTACCCTCGTGTTCATGTGAATGCAGGAAGATGTTGAAGTCACCACTAACAAGCTATGGAAACCTCTCAACTTCCAAAGCAATCTCACAGAGGGTGTCCCAAAAGGCGTAACGACCAACACGATCGATGCTGGCATAAACATATGTAATAAATATAGACTAGGGAAGAAGAGGGGAAGAAATAGAAAGGTGAAGGACCTGATCGGTATCTAATAAAACTTTATGCTGAAGTGCTCACTCTTTATGAGTACGGATTTTAATAACAGTTAGATAGTGGTGGATTTAAGTAGCAAAAAGGTCTCATTTTTTGTTGTACGGTATAATATTATTGTTGTTGATTAATTAAAGGATAAGGTTTGTGGGCCATCTTTTGTATTGTTGTAAATAGGTTGAAAAGGCAGAGTAAAAATATAAGGGGCATTTTCTAAAAATTGAATGAGCACACTCTATTAGGACGGATGAAAATGGCAAATTGAGCATATATTTGTGGGACGAAAGGGAATAGTACTCAATGAGTATACGCATTTAGGATGTAGGAAGATTTTGAAACATGAAGGAAAATATCTACTAATAGTATTAGTTTTGATTGTGACATTGGATGTGTAGTGCATAGGTAGTATATAGTTCTTACATATATCTTCGTTATATTATTTTTTATGTTAATTGCAAGTATACGATATCGATATAGTACATGAGAAGACAAGGTCATATTGCTTAGTTACTAAATGATTCGACCGATTTGCGACTATTGTGATTTTGATATTTATGGCTTTATTTAAACAGTACGATTATTTGAAAAGGTTATTTTGTTCTAAAACTAAAAGCAAGTAAAATTAGACAAAAATAACTAAGAAAACAAGTTCATAAACAAATCTAATGTAGCAAGTTATGTTGGGGTATAAGGGTTTTTATTGAGATCCGGATTTTCCAATGGATCGTGTAAACACTTTCTGAACTGATATTTCTACCATATGCCCGGGTTACAAGAAATTCAGCCTAGGATAATCCAATGGAACACTTACGAATCTAGGCACAAAAACGTAAGCCAAATTGCTAGAGAATTCTGGGTTTTTTCGAAAAATAGAGAGCTCAGAAAAGGCTTATGTAAGACTCAATAGGAGAGTCTTATTTATACATGTCGATTAGGGTTTCATTGGGTCGATTTTTAGGTTTTACAAGAGCGGCGCCGTCATTAGTGATCCGAAATTAGGGTTGACGGATGGTTTACCAAAATTGACGAAATTAGTCAATTTTACCATAGTCTTCCTCTAAAATTCGGAAATATCACTAAAATTCGGAAATATCACTAAGTCCCTCTAAAATTCGGAAATATCACTAATTCGGAAATATCACTAAGACCCCCGACATAATCGTACCGGCTTATAATTCGATCTTATACATGTGTGCACTCCGCACATACCCGAACATATATTAGAATACAAATTATAAAACCCCTTAGCTCACATACTAGTTCCAATTACAAAAAATGAATGGTGACACTAAAATCACCAACAAGTTAAAGTTGTAGAAATTCAAGTTCACGAGGTAGATTCTAAAATTCGCATTTCCCTTAACTCTATTTATACAAGTGAAAATCTGATTTAACAATTTTTTTAATTCCAAATTTACAGGAAAATCACAAAAATATTTGAACATTTCTCACGAATAAATTTAAACATAAATTAGAAAGTGAACGACATGAACCGAATTAATTACATGGGTCTATAGAGTTTGAGTGTAAGGCCCAGCAAGGCCCATAAATCAAGACCCTACAGAGCCCAAAAATAAGCCTATTATCTAAGCATGGAGCATGACGTCGAGGCCGACCAGAAAGCCAGGAACATACTCGGCGTGCCTCAGCTCAGGCTCAAGCCAAGACTTGGTTCAGGCAATCGAACTGTTGCGCCGACTCGGCTCAGTGACAAAATAAGCCGGGATCAACAAATCTACATCCCTTGTCAGTAGATGAAGGTCCCTGTTGGGTTTTCTTTGCATCGAATATAAAATAATCGGAGTAAAAACGCAGCGAAACAATAAATGTGAAAACCCAATTTAGGATCTCATGCAGTAATTTAATTGTTTAATTAAAGGGTTAATCGAATTACCTTAATCCGATTGAACAATTCTAGATCCGGACTAGAAGCAAATGAATATCTCTTTCCTCTTTTGGTGATCCACACACGAACAATTTTACAAGCCGGATTGCTAGATCCTTACGAATAATATTGATAAATAGTACAACACAAATTCCTTACTAGAAGGATTGTACTATTGATCAAGATCAACTAAGGGACGAGGATTAGACGACTGACGTCGTTCTTCTATTGTAAGAGGAAGAGGCCGATTTTTTCTTCTTCTTGGAAGGGGGCGATTTTTCTTTGAGTTCTTATGACAACTCCTTGTCATGGATCTCTTATTTATACTAAGTAATCTCTAGATTCAATAATCTAGTATTTGCTTAGTTTCCCCTCAACTTATTAAATAATACAATATATATAATATTCAATATTATATATATTACTTATTATTTAATCTCCTTATAAATATAATATCTAATATTATATTTATTATTCCCAGTTGATATTTAATCCTACTTGTCTATAATTGTCGTACGTGCGACCCAAAAGGATTATATTATGTTGGCAATTATTTAGTACCTTATTAAATAATAAATCATAAGCGGCCTCTAGCAAGACATTATGATTACCCAAATAATATAAGTTAATAGTCTATTAAACCTTTTAACGTGTCAAATCCCTTTGTCACGCGATATCATATTTGAACTAAGTCATGGAGTCTGTCATACTTATTTATGTTCAAATGCTTTCTCGATCCTAAGTAGACTGATTGAATCAAATGACTCTTCATTTGAGCATGGCCATGCATATCCTTCAGTCCTACTTATTGAGGGGCCTAGCAGATATCTCTCTCACTTAAGAGAGGGACAAATCCCCATCTTGATTATTCATTGCCCTCTACATGACTCCCACTAATCCCGATCGCTAACCTTTATGATCACCATGTTTCAGATGACGTTGGATTACGTCAAGGCATAGCAGTTATCATGATGGACTCTATGATAATCTCAGGTTCAAGGATTTATTGACATACTGTTATATTGAGATTCACTTATGACATTTCCATGTAGTGATCTCAATGCGGGTCGGTCCAGTATTAGTTCTCCAACCAATACCCATAAGATTGATCCGTACCATACGCATAATCATCCAATGATTATCAATCAAACTTATACTAGTATATTAATCACTTGAGTCTCTACTCAACGCGATTTTACCAGGGACATTTGAATAATCTTATTATTCGTGAATAACTATTATTCGATTATTATAATATTAAAACATGCACACATTATAATAATCAATGAGAAATAAATGATATCAAATAACTTTATTTAAATATAACAATTACAAATCTAGGCACATCGAATGTCCTAGGGCACTATTCCCAACAATCTCCCACTTGCACTAGGACCATTCATTCATGACTTTTAGTCCTATCGCTCTAGCATGCTCAATATGCTTTCCTTGTGAGAGAGGCTTGGTAAGTGGATCTGCAACATTCTCTTCCATTGCTACTTTGCATATTGTAATATCTCCTCGTCTGACGATCTCTCTGACTAGGTGATATTTTTTGAGTATATGTTTGGAATTATGATGGGACCTAAGCTCTTTAGCTTGTGCAATAGCACCATTATTGTCACAATAAAGGCTTATGGGACCCTGGATGGTCGGCACCACTCCTAGTTCGGTAATGAACTTCTTGATCCATAGGGCTTCCTTAGCTGCATCCGATGCTGCCAGGTACTCAGCTTCTGTAACAGAATCAGCAATCGTGCTTTGCTTGGAACTCTTCTAACTCACAGCACCTCCATTCAATACAAACACATAACCAGTTTGCGAATTGAAATCGTCTCTGTCGGTTTCGAAACTTGCATCGGCGTAACATCTTACAGCCAGCTCATTTCCCACCCCTCCATAAACTAGGAAATCATCCTTAGTTCTTCTCAAGTACTCTAGGATGGTTTTCACTGCTGTCCAGTGACTTTCACCTGGATTCAATTGGTATCGACTTGTCATACTAAGGGCAAACGATACATCTGGTCGAGTACAAATCATGACATACATGATCGATCCAATAGCCAAAGCGTATGGTATCTTGCTCATGCGGGCTCGCTCATCAGGAGTCTTAGGACTCTGAGTCTCACTCAGATGAATGCCATGTGACATTGGCAAGAGTCCTCTCTTGGAGTCTTGCATATTGAACCTCTTCAATATTTTATTAATGTATGTACTTTGACTCAGACCAATCAATCTCTTTGATCTATCTCTATAAATCTTTGTCCCAAGAATGTAAGCAGCTTCTCCTAAGTCTTTCATTGAGAAACAACTTCCCAACCAAGTCTTGACTGTCTGCAAGGTGGGAATGTCATTTCCAATGAGTAATATGTCATCTACATATAAGACTAAGAAAACAACTATTCTCCCACTAACCTTCTTGTACACACAAGGTTCATCTTCATTTTGAATGTACCCAAACTCTTTGTCAGTTTCATCAAAACGAAGATTCCAGCTCAGAAGCTTTGCTTCAACCCATAAATGGATCTTTGAAGCTTGCAAACCTTTTTAGAATTTTCTGGATGAACAAAACCTTCAGGTTGTGTCATGTACACATCCTCGAGTAAGTTTCCATTAAGGAATGCTGTTTTAACATCCATTTGCCATATTTCATAATCATAGTATGCGGCAATGGCAAATAAAATTCTAATTGATTTAAGCATGACTACTGGCGAAAAGGTCTCATCATAGTCAACACCATGAATCTGTCTATAACCTTTTGCCACTAGTCTAGCTTTATAGGCTTGCAGATTATCATCCATGTCTTTATTCTTTTTATAGACCTATTTGCACCCAATGGTTTTAACACCCTCAGGTGGATCTATCAAGTTCCAAACTTGATTGTCATACATGGATTGCATCTCAGACTTCATGGCTTCTAGCCATTCCTCGGACTCTGGTCCCAGGCGGCTCAGATAGGTACTAGGCTCATCATCTATGAGCGATGCATCATCATCCTCTGTTACGAGATAACCATATCTCTCAGGTTCATGTCGCATCCTATCAGATCTGTCTATAACCTTTTGCCACTAGTCTAGCTTTATAGGCTTGCAGATTATCATCCATGTCTTTCTTCTTTTTATAGACCCATTTGCACCCAATGATTTTACACCCTCAGGTGGATCTATCAAGTTCCAAACTTGATTTTCATACATGGATTGCATCTTAGACTTCATGGCTTCTAGCCATTCCTCGGACTACGGTCACAGGCGGCTCACAGATAGGTACTAGGCTCATCATCTATGAGCGATGCATCATCATCCTCTGTTACGAGATAACCATATCTCTCAGGTTCATGTCGCATCCTATCAGATCTGCGTGGGACTTGTGTACTTTGAACGGGCTCTTCAACTGATTGTTGAGCTTGTTCGGTTTCCATCGGTGAAGCGATGTCTTCTTGTGGTTCTCGAGTTTTCTCGAGAATTACTCTTCTCCCACTGTCTTTTTTGGAAATAAATTCCCTTTCTAAGAATACAGCATTTCGAGCAACAAACACTTTGTTCTCTGCGGGCTTATAAAAGTAATATCCTTTAGTTTCCTTAGAATATCCCACAAATAAACATCTTTCAGATCTGGATGCCAGTTTGTCAAACACTTGGCACCTTACGAACGCTTCACAACCCCAGATCTTTAGAAAAGACAAGTTTGGTCTTTTACCAGTCCATTTCTCAAATGGTGTCTTTTCAACTGCTTTAGATGGAACACGGTTAAGGGTGAATGCTGCTGTTTCTAAGGCGTGGCCCCAAAATGATAATGGAAGCTCTGTTCGACTCATCATGGATCGAACCATATCTAATAAAGTTCGATTCCTCCTCTCGGACACTCCATTATGCTGAGGTGTGCCGGTAGGAGTAAGTTGCGAAACAATTCCACAACTCCTAAGATGATCATAGAATTCTTGGCTCAAGTATTCCCCACCTCGATCTGATCGAAGGGCTTTAATTGTCTTGCCAAGTTGATTCTGTACTTCATTCTGGAATATTTTGAACATTTCAAAAGATTCATGTTTATACTTCATAAGATAAACATATCCATATCGGCTAAAATCATCGGTGAATGTAATGAAGTATTGGTATCCGCCTCTGGCATGAGTGCTAAGAGGTCCGCATACATCAGTATGTATTAGGCCTAATAGATCACTAGCCCTTTCTCCATGACCGGTGAAAGGATTCTTCGTCATCTTGCCCAATAAACAAGATTCGCATGTCCCATATGATTCATAGTCAAAAGAGTCTAAAAGTCCATCATTATGGAGTTTAGAAATGCGTTTCTCGTTTATGTGACCAAGTCGACAATGCCATAAGTAAGTCGGATTAGAATCATTGAGCTTAGGTTTCTTGGATGCAATGTTATAGACTTCCAAAGTGTCGGACTCATCTAGATCAATATTGTAAAGGCCAGTATATAACTTTGCCAAGTCATCAAAGAAAATACGAATGATCTTATTCTTAATAAGAAAACTGTAACCTTCACAATCTAATGTATAAACTGAAATAATATTCCTATTCATAGCAGGAACATAATATCAATTGTTCAAAAATAACAAAAGCCCATTGGGTAAAACTAGATCATAAGTTTCTATGGCTAGTGCAACAACTCTTGCTCCATTGCCGACTCTTAGATCTACTTCCCCTTTCTTCAGTTCTCTACTGCTTCTCAACCCCTACACATTTGTACAAATGTGAGATCCACATCCAGTATCTAATACCCAGGAGTTAGAGGTAGATAAGTTAACTTCTATAACAAATATACCTGTGGCAGTCTCACTACCCTTGGTACGCTTTACCTCTTCCAAGTAAATATTGCAATTTCTTTTCCAGTGTCCTGGTTTATTGCAATGATGGCAATTTCCATCTTTGAGAGCTTTAGCCTTGAAACCCGACCTAGTAGGGTCTTTAGATTTGGCAACTTTTACCTTACCCTTGCCATTGCCTTTGTTCTTAAAGGATTTCCCTTTGCTGACCATCAACACATGGCTTGGTTTCTTCTTAATATTCTGCTCAGCCGTTTTAAGCATCCCATGCAGCTCAGCAATGGACTTCTCCATCTCATTCATATTATAGTTCATAATGAACTGACCGAAACTTTCGGGCAATGAGTTTAGGATCACATCCGTGGAGTGCTCCTTAGAAAGTGGAAAACCAAGCCTTTCAAGATGATCAATATATCCTTTCATCTTGAGCACGTAAGCGCTGACAGATGTCCTCTCAACCATCTTGCAAGCATACAAGGATTGAAAGGTCTCATACCTCTCTTGCCTAACATGCTTCGAGAAAGTTTCCTTGAGGTGAGCATTTAGCTCATAAGCTTCCATTTCCTCCAGATTCTTCTGAAGTTCTGGACAAATGGTAACCAACATAAGACAACCGACATCAATGGAATCATCACAATGTTTCTTCCATTTGTCTTTTGTTGCTTTGTTTGCATTGTCAGCTGGCTCATCGGGAATTTCTTCCTCAAGAACATACAGCTTTCTTTCTTGCTTGAGAACTATTCTCAGGCTCCGGATCCAATCCAGATAGTTGCTGCCATTTTCTTTGAGCTTGTCCTTCTCAAGGACAGATCGTAGTGAAATGGTGGATGCCTTGTTTGATGCCATTCTACAAAATTCAATATGCAAAATATTTAGTCACATTATTTTATTTCTCGAAAAATACTCCCACTAAAACAAAGTACCCTCAATTTACAACATTTGTAATTTTAGTGGGCTAAGATCCCATTTCGCACAATCCTAAACTCAGCTTTGGCATGACGCCTAGAATTGAGATACTTTAGGTGGATAACTCTTTATCGATTACATCATATGTAACTCTTGCCGGGGAGAGAAGGAGAGGCAGACCGAGGAGGACGTGGGAGGAGCAGCTGAGATTAGATTTGAAGGCCTTAAACCTTTCCGAGACCATGATTGTTGATAGGTGCTCTTGGAGGCGCCAGATCAGAGTTCTGGATTCTTTTGTAGTCAGCGGTGCTGTAGTTGAGAGCGTCAGTGTTGGGTTGTCTCGGTTAGCTTTGACCTAGAGAATTTCACTTTTTACTTTTACTGTATATTTGACCCTATTGCCTTCTGCGTTTTTTTTTTATAGGGAGCTGTGCGCAGAGTCAACCTCTCTTCGGTTAGAGCAGCGTTCATCGAGAGTGCAGTTGCCAAAGTCCCCTTAGATAGGTCTCATGTGAATTAAACCATGGGCTCAGGTATGGTCGTGAGATTTTTCGTATCATATGCTTTTTTATATATACCACTCTATACTTTGTTGTGCACTAAGCTGGGGGTCTTCACGGAAACAGCCTCCCTACCGTAAAAAGTAGGGGCATGGTCTGCGTACATCTTACCCTCCCTAGACCCTGCTCTGAGCGGGATATACTGGGTATGTTTGGTTTGGTTTGGTTTGGTTTGGTTTATCATATGTAACTCTTAGATTATATCATGGGATTTGGCATCGTATGCCCAAGTATGTTATAATCCCATCTTATGCCTTAAGGTTCAAAACTATTTTGATTTCCAAATTCATTAAACGTATAGGTATCACTATTAACTATCCTACCTTACTAAGATAATCCGAGTGCCCAGCTTTGGCATGACCCACTCATGATGATCGAAGTCTTGATAGGTGTTTTTCAAATGAACGGCATTTTAAAATTTTAACGAGGGATTTTTATCCTATGTTAATGTCTATGTTTGCTAACATACATCTAAACATTCATAGCATCACATACATGCATAAATTTAAACATACATCGCATCACATGACAATGAAAGCATAGGACCGTGTATAGCATGACCATAATCCTAACGTGATTTTCATGAGCCAACATGAAAATCACAAAGGTCATCTGAAGGGTTAAATATAGTCTTCATTGATCTTCCCAACTCCTTGGAACGTCATACGCGATCAATTTGCTCCTCGAGTCCGTCCTTCTTGTCTTCATTACATTAATGAAATTTAATACTACACTGGTAAATTAAATTACAAGAAGTGCAAACGACACGCAGGCCGTAAAATAATAAACAATTTAAATAGACGACTCGCAAGCCGTAAAACCAATTATAATTAAACGACACGCGGGCCGTAAAACCAACCCATAAGAAATTAAATTATCCAATCACATTGGTCAATTTATGGTCATGCCATACACCATACACATACCATAAATAATTATCAAATAATTAATAAAGCATGTAATATATTAAATAATCAATCTGTCTGACAATCAGACAATAAATTAAAACTGTGTCAAAAATGAACAAATCTGGACTATGGCCGAGATGGGTGTCTGCACGCTCTGGGCACGGGTCCGTCTGGGTTCGAAACCCGGCGGTTGTAGTTGCAACATTTTGCAACTTTTATTTCCAAATTTACTTTAATTTGAAAACAGGCTTATAAGAAAAAGGACTACTGTGAAAGTTACCAAAAACAGGACCCATTCGAGATGGTAAGTGGTGAGGAAGGAAAGCCTAAAGGCGCGGGATCGAATCCCAGTTTTTGCGGAATTATTTTTGCAATATTTAAAACATATTTATTTGCCTTTAATAAAACCTTCCGTGTATTGTTTCAAAAACAAAGTTGCAGCCCACCCTGGTATTGAGAAAACATTTTTGCTAATAAAATTAGCCCACGGGTCCAGCTCTGACCCAACCCGAACCCAACCTGTCTCGAAACAGATCTGTTCCAGAACAGTTCTGGAGCAAAAATTCGCAAAAACAGTCCAGAAAATTAATTTTTGACTATCCGATTTAATCAAATTAACCGGAGAAATTATTTTATAAAATCCATATTTTATAAACATAATCAAGAACATAATTTACACATAAATATGTTCTACACAAACAATTAAATTACATGCAAGTTGGCTCCGATACCACTGTTGGGTTTTCTTTGCATCGAATACAAAATAATCGGAGTAAAAATGCAGCGGAACAATAAATGTGAAAACCCAATTTAGGATCTCATGCAGTAATTTAATTGTTTAATTAAAGGATTAATCGAATTACCTTAATCCGATTGAACAATTCTAGATCCGGACTAGAAGCAGATGAATATCCCCTTCCTCTTTTGGTGATCCACACACGAACAATTTTATACGCCGGATTGCTAGATCCTTACAAATAATATTGATAAATAGTACAACACAAATTCCTTACTAGAAGGATTGTACTATTGATCAAGATCAACTAAGGGAAGAGGATTAGACGACCGACGTCGTTCTTCTACTGTAAGAGGAAGAGGCCGATTTTTTCTTCTTCTTGGAAGGGGGCGATTTTTCTTTGAGTTCTTATGACAACTCCTTGTCATGGATCTCTTATTTATACTAAGTGATCCCTAGATTCAATAATCTAGTATTTGCTTAGTTGCCCCTCAACTTATTAAATAATACAATATATATAATATCCAATATTATATATATTACTTATTCTTTAATCTCCTTATAAATATAATATCCAATATTATATTTATTATTCCCAGTTGATATTTATTCCTACTTGTCTATAATTGTAAATGCGTGCGACCCAAAGGCTTATATTATGTTGGCAATTATTTAATACCTTATTAAATAATAAATCATAAGCGGCCTCTAGCAAGACATTATGATTACCCAAATAATATAAGTTAATAGTCCATTAAACCTTTTAACGTGTCAAATCCCTTTGTCACGCGATATCATATTTGAACTAAGTCATGGAGTCTGTCATACTTATTTATGTTCAAATGCTTTCTCGATCCTAAGTAGGCTGATTGAATCAAATGACTCTTCATTTGAGCATGGCCATGCATATCCTTCAGTCCTACTTATCGAGGGGCCCAGCAGATATCTCTCTCACTTAAGAGAGGGACAAATCCCCATCTTGATTATTCATTGCCCTCTACATGACTCCCACTAATCCCGATCGCTAACCTTTATGATCACCATGTTTCAGATGACGTTGGATTACGTCAAGGCATAGCAGTTATCATGTTGGACTCTATGATAATCTCAGGTTCAAGGATTTATTGACATACTGTTATATTGAGATTCACTTATGACATTTCCATGTAGTGATCTCAATGCGGGTCGGTCCAGTATTAGTTCTCCAACCAATACCCATAAGATTGATCCGTACCATACGCATAATCATCCAATGATTATCAATCAAACTTATACTAGTATATTAATCACTTGAGTCTCTACTCAACGCGATTTTACCAGGGACATAATCTTATTATTCGTGAATAACTATTATTCGATTATTATAATATTAAAACATGCACACATTATAATAATCAACGAGAAATAAATGATATCAAATAACTTTATTTAAATGTAACAATTACAAATCTAGGCACATCGAATGTCCTAGGGCACTATTCCCAACAGTCCCATCCTTCAAGCACACAGAATCTGAGGAAACCCAAGATAGAGACAAATAGAGATGTCCTTACCTAACAATGACTCTTCTCCACAAGGAAACTACATCCACAATCCTTATCAGGATTCTACTTCCCATATATATAAGAAGTCCAATATCAACACGGACTCAGTGACTTTCTCCGCAAGTTAGGGTTGCAATATTCATGCTTATAAATAGGTGTCCTCCACCTACACTGGTACAGGGAGAATCCTTGACTCTCAATACAGTCAATTAATTTTATTTCCACCACTCATTCAATATACTTACTCTCACGCCAGAGGGCCTTCGCCGAGCCCCGGCTCAGTTCATGTGTTTTTTTGTATGTAGGAACGATCAGGAAGTTCATTCGCCGGAATTATCCAAACCGCTTGGATAAGGGCTGATCCGATACGTTTTGGCAGCATCAGTTTGGTTCCGTTGTCGGGAAAGATCGAAGAACTTTCAAACAATCACAAACCATGGCTGAAATTCCACAAGACGGACAAGAGGCCAGCGTCACCTCTGGTGACCAGAACCCGCCTCAACAGACAAATCGACAAAACACGGTCGCCGCCGCAAAAAACAAGGTCAGTATTGCCAATAATACTACGGAACCTCCTCCGCCACCGTACCACAGTGCAGGCATGATCCTGCGCAATTGGGGACTTCCTCCCCCAGCAACCACGAGTATTCATAGCCGTCGGAGACAAGCAGAAACCTCAACAACCCAGCCCCAGAATAACGATGATGGCCTCTCACGGCCGCCTCCAATAGACAGAAAGACCTTACTCCATCAGAATTTAATAACGCTCCAACAGTTTGCCGAAACTCAAAGGGCCCTTTTGGAATATGACCCAGATAATTCCATGGCACATCCCCTTCAACCCTCTAAAAACTAGGACAACGGGAGGAATCCATAAAGAGAATAATTGGTCTCCACCGGTGGGTAATCGACGTGATGGACCCCCTCCGATAAAACCAACTAAAAATCGTCCCAGCCATTTTAAAGGACGGTGGGACAGAAGAGACCGACGAGGAGAAGATCTGAGGGATCAATTAAACAGACGAAGAGGGAAAGAGGTCGAGTCTCCCGAAGTCAGAATAGTGGGAGAGAGGCGGCCTAAGGACGACCTGAGGAGATCTCCTAGGCGGATATCTCCTCATCACAATTCCCCCGTAGGAGCGAGTTGTAGGAGCGAAACAAGACGACCGAGGAAGGCAAAGTCGAGATAGAGGCGCGAAAAAGCATAGGAGTTCATACAGTATCTCAACACTGGAAGTTTACATCTTATGGGAATTGAAAGAGAAAATGGATAACATGGAAAACAAGCAGTGACGTAGTAGAACAAGAAACGAGTATGATGCTATGCGCCCCTTTGCCCAGTGGATTGTCGATTCGCCTCCGAATCCTCATCTTAAGCTCCCCAATATGGACAAATACTCGGGCACTTCTGACACCAGGGACCATCTTCAATCCTTGAGGGCATGATGGCCCTGGTCTCTAACCAAGACGACATTCTTTGTAAAGATATCGCTAGCACCTTGGCTGAGGCGGCCAGGTCCTGGTTCATGGATCTAGATAAGAGGAGCATCGATTCACTCTCAAAATTGAAGAGACAATTCTTAGAGTACTTCGCCACGGCAGGAGCAAGAAAAAAATGATTGTCTGACTTAACAAATGCCGTCCAAGGGAAGAACGAGTGGACCATGGATTTCTACAACAGATTCAGGACCTTGGCTGACTCCATAGAAGAGCGTCTCACGGACAGGGAGATCATCGTGTGCTTTACTAACGGACAGAGATCTGAAGCCCTCACCCATGAACTGTTCATAAGGGAGCCAGCGACAAAGGCGGACTTATACCACATGGCCTACGCCACGGGCCTGGCTGAAGAAAAGAAGAAGCAGAGGACAGAGAAAGAATATCGGGGCCGATATAGGGACGTAGAAAACAAGCCGACTGATGGCGCCAATTTCCGAGTCTCCAACGGCGCAGGATTTAAAGGTAAAAACAGAACCAGATGTACAGAGAAAACTGAGGTCTTCACCCCTCTCACTAACCCGATCTCAGAGATACTCAACTTGGTGGATCTTCCTCCACCCAAGCCCATCAGAGACAACCCGAAATACCCAAAAAACGCCAACAAGTACTGCGCCTACCATAAGGACAATGGACATGAAACTGAAAATTATTACTCCTTGAAAAAAATGGTGCAAAAATGTATCGATGAAGGGAAACTAGATCGGTACGTCATTAAAAAAGATGGTAAGAGGTTAAGGGACGATAGGCAAGAGGATGAAGGAGACAGACCGCCCAGGGCCAAACTGCACATCATCAGAGAATATATTCCCTCAAATACCAAATTGAAGGAGCAGATCCACGAGCTCAGTAAGGTGTATAACATCCCCCCATGGGTCCATAGGGGTGAGGATATGATAAGCTTTTCTCCAAATGAGTTGGAAGGAAACAGATCCACCATGGAACAACCCCTACTTATCAAAGGGAGAATAGATAACTGCGAATCAGAGAGGCTCCTAATCGACTCAGGGGCTGTGAAGATATCTTATACTACAGAACATTCAAAGAGATGGGGCTACCTGACAGCATGCTGTCTCCTTACAATGAAAGATTAGAAGGATTCACAAACCATAAAGCAGAGGCGAAAGGGACCGTGGACCTAATACTCGAGGTTGGAGACTATCCCTTCCGAACCTCAACCACTACAACGTTCATTGTTGTGGACTTAATATCAGATTATCATGCCTTTCTGGGCTCTCCGGGTCAAGGCAAACTCGGCATGGTTGCCTCCCTACCTCACCAAAGAGCGAAGTTTCCCACACCAGCGGGAATATGATGTGTCCTGGGGACTCCCAAAAACTTCTTGGAACATGTCATGAGATCTAGAAAAACAAAACATAAGATGGAAATCGACACCCCGGAAAAGAACATCACCATCACCAAATCCCCCAAAGTTACAGGGCCAAGCCCCTAAAGAGATCCTCCGGGCAATGGTCGAGACCCCTGGAACTTGCAGCATGTTATGAGACCTTGAGAAAGTATTACCAATAAGTTAAGACGAGCTATCCATTCACACCTTCGATGTAATGGCCTTTTATCTATAAAAACCTGTTTCATCATTCTGTCAAGTACTTAATTCGTACATGCTTAGACATTACGTAACAATGTCTGAACATTTAAACAAGTCTGGAGCACTAACGCCTGACTTAAACATTTAAAGCAAGACAACTCTGGCAAATTCAGATGAAAGTCTGGTCCCTATAAAGGCTAAAACATACATAACATGCTTGGTCACCAACATGCCGAGTTAAGATTAAGACAACTAACTCAAAGATGATCTGAGCCTAGTTTTGACAACTAGACTGCTCAAATCTAAAAAGGAGTACATAACACTCAACATGCCGAGTTAAGATTAAGACATCCAACTCAAAGATGATCTGAGCCTAGTTCTGACAACTAGACTGCTCAAATCTAAAAATGAGTACATAACACTCAACATGCTGAGTTAAGATTAAGACATCTAACTCAAAGATGATCTGAGCCTAGTTCTGACAACTAGACTGCTCAAATCTAAAAACGAGTGCACAACACTCAACATGCCGAGTTACGATTAATACATATAACTCAAGACGATATGAGCCTAGTTCTGACAACTAGACTGCTCGAATTTAATAACAGGACACTCAGCATGCCGAGTTAAGACACTTAACTCGAACAAGTCGAAGCCAATTCTAAAACAATTAGACAAACGACACGCTGATCACGGACAGATAACCCTTGGCTCGTCTACACTTGGCTCGTACTGGCCAAAATGAACATAAATAAACCAAGATATACATCTTGGCTTTACTTCGATGTAAGGCGGGACCTCCCCTTGAGATACATTCAGAAAGGCCGACATCAACTGCTCGCCCCGACGATAAACCAGTTCACAATTGGTTAATTGCAAAAAAGTACATTCTCGGTTGGTGAGATGAGAAACTTAAGCAAAGGTCGCATAAATAGATGTACAGAAACAGATACGGCAAGATCACCCACACCGGGTTGAAAATCTGGACGAAAATAGAAGAATGTATGGAAACATGAAGGCCGACAAAACGATCGAGTTCAGGTGTCATAAGTGTTCTGGTAAAGACTACATTGTTCTAGCCAAATCGGCTTTACGACTCTTATACAAGACAGAAAACAAAAATCTAACTATCCTAGCCCGACGCCATCCTCCTTCTCGGCCAGTGCTATCAAGTCGTCAAAGTTGTTCTCTTGAGGAGTTGAGGGATCCCATGTCAGCTTCCCATCCTGAGAATCCCTAGCCCTTATGTTTTTTAGAGCATTCTCAGAATAAGGGATTACGGAGTGAGCACTGTAACACCCCCAAGATATTCGAGGTATATTACAGCGCCGTGAATCCCTACATGGGACCCACCAGGTTGTCCAAACATCATACTCATCGACTCACAAAACAACAGAATAACACCTCGTCATAAAGACGCCCAACAAAATAATCCACCCGGTTCAACCGGTCAACATAACACCATAGTTCGACACAAACATGATAAACAACAATACAATCCAGACGAGTAAAAATTCTTAAGTACTCGAGTACTTCTATTAGTTCAAACAAAACCACAAAAGATAAAAAGATAGAAGACACTAAGACATCACTCGTGCACAATCATCACGCACGGCCGTCATCCATATCTTGGTCGGCACCGTTCGTCTCGATGAACTGACACTGAAATTCATAAAAGCGAATTTCCCCAAAGCGGGTCCCAGAGGGTTAGCAATTACGCTAGTACAAGTAACCAAATGAACAACTTACATCTTACACATATAGTAAATGCATGCAATCAAGAAAAGCATAGTTCCAAAACACTCATTTCCGGAAATGCCATAATCAAATCACATTTGTAAAATGCACCACAATTAACCGTCGATCCACGTCTCTGTGGACCCCTACCGAGACCCCGTCGGATCTAACCCGTAGTGGTTAAAAGCAAGCTTGTCGACCCATGTCTCTGTGGACCCCTACCGAGACCCCGTCGGATCTAACCCGTAGTGAGCATACACACACACACCATTTCTCATACAATACTACTATGTCAAGATTGTAAGTTCATAAGGATACTTGCCTTGATTAATAGACGGTGACACGAACGGAACGGAAGAATCAAGCAAGACCGCGAGGAACCGACGAATGAACCTAACGATTCGAATAACACAATCACAACCACTCCTAAACGATTACGGAAATGGAATACACCCGAAAACCCGCCTACGATTCATGTATATTCGTACAAAAATAACAACGAGGGCGGACCACAACCAAACCCTCTCGATTTCGCAAAACCATGAAAATATACCATGAATCCGTAGGAAAACTAATTATACCAACAAGATTAATCATACTCGTCATGAATCCACCAACAAAACGGAACGGATCGGAAGAAAATCCCAAAACCCCCAAATTATCCAAAAGTAGGGTTCTAAGAGATTTACCGTGGATTAGGATGAAAGATTCGTGTTGATGTTGTTATAATACTCCAAGAACTCAAGAAAGATGTTGGATGAGATGATTGGAGGAAGAAATCGCCAAGGAAATCGCCCCGGAATCGCCTTCGCCGCGGAGAGAGGAAGAAATGAGAATTTATGTTTATCTCGGTCAACTCCCTGGTTTATATAGCCAGGGAGTGTTAGCGCGCGCTAATCCTCAAGGTTAGCGTGCGCTAACGGGATGAAAATACAGACCAAACAATTGGCGTCCCAGTCCAGTAGCCAGATTTCTGGCCGTTAGCGTGCGCTACTTGAAACATATCGTGCGCTAATAACCTCTCGGTAGCGCGCGCTATCGACCAATATCGTGCGCTACCTGGACATCAGCCGAGTCCAGTAGCTAACTGCCCAAAACTCACCTGACCCGTTAGCGTGGACTAACGTACAAATGTAGCGTGCGCTACCTGGCACCTGACCGAGTTCAGTAGTAAACTGTCCAGTACTGGACACTCACGCTAGCGCACGTTACCTGGAAATCTCAGCGTGCGCTAGCCCCCGACATTAGCGTGCGCTAGACTATGTAGCGTACGCTAATCCGCCAGTCCAGAGGGTTGGAAACAGCACTACCACTCCCAGGGCTAATTCGCTAGCGCGCGCTACGAAGTAAACGTAGCGTGCGCTACTAAGGGATCTCTAGCGTGCACTATGCAGGAAATTTAGCGTGCGCTAGATACAGAATATAAACGGCCCAAAGCACCGGAATATGAACGAAACGTTAAACAGAACATCTCAAGACGCATCGAAACATGGAATGGATCCACGGCAACCCCGAATAGCGGTTTCGTACAACGATAACGAGAATCAGATCAATAGATGACGGGAAAGATACACTGAAAGATACACGAGGGTCACTACAACTGAGAAATACACCGAAAAAATGAAGATACAAGGGAAAGAAAAATGCGGATATTACATTCTACCCCTCTAAAATAAGTTTCGTCCCGAAACTTAAGAAACAAACAACTCAGGGTAGCTAGCACGCATGCTATCCTCGGTCTCCCAAGTTGCCTCCTCGACACCGTGTCTCGACCACTGCACTTTGACCAAAGGGATGGTCTTATGCCTCAGTCTTTTCTCACGATGCTCCAAAATCTTCAAAGGACGCTCCTCGAAAGTAATATCCTTGGCGACATCAATCTCACCATAATCGATGACGTGACTAGGATCTGTAACACCCCAAACTAGGCGGATATTACAGTGCCGTGGACCCCCGACTGGGACCCACCAGGCTAATAAAAATGAGTAAATTACGCAGGGTAAATGTAGTACCGAACCACATTACACAATTAATTACTCCGATAAGGAGTTTCATACAACACACCCAGGATGACACTGAATACAAGTATATTTTATATGGAGATAAAATATACAACACTGAGTGAAATGAATATTCAAACGGAATGTCTGCAGCGGAATAAATGAAAGAAATATAAATGACTGAAAGGACTGGGGCCCCCTACTAGTATCACTGGGACTCCTCGCCGTCACCGTGCTCGCCCCGTGCTTTAGCCTTGCCATGACCTGAAAAACAGTATCCCCCAACGGGGTCAGTTACACAGAACAACAATCCTTGAGAGTTGAAAATACACAATCGTGAGTTATCCACAGTTATACAATATCCTGTCGAAACATACGCAATCAAACATGCTATATGAATCAACTAATGATACAGCCCAAAGGAATGGCGACACACTACGTCCGGGATGGAAATGTGTCCGTGCACAAGCCACCAACGAGTATCGATCGAATACACGTGTGGTCTTGTACCTAATCAGTCTCACGAAGCCATCAACTCGTGTGCACGATCGATGTGAGGCCACCAACCAACACACGACTATAATGTGCCTGACATGAAAATCCTACACATACCAACCGGCACGCCAGTATGACCCGGAATGCCACACTATGACAAAAGTGACAACGAAAATGAATAGTGACTCACCAAGATTAAATGATGGTGAAATGAATGACAGCTTAATGAAATGATTGGAACCATCGTTCCTTATGACTGAGGCGATTAATTGACAATGACAAGTTTTGATACGGTTAATACAATGATGAATGAGTTACGATTATGAATGAACAACATCAAAAGGAATGAATATCCTTTTAACCGAGTAAGAATTAACTTACTCAATACCGATGAAGAATGTCCGTCCACGAACAACGTCCTAAGTGAAATACCGGTTGCTCGAACCACCTTGAATAACAATAATTACCAACAACCGTTCAATACACGTATCAAGCAACTAAACACGACTAACCCAAAGGTCGAAAACAACGATAATCAAACTCATAGGGGCATTCTAACAAGTACGTAACCAACCACACGACTTCGAAAAATCCAATCCCGAATATATCGAAACCAACACCAAAATGAGTATATCGAACTAACAAAACACTTCAATGATATCAATCATCCATTAGGAATCCATAATTCGAGATTACAACTACATCAATCGGAAAATCCCCAATTAACCGAAGTCAACCCCAAGGGTTCTTGAAATAATTCCGAAAATAACCATTAAATCCGTAAGAATATACTTATCCAAGGTAGATAATCCATATCTAACATTTTCCAATGATAATCCAAGCTTACACGAAGAAATCGAAAGGAAAAACCCAAAAATCCGAAATTCTAGATCCAAGAGATTAATACCTTTGATTCGATGCTTAAGGAGATGATGAAGTGATGATAATCCAACTCAAAGACTTGAAGATGATGATGGATGATAGAAGCTCGAAGAGAACTCTCCAAAATGCCCAAAATCGCCCGAAACCGATGAGGGAATGAGAAAGGATGATAAAATGACGAACTCAGGCTAACTGTCCAATATATAGCCATTCCAGGTTAGCGTGCGCTAGCCCTTGTGCGTAGCGTGCGCTAACGGGTAATTTGGGTAGTCCAGTACCCACTGTCTGAACACGGTAGCGCGCGCTACGTACCTTTTTGTAGCGTGCGCTACGGTCATGCCATTAGCGTGCGTTAATACCCATTGTTAGCGTGCGCTAACGAATTATGTGATGCCCAGTACTGGAATCCAGAAACCTTCTGTCCTCTGATCTGATCTCGATAGCGTGCGCTACAACCAACGATTAGCGTGCGCTATAGTATCGATTGCGTACGCTAAATATCATTCATAGCGTGCGCTATTAATTAATCCAGTGCAGTCCAGTAGCCACTGGACTCAACCTGATCCGTCCCTAGCGCGCGCTATTCCACATATTTAGCATGCGCTACTACAACCCACTAGCGCGCGCTACTTACCACTCGTAGCGTGCACTACATAACTCATCTGTAGTCCAGTACCTTCTGGACTGCAACAAGGGTAACATTAGCGTGCGCTAATGCTGAGTGGTAGTGTGCGCTACCTATACTCAATTAGCGTACGCTAAAAAGAGTACGTAGCGTGCGCTACTCCTCACGCACAGCCCACAACGAAAATGACAACGATGATAAATACGGCACGAAACTCCAATTAGATTAATGACGAATGACGATTGATACACGATACAATTACTCTGAATGATGAATACCAAGATTGAATATGAGTGACAATTGATCATTAATGAGTGAAATTACTGAGTGTCAATTACTGAATGATAAATACTGAATGATAATTACTGGATTACAACCGGGTATTACATACACCCCCCCTTAAAAGAGTTTCGTCCCCGAAACTAAGGGCCAAACAACTCGGGATAACTCTCCCGCATACTATCCTCGGTTTCCCACGTAGCCTCTTCGACTCCGTGTCTAGACCACTGAATTTTAACCAAAGGAATCGTCTTATTCCTAAACTGCTTGATTCGCCGCTCTAAAACTCGTATAGGACGCTCCTCATATGAATGATCATCGGCAATCTTGATTTCATCGAACTGAAGTATGTGACTCGGGTCGGCAACATACTTCCGCAACTGAGATACGTGAAACACATTATGAATTCGGCTCAACGCCGGAGGTAAAGCTAACCGGTAAGCTAACTCGCCTACTCGATCCAGAATCTCAAACGGTCCAATGAATCTCGGGCTCAACTTACCACTCTTCCCAAAATGGAAGATACCACGACTCGGGGATACCTTGACCAACACATGGTCACCAGCCTCGAATTCTAACGGTCGACGACGATTATCTGCATATGATTTCTGTCAACTCTGAGCGGTCAACAAACGACTTCTTATCAAAGCTGCCTTCTCACGGGCGGCTATAAGCATATCGGGCTCGGTGCCGATTGATTCTGATAGGTCATCCCAACACAAAGGAGATCGACAATGACGACCGTACAAGGCCTCGTAAGGTGCCATCTTAATCGAAGCATGCCAACTATTATTATACGTGAACTCGATCAATGGTAGTTGGGCTTCCCAATCGTCCTTCCAATCGAGGACGCATGCCCTCAACATGTCCTCTAAGGTCTGAATAGTCCTCTCTGATTGTCCGTCAGACTGAGGATGAAAAGCGGTACTGAGATTAAGCTGAGTTCCCATGGCACGATGAACTGATTTCCAAAAATGAGACACAAATCGTCCGTCACGATCGGAAACGATACTTTTAGGAGTACCGTGCAATCTTACTATCTCCTTGATGAACAACTGGGCCAGTCTCTCGGGACCCCACGTATCCTTGATTTCAAGGAAATGAGCCGATTTGGTTAAGCGGTCCACGATCACCCAGATCGTATTCATGCCACGACGACTCGTCGGCAAACTCGTGATGAAATCCATAGAAATGTCTTCCCACTTCCATTCGGGAATAGGAAGAGGTTTCAGCATACCCGCCGGTCGCTGATGTTCAATCTTAACTTATTGACAGGTTAAGCATCTCGAAACAAATTCTGCGACTTCTCACTTCATATTACTCCACCAATAATTTTGTTTCAAGTCCTTATACATCTTACTAGACCCCGGATGAACAGAATAAGGGGTAGCATGAGCTTCTTTCAAAATCGAGTTTTTCAACTCGTCATTCGCCGGTACGCATAACCGATTCTTAAAACGCAGAAGTCCATCCTCGTGAACCACAAATCCGGGGGCTTTCCCCTGAGTCACATCCTCTCGAATGCGTAACAAAAATGGGTCCACACCCTGTTTCTCCCTGATCGCCTCCTCAAGTGACGATGAAATCTCCAACGTACAAAGTTGCCCTTGTACTTGCTGTAACCAGACCTCGATCTCGGGTCTCAGAAATTCCTTGAAGTTCCTTACGAATCATTGTCGAGCAAGCATCTGCTCCTGAACGGACTTACGACTCAAGGCGTCGGCGACAACGTTCGCCTTGCCCGGGTGGTAAAGGATCTCGATATCATAATCTTTGATTAGTTCCAACCACCGTCTCTGTCGCATATTTAACTCCTTCTGAGTAAATATATACTTTAAACTCTTATGGTCGGTGAATATCGGCAGTAACGCCATAAAGATAATGACGCCAAATCTTGATGCGAACACCACGGTGCTAGCTCCAGTCGTGGGTCGGATAATTAACCTCGTAAGGTCTCAATTGTCGTGAAGCATAGCGATAACTTTCCGTTACGCATGAGTACACATCAAGACCCTGTCCGGAGCATCACTATAGACCACAAATCCCTCTGTCCCTTGCGGTAAAGAAAGGGCCAGTCTGAGATTAACGGCTCTTGAGTTCCTCAAAACTCCGTTGGCGCGTCGGACCACGTGTATTTCTTATCCTTCCGTAAAGGTTCGTCATGGGTTGAGCGATTTTAGAAAATCCCTCCACAAATCACCGATAATAACTCGCTAATCCGAGGAAACTTGGATTTCCTTAACATTCTTCGGAGGTAGCCAAACTCGAATAGCCTCCGTCTTCGAGGATCGACACGAACTCCGTCGATGAAATTACGTGTCAGAAAGCGTCACCTCGGACATCCGTAACTCACATTTGGAAAACTTCCCATAAAGTTGTTCTCGTCTCAACACGTCGAGGACTTGATGAAGGTGAGACTCGTGTTCCTCCCAGTCACGAGAATAAATCAAAATGTCATCAATGAAGACAACCACGAACCGATCCAGATAGTCTATGAAAACCCGATTCATTAATTCCATGAATACCGCAGTGCATTAGTCAACCCAAACGGCATAACCACAAACTCATAATGACCATAGCGTGTTCGAAACGCCGTCCTTGCGATATCCGACTCTCGAATCCATGGCCCGATGATATCCAGATCTTAAGTCGATCTTGGAAAATACTGAAGATCCCTGAAGTTGATCTAAGAGATCATCAATACGGGGTAAAGGATACTTATTCTTGATCGTCACCCGATTCAATTCCCGGTAATCAATACACAAGCGGAACGAACCATCCTTCTTCTTGACAAATAACACTGGTGCTCCCCACGGGGACGCACTCGGTCGAATATAACCCTTCTCGAACAATTCCTCAAGTTGGTTCTTTAATTCCTGCATTTCGGTCGGGGCCATCCGGTACGGTGCCTTCGATATCGGGGACGTACCAGGCTCCAACTCAATTGTGAATTCCACATCCCTCTGTGGAGGCAAACCAGGTAACTCGTCTGGGAAAACATCGGCATATTCCTTCACTACCGGAATGTCCGTCAACATTACTGATGATTTCTCGGTTTTGGTCATATAGCACCAATAACCGACACATCCCTGATTGAGTAATCTTACTGCTTTCATCAAATTAATGACCTTACCAGAACAGCCGGGATTACCTCCCTGAAACACATATTCAACCCCATCGTCTGAAATGATAGTGATCATACGCTTACGGACACTAATGATGGCATCATGACGATCCATCCAGTCAATACCCAAGATGACGTCGTCCCTCGGCAGATCTACTACGATTAGGTCCGCTGGCCATACACGACCATGAAGCTGAATCGGACAATTCTGAATCTCACGATTTCCGATAATTCGTCTACCATCAGGTAGACCAATGACATAAGGCTCACAACTAGTAGCACTACCCAGACGTAGTCTACTCAAACATGACTCGGAAATGAATGAATGCGATGCACCAGTATCAAAAGGGTACACACGAGGTTGAGATAGAATATCGAGTGTACACGAGATCATCCGGCCTCGGATCGTCGGTCTTCTTCATCTCATAAATTCGGGGCTTAGGCCCCGAACCGGACGCTCCGTCGATAGCTCTTAGCTCCGCCTTTAGCTCTGTCGTCTTGAGCAGCCCGGCGAAGTGGCTTTGATTACGCACCGCCGAATGACACAGGGCACGAGATGATGCCGGAGTAGGTTTAGAGTCCCTACGGCAAAAGCGGGCCCTATGCCCAGAACCCCACGATTGTGGCACGTGACGATCTGCCGGACATTTGGTCTTGAAATGACCACTGTTCTTCACAGTTGAAGCAGTGATGGCCGAAGGCCGCTCGTGGCCGAGATTCCACGGGTTTAGGCGTCACCGAGGAGGGCCTTTCGAGAAAAGGTAGAGCCGCACGTGGTTTCTTAAAAGTGGCACATTGCCGTCAGGGTGATTACGGTTCTTAGACTTCTTGCCGGTGATGAGGGTTGTTGCTTAGCAATTTCCTTAGCGATGGCTCGTAAGTGAGAGCTTTCTCAATGAACTCGGCAGTGGCACAATTATGATTAAGCAAGCTGTAGCCGCATACGAGGTTTGACCTCTTGTGAAATACTTGATCTTGTCCGCCTCGAGTGAATGATAGATGAGGCGAACGGAAGAAGTTCTGAAATTTTTCGGCGATGGCGAGAACATCATCATCCGCCGCAAGGTCGGGAGTGAGTAATTCCAACTTGGCCTCTCGAGTGGGGCCGGATAGTACCTCTCCATCATGAGAGTTTTGGCGATCCCAAGTACATGATCCGTCTGTGGGCTTCAGCGATAGCCACCATGAATGAGCGCTCTTACCAAGATAGTAAGCCGCAACTGCAACTTTATGCTCTTCAGGGCAATCCACCATAGCAAATAACTTCTCGAAATGCTCAAGCCAATGAACAATATCTGCGGCTCGGATGAGCCCTCAAAGGTAGGTGGTCATTTGGCGAGAGATATCGCTAATGATATTTCTTACACCCCTCTCTTGCCTGCGAGGTGGCGGCGGAGGAGCTGTTGATTTTGAGTAGTGGAGTTATGCATCGCCTCCATTAGTTGTGCTATCGAGTCATTTGGGCCATCATGCCTGCATAAAGGCTAGTGGGTCAACTCGAACACCCTCGATTGAGTGTGTCCGGGTTCGACTCCCTGATAGCGAATGATCACGTCTACATGAATGAGTGGCAGCGTCACTGCTCGATGAGTTAGCATTATTCCTGGCATTCGCACGTGTATTCACACGAGTTCTCGGGATTCGGCCCGCTCCACGGCCTCGTCCTCCACGTCCTCTGCCAGCCCTTTCCATACTGAAGTGGAAAGTCATATGATGATTATATATCTCGCATGAGTATCACATTATGATTATATTATGAAATGATGAAAATGAGCATACGCGCTCAAATACAGCGATTACATGAATGATTAATTGACGTGACATGATTATCTGATGAAATTACTGAAATGATTATCTTGAACAATTTAACAAGATTGATGATATGATCTTCAAGATCAACAACTGAGTAATGAAATGAATTGAGTGATTAATGAGTTAACATTATCGACTTGATCACAATTGGAAATGATGAATGAGGATTGTTAACTGATGAATTATGAATGAATGATTATTGCCAGAAATTATATCATGGCATCAGAAATCTTACAGTTCTTGGTCTGATTGGCTCGGCATTTGCACAGGTCACACGTGACGCGAAAGTCCAATGATACTAGTCCGATGACGATGATTTCAAATGAGACATGACTCGGAAGGTAGTATTCAAAACCACGCTCCGATACCAACTCTGTAACACCCCAAACTAGGCGGATATTACAGTGCCGTGGACCCCCGACTGGGACCCACCAGGCTAATAAAAATGAGTAAATTACGCAGGGTAAATGTAGTACCGAACCACATTACACAATTAATTACTCCGATAAGGAGTTTCATACAACACACCCAGGATGACACTGAATACAAGTATATTTTATATGGAGATAAAATATACAACACTGAGTGAAATGAATATTCAAACGGAATGTCTGCAGCGGAATAAATGAAAGAAACATAAATGACTGAAAGGACTGGGGCCCCCTACTAGTATCACTGGGACTCCTCGCTGTCACCGTGCTCTCCCCGTGCTTTAGCCTTGCCATGACCTGAAAAACAGTATCCCCCAACGGGGTCAGTTACACAGAACAACAATCCTCGAGAGTTGAAAATACACAATCGTGAGTTATCCACAGTTATACAATATCCTGTCGAAACATACGCAATCAAACATGCTATATGAATCAACTAATGATACAGCCCAAAGGAATGGCGCCACACTACGTCCGGGATGGAAATGTGTCCGTGCACAAGCCACCAACGAGTATCGATCGAATACACGTGTGGTCTTGTATCTAATCAGTCTCACGAAGCCATCAACTCGTGTGCACAGTCCAATGTGAGGCCACCAACCAACACACGACTATAATGTGCCCGACATGAAAATCCTACACATACCAACCGGCACGCCAGTATGACCCGGAATGCCACACTATGACAAAAGTGACAACGAAAATGAATAGTGACTCACCAAGATTAAATGATGGTGAAATGAATGACAGCTTAATGAAATGATTGGAACCGTCGTTCCTTATGACTGAGGCGATTAATTGACAATGACAAGTTTTGATACGGTTAATACAATGATGAATGAGTTACGATTATGAATGAACAACATCAAAAGGAATGAATATCCTTTTAACCGAGTAAGAATTAACTTACTCAATACCGATGAAGAATGTACGTCCACGAACAACGTCCTAAGTGAAATACCGGTCGCTCGAACCACCTTGAATAACAATAATTACCAACAACCGTTCAATACACGTATCAAGCAACTAAACACGACTAACCCAAAGGTCGAAAACAACGATAATCAAACTCATAGGGGCATTCTAACGAATACGTAACCAACCACACGACTTCGAAAAATCCAATCCCGAATATATCGAAACCAACACCAAAATGAGTATATCGAACTAAAAAAACACTTCAATGATATCAATCATCCATTAGGAATCCATAATTCGAGATTACAACTACACCAATCGGAAAATCCCCAATTAACCGAAGTCAACCCCAAGGGTTCTTGAAATAATTCCGAAAATAACCATTAAATCCATAAGAATATACTTATCCAAGGTAGATAATCCATATCTAACATTTTCCAATGATAATCCAAGCTTACACGAAGAAATCGGAAGGAAAAACCCAAAAATCCGAAATTCTAGATCCAAGAGATTAATACCTTTGATTCGATGCTTAAGGAGATGATGAAGTGATGATAATCCAACTCAAAGACTTGAAGATGATGATGGATGATAGAAGCTCGAAGAGAACTCTCCAAAATGCCCAAAATCGCCCGAAACCGATGAGGGAATGAGAAAAGATGATAAAATGACGAACTCAGGCTAACTGTCGATATATAGCCATTCCGGGTTAGCGTGCGCTAGCCGCATGCGTAGCGTGCGCTAACGGGTAATTTGGGTAGTCCAGTACCCACTGTCTGAACACGGTAGCGCGCGCTACGTACCTTTTTGTAGCGTGCGCTACGGTCATGCCATTAGCGTGCGTTAATACCCATTGTTAGCGTGCGCTAACGAATTATGTGATGCCCAGTACTGGAATCCAGAAACCTTCTGTCCTCTGATCTGATCTCGATAGCGTGCGCTACAACCAACGATTAGCGTGCGCTATAGTATCGATTGCGTACGCTAAATATCATTCATAGCGTGCGCTATTAATTAATCCAGTGCAGTCCAGTAGCCACTGGACTCAACCTGATCCGTCCCTAGCGCGTGCTATTCCACATATTTAGCGTGCGCTACTACAACCCACTAGCGCGCGCTACTTACCACTCGTAGCGTGCGCTACATAACTCACCTGTAGTCCAGTACCTTCTGGACTGCAACAAGGGTAACATTAGCGTGCGCTGATGCTGAGTGGTAGCGTGCGCTACCTATACTCAATTAGCGTACGCTAAAAAGAGTACGTAGCGTGCGCTACTCCTCACGCCTTGACCCACAACGAAAATGACAACGATGATAAACACGGCACGAAACTCCAATTAGATTAATGACGAATGACGATTGATACACGATACAATTACTCTGAATGAAGAATACCAAGATGGAATATGAGTGACAATTGATCATTAATGAGTGAAATTACTGAGTGTCAATTACTGAATGATAAATACTGAATGATAATTACTGGATTACAACCGGGTATTACATACACCCCCCCCTTAAAAGAGTTTCGTCCCCGAAACTAAGGGTCAAACAACTCGGGATAACTCTCCCGCATACTATCCTCGGTTTCCCACGTAGCCTCTTCGACTCCGTGTCTAGACCACTGAATTTTAACCAAAGGAATCGTCTTATTCCTCAACTGCTTGATTCGCCGCTCTAAAACTCGTATAGGACGCTCCTCATATGAATGATCATCGGCAATCTCGATTTCATCGAACTGAAGTATGTGACTCGGGTCGGCAACATACTTCCGCAACTGAGATACTTGAAACACATTATGAATTCGGCTCAACGCCGGAGGTAAAGCTAACGGGTAAGCTAACTCGCCTACTCGATCCAGAATCTCAAACGGTCCAATGAATCTCGGGCTCAACTTACCCCTCTTCCCAAAACGTAAGATACCACGACTCGGGGATACCTTGACCAACACATGGTCACCAGCCTCGAATTCTAACGGTCGACGACGATTATCTGCATATGATTTCTGTCGACTCTGAGCGGTCAACAAACGACTTCTTATCAAAGCTGCCTTCTCACGGGCGGCTATAAGCATATCGGGCTCGGTGCCGATTGATTCTGATAGGTCATCCCAACACAAAGGAGATCGACAACGACGACCGTACAAGGCCTCGTAAGGTGCCATCTTAATCGAAGCATGCCAACTATTATTATACGTGAACTCGATCAATGGTAGTTGGGCTTCCCAATCGTCCTTCCAATCGAGGACGCATGCCCTCAACATGTCCTCTAAGGTCTGAATAGTCCTCTCTGATTGTCCGTCAGACTGAGGATGAAAAGCGGTACTGAGATTAAGCTGAGTTCCCATGGCACGATGAACTGATTTCCAAAAATGAGACACAAATCGTCCGTCACGATCGGAAACGATACTTTTAGGAGTACCGTGCAATCTTACTATCTCCTTGATGAACAATCGGGCGATCTCTCGGGACCCCACGTATCCTTGATTTCAAGGAAATGAGCCGATTTGGTTAAGCGGTCCACGATCACCCAGATCGTATTCATGCCACGACGACTCGTCGGCAAACTCGTGATGAAATCCATAGAAATGTCTTCCCACTTCCATTCGGGAATAGGAAGAGGTTTGAGATACCCGCCCGCCGATGTTCAATCTTAACTTATTGACAGGTTAAGCATCTCGAAACAAATTCTGCGACTTCTCACTTCATATTACTCCACCAATAATTTTGTTTCAAGTCCTTATACATCTTACTAGACCCCGGATGAACAGAATAAGGGGTAGCATGAGCTTCTTTCAAAATCGAGTTTTTCAACTCGTCATTCGCCGGTACGCATAACCGATTCTTAAAACGCAGAAGTCCATCCTCGTGAACCACAAATCCGGGGGCTTTCCCCTGAGTCACATCCTCTCGAATGCGTAACAAAAATGGGTCCACACCCTGTTTCTCCCTGATCGCCTCCTCAAGTGACGATGAAATCTCCAACGTACAAAGTTGCCCTTGTACTTGCTGTAACCAGACCTCGATCTCGGGTCTCAGAAATTCCTGCTGAAGTTCCTTCTGAACTGTTAATCGAGCAAGCATCTGCTCCTGAACGGACTTACGACTCAAGGCGTCGGCGACAACGTTCGCCTTGCCCGGGTGGTAAAGGATCTCGATATCATAATCTTTGATCAGTTCCAACCACCGTCTCTGTCGCATATTTAACTCCTTCTGAGTAAATATATACTTTAAACTCTTATGGTCGGTGAATATCTGACAGGTAACGCCATAAAGATAATGACGCCAAATCTTCAATGCGAACACCACGGCTGCTAGCTCCAGGTCGTGGGTCGGATAATTAACCTCGTAAGGTCTCAATTGCCGTGAAGCATAAGCGATAACTTTCCCGTTCTGCATGAGTACACATCCGAGACCCTGTCCGGATGCATCACTATAGACCACAAATCCCTCTGTCCCTTGCGGTAAAGAAAGGACAGGTGCTGAAGTTAACCGGCTCTTGAGTTCCTCAAAACTCCGTTGGCACGCGTCGGACCACGTGTATTTCTTATCCTTCCGTAAAAGGTTCGTCATGGGTTGAGCGATTTTAGAAAATCCCTCCACAAATCACCGATAATAACCCGCTAATCCGAGGAAACTTCGGATTTCCTAACATTCTTCGGAGGTAGCCAAACTCGAATAGCCTCCGTCTTCTGAGGATCGACACGAACTCCGTCTGATGAAATTACGTGTCCGAGAAACGTCACCTCGGACATCCAGAACTCACATTTGGAAAACTTCCCATAAAGTTGTTCTCGTCTCAACACGTCGAGGACTTGATGAAGGTGAGACTCGTGTTCCTCCCGGTCACGAGAATAAATCAAAATGTCATCAATGAAGACAACCACGAACTGATCCAGATAGTCTATGAAAACCCGATTCATTAATTCCATGAATACCGCAGGTGCATTAGTCAACCCAAACGGCATAACCGCAAACTCATAATGACCATAGCGTGTTCGAAACGCCGTCCTTGCGATATCCGACTCTCGAATCCGCAACTGATGATATCCAGATCTTAAGTCGATCTTGGAAAATCAAGATCCACGAAGTTGATCTAAGAGATCATCAATACGGGGTAAAGGATACTTATTCTTGATCGTCACCCGATTCAATTCCATTAATCAATACACAAGCGGAACGAACCATCCTTCTTCTTGACAAATAACACTGGTGCTCCCCACGGGGACGCACTCGGTCGAATATAACCCTTCTCGAACAATTCCTCAAGTTGGTTCTTTAATTCCTGCATTTCGGTCGGGGCCATCCGGTACGGTGCCTTCGATATCGGGGACGTGCAGTGCTCCAACTCAATTGTGAATTCCACATCCCTCTGTGGAGGCAAACTGTAACTCGTGCAGGAAAACATCGGCATATTCCTTCACTACCGGAATGTCCGTCAACATTACTGATGATTTCTCGGTTTTGGTCATATAGCACCAATAACCGACACATCCCTGATTGAGTAATCTTACTGCTTTCATCAAATTAATGACCTTACCAGAACAGCCGGGATTACCTCCCTGAAACACATATTCAACCCCATCGTCTGAAATGATAGTGATCATATGCTTACGGACACTAATGATGGCATCATGACGATCCATCCAGTCAATACCCAAGATGACATCGTCCCTCGGCAGATCTACTATGATTAGGTCCGCTGGCCATACACGACCATGAAGCTGAATCGGACAATTCTGAATCTTACGATTTCCGATAATTCGTCTACCATCAGGTAGACCAATGACATAAGGCTCACAACTAGTAGCACTACCCAGACGTAGTCTACTCAAACATGACTCGGAAATGAATGAATGCGATGCACCAGTATCAAAAAGGGTACACACAGGTTGAGATAGAATATCGAGTGTACCTGAGATCATCCGGGCCTCCGGATCGTCGGTCTTCTTCATCTCATAAATTCGGGGCTTGCCGGCCCGAACCGACGCTCCGTCGATAGCTCTTAGCTCGCCTTTAGCTCCTGTCGTCTTGAACGACGCCGGCGAGTGGCCTTTGATTACGCACCGCCGAATGACACAGGGCACGAGATGATGCTGGAGTAGGTTTAGAGTCCCTACGGCAAAACGGGCCCTATGCCCGGCAACCCCACATTGTGGCACGTGATGTACCGCTTGGACATTTGGTGCTGAAATGACCCTGTTCTTCACAGTTGAAACAGTGATGGCCGAATCGCCGCTCGTGATCGAGATTCCACGGGTTTAGGCGTCACCGAGGACGCTCGAAAAGGTAGAGCCCACACGTGGTTTCTTAAAAGTGGCACACCGCCGTCGGACCGATTACGGTTCTTAGACTTCTTGCCGGTGATGAGGGTTGTTGCTTAGCAATTTCCTTAGCGATGGCTCGTAAGTGAGCTTTCTCAATGAACTCGGCAGTGGCACAATTATGATTAAGCAACTGTAGCCGCATACGAGGTTTCAGCCTCTTGCTGAAATACTTGATCTTGTCCGCCTCAGAGTGAATGATAGATGAGGCGAACGGAAGAAGTTCCTGAAATTTTTCGGCGATGGCGAGAACATCATCATCCGCCGCAAGGTCGGGAGTGAGTAATTCCGACAACTTGGCCTCTCTGAGTGGGGCCGGATAGTACCTCTCCATCATGAGAGTTTTGAACTGATCCCAAGTACATGATCCGTCTGTGGGCTTCAGCGATAGCCACCATGAATGAGCGCTCTTACCAAGATAGTAAGCCGCAACTGCAACTTTATGCCCTTCAGGGCAATCCACCATAGCAAATAACTTCTCGAAATGCTCAAGCCAATGAACAATATCTGCCGGCTCAGATGAGCCCTCAAAGGTAGGTGGTCGCTGGCGAGAGATATCGCTAATGATATTTCTTACACCCCTCTCTTGCCTCTGAGGTGGCGGCGGAGGAGCCTGTTGATTTTGAGTAGTGGAGTTATGCATCGCCTCCATTAGTTGTGCTATCTGAGTCATTTGGGCCATCATGCCCTGCATAAAGGCTAGTGGGTCAACTCGAACACCCTCTGACTGAGCTGTGTCCCGGGTTCGACTCCCTGATAGCGAATGATCACGTCCAGGTGAATGAGTGGCAGCGTCACTGCTCGATGAGTTAGCATTATTCCTGGCATTCGCACGTGTATTCACACGAGTTCTCGGGATTCGGCCCGCTCCACGGCCTCGTCCTCCACGTCCTCTGCCAGCCCTTTCCATACTGAAGTGGAAAGTCATATGATGATTATATATCTCGCATTAGTATCACATTATGATCATATTATGAAATGATGAAAATGAGCATACGCGCTCAAATACAGCGATTACATGAATGATTAATTGACGTGACATGATTATCTGATGAAATTACTGAAATGATTATCTTGAACAATTTAACAAGATTGATGATATGATCTTCAAGATCAACAACTGAGTAATGAAATGAATTGAGTGATTAATGAGTTAACATTATCGACTTGATCACAATTGGAAATGATGAATGAGGATTGTTAACTGATGAATTATGAATGAATGATTATTGCCAGAAATTATATCATGGCATCAGAAATCTTACGATTCTTGGTCCGATTGGCTCGGCATTTGCACAGTCACACGTGACGCGAAAGTCCACTGATATTAGTCCGCTGACGTTGATTTCTAATGAGACATGTGTCGTAAGGTAGTATTCAAAACCACGCTCCGATACCAACTCGTAACACCCCAAACTAGGCGGATATTACGGTCCGTGGACCCCCGACTGGGACCCACCAGCTAATAAAAATGAGTAAATTACGCAGGGTAAATGTAGTACCGAACCACATTACACAATTAATTACTCCGATAAGGAGTTTCATACAACACACCTGTGATGACATCAATATAAGTATATTTTATATGGAGATAAAATATACAACACCGAGTGAAATGAATATTCAAACGGAATGTCTCAGCGGAATAAATGAAAGAAACATAAATGATCAAAGGATCGGGCCCCTACTAGTATCACTGACTCCTCATTGCCACCGTGCTCTCCCGTGCTTTAGCCTTGCCATGACTCGAAAACAGTATCCCCAACGGGCCGCCATACGTAACAACAATCCTCGAGAGTTGAAAATACACAATCGTGAGTTATCCACAGTTATACAATATCCTGTCGAAACATACGCAATCAAACATGCTATATGAATCAACTAATGATACAGCCCAAAGGAATGGCGCCACACTACGTCCGGGATGGAAATGTGTCCGTGCACAAGCCACCAACGAGTATCGATCGAATACACGTGTGGTCTTGTATCTAATCAGTCTCACGAAGCCATCAACTCGTGTGCACACCCAATGTGAGGCCACCAACCAACACACGACTATAATGTGCCCGACATGAAAATCCTACACATACCAACCGGCACGCCAGTATGACCCGGAATGCCACACTATGACAAAAGTGACAACGAAAATGAATAGTGACTCACCAAGATTAAATGATGGTGAAATGAATGACAGCTTAATGAAATGATTGGAACCGTCGTTCCTTATGACTGAGGCGATTAATTGACAATGACAAGTTTTGATACGGTTAATACAATGATGAATGAGTTACGATTATGAATGAACAACATCAAAAGGAATGAATATCCTTTTAACCGAGTAAGAATTAACTTACTCAATACCGATGAAGAATGTACGTCCACGAACAACGTCCTAAGTGAAATACCGGTCGCTCGAACCACCTTGAATAACAATAATTACCAACAACCGTTCAATACACGTATCAAGCAACTAAACACGACTAACCCAAAGGTCGAAAACAACGATAATCAAACTCATAGGGGCATTCTAACGAATACGTAACCAACCACACGACTTCGAAAAATCCAATCCCGAATATATCGAAACCAACACCAAAATGAGTATATCGAACTAAAAAAACACTTCAATGATATCAATCATCCATTAGGAATCCATAATTCGAGATTACAACTACATCAATCGGAAAATCCCCAATTAACCGAAGTCAACCCCAAGGGTTCTTGAAATAATTCCGAAAATAACCATTAAATCCATAAGAATATACTTATCCAAGGTAGATAATCCATATCTAACATTTTCCAATGATAATCCAAGCTTACACGAAGAAATCGGAAGGAAAAACCCAAAAATCCGAAATTCTAGATCCAAGAGATTAATACCTTTGATTCGATGCTTAAGGAGATGATGAAGTGATGATAATCCAACTCAAAGACTTGAAGATGATGATGGATGATAGAAGCTCGAAGAGAACTCTCCAAAATGCCCAAAATCGCCCGAAACCGATGAGGGAATGAGAAAAGATGATAAAATGACGAACTCAGGCTAACTGTCCAATATATAGCCATTCCAGGTTAGCGTGCGCTAGCCCTTGTGCGTAGCGTGCGCTAACGGGTAATTTGGGTAGTCCAGTACCCACTGTCTGAACACGGTAGCGCGCGCTACGTACCTTTTTGTAGCGTGCGCTACGGTCATGCCATTAGCGTGCGTTAATACCCATTGTTAGCGTGCGCTAACGAATTATGTGATGCCCAGTACTGGAATCCAGAAACCTTCTGTCCTCTGATCTGATCTCGATAGCGTGCGCTACAACCAACGATTAGCGTGCGCTATAGTATCGATTGCGTACGCTAAATATCATTCATAGCGTGCGCTATTAATTAATCCAGTGCAGTCCAGTAGCCACTGGACTCAACCTGATCCGTCCCTAGCGCGTGCTATTCCACATATTTAGCGTGCGCTACTACAACCCACTAGCGCGCGCTACTTACCACTCGTAGCGTGCGCTACATAACTCACCTGTAGTCCAGTACCTTCTGGACTACAACAAGGGTAACATTAGCGTGCGCTAATGCTGAGTGGTAGCATGCGCTACCTATACTCAATTAGCGTACGCTAAAAAGAGTACGTAGCGTGCGCTACTCCTCACGCACAGCCCACAACGAAAATGACAACGATGATAAACACGGCACGAAACTCCAATTAGATTAATGACGAATGACGATTGATACACGATACAATTACTCTGAATGATGAATACCAAGATTGAATATGAGTGACAATTGATCATTAATGAGTGAAATTACTGAGTGTCAATTACTGAATGATAAATACTGAATGATAATTACTGGATTACAACCGGGTATTACATACACCCCCCCTTAAAAGAGTTTCGCCCCCGAAACTAAGGGTCAAACAACTCGGGATAACTCTCCCGCATACTATCCTCGGTTTCCCACGTAGCCTCTTCGACTCCGTGTCTAGACCACTGAATTTTAACCAAAGGAATCGTCTTATTCCTCAACTGCTTGATTCGCCGCTCTAAAACTCGTATAGGACGCTCCTCATATGAATGATCATCGGCAATCTCAATTTCATCGAACTGAAGTATGTGACTCGGGTCGGCAACATACTTCCGCAACTGAGATACTTGAAACACATTATGAATTCGGCTCAACGCCGGAGGTAAAGCTAACCGGTAAGCTAACTCGCCTACTCGATCCAGAATCTCAAACGGTCCAATGAATCTCGGGCTCAACTTACCCCTCTTCCCAAAACATAAGATACCACGACTCGGGGATACCTTGACCAACACATGGTCACCAGCCTCGAATTCTAACGGTCGACGACGATTATCTGCATATGATTTCTGTCGACTCTGAGCGGTCAACAAACGACTTCTTATCAAAGCTGCCTTCTCACGGGCGGCTATAAGCATATCGGGCTCGGTGCCGATTGATTCTGATAGGTCATCCCAACACAAAGGAGATCGACAACGACGACCGTACAAGGCCTCGTAAGGTGCCATCTTAATCGAAGCATGCCAACTATTATTATACGTGAACTCGATCAATGGTAGTTGGGCTTCCCAATCGTCCTTCCAATCGAGGACGCATGCCCTCAACATGTCCTCTAAGGTCTGAATAGTCCTCTCTGATTGTCCGTCAGACTGAGGATGAAAAGCGGTACTGAGATTAAGCTGAGTTCCCATGGCACGATGAACTGATTTCCAAAAATGAGACACAAATCGTCCGTCACGATCGGAAACGATACTTTTAGGAGTACCGTGCAATCTTACTATCTCCTTGATGAACAACTGGGCCAGTCTCTCGGGACCCCACGTATCCTTGATTTCAAGGAAATGAGCCGATTTGGTTAAGCGGTCCACGATCACCCAGATCGTATTCATGCCACGACGACTCGTCGGCAAACTCGTGATGAAATCCATAGAAATGTCTTCCCACTTCCATTCGGGAATAGGAAGAGGTTTCAGCATACCCGCCGGTCGTTGATGTTCAATCTTAACTTATTAACAGGTTAAGCATCTCGAAACAAATTCTGCGACTTCTCACTTCATATTACTCCACCAATAATTTTGTTTCAAGTCCTTATACATCTTACTAGACCCCGGATGAACAGAATAAGGGGTAGCATGAGCTTCTTTCAAAATCGAGTTTTTCAACTCGTCATTCGCCGGTACGCATAACCGATTCTTAAAACGCAGAAGTCCATCCTCGTGAACCACAAATCCGGGGGCTTTCCCCTGAGTCACATCCTCTCGAATGCGTAACAAAAATGGGTCCACACCCTGTTTCTCCCTGATCGCCTCCTCAAGTGACGATGAAATCTCCAACGTACAAAGTTGCCCTTGTACTTGCTGTAACCAGACCTCGATCTCGGTCTCGTAAATTCCCGCCAAGTTCCTTCGAATCGTTAATCGAGCAAGCATCTGCTCCCGAACGGACTTACGACTCAAGGCGTCGGCGACAACGTTCGCCTTGCCGAGTGGTAAAGGATCTCGATATCATAATCTTTGATTAGTTCCAACCACTGCCTCTGCCGCATATTTAACTCCTTCCGAGTAAATATATACTTTAAACTCTTATGGTCGGTGAATATCGATGTAACGCCATAAAGATAATGACGCCAAATCTTCAATGCGAACACCACGGCTGCTAGCTCCAGGTCGTGGGTCGGATAATTAACCTCGTAAGGTCTCAATTGTCGTGAAGCATAAGCGATAACTTTCCCGTTCTGCATGAGTACACATCCAAGACCCTGTCCGGACGCATCACTATAGACCACAAATCCCTCTGTCCCTTGCGGTAAAGAAAGGACAGGTGCTGAAGTTAACCGGCTCTTGAGTTCCTCAAAACTCCGTTGGCACGCGTCGGACCACGTGTATTTCTTATCCTTCCGTAAAAGGTTCGTCATGGGTTGAGCGATTTTAGAAAATCCCTCCACAAATCACCGATAATAACCCGCTAATCCGAGGAAACTTCGGATTTCCTTAACATTCTTCGGAGGTAGCCAAACTCGAATAGCCTCCGTCTTCTGAGGATCGACACGAACTCCGTCTGATGAAATTACGTGTCCGAGAAACGTCACCTCGGACATCCAGAACTATCATTTGGAAAACTTCCCATAAAGTTGTTCTCGTCTCAACACGTCGAGGACTTGATGAAGGTGAGACTCGTGTTCCTCCCGGTCACGAGAATAAATCAAAATGTCATCAATGAAGACAACCACGAACTGATCCAGATAGTCTATGAAAACCCGATTCATTAATTCCATGAATACCGCAGGTGCATTAGTCAACCCAAACGGCATAACCACAAACTCATAATGACCATAGCGTGTTCGAAACGCCGTCCTTGCGATATCCGACTCTCGAATCCGCAACTGATGATATCCAGATCTTAAGTCGATCTTGGAAAATACTGAAGCTCCCTGAAGTTGATCTAAGAGATCATCAATACGGGGTAAAGGATACTTATTCTTGATCGTCACCCGATTCAATTCCCGGTAATCAATACACAAGCGGAACGAACCATCCTTCTTCTTGACAAATAACACTGGTGCTCCCCACAGGGACGCACTCGGTCGAATATAACCCTTCTCGAACAATTCCTCAAGTTGGTTCTTTAATTCCTGCATTTCGGTCGGGCCATCCAGACGGTGCCTTCAATATCGGGGACGTACTGTGCTCCAACTCAATTGTGAATTCCACATCCTCTCGTGGAGGCAAACTGTAACTCGTCTGGGAAAACATCGGCATATTCCTTCACTACCGGAATGTCCGTCAACATTACTGATGATTTCTCGGTTTTGGTCATATAGCACCAATAACCGACACATCCCTGATTGAGTAATCTTACTGCTTTCATCAAATTAATGACCTTACGAGCAGTAATGGGATTACCTCCCTGAAACACATATTCAACCCCATCGTCTGAAATGATAGTGATCATACGCTTACGGACACTAATGATGGCATCATGACGATCCATCCAATCGATACCCAAGATGACGTCGTCCCTCGGCAGATCTACTATGATTAGGTCCGCGGCCATACACGACCATGAAGTCAATCGGACAATTCTCAATCTCACGATTTCCGATAATTCGTCTACCATCGTAGACCAATGACATAAGGCTCACAACTAGTAGCACTACCCGCACGTAGTCTACTCAAACATGACTCGGAAATGAATGAATGTGATGCACCGGATCAAAAAGGGTACACACAGTTGAGATAGAATATCGAGTGTACCGAGATCATCCGGCCTCCGGATCGTCGGTCTTCTTCATCTCATAAATTCGGGCTTGCCGCCCCCGAACCGGACGCTCCTGCCTCGATAGCTCTTAGCTCGCCTTTAGCTCTGTCGTCTTCAACGACGCCGACCGAGTGGCCTGATTACGCACCGCCAATGACACAGGGCTGCGATGATGCCGAGTAGGTTTAGAGTCCCTACGGCAAAACGGGCCCTATGCCCAAGAACCCCACTGATTGTGGCACGTGATACCGCCGGACATTTGGTGCTGAAATGACCCTGTTCTTCACAGTTGAAACAGGTGATGGCCGAACTGGCCGCTCGTGACTGAGATTCCGCGGGTTTAGGCATCACCGGAGGACGCTCAGAAAAGGTAGAGCCCGCACGTGGTTTCTTGAAAGTGGCCTGACTGCCGTCAGACTGATTACGGTTCTTAGACTTCTTGCCAGCTGATGAGGGTTGTTGCTTAGCAATTTCCTTAGCAGTAAGCTCGTAAGTGAGAGCTTTCTCAATGAACTCGGCCAGAGTGGCACAATTATGATTAAGCAACTGTAGCCGCATACGAGGTTTCAGCCTCTTGCTGAAATACTTGATCTTGTCCGCCTCAGAGTGAATGATAGATGAGGCGAACGGAAGAAGTTCCTGAAATTTTTCGGCGATGGCGAGAACATCATCATCCGCCGCAAGGTTGGGAGTGAGTAATTCCGACAACTTGGCCTCCCTGAGTGGGGCCGGATAGTACCTCTCCATCATGAGAGTTTTGAACTGATCCCAAGTACATGATCCGTCTGTGGGCTTCAGCGATAGCCACCATGAATGAGCGCTCTTACCAAGATAGTAAGCCGCAACTGCAACTTTATGCCCTTCAGGGCAATCCACCATAGCAAATAACTTCTCGAAATGCTCAAGCCAATGAACAATATCTGCCGGCTCAGATGAGCCCTCAAAGGTAGGTGGTCGCTGGCGAGAGATATCTCATGATATTTCTTACACCCCTCTCTTGCCTCTGAGGTGGCGGCGGAGGAGCCTGTTGATTTTGAGTAGTGGAGTTATGCATCGCCTCCATTAGTTGTGCCATCTGAGTCATTTGGGCCATCATGCCCTGCATAAAGGCTAGTGGGTCAACTCGAACACCCTCTGACTGAGCTGTGTCCCGGGTTCGACTCCCTGATAGCGAATGATCACGTCCAGGTGAATGAGTGGCGCCACCGCTCGATGAGTTAGCATTATTCCCGGCATTCGCATGTGTATTCACACGAGTTCTCGGGATTCGCCCGCTCCACGGCCTCGTCCTCCACGCCCTCTGCCCTTTCCATACCAAGTGGAAAGTCATATGATGATTATATATCTCGCATGAGTATCACATTAGGATTATATTATGAAATGATGAAAATGAGCATACGCGCTCAAATACAGCGATTACATGAATGATTAATTGACGTGACATGATTATCTCATGAAATTACTGAAATGATTATCTTGAACAATTTAACAAGATTGATGATATGATCTTCAAGATCAACAACTGAGTAATGAAATGAATTGAGTGATTAATGAGTTAACATTATCGACTTGATCACAATTGGAAATGATGAATGAGGATTGTTAACTGATGAATTATGAATGAATGATTATTGCCAGAAATTATATCATGGCATCAGAAATCTTACAGTTCTTGGTCTGATTGGCTCGGCATTTGCACAGGTCACACGTGACGCGAAAGTCCAATGATACTAGTCCGATGACGATGATTTCAAATGAGACATGACTCGGAAGGTAGTATTCAAAACCACGCTCCGATACCAACTCTGTAACACCCCAAACTAGGCGGATATTACAGTGCCGTGGACCCCGACTGGGACCCACCAGCTAATAAAAATGAGTAAATTACGCAGGTAAATGTAGTACCGAACCACATTACACAATTAATTACTCCGATAAGGAGTTTCATACAACACACCAGATGACATCAATACAAGTATATTTTATATGGAGATAAAATATACAACACGAGGGAAATGAATATTCAAACGGAATGTCTCATAGCTGAATAAATGAAAGAAACATAAATGATCAAAGGACTGGGGCCCCCTACTAGTATCACTGACTCGCCGTCACCGTGCTCTCCCGTGCTTTAGCCTTGCCATGACTCGAAAAAAGATTCCCCAACGGGCCGCCATACGTAACAACAATCCTCGAGAGTTGAAAATACACAATCGTGAGTTATCCACGCTTATACAATATCCTGTCAAACATACGCAATCAAACATGCTATATGAATCAACTAATGATACAACCAAAGGAATGGCGCCACACTACGTCCGGATGGAAATGTGTCCGTGCACAAGCCACCAACGAGTATCGATCGAATACACGTGTGGTCTTGTACCTAATCGCCTCACGAAGCCATCAACTCGTGTGCACACCCAATGTGAGGCCACCAACCAACACACGACTATAATGTGCCCGACATGAAAATCCTACACATACCAACTGCACGCCAAGATGACCCTAATGCCACACTATGACAAAAGTGACAACGAAAATGAATAGTGACTCACCAAGATTAAATGATGGTGAAATGAATGACAGCTTAATGAAATGATTGGAACCGTCGTTACTTATGACTGAGGCGATTAATTGACAATGACAAGTTTTGATACGGTTAATACAATGATGAATGTGTTACGATTATGAATGAACAACATCAAAAGGAATGAATATCCTTTTAACCGAGTAAGAATTAACTTACTCAATACCGATGAAGAATGTCCGTCCACGAACAACGTCCTAAGTGAAATACCGGTCGCTCGAACCACCTTGAATAACAATAATTACCAACAACCGTTCAATACACGTATCAAGCAACTAAACACGACTAACCCAAAGGTCGAAAACAACGATAATCAAACTCATAGGGGCATTCTAACGAATACATAACCAACCACACGACTTCGAAAAATCCAATCCCGAATATATCGAAACCAACACCAAAATGAGTATATCGAACTAAAAAAACACTTCAATGATATCAATCATCCATTAGGAATCCATAATTCGAGATTACAACTACATCAATCGGAAAATCCCCAATTAACCGAAGTCAACCCCAAGGGTTCTTGAAATAATTCCGAAAATAACCATTAAATCCATAAGAATATACTTATCCAAGGTAGATAATCCATATCTAACATTTTCCAATGATAATCCAAGCTTACACGAAGAAATCGGAAGGAAAAACCCAAAAATCCGAAATTCTAGATCCAAGAGATTAATACCTTTGATTCGATGCTTAAGGAGATGATGAAGTGATGATAATCCAACTCAAAGACTTGAAGATGATGATGGATGATAGAAGCTCGAAGAGAACTCTCCAAATGCCCAAAATCGCCCAAACCCAAGAGGGAAAGACAAAAGAAGATAAAATGACGAACTCAAAGCAATCGTCCAATATGTAGCCATTCCAGGTTAGCGTGCGCTAGCCCTTGTGCGTAGCGTGCGCTAACGGGTAATTTGGGTAGTCCAGTACCCACTGTCTGAACACGGTAGCGCGCGCTACGTACCTTTTTGTAGCGTGCGCTACGGTCATGCCATTAGCGTGCGTTAATACCCATTGTTAGCGTGCGCTAACGAATTATGTGATGCCCAGTACTGGAATCCAGAAACCTTCTGTCCTCTGATCTGATCTCGATAGCGTGCGCTACAACCAACGATTAGCGTGCGCTATAGTATCGATTGCGTACGCTAAATATCATTCATAGCGTGCGCTATTAATTAATCCAGTGCAGTCCAGTAGCCACTGGACTCAACCTGATCCGTCCCTAGCGCGCGCTATTCCACATATTTAGCGTGCGCTACTACAACCCACTAGCGCGCGCTACTTACCACTCGTAGCGTGCGCTACATAACTCACCTGTAGTCCAGTACCTTCTGGACTGCAACAAGGGTAACATTAGCGTGCGCTAATGCTGAGTGGTAGCGTGCGCTACCTATACTCAATTAGCGTACGCTAAAAAGAGTACGTAGCGTGCGCTACTCCTCACGCACAGCCCACAACGAAAATGACCACGATGATAAACACGGCACGAAACTCCAATTAGATTAATGACGAATGACGATTGATACACGATACAATTACTCTGAATGATGAATACCAAGATTGAATATGAGTGACAATTGATCATTAATGAGTGAAATTACTGAGTGTCAATTACTGAATGATAAATACTGAATGATAATTACTGGATTACAACCGGGTATTACATACACCCCCCCTTAAAAGTGTTTCGTCCCCGAAACTAAGGGTCAAACAACTCGGGATAACTCTCCCGCATACTATCCTCGGTTTCCCACGTAGCCTCTTCGACTCCGTGTCTAGACCACTGAATTTTAACCAAAGGAATCGTCTTATTCCTCAACTGCTTGATTCGCCGCTCTAAAACTCATATAGGACGCTCCTCATATGAATGATCATCGGCAATCTCGATTTCATCGAACTGAAGTATGTGACTCGGGTCGGCAACATACTTCCGCAACTGAGATACGTGAAACACATTATGAATTCGGCTCAACGCCGGAGGTAAAGCTAACCGGTAAGCTAACTCGCCTACTCGATCCGTAATCTCAAACGGTCCAATGAATCTCGCTCAACTTACCCTCTTCCCAAAACGGAAGATACCACGACTGGGATACCTTGACCAACACATGGTCACCAATTCTAAATCTGGCCGACGACGATTATCTGCATATGATTTCTGTCGACTCTGAGCGGTCAACAAACGACTTCTTATCAAAGCTGCCTTCTCACGGGCGGCTATAAGCATATCGGGCTCGGTGCCGATTGATTCTGATAGGTCATCCCAACACAAAGGAGATCGACAATGACGACCGTACAAGGCCTCGTAAGGTGCCATCTTAATCGAAGCATGCCAACTATTATTATACGTGAACTCGATCAATGGTAGTTGGGCTTCCCAATCGTCCTTCAAATCGAGGACGCATGCCCTCAACATGTCCTCTAAGGTCTGAATAGTCCTCTCTGATTGTCCGTCAGACTGAGGATGAAAAGCGGTACTGAGATTAAGCTGAGTTCCCATGGCACGATGAACTGATTTCCAAAAATGAGACACAAATCGTCCGTCACGATCGGAAACGATACTTTTAGGAGTACCGTGCAATCTTACTATCTCCTTGATGAACAATCGGCGCCTCTCGGGACCCCTCGTATCCTTGAGTTCAAGGAAATGAGCCGATTTGGTTAAGCGGTCCACGATCACCTGCATCGTATTCATGCCACGACGACTGGCCGGCAAACTCGTGAAGAAATCCATAGAAATGTCTTCCCACTTCCATTCGGGAATAGGAAGAGGTTTCAGCATACCCGCCGGTCGCTGATGTTCAATCTTAACTTATTGACAGGTTAAGCATCTCGAAACAAATTCTGCGACTTCTCACTTCATATTACTCCACCAATAATTTTGTTTCAAGTCCTTATACATCTTACTAGACCCCGGATGAACAGAATAAGGGGTAGCATGAGCTTCTTTCAAAATCGAGTTTTTCAACTCGTCATTCGCCAAGACGCATAACCGATTCTTAAAACGCAAGTCCATCCTCGTGAACCACAAACCGGGGCTTTCCGAGTCACATCCTCTCGAATGCGTAACAAAAATGGGTCCACACCTGTTTCTCCCCGATCGCCTCCTCAAGTGACGATGAAATCTCCAACGTACAAAGTTGCCCTTGTACTTGCGTAACTGCACCTCGATCTCGGGTCTCGAAATTCCTACCGAAGTTCCTTCGAATCGTTAATCGAGCATGCATCTGCTCTGAACGGACTTACGACTCAAGGCGTCGGCGACAACGTTCGCCTTGCCCGTGTGGTAAAGGATCTCGATATCATAATCTTTGATTAGTTCCAACCACTGCCTCTCTGTCGCATATTTAACTCCTTCTGAGTAAATATATACTTTAAACTCTTATGGTCGGTGAATATCTGACAGGTAACGCCATAAAGATAATGACGCCAAATCTTCAATGCGAACACCACGGCTGCTAGCTCCAGGTCGTGGGTCGGATAATTAACCTCGTAAGGTCTCAATTGCCGTGAAGCATAAGCGATAACTTTCCCGTTCTGCATGAGTACACATCCGAGACCCTGTCCGGATGCATCACTATAGACCACAAATCCCTCTGTCCCTTGCGGTAAAGAAAGGACAGGTGCTGAAGTTAACCGGCTCTTGAGTTCCTCAAAACTCCGTTGGCACGCATCGGACCACGTGTATTTCTTATCCTTCCGTAAAAGGTTCGTCATGGGTTGAGCGATTTTAGAAAATCCCTCCACAAATCACCGATAATAACCCGCTAATCCGAGGAAACTTCGGATTTCCTTAACATTCTTCGGAGGTAGCCAAACTCGAATAGCCTCCGTCTTCTGAGGATCGACACGAACTCCGTCTGATGAAATTACGTGTCCGAGAAACGTCACCTCGGACATCCAGAACTCACATTTGGAAAACTTCCCATAAAGTTGTTCTCGTCTCAACACGTCGAGGACTTGATGAAGGTGAGACTCGTGTTCCTCCCGGTCACGAGAATAAATCAAAATGTCATCAATGAAGACAACCACGAACTGATCCAGATAGTCTATGAAAACCCGATTCATTAATTCCATGAATACCGCAGGTGCATTAGTCAACCCAAACGGCATAACCACAAACTCATAATGACCATAGCGTGTTTGAAACGCCGTCCTTGCGATATCCGACTCTCGAATCCGCAACTGATGATATCCAGATCTTAAGTCGATCTTGGAAAATACTGAAGCTCCCTGAAGTTGATCTAAGAGATCATCAATACGGGGTAAAGGATACTTATTCTTGATCGTCACCCGATTCAATTCCCGGTAATCAATACACAAGCGGAACGAACCATCATTCTTCTTGACAAATAACACTGGTGCTCCCCACGGGGACGCACTCGGTCGAATATAACCCTTCTCGAACAATTCCTCAAGTTGGTTCTTTAATTCCTGCATTTCGGTCGGGGCCATCCGGTACGGTGCCTTCGATATCGGGACGTACTGTGCTCCAACTCAATTGTGAATTCCACATCCTCTCGTGGAGGCAAACCAGTAACTCGTCTGGGAAAACATCGGCATATTCCTTCACTACCGAATGTCCGTCAACATTATCGATGATTTCTCGGTTTTGGTCATATAGCACCAATAACCGACACATCCCCGATTGAGTAATCTTACCGCTTTCATCAAATTAATGACCTTACGAGCAATGTAGGATTACCTCCCTGAAACACATATTCAACCCCATCGTCTGAAATGATAGTGATCATACGCTTACGGACACTAATGATGGCATCATGACGATCCATCCAGTCAATACCCAAGATGACGTCGTCCCTCGGCAGATCTACTATGATTAGGTCCGCTGGCCATACACGACCATGAAGCTGAATCGGACAATTCTGAATCTCACGATTTCCGATAATTCGTCTACCGTCAGGTAGACCAATGACATAAGGCTCACAACTAGTAGCACTACCCAGACGTAGTCTACTCAAACATGACTCGGAAATGAATGAATGCGATGCACCAGTATCAAAAAGGGTACACACAGGTTGAGATAGAATATCGAGTGTACCTGAGATCATCCGGGTCTCCGGATCGTCGATCTTCTTCATCTCATAAATTCGGGGCTTGCCGGCCCCCGAACCGGACGCTCCCGTCTGATAGCTCTTGGCTCCGCCTTTAGCTCCTGTCGTCTTGAACGACGCTGACTGAGTGGCCTGATTCTGCACCGCCGAATGACCTGGGGCCTGAGATGATGCCGGAGTAGGTTTAGAGTTTCTACGGCAAAAACGGGCCCTATGCCCAGCAACCCCACAGTTGTGGCACGTGACAGTCTGCTTCGGACATTTGGTGCTGAAATGACCCTGTTCTTCACAGTTGAAACAGGTGATGGCCGAATCGCTCGTGGATCGAGTTTCGCGGGTTTAGGCGTCACCGAGGACGCCGTAAAAGGTAGAGCCCGCACGTGGTTTCTTGAAAGTGGCACACCGCCGACCGATTACGGTTCTTAGACTTCTTGGCAGCTGATGAGGGTTGTTGCTTAGCAATTTCCTTAGCAGTAAGCTCGTAAGTGAGAGCTTTCTCAATGAACTCGGCCAGAGTGGCACAATTATGATTAAGCAACTGTAGCCGCATACGAGGTTTCAGCCTCTTGCTGAAATACTTGATCTTGTCCACCTCAGAGTGAATGATAGATGAGGCGAACGGAAGAAGTTCCTGAAATTTTTCGGCGATGGCGAGAACATCATCATCCGCCGCAAGGTCGGGAGTAAGTAATTCCGACAACTTGGCCTCCCTGAGTGGGGCCGGATAGTACCTCTCCATCATGAGAGTTTTGAACTGATCCCAAGTACATGATCCGTCTGTGGGCTTCAGCGATAGCCACCATGAATGAGCGCTCTTACCAAGATAGTAAGCCGCAACTGCAACTTTATGCCCTTCAGGGCAATCCACCATAGCAAATAACTTCTCGAAATGCTCAAGCCAATGAACAATATCTGCCGGCTCAGATGAGCCCTCAAAGGTAGGTGGTCGCTGGCGAGAGATATCGCTAATGATATTTCTTACACCCCTCTCTTGCCTCTGAGGTGGCGGAGGAGGAGCCTGTTGATTTTGAGTAGTGGAGTTATGCATCGCCTCCATTAGTTGTGCCATCTGAGTCATTTGGGCCATCATGCCCTGCATAAAGGCTAGTGGGTCAACTCGAACACCCTCTGACTGAGCTGTGTCCCGGGTTCGACTCCCTGATAGCGAATGATCACGTCCAGGTGAATGAGTGGCAGCGTCACTGCTCGATGAGTTAGCATTATTCCTGGCATTCGCACGTGTATTCACACGAGTTCTCGGGATTCGGCCCGCTCCACGGCCTCGTCCTCCACGTCCTCTGCCAGCCCTTTCCATACTGAAGTGGAAAGTCATATGATGATTATATATCTCGCATGAGTATCACATTATGATTATATTATGAAATGATGAAAATGAGCATACGCGCTCAAATACAGCGATTACATGAATGATTAATTGAGGTGACATGATTATGTGATGAAATTACTGAAATGATTATCTTGAACAATTTAACAAGATTGATGATATGATCTTCAAGATCAACAAGTGAGTAATGAAATGAATTGAGTGATTAATGAGTTAACATTATCGACTTGATCACAATTGGAAATAATGAATGAGGATTGTTAACTGATGAATTATGAATGAATGATTATTGCCAGAAATTATATCATGGCATCAGAAATCTTACAGTTCTTGATCTGATTGGCTCGGCATTTGCACAGGTCACACGTGACGCGAAAGTCCAATGATACTAGTCCGATGACGATGATTTCAAATGAGACATGACTCGGAAGGTAGTATTCAAAACCACGCTCCGATACCAACTCTGTAACACCCCAAACTAGGCGGATATTACAGTGCCGTGGACCCCCGACTGGGACCCACCAGGCTAATAAAAATGAGTAAATTACGCAAGGTAAATGTAGTACCGAACCACATTACACAATTAATTACTCCGATAAGGAGTTTCATACAACACACCCAGGATGACACTGAATACAAGTATATTTTATATGGAGATAAAATATACAACACTGAGTGAAATGAATATTCAAACGGAATGTCTGCAGCGGAATAAATGAAAGAAACATAAATGATCGAAAGGATCGGGCCCCTACTAGTATCACTGACTCTCGCCGTCACCGTACTCTCCCGTGCTTTAGCCTTACCATGACACGAAAAAGTATCCCCAACGGGCCGCCATACGTAACAACAATCCTCGAGAGTTGAAAATACACAATCGTGAGTTATCCACAGTTATACAATATCCTGTCGAAACATACGCAATCAAACATGCTATATGAATCAACTAATGATACAGCCCAAAGGAATGGCGCCACACTACGTCCGGGATGGAAATGTGTCCGTGCACAAGCCACCAACGAGTATCGATCGAATACACGTGTGGTCTTGTACCTAATCAGTCTCACGAAGCCATCAACTCGTGTGCACACCCAATGTGAGGCCACCAACCAACACACGACTATAATGCGCCCGACATGAAAATCCTACACATACCAACTGCACGCCAAGATGACCCGAATGCCACACTATGACAAAAGTGACAACGAAAATGAATAGTGACTCACCAAGATTAAATGATGGTGAAATGAATGACACTTAATGAAATGATTGGAACCGTCGTTCCTTATGACTGAGGCGATTAATTGACAATGACAAGTTTTGATACGGTTAATACAATGATGAATGAGTTACGATTATGAATGAACAACATCAAAAGGAATGAATATCCTTTTAACCGAGTAAGAATTAACTTACTCAATACCGATGAAGAATGTCCGTCCACGAACAACGTCCTAAGTGAAATACCGGTCGCTCGAACCACCTTGAATAACAATAATTACCAACAACCGTTCAATACACGTATCAAGCAACTAAACACGACTAACCCAAAGGTCGAAAACAACGATAATCAAACTCATAGGGGCATTCTAACGAATACGTAACCAACCACACGACTTCGAAAAATCCAATCCCGAATATATCGAAACCAACACCAAAATGAGTATATCGAACTAAAAAAACACTTCAATGATATCAATCATCCATTAGGAATCCATAATTCGAGATTACAACTACATCAATCGGAAAATCCCCAATCAACCGAAGTCAACCCCAAGGGTTCTTGAAATAATTCCGAAAATAACCATTAAATCCATAAGAATATACTTATCCAAGGTAGATAATCCATATCTAACATTTTCCAATGATAATCCAAGCTTACACGAAGAAATCGGAAGGAAAAATCCGAAATTCTAGATCCAAGAGATTAATACCTTTGATTCGATGCTTAAGGAGATGATGAAGTGATGATAATCCAACTCAAAGACTTGAAGATGATGATGGATGATAGAAGCTCGAAGAGAACTCTCCAAAATGCCCAAAATCGCCCGAAACCGATGAGGGAATGAGAAAAGATGATAAAATGACGAACTCAGGCTAACTGTCCAATATATAGCCATTCCAGGTTAGCGTGCGCTAGCCCTTGTGCGTAGCGTGCGCTAACGGGTAATTTGGGTAGTCCAGTACCCACTGTCTGAACACGGTAGCGCGCGCTACGTACCTTTTTGTAGCGTGCGCTACGGTCATGCCATTAGCGTGCGTTAATACCCATTGTTAGCGTGCGCTAACGAATTATGTGATGCCCAGTACTGGAATCCAGAAACCTTCTGTCCTCTGATCTGATCTCGATAGCGTGCGCTACAACCAACGATTAGCGTGCACTATAGTATCGATTGCGTACGCTAAATATCATTCATAGCGTGCGCTATTAATTAATCCAGTGCAGTCCAGTAGCCACTGGACTCAACCTGATCCGTCCCTAGCGCGCGCTATTCCACATATTTAGCGTGCGCTACTACAACCCACTAGCGCGCGCTACTTACCACTCGTAGCGTGCGCTACATAACTCACCTGCAGTCCAGTACCTTCTAGACTGCAACAAGGGTAACATTAGCGTGCGCTAATGCTGAGTGGTAGCGTGCGCTACCTGTACTCAATTAGCGTACGCTAAAAAGAGTACGTAGCGTGCGCTACTCCTCACGCACAGCCCACAACGAAAATGACAACGATGATAAACACGGCACGAAACTCCAATTAGATTAATGACGAATGACGATTGATACACGATACAATTACTCTGAATGATGAATACCAAGATTGAATATGAGTGACAATTGATCATTAATGAGTGAAATTACTGAGTGTCAATTACTGAATGATAAATACTGAATGATAATTACTGGATTACAACAGGGTATTACAGGATCCGGGACATATTTCCTCAACTGGGAAACATGAAAAACGCTATGAACATGACTCAAGGCTGGAGGTAACGCCAAGCGGTATGCCAACTCACCGACTCGCTCGAGAATCTCAAAGGGTCCAATAAATCTCGGACTCAACTTCTCCTTCTTCCCGAAACGAAAAACTCCCTTCATCGGCGACACCTTAAGCAAAACGTGGTCTCCCACCTCGAATTCCAAAGGTCGACGACGGACATCGGCATACGACTTCTGTCGACTCTGGGCAGTCAACATCCGTTCCCGAATCAATTCTATCTTCCGCCTCGTCTCTAAAACGACATCTGGCTCGGTCCCGACCAAATCGGACGTCTCATTTCAACAAACCGGTGATCGACATCGCCGCCCATAAAGTGCTTCATACGGTGCCATCCGAATCGACGCGTGCCAACTATTGTTGTACGTGAATTCGATCAATGGCAAATGTTCCTCCCAATCGCTACTCCAATTGAGGGCACAAGCACGCAATATATCTTCGAATGTCTGGATAGTGCGTTCCGACTGTCCATCTGACTGGGGATGAAAAGAGGTACTCAAATGCAAACGGGTACCCAACGCCTTATGCACTGCCTGCCAAAAGTGCGATACGAAACGGCCATCACGATCCGAAACAATAGACTTCGGAGTACCGTGAAGTCTCACAATCTGCGCGATAAACACACGAGCCAACTTCTCCGGGCCCCAAGTGTCCTTGCCGCCTTAAAATGTGCCGACTTGGTCGACGATCAACAATCACCCATACCATATTCATGCCCGACCTCGATCTCGGCAAACTCGTAACGAAATCCATCGATATATCTTCCCATTTCCATTCCTAATGGGAAGTGATCGCAATAACTCAAATGGTCGCTAATGCTTGATTTTGACCTGTGACAAGTCAAACATCTCGCTACAAACCGTGCGACCTCCTCCTTCATATCGTTCCACCGTAAATTCCTCCTCGTGTCCTTGTACATCTTACTCGAACCAGGATGAACAGAATAAGGTGTAGTATGGGCCTCACGCAAAATACTCTGTCGCAACTCTGGGTCGTTCGGCACACAAAGCCGACTCTGGAACCTCAAAACACCATCCTCGTGAATCACAAACCCAGGAGACTTTCCCTTAAGAATGTTCTCTCGGATTTGAGTAATCATCATATCCTCTAACTGCTTCACCTTAATTTCATCGATCAAAGATGACGAAATCTCTAAAGCACAAAGTTGCCCGACAGCTCCAGGCAATAAAACCTCAACATCTAACTCGATCAAAGCCCTCCGAAGCTCAGACTGAGATGTAAGGATCTCAAGCATTCGCAACGCCACCGGTTTCCGACTCAAGGCATCAGCCACGACGTTCGCCTTGCCCGGATGATAAAGGATTTCGAGGTCATAATCCTTAATCAGCTCTAACCACCTCCTCTGCCTCATATTCAACTCCCGCTGAGTAAATATGTATTTCAGACTTTTATGATCGGTAAAAATCTGACATGCAGAGCCGAAAAGATAGTGGCGCCAAATCTTTAGCGCAAAAACAACTGCCGCTAACTCCAAATCATGTGTAGGGTAGTTAAGCTCATACGGCCTCACTGCCTCGATGCATAAGCAATGGTCTTGCCGTCTTTGCATCAACACGCACCCAAGACCCCCGTCTCCAAGCATCGCTATAAACAAAGAAACCCTCGTTGCCACATGGCAATGCTAAAACCGGGCTGAAGTCAAACGCTTCTTCGCTCCTCAAAACTCGATCGCCTCTCGTCATTCCGCATCTAACTTCTCGGATTTATGGAGCAACTGCGTAAGTGGCCGAGCTAGTTTCGAGAAACCCTCGACGAACCTACGATAGTAGCCAGCCAAACCCAAGAAACTACGGAGTTCCCTCACATTCTTGGGCGGTGCCCATTCCAACACTGCATCGACCTTCTGCGGGTCCACACGAACCCCCTCGGCTAAAATCACGTGACCTAAAAACATCACTTCCTTCAGCCAGAACTCACATTTTGTGAACTTTGCATAGAGTTGCTCGGTCCTCAAAATGTATAACACTACTCGCAAATGATGGGCATGCTCCTCCTCGCTCCTCGAATAAATAAGAATATCGTCAATGAAGACGACAACACACTTATCCAAATACTCGATAAAGACTTTGTTCATCAACTGCATGAACACCGCTGGCGCATTAGTTAACCCGAAAGGCATAACTACGAACTCATAATGTCCGTACCTCGTCCGAAAAGCTGTTTTCGGCACATCGGACTCTCTCACCCGGAGCTGATAGTACCCCGATTTCAAATCAATTTTCGAGAACACCGCAGCTCCCTGCAACTGATCGAACAAGTCATCAATTCTCGGCAAAGGATACTTGTTCTTGATGGTCACCTTGTTTAGTTCGCGATAGTCGATACACAAACGTAGCGAACCATCCTTCTTCCGCACAAACAGGACCGGTGCGCCCCATGGCGAGGCGCTCGGTCGAACATACCCCGACTCAAGAAGCTCACTCAACTGCTTCTTCAACTCGGACATCTCTGATGGTGCCATACGATACGGCGCCTTCGAAATAGGAGTCGCGCCCGGCTCTAACTCTATAGCAAACTCGACCTCACGATCCGGTGGCAATCCCGGTAACTCGTCAGAAAATACATCAGGAAAATCACTAACGATTGGAATCGATGAAAGCTCGACTCCACTACTCTCCGCCTTCAAGGCGTAGCACCAAAAGCCAGTACACCCCTTTCGCAGGAGTCTCATTGCCTTCAAGGCATTAATAACGAACTTCTGGTTTCCCCTCTTTCGCCCCGCGAAAGAGTGCTCAGTGCCGTCCTCGGCTAACATAGTGATGATTCTCGCGCGGTAGTTCATGATCGCACCATGCCGCTCGAGCCAATCATCCCCAAGAATCAAATCCTCACCCTCGATACCCACAACATTAAGATTAGAGGGCCAAGCCCTCTCACAAATAAGCACAGAACAGTCTCGAACCTCCTGATCACCAACGATCCTATCACCGCTAGGAAGCTTAACGATGAAGGGTTCACAGGGCATCAAACAGTCGAGACTCAAACGGCGCACACACTCCAGAGATATGAACGAATGCGTAGCACCCGAATCGAAAAGCACACTGACAGGATGAGATAGAATATGAACGGTACCTGTCGCCACAAGAGCCTTTGGGTCATCGGCTTTCCGCATATCATAAACCCGCGGATGGGCGGAGCCAACACTAGAAGCTCCTCCGCGGTCCGACCCCGACCCTCCTCGACCGGCACTCGGTGGGACCGAAAATCAAACGATCCTTGATTCACGCTTGGTTCCCTAGGCGCCGAGTGGAAGCCCGGCACCAAGAATTCTCTCCTCTCAAAGACAGACGCACTTGTGGCCCGGCTGGCCACACTGATTACACGTCAGTAAAGGGCTCAAGCAAGTACGACTGACGTGGCCTGTACGGCCACAATTGAAACACTTTACATCACGGAAAGGAGCACTGGTAGTTCCACGAGGACCCCCAGCGGAACGAGTGACTCGCCACGGGGAAGTTAGCAGATTGGGATTTCTGCTGACCCCCACCCTTGTGGCCCGAAAAGTTCCCAGCGGACTTATGTTTCTTGCTCTCGCGGGCCGCCTCGCTAGCCGTCACCGATATGTCATAAGCAAGGTCCCTACTCTGGTAATCTTTCAAGGTAGTATAGACAAGCTCCGACATATAGTCCCGAATCGACAACTTCAGCCGTCTGGAAAAATGGAAAAATTTTTCGCTCTCCTCGACAACTTGGGTCTTCACATAACCCAACTCCTTGTTAAAATCAGCAATAGCTTGAGATACGGGGATATCCCGCGGTTGAGCATCATAAAAAGCATGTACCCGAGCTCGTCCGATCGCCACGGCAATATTCGATCTCCATCAATTCTTGAAACTCACCACGGCAAGATGATCTTTGGGCCCAACGGCCTCCCACCGACCGTAGCGTCCCAAAGTGAGAAAGTATTGGGCAATAGGACCTTACGGTCCCTGACAGTTGGTAGCAGTGAAGACTTTAATTATCTCCTTGATCCACCCTTCCCAGCCAATCGGGTCTGAAGCTCCCGAAAACTGAGGAGGATGCATCTTGATAACATCTTGGAGCCAACGATCCGCTCCGCCCCGATTAGCGTGGGCCTGATCCGGGTTCTGAACCGCCTGAGCTATCGCCGCCATTTGGTTCACCATTTGCTGCATAACGGCCGCAATACCAAGGTCGGCACGCTCCTGAGAAGAAGCATGGCTATGACGGTCGCCGGTACTGCCGGCTCCCGAAGACTGCGACGTGGCCGCCCCACCGGCTGCCCCACGTCCTCGGCCGCGTCCACGACCACGTCCACGACCACGGCCTCTTCCAGCATCCATACTGGCGTTAAATAAGTAGCAAAAGCCATACGATGGTAAGTACAAGAAAAGAACAATCACAAATCGAGAATCAAAGGTGCGATACAAGGGAATAAGGAACAGAGGAAGGAAAAACTTACGGACACTGGTAGTACCGGAATCATGGCAGCGTGACGATGATGTGCAAAACAAAACACAACAAGACCCAATAAACCGACAAGCCTAGGTATCCATAACCTGGGCTCCGATACCATTTTCTGTAACACCCCCAAGATATTCGAGGTATATTGCAGCGCCGTGAATCCCTACATGGGACCCACCAGGCTGGCCAAACATCATACTCATCGACTCACAGAACAACAGAATAACACCTCGTCATAAAGACGCCCAACAAAATAATCAACCCGGTTCAACCGGTCAACATAACACCATAGTTCGACACAAACATGATAAACAACAATACAATCCAGACGAGTAAAAATTCTTAAGTACTCGAGTACTTCTATTAGTTCAAACAAAACCACAAAAGATAAAAAGATAGAAGACACTAAGACATCACTCGTGCACAATCATCACGCACGGCCGTCATCCGCATACTGGTCCAGCGCCCGTTCGTCTCGATGAACCTGACCTGAAATTCATAAAACGAATTTCCCCAAAACGGGTCCCCATAGGGGTTAGCAATTACGCTAGTACAAGTAACCAAATGAACAACTTACATCTTACACATATAGTAAATGCATGCAATCAAGAAAAGCATAGTTCCAAAACACTCATTTCCGGAAATGCCATAATCAAATCACATTTGTAAAATGCACCACAATTAACCGTCGATCCACGTCTTTGTGGACCCCTACCGAGACCCCGTCGGATCTAACCCGTAGTGGTTAAAAGCAAGCTCGTCGACCCACGTCTCTGTGGACCCCTACCGAGACCCCGTCGGATCTAACCCGTAGTGAGCATACACACACACACCATTTCTCATACAATACTACTATGTCAAGATTGTAAGTTCATAAGGATACTTGCCTCGATTAATAGACGGTGACACGAACGGAACGGAAGAATCAAGCACGACCGCGAGGAACCGACGAATGAACCTAACGATTCGAATAACACAATCACAACCACTACTAAACGATTACGGAAATGGAATACACCCGAAAACCCGCCTACGATTCATGTATATTCGTACAAAAATAACAACGAGGGCGGACCACAACCAAACCCTCTCGATTTCGCAAAACCATGAAAATATACCATGAATCCGTAGGAAAACTAATTATACCAACAAGATTAATCATACTCGTCATGAATCCACCAACAAAACGGAACGGATCGGAAGAAATCCCAAAACCCCCAAATTATCCAAAAGTAGGGTTCTAAGAGATTTACCGTGGATTAGGATGAAAGATTCGTGTTGATGTTGTTATAATACTCCAAGAACTCAAGAAAGATGTTGGATGAGATGATTGGAGGAAGAAATCGCCAAGGAAATCGCCCCGGAATCGCCTTCGCCGCGGAGAGAGGAAGAAATGAGAATTTATGTTTATCTCGGTCAACTCCCTGGTTTATATAGCCAGGGAGTGTTAGCGCGCGCTAATCCTCAAGGTTAGCGTGCGCTAACGGGATGAAAATACAGACCAAATAATTGGAACGTAGTGTGCGCTAATAACCTCTCGGTAGCGCGCGCTATCGACCAATAGCGTGCGCTACCTGGACATCAGCCGAGTCCAGTAGCTAACTGCCCAAAACTCACCTGACCCGTTAGCGTGCGCTAACGTACAAATGTAGCGTGCGCTACCTGGCACCTGACCGAGTTCAGTAGTAAACTGTCCAGTACTGGACACTCACGCTAGCGCACGTTACCTGGAAATCTCAGCGTGCGCTAGCCCCCGACATTAGCGTGCGCTAGACTATGTAGCGTACGCTAATCCGCCAGTCCAGAGGGTTGGAAACAGCACTGCCACTCCCAGGGCTAATTCGCTAGCGCGCGCTACGAAGTAAACGTAGCGTGCGCTACTAAGGGATCTCTAGCGTGCGCTATGCAGGAAATTTAGCGTGCGCTAGATACAGAATATAAACGGCCCAAAGCACCGGAATATGAACGAAACGTTAAACAGAACATCTCAAGACGCATCGAAACATGGAATGGATCCACGGCAACCCCGAATAGCGGTTTCGTACAACGATAACGAGAATCAGATCAATAGATGACGGTAAAGATACATTGAAAGATACACGAGGGTCACTACAACCGAGAAATACACCAAAAAAATGAAGATACAAGGGAAAGAAAAATGCGGATATTACAAGCAGCCCTAGCTTCGGCACTGTAAGGATCTTGGACGAAGAGCCAAGCGAGCTTCTCCAAAGGCACCTCGACTTCTGGGTCAATGTAGATAAGCCGAGATAAACTGGACCAAGCATCGCCGTAGATGGAGCCCGCTTCATCAGCCAAGTCATCTCGATACTGTTTGCTCTTCCTATATCGTTCGACGGCAGCCTCCTCTTTCCCGGGCATGCTCTCCTCAAGAAACGCCAGCCTTTCATCCGCGGCATTCTTCTCCAGTGCCAGGACCTCGGCCCTCTTCCTCTGTGCCTCGGTCTCGACCTCGGCAATCTTCAGGGCCGTCTCGGATTGAAGCAGCGCCTCCTTTAACTTCCCCAAATCCTCAAGCGCGGACTTCCTGGCCGCCTCGGCCTGTTCAACCTTCAGCTCGGCCTCGTTCAGCATGGCGTCATGAGAAGCTTTCTCCTTCTCCAGGGCTTCAACCTTCTCAGTGAGCCTAACGGTGGATTCCTGAGCCGACTTGGCCGCCGCCTCATTCTTGTGCACCAGATCCACCACCTGCCTGAATACGGCATACTCATGCTGAGCTATCGAGGCGACCTACAAAAAGAAAAGACAAACTCAGTTCAAGCAAATTGCAGAAATCGCAAAGTATGGGAAACTGATACGGAATAAAGGGTACCTCACTAAGAATTAAACCCTTCCTGTTCAAGAGTTGGAGCGAACTCGGCTTGTCAGCAACAAGCCGCTCAATATAATACGTATTCATGGCGCGCTTAATGACCAGTCCCCCAAGCTTCAGGGCGGCCCCGGAGCGAACGATAGAATCAAACCCAAACATAATGGGCGCAGCAACGAAAGAGTAGACCAGATTTTTGATCTCGGCATCAGAAAGATAGAAAGCTGAGGAGGAACTAGGTGGAGAGGGAATGGTTCTCTTCTGAGAAGGTTCTTCTCGAACTCGGCCTCCATCTTCCCTCGGCCTTTTCTATCTCTGACGACTCTCTGCCTCGGAGTCCGGCCCACGATCTCGGCCTGGTCCTTGAGAGTGCCCCCGGCCTTCACTCCGGATGTAATACCCGGTTGTAATTCAGTAATTATCATTCAGTATTTATCATTCAGTAATTTCACTTGTTAATGATCATTTGTCACTCATATTTCAATCATGGTATTCATCGTTCAGAGTAATTGTATCGTGTATCAATCGTCATTCATCACTAATCTAATTGGAGTTTCATGACGTGTTTATCATCATTGTCATTTTCATCGTGGGCTGTGCGTGAGGAGTAGCGCACGCTACGTACTCTTTTTAGCGCGCGCTAATTGAGTACAGGTAGCGCACGCTACCACTCAGCATTAGCACACGCTAATGTTACCCTGGCTGCAGTCCAGAAGGTACTGGACTGCAGGTGAGTTATAAGTAGCGCACGCTACGAATGGTAAGTAGCGCGCGCTAGTGGGTTGTAGTAGCGCACGCCAATATTTGGTGTAGCGCGCGCTAAGGACGGATCAGGTTGAGTCCAGTGGCTGCTGGACTGCATTGGATTAATTCATAGCGCACGCTATGAGTAGTTTTTAGCGTACGCAATCGATGTTGTAGCGCACGCTAAATATTGATTGTAGCGCACGCTACCGAGATCAGATCAGATGACAGAAGGTTCTGGACTTCAGTACTGGACAACAGATTTTTAGCTAGCACACGCTAACAACTGGAGTTAATGCACGCTATTGGGATGGAGTTAGCGCACGCTACCAGGTTGTAGCGTACGCTAACGGGTCAGCCAGAGTTCACTGGAATGTTCGTACAACTCGTTAGCGCACGCTAAATAGCAGGTCATAGCGTGCGCTAATCTGGAGCAGTATAAATTGGACAGTTAGCCTGAGTTTCGTCATTTTCTCACTTCTCTTCGTTTTTGAGCGACTTCAGGCGATTTCGGGCGACTTGAAGTGTTCTCTTCGAGCTGCTATCACCTATCATCATCTTCAAGTTTTTGAGTTGGATTATCATCACTTCATCATCTCCTTAACATCAAATCTAAGGTATTAATCTCTTGGATCTAGAATTTCGGATTTTTGGGTTTTTTCTTCCGATTTCTTCGTGTAAGCTTGGATTGTTGTTGGAATATATTAGATATGGATTATCTACCTGGGATAAATGTATTCCTACAAATTTAATGGTTATTTTGGGGATTTATATCAAGAACCCTTGGGGTTTACTTCGGTTAATTTGGAGGATTTCCGATTGACGTTGTTGTAATCTTGAATTGTGGATTCCTATGAGATTGTTAATATCATTGAAAGTGTTAATGGTTTGAAATACTCATCTTGGAGTTGGGTTCGATATATTCGAGTTTGGATATTGTTGTATCGACGTTTGAGTCGGTTATGATCGTATTTGATTCGTGTAATGATCGAATTATTGGTAAATTGTGTTATTCAAGGTGGTTCGAGCGACCGACATTTCATTTAGGACGTTGTTCGTGGACGGACATTCTTCATCGGTGTTGTATAAGTTAATTCTTACTCGGTTAAAAGGATACTCATCCCTTTTGTTGTTGATTACTCATAATCATAACTCATTCATCATGGTATTAATCATATTGAGACTTGTAATTGTCGAATAATCATTTCATTCACGAGGAACGACGGTTCCAAATCATTTCATTGGGTTATCAATCACGTCACTATTATTTTCATCTCGGTGAGTCATCTTGGCCTTGTCGAATTATTAATCATTGATATTCATTGTGGTCATTCTCGTTCATATGACCTTCTGGGTTCATATTGCGTGGCCGGGTGTGGCTGTGTGGAATTTTTAGTCGGGCACACGATGGTCATGTATTGGGTTCACCGATACATTGGACTGCGTGCACGGTAAAGCTTAACTCCGTGAGACTAATTAGGTACAAGGACGGGTGTGTCCGCCATTCGTCTTGTACACTTGCACGTAACATTACGGGCGTACTATGATACTCCTCTTCAGCGTAATTCATAACTAAGGATATTTCATAACCCGTATATATCATGATTGTGTATTTTCAACCCTTGAGGATTGTTGTTACGTATGGCGGCCCGTTGGGGAATTTTGTTTTCAGGTCACGGCAAGGCAAAGGCACGGGAAGAGCATGTTGACGGCGAGGAGTCCCAGTGATACTAGTAGGGGGCCCCAGTCTTTCCATTTATTTCAGTCATGCTTATTTCTATACAGTTGTATTTCCGCTGCAAATTCCGTTTGAAATGTTTATTTATTCAGGGTGGTGTATTTTATCTTCATATAAAATATACTAGTATTCTGTTTTGTCCTGGTGTAATGTACTTAAGCTCCTCATCGGAGTATTTGGTAATATAATGTGGTTCGGTACTACAATTATATTATTTAATTCATCAGTTTTCATTCGCCTAGTGGGTCCCAGTCGGGGGTCCACGGCACTGTAATATCCGCCTAGTTTGGGGTGTTACACCGGACACGAGTCCGAGTAGGGCTAGCTTCCTCGGTGGGCGCCCTCTCAACTTCCGCTTCAGGTTCGGACGAAGCTCCAGCTTGGATAATGGGCGGCTCCTTGGGAAGCGACGATTCCCCTTTATCTTGCAGCTCTTTTTGCCGAGCCACCATATCGGCATGTATACTTTCAACTCCTCTCAACCGAGACAACCTCTTCTTTTTCTGAGCCGCCATCACGGGGTCAATATGCTCCTCATCCAGCTTCTGAATCTCCTCCATCGAGAGATCTGCGCAAAAACAATGTTAACACCAAAACGAGATGGCAGAAAAAACGACGATGAAAGATAAGAAAATTACATCCTACGATATCCACGGCTTTCAAGCATCTGTCGTTCTCAGCACGGCAGGTCGAGCAATCCTCGTGGAAGACAAAATTGGGGTGGACAACCCAATTAGGAAACCGAGCCCCTCTTGGGACCTCGACCAAAGGTCTAACCCCATCTATGGTCCCCTCATCAGGTCGGCCTGAGCATGATAGCGAAAGTCAGTCTCTAGCTCGGCCCAGTTAAGAATGGCAACGGAGGAAAACTGCTCGAGCTTCGCAATCAAGTCCGCACTCCAGTCCGGCTCGTGAACACGCGAAGGGCGATGCGGCGAATTAGCAGGTGTTGTAAATTCCCAGCCATGCCGGCTCTCAACCTTGATCATGTGCCTGTTCCAACCCGTGACCTTATTGACGGTGTTTGAAATGGGGGCCATGAGCTTGGGTTTGTTGGAGTCGGACTTAATGGTGATAGTTCTGGTTTTGGAGTTGTAAGACGAATTGAAGAAGTGATAGAAGGCAAACATGCACGGCTCGAAGCCGAGACCACGACATAAGATAATGAAGGCGGTAAGATGCCTGACCGCGGTGGCACCGAGGTGGGCTGGGACAATTTCCCAATCATCCAAAAATTGATTAATGAAAGGGTCCAATGGCAGCCTCAGGCCGAGATGGAATTGCTTGAAATAAAACGGGAGGAAGGCATCAGTATAATAGAAAGTTTTAGCTTCGTGCTCATTGGCGAAAGGAGTGGCCAAACTATGGTAGAGCCTATACTCATTCCTATCCACCTCATATGTAGTATAAAGCTCTTCAAGCATCTCGTCCCCACCTTTGGGATGCTTAGGCCGAGAGGAGCCTCCCAGGTGTATCTGGTCTTTGCCTCGGATCCGTCTTGAGCCGACAACCTCAGAGTCGAACTCCCCGACGGGCCTGTTAGAAGTACTCTCCCCAGCCATACCTGTAGAAGAAGACAATGGATTAGACTCACCCTGTGAAGATGACGAGGTGTTCTTAGCCCCCCCCCCCCAAACGAAGCCGAGCTTGAGACTTGTCCTTGACATAATGCAAAAAGATGCAGTCTAGGACTTCGTCCAAACTATCAAGAGTCAATACATCGGCATCGCCACCGTCTATGGTCCTAGGCGCAAAAGACCCAGAAGGATATCTAACATCCGCTCTAGGGGTTTTGTTCATATACTACATTTCCCCAATGGTCACAAGGGATAAGAGCTTCCATGACCCATTGGATTTAACATAAATCCTAGAGTTCCTAGTGTAACAACCGTAAGTGGAATCCTTTTCCAGATAGCCACGCTTAGACATCTTAAAGACGCGAAGTTTCACAGAGGAGATTTGAAGCTCTGAAAACTCAACAATGGTGAAAAAATAAAGGGGAAGTGGAGCTGAAAAGTACCTCAAAAAGCAAGGACAATATATGGAAGCAACGCCTGAGAAATTGGCCGAAGTAAATCGTCGGAAAACGAACGAAAATGGCGCGATGTGAAGTGTCGTCGGGCTGTCACAAGCTCTACTCTCTGATTCGGAATCCGCAAAATGAAGAAGAAAAATTTAATTTTATAGAGGGCGCGCGAGTGTCATAATTACACCGCATTAATGGGCGCGGTTTCCCAGGAGATTGTCTCTTCACCTCCCCACGCGCACGCCGTCCAATTGTATGACGGGATACGAAGCGATTGGTATGACAGGACCCTTAAAATTCAGTGGGACATCCAAGCAGGTCAAGGCCGACATAACACCAAGCAAAGCCGACATCAAAGAAGCAACTGAAACCCTGAAGCACAAAGGACGGACTTGAGTTCCTACTCGGCCTGCCGAGATAGAAACTCGGGGGCCACTGAACGACATGGACCGAATTGATTACATGGGTCTAGAGATCTTGAGTGTAAGGCCCGTCAAGGCCCATAAATCAAGACCTTACAGAGCCCAAAAATAAACTTATTATCTCGGCATGGAGCATGACGTCGAGGCCGACCTGAAAGCCAGGAACATACTCGGCGGGCCTCAGCTCAGGCTCAAGCCAAGACTTGGTTCAGGCAACCGAATTGTTGCGCCGACTCAGCTCAGTGACAGAATAAGCCGGGATCAACAAATCTACATCCCTTGTCAGTAGATGAAGGTCCCATCCTTCAAGCACACGGAATCTGAGGAAATCCAAGATAGAGACAAATAAAGATGTCCTTACCTAACAAAAACTCTTCTCCGCAAGGAAACTACATCCACAATCCTTATGAGGATTCTACTTCCCATATATATAAGAAGTCCAATATCAACACGGACTCAGTGACTTTCTCCGCAAGTTAAGGTTACAATATTCATGCTTATAAATAGGTGTCCACCTACACTGGTACAGGGAGAATCCTCGACTCTCAATACAGTCAATTAATTTTATTTCCACCACTCATTCAATATACTTACTCTCACACCGGAGGGCCTTCGCCGGTGAAGCCCCAACTCAGTTCATGTGTTTTCTTGTGTGTAGGACCGATCAGGAAATTCATTCGCCGGAATTATCCGAACCGCTAGGATAAGGACTGATCCGATACGTTTTGGCAGCATCAGAAAGCCATACTTAATCATGTAGATATAAGCTTTGATGATTGATTATAATAAATGCCGAAGTTCATCTCCTCATAACTATTTACTTATTTGTGTTGAATTCGTAATGGTTTTACGATGTCATTTCATGATCTCAAATTTATCATACATCTGCATAAAAATTAGCCAAAAAAATCATGCACAATTTAAAGCAACAAATTGAAGAATAAATAATAAAAGAATATATTCGTATTAATCATCAAGCATGAATATAAATAAGGTACTAACTTGTTCTAAAATTTTCGAAGTTTTTATTTTCTAAACATAATTACAATAAAAAAGAAATATTTGTTTTTAGACGATTGAAAAGAAAAAGGAAAGAAAATTGTAAAGATAAACTTATTGGTAAGACTTAAATCTTTGCTTCTAACCTCTTATGTGTGTTTCTGCTCTTCTTGAGGTGAATAAGGATGCTGTTATCACCCTCAAGGTTCACTATATATAGATGCAAGAAATTTGGTCCAAAAAAATTCGAAAAATCTATTCAGAAAAAACAAGCCAAATCACCACATCAATGCCACATGGTCGTGCGGCACTTCCAGCATGGGCATGCCGGACTCAAAACTCGATGTCCTCATTTTTTAGACAGCATACGGCCAATGCCACCATGCAGCACGATCTTGCTGTATTTCAAGTACTGTGCAGTTTGATCGTTTTCATCATAACCTTTGATCGTTTTCATCATAACCTCCTATAAAAAAAATACTAAAACATGAGCGGTCAGCGTCATTGAAAATTAACTTGATTATCTTTCCAACAATATGTTTTTGTTTCCCTAAGAAGGCAAAAGGTTATGAGCCTATTGGTGCACAGCCTTCGTCTGATCTTGGTTTATTTGCTCTTTTTTAACCTGTTCTTCGATTCGAACCACATTTGAGGTCGATTCTTCATCCTATTCATACTAACCTCTTGTAGGTCTGATATTAAATTTATTTCAACACCACTGACCTTAATTATGCATAAATTGTCGCCTACTTGCTTTCGAAATGAGCAAACACGTGATATATTGCAAAATGGGGAATTTCAACCCAAATTCTGCAATTTGAACATGATTTGCTACACAATAGGAATTAAATAAACCCAAATTACATGTAAAAATTTCTATTTCTCAACCCCACAAACTTAACTAATTGTTCATCCCCGGACACTAAAATTAAAGAATAAAATAAACATGAATAAGATAGGTCTCAAAAATAATAATCACCTCAGGCCAAATATATTTATGAAGTACGAACAATCAACAATATCTTGAGCAATCATAATAAGTGGCGTCTATTTCAGCGAAAGTTAGGGAAGGAAGATTGAGATGGTTTGGCCACGTCCGCAGGAGGCCGGCTTCTGCTCCGATGAGGAGGGTCGAGAGTTTATTGGTTGCCGGGGAGAGGAGAAGAGGCAGACCGAGGAGGACGTGGGAGGAGCAGCTGAGATTAGATTTGAAGGCCTTAAACCTTTCTGAGGCCATGACGGTTGATAGGTGCTCGTGGAGGCGCCAGATCAGAGTTGTGGATGCTTTTGTAGGGAGCGATGCTGTAGTTGAGAGCGTCAGGGTTGAGTTGTCTCTGTTAGTTTTGACCTAAAGCATTACACTTTTTACTTTTACTGTATATTTGATCCCCCTGTCTTTTGCGTGCGATGTATTTTTTACAGGGAGTTGTGCGCAGAGTCAACCTCTCTTCGATTAGAGCAGCGTTCATCGAGAGTGCAGTTACCAAGGTCCCCTTAGGTAAGTCTCATGTGAATGAAACCATGTGCTCAGGTATGGTCGTGAGCTTTTTCGTACCATATGTTTCTTTGTATTCACCACTCTATACCGTGTGCACTGTTCTGCGCCTTCACAAACAAATGCCTTCCCTACCGTAAAAAGTAGGGACATGATCTGCGTACATCTTACCCTCCCCAGACCCTGCTCTGAGCGGGATATACTGGATATGTTTGGTTTAGTTTGATTTGGTTTTCGACTGCTAACTTGATCTAACACTTAGCATCAACGAGTTTTCATATGAAAAGGCACCTAACAACTCTTCAACTTAGATCGAACCTAAGAATTATTATATGCTTGAGTACTACTACTTTCTCTTATGCAATCAAAATGTCCACATAGAATAAACTAAAACTTGTATAGATTCTATAGCGCATGATTTGGACGATATAATAAACATAGGCGGACTAGATGTGGAATTATCAGCTAATCTTCATGTTGATAACTCATTAGGACGAAATCACGAAACCTCTTCACATTGTCAAAATCTTATAGGGTTAAAATTATCTAATTGACACCCTAATCGCTTATTTATGTGTCGTATTACAATAATATTTTGAATTAAATTTGCAAGTAAAATACAAGATATAATGTATGTTCAAACTTCAATTTCGACAATTAATAAGAAAATTGAGTACACATTAAACAAGTATACACTGAACAAGAAAACATTTATATGTAATGTATCCAAATACCATCACCTAAATAATACAATCCTAAATATTAGAATTCCTACATGTACGTAAGTACAAACAAATTCTACAGTGACAGTCTACAATCATTTACAGCATGTTGAATGTTTACCTTCCAGCAATTGCAGTTAAAACTGCCTACTGTCTAATTCAAGGAGAACGCACCATCGCAATACCTGCAATATTTTATGATTAATAAATAAAAACGAAAATAACCAGGCATTCCTTGAATTTCCTATTTGATTTTTTTTGTCGAACTTTTTTTTATTTTTAATAATAAATTTATGAGAAAATATATTGGAATCATTATGTGACATTATTAGGAATAAATTTCCAATGAAATATAATTTTCAGAATATTATAATTTTATAATTTTTATAATTATAAAATTACAGATAATCATAGTCAAAATAATATAAGTTTGACCAGAAAAAAGTCAAATAAAAAACTTATAGCGGGACGGGGGTGGGGGTAATAATTATGTACCAGTTTGCCCTTAAAATGTTAAAGGCTTAAGTTAACACTGTATATAAATGTAAATAGAGAGAAATTTTGAAGTAACGAAGGTATAATATAACTAGCACTTTCACACAAGGTAAAAACTCACTGAGACTGTCTCATTAATTACATTCCATAAGATGAAGTGTAAATTTCAATTTTTACTAATTTATTTTTCTATTTTTACTCTCTTTTTTTTGGGGGGGGGGGGGGGGGGGGAAGGTTTTAGTGCTTTTTACTTTTTTTCAGGGTTTTTTGTTTTCATCTTCTCTCAGCTTTATAGGGTTCATTTCTTAGCATTTTATTTTCTTAGAGTACTACTCTATTTTTCTTTTGTACTTTCTTTTAATTTTATTTCATTTTAAAGTTTAGCTTTAGGGGGATCTGTCTCACAGCGAGACGTAACTTATTAGGTCTCACAAGTCCTACTCTATTCCGTTTTTAAAATTTAGCAAGCAAAATTTAGCAAGCTTTCGCAACTTCACTTGTTTCATATCCGAATAAAAATAAGACGTAACTACACAAGGATAGTTGTGATACTGCGATACATTTACATTTTCATCAATCAAGATCCTAGATTCCATTTAGTGTTTCATTCTATACTTTCCATGAACTAAACAGTGTGAAATGCCAATTCATGCCACGAGTACAACGACGACGAGATAATCATCTACACTTGGTAATGCACTCGTACCGTTCAAAGAGGATCTCGATCAATCCTTTCATGGACCTTCAAATACCACTCGGCACAAACTTCATGTTTTAGGAACTATAGTGTTGGGCTCTGTTATTTCGAGCTGAAATTTGCTGAACTGAACTGAATTTTAGGAGAAAACTAATAATATTACCTAACATATATGCAACACAAATAATTATTATATACTACGACAATAACAATATAACAATAATAAGATTATTAATAATAATGTATAATGTTATCAATAATATTAATATCAATAATAATAGTTATTATTACTAAAACTATTAGATAATAATATCTATACAATAATAATAATTATACATATTACTACAACAACAATATTAATATTAAAAATAATAAGAATCATTAATAATAATAATAATAATAATAAAATATGTATAATATCATTGATAAAATTAATATCAATATTAATAATAATATTATTAGATAACAATATATACAACAATAAAAATTATTACTCCATCCACCAAAAATATACTCATTTTGACTTTTATTGGTCAAAATTCATAAACTTTGACCATGAATTGCAACCAATGTATAAAAAAGTTATAGTCATGTAAGTACTTATTTGATTTGTCTTAATGTGTATTCTCCAAATATTATTTTTTTTATAATTTTTATTCATATATAACTGAAATTAGTAATGGTCAAAAAGTGTATTTGGAGAGACCGGTCAAAATCAAAATGGACATATTTTTGGTGGACGGAGGGAGTATATTTCAACACCAACAATACTAATAATGATGATATTATTAATATAATACAAAAATTATGTATAATATTATTGATAATGTTAAATAGTAATATCAACAATAATAATAGTAATAGTAGTAAATAACATCACATACAACTAATAATAATAATTATACATTACATCAACAACAATATTAATAATAATAATAATAAAATTAGTATTAATATTATTAATAAATATTGATATGAATATTATCAATAATATTATAATATTAGATTTCAAAAGTTCAGCTGAAAAGAACAACAAAATTGAAAGGTGCTGAAATTAAGCTGGAAAGAACAGAGCCCAACTTCACCCTAATTTGACATGTAGATTTTATAAATCAAATTTCAGAACAATATAAAATAGAAGTTTGTCGGTTTAGAAAACCCAGAAGCGGAAGATTTTTACCTGTCACTGAATTTCTCAACAGCATCCGAAGCGGAGAGAAGGGCTTCACCGGCTTTCTCAAGAACCATAAAAAGCTCCTTTCCTCTTGCAAGTCGAGCAACGAGCCAAGCATTGTTTTTAGCTCTAATGCTTACTTCTAGATCCTTCTCAAAGCTCGGATTATCCCGTTTAGCTCTAGCTTTCTCTGAATCAACCTCCTCTCGAAGCTTACTCAAGACAACCAATGATTCCTGATACACTCCACATAAAAAAACATCATCATGAGGACGGACAATTTAAGATCATAGAACATAAAAATAAAAGCGCAGATTTCGGAAAAATATATCGAAAAAATGCAGATCCCGAAATAAAATTCGGAACTCAAATTTTCGGATTTTTTTTTTAAAAGAGTGGCAAATTTCGAAAAAAAAAATGAATCCCAAATTCTAAGAAAAAATTCCGAACAGAATGGAGAATTTTGAGAAAACAAAAATCGAATATCGAACTTCCAGGAAAAAATTGCGAAGAAAATGGCAAATTTCTGAAATTTTCGGAAAGAACGAATCTAGGGCAGAAATTCACCGTGGGTGTACTGATCATGGATTTCATAACCTGGGCCATTGTTATTAAGGCATTAATTTCATAAACTTTAAATTTTCCAAATAAGGGATCCATCGATTTACTCGTCGTGGTTCGGGGTCTCGTACTAGCCTCGCCCTAACTGCTTTTGGTCCAAATCTTTGGGGTTGCTTTGCTAGGTGAAGTCATGGACGAATCCCATCAAAAGGATTTACTAATACATGGGACTAACAAACTCCAGTCTCAGGACTTTACAAACCTCCAAAGTCCCTGCCCAAATGACATTAATAACAAGAGACCCCAAAACTCTGAAGGAATATTTATCTAGCTGACATCATGCAAACGTCTCTAAAGGATTGCTTATGCTTAGAATTCCATTCTTTGCAGACAGATTCATTGCAACTAACCAGATAGATATAATAGTCTAAAATAATGCACAAAGACAATGCAAAGCAAATACTAGGAAAACATATTGACGGGACAGGTCTTACCTTTGCCAAAGTTGTTACTTTTCCAGGAGGAGAAGCCCTAGATACGTGCCTATCACCATCCACCAGCAAATAGCGATATCCACTCACATGATAGGCATTCTCACCACCCCAACCTTTTGATAGTTTCTCCTCGACTTTGAAAATCTTCAGTGATGCCTAGGATGACAAGAAAATTGCAAATTATCTAAGCAAGTGAACAAAAACACTGTATATCTTCTTAATGACTGAAATGACTGAAAGCAAATTAAGTAGTAGAAAACGTCTTTATAAACAATCGCAAATGACGGCTGCAAAGAAGAAACATAGTGATCATGCACATGGATTTTGATAAATAAAGCATCCAACAAAAGAAGCGGCAAAGATCACGAGACCCTGGATATACCACTCATATTAATATAGTGAACTCTTCAAGGTCTATATCACGTAATCTGGCCAATGTTAAATGGATCTACAGTCCATTTTTGACCTGTTATCGTGCATCATAAGTTATGATGCACGATAACTATACAGCTGATGACAAAAATACAATCAAACTCTGTAATTAATACTCGGCCAAACTGGTTTAATTCAATAATCATCAAATAAACTCCATGCATAATTCAAATTTGTTAGATATCAGCATCATAAAACAAAGACATGTTCCATGATGTATGTGTTGATTTTACAATATCAATCATGTTACGTGACATGACTATATATATCTCGACTCATCACCGTGTCATGATATTTTCCATGTAACTGGAAAAAACCAATGATATTGATGGTTTTGGAATTTCATCTCATTTCTCCTTCGTATGAAGGTTGTGACAGGAAGGGTCCAGCGTAAAACTTTGTCACTTTGTTTTCTTTTGCATGACTTATAGTGTTAACTAATTTTACACAATTAATTGGCACTATAATCTTCATGCCACCGACTCCAACATAGTTGGTAGTAAGGTGCAGTTGATGATGACGATGATGATGATGATGAGCAGAATAAAACAAAACCCACATTTTCAATAATTTGCCGCTTCACCATAGCAATTCCTTGTTCCCCATTGACAGATGAGACTGGAATCAGAAGTATCATAGTGAGGCCTCGATGCTGATAAGCCAACAGATACATCTTCTTCTCTTTTTGACGAAGCCAGATAGTTGGAGTTGTATGTGATACATTATTAACTTCTGCACCCCAAATATCAGTGACCAGAAATCCGTCCTTCCCCTTAGACCACTTGGAATGCTGCAAAGGCCTCACAAGAGGATAAGTGTGATTTCTAAGTGGGGATGTATCACGAGAATTATGATATTGATCCACAACAGGACCTGAATTCGCGAGTACAGCCCCAGAAAATGTATTGCACACAGTGCTTCCTTTTCGTGAATAGGTCCATGAAGCAACTCCAGAGGATAGAGCTACAGGAGTTAATCTTAGGACAGCATAAGTAAAGAGGTTGACAGTATCGATCTGAAAAAAAAAAATATAAAACAAGAGAATAGGAAAATATGTAAAATGATCAATCCCAAAAGAAGTATGATGCTCTATCAGCTTAATCTTATGGTGTTCGTTCGCCTGTTTTTTACTTCTTTCCAGTACCCACAAGGGGGGAAAATAGGAGGAAGGATGAGATTCTAACAAGCATAAAAAGATCAAACCGTACAGGAGAAAGATTTGTGGAGACCAGCAGATCCTGGAACAAGGTCAGTGAGTAGCAATGTGTGTCCATGGCGCATGATTCTATCAAATTAACAAGAGACTGACAGAAACCAAATGTAAGGTGAGCATTTAAATAGTTTCATATAGAAACATTATCATATCTGACCATCCTCAATGGCATAAACAGATTACATTTACCAAGTAAAAACCTTAGGTGATGCATAGAAATTTGAAGTATGGGTCTCTGTAATTGAAACTCGTGGTCCATTGCCCGGTATTTCAGGCGCCACAATCCGACCCTTTGGTTATTAAATTATTTATGATATTGACTATAAAATATCGATATTATACGAAATTATTTGATGAGTATCACAAACAAAAATATGAACTATTATTAATATTAACTAGTTATCTCTATATTGTGTCCCAGTTACGAACTAAACATAAATGAATACAAACCATTTTTGCATTTTATGAAATAGCTACAGAGCCCAATACTTAAAAATAGTGTCAAAATAAGCTGTACTTTTGGTCCAAAAGGACAGACTTTTACATTCATATTTTATCCACATTTTTTATTGTGTAAATTATCTGTGTCTAGAATTTTTGGCAGATTCTCTATTTACATAACTCTTTAAGACACTCATGTATTAAATGGCGACTTCTTATGCATCCTGTATTTAACCAACTAGTGAATAAAGTAGCAATTAGCAAATCTACATTGATAACTGGAATGTTTACGTAAAGTCCAAACTCGTTGACCACATACTTCTGATTAACCTCTGTCTATTAGTGGGTCCTCTCTTTACACTGAAAAGAATTATAGAACACTTATTGATTGACACACAATTTATGATCATGAACAAAGTAAATTACAACCAACTCTTCAAGTATTCTACGACAATAAGCTTCAAACAATGATGGTGACCATTTCCACTAGTTCTTAGAAAAATATTTAAAAAATATTTACTTGGACCAAGAAGGTATCAGAGATGCAAGTGTGTACACATTGAATTATTATTATTATTATTATTATTATTATCCTCTAGAACAGGAAAAATTGCATGGATTATGTTCATCAACATGTTGCACAGATCCTGTACCATTAAGGAAAACACTGAAACTCGTGTATCAATCATACGCATTAATAAAGAGGAACGAGATCGGCAGTTACAGTGTCCACAAAAATGACAAAGCCCCACGAATGTGAAAACAAGGTAAGTTTTAAATCAGAGAGCACTGTATCTGTATCCTATTTAAGAAATGAACCAAATATCTACCAGAGGCCGAATTTGTTGCTGAGGACTCAATATCAAATAAATGTGAAGCCCCTTAAGCATTATGGTCAGCCACTCATATATGTGGAGATCAGAAAAAAATCATGGTGTTTTCACTACACATTGAGCAAGGAGTTAATGAATCCGTCCTTTAAACAACATGCAACATATTACCAAAATACCAACCTGCACTTCAATAGCAGCCTCCCGTCCCACAGTTAACATCTGGACCGTCCCACGCTCTTTTAGAGAGTCACGGAAGTTTGGCAACTGAAGTTTCTTCCCAACAGAAAAATCTGGCCCAAAGAGAGAAGGTAAGGTGTGTGAAATGGTAGCTTCAGGATTGTCCCAAGTGCACAAATGAAAAGGGATTATGGTAATCATTTGATACAGCAACTGCAGCATTACCCCAGCAGCAATATTCCAATGGAGATCGCTTTTCAAATGCTGACAATTAGTAACTCAAGTTGAACAATAGCAAACACAACTAAACAGAAATCTAGTGTATCTAAGTGGAGCTTAGGAAACATATAAAAGTCACTCACCACTAAAAAAGTCCATGATGAAATAATACAAATGGGCTCTGACAAGTCCTCCGGTAGGTTCTCTATCAACCAATGCTCTAACAAGACCATGAAACATCACAAAAAGGGAATGGGCTTCTTTAAGTACCCTTCGTAGAGCATCAACTCGCCAAATGGTTTCTGAATTCTTGTCTTTTTCTACTACCTACTCTCAAGGATAAGACCATAATAACACGAACATGTAAGGAAACCCTAAAACATAATGACATCATCTATGTAGATTACATGTTATCTTCAATCAAAATTAGCTAAAATAAAACAAGATATACTGATATACAGTGACTAAAGCAGATAAAAACTCCACCATCCAATTTTGTGACTCCATGTTAATTTGGGACGTCTAAGAATAATCTCCTAATTTTTTTTTCCAAAGACTAACGTGTTTCTCCATTACCATAATGATTTAAGACCACAGCAATTCCCAATTTCTACTTTTCATGAACCAAAAAAAAAAAAGAACTTTCACTTTTTACTCTCATTTGATTCCACACCACATCAAAAGGGGAGTTTTTATTTTAGGATAGGGCGGATACAGAAAGACAATTTTAATCTTGTGTTGACTGAATGACAATATGCCCAAAAGAACAATTTTTGTACTTGTTCGGGCAATATGCCCAAAAGAACAATTTTTATACAGTTAACAAGTACAAGACCAAAGCATAAAACACCAATATATTGAATAAAGCATCTCGAATGATTCTTAACCATACATACATGTTCTATTTCAGCACACGGCATTTCCAGCTTGGATTTTAAAGTTTAATCATCCAAATCAAAAGTGTGAAACAGGGAGGTCCGAATGCCACTGAAAGCATCTTGTACGATTTGCTAAGTTACAGATTAGATATGATTCTATGAAGCAGTAAAGCAGACAATATTTGAAAGATAGCGATCATGTTAATCCAAAACAGAAGTTAAGAAGCACAAACATTTCAGATGTAATACGAGGTCCAATAACGACGAGGTCCAATAACGAGTCATCTATAAGAAGTACATTAGATATATTTGTAAGTTTTAAATCAAGTCAAGCTATTGAAACAATGCAAATTTCTAATTATTATAGAAGATCAATCTATCACAATAAACTATTTTATGAGTAACACAATGCATTAAAGAGGAAGGTAACAGTACAGCATCATTCCTTGATTTAATCAGTACATTAACCAAATCAGAGAGGAAAACGAGAGTTAGAGCTTCAAAAATAAAAGAACGCACCATCACCATCCATATATCTGGCTCTGCCTCATAGAAAATATGAGAATGCATCTCCGCTTCAATGACCTCACAGGGAGCCTCTGGAGAGAAAATTCTGAAGGAAAATAGTGTTAGGCGGGTAAAAAACCAATTACCATAATAAGAGTTCAGGATTATTGCAGCATTTATGATTTTCAAAAATTGCTGTTACTAAGACTAATAGGATCATTCAAGCAGGGAAACATGAAAAAGGAAAAAAGCATCATAGTCCAAAGATGGGAATCGCCGTTGGCTTGGAGGGCACGTGTTGTACCAAATTCTGATATCAACAACAAACTCTAATACCAGCCAAATGATAAGTACTTTTAGTATTTTATTAGTTTCTCCTTACGCAACATATAGCTTTAAATCTTGTTGAAAATTAATAAACTACACAAGCATATATACATATCAACTCCAAAAGAGGAAGCTTATGAACAAGTATATGCACATCTAGTCAACCTGGTAAAAGTGATGAGTCCTTCACTGAGGCCAATAACTGAGAGCTGTGTGGAAAGTGGTAAATCAGCAGGATAAAAGAAGAGAATCTTGTCCAACTCCTGTCCTTCAGTTTGCCCCCTTCTCAAATCAAAAACACATAACTTTATTGTGTCACCTGTATCGTTTCCGGAGGTCAAACCCATTTAACTTTCCCGCAATATTCACCTAGCAAAGTAAATACAACTTAATACACATGTAAAGAGTAATCAACAATATAAAACCAGGATTATGTTAACTAACATGATTACCCGCCACTACAATAAAGTTTTTCTCTTTGTATAGATCCCTCAGAATAAGGGAAGAGCCAAAGAAAGCAAAATTAACCAAAGATCGTATAGGAAACATGGACGAATTCTGGAAAAAAAAAAAAAAAGAGGAGAGGAATTCTAGAAGTAGAAAGCTTTTATTTGATCAACACCAAGACGAAACTATTAATTAATGAAATAATCTGCGCCAAATTCATGACCGAATGAAGTATAATAAGTATATCATTGTCTAATTAATGTAAAGAAAACTAAAACGAATACTAACTGGGTAGGGAATGGGGGGAAACTGTACTGGTTAATTGGAATATAATAAGTACTTAGCTCGAGTGAAGCTACAACGAACACCAACACAACCACCAATGAAAAATTATCAACACGACAAAGTTCCGTGACAAACGAAATTACCTGTCGGACGCAGTGGTGATGGCCTTAAAAGCCAATAATGAGGGGTCGATTGGCGAAAGAACTCACGTGGTTAGATATCGCCCGCGCTAACGGCAGATATGGCCGTCGGTCAAAGGCGGGCTAGCCGTCCACCTACCCCGACCGGATAAATATCTCCGGGTCGGAGTCACGGAGAGCTGTGATTGCGAAGGGCGTGGGAGATCGCGTCGAGGGGACCACGGTCGGATGATGTCGAGGCAGGAGATGCAGAGAGACTCGGAGAGTAGCAGAGATGTTGAGGAGGGTAGCAGTGGCATCAGGGGAAGAGCGAGTGAGAGAAACGGGGGGAGTTAGGCGCGTTTGGTTTGTGGGATGGAACTGGTAGGGTTTTGAAGGAACTGAAATAAATTAGTACAAAACTCCATATAAAATTAGGCTGTCAACAAAATTCTAAAAATCCGATATCCGTCCGAAATATCTGTATTCGTATCCGGAAAAAGCGGATATAATCTGTATTCAAAAAAAACGGATACGAATATTATCCGTATCCGAAGATTCCGGATACGGATATGAATATAGACGCATCCATATCCGAAAATATTCGTATCCAAAATTAATTATATAATATAGATTTTTAATATAATTTTAATATATAATTATAAAATATAAGCATGCTACTCCGCATAATACTTTGTCATATGTCTTCATTCGTTATTTCTCAATATTAAAATATAAGCATGCGCTATAAATTATCTTTACTTATTAGTTATTTCCCTTTATCTTTACTTCCCTATCGTAATAGGTAGGGACATGGTCTGCGTACATCTTACCCTCCCTAGACCCTGCTCTGAGCGGGATATATTGGGTATGTTTGGTTTGGTTTTCCCTTTATCTTTACTTATTAGTTATTTCCATTTCTAACACAACAATCAGGTCAGCTAGCCCAAGTCGTATTGGCATTAGGAATTTGGTAAGGAGAATGAGCTCCACCAAAGTTCAAATCCCTACTACTGCATTTAAATTTTTGAAGATTAAAAAAAATGTGGCCGATACGGATATTATCCGTATCCAGATAGCATCTGCCGGATATTATCCGTATCCGGTCTGTAATATCCGCAATTTCGAATTTCGGTAAAAATTTTTTTTCGGCGGAAGTCCGTTTTGACGACTCGCTCATGACCGTTTCGTCATTTCGAGAATGATTAATTCTGCACTTTTTGTCATCCGAGTTCGTTTCGGTATCGTTTTGCTGAGTTCCGAGCTTTTTAGCGACTTTTCCGCACTTGAGTTCGATTCTTGCGAATCTCGTCCGAAACTGTTGTTTCGAGTTTCTCGTAAGTTCATTTAATGTTATTATTCTTTTTGCAAGCTTTGGTTTGGTGTTTCGATCGCGTATCGTGATTTTCGGACGTTTTGGGCCATTTTCGTAATTTCCCAAAGTTTTGGGTAATTACTTCCGTTGTCGAATTCCGAGCCTTCGGTGGTCGGAATTGTGTGTTCTCTTAGCTATTAGATTCGTCTTTGCGAGTACGTCATAACCGTATCATCGATTCGTATTCAGGTTCGGGTTTCGGGGTCGTTCGGGCCGTCGGAGTTGGCCCCGGCTGACATGGCCAGCAACTGGGCCTGTGCCAGATCGGGCGAGTCACGGCCGGTAGTGCTCGGCAGCTCTGGCCGAGTCACGGCCGGTAGTGCTCGCGGCTCCGGCCGAGCAGTGTCTCGCGTGCCGCGGCACATGGCCGCGGCACACTCGTGGCATTTTTCTACCAACCCGATCTGGTGCCGCGGCACACTCCGGCCGAGCCGCGGCACCGCCGACCACCGGGAGCCATTTTTGGGCACATTCGCGGCACACTCACGGGCCGCGGCACCTTGTCGGCTATTTATGGTCCTTCACACGGGTTTTGGCCATTTTCTCCTTCTTCTCATTTCCTTCGGTGAGGTGATACCACCATGGAGCCATGTTGTTTAACAACAAATCCATGAAGTTATTGAGTTCATATCATCAATCAATCATCCGTTATCATCCTTTGATCCAGCGAATCAAGGTAATCTTCCTTACAACCCTAATTTCGTGAATTTGGGGGGTTTTGCGTTTTTGTCCGATTCGTTCCGTATTATTGATTAATTCATGATGGGTATGATTAATCTTGGTAGTATTCTTGTGTTTAACATCATTTAATCTATTGTTCTTCGTCGAATCGAAGTATATTTCTTGATTTCCTTCGAATCGACTTTTTGGGGGATTTGTCCTCGATCTCGTTTTTCATCCGTTTTTGATGGATCGTTTATGGTTAAATGATGTTGTTAAACATATTCTATGGATTGTATATCCATATTTCAACTTGGAATTCCGTTTTCGTGTTTCGTCGGGACGAATCGTGTTCTTGTCCGTTTTGGGGGAAACGCTTGAACATTCGTCGTTCGTTCTTTGAATTCAAAGGCTTTGAGTCGTGTTATGGAATTCATTTCATCGTTGTTATTGTCCTTCGTAGTTTATGAACGCGAGTTGGCGATCGGTAGAGTCGGCGGGTTCGTAGTCGGTTCGTGTCAACTTACTCCGGTCGATTCTCCGCGTTGTTCCTATTCGAGGCAAGTACCTTGTCCATACTTTTCTTGTTTTGTGGATATGATGATTGGTGATCGTCTTGGTTTGTTTGTTTGTTTGAAATGAGTTTTCAAAAGATTTGGTTAGCCTTGTTAAAGGCCCTCTTTCAAAACCGTGTGTGTTTTGTGATTGGTGTGATTCGTGAACGAGCATGTGAATCTTATGGATATGTTTGGTGTTGATGATGCACTTGGTATTTGCGTGTAGATGTATATTGTTTCATTTCGGTGCATTGTGGTTTGACGTGTTGTTTTACTGAGTGTTTGATGCCTCTGGGTGAATTGTTTGGATATCCTTGGTGTGATACGTTACTCGTGCTTGAGATTATTTCGCTAGCCAGCTCGGGGGGTCCGACGGGATCACGGAGTGGGATTCGTGGCTTCGTCCGGTCTGGCGGCGTGTGGTGCTTGAGTATTTCGCTAGCCGGCTCGGGGTCCGACGGGATCACGGAGTGGGATTTGTGGCTTCGTCCGGTCTGGCGATGCGTGTACATGTTTTGTGAATGTGTTTGCTCACCTCGGGAGGGTTCGACGGGACCACGGAGGGAATTCCAATGGCTTCGACCTGGGTTCACGAGTGAAACTTCACCGCTACGTGTGTATATTTTGTGATTGTTTTTCGCTCACCTCGGGAGGGTCCGATGGGATCACGGAGGGAATTCCATTGGCTTCGACCTGTATTCACGAGTGCGGTTGCTTATGTTTTGTGAATGCGTTTGCTCACCTCGGGAGGGTTCGACGGGGACACGGAGGGAATTCCATTAGCTTCGACCTGGATTCACGAGTGAAACTTCACGGGTGCGTGTGTATTTTATGTCCGTCGAGGACGCGTGACGTGGGTTTCAACCCTGTGTATTATTGTCGGTTTTCTATTTGCGAAAACAAAACCTTTGGGCTGTGACCCTGTTTATTTTTGGAAAGAGAAGGATTCGATAATCCTAAAATTTGTTTTCTATTAAAACTCTCGATGGCAATTCAAACGGTTTTATAAATTGTTTTCCCTTGATTTGCGACCTTTCGGTTTTAGAATGTTTTACCAAACTCTTGCCTCGGGAAGTACTTTTCGTCACGTTTGAACCTTTGAGGATTTCCTGGTTATTGTTATTCGTGGAATGTGAATTGTATGGCTCGTATTTTTGCACTTGTACTTGCACTAGCAAAACAGTGGAGTTTTGCTAACCCCCGAGTATTCGGGGGGTGGATGTCTATTTTGAATTCAGGTTTTGGAGCATAGCACATGGTCGGCACGAAGGATGATGAAAGATGAACGGTACTAATCACATGAGGATTCGTTGATGTCGTATTGGTCTAGTTGTATTTTCTTTTCCGCTGCAGTATCTTTTCCCCGTTGTACGGGAGTTTATTGTATTTTGACCCCTGCGTGGGTATGTGTTTGGATTTGAGTTGTATGTTGTTATTGAAACACCAAGTCGGTCTACTGAGTTATTTTAGCCTTAAAGGCGATGTTTAGATGTTTGATTTTAGTTACCAGCCTGGTAGATCCTCGAGGAGAGGGTCTACGGCGTGTAATATCCCTGAGTGGATTGGGGGTGTTACATAAATGGTATCGGAGCTTAGGTTGTGGAAACCTAGGCTGTCGGGTCAGTGGTGTCTATTGAGTTTTGTCTCGTCGGATTTTGTCTGACTGAGTCGTGTCGCGACGCGTCGTCTGAGTTTGTTGGTCGTGATTAGTATCGTGGGGCGATCATCATCTTCGTGCGACCTGTGACTGTAAGTCTCCCTTCTTTGTGTTGTGCCTCGTGTGACACGAGCTATTTGTATGATTATTTGTTAATTGATGGAATCCTCTTATGGATTTTTATTTCTGGATATGTGGTTATTTGACCCTCATATTTCGTTCATATGAGGAGTAGCGTTGCTGGATTGTGCATGTTTGACTTTATTTCTTTTATCCGCTGCGTGAGTTCTTTTGTAATGGCTTTCGGTATTTTACCGACTGAGTTTTATTTCGAAAACCGATTCCTTTAACCGAGTTTTTGGCATTATGGCCTTGAACATTTTGGCGAAATTCTTATGACGGTATTTAGCATTTTGTAAATGGCTTTTGTGAGTTTTTGAAATATTACCGTCATCGGCCTTTTTGGCGTTTTTGTAAATGGTTTTTAGCCTGGTGGGTTCCGGCACGGGACCCACGGCGCTATAATGTTCCGTATAATTACCCGAAATATTTGGGCATTCTAGCCCATTGAATTATCTTTAAAAACCTTGAGTATCTTAGAAAAATAAATTTCGAGACTTACTTTTAAAATGAATTATTTTCTCGTGGTACATACAAGGTGCCACAACATGTTTCAAAATTCTTCTACCTCGAGGACCAAAATGCTTTGAGATATTTTCAATGTTTTAGAAACACTTTTATTTAGACCCGAGGGTCGAATATTCTGAAAGTTTCCACTAAGTGAAAGTGTCCTCATTTTTATCAAATGCGAAATGGTTCTCCAAAGTCTCGATAACAATGTTTCACGTTTGTACTTTTTGAAAGGTGATACTCAAGATCAACCGGTGTTCTTCTAAATTATTTTCAAAATGAGGTTTTCGTTTTAAAACATATCCATTCCCGTTTGAGGGCTGGGTATGTATGTGTGATGTTCGCATTGTCATTTTGATGTTTGCTCCCGAGTATGATCGAATTGGCAGTGTGAGCGTTGAGTCGTTTTCCACACATCTGTTGTGTTAGCCCCCTGTGAGAGGCGGGATGTTGGTGTTAAATGTTGTCGCCTCGTGGTGATTTCTGCGTTGTCGCGCATGTGCGAGCTGTTAGAGCTTGGTTTGGTATGACCGTGTGCATCGGTGATCGTTCTGTTATGTGTCGGTTGTTTAATGTCTTGTTACCTTGCTCCTGTTTTTGTGAATTTCGTGGATGAGGTCGGGGGTAATACCCATACTATTTTGACTTCTGTATTTTCTCTTTCTCCAGTCTATCGATTCGCTCGTGTTCGTTGATACTGTCTGAACTTGTTTTGTATTTCGGGTTCATCATTCGAACGAGCTGTGATCTTGTTTTGGGTCGATCTGGTTATCACTGTGATTTTTCCGTGTTGGGTTCGATTCTTGTGAACTTTGTTGAAGTAACATCTTTGGTTCTACTAGTTCTTTTATTGAAGTGGATCGGATTTGGAACTTCGTATTTTCGACTCTGTCGACTCGTTTGTGTTCGTTGACATTTTACGAGCTTGTCCACCTTGCTTTTGTTGATCGAGCGAGTGTGGTATTGTTTGAATAACTCGTTTGTCGTTGTGATTTTTTCAATTGCTATTCCCTTCCTGTGGATCTTATGTGAATGCACATCTTGTTGTTTTCACCGGATCATATATTGTCTCGAGTCGAGATGTGAAGCTTGGAGTTGTTGTTTGAATTTTATTGTTCTTCGTGATTCGAATATGAGTATTCGATTTTTGTTGTCTCGGTCGTTGTGGTTCGATCGTTTGATTGTTCGGTTTTTGTTGATCTCGTTTCGTGATTGTTGAGCGTTCAGACTCCTTCCTAATTTCCTTATGTTCGGGAAATTAGTCTCGTTTTCGATCTTCCAACCCTTGGGCGGTGGAATTCCGTATTTCTTCAGCGATTGGCTCGCGTTTTGATTGATGTACCGTTGGGGTGGTCGATCATATTGATTTTCGTTCGTCGTGTTTGTGATTGTTCGGATAATTGACTTGACTATATTATCCATTTGATGACGCTTGTCATTTGTTGGTTTTATTATATTCCTAACGGCGACGTTGTGTTGGTCGTCGTGGAGCGTGTTTTTACGCCGTATGTCTCTTTGCGTTTCTTGCAGCGTTTCGCCGTCGGGCGCGAGTTTTCGGTTTTTGCGTGTCTCGTCGAGTTTTTCTGGCAGGGGATATTGCTTCTCCCTACTTATTTTAAGTTTCGGGACGAAACTTCTTTTAAGGAGGGTAGAATGTAATATCCGCAATTTCGAATTTCGGTAATTTTCTTTTTTTCGGCGGAAGTCCGTTTTGACGACTCGCTCATGACCGTTTCGTCATTTCGAGAATGATTAATTCTGCACTTTTTGTCATCCGAGTTCGTTTCGGTATCGTTTTGCTGAGTTCCGAGCTTTTTAGCGACTTTTCCGCACTTGAGTTCGATTCTTGCGAATCTCGTCCGAAACTGTTGTTTCGAGTTTCTCGTAAGTTCATTTAATGTTATTATTCTTGTTGCAAGCTTTGGTTTGGTGTTTCGATCACGTATCGTGATTTTCGGATGTTTTGGGCCATTTTCGTAATTTCCCAAAGTTTTGGGTAATTACTTCCGTTGTCGAATTCCGAGCCTTCGGGTGGTCGGAATTGTGTGTTCTCTTAGCTCTTAGATTCGTCTTTGCGAGTACGTCAAATCAGTATCATCGATTCGTATTCGTGTTCGGGTTTCGGGTCGTTCGGCCGTCGGAGTTGGCCCCGGCCGACATGGCCGAGCAATCTGGGCCCGAGGCAGTCTTGGCCGAGTCACGGCCGGTAGTGCTCGGCAGCTCTGGCCGAGTCACGGCCGGTAGTGCTCGGCGGCTTCCGGCCGAGCAGTAGTCGCGTCGCGGCTGCACATGCGCGAGGCCGCGGCACACTCTGTGGCATTTTTCGCCAACCCGACCAGACGGTGCCGCGGCACACTCCGGTGAGCCGCGGCACACCGCCGACCACTGGAGCCATTTTTGGGCACATTCGCACACACACTCCCGGCGCGGCATGCGGCTGTTATTTATGGTCCTGCACACGGGTTTTTGGCCATCTTTCTCCTTCTTCTCATTTCCTTCCGCGGCTGAGGGTGATACCACCATGGAGCCATGTTGTTTAACAACAAATCCATGAAGTTATTGAGTTCATATCATCAATCAATCATCCGTTATCATCCTTTGATCCAGCGAATCAAGGTAATCTTCCTTAGAACCCTAATTTCGTGAATTTGGGGGTTTTTGCGTTTTTGTCCGATTCGTTCCGTATTATTGATTAATTCATGATGGGTATGATTAATCTTGGTAGTATTCTTGTGTTTAACATCATTTAATCCATTGTTCTTCGTCGAATCGAAGTATATTTCTTGATTTCCTTCTAATCGACTTTTTGGGGGATTTGTCCTCGATCTCGTTTTTCATCCATTTTTGATGGATCGTTTATGGTTAAATGATGTTGTTAAACATATTCTATGGATTGTATATCCATATTTCAACTTGGAATTCTGTTTTCGTGTTTCGTCGGGACGAATCGTGTTCTTGGCCGTTTTGGGGGAAACGCTTGAACATTCGTCGTTCGTTCTTTGAATTCAACGGATTTGAGTCGTGTTATGGAATTCATTTCATCGTTGTTATTGTCCTTCGTAGTTTATGAATGCGAGTTGGCGATCGGTGGAGTCGGCGGGTTCGTAGTCGGTTCGTGTCAACTTACTCCGGTCGATTCTCCGCGTTGTTCCTATTCGAGGCAAGTACCTTGTCCATACTTTTCTTGTTTTGTGGATATGATGATTGGTGATCGTCTTGGTTTGTTTGTTTGTTTGAAATGAGTTTTCAAAAGATTTGGTTAGCCTTGTTAAAGGCCCTCTTTCAAAATCGTGTGTGTTTTGTGATTGGTGTGATTCGTGAACGAGCATGTGAATCTTATGGATATGTTTGGTGTTGATGATGCACTTGGTATTTGCGTGTAGATGTATATTGTTTCATTTCGGTGCATTGTGGTTTGACGTGTTGTTTTACTGAGTGTTTGATGCCTCTGGGTGAATTGTTTGGATATCCTTGGTGTGATACGTTACTCGTGCTTGAGATTATTTCGCTAGCCGGCTGGGGTCCGACGATCACGGAGTGGGATTCGTGGCTTCCCGGTCTGGCGGCGTGTGGTGCTTGAGTATTTCGCTAGCGGCTCGGGGTCCGACGGGATCACGGAGTGGGATTTGTGGCTTCGTCCGGTCTGGCGTGCGTGTACATGTTTTGTGAATGTGTTTGCTCACCTCGGGAGGGTTCGACGGGACCACGGAGGGAATTCCAATGGCTTCGACACAGGTTCACGAGTGAAACTTCACCGCTACGTGTGTATATTTTGTGATTGTTTTTCGCTCACCTCGGGAGGGTCCGATGGGATCACGGAGGGAATTCCATTGGCTTCGACCTGGATTCACGAGTGCGGTTGCTTATGTTTTGTGAATGCGTTTGCTCACCTCGGGAGGGTTCGACGGGGCCACGGAGGGAATTCCATTGGCTTCGACCTGGATTCACGAGTGAAACTTCACGGGTGCGTGTGTATTTTATGTCCGTCGAGGACGCGTGACGTGGGTTTCAACCCTGTGTATTATTGTCGGTTTTCTATTTGCGAAAACAAAACCTTTGGGCTGTGACCCTGTTTATTTTTGGAAAGAGAAGGATTCGATAATCCTAAAATTTGTTTTCTATTAAAACTCTCGATGGCAATTCAAACGGTTTTATAAATTGTTTTCCCTTGATTTGCGACCTTTCGGTTTTAGAATGTTTTACCAAACTCTTGCCTCGGGAAGTACTTTTCGTCACGTTTGAACCTTTGAGGATTTCCTGGTTATTGTTATTCGTGGAATGTGAATTGTATGGCTCGTATTTTTGCACTTGTACTTGCACTAGCAAAACAGTGGAGTTTTGCTAACCCCCGAGTATTCGGGGGGTGGATGTCTATTTTGCATTCAGGTTTTGGAGCATAGCACAGGGTCGGCACGAAGAATGATGAAAGATGAACGGTACTAATCACATGAGGATTCGTTGATGTCGTATTGGTCTAGTTGTATTTTCTTTTCCGCTGCAGTATCTTTTCCCCGTTGTACGGGAGTTTATTGTATTTTGACCCCTGCGTGGGTATGTGTTTGGATTTGAGTTGTATGTTGTTATTGAAAGACCAAGTCGGTCTACTGAGTCATTTTAGCCTTAAAGGCGATGTTTAGATGTTTGATTTTAGTTACCAGCCTGGTAGATCCTCGAGGAGAGGGTCTACGGCGTGTAATATCCCTAAGTGGATTGGGGGTGTTACACGGTCCGTCCGGGTATTTACGAATCCGGATACGGATTCGAATACCTTTACTAAATGCCATATTCGACTCCGTATTATCCGTTTGACAGCCATATATAAAATATAGGCATAATGGGTTCATACACCATACCATATAGGATTCATACACCACATGCCCCCTTTTCACACTTCTCCCTCCCCCTTCTCACACTTCTCTTTTTTTTTCCTCCCCCTTCTAACACCCCCAAGCTTCCCCCTCCCCCTTTACTTTTTTTTCCTCCCCCCCCCCCCTCCTCCCCCACCACCCCATAATTTATTTTTTTTCCTTTTTTATCCTTTATTTTATTTTTTATTATTTTTTGTTTTCATCAATTTTTTATTTTATCTTAATATATTTAACAATATATTTTTATATATGTTATTCTGAAATATAAATGAATACATAAAAACAAAAATATGAGACCAAAAATAATATTATTTAACAATCCTTCATGAATACATAAACACAAGAATTAGAGACCTAAAATAATATCATTTAACAATCTTCTATAGTTATAAAAGGTGTTTCGGGATTACAAGATTTCAGTTGTCTATAAAGTTCCAGACGTGACATGAACATAGTTTCCCATCCAGCTGCACACAAGGCTTTGTGGCAGATCCAGTAAGCTGAAATGATAGGCATCAGACAATCTCCTTCTAATGTACTATCACATAATGACTATCATATACAATTGATATCGTAATAATCTGATGGTATAAAAATTCTTCCGGACCTTTCCAAAGAAGAAAGAAAGTGATACCGCCTTGCTTGGCTAAAAAAATAAGGACCACACCAAACGTGTTGGCAATCAGGATACCTGTGTCAGGCATAAGCATCCAGTGTTTTGGAGGTGGAGGCGATTGTAAGAACTTCAATAAAGTATGTAGTTCATCGGTTCCATCATTGAAAACTCTAGCATAGGCATGGTATGAACTTAGTAACTCGTCTAGCATTTGACGTCGAACATAGAGCCACTCATCTTCGCCATACCCAAGACAAAATAGATATTGCTCGAAATCCACAGTTTCCATCACCTCTGACATCTTGAATATGTGTGATGTAAGGATGAAACATCAATGGAATTTCATCCATTAGTCGATGAATGTAGCATGATTGAGGCTCTTCGTTCAAGTGTGGAAGTGTGGTTACGTATGAACTATGTCTCGCCGGCTCTTCATTTAAATCCACAAATGAACTATGTCTCGTCGGCTCTTCATTTAAATCTGGGATCGGATCGCGATCGTAATTTATTTGATAGTTCGTGTAAGAACTATGCCTTGTCGGTTCGACGTTCAAATCAATCCCAAAAAACCTCGTTGTCTGACTGCATGTTCGCGGATCTTTACTTTTAGGAGGAACATGTTTTTTTTGTTGTAGGATGAACAAAAAATAAAGCTTGCAACTCGTTTGTAATTGGGTGTGTATAAGTCTGATAAACATAACGATTAATATGCAAAAGTGACATAAGAACCTGCATTGGAGTTTTACCGGCTTTCTCGTCCTTGCGAAAAAAATTTTTGTGCCTCATATATTGTCGGGAGTGTTGACAAGTTAGTCTCATCTTGATCCTTTATCGTTGATAGAATTTCACGTGGTGGCACACTCTTCCACGTCAAATCGTCTATGAAACGAAATTCATCATCAGATAATCACTTTGCAAATGCATGACCCTCTAGATGCACTGTAGGGGGTGGTTATGTTGATCGCATGCCACTCTTATCGTCCAATAATGATGTTCCAATGAATATTTTTCTACCAATTGAAACGGAAAATCTGTCTTTTTGGTACTAGTATTTTTACTTGATCCGGATCCGTCAGGTTTACCACTACGGTCACACATAAGAAACAATTTATTCATGAAACCATTTTTGCATTTCTTTAATCTTTGTGTGACGATGATATAACCAAGAGAGTATGCCGTATTTTTCACCCAATTTATCATATCTTCACGAGACCCAAAAACCTACAATTTCATTTATTTTTGTTTATGGTGATGTGACGAATATTAATTTTATTAAAATAATATAAATATTTATTATTTAAAATTTATTGTGCCTGATCGGTAAAAAATGGTGATGTCCATGTGAAAAATTGAGCTTCTTCAGGTCCATAAAAAAATTGAGTGTCATCAACGCCTGGATTTGAGTTGTTTTCATAAAAAAATGACATCTTTTTGTCAAAACAAATCAATTTCCTGCAATAAAAAAAATCATCATATATAATAAATAAAAATCAGATTTATTAACTAAGGAACCACCACTACATACTGCAGGAACCGCTAAAAACCTTATGCTTTTGTCTGAGAGAAAAGGCCGCTTGTGGCCACATTTATATAAGAGAGAGAGAGAGAAAGAGAGCCCGAGATGAACTCGGGCAGATGCTGAATCTACAGCTTGCACGCCCCCTCTGTACACCCCAAATGCAGTGCACGCCCCCTGGCCAAAGGCACGCCCCCATATTTTTTTTTGTTTTGACGCCCCCTGTACACCCACGCCCCCTGGCGCACGCCCCAGAGTACCAACTTTTTTTTACGTTTTTTTTTTTTGGAAATTAAAGAGGGTGTGGGACCCTAGTCAATTTTTTTTTTGTGACGCCCCCTGTACACCCACGCCCCCTAGCGCACGCCCCTAGAGTACCAACTTTTTTTTTTTTGAAATTAAAGGGGGTGTGGGGCCCTAATGGTGTATAAACCACCCCTCTCAAAATATAAAGATGTTTATAAAATACTTTTTTGTAATGTTTATATTTATTTGTAATAAAATATTAAGTTATAAAGAAGTTAACAAATATAAATTTGTTACTTGTCAGAATGCATATTTTTGTATATCGAATAACTATGTAATATATAAAACACAACAAAATAAAATAGAATATGATATTATACAATAAATAGGGTATTCGTCCATTCTTTATATACATATTCATAAAAATTTAAAACTATGAATACTCTCACATAATGTAATATCTAGGAATTTTTAAATTGAAATTTTAACGGTATTAATTTTTTTTAATTGATTTATTTCATTTTTTATTTCGATTAGCTAGCTGATTAAATTATCGAGAGGAGACATTAGACTAATATATTGGCGAGTTAGTGCTGGTGTTATTTGATGCAGTGTATTAATCGAATAATCGAACCGGGAGACTGTATAACGAATCAGAAATCGATTTTTTTTTCGAACTTCATTGGGTCAACTACCCAACTACCCATTATATATATATATATATATATATATAACTACTAGACCTAGTCTCGTATCTTTCTTTCTCCCCACCCACCCCCGCATTTTGGTCTCCCTTTCTTCTCTCTCTCTCTTTCTCCCTCTCGCTCTCTCCATCTCGGCGAGTTCCAGGAAGGAGGTCCGGATGTCCGGCGGCTCGATTTCAGGGACGGACGGTCGGAGGCGGAGCTAGACGTAGTCAGGCCGTTGACCACGAGATTTAGATCGGGCTGTTTGGAGCTGAAGGATCGGTGGCCGATTTCTTCATAGTCTTCGGCGATGGACTCGATTTTCATATCGGATGTTGGTCGATTAATGGTGTTCCGGTGAGCTAGATGTTCGACAACCGGAGTTATCGCGGAGGTCAACGGCGGAGGGCCAGTGTCTCCGGCGATACCAACTGGATCTGGACGACGGTGTGGAGATTTTCGACTGGAGAAAGTGTAGGTCTGTCCGGACCTTTCAGACGGGTCGAAACTGTGGGAGCCCAGTCGGGCTGTTAGGGTTTTGAAGTTCTCGCGAGGTGGGGCTCGGGCGATGGTTTTCTTCGTGGACTTCGGTGATCGATTTATGATTCTGATTGGTGGCGGCCGGTAGTGGTCCGGTGCAGTCGTGTGTGTATGTGTATTCGGGTGTGTGTTGAAGGTGGATGTGTGTGTGTGTGTGTGTGTTGTATGTATATATATATATCATATATGTGTGCAGGTGTGTGCAGGTGTGTGCAGGTGTGTGTGTGCAGGAGTGTGTTGTGTGTGTGTTGTATACATATATATATATATATATATATATATATATATATGTGTGTGTGTGTGTGTGTGTGTGTGTAGTCGTGCTTGTGTGTGTGTGTTGGTATTGAAATTCGGACGGGAAAAACATAGATGTGGATTAAGGTTTTGGTAAATTTGGAGTGGTGTAATTAGACCTACGACGTGATTTCGAGTTCGGGGTTCGTATTCGGAGCAATCGTTCAGGAACTTGGACCCGGATTGATTATCGTTAGTCGTTTTATTCGATCGATAAATTAAGGGCTCGATGGAGGTATTTTATAATCCAATTAATTACCTTGTAATTATAAGATATTAAATTGAACCCTTGTATTAAATTGTCTATTATGTATTTATAATAAAGGTTGGGATTTCAATGGATCGATCGGGTGAGCCGTGTTCGTCAGAGCTTTCGGCATCAATTATCGAGGCAAGTATTCTTGTCTATACGCTTTATATTGTGTGAATTGAGGTTGTTTAACGAATCTGCAATGGTTGTTCATTTTGTCAATTGTGCGTTATGTAAATCGTCGTAGGTGTTACGTTATTAGATCGAGTTAGTGTCAGTTGTTGCTTGACGTAGAAGTACGTCATTGGAGGCGAGATGTTGGTTAGATAGTACACTTAGCGTGTGTTGAAATGTCTAGAGGATCATTGTGTCGTGTGGATTAAATCGTGTAAAGTCATCGGTCATATTTAAGTGGTGATAGTTTGTAATCGTGAAAAGGAGTTGAATCGGTATTAATGATTTGATTTAGTTGATTTTACTTATCAATGTGTAGTGAAGCGTCGAGGATTGTTCGGTTGTTGTGAAGTCGTGTCGGTTGTGTCGTAAGTGTTGTTTGTGGTGATTGTTGTGTGTTGACGTATAATAGGGATAGTTGTTGTGTCAAATCATTGGTCGTAGTTACGTGTCGGTAATGGCCAATTTGTAATATCCTAGAATTTCACTATGAATTTTTCGCATTATTTTATCTGGGATGTACTGTACAGAGTGGGACCGACACGATATGAGTAGATAATTTTGGAAACCATGACAGCCGTGCTAGTATGTATATCGAGGTTATTTTGATTCTAGGATATTACATGCTTGATGTGTTTTCGATATCGGATATACCGTATGAGTATTTGTATGATTGCTCTACTTGGTCGACAGTTGTATTCGAGGTATCGTGCATCAGAAGTATCGTATGAGAATGATATCGGAATGAGCATATGTATTCAGTATGTCGCGTGTACGTATTCAGTATATTGAGATGTCAGACAGGGGCAGAAATGGCTAAGTATGAAAGCCATTACGTACGCTATGTAAGGAGACTTACGTACGTAAGCAAGCAGAATTAACGTACGTTAAGGAATGTACATTACGTACGTTAAGAAAGGATTCAGACAGGATCGAGCCGTGGTCGGCAGGTGGGACCCGGTGTTGGCTGCTTTCGGCGCAGGATGTGGACAGGCGAGTCAACTTCGGCATTACGTACGCTATGCATGGCATATTACATACGTAATATGGGTTGATACTGTAGCAAGTCAACTGCTACATTACGTACGCTATGGTGATGGTATTACGTACGTAACGCAAGGTGCAAAATAGTACAGTTTACCCTGGATGACGATTACGTACGCTATATAGGACATATAGCGTACGTTAGAGGCCTTACGTACGTTAACGTTGGAACTTAACGTACGTAACGAGATGCGCAGTTTATATAATAAGAGTTGGTCTTTCATTTGTTCACGAAAGGAAACACATTTCCTCCTCCCCAAATCGTCCCTCTTCACTCTCAAACCCATTTTAGACCCTCATACCCTTGTTAAGACTTTGATAAGGATGATTGGAAGCTTGAAACTTGGAGTTCTTGGAGTTTTGGAAATGTTTGATTGTGTTATTCTTCTTCAAAAGGTATGTTGATGAACTCTACTCCTTGAATTCGGATTTTGATGTTAGCATTGATGTTCTTCTCCGTATAGTGATGATTATAGTGTTGATGTTATGATTGTATGAATCGTATATTGAAGAACAATGATACATGCCTTGGATTATGGATTAGATGATGATTAGATGTTAGACACATCCAATTACGTCGTTTTGTTGGCTTCAAACATGATTATGGACTAATTCATGTTCTTGAAGAATTCTTGAATGATATATGTCTGTAAATTGTAAGGATTACGGTTAATTTTGGTATATGATTATTCATGATGATAGCCGGTAATTGTATTCCTATGAATTTGCAAGAATGAGCCGCGTTAATCCGAATTTAAGATTAAAGTCGGAAACAAGAATGTTGTAGACGTTGATAGAACTATTGATTATCGAAATTCGGCTTGTATTCGTATTGATAAGAGTTGATATGGTTTGATTTCGTATGATCGAGATACCGTTGAGTTTGATTGGTCGATTATACCGGTTGTTGATTGTTATCGAACGTATCATTGATTGATTATTGCATTAGGTTGTGTTTAGTGATCGTTGAAGTTAACCGTTGTGCTGCGGATGAGCTGGGGCTGCGGAGCTTGTAGACGGAGACGGCGGGATTGATGGCAGCTTCGTCGAATTGGTATCGAGGCAAATTATGCTTGCTCAGTTCATAATGTTAATAAATGATTTCGTTTTCATTTCATTTATGATTCATATAGCAATGGTATTATGGAATATATGAATTGTCGGAATGGTGGTATGTATGGTATTTTTGGACTAAGATAAACCATAATGTATATGATTTTAAGGATGTCTAGTGGAAATGGGAATGTGAATTATAATTTGGTCTACTGCATGAGAAGTTGGATATCAAGGTTACTTATCGTGTCGATATTGAACTCGGGATGGTGGTTTGGTATTAGTTATGGACTGTACTTCATTTTGGATTGTCGGATTAACCATGTATTCGTTCAGGGATGTTGGTCGTGGAAAGGTTAGCGTCTCCAGCTTGAGGTAAATTAATATTGTTAGATTATGATAATCATCATGTTTCATTATTGCATGTGTATGTTGATATTTCATGTGGTGAGTGTGCACCATCGTTTGTTACGTTTTGTAATGTGCTATTCCTTTGAGCTGTGATCTGTTGGCCGATGTGTTAGGGGATAAGACCTATATGGCACCTATGTTCCGGGGTATTCCTGTGTGGATACTTTCGTGACCCTTGGTTGCGACCTTGGGGTATTTTGTGATTGCATGAACTGTGTTAGGGGATAAGACCTATATGGCACCTATGTTCCGGGGTATTCCTGTGAGATGCTTCCGTGACCCTTGGCTGCTGCCTTGGGGTTTATGTGTTAATATTATATGCATTGTTGAGCATGATGTGGACTGTTGTCTGATGGAAATACGACATTGTGGTCGTGTCGGTCTTTCATGATCGAGTTACTGTTGCTCTTTTGGGAAATCTTCTGATCCTTGATGGATATGCGATTCTTTGAGATTTGTTGTCATGTTGTATCGTGGCATATCTGGAGTCAGATACGTTCTGATCATTCATGTGTAGGATTTTCGGAACGGGTACGTGTAGCATATGTTGGTTTCGACCTCATATTGAGTTGTGCACACGAGACGTACTTCGTGAGGCTGATTAGGTACGAGACCAGACGTGTATTGATCAATACCCGTGGTTGGCTTGTACACGGACACATGTCCGGATCGAGCGTATCGTGACGTCCATCTTGAGTCTTATTGCTTGGTCGTTCACAGTCCATGTATAATTGGATCTGTTCGATATTCGGGTTATCTTTGAAATCCCATATACATGATTTGTATATGGTTGACGATGTTATTGTAATATCCGACTGTAACTTTTCATTTTTACCTGTCATTGTATTATTCGGATAATCTGATTATCATGAATCGTTGCATTTAGTATTATGTCGTGGTATTATAGATTTAAATATCATATCGTTGTTATTTCATTTCATATGTGATGATTCGATGTTAATTAGAGTGTTGCATTTTCGAATTTTTTGTTAATGTAGCGTACGCTACACAATACGATTAACGTACGCTAATCATGTGACTTAGCGTGCGTAAGGTTTCCTCCGTTGCGTGCGCTAAGAGGGAATCTGGCATCAGTTGACTTCAGCACGTGAACTCCTTAGCCGTTAGCATGCATGTGATCTAAGTCTGAGCTGTCGTGTCGGTGAGAATCTACTTTTATTAGCGTGCGTAACCCATTCATCATTAGCGTGCGCTAACGGCCTGCGATAATTCAAGACAGTAGCCACTGTAAGCCGCTTACGTACGTAATACCGACCGGATAGCGTACGTAAGTTCATTAGCGTACGCTAATCTGTCCCGATAGCGTGCGCTAAGTCCGCACAGTCTATTTATAGGACCAGCCTGTTTTTCATTTCTTCACGACCCAAACCGAATTTCTCTCTTCACATATCATACCTCTGCACTACCAAAACGATATCAACCTTCACCAACTTGTTTCTAAGCCTTGAATCTCGGAGTGGAGCTCATTTCCTTTGAGATTTGGAGTTGTTTTGAGCTTGGAATATATTCTCTCATAGCATTGAAGTTGTTCTTCATTTCTGGAGGTAGGTGTGCTTTCTTCTCTGCATTATTTTCTTATGTTGATGATTAATGACGAATTATACTTCACCTAGAGTTAGATTAAGCAAGTAAAACATAGTTCTAATCCAACCTTTTTAACACTTTTGATGAATATGTTAAATAAGGGTTTGAGATGGAGGTGTTCTTGATGATATAGTGATTTTAATCATGTTGTAACTACCATACTCATCTTGTTGGACGAATTTAATTCAGTAGAACATTGTTGGATCAGTTAGCTCCATCATAACTGGATTTAATCAAGAACTTGATATCATTGAGTGTTTAAACACCATTTTAGGTATTTAATTATCTTGGGAAGAACTTGATAATATTAAAGATGGGATTAGATGATCTTGTTCAGAATCTTAGAAGCTTTAACAAATCATATTTGTTCAGTTTCACAAGTCTTTGAAGAATGATAAGGATATTACAACAATAACTTTTCATTAATCTAATGTATTGAGAGCTTAGAATATTTTGATCATCATACTAGAATTGGTGAATTCACCATCATGTTAATGAATCCTCCAGCCTTGTAAACAAAGACTTTGATAACCTTCATGAGTATGGTGTAATCTCAGAACTTATGAACTTGTTGTTAGCTTAAAAGTCAATTTAGATGAGGGGAGAATGATCATAATGTGCAGATTTTACCTTTCAACGTTTTAATGTTTTGGAAAGTTTAATCATCATAAGATGATCTTAACATCATAATTGGTTACTCAACATACCCTTGTTAAAACTCTTGTTTATGATGACCATGCGAACATTCGATAAATATTGTAAACCGATTCTTAGGGTTGTAATGATGTTAGAAGGACTCCTGGCATAAGGCTTCAATAATTGGTAGTAACAAACTATTCTAAAGGATTGTAGGTTGACGTCTTACTAATCCTATATTGATAATTATACGAATATGTTTTGAGTAAAATGTATTTCGTTTAAGGTTGATTGTTCGAGTAAAATTTGTCGAGGACAGTTCGTTCGTTCCGACAAGAAGAGGACTATTCTCGTCTCCGTATTAAGGCAAGTTATCTTGCTTGGTTATAATGATGATTAGATTCTTGTGATGATTATATATTTCATGTGTATGAATTGTCCATGTGACGTTTGCCGTGATTTGACATTGTTCTTGACGTTATGGGATTGCATTCCCAAGTATGCCGTTTTGAATCGTTGATCTCGTTGGTCCTTACTTTCACTTTGGTGAGTTTTTCTTGACCCTTAATTGGATGTGTATTTCATTGAACTTCATTGTCATGTTGTGTCGTGACATTTCCGGAATCATATCTGCGTGCCGATTGGATATTGTGTAGGATTTTTAGCCGGGCACTTGTATAGTCATACGTGGATGTTTCCGTATTGGACTGTGCACACGAGACGTAGTTCGTGAGGCTAATTAGGTACATTGTCACACGTATATTATGGATTCAGTATACGGGGTGGACATGTACACGGACACATTTCCGGATCGGGCGTACTGTGATGTCCATCTTGAGCTATATTGTTAATCGTTCATAGTCCATGTATGATTGGATGTGTTCGATATTTTGTGACTGATTGTTTCATACGCCCGAGGGGTATGATTAATAATCGGAATGATTTTCTTGAGATCTATATATGTGAATTGTATAATGTCGGAAGAATTGGTTATCATGTATATCTGACCCTGTGCTGGGCGAAATACTTGTATTGTATTTTAGGTCGAGGCAAAGGCAAGGCACGGGAAGAGCATGTCGACGGCGAAGGGTTCGAAGGATACTAGTTCGGGGGGCCCTCGTCTTTGTTGTCCGGTTATGTTAAACCGTGTTATGTTATTTCCTGCTTCATTTAAATTGTTATTTGGTTGTATTTGACATTTGAAGTATTTTCCATCCCCATATGGTTCATACTTGTTTTTCGGATCCTGTGTGTTGTAAGGCCGTTGGCCATATTTTAATAAACTCCTAATCGGAGTAATGACTATTCATTGTGGTTCGGTATCACAAATAATATTTGTTTAATCTGTTTTGAATGTCGCCTGGTGGGTCCTAGTGTGGGATTTCACGACACTGTAATAGCCGCCTTTTTGGGGTGTTACAGTTATTCTCTCGTGTATCTGTCCCCATTGATCCTTTTATGATCTCGTTTGGAGTTACCTTATCGATGGTTAACTTGTTTGTTACCGATCCTTTATTAATCTCGTTTGGAGTTTCCCCTGTCATTGGTAATCTCGTTCGTTATTGATCCTTATTGATTCCGTTTGGGAGTTGTCTCAACGTTGGTATTCTTGGTTATTAGTCCTTGATTGATGTTATTGGAGTTTACCGTGTCGTCGATATTCTCGGTTGTCGATTCCTCGTTGCTCTGTTGGAATTTACCGTATCGTTGGTATTCCCAGTTGTTGGTCCTTATTGATCTTGTTAGAGTTTACTGTGTCATCGGTATTCTCGGTTGTTGACCCTTTATTGATCTTATTGGAGTTCATCGTACCGTTGGTATTTCTGGTTGTCGATTCTTATTGATCTTGTTGGAGTTTACCGTGTCGTCGGTATTCTCGATTATTGATTCTTCGTTGATCTTGTTGGAGTTACCAGATCATGGTATTCTCGTCCGTGTTGATCCTTTGTCGATCTTGTGTGGAAATATCATGCCATTGATATTTCCGTTGTGATGCATCGATTGTTTATCATTATTGACTGTGTGAGCATTCATGCTTTGTATTGATATCCGGAACTTGCCATTGTTTCGGGACAGTTGATTTGCAGATGTATCGTGTGATATCGGTTTTATCAGGATTGGGATCCGATTGTGCGACCCAGCCGACAGAGTTATTCATGGCCAGATCATTCTATAATTGAAATATGATAAGTTTGGGAATTTTGGTATCGTTTTGGATACAGTACAGGTGATTACTTTTGAATTCATTCATTACTTAAGGACACGAGGTGTGGGTTATGGTAAGAATTGATTTGTTATGGATCGTGACAGGTTGGTAAGGTTACTACGGTGAGATTACATTGGAATTATTCTTACCTTGTAATTACATTAATATGTAATTGTCTTTGTGATGTGATCGTTATCATTGTTGAGTATTATGGCTGACCCCGTCGTGGGCTTTATCTTTTAGGTACTCGGAGTTCGAGCTAGTAGCGGTCGTGAAGGGATGAGCTTTCCGGTGATACTGGCTATGGCGTGATTGTTGGGATTGTGTATTCTTTCTGGTTTTCTAATTCCGCTGCAAATGTAATTAATTGTGTTTTTATCCACTGCGTGTGTATATTTAAAATGGCTTTCAGTATTCTTTGAATTGTGTTTTTATCCGCTGCGTGTGTGTGTACCTTCAAAGGGCTTTTTGACATTTTTAAACATTTGCGAAAATGATTTTAGCCTTGTGGGTTCCAATATGGGGCCCACGACGCTGTAATATTCCCGGTCGGTTTTGGGGGTGTTACAGAAAATGGTATCGGAGCTTGGGTTTCGTAAAACCCGGGCGTGTGTGTTATGTGGCTCTACCGGTGCGGTAGTAGTGTGACTTTTGAAAATGATTTTCTGACTTTTGAGTCAAACCGATTTTGGAGGTTTCAAAATTTTTGAAATATTTTCAAATTGTTGTATTTGCGATGCCGGTGTGTTGTTAGTGTGTTGAGACTTTGTATGGGAGTCGTATGCTGGTATCACGGAAGATCATCGACTTCACGGACCTGTAAGTGTGTTCTTTCAGTTATTTCAGTTTTGATGATGATTATTTGAGTATGGTGTCGTGATTTTGAGATATTTCGGGATTGAGATACTGATTATGACAAGTGTTGAGTTTCGAGGACGAAACTTATTTAAGTGGGTGTATATGTAATATCCTAGAATTTCACTATGAATTTTTCGCATTATTTTATCTGGGATGTACTGTACAGAGTGGGACCGACACGATATGAGTGGATAATTTTAGAAACCGTGATGTAGTGCAAGATGTATATCGAGGTTATTTTGATTCTAGGATATTACATGCTTGATGTGTTTTCGATATCGGATATACCGTATGAGTATTTGTATGATTGCTCTACTTGGTCGACAGTTGTATTCGAGGTATCGTGCATCAGAAGTATCGTATGAGAATGATATCGGAATGAGCATATGTATTCAGTATGTCGCGTGTACGTATTCAGTATATTGAGATGTCAGACAGGGGCAGAAATGGCTAAGTCTGAAAGCCATTACGTACGCTATGTAAGGAGACTTACGTACGTAAGCAAGCAGAATTAACGTACGTTAAGGAATGTACATTACGTACGTTAAGAAGGGATTCAGACAGGATCGAGCCGTGGTCGGCAGGTGGGACCCGGTGTTGGCTGCTTTCGGCGCAGGATGTGGACAGGCGAGTCAACTTCGGCATTACGTACGCTATGCATGGCATATTACGTACGTAATATGGGTTGATACTGTAGCAAGTCAACTGCTACATTACGTACGCTATGGTGATGGTATTACGTACGTAACGCAAGGTGCAAAATAGTACAGTTTACCCTGGATGACGATTACGTAGGCTATATAGGACATATAGCGTACATTAGAGGCCTTACGTATGTTAATGTTGAAACTTAACGTACGTAACGAGATGCGCAGTTTATATAATAAGAGTTGGTCTTTCATTTGTTCACGAAAGGAAACACATTTCCTCCTCCCCAAATCGTCCCTCTTCACTCTCAAACCCATTTCAGACCCTCATACCCTTGTTAAGACTTTGATAAGGATGATTGGAAGCTTGAAACTTGGAGTTCTTGGAGTTTTGTAAATGTTTGATTGTGTTATTCTTCTTCAAAAGGTATGTTGATGAACTCTACTCCTTGAATTTGGATTTTGATGTTAGCGTTGATGTTCTTCTCCGTATAGTGATGATTATGTAGGTCACAAGTCGTCCAGAAACAAGTCTAGAGGGGGGGGTGAATAGACTTGTAGAAACTCTTGAACTCTTTTTCTCGAAGAGTGAGTTTCTTCAGCTGATGATCAAACAAATGACTAGGAGTCGTTTGTTCTTGGATATGTGCGGAAGTCAGCTGATGACGAATATATATATTAACTTAATGAAACACTTAACAATGGATGCAGCAGTTAGAGTATGATGCAAGAAACAAGAAATAACACGTGCAATTTATAGTGGTCTCGGAGGTGGGGTAATCCTCTACTAATCCACTTTTCTCCAAACTACTGGAGATGAATTCACTATAATTCTCAACCGGTGATAAATATTACGGTGATTCACTACACACTACAACACTTCCAACCGGTGGAATTCCGTGCCGTTGTAGACAAACTTGATCGCCTTGCACCTCTTGATCCTCGATCCTCGGATGCCTTTACACTGCTACTTCAACCAGTGAAGTACCCCTTACTCAAGATTTAAAGACAAGAGTGTTTGTCTTCTCCAACTAAAGAGCTTCCTTGAATATGAACTTTTGGATCTGCTCTTTTTCTCGATGCTATTTGTTTGCTTAGGATTGCTTTGTTTGCTTTGATCGCTTAGAGTATTAGTTCGCAACGGTTATTTGCTCGGCCAAATCTCTGGATATATATAGATCACGATCTCGAGCTTCTTCCTTGTAGCCGTTGCAAATCGAACAAATCCGTCCGTTGGAGAGAGACTTCATTGTTTAATCTTTTCTCGAGCGTTGCAAGGCCGATTCCCATTATTTAATTTCATCTTCCGACCGTTGTGATGACTTCGCATGTGAGCGCCGAATCTTTTGAATATAAAAGGATTAAAGTCTTTCACGGTGGGTCGATGATTTAAATAAATCATATCTCTTGCGGGAATCACTCCAATTTGTCCCTTCACGTTGCATGTGAGCTTTCCGTAATATTTGACTTTTCAAAGCATGCCGACGTGGACTTGGAGTACTAGGTTTGTAGTTGAGTAGATCAAGTGCGGCTTACTTCTCTGCCAGTAAGTCGTCTCATTATATCTTGTTTGAGACTTGTCTCAGTCGAGTGACTTCCCGAGGTTCTCGCCGCATCTGGTCAAACTACTCGACAATTTTTAGTTGACCGGGGCTACTCGATTGGAGTCATTTGTACTTCTCTGATAGACTAGATCGTACTTTAGTACTTAGCCGATTTTCACTTAACTAACTTTGGCCTACAGAAGATACTCATTTGGTTCTTCTTTACATTTTGCCAATTTTATACTTAACACATTTTGGCCTATGGAAGATACTCATTTGGTTCTTCCTTACATTTCGCCAATAAATAAACATTTGATTTTAAATTAATGACATCATCAAAATCTAACAAGTATTCCTAACAAATTCCCCCTATTTTGATGATGGCAAAACTAAGTAAGAAATCAAATGGCCAAGTCTGCACTTAAGTGCAAGACAAAACTGAAATCAGTCTAATATTGAGACAACAGGAAAATTGTCATTCAACAGACTGTTCATAAAGTTTTCTGACTTATCATAGAAATTATACAAGAATGTTTAAGTACAGAAAATAAATTACAAGTAAGAAAATATATAAAAGGTCATCTGCCTCTTCCTCTGCCTCTGCGAACAGGCTGCTTGGCAGGTCTGAATGGTTTGGCTCCAATGGGTCTTACCTTGACTGGAGCAAGGCCATACTTCCTTTTCACCACTAGAGCTGCGAAGTCCTGCTCCTCCTGCGATCTGAATTTGTTTTCAAGGCAGACTCGCTTGATTTCCTCCTGGAGTTTTAGTTCATCAAGTTCACCATCCATGCGGACTGGTGCTTCTTCAGCTCTGAATTTAGGGATCATGGGAAAAGCTTTTTGTTCTTTTGCATGCTTCTTTAGAATAGCCCAAAGCTTGGGATGAACTGCTTCCATCCAGTTGATGAAAATCTCTGTGGGAGAGTTTGTCATCTGAAGAAGTTCCCAGACATAAAAGTCTCTGATGAACTTCTTCCTAGCAGCTCCCCAAAATTCAATAGCTTCAAGTGGGCAGAAATCTTCCACATACCATAGCTCCAGACCTTCCCACTCAAGAGTAGGTTCGAAGCCGCCTCTGGTCCTTCTGCGCTTCCCTTCAGGCTGGTCAGCCTTGTCTTCTTCTTCTACAGGTTCCTTCCTCTTCAGGCTAGATGGTCCTTCAAGCTGGGGGACATCCTGCTTTTTCTTACTTCTGAATTCTCTCCCTTTCTTCCTAGCAGCTCCCCAAAATTCAATAGCTTCAAGTGGACAGAAATCTTCCACATACCATAGCTCCAGACCTTCCCACTCAAGAGTAGGTTCGAAGCCGCCTCTGGTCCTTCTGCGCTTCCCTTCAGGCTGGTCAGCCTTGTCTTCTTCTTCTACAGGTTCCTTCCTCTTGGCTAGATGGTCCTTCTGCCGGGGACATCCTGCTTTTTCTTATTCAATTCTCTCCCTTCCCCCTGAATCCTCTCTTCCCCTTTTTGCCAGATCAATGAGGGTTGTTAATTGTTGCTCCATGCGGCTCATCCATCGGACATGCCAAAAGGCATTACTGCATTTGTAGGAGGAGGAGGCCGAGGATCTGTCTTTGGCAAGGTATCAATCTTGGCATTTATACATTGAAGGTCGAGTGACTGTGTTGACAATGACTCCCAATGGTGTCTCGACAATCTGCTTGATCAGCTCGGTCATGTTGGGAGATAACCGAGCCGATGGGGAGTGTTCTCCTGATCCTTGACAAGGGAGCCACTCATTGCAGGCTCCTGTCTGCAGCAGGGAGGTCCGATAGAGTCTTCTCTGGGGTGCGACCTTGAGTCCTCTGCCCGGCTGCATCTAGCCGGTGTACTGGGAGGCACAACAATCCTATCTGCAGCTTCGTTGGTAGGCTCTGGCTCCTTCTCTGGCTCCTTTTCTCTTTCTTCCTCTTTCCCTTCTTCTTCATCGATTTCTCTTTTTCTTTCTCCTCATCTTTTTCTCTCTCTTCTCCGGTAGCCACACCAGCTCCTCCTTCACCTCCATCATCATGATCATCATCATCATCATCCTTAGCATCATCTTTTTCCTTCTCTCCTTCATCATCATCATCATCCTTATTTTCTTCTTCTTTTTCTTGCTCCACTTCTTCTCCTTCTTCTTCATCTTCCTCATCTTCCACTTCTTCTGTTTTTTCAATTTCCTCTGTCTCCTTTTCAACTGGTATGTTTTCTTCTTGTTCTTCTTTTGCTTCTTCATCCTCCTCAACCAAATTGATAATTTCATTCTCTTCATCAACTTCTTCTATTCTAATCTCCTTTTCTTCTTTCTCTTCCTCCTCTTCTCCAAAAGTACCATCAAAAACACTTAGCATTATAGAATGGATAAAATGGTCCATGTTAGTCTCAAAGTGTGACATGAACCAGTTATCCTGGAGGAGTAAGGTTAAGTCTGACTCCTTGCAAAAATCAGTCAGAACATCCTCCGTGGCTTGGGGGTAATCCCAACCACTAGTTTCAATAAAAATTTGAAAATTTGTAAAGGACATGGTTTTAAGAGTTTTCCACTCTTTAAAAATATTGACAAAAGAATGTTTTTCTGTTTGTGGCTTGACAAGCTGTAGTTGTTCTATGGAAAGATTAAAAGTGTTGTTTTCTAAAAGGTTGAATGAGTAATCTGCTTCAGGGATAGATATCACAAGACCTGCTTCCTCTTCTTCGGTCATGTATACAGGAGGAGTAATGACAGGTACAATTCTTGTTTCGGTGCCTGGGGCAGGCAAGTCTGGGTGAGCTGGAGATCAATGGTGGATGGCATGATGTTCAGGCTGATCTCCTTCACTGAACTGCAGCTTCCTTGGCCTCTTTGGAGAGGGTTCAGGTGATGACTGCAGGTTGGAAGGTCCTTCTGGGGCTGGTCCCCTTCTCTTGAAACGGATGGCGATTGGAGTATCATCAGACTCATGCTCGGACTCGACTGCAGTTCCGACCTCAGCTGCAGGTTGGTCCGAGTCTGATAAATCATACCTTGGGCAATAGCTTGAGTCTGGTAAGTCCTTCAATATCTGGGCTGCCCTCCCAGTGACTCCAACCTTTTTCTTATCATGGTCCATATGACCTAACCTCTTGTTCGGGTGGAAAGGGTCAATGTTTCCTGCCACTCCGCTTCCAAGAACCAACTAAGATGCGTTCCGAACGCCAACTTAGTCTTGAACTTCTTCTCTCCCTCGAGCCATTCGACCTTGTTCACTTCACGAACAAGTTGCCTGAAAATGTAATCGGCCCAGTCTACTTCCTCTCGCTGAATTAGCGCACCCAACACCATGAACTTTGAGGATGATAGTTGGTCATAGCTTCCTGCCATTCCCATGACTATTTTATTTGTGATGTCCAGAGCGACTCGGTAAACTCGTTTCAATTCATTTCTTTTCGCCGTAAACTTCAACTTCTCCGGGACATTTTCAAGCTTAATTGTCTTCCATGTTTCGGCGGGTGATTGTTTGAGTGCTTCGACCGCCAAACCGCTATTTTTCATCCCGAATACAGAGCGAATCTTCTCTGTATCTATGGTGACTTGTACTCCACCGACCGTGCTCAATCAGTGCTGAATCAGTGCAGCGTTGCGGTAAAATTCAACCACATCTTCTTTGAACAAGTGTTGAGGGTTGATTTCAAGGAACGGGTAGATGCCGTTCAGTTTCATCGCCCGGATTAAGTCGAGCATATCAAAGTCGTCTAGATTTGCTTCCAGTAATCCTTCGAAATCGACGACCATGGAAAAGATAACCTGGTCCTTCATCGCCTTCAAGTTTGCTCTGTCAACAGATGCCATTTCTGCAAAAAGATTTTAGGATTTAGTGTGTATTTTGCTCTGTAAATTTTTAGGGTTTCTGAAAGCGTAAAGAGGAAAGTGAAAGGGTTTTCTTCCTTATAAAGAAGATGAAGTGACGTTTGGATTAGTTTATTATAAGTTTAAACGGTGGTACGCCTTTTCATATTCTTTTGAATTTCAAATTTGAATCGGTGGCCCCATTTAAAAATTGACGGTTGATTCTGATTGGCCACCGTAGAGGTTAATTAAATGGGCGTGTGACGCGTGTATTTAAAATTGCCACTTGGCTTATAAAATGTATTTTAAATGCTATTTCTTAAGCCAAAATTATATTATAAATATGGCGAGATAAAATTGAAAATTAGAGATCGGTTTAGAGAACTTAGGTAGTCCGATTCGTTGACACACCGCTCTGCTACAGTGAGTTTGACTTCTCACTTTGGTACTGCATGACTAAGTTGCTTCGACCGGCCTTCGTCTTCTCGCCGCATCGGCTTAGCCGATTCGGGGGCCGTCCTTCCTTCAACTTGCTTGAACTAGATTCCCGATCTAGTAATCCAAGATCTGCTCGGCTCTAGGAATCTCTCTTGGCGGGGTTTGGTGAAGATGTCGGCTATTTGGTAGTCTCAGGCCGACTCTTTCAACTCTAACCCTTTTGTTAAGCACGTGGTCTCGAATGAAATGGTGCTTAACGTCAATGTGCTTCGCCTTGAGTGCAAAACCGGATTGTTGGTTATTGCAATAGCACTATTGTTGTCACACCATATAGAACTTCGTTGGCAATAATATTGTAGTCCCTTAATTGTTGTCGATCCATAGGATCTGTGCACAACAACTACCTGCACTAGGTATTCGACTCTGTAGTGGAGATAGAGTTAGAAACCTGCTTCTTGCTAAACCAGATATCGATCTGGTTCCTAGGAATTGACATGTTCCACTAGTGCTCTTCCTATTGATTTTGCATCCGTGAAATCCGCATCCGAGTATCCTGATAGCTCTAAGAAGTCATCCTTGGGGTACCACAGACCAACATTAATGGTAGACTTTAGGTACTTAATTATTCTCTTAGCCGCATCTAGGTGTGATTGCTTCGGCTTGGATGGAATCTTGCACAAACTCCAACCGCATATGATATGTCGGCCTGCTTGCGATTAGGTACGATGAGATCCGATGAGTCCTCTATAGTGGGTTGAGTCAACTGATATTCCTGCCTCGTCTGCTTCCAGTTGAGTACTTGTGCTCATTGGATTTCTTTCAGGTTTTGCTGATTCCTTTCCATATATATTGTTGAGATCTCGGGTATTCTTTGCACAGTTGATGAAAATTCCTTTTTCCATCTCGCAACTTGTAATCCGAGAAAGAAGTTAAGCTTTCCCATCATACTCATCTCGAATTCTCCTTGCATGAGGTTGGAGAATTTCTCACATAGTTCTGGATTGGTTGACCAATATGATGTCATCCACATAAATCAACTATTAGAATGTGGCCTTCGTGCTCCACCCGAATAGGGTCTTGTCCACTTTTCCTTTGCAAAATCCATTTTTCTCAAGAAACACAGACAGGTGTTTCATACCATGCTCTCGGTGCTTGCTTGAGTCCATACTGAGCCTTCAATGACTTATAGACTTTGTCTCCTTTGACAAAACACAGGGGTTGCTCTACATAGACTTCTTCTTCTAGGATTCCATTTAGAAACGCACTTTTCACATCCATCCGGTAGACTTCAAAATCCTTGAATGCGATATGCGAGGAATAGTCGATGGCTTCTAATCTTGCAACAGTGCATAAGTTTCATCAAAATCTATTCCCTCACATTGTGCATATCCTTTTGCTACGAGTCGCTTTATTCCTAACAATGACTCCGTCTTCATCACTTTTGTTTTTATACAACCATTTGGTGCCAATAACTTTCGTGTGATTATGTCTGTCTGTTATTTCCCAAACATTTTTTATATACAACTGCTCCAATTCCTCTTGCATGGCATTAATCCATGAATAATCTTCCAGGGCTTGTTCTGTTGTCTTGGGTTCAATTTGCGACATGAAACATGAGAACATCGCCATTCCTGCTGGTAGAGTTGACTGTCTTGTCTTTACTCCATCAGTCAACTTTCCGATAATTTGCTGAATTGGATGATCCTTGAGCCATTTGGGGATCTCGTCCTCTTCTGGGTTTGTTCCCCCTGTTGGATTGCTCTGGTGGTTGTCTGCATCTGCTGGATTCTGGTCTGCAACTGGATTAGCTACCGCCTTGTCATCTGCAGCTTGGTTCTGAACTGCAGATGAGTCTTTATCAGCTCTGGCTGGGTCTTCTTCAGCTGCAACTGGATCAGATAGGTTTGGTGATCCTGTCTGATCTGCAGTTGGGTCATCAGGCTGATCTCATAGGGAGTTTTGCCATGTCTCCCTACTATCATACTCCTGTTCTGGGTGTGACAGGCTGTGTTGACAGCTTCAGCCCAGAACCTCTTGGGTAGGTCCGCTTCTGCAATCATGGACCTTGCTGCTTCCTTCAGGGTTCTGTTCCTTCTTTCAAAGAACACCATTCTCACAAGGCGTCTGGCCGCAGAGAGCTCATCTTGGATCCCATTCGATCGCCGAAATCGATTATCGCCTTGTTGAGAAACTCTCCTCCTCTATCTCGATCCGATCTTGATTATGGAGAGGGATTTCTCATTCGGATCCTTCTCGGCTCGTAACTTGGTCAAGGTTTCACTTTTCTTGTATAGAAAAATGATCCAAGTGTACCTTGAATAATCATCTACAATCACAAGAGCATGCTTTCGCTCAAAGTCCTTGGCTTGATAGGACCAAATAGATCCATGTGGAGTAGATCTAAGATCCTTGTTGTGAGCGTTGTAGGCCGACCGGCTTGAACGACGCCTTAGTCCGCTTTCCTTCGACATGCATCACAGAGTGCTTCCTTCTTGAATGCTTCATTTGGAAGTCCTCTCACTGGCCTTCCGAGAGCTAATCTTGTTGATGGCTTTGAAGTTCGGTGACATAGTCTTTTGTGCCACATTGACCATTCTCGGCTACGGTCTTGGATAGGAAACAGGAGTTAGGTGTTCTGTGTTCCAATCAATCATGTATACATCTCTTCTTCGGAAACCTTGTAGCTTTATTTCTCCAGATAAGATGTCTATCACCATACACTTCAAGATGGTGAAGACTACTAGATTCTTCTCGTCGCAGAGCGGCTTATGCTCGGAGGTTGTATTTGAGACCTTTGACATAATGGACTTTGGATATTACAATGTTTCTGTTTCCTCGGTGCGGCTCCAAAGCCTTTTGTCTGTCCTCTAGAGCTATCTCCAAAGGTTACATCGGGACCTCTTTCTTTGATATATTTGGTCGCATCTTCTTGTTCCCGGTCATGTGCCTTGAGCATCCAGAGTCTACAAACCACTCTTCACCTCCAAAATTTGAGCTTGAGGAGATGTGGTTGTAGTCCTTCCACCTCTTCTGCAATTAAACAAGCAGAGATTTAGGTACCCAAATTTGTGTGGGTCCTTTGGGGTTAGTGGGTTTCTGGAGAATTGATTTCTCCTTGGATTATAAGAATTATTATTATAACCCTTAAAAGGTGCCTGTGGTCGAGGTCTAAATCTCCTGGTTGGATTGTATAGGATATTCCTCAAAATAGTGTGGGCCATTTCTAAATCTAGGTGAGACAATTTGTTAAACCTTTGTGGTCTCCACACTTGTTCGTTTTGGTAATTTGGATAACCTTGAGGTTTCCATCCGCCTCCCATTATGAAATCTATTTTTAGGGAGTTGTTGGTAATAGTTGGCATGTTGTGCCGAACCGCTTGCTTTTGCACAGGCTTAGTCGCTGTCTAGGTGGTACTGCAGTGTAACTCGATCAGCCTAACGTTTGACTGTTTGCTTGGCCGCTTTTGAAACTCGGTTTATACATGTGCTCAATCGAGACCATTGTTTCTCCTTGATGAAAGTGGTTTTAGAACTAGAGGGAGTGTGAGGATCATATCCAAGGCCTGATCTGAATACGGTGGCCTCTTGTTAGTACACAATTCGTCTGTGGTTAACGACGCTTTCGGGAGGTTATTTCCTGCGCCTGAGTTTTATTTATCTGTGCCAGCTTAGTAAACTCAGCTTTGGCATGAGCAAGTGCAGCTGACTTTTCTTTAAGTAAAATATTTAGCCGGTCTATCTCAGCTGTATTGGCACTTGCCTGGTTTTTAAAATCAGCTGTATTTGTCTCGGTCTTATTTAAATCTAGACGGAGTTTTTCAAAATCATTTTTCACCGCTATTCTCATCTTGCGACTTAGTCTTCTCTCATTGACTTGATGTGCAGATTTAAGTGTTTCAAAATCTTTGAATAATTGATTTACCGATTCATGTAAATCCATATCTTGCGACATGGCTGAGCTATTATTGAACCGGTAGGTTTAGAGGTTACCTCTTCATCAGCCAAGTTTGCCATCAGGCAATCATATTCCCTCGTCGTCATCAGAAAAGAAGCCGCCGCTTGATCGACATGCTCCTGGTCTTCTCCGATGAGAGCTTTTCTTCTGTCTTCCTTTCTGGCCACCTCCTTTTGGTTTCATCCTTCTTGAGCTCGGGACAATCCATTTGGATGTGTCCTATCTTATGTGATTGTAACATTCAACTTTCCGACTTCCAAATACGGTTTCTTAAGGATTCTCCTTGTAGTTTTTCTTATACTTGGAGTAGTTTTTCCCTGAAGTTATCTTGAATCTTTGCATAATGAAAGCCATTTCCTCCTCAAAGTCTAGCGGATTTGGAGGTTTCACATCGCAGGCTCTTAGCAGGGACTCACCGCAAATGCGATTCCCTTCTCTGCAGGCTCGATTGAGGATGAGCTTGGAAGCTCGAACTCATAAGCCTTTAGATCGAGAACAGCCTGAATCTTTATCTTATTCGAGTCTTTCGACTCTCTCATAGCTACAGCCTTCATGCTCCATTCTCGATTTAGAGATCCGAGGACCTTGAGTGCCATTTCCTGTTGCCATAAGTCTTGCCCGGGGAGTTGATTTCATTGATAATTTGATGAACCTTGTGTCCACTTGGTCTATTGATTCTCCATTCTTCATTTTAAAGTTGTCAAACTTTTGGATAGCTATTGACAACTTGTTCTCCTTGATCAGCTCCGTTCCTTCACACATTAGAGCTAATGTGTCCCATATCTCTTTGGCATTCTTACAATTTTTGATCTTGACCATTGTGGATTTGTCAAGAGTTTGGTACAGCACATCTCTGGCCCTGTTGTCAAGATTGGCCAGCTTTCTCTCTTCGGGGGTCAGCTCAGTTCTCTTCTTAGGAATCTTTTCGGGCCTTCCAGCTGCGATTTCCTCGGGCGTGTTGTCCTTATCGAAAATGAATGGACCATCTTCAATGATGCACCACATGTCGTCATGGATTGAAGATAAATGTGCCTGCATTCTTATCTTCCAGAGATCATACTCGTCAACTGAAAAGACAGGTAGTCTAGAGTGCATGTGTTCCATTATAACGTGAGATATAAGATATATATCTTAATAGATCTGGTTCGTGAAAAAAAATGAACCAACCGCTCCGATACCACTTGTAGGTCACAAGTCGTCCAGAAACAAGTCTAGAGGGGGGGTGAATAGACTTGTAGAAACTCTTGAACTCTTTTTCTCGAAGAGTGAGTTTCTTCAGCTGATGATCAAACAAATGACTAGGAGTCGTTTGTTCTTGGATATGTGCGGAAGTCAGCTGATGACGAATATATATATTAACTTAATGAAACACTTAACAATGGATGCAGCAGTTAGAGTATGATGCAGTAAAACAGTAAATAACACAGGCAATTTATAGTGGTCTCAGAGGTGGGGTAATCCTCTACTAATCCACTTTTCTCCAAACCAGTTGGAGATGAATTCACTATAATTCTCAACCAGTGATAAATATTACAGTGATTCACTACTCACTACAACAGACTTCCAACCGTGGAATTCCGTGCCGTTGTACACAAACTTGATCGCCTTGCACCTCTTGATCCTCGATCCTCGGATGCCTTTACACCGCTACTTCAACCAAAGGAAGTACCCTTACTCAAGATTTAAAGACAAGAGTGTTTGTCTTCTCAACTAAAGAGCTTCCTTGAATATGAACTTTTGGATCTGCTCTTTTCTCGATGCTATTTGTTTGCTTAGGATTGCTTTGTTTGCTTTGATCGCTTAGAGTATAAGTTCGCAGGTTATTTGCTCGATTTCAAATCTCTGGATATATATAGATCACGATCTCGAGCTTCTTCCTTGTAGCCGTTGCAAATCAACAAATCCGTCCGTTGGAGAGAGACTTCATTGTTTAATCTTTTCGAACGTTGCAAGGTTGGATTCCCATTATTTAATTTCATCTTCCGACCGTTGTGATGACTTCGCATGTGAGCGCCGAATCTTTTGAATATAAAAGGATTAAAGTCTTTCACGGTGGGTCGATGATTTAAATAAATCATATCTCTTGCGGGAATCACTCCAATTTGTCCCTTCACGTTGCATGTGAGCTTTCCGTAATATTTGACTTTTCAAAGCATGCGACGTGGACTTGGAGTACTAGGTCAGTAGTTGAGTAGGCAAGTGCGACTTACTTCTCTGCAGTAAGTCGTCTACTGATATCTTGTTTGAGACTTGTCCAGTCGGGTGACTTCCCGAGGTTCCTCATTGATCTGGTCAAACTACTCGACAATTTTTAGTTGACGGGGCTACTCGATTGAGTCACTGTACTTCTCGATAGACTAGACTGTACTTTAGTACTTAGCCGATTTTCAAATTTAACTAACTTTGGCCTACAGAAGATACTCATTTGGTTCTTCTTTACATTTTGCCAATTTTATACTTAACACATTTTGGCCTATGGAAGATACTCATTTGGTTCTTCCTTACATTTCGCCAATAAATAAACATTTGATTTTAAATTAATGACATCATCAAAATCTAACAAGTATTCCTAACAGATTATAGTGTTGATGTTATGATTGTATGAATCGTATGTAATATCCTAGAATTTCACTATGAATTTTTCGCATTATTTTATCTGGGATGTACTGTACAGAGTGGGACCGACACGATATGACTGGATAATTTTGGAAACCATGACAGTCGTGCCAGTATGTCTATCGAGGGTATTTTGATTCTAGGATATTACATGCTTGTTGTGTTTTCGATGTCGGATATACCGTATGAGTATTTGTTTGATTTCCGTACTTGGTCGACAGTTGTAATTTAGGATATCGTGCATCAGACGTACCGTATGAGAATACTTTCGGGATTTCGTATATGTGTTCAGTATGTCGTATGTTCATATTTGTTATGTCGAGACGTTGGACAGGAATTGCTGGAAACGGCTAAGTATGGATCTGTTAACGTACGTTAAGACTTTGAGATAACGTACGCTAAGTGGTACGTGTTACGTACGTTAAGCGTAAGGTATTACGTACGTAACAAGAGGAATCGCACAATTGGGCCGGTGTCGGCGGCTTTGGCGCGGATGTGGACAGTGAGTCAACGGATGGAGTTACGTGCGTTATACGGGGTGTATTACGACGTAATACAGTATAATCTTGTAGAAAGTCAACGACGTATACGACGCAACGGAACAAGTGTTACGACGTTGCGGGCGATCGCCGAGTCGTGGCCGAGATGACTGGATGGCCGAGCATGGCCGGACGTGACTCGTTGGGATGGCCGAGCATGGCCGGACGTGACTCGTTGGGATGGCCGAGCATGGTCGGCGGTGACTTCGGGGGCTAGATCGCCGATTACGTACGTAGGCGGTGGCGATTACCGTAATGGCCGATTACGTACGTAAGGGCCGCTACGTGCGTAAGGGTGCCGAACAAAGCCGATGAGAGGTAGGCCGCCGGTTACGTCGTAAGCCACGGCCGATTACGTACGTAATCGGCCGCAGTCTCGGCCTATATAAGGCACAGACCGAGTCACCCTTATCATTTTCCATTTTTCTTCGTTCCTTCCGCGATTTCTTCAAAGAAATATGATGGTTTTGAGTAGAATGAAGTTATAACAACATGTTTTGGAAGTTGGAATCATGGATTAACATCATCCTCCACCGGATCGAAGGTAAGAACACATGAACTTTTGGTTTTGGATGTTCTTGAGGTTTCTTGGTGTTTTGGCCGATTTGCTCCATTTTGATTCGGATTATTGATAGAACTTGATTGTATACTCGTAATCATTCAATACTCTTGAAGTTTTGTGGAACAAATCCGAGTATTTCTTCGTTAAAACGATTAAATTGGATTATGCCTTCAAAGTGTTCGATGAAATGCCTCAATGAGTAGAACTTGGGAAATTCTATACGTTTTCGCATGGATGGTGATTGAATTGATATTATTGTGATTTAGGAATGAACTTTTGAAGGAAGTTGAATCGGTACCCTTCCCTTTTGTCGATTTCTTCGCACCGTGCTATTCAAAACAAGTGATTACTTGTGTATGTCATCTTCTAGAGGTATGTTGATAATCCTCTCATTGAATTCGGATTTTGGTGTTATCGTTGAAGAAGGATTCGTATGAAGATGATTATGGTTTTGTTGTTACGATTCTTGCGGTTATATGAACTATATGTTGAAGACATTATTAGGATTATTGAACACCGAATTTCGGCTTGTGTTCGTATTGTTAAGAGTTGATATGGGTTGGTTTCGTATGATCGAGATATCGTTGAACCATCGAGTTTGATTAGTTGGTCATTTCGGTTGTTAATTGTTATTGAACGTATCGTTAATCGATTATTGCATTAGGTTGCGTTTAGTGATCGTTGAAGTTAACCGTTGTGCTGCGGAGCTTGTAGACGAAGACGGCGGGATGGATAGCGGCCGTCGGGTGGTATCAAGGCAAGTTATGCTTGCTCACCATAATGTTAATAAATGATTTCGTTTTCATTCATTTATGATTCATATAGCAATGGTATTATGGAATATATGAATTGTCGGAATGGTGGTATGTAAGATAAATCATAATGTATATGATTTTAAGGATGTCTAGGGGAAATGGGAACGTGAATTATAATTTGGTCTATTGCATGAGTAGTCGGATATCAAGGTTAGTTATCGTGTCGATGTTGAACTCGGGATGGTGGTTTGGTATTAGTTATGGGTGTACTTCATTTTGGATTGTCGGATAAACCGTGTATTCGTTCGGGCGGTTGGTCGTGGAAAAGTTGGCGTCTCGGCTTGAGGTAAATTAATATTGTTAGATTATGATAATCATCATATTGCATTATTGCATGTGTGTATTGATATTTCATGCGGTGAGTATGCACCGGTGTTTGTTATGTTTTGTAATGTGCTCTTCTGTGAGCGGTGATCATTGGGCCGATGTGTTAGGGGATAAGACCTATATGGCACCTATGTTAGGGTATTCTGTGTGGATACTTTCGTGACCCTTGGTTGCGGCCTTGGGGTATTTTGTAATTGCATGAACTGTGTTAGGATAAGACCTATATGGCACCTATGTTAGGGTATTCTGTGTGATGCTTAGTGACCCTTGGTTTCTTTGCCTTGGGGTTTATGTGTTAATATTATATGCATTGTGGAGCATGATGTGGATGTTATGCAGTGGAAATACGACATTGTGGTCGTGTCGGTCTTTCATGATCGAGTCATCGTTGCCCTCTTGGAAAATCTTCGATCCTTGTTGGACATGCGTTTCTTCGAGATCTGTTGTCATGTTGTATCGTGGCATATCTCGAGTCGATACGTTATGATCGTTCATGTGTAGGATTTTCGGGACGGGCACGTGTAGCATGTGTTGGTTTCGACCTCATATTGAACCGCACACGACGACGTCGTGAGGCGATTAGGTACGAGACCAGCGTGTATTGATCAATACCCGTGGTTGGCTTGTACACGGACACATGTCCGGATCGAGCGTATCGTGACGTCCATCTTGAGTCTTATTGATTGGTCGTTCACAATCCATGTATAATTGGATCATCGATATTCGGGTTGTCTTTGAAATCCCGTATATATGATTTGTATATGGTTGACGATTTTATTCTCTCGTGTATCCGTCACCATTGAACCTTTATTAATCTCGTTCGAGTTACCATATCAATGGACAACTCATTGATATCGATCCTTTATAAATCTCGTTTGGAGTTCACCTGTCATTGGTAATCTCGTTCATTATTGATCTGATTGATTCGATTGGGAGTTGTCTAACCGTTGGTACTACCGGTCGTTGGTAAATATTGATCTAGCTAGAGTTTACTAAGTCATCAGTATACTCGGTCGTTGACCTTGTTGATCTTATTGGGGTTTATCGTATCGCTGGTATTTCGGTTGTCGACTCTTTTGATCTTGTTAGAGTTTACCATGTCGTTGGTATTCTCGATTATTGATTCTTCATTGATCCTTACCGTGTCGTCGGTATTCTCGGTTGTCGACCTTTTATTGATCTTGTTGGGAATTGCCGTGTTGTCGGTATCCCCGGTTATTGATTCTTCGTTGATCTTGTTGGAGTTACCACATCATTGGTATTCTCATTCGTGGTTGATCCCTTTATCGATCTTGTGTGGAAATATCATGTCATTGATATTTCCGTTGTGATGCATTAATTGTTTATCATTATTGACTTTGTCAACATTCGTGTTTTGCATTGATATTCGGGACTTGCTATTGTCTCGGAACAGTTGGATTACAGGTGTGCCATGTGATATCGGTCTTATCAGGATTGGGATTCGATTGTGCGACCCAGCCGACAGAGTTATTCATGGCCAAATCATTGTATAATTGAGATTTGATCAGTTTGGGAATTTTGGTATCGTTTCGGATACGGTACAGGTGGTTACTTTTGAATTCATTCATCACTTAAGGACACGAGGCGTGGAATATGGTAAGATTTGATTGTTATGGTTGTGACAGGTTGGTAAGGTTACTTCGGTGAGATCATATTGGAATTATTCTTACCTTGTAATTACATTGATATGTATTGTTTTTGTGATGTGATCGTTATCATTGTTGAGTATTATGGCTGACCCCGTCGTGGGCTTTATTTTTAGGTACTCGGAGTTCGAGCTAGTAGCGGTCGTGAAGGGATGAGCTTTCCGGTGATACTGGCTATGGCGTGATTGTTGGGATTATGTATTCTTTTCTGGTTTTTCTAATTCCACTGCAAATGTAATTAATTGTGTTTTTATCCGCTGCGTGTGTTTATTTAAAATGGCTTTCGATATTCTTTGAACTGTGTTTTTATCCGATGTGCGTGTGTGTGTACTTTCAAAGGGCTTTTTGACATTTTTAAACGTTTGCGAAAATGATTTTAGCCTTGTGGGTTCCAATATGGGGCCACGGCAGTGTAATATTCCCAGTCGGTTTTGGGGTGTTACGAGAAAATGGTATCGAGCTTGGGTTTCGTAAAACCCGGGCGTGTGTGTTATGTGGCTCTACCGGTGCGGTAGTAGCGTGACTTTTGAAAATGATTTTCTGACTTTTGAGTCAAATCGATTTTGGAGGTTTCAAAATTTTTGAAATATTTTCAAATTGCTGTAATTGCGATGCCGGTGTGTTGTTAGTGTGTTGAGACTTTGTATGGGAGTCGTATCTTTGGTATCACGGAAGATCATCGACTTCACGGACGTGTAAGTATGTTCTTTCAGTTATTTCAATTTTGATGATGATTATTTGAGCATGGTGCCGTGATTTTGAGATATTTCGGGATTGAGATACTGATTATGACAGGTGTTGAGTTTCGAGGACGAAACTTATTTAAGTGGGTGTATATGTAATATCCTAGAATTTCACTATGAATTTTTCGCATTATTTTATCTGGGATGTACTGTACAGAGTGGGACCGACACGATATGACTGGATAATTTTGGAAACCATGACAGTCGTGCCAGTATGTCTATCGAGGGTATTTTGATTCTAGGATATTACATGCTTGTTGTGTTATGTCGGATATACCGTATGAGTATTTGTTTGATTTCCGTACTTGGTCGACAGTTGTAATTGAGGATATCGTGCATCGATTTAATGTATGAGAATACTTTCGGATTTCGTATATGTGTTCGGTATGTCGTATGTTCATATTTGTTATGTCGAGACGTTGGACGGGAATTCCGGAAACGGCTAAGTATGGATCTCATTAACGTCGTTAAGACTTTGAGATAACGACGCTAAGTGGTACGTGTTACGTGCGTTAAGCGTAAGGTATTACGTGCGTAACAAGAGGAATCGAACAATTGGGCGGTGTCGGCGGCTTTCGGCGCGGATGTGGACAGTGAGTCAAGCGGATGGAGTTACGACGTTATACGGGGTGTATTACGACGTAATACGAGTATAATCTTGTAGAAAGTCAACGCGACGTATTACGTACGCGGAACAAGTGTTACGTGCGTTACGGGCGATCGCCGAGTCGTGGCCGAGATGACTGGATGGCCGAGCATGGCCGGACGTGACTCGTTGGGATGGCGAGCATGGCGGACGTGACTCGTTGGGATGGCCGAGCATGGTCGCGGTGACTTCGGGGCTAGGATCGCCGATTACGTACGTGGCGGTGGCCAGTAATGGCCGATTACGTACGTAAGGGGGCCGCCACGTCGTAAAGTGCCGAACAAATCGATGCAGGTAGGTAGGCCGCCGGTTACGTCGTAAGCCACGGCCGATACGTCGTAATCGGGCCGGTCTCGGCTATATAAGGCACAGACCGAGTCACCCTTATCATTTTCCATTTTTCTTCGTTCCTTCCGCGATTTCTTGACAAATATGATGGTTTTGAGTAGAATGAAGTTATAACAACATGTTTTGGAAGTTGGAATCATGGATTAACATCATCCTCCACCAGGATCGAAGGTAAGAACACATGAACTTTTGGTTTTGGATGTTCTTGAGGTTTCTTGGTGTTTTGGCGATTTGCTCCATTTTGATTCGGATTATTGATAGAACTTGATTGTATACTCGTAATCATTCAATACTCTTGAAGTTTTGTGGAACAAATCCGAGTATTTCTTCGTTAAAGCGATTAAATTGGATTATGCCTTCAAAGTGTTCGATGAAATGCCTCAATGAGTAGAACTTGGGAAATTCTATACGTTTTCGCATGGATGGTGATTGAATTGATATTATTGTGATTTAGGAATGAACTTTTGAAGGAAGTTGAATCGGTACCCTTCCCTTTTGTCGATTTCTTCGCACCGTGCTATTCAAAACAAGTGATTACTTGTGTATGTCATCTTCTAGAGGTATGTTGATAATCCTCTCATTGAATTCGGATTTTGGTGTTATCGTTGAAGAAGGATTCGTATGAAGATGATTATGGTTTTGTTGTTACGATTCTTGCGGTTATATGAACTATATGTTGAAGACATTATTAGGATTATTGAACACCGAATTTCGGCTTGTGTTCGTATTGTTAAGAGTTGATATGGGTTGGTTTCGTATGATCGAGATATCGTTGAACCATCGAGTTTGATTAGTTGGTCATTTCGGTTGTTAATTGTTATTGAGCGTATCGTTAATCGATTATTGCATTAGGTTGCGTTTAGTGATCGTTGAAGTTAACCGTTGTCTTTGCGGAGCTTGTAGACGAAGACTGCGGGATGGATAGCGGCTTCGTCGAATTGGTATCAAGGCAAGTTATGCTTGCTAATATCATAATGTTAATAAATGATTTCGTATTCATTCAATTATGATTCATATAGCAATGGTATTATGGAATATATGAATTGTCGGAATGGTGGTATGTAATATAATTCATAATGTATATGATTTTAAGGATGTATAGGGGAAATGGGAACTTGATTTATAATTTGGTCTATTGCTTGTGTAGTAGGATATCTATGTTAGTTATCGTGTCGATGTTGAACTCGGGATGTTGGTTTGGTATTAGTTATGTACTTCATTTTGGATTGTCGGATAAACCGTGTATTCGTTCGGGCGGTTGGTCGTGGAAAAGTTGGCGTCTCGGCTTGAGGTAAATTAATATTGTTAGATTATGATAATCATCATATTGCATTATTGCATGTGTGTATTGATATTTCATGCGGTGAGTATGCACCGGTTTGTTATGTTTTGTAATGTGCTCTTCCCGTGAGCGGTGATCATTGGGCCGATGTGTTAGGGGATAAGACCTATATGGCACCTATGTTCCGGTATTCTGTGTGGATACTTTCGTGACCCTTGGTTGCGGCCTTGGGGTATTTTGTAATTGCATGAACCGTGTTAGGATAAGACCTATATGGCACCTATGTTCCGGTATTCTGTGTGATGCTTCCGTGACCCTTGGTTCTTTGCCTTGGGGTTTATGTGTTAATATTATATGCATTGTGGAGCATGATGTGGATCATTGTGCCGTGGAAATACGACATTGTGGTCGTGTCGGTCTTTCATGATCGAGTCATCGTTGCCCTCTTGGAAAATCTTGATCCTTGTTGGACATGCGTTTCTTGAGATCTGTTGTCATGTTGTATCGTGGCATATCCGGAGTCGATACGTTATGATCGTTCATGTGTAGGATTTTCGGGACGGGCACGTGTAGAATGTCTTGGATTCGACCTCATATTGAACCGTGCACACGAGGCGTACTTCGTGAGGCTGATTAGGTACGAGACCAGGCGTGTATTGATCAATACCCGTGGTTGGCTTGTACACGGACACATGTCCGGATCGAGCGTATCGTGACGTCCATCTTGAGTCTTATTGATTGGTCGTTCACAATCCATGTATAATGGATCATCGATATTCGGGTTGTCTTTGAAATCCCGTATATATGATTTGTATATGGTTGACGATTTTATTCTCTCGTGTATCCGTCACCATTGAACCTTTATTAATCTCGTTCGGAGTTACCATATCAATGGACAACTCATTGATATCGATCCTTTATAAATCTCGTTTGGAGTTCACCCTGTCATTGGTAATCTCGTTCATTATTGATCCTGATTGATTCCAATTGGGAGTTGTCTCACCGTTGGTACTTCCGGTCGTTGGTCCTTATTGATCTTGCTAGAGTTTACTATGTCATCAGTATTCTCGCCGTTGACCTTGTTGATCTTATTGGGGTTTATCGCATCGTTGGTATTTACGGTTGTCGACTCTTTTGATCTTGTTAGAGTTTACCATGTCGTTGGTATTCTCGATTATTGATTCTTCATTGATCCTTACCGTGTCGTCGGTATTCTCGGTTGTCGACCTTTTATTGATCTTGTTGGGAATTGCCGTGTTGTCGGTATCCCCGGTTATTGATTCTTCGTTGATCTTGTTGGAGTTACCACATCATTGGTATTCTCATTCGTGGTTGATCCCTTTATCGATCTTGTGTGGAAATATCATGTCATTGATATTTCCGTTGTGATGCATTAATTGTTTATCATTATTGACTTTGTCAACATTCGTGTTTGCATTGATATTCGGGACTTGCTATTGTCTCGGAGCAGGTTGGATTACTGGTGTGCCATGTGATATCGGTCTTATCGGATTGGGATTCGATTGTGCGACCCAGACGAGTTATTCATGGCCGAATCATTGTATAATTGAGATTTGATCGTTTGGGAATTTTGGTATCGTTTCGGATACGGTGCAATTGGTTACTTTTGAATTCATTCATCACTTAAGGACACGAGGCGTGGAATATGGTAAGATTTGATTGTTATGGTTGTGACAGTTGGTAAGGTTACTTCGGTGAGATCATATTGGAATTATTCTTACCTTGTAATTACATTGATATGTATTGTTTTTGTGATGTGATCGTTATCATTGTTGAGTATTATGGCTGACCCCGTCGTGGGCTTTATTTTTAGGTACTCGGAGCTCGAGCTAGTAGCGGTCGTGAAGGGATGAGCTTTCCGGTGATACTGGCTATGGCGTGATTGTTGGGATTATGTATTCTTTTCTGGTTTTTCTAATTCCGCTGCAAATGTAATTAATTGTGTTTTTATCCGCTGCGTGTGTTTATTTAAAATGGCTTTCGATATTCTTTGAACTGTGTTTTTATCCGCTGTGCGTGTGTGTGTACTTTCAAAGGGCTTTTTGACATTTTTAAACGTTTGCGAAAATGATTTTAGCCTTGTGGGTTCCAATATGGGGCCCACGGCGCTGTAATATTCCCGGTCGGTTTTGGGGGTGTTACATCGTATATTGAAGAACAATGATACATGCCTTGGATTATGGATTAGATGATGATTAGATGTTAGACACATCCAATTACGTCGTTTTGTTGGCTTCAAACATGATTATGGACTAATTCATGTTCTTGAAGAATTCTTGAATGATATATGTGTGTAAATTGTAAGGATTACGGTTAATTTTGGTATATGATTATTCATGATGATAGCCGGTAATTGTATTGTAATATCCGGAAATTCTACTACTGTTGTTTGATATTATTTTATCCGAGTTATATTGTACAGCGTGGAATCTGTACAGTAGGGATAAAATAAATAAAGGACTGAGACATATGTATTGGTATAATTGTCATATTTGGTTGACAATTACATTTAAGAAGTATATGTATTCAGTATGCCGTATGTTCGTATTCTGTATGTTGAGACGTTGGACGAGAAGAGTTGGAAATGGCTAAGTATAGCCTGACTAGCGCGCTAATGGTCAAGTATAGCGCACGCTATCGTTCATGGTTAGCGCACGCTAGAGGCAGAATGTAGCGCACGCTAATGCAGTCAGATCAGAAGGAATCTATGCGTAGACCAGGCCACTTTCGGCGCACGTTCTGATAAGTCAACGGATGTTGTAATGTAGTGTTAGCGCACGCTAATGCATGTTGATTAGCGCACGCTAACTATATATCGGTCAACAGGGAATCTTGGCTTTATTGGTCGATTTCGGCTTGTGGGGTCGCGAGCATCTTCGTGGTAGGTGTAGATCGTAGCAAGTCAACTGGTATTAGCGCACGCTAAGGTAAATGACTTGCGTACGCTAAGCAGGATGATTTACGTACGTTAATGCATAGGCATTACGTACGTAAGTTAGTTTACGAAGCAAGACAGTAGCCTTTGGGCCTCGATAGCGCACGCTAACAAAGTCAGTTAGCGCACGCTAAGGCGGTAGCGCACGCTAAACATGAGATGTTAGCGCACGCTAATAATGAATATTATAAAAAGGGACAGAAGGGTGTTATTAAACATTTCGTCATTCTTCCTTCTTTCATCCGAGAGAGAGAGTTGGGATATATTTGAGGTTCAATACACTGGATTAAGGTGAAGTTAATCATCCATAACAACGTTTGAAGCTTGAAATCATGGGTGATTCTTGGAAATGGATTCAACCTTGGAAATCAATCCATTCCTTCAAAAAGGTAATTACTCTTCACTTTGAGATTTCGTTTTGGATTGTATATGATGTTCTTGGTGATGATTATCATATAAACAAGTTCATAAGTACGATTATGAGTTGGATTACCGGATTATGATAATGTTATTGTTGATATGAAGATATTGATATGAATTGGATGGTTTCAAATGTGTTGTTATCTTCAAAGGGATATGTTGGATAATGTCTTCCTTCAATTCGGATCTGTGATGTTGTTATTGTTGGTTCCTTCATATGATTGTGAAACATGGCATGATTATGAGTTCTTGGTGTTTAGGTTGTTGATATTAAGAGAGATGAAATATGAATATATGACTTGAATTAAAAGTCGGATAATTACCTATATGTTAAAGGATATTGGATTTCGTTGATTGATAGCTATGAACATGATTCAGAATCACTTAGAGTTTTTGATAATCGTCAGATGTTGATCGGTATCCGAAATGCATGTAACTGCACGTTATTAATGCATGCTAAACCTACTGGCTAGCGCACGCTATCGGGAACAACTTAGCGTACGCTACGGTTAAAGATTAACGTGCGCTAAGTCAACAGGCAGGGTAATATATTCTGTTTCGGTTATGAATTCGTGATCGTTTTAGTTGGTTTGATCAGACTTGTGGTTAACTGAGATATTGTTGAGCCGTTGGGTTTGTGAATTGGTTTTGGCGGTTGTTGATTATTATCGGATTGTTGGTTAATCGATTATTGTTATAGGTCAAGTTTATCGATCGGTGTTTATAACCGGATATTGCGGTCGTGTTCGAGTATGTCCATTGTATTGCTCTTGATCGGGGCTGAGGAACTCGTAGACAAAGGCAACGTGTTCGGCAGCAGCTTCGTGGTATCGGTATCGAGGCAAGTTATTACTTGCTCAGTTATAATATTTAATGAATGGTTTCAGTTTCATTTCGTTTATAATGCATATAGCGATGATTATTATTATTGTGAACTCTGGGTATTTGGATCGCCGAGCATTGAGGATAATCTTCGGTGATGATTGGACATCGAGGTTGCTCTTGAGGGACTCGGGGCAAGTATTCCATATTGATTATGGTTTAATGTTATTTATTTTGGCCTCGTACATTTTCTTTCATGTTGTTGAACATGAAGTCGTCCTAGTAAATGTCATGTTGTTCATGTTGATGAACGTGTTGATTTGCATATGTGTATGCATATTGTGTTGATCATATTGTGTAAATAATCCGATGGGATTATGAGGATCTATGCTGAGGGCGCTGGATCGGATGTCCACCATGCGTTGGTTCGACGGGATCATCATGGGGATCTATGCTGAGGGCGCTGGATCGTTGGACAGGTTTTCCACCATGCGTTGGTTCGACGGGATCATCATGGGGATCTATGCTGAGGGCGCTGGATCGTTGGATTACCAGTATTGTGTTGATGGAATCTTGTGAATTCGCATCATTGATTTTATCATGTGTTGTTGTTCACATGTGTATTGTTAGTTATCCACCTTATGTTGATCTGATAGGATCAACAAAGGGATCTATGCTGAGGGAGCTGGATCGTCGGATTTCCATTGAGTATACATGATTGTTATTGTTGTGATCATATTGACGTGGTCATATGAGTATGCATTTGAAGATCTTGTGTTAGGACCTTGTCCGTATTGCATTGATCTGATCTCGGATTAGACTGGTATGATTGTCGTGGCACTTCATATCTCGAGGTATGTTCCGTATTTCCTTTGGTATTTGTCTTGATGGACGATCGGTTATCGTCTTGTGATTTGATGATGTTATTCGATGGATCGTATTGGTCAGAAATGGTATATTTCCGTATCGTGAGTTGGTTATGATAGTTTGAGAACCTTGAGTATTGTTTGAGGTACGATTTATATTATGTTCGAGTTTATTGGTAAATCGAGTATAGGATGTGAAATGTGATAATGGTTACTCTGATGAGAATCACTTGAGTAAGCAAAGTTATGGCGGTAAGATTACATTGGTCGTATTCTTATGTTGTATTCTCATTGGTATGTTATTATTAATGTGATGTGACAGTTATCATTGTTGGATATTATGGTGACCCCCGTCAGGATTTCTTTTAGGTTCTTGGAGTATCGAGCTTGTAGCGGTCGTGAAGAGATGAGCTTCCCGGAGGATACTGGCTAGGACATGTTGTGTGCATTGAGTTTCTTGATTGGTTCTTGTATTCTGCTGCTAGAGTATCTTTTTGGTTGGCCTTTTTCCGCTGCGTGAGAATTTTGAGACGCTCTTTTGGTATCTAGTAACTGAGGTTACTTTGGAAATCGTTTTCTAAACTTTTGAGTGTTGGCTGTTTGGCATTGCGATTTCAAATGAGTTTTTACGACGGTTTTTGATAAATGGATTTTATATGTCCTTGTGAATTTTTAAAGATAGTACCGTCGTTGGCCTCTTGGGCATTTGTAAATATTTGCGAAAATTTCTTTTAGCCTTGTGGGTTCCATCTCGGGGCCCACGGCGCTGTAATATTTCCGGTTAAATCTGGGGGTGTTACATGTATTCCTATGAATTTGCAAGAATGAGCCGTGTTAATCCGAATTTAAGATTAAAGTCGGAAACAAGAATGTTGTAGACGTTGATAGAACTATTGATTATCGAAATTCGGCTTGTATTCGTATTGATAAGAGTTGATATGGTTTGATTTCGTATGATCGAGATACCGTTGAGTTTGATTGGTCGATTATACCGGTTGTTGATTGTTATCGAACGTATCATTGATTGATTATTGCATTAGGTTGCGTTTAGTGATCGTTGAAGTTAACTGTTGTGCTGCGGACGAGCTGGGGCTGCGGAGCTTGTAGACGGAGACGGCGGGATTGATGGCAGCTTCGTCGAATTGGTACCGAGGCAAATTATGCTTGCTCAGTTCATAATGTTAATAAATGATTTCATTTTCATTTCATTTATGATTCATATAGCAATGGTATTATGGAATATATGAATTGTCGGAATGGTGGTATGTATGGTATTTTTGGACTAAGATAAACCATAATGTATATGATTTTAAGGATGTCTAGTGGAAATGGGAACGTGAATTATAATTTGGTCTACTGCATGAGAAGTTGGATATCAAGGTTACTTATCGTGTCGATATTGAACTCGGGATGGTGGTTTGGTATTAGTTATGGACTGTACTTCATTTTGGATTGTCGGATAAACCATGTATTCGTTCAGGGATGTTGGTCATGGAAAGGTTAGCGTCTCCAGCTTGAGGTAAATTAATATTGTTAGATTATGATAATCATCATGTTTCATTATTGCATGTGTATGTTGATATTTCATGTGGTGAGTGTGCACCATCGTTTGTTACGTTTTGTAATGTGCTATTCCTTTGAGCTGTGATCTGTTGGGCCGATGTGTTAAGGGATAAGACCTATATGGCACCTATGTTCCGGGGTATTCCTGTGTGGATACTTTCGTGACCCTTGGTTGCGACCTTGGGGTATTTTGTGATTGCATGAACTGTGTTAGGGGATAAGACCTATATGGCACCTATGTTCCGGGGTATTCCTGTGAGATGCTTCCGTGACCCTTGGCTGCTGCCTTGGGATTTATGTGTTAATATTATATGCATTGTTGAGCATGATGTGGACTGTTGTTTGATGGAAATACGACATTATGGTCGTGTCGGTCTTTCATGATCGAGTTACTGTTGCTCTTTTGGGAAATCTTCTGATCCTTGATGGACATGCGATTCTTTGAAATTTGTTGTAATGTTGTATCGTGGCATATCTGGAGTCAGATACGTTCTGATCGTTCATGTATAGGATTTTCGGAACGGGTACGTGTAGCATATGTTGGTTTCGACCTCATATTGAGCTGTGCACACGAGACGTACTTCGTGAGGCTGATTAGGTACGAGACCAGACATGTATTGATCAATACCCGTGGTTGGCTTGTACACGGACACATGTCCAGATCGAGCGTATCGTGACGTCCATCTTGAGTCTTATTGCTTGGTCGTTCACAGTCCATGTATAATTGGATCTGTTCGATATTTGGGTTATCTTTGAAATCCCATATACATGATTTGTATATGGTTGACGATGTTATTCTCTCGTGTATCTGTCCCCATTGATCCTTTTATGATCTCGTTTGGAGTTACCTTATCGATGGTTAACTTGTTTGTTACCGATCCTTTATTAATCTCGTTTGGAGTTTCCCCTGTCATTGGTAATCTCGTTCGTTATTGATCCTTATTGATTCCGTTTGGGAGTTGTCTCAACGTTGGTATTCTTTGTTATTAGTCCTTGATTGATGTTATTGGAGTTTACCGTGTCGTCGATATTCTCGGTTGTCGATTCCTCGTTGCTCTGTTGGAATTTACCGTATCGTTGGTATTCCCAGTTGTTGGTCCTTATTGATCTTGTTAGAGTTTACTGTGTCATCAGTATTCTCGGTTGTTGACCCTTTATTGATCTTATTGGAGTTCATCGTACCGTTGATATTTCTGGTTGTCGATTCTTATTGATCTTGTTGGAGTTTACCGTGTCGTCAGTATTCTCGATTATTGATTCTTCGTTGATCTTGTTGGAGTTACCAGATCATGGTATTCTCGTCCATGTTGATCCTTTGTCGATCTTGTGTGGAAATATCATGCCATTGATATTTCCGTTGTGATGCATCGATTGTTTATCATTATTGACTGTGTGAGCATTCATGCTTTGTATTGATATCCGGAACTTGCCATTGTTTCGGGACAGTTGATTTGCAGATGTATCGTGATATCGGTTTTATCAGGATTGGGATCCGATTGTGCGACCCAGCCGACAGAGTTATTCATGGCCAGATCATTCTATAATTGAAATATGATAAGTTTGGGAATTTTGGTATCGTTTCGGATACAGTACAGGTGATTACTTTTGAATTCATTCATTACTTAAGGACACGAGGTGTGGGTTATGGTAAGAATTGATTTGTTATGGATCGTGACAGGTTGGTAAGGTTACTACGGTGAGATTACATTGGAATTATTCTTACCTTGTAATTACATTGATATGTAATTGTCTTTGTGATGTGATCGTTATCATTGTTGAGTATTATGGCTGACCCCGTCGTGGGCTTTATCTTTTAGGTACTCGGAGTTCGAGCTAGTAGCGGTCGTGAAGGGATGAGCTTTCCGGTGATACTGGCTATGGCGTGATTGTTGGGATTGTGTATTCTTTCTGGTTTTCTAATTCCGCTGCAAATGTAATTAATTGTGTTTTTATCCACTGCGTGTGTATATTTAAAATGGCTTTCAGTATTCTTTGAATTGTGTTTTTATCCGTTGCGTGTGTCTGTACCTTCAAAGGGCTTTTTGACATTTTTAAACATTTGCGAAAATGATTTTAGCCTTGTGGGTTCCAATATGGGACCCACGGCGCTGTAATATTCCCGGTCGGTTTTGGGGGGAAAAATTTATAGTGAAATTCTAGGATATTACACAATTCTAGCAAGTGCCTTAATTATATATATTGTGACTAGCAATCGAGACTTGCAGTCTTGTAACGTGTGGATGTGTTGTCGTTCTTCCACCCGGGGATGGCATGTGTGGCCTGTGGGGGCCGATACTAATGGGTACGGCCACTGAAGTGGACTTGGGTGCGTGTGTTGCTGTTCTTCCACCCGGGGATGGTTCGACGGGATCTCTGAGGGCCAATACTAATGGGTACGGGCGCGGAAGTGGTTTCCCACCCGGGGACGGTCCGACGGGGCCTCTGGGGGTCGATACTAATGGGTACGGCCGCGGGTTACCAAGTGTGGATTGTTGTGATGTTGAAATATGTTGATATACTGTTTTGATGTAAATTGTGATATGTCCGGAATATCATAATGTTTTTGTTCTCGATGTTGAGACACATTATATATAGGATTTTGGTACTTGGCTAGAATGGAACTAGGATATGTGTCGTAAGTGTATAGCTCCTTGATTGTGAGGTTTGGCGTTATAACGAACCTTGTTGTTGTTTTCGTGTACTGTGGTTTGATGAGATTTTGGGTTGAGATCACAACAATTGTGTAAAGGATATTTTGCGGAAAATGACTTTGGGCCGAGACCCATTTATCTTGCAATGGTTTTTCAACTAAGGACTTGAGGTCCATAAAGATTTCCTTGTTATATAAATGTTTGTTACATGAACGAGATTTGGGCCGAGACCCTATTGATTTCGAAAAAGGTTTTATAATCTTGAACATGAAGTCCCTGAAGACTTCTGTCGTTTTCTAAAAACCCCCGAGTTGATATATATTATTTTCATAAACTTGAGTTGTACCTTATTTATTGAAAACCTCTCGAAAATTTCTTCCTCAACTGTTGTCATTTTAATGTAACTGATATTAGCGTGATATATTTTGTATAGACTGAATTACTTGTACTAGTCATTCAAATGCTAACCCCTTAAATGGGGGAAATGTGTATCATGCATTTCAGGTGTGCTTAGTTCGTTGGAGCAACCAAAGGGACGGCATGGAAGAAGACGAGCCGCGATACTAATCAAGAGTTAAGAGTCCAGTTTGATGTCGTATTGTTGAGTTATTTTAAGTCTTCCGCTGTATTGTATTTTGACCCCTGCGTGGGTATGTACAATAATGAGTTTATCTTTGGGCTGATTTAATCGTGAGACCTCATCGGTCAGTGTAATTAATATTTGACCTTATCGGTCTGTGTTAGTAAGTCGTTTGACCTCGGCCGGTCAAACATTGTTCGTATCGTGGTGGTTAGCCTGGTATATCCTTATGGAAAAAGGGTTTACGGCGTGTAATATTCCCGGTGGTTTTTGGGGGTGTTACACATAACTGATATTTATTGTAAAAATTAATATCATTATACATATGTGACATATCTCCAACCACAATTACCAAGATAATATTGGATCCAAAACTAAAATACATATATACAAGAGTTCCGATTTTTAAAAATACAAATCAAATAGAAAAAAAGATAATATTAGTTTTTAAAATATACATATACATATATATATATATATAGATATAAACCACTTGTTCTATATATATATAGAACGGGTTGAGTAATTTTATATTGTGTTCAAGGCTGGAAATTTAATAAAGACGAGGCTTGATCCAACCCGTGCGATGCACGGTCTTTGGTTGCATACGCTTGAATGAGCATTGGTTGCAGACGCTTGAATGAGCATATGACAGTATTTAGATACCTATTAGAGAATTTATATTGTATTTATTTTAGAGGATTTAATTGTGATGTTATCATAACTTTTGTATTTAAATTAGTTTATTTACATTAAAAGTTACAATTGAAATAGTCTTTTCACATGTAGCCTTTTAATATGAATAAGGACTCATCCGTAATGCTTTTTCCGTGTAGAATTCTTTTAGTCTATGTAATTAGTTATATGTAATGTATTGTATTTATTTTAAATGTTCATAGTGTAATGTTTTATCAACCCGTGCGTTGCACCCATTGCATCTAAATATTCATAGTGTAATGGTCGGTACTAATTAGGTTTCCAGTACTTCAAATAGTTTATTCACATTAAAAGAGTACATGGAAAAAAACTTTTTCTAAGATGTTACATTTAAAAGAGTCTCTTCACATGTAATCTTTAAATACTAACAGCTTTTGTTTTAACATTCTACAATTTTATGCAATCTTGAAACTACGATATGATTTCGTTTTTAATTCACAACGGTTACCAACTTACCATCCCCCAAGCAAAAAGTAAAAGTGAATAATACAAAAGGAATGGACATGAAGAGTCTCCATTATATTGTAGGAGACTATTATGAGATAGAGAGAAAGTGTGCATATTGATTATGTAAATCATTAATATGAGGTAAATTTCCAATGAAGAATGCCACCTATAAAGCAAAATACTCATGCAGCCATGCTGTATCTATAATATTTTTCAGCTTCTTTATTCAATGTATACCAATATCGTACATATGTGTCTGCATACATACGTGATACGTGTTTATGTATGCATTGATGAATGTATGTATGTGTCAAATTTACCAACTGTTGGAGGTCCGACTCAGTATTCACATAAGTTTCCCATTATTACATGCATATATCCATTCATTAGCTTTTTATGAGTTGTACACTTTAAAACAATCATTTTATTTCAATCCATTTTGTTTCATTTCTTTTAGCAAACACCAACCGGTTGATTATTGACATCAATTCATTGTATTTTGAGATTGTTTTGCTACGATTGGATCCAGTCCAACAGATTAAAACCCAAAACCAATGGGGTAAAAAAATTCGGGTAAGATGAATCCAATCCATTCCAAGATATACATCTAATTTTTTATCACTATCCTAAAAACATCCGCCTCCCATCCATCTTTTTCTCTGATTTTGCAGATCAACCACCAAACACGAACACAACTTCACACACAAACTACCGTCGTTGTAACTCTTTACCCGAAATAATCAAACACAACATCAAACCCTTTAATGTTTCTGCTCAAAATCATTCGATTTAGTTTCTGTGTTTTTTAACGAACAAAGAAAAGAAAGTAACATCAAATCACAAATCTCCATATTCGAAAGAATACCACAGCAAGTCTTTAACTCCATACAAACATCAAACCCTTTAATGTCAGAAGCACACACAAACATCTTTAAAGAATACCACAACAAGTCTTTAACTCCATATTCGAAAAGGTATGCCAAGATTAAAAAATAGTGACAACCTCTTATCTACATATAAATAGAAAACGTAACAGGAGACTTATATGGCAAACTGCAAAACTGGTGTGGTTTTTTGCTATGTTGTTTCTCGTCTTTGGATGGTTTATATAGTTCTTCAAGCATTAATACTTCAGCACACTTCATATTCATCAATTATGAGAGCATGGTTCCAAGAACCCTTTTGTGTTCACTCTATCATTACACGATTTGTATTCCTTGGAGTTTAATATGTAGATGTAAATTCGTGAGTTTATAAAAAACGAAATTATTTTTGGTGTGCAATGCAGTAGTTGTACAGTACTAATTTTTGTGCACAACCCCCCTTGCACATTAAATTAAGGGGGATAAGCTTTATATATAATACAACCCCACTTACACATTAAATTAAGGGGGATAAGCTTTATATATAATAGATAGATGTATATTCACTCGAATATATAAGATCTGGTCAAAAGAATTGTATATATAAGATTATGAAGTATTTAGAAAAATGCAATCTATTTAATTTTTTATTTTTTATCCCACTATGTTTAAATTTTAATATATTTCTTGGGTTGCCTATATAATGTTACATTTTTATTTATTGAGCAATTTTAGATATTTTCAAATATTTTTAAGATTTTCTAATATATCTCAAAAATATTTCACATTTTTTAATAAATTTTGGATTTCACAATATTTTTGTATATAAATTACTTTTTTATATAATGATATGTGCAAATCATGTAAGAAAAAGTTATCAGGGATACTAATGTCATAAAGAAATTATTTATGAGATGTGTACACTAATAGAATAAACACAAATACTTCGGTACGTCTCACTTCGGTCATGTATATTAGCAAAAACAAACAACAACTTCGATTTTCAATTTTCGAAGTAAAAAATCCACATAGACTTCAGTAAATGGTACCAAACAAAAAAGCAGGAGCTAGTTAGAAATTTTAAGTTACAAAAACTTCGCTAATTTGATAATTACTGAAGAAAAAGTGTGAAATTTTACTTTTTACCAAAAAAATTACAATAGCGAAGTGTATGTCTTGAGACCGGGAATTAATATTTTGAGGTTCAATTTTTTTCATTTGAGCTCCAAAAAACACTTGGCAAATATTGATTTCCACCATTCTATCTATCTGCTGTTAAATAAAATAGTACAATTCAATGTCAAAAATTGACACATTACAGCAATAAAATAGTACATATAGTTCAATGTCAAAAACTCACACATTACATTAGTGGATTGACTTGTCATAATATATATAAATATATATATTTATATCATTTATTCAACAGCATATATAAAAGGATCAAGTATTTAAATATATAGTCAATTTAATTTTATGTCTTTCATCTCAAAATTCATATTTACTTTTTTTGATATACTTCTTGGATTGTTGAATATTTTTTCTTTTATTGAGTAAGTTTTAGATACTTTGAAATATTTTTAAGGCTTTCTAAATATTATTTCAAAAATATTTCATATTTTTTGAATAGTTTTTAGATCACAATATTTTAATATATATGAACTCCTTTTTATTTATTTCTAGCTGAACTTTTATTTTTATTTTTTCTTTTAATTACATGTAGAAGATAAAATTAAGTCATTATAAAAAATCTACTACATGAGATTTTATTTTATTCTACAAAAATAAAATTAAGTTAGTTTTTAATTACAGTTTATAAATATGTTATCATAAATGAAATTCTGTTTTATTTTATATGTTTGTATTAAACTTTGTATCTCATAATATTAATTGACAATTTTAAACATAATAATTATATTCTGGTTGATTAGTTGTTTACTATATTCTGTTACTCTATTTTTTTGGCAATTGTCAAATTAATTACAAAATTTATATATAATGGCGTATTTTGATGGAATTTGAGCGTGTGTTTGGTTAGCAAAAGTTGAAATGGAATTTACAAATAAAACAATGAAAATGATCCATCAATATAAGAACTATTTATTGTTGCAATAATATATATATATATATATATTATATAAATAAATATCATATATATTATTCATATAGAAACAAATATTGCATTCCTTCCGTCCACAAAAAAGTATCCTATTTTTTGACTTGTTGACCATAAATTACGATCCATATATAACAAAAAATATAGTCATGTCAGTATTTGACAGATTTATCTTAATGTGTATTTTCAAAATATAACTTATATGACTATAAATTTTTTATATATTGATCTTAATTTATGGTCAAAATTTGTAAATTTTGACCGGAAAAGGTCAAAACAGGACACTTTTAGGCGGACGGAGGGAGTATATATCATTTGTATATGTAATGTTTATATATATATATATTATTTATTAATACCTAAGTTAATATATACAGTAAAACCTCTCAAAAATAATACTCTATTAAGGAATAAACTCTATTTAGGAATAAAAATTTATGGTCCCAACTTGGGACTAGTTATAATTTGGAATAAACTCCATATTATCATAATTCATTTATTTTCAAATCCCAACATAAGGAAATACACATCCATTTAGGAATAAATCATAATATATATATATATAAAATTTATAATAGATTTAAGTTGATCTAAAATACTTGTTCAAGGTTGATTGTGACAAAGGTTTAATATTTTGTGTTGTAACCATATCCTTCAACTTGCGTGTGCCCATTAGCTCGTCCAAATGACCACCTTCTTGTTGAACCCAAAATATTTCCAACTTGTCGAGTAAGCTTAAAGCTTCTTCACATGAAATTTTTTGTACTTCTATGCTATCATCCTCCGGATTATTTTCCTCAATTCTTGCCTAATTCCTTCAATGATTTCTTCATCGGTTAAAGCATAAACAATTTTCTTGCTAATTCCTAAGTTTACAACATATTATATACATGTATCTACTAATTATAATATTTATATAGCATACATGCACTTTAAAATTTAAAAAAAAATCTTCTTAAAACTCTATTTAGGAATAACCTCCATTTAGGAATATTTTTTTATGTTCCCAAGGATATGACTTTAGAGAGGTTTTACTGTAAATATAAATAACTATCATATACTATTTATATAAAAATGAATATTATATATTATTTATATATGTAATATTTATTTATATATATTATTTATCTATATATAATTATACAAATAAATTTATGTACAAATATTTATTCATATAAAAATTAAAAGTATATACTTCTTCTGTCCCACAAAACTGTGCTCAATTTGATTTTTATTGATCAACATTCATAAACTTTGACCATAAATCACAATCAATATATAAAAAAATTATAGTACTGTAAATATTTATTTGATTAATCTTAATGTGTATTTTCCAAATATTATTTTTTTATAATTTTTATTCGTATATAATTGAAATTATTAATGGTCAAATGTGTATCTAGAGAGACCGGTCAAAGTCAAAATGAGCGCAGTTTTGTGAGACGGAGAGAGTATATTATTTACATATGCAATGTTTGTATTTATACATCATATTTACTTATATATATATATATATATATATATAATTTTTATGAATAAATATATATAGATATTATACACATTATTTATATATGGAATTTATATTTTATATATTTTTTATATTTAATATTATATTATGCTATTACATATAATATTTATTTATATAAAAAATATATAAGTATATATACCTTATAGTTTTTTGTCTTTTTGAATTAATGAATTGAATTCCATCCCATATTGGAATGACGAAATCCATGAATTATAGAATTATATAACTGGCTGTTGTGTCGCGATTAACACACCTCGAAGGCGATCGACATAAGGGCCGAGCGACCAAGTCAGCGTCAAATGAACCACGGCACACCTACCAAACGGAAATCCCAGACCAAGTCCAAGTGCCGAGCGATCGACATCCAGGGTGATCGTCTCTTGGCACCTGGCGATCGACCCTGGTGCCCGGCCAAGGGCGACCACCTCATGCCACGTGTAATGCCAGCATCCGTCAACTCAACGAAGACCGAATCTCGGGATAGAGGCCCACGTGCAGATCCGGAAAAGGCGCCGCAGGAAAAGGATCTCTAACTCCAGCCCACCAACTGCTGTCAACGACAAGGACAGTCTCACCTACCGACAGACCCGCCGAAAGGACCTAGGTGGGACCTCCCAAGACAGCGACAAGAGACGCGTGTTGTCCTCTCATTGGTTCGCACAGCTGGCTGCCAGCAGCAGCCGCGGACTTTAAGGCAACCAACCTATGTACTAAAGACGATTGCCCCCTTATTATAATACAGGAAATGCGATCGCCCGTCAGGATTAAGACATCCCAGCTACCTCCACTCCTATAAATAGGGGACTTCCAGCATTTGGAAGGGTCTCTGGCTTCTCCTCTGGGACACTTCTGGTCTCTCTCTAAACATCTCTCTCGCTCACTCTCGACCGAAAGACGATCGGCAGAAACGAGCATCACATTTCATCTGTTACAAGAACACACAGAGCATCAACTCTGGTTCTTCCGGCAATCACCAGCACTCAAGAGCTAGATAACTAGGGTCTTTACACTCATTGTAATTGTACTCTTACATTAATATTTGTACTCCAACGTATTCGTATTAATAATATCTTGCGAGAGCATTCAAGCCCGGGCCTAACAAACCCGGCAAATCTTGTGTTATTTACATTCCCACGGACGTGCTCTCGCATTTTGTTTGTTGCTCATCCATTCCAGCAATATAATATTTTGGGTAACAACAATTGGCGCTAGAAGAAGGGGTTCTACCTTCATTTTCATTCCGACCGTTTCGAAGAACACTCACTGTTCTCCGGAGCATATACTTGAAGAAACACTCACTGTTCTTCAAAGAAAAACCTTCAGAATAATGACGTCTGCCACCACTTCGAAGAGAGCCACTCTCCGATCCACCAGACGTCTTATACCGGCTCAATCCGAGCCCCAGCCTATGGCAGGGGGTAGCCGCGGCTACGCGAGACTCTCAATCCCGCCCCCGAGGGACGGCCCCAGCCTCTCACTCGACCAGTTCCAAACCGCGGAACAGATCGAGGAGGCTATGGCCATCCTAAGGGAGCGACGGAGAGCATGCGAAGCGCCAGCTATAACCCCCTCGGCCATCCGCCGCGCGGGCAAACGGAAGCTTAAGGGGTTACTTGTCGAGCGATCGTTAGAAAGCCCCGATTCACGAGAAAAGGCTCTCGCGAGTCATGAAGGTTCCGTCTTCAGCTACCTAGGAAGTGATCCATCGTGGCGGTCGGGGCATTCTGGCCCCAACCACGAAGCAACCGAGTCCGAATCCGTCACCAAGAGTTCGACATACCCAACCCACAGTCAAAAACAGGTCAGTCGTTTGGCTCCCATCTGCCGAAGAATCGAGCCCCGCGGCAAAGACGTCATCTACAGCGGATCCAGGGGATCAGTACTTGATCGCCTCGGCTCCCGCTCCGAGCGCCTAGCCGCGAGCAGCCAGGGCACGGCGATGGCCGCTATGCAATGCCAACTCGACGAGATGAAGATGCTTATGGAAACTGGGGAAGATGCGAGGAGAAAGGTCACCAGACCGACTGAGCCGCTCGCGGTCCAGATCGAACTTGCCCCCATGCAGCCAATGATCGCTCCTCTTCAAACACCTTTGTACGAGGGGAGATCGGACCCCGAGACTCACTTGAGCAAATTTCGGATCTACATGACCGGATGCGGGGCATCAGATGCGACCAGGTGCCGAATGTTCCCATTAACACTGGGCGATCTAGCCCATAGGTGGTACATCTCATTGCCACCGCGATCCATCAGCTCCTTTGAATAACTGGCGAGCGACTTCACATTGTACTTCGCTGCCAAGGTCGCTCGGCCAGAAGGTCCCCACCGCATGATGAAGATCAGGCAGGGGGAAGGCGAGTCTGACGAAGACTACATCGACCGAGTGGATGAGATAATCCTAAACGTGGAGCCCGTAAGCGACGAGATTGCCCTGTACTCGGTCCTAGGGGGATTCAATGGTCTTTCGCCCATGTTCAGGCACCTTACAAAGGACATCCCCCCAACCTACGCGATTTTCCGCGCCAAGGCCGCAGATTTTTTGGCCAGGCGGAGGTTGCTCGCCCTTCGCCAAGGCGAGGGGGCACAGACGGCGATCGCCAAGTCCAACAAGGCGGTCGCCAAGCCACCCGGTAATTTCAGGGCCTTCGAGGATGTGGAAGCCTATCTCCACCACAACCTCAATCTATCTCCAGCCCATATTTTTTACGCCATCCAGGGGCGCGAACGGCTAAGCAAGCCGAAGGCGATAAGGGACAATGATCATCTAGACCGCAACAAATTTTGTGCTTACCACAAGGGTCCCGGCCACAACACCGATCAATGCCGCGACCTCCTCAGATTACTCTGGAGATTGTTCGAGGAGGGCAAGCTAGACAGTCTAGTCAATTAGCCAGAGCCCCGGGCAAAAAGGATCAAGGGCCGCGATCGGCGACGGAACGACGATCGCTAGTCTCCCAATCCGATCGCCAGAATCAAACACGGCGAGCCAGAAGACTTGTACCAGTCGATCCCCTCGATCGACCCTGGCGTCCAGATATGTATGCTTCAATCAAGAGGTGGAAACTTCGGAGGTCTTTCCCCAGTTTCCACCATGTCAAACGAAAGGCTACTGCCTAAGCAACATCTCCAAAAATGGAGGACTCGCTCGCCCTCTAAAGTTCATCATCTAACATGATGGACCTAGGTACGAGATCGCCTCCCTCAACACAACGTATACCGTCGAGGATCGCCATCTAACATGACGATCCGAGGTAGAAGAGTGCAGCCATGGTCCTGGAGGTCGATGGAACCGACAGCTTCATCCATGCAAGGTTCCTTTGGGCTGAGATCGCTCGCCCTTCGTTTAAATACGAGGCGGGCGTAGCCGAATGACCCTCCAAACAAATCTGTGGACACGCTCGCCCACCCTCAAAGGTTCATCATCTAACATGGTGGACCCGGATAATGCGACGCGTCCCTACCCCAGTCACAATGATACCGTCGAGGATCGCCATCCAACATGACGATCCGAGGTAGAAAAGTGCTAACAAGCCGTGGTCGTGGAGTCGATTAATCCGACGACGCCCTGTGTAAGGACTCCTCCAGATCAAGATCGCTCGCCCTTCGTTTAAATACGAGGCGGGCGCAGCCTACGGAGGACCCTCACAATAAAGTGAGTCGCGAGACAAACCTGTAGGTAGAATGTCGCTCGCGCACAAGACATGGTCATGGAGGTCGGTCCATCGAACTCCGCGACCGTGCACGGTTCCTTAAGACCGAGATGATCGGCCTTCCTCGAGGAATCTGCAAAATTGAAGACCGCAAAGAGGTGAACCAAGAATCAGTCCGCTCAAGAAAACGATCATCTGGTCCATAAAGAGTTGAGTCGCTCGTCTGTAATTCAAACGATCGCCGGTAACACCACCTCACCCAATGCCTTCAACATCGGAGCGAGCTGGGGGGCAATTATTGTGTCGCGATTAACACACCTCGAAGGCGATCGACATAAGGGCCGAGCGACCGAGTCAGTGTCAAATGAACTATGGCACACCAACCAAACAGAGATCCCAGACCAAGTCCAAGTGCCGAGCGATCGACATCTAGGGCGATCGTATCTTGGTACCTGGCGATCGACCCTGGTGCCCGGCCAAGGGCGACCGCCTCATGCCACGTGTAATGCCAGCATCCATCAAGTCAACGAAGACCGAATCTCGGGATAGAGGCCCACGTGCAAATCCGGAAAAGGTGCCGTAGGAAAAGGATCTCTAACTCCATCCCACCAACTGCTGTCAACGACAAGGATAGTCTCACCTACCGACAGACCCGCCGAAAGGACCTATGTGGGATCTCCCAAGACAGCGACAAGAGACGCGTGTTGTCCACTCATTGGTTCGCACAGCTGGCTGCCAGCAGCAGCAGCGGACTTTAAGGTAACCAAACCATGTGCTAAAGACGATCGCCCCCTTATTATAATACAGGAAAGGCGATCGCCCGTCAGGATTGAGACATCCCAGCTACCTCCACTCCTATAAATAGGAGACTTCCAGCATTTGGAAGGGTCTCTGGCTTCTCCGCTGGGACACTTCTGGTCTCTCTCTAAACATCTCTCTCGCTCACTCTCGACCGAAAGACGATCGGCAGAAATGAGCATCACATTTCATCTGTTACAAGAACACACAGAGCATCAACTCTGGTTCTTCCGGCAATCACCAGCACTCAAGAGCTAGATAACTAGGGTCTTTACACTCATTGTAATTGTACTCTTACATTAATATTTGTACTCCAACGTATTCGTATTAATAATATCTCGCGAGAGCATTCAAGCCCGGGCCTAACAAACCCGGCAAATCTTGTGTTATTTACATTCCCACGGACGTGCTCTCGCATTTTGTTTGTTACTCATCCATTCCAGCAATATAATATTTTGGGTAACAACACTGGCCATTCCAATTTCTTCAGATTTCGAGGAATCATGTGAACCGAACGCCACCATGGAAGGAATTTGTGAAATCCGAAGTGGGAGGCAGCCAATTAATTACAATTCTTTAGATTATGATAAACAGCTAAGATCATCGGATCCTTTGCAACAATGGGTAAGGTTAGATATTGTCTGCTATCACGACAAGTCTTCTTATTTATACAAAATAACAGTTGATATGGTAATTACCATGCTAATAAAAATGTGTTACCAACTATACATTGAGTACGGTTGGTATGGTAAGTGTATCGTATAAATTGGTAACCGACACTATCGATTACCAATTTAAGTGGCTCGGTTTGTTATCCCGTAATCGCGAAGAGTGATATACCATGCCAGCCCTTGGAGTAACATTCCCACATTTTAGATATTAAATTATATGCAGATGGTATCGAGGAGTTTTAGGAGTAAGACCATTTGCTTCAGTGCATTCGTCAGATCAAGACACTGCACATTTAAAACGGGTAAAACCTTTCTTTAACTCGAATATATATTTTCACTCATCATCATCATGAACAGCACCTTAATCCCAACTATGTTGGGGTCGGTGGCATGAAGATTATAGTGTCGTTTAATTGTCTAAAATTAGTTAACACCATAACTCATGCAAATAACAAAGTGGCAAAGTTTTACGCCGGATGCCCTTCCTGTCGCAACCTTCATATGAAGGAGAAATAGAACGAAATTCCAAAACCGTCAACATCATAGGTTTTTCCATTTATATGAAAAATATCAGGAGACGGCGATGAGTTTGAGATAATTGCTATTGTCATGTCACAATACGTGATTGATATTGTAAAATCAACACATACATCATGGAACATGACCCTATATATTTTCACTATATTAATTAAATTGTGTTTTTGATAATATATATTTTGTCCAACATATTTATCATAGTGTGGTATTATGAATGCTTGCTTTTTAGGCTCGCTAAAAACCTGTATTAATCTTATCATTAATGTCTTGTAGATGGTGAAACACCGTTGTTGAATCTTGTCATTAAGGTCTTGGTAATGAAAAAACTCGATTTGAATCTTGACACTAAAGTCTTGTAAACGGTAAAAGTTATATGTAAACCAAACCAAACCAAACATACCTAGTATATCCCGCTCAGAGCAGGGTCTGGGGAGGGTAAGATGTATGCAGACCATGCCCCTACTTTAATGGTAGGGATGCTGTTTCCGTGAAGACCCCCATCTTAGTGCACAACAAAGTATTGAGTGATATATACAAAGAAGCATATGATTCGAAAAAGCTCAAAACCATACCTGAGCCCATGGCTTAATTCACATGAGACTTACCCAAGGGGGCTTTGGCAACTACACTCTCGATGAACGCTGCTCTAACAGTAGAGAGGTTGACTCTGCGCCCAGCTCCCTATCAAAAATACACCACACGCAAAAGGCAGAAGGATAAAATATACAATAAAAGTAAAAAATGCAATGCTCTAGGTCAAGGCTAACCGAGACAACCCAATCCTGAGGCTCTCTACTATGGCACCGCTCCCTACACAAGAATCCACAACTCTGATCAGGCGCCTCCAAGAGCACCTATCAACAGTCATGGTCTCGGAAAGGTTTAAAGCCCTCAAATCTAATCTCAGTTGCTCATCCCATGTCCTCCTCGGTCTGCCTCTCCTCCTCCCCCTACAACCAATAAACTCTCGACCCTCCTCACCAGAGCAGATTCTTACCTCATGCGGACATGGCCAAACCATCTCAATCTCCCTTCCCTAACTTTCACTGAAATGGGCGCCACTTTTAGCGCGTTCCTGAAAACCCCATTCGAGATTCTATCCAACATTGTGCGACCATGCGACCAACGTAACATTCTCATTTCAGCCGCTTCCAACTTGCTCTCAAGCGACTTCTTTATTGCCCAACATTCGGAGCCATACAACATTGCAGGTCTGATTGTTGCTCTATAGAATTTACCCTTCAACTTTAGAGGGACTTTCTTGTCACACAGGACCCCTGTCGCTGCTCTCCACCTTAGCCACCCCGTCTTGATACGATGAGTGACTGTTGGAATATTTATATCGTGCATTGTTGCCTGTAGCGTACGTTATGTATTGTATGTAGCGTACGTTAACGTCTTGTAATTCCAGTCCAGTGGCTACTGTCTCTCTTTGTTAGCGTGCGTTAATCATTCCTTGTAGCGTGCGCTAACAACACATCATTCCATGCGTCATATATCCGTTTATACTTTTTGACTTTGCATCAGAATCTTCCCAACTGATTGATTGACTTGAATTCAAAATGCTATTTAGCGTGCGCTAAATATCATCAGTAGCGTGCGCTATGTCTTGTGTCACTGCATACGTCATTATGTGTTTGAATTGTAACACCCCCCGAGATATTCGGAGAATATCACAGCGCCGTAAATCCCGACCTGGGATTCACTAGGCTTATCTCACTCACAACGTAATAAATTTAATAAAATCCACTTGGGAATCAATAAACTCGATACAACCAAGGAAGTTCAACCACGGACAAACAATACCATGAAAAAATACAAGGAGTTGTACGACAATGGAAAAGGACTTTCCTAAAGTACTCTGTAACACCCCGAGATATTCGGAATAATTACAGCGCCGTAAACCCTTTAGATAAGGATTTACAAGGCTAATTTTAGGAGAAGTGTAAAAACAATACAATCGAACAACTGAAGTTCAAATACAGATTTGATTCAACCGATCAAATGAGTTAACTTATACAACCATATCGAATTGACTTTATTAAAACAGATATACTCGAGTACTAAACGAACCAAGAAGACCAATCACAATAACAATAACATCAATCACATCACTGAGCCATTCCATCGTCCTGTCGGTACTGTGTTTGCCTCCCCGCTCCTCGGCTACCTGAACATCAAAACAATGTCCACCCCCGAAGGGGTTAGCAAAACAATGCTAGTAAAAGTATCATCATACAATAAATCATCAAAGCATCATAAAGCATGCAAAACGGACTTCCGCCACCGGAATCCAACGATGCGAATCCTCACGATTCCATCAACACAATACAAGGTAATCCAAATGATCCAGCTTCTCAAGATAGATCCCCATGATGATCCCGTCGGACCAACGCATGGTGGAAAACCCGTCCAACGATCCAGCTTCTCAAGATAGATCCCCATGATGATCCCGTCGGACCAACGCATGGTGGACATTCGATCCAAATTCAAAGATAGATCCTCATGACCCCCTCGGATCATTTATACCATGATCAATCAATTATGCATACACTTATGCATTTCAATATGTTCATCAATACGAACAAACAACAACGAATATCACTATAATTTCCAGAAATACATCTCATATTCAACGATATGAACAAAACCACAAGCATGATAAATCGAACTCGACATATGATACTTGCCTCAAAAATGGCAAGGACGAAACACCTTGATGATCTCAACACACTCGAAGGCCGCCTCCTTCGATCAACGTAACGAGCTCGAACCTTAACAAAAGGAATGATATACAAATCATCTCAAGTCGAACGATGGCCTAACAATTCGGTCTACGGCCGAAAAGCTCAAAATAAACAATGCTCGATCATGAAGGCGTGCGCTTACGTACTCTACGTAACGCGGCGCTTGGCAGCTCGTAGCGTACGCTATCTTGTAAGACTTAGCGTGCGCTAGTTACGAACTGACAGTTTGAACCGGCCGATACATAACGTACGCTACGTACGTTTTGTACGTTAACTGAACCCCGATAGCGCACGTTAACTCACATATGTTAGCGTGCGCTAACGTTGCATGGCAGAATACTGCTAACGGAAAATCGGGTTGAAAGGTGGTGAATTCATGAATTCTATGTTGATACAACAAGTCATCCTCGAGCATGTCATGCTAAAAAAAAGGTTTGTGGAAGTTCCATGATCATGAGGTACAACTTATACGGATAATCATCTCAACAACATATCTTTTCTAAGATCTTCACGAACTATACCAAGTTCCGATTATTTCAAGTCCCAAAACATATGATTCCTTATGTAAAACATACAAACTAGGAAATCTCCGACATCGATCATAAATCGATTTGAAAACGCTTAGAGTCCACAAACCGAGATGGTTCAAAGGTTCATACGATAAATAGTGCCGATACGTCAAAAGTATCCTTCTAACATGTGATGACCGATCATAAACGAAATAACTGGCTAACGAAACATGATCAGACGTCCTTAAAAACATTACTAACATCGGTGAAGAATCACCTACCTCAAAGTAGTGAAGAACACGGAGGAGAATGAAGCAATCCAACACCGAAAGCTTGAACACCGATCTCCAATGATATACGATCTTCAATCACGAACTAGGATGTTGATATGAAGTGTTTGGGGTGAAGGAAGTTATGTTCTAAGTGTAGGAATTCGGGTAATGAAAGTAGAGAGAATCAAATCACGAATAGGATGTCATCTATTTATAATAAATGGCTATTAGTGCGCTAGACTGTTCGTAGCGTGCGCTAACGGCTCACGCCTAAATCAGATTCGGCACTTAGCGTGCGCTACGCATATACCAAGAGCGTGCGCTAAAGCGTTGACTCGGCTTTTCCCGAAAGCCGCCCAGTACATCCGACACGATCCGGCAGGTCCCGGGCCAGATCTTACCTACCGCACGTCTCAATCAAATTGACCACGCATAGCGTGCGCTAAAGACCCTCAGTAGCGTGCGCTATGAATCCACGTTAGCGCACGCTAAACATATCCGGTAGCATGCGCTATATGCGCAGATTTACCATCTTTAAATCACAACCACGAAATTAAACGCTAGACAACATCGGATTATGAAATACGGAAAATAGTACTTAGACAAAAGTACAATTATTACAATATCACAAGTTCCAATTACATAGAAATCTCGGGTATTACATCCTTCCTCCCTAAAAAGAAGTTTCGTCCTGAAACTTAAGATGAAAACAACTCCGGATATCTAGTCTTCGTACTGTCCTCCGTTTCCCAAGTGGCCTCTTCGACTCCATGTCGTGACCATTGTACTTTAACCAAGTGTATTGGTTTATTCTTCAATTGTTTGATCCGGCTCTCAAGTATCTTGATTGGTCTTTCTTCGAAGGTGCCATCATTAGCTATTTCGATCTCGTCGAACTCAATGACGTGACTGGGGTCCGGTACATACTTCCGCAGTTGGGGCACGTGAAACACATTGTGAACGTGACTCAGCGATGGCGGTAAGGCCAACCTGTATGCTAAATCTCCCACTCTCTCGAGGATCTCGAATGGTCCGATATATCTCGGACTAAGTTTGCCTCTCCTCCCAAAACGGAAAATCCCTCGTGTAGGAGACACCTTCAATAGTACATGGTCTCCTGCGTCGAACTCTAAAGGGCGACGACGTACATCTGCATAAGACTTTTGTCGACTCTGGGCAGTCAACAGTCTCTCTCGAATCAAAGCTATCTTCTCTTGAGTCTGAATAATCAATTCCGGTTCCGTCCCGATCAAATCCGAAGAATCATCCCAACACAGGGGTGATCGGCATCTTCTCCCGTATAAAGCTTCAAATGGGGCCATCTTAATAGAAGCATGCCAACTGTTATTATAGGTGAACTCGATCAAGGGCAAGTGAACTTCCCAATCAGGCGACCAATCTAATGCACAAGCTCTAAGCATGTCCTCTACTGTCAGATAGTTCTTTCAGATCGACCATCCGTTTGGGGATGATAAGTCATGCTAAAGTTGAGCTCATCCCAAAGCCCCGTGAATCGCTTTCCAAGTGTGACACGAAACGCCATCTCGATCCGAAATAATGGTCTTCGCGTCCGTGCAATCCGACTATCTCCGCAATAAATATTCGTGCCAATCTCTCGTCCCCATGTATCTTTAATTCCCGTGAAATGAGCCGACCGGTTAGTCGATCAACTACAACCCAAATCATGTTCATTCCCGTTCTAGTCCTTGGCATACTAGTGATGAAATCCATCGAGATATCCTCCCACTTCCATTCAGGATCTAAGCGGCTTTAACATTCCGGCAGTCGCTGATGTTCAATCTTAACTCGCCGACAAGTCAAACACTTCAAACGCATCTGCTACGTCCTTCTTCATATTCCCCACCAGAAGTTTTGCTTTAGATCCTTATACATCTTACTACTGCCTGGGTGAATAGAATAGGGCGCGCTATGAGCTTCCTTCAAAATTGTCCGTCTCAAATCATCATCATCGGGAACGCAAAGTCGACTCTGAAATCTTAGAACTCCATCGTCTTGTATTACGAATCCTGGGGCTTTTCCTTCTTTTACTTCGTCACATAATCGAAGGATCGGAGAATCGTTCAATTGTTTAGACTTGATCTCCTCGACTAGTGATGAAGTCAGTTCCATCACATAAAGTTGCCCTTGGATTCCTGGTGCCCATACTTCAATCCCCTCGCGGATCAGTTCCCGTTGAATACTGGTTTGGGACGTAAGTGCTTCCAACACTCGAATAGAAACAGGTTTACGGCTCAAAGCATCATCTACTACGTTTGCTTTCCTCGGATGATAGAGAATCTCCAAGTCGTAATCCTTGATCAATTCCAGCCACCTTCTCTGCCTCATGTTTAATTATTTCTGACTGAAGATGTACTTGAGGCTCTTATGATCTGTAAAGATCTGACAATGAGTGTCGTACAAATAATGTCGCCAAATTTTCAAGGCAAAGACCACAGCTGCTAGCTCCAGATCATGAGTCGGGTAATTAATCTCGTACGGTTTCAATTGCCGAGAGGCATAAGCAATCACTTTATCCTTCTGCATCAACACACAACCCAAACCCTGATTCGAAGCGTCAGATACCATGAATCCATCAGTTCCCTCTGGCAGCGCTAATATAGGTGCTGTCGTCAGCCTCCTCTTAAGTTCGTCAAAACTAGCCTGGCACTTCTCATTCCACATGAACTTTTGAGTTTTCTGTAACAGCTGGGTGAGCGGTCGAGCAATTTTGGAAAATCCATCTACAAAGCGGCGATAATATCCAGCAAGTCCTAAGAAGCTTCAGACTTCTTTCACGTTTTTAGGAGCTTCCCAATCCAAGATTGCTTCGACTTTCTTCTGGTCCACCGAACTCCGTCACCGATATCACATGCCCAAGAAAAGTTACTTCCTTAAGCCGTAACTCGCATTTTGAAAATTTTGCATACAATTTCCTTCCTCAAGGTGCTTAAAACCACACGTAAATGTTCGGATGTTCCTCTGCGTCCTCGAATATATCAGATGTCATCAATGAAGACGACCACAAATTTATCCAAGTATTCCAAGAATACCCGATTCAAAAATTGCATGAATACTGCAGAGCATTGGTAAGTCCAAACGGCATCACTACGATTCATAATGCCTGCATCGATCTCAGCGATTTCGTATATCCGATTCCTTAATTCTCAACTGGTGGTATCCTGATCGCAAGTCAATCTTCGAGAATACCCTTGCCCCTTGCAGTTGATCAAACAAGTCGTCGATCCGAGGTATAAGATACTTATTCTTGATCGTCATCTTGTTGAGCTCCCTGTAATCAATACACAGTCGGAGGGATCCGTCTTTCTTTCGGACAAAGAGAACGGGCGCTCCCCAAGGAGAAACACTAGGTTGGATATAGCCCTTCTGTAACAATTCCTCCAGTTGCTTCTTGAGTTCATACATCTCAGTTGGCGCCATGCGGTATGGTGCTCTGGAAATAGGAGCTGCTCCAGGCTCTAGTTCGATAGTGAATTCCACTCCCCTCTGCGGAGGTAACCCAGGTAGTTCGTCAGGAAATACATCTGAGAACTCATTCACAACTGAAATAGACGAGAGCTCTACTCCTTCCTCTTTTCTCATGGCATAGCACCAAAGTCCGTGACATCCCTGCTTCAGTAATTTCACGGCTTTCATGGCCTTGATCAATTTTCCCGAGCTTCCCGGTCTCCATCCCCGGAATAAGTGTTCAGATCCGTCATCAGCAATGATGGAAATGACTCTCTCTCGGTAATTCAGCACAGCTCCATAACGGTTGAGCCAATCATCTCCGAGAATTAAATCGTCACTGTAGATGTCAACTACAATAAGATTCGATGGCCAATCTCTTCCTTCTATAGATACTGGGAAATCCCTAGCTTCTAAGGTTCCCATAATTTTCTCTCCGCTCGGTAATCCCACAACATAAGGTTCACAATTATACAAGCACAAGATTTTCAAACGATTAACACAGTTCAAAGATATAAAAGAATGCGTAGCTCCTGAATCGAACAAGACACTAACTAGTTGCAAAAGGATCTGAATCGTACCTGATGCAACAGCTGTGTTCTGATCATCAGACTTCCTCATTTCATACAGGCGTGGAGGAACGGACCCAAAGATGGATGTCTCTCTTCCCAGGCGTTATCGCTGAAATCCACTTTGCCGCATCTGGTTCACACTCGTCTCCTTCGGGATCGAGCCGGAGTGCGAGTACCAAAAGATCGGGTCGCATTCCCACAAAATGTTGCGCGATGTCCTTCCTGTCCACACTCAAACAGTCACAAGAAAGCGAAACAATCACGTCGAACATGTCCCGCCTTGCCACAGCTTGTAACACTTCTTTCCTGCGTCAAACGGTCGGTGCCGCCTAACTTCTTTCCACCTCGAGAAGGATGCGGAGGTCTCTGGATGAATGAAAAGAGGATCGCCCTTGCGAGGTCCGCTACTCTTATCCTCCGTGAAGTTGCCGGACACCTTCGCTTTTGCTTCCGTCGATTTCTCTACTGCTGCCTCCTTCATATCATAGGCCAACGCCTTGTCCTGATACTGTCGCAAGGTGGTACATTCAAATCCGGACATATACTGCTGAATTTCCGGCTTCATTCGCATGTCAAAATGAAAAATCTTCTCCGCCTCGGTCCTGACCAAGTGGCGCACATTAGTCAGCCGGTGATTAAAAGTCTTAATCACGTCCGTCACAGATGCTTCCGAATTTTGTGGTGAGAAAAATTCCCGAACTCGGGCTTCTCTAACTGGACGAGGACAATACTGTGCCTCCATCATCACTTTGAATTCTGTCCAGTCAACATTGTGCTCCTCTGGTCGAATGGCCTCCCACCAGTCGAAAGCATCCCCGGTCAAAAGATACTGGGCAACCGAAACCTTCCTATCGTTGGGACAGTTAATCCCCGCAAAAATCTTCTCTAATTCCTTCAGCCAATGATCCCACGAAAGCGTCTCAGCGGAACCGTCAAATTTCGGAGGATGCAATTTGACCACCTCGGTAAGCCATTTATCTCCCGATTATCCACGTTATTCTCATTGCCCCATCGCCGTCGCATGCGATCCACAACTTGAGCAACCGGTTTATCTGGCAACCACTGAAGCACTCCCGCACGTTAGGATCTCGCATTATTATTTGCCGATCCCTTCGTCCCCTAATGTGAATCCGTTTGACTAGCGGCTATCTCTCGAGTAGATACCGACTCTTCTTGCCTCGCATTTCCACGTCGCGTCCACGACCGCCCGCGTCCACGACCTCCTCTCAACATACCGTAAACATAAATACTCAATATCCGTGACAAACTTTCTCAAAGTACATCCATTAATGTTTACAAGACGTGAATTAAATAAAACAAGAGTATTCGAGATTAGGAAACTTACAACCACACCACACGATTTGGCTCAGCAGGTGATGTTACGAACGACCAATAATCAAATAACGTAAATGCACCCAACTAACCCGACTGCCAAGATATCCATAAATCTTAGCTCCGATACCATATTCTGTAACACCCCGAGATATTCGGAATAATTACAGCGCCGTGAACCCTTTAGATAAGGATTTACAAGGCTAATTTTAGGAGAAGTGTAAAAACAATACAATCGAACAACTGAAGTTCAAATACAGATTTGATTCAACCGATCAAATGAGTTAACTTATACAACCATATCGAATTGACTTTATTAAAACAGATGTACTCGAGTACTAAACGAACCAAGAAGACCAATCACAATAACAATAACATCAATCACATCACTGAGCCATTCCATCGTCCTGTCGGTACTGTGTTTGCCTCCCCGCTCCTCGGCTACCTGAACATCAAAACAATGTCCACCCCCGAAGGGGTTAGCAAAACAATGCTAGTACAAGTATCATCATACAATAAATCATCAAAGCATCATAAAGCATGCAAAACGGACTTCCGCCACCGGAATCCAACGATGCGAATCCTCACGATTCCATCAACACAATACAAGGTAATCCAGCGATCCAGCGCCCTCAGCATAGATCCCCATGATGATCCCGTCGGACCAACGCATGGTGGAAAACCCGTCCAACGATCCAGCGCCCTCAGCATAGATCCCCATGATGATCCCGTCGGACCAACGCATGGTGGACATTCGATCCAGCGCCCCCAGCATAGATCCTCATGACCCCCTCGAATCATTTATACCATAATCAATCAATTATGCATACGCTTATGCATTTCAATATGTTCATCAATACGAACAAACAACAACGAATATCACTATAATTTCCAGAAATACATCTCATATTCAACGATATGAACAAAACCACAAGCATGATAAATCGAACTCGACATATGATACTTGCCTCAAAAATGGCAAGGACGAAACACCTCGATGATCTCAACACACTCGAAGGCCGCCTCCTTCGATCAACGTAACGAGCTCGAACCTTAACAAAAGGAATGATATACAAATCATCTCAAGTCGAACGATGGCCTAACAATTCGGTCTACGGCCGAAAAGCTCAAAATAAACAATCTGCCTGGACTGCTTAGCGTGCGCTACGTACTCTACGTAACGTGCGCTAAGCAGGCCTGTTAGCGTACGCTATCTTGTAAGACTAGCGTGCGCTAGTTACGAACTGACAGTTTGAACCGGCCGATACATAACGTACGCTACGTACGTTTTGTACGTTAACTGAACCCCGATAGCGCACGTTAACTCACATATGTTAGCGTGCGCTAACGTTGCATGGCAGAATACTGCTAACGGAAAAACTGGGTTGAAAGGTGGTGAATTCATGAATTCTATGTTGATACAACAAGTCATCCTCGAGCATGTCATGCTAAAAAAAAGGTTTGTGGAAGTTCCATGATCATGAGGTACAACTTATACGGATAATCATCTCAACAACATATCTTTTCTAAGATCTTCACGAACTATACCAAGTTCCGATTATTTCAAGTCCCAAAACATATGATTCCTTACGTAAAACATACGAACTAGGAAATCTCCGATTACTGATCATAAATCGATTTGAAAACGCTTAGGAGTCCACAAACTGAGATGGTTCAAAGGTTCATACGATAAATAGTGCCGATACGTCAAAAGTATCCTTCTAACATGTGATGACCGATCATAAACGAAATAACTGGCTAACGAAACATGATCAGACGTCCTTAAAAACATTACTAACATCGGTGAAGAATCACCTACCTCAAAGTAGTGAAGAACACGGAGGAGAATGAAGCAATCCAACACCGAAAGCTTGAACACCGATCTCCAATGATATACGATCTTCAATCACGAACTAGGATGTTGATATGAAGTGTTTGGGGTGAAGGAAGTTATGTTCTAAGTGTAGGAATTCGGGTAATGAGAGTAGAGAGAACTGAAATCACGAATAGGATGCTGTCCTATTCATAATAAATGGCTATTAGCGCGCTAGACCACTGCGTAGCGTGCGCTAACGGCTCACGCCTAAACTGTATTCGGCACTTAGCGTGCGCTACGCATATACCAGTAGCGTGCGCTAAAGCGTTGACTCGGCTTTTCCCGAAAGCCGTCCAGGTACATCCGACACGATCCGACAGGGGTCCCCCGGCCAGATCTTACCTACCGCACGTCTCAATCAAATTGACCACGCATAGCGTGCGCTAAAGACCCTCAGTAGCGTGCGCTATGAATCCACGTTAGCGCACGCTAAACATATCCGGTAGCGTGCGCTATATGCGCAGATTTACCATCTTTAAATCACAACCACGAAATTAAACGCTCGACAACATCTGATTATGAAATACGGAAAATAGTACTTAGACAAAAGTACAATTATTACAATATCACAAGTTCCAATTACATAGAAATCTCGGGTATTACATACTCGAGTACCACTTATTATGACAAGGATAAAATGGACCGAAGAGAACAACGACCAAACAAAGTAGAACACAACTAGCCACAGTATCACGCCTCGCCATCCTCATCGTATCGTCCCGGCGCTCGCTCGTAAGGTTCCTTAGGACCTGAAAAACACAAAAGTAATTTTCCCCAAACGATAGGGGTTAGGGCAAGTATTACAAGTGAAATGTCGAGTCTTATACATAAAAGCATATGCACCAATTCAAAGCCATGATAATGATTTTCCGGAAAATACAATTATCCAAACATATTTGGAAATGATGATATCTCTTGATTAACCGTGGACTCGACAATGCGCGAATCCCTCCTCGACCCCGTCGGATCATCTCGGAGTGGCTAACCCAAATGTTCACGGAACCGACATAAGCGGAACCCTCCTCGACCCCGTCGGGTCCTCTCGGAGTGAACGAAAGCAACTCTCACAATCACATGCATTACTTTTCACATTTAAGAACATAACTTTCACAAGAATCACTTGCCTGGAAACGAGAGGAGAGGGTACAAACGACAAGGTACCAAGATCGAAGGATTCAACAACTCCGAACCTAGACAAGTTCGTAATTCAATTATCAAAACCCCATCGGTATGAAAATAAGTTGGAATCACCCGAATTTACTACCCCGATACATGTGTTCCGGGAATAATTCTCGCAAGTCAAATATCCCAAACACTCAAGAACTCCAGAAATACACCATTAAATCCATAGGAAAACATGTATCCAAGGTCGATAACTCGTAATCGATATATTCTAACATAACAACAAGCTGGATCGAAGAAATCGGATGAAAAATCCCCAAATCCCGAAAATCTAGGGTTGTGAGAATTTTACCTTGATTTGGAGCGTTGGAGAGGATTAAACGTTGATAAATCCAAACTAGAACTCAAAGATGTTGCTAGATAATTGCAGCTCGAAGAACTTCTCACAAATCGCCCGGAATCGCCTAGAATCGCCCAAGGAGGTGAAGGTAGGAAGAAATGACGATTTGGGAACGGAAATGTCCTATTTATACTAAATAGGGATTAGCGTGCGCTAGTCATGAAAAATAGCGCGCGCTATCGGACTCACCAGGCAATCCAGTAGCCTCTGCCAGTTCCGTTAGCATACGCTAACATCTGCTCATAGCGTGCGCTAGTGACTCCAATTAGCGTGCGCTAATTACTTCTAATAGCGTGCGCTACCTGGTAGTCAGTGTCCAGTCCAGAACCTACTGTCCCCAGCTCTGCTCTCTCTAGCGCACGTTACTCTAGTAACGTAGCGTGCGCTACCATCAAAATCTAGCGTACGCTACCAGTCACACCTAGCGTCGCTAGAATTTTCACCCAAAGAGCTACCGGATCGTCCGCCTCCAATACATTAGTAGCGTGCGCTAATGATAATGGATAGCGTGCGCTACCCTCACTAAATTAGCGTGCGCTACAAGGTGTGCGTTGCGTGCGCTACCCATTACACGAAGGTAGTATAGTCGCATCAAGGATCCGAAAACAGCGACGATCCGAATAAGAAAAGGGGTAAATCCTATTGACAAGAGTTCCAAGATCCATATAAGCTTACCAAACACTTATACGGGCGTAAAAATTACAAAGTACAAGAGTAGAAGATTTACAAAAGTACGGTATTACATCCTCCCCTCTAAAATGAAGTTTCGTCCGAAACTTAAGAAATGAATCACTGGGTATCTAGTGCGCATGCTCTCTTCGGTTCCCACGCCGCTTCCTCAACTCCGTGTCGTGACCACTGAACTTTAACCAACGGTATGGTTTTGTGCCGAGTTGTTTTACTCGATGCTCTAGTACTTTCACGGCTTCTCTTCAAATGTGACATCCTCTGCGATCTCGATGTCCCCGTAATCAATGATATGACTCGGCCGTGGACGTACCTCCTCGGTTGGGAAACATGGAACACACCGTGAACATGGCTAAGGGCTGGAGGTAAAGCCAATCGATAGGCCGCTTCCCCAATTCGCCGAGAATCTCAAAAGGTCAATATATCTCGGACTAAGTTTGCCCCTTTTTCCGAACTCAAGACTCCTCTAATCGGTGATACTTTGAGTAGGACATGGTCACCCACATCAAATTCCAAGGGCCGACGACGATTGTCGGTAGGATTTTTGTCGACTCGAGCGGTTATGATCGGTCTCGGATGATGGAAATCTTCTCTTTAGTTTCCATCAACATATCGGGTTCCGTCCCGACTAAATCAAGCTTCATCCCAACAAAGTGGAGATCTACACCGCCTACCATACAATGCCTCAAAAGGTGCCATCTTGATCGATGCGTGCGGCTATTATTGTAAGTGAACTCGATCAAAGGTAGGTGTATTTCCCAATCGGTACTCCAATCCAGGCACACGCCCTCGGATATCTTCCAATGTCGGATCGTCCGCTCGTCGACCGTCGACCGAGGGTGGAAGGAAGTACTCAACCTCAATTCGGTGCCCAAGGCTTGATGGACCGCCTTCCAAAATGCGACATGAAACGGCCATCACGATCGGAAACAATAGACTTTGGCGTACCGTGTAATCTCACAATCTCCGATATAAAAATCCGGACAATCGCTCCGGTCCCCACGTGTCCTTAATGCCAAGAAAATGTGCCGACTTAGTCAATCGGTCAACAACCACCCAAATCATATTCATCCCCGACTTAGTCCTCGGCATCCGGTGATGAAATCCATGGTAATATCCTCCCATTTCCATTCGGGAATAGGAGAGGTTTCAACAGCCGGCCGGCCGTTGATGTTCAATTTTGACTTGTTGACATGTCAAACACCTTGACACAAACTCGATGACATCTCTCCTCATATTATTCCACCAAAACTCCTTTTAAGATCCTTGTACATCTTACTCGTCCCGATGGATCGAGTAAGGTGTAGCATGGGCTTCTCGGAGTATTCTCTGTCTCGGCTCCGAGTCATTCGAACACAAATCCTACCTTGAAATTTCAAAATGCCATCCTCGTGGATCATAAAACCAGGGCTTTCCTTTTTCCACGTCCGCCTTGATTGAACAAGCATTGGGTCATTCTCCTGTTTTCCCCGACGTCGTCAATCAAGGACGGAATAGCCTCAAGAGTACACATTCGACCTCGAATCCGTTGGATCCGTATTTCGACTCCTGCTCAATTAACTCCCGTCGATCTTAACTTGAGGCGTAAGGGCCTCAAGAATATGAAGAGATATCGACTTCCGGCTCAACGCATCGGCTACAACGTTAGCCGCTTCTGGATGGTAAAGGATTTCCGCATCATAATCCTTTATCGCTCTAACCAACGTCGTTGTCTCATATTCAGCTCTTTACGGCTAAAGATATACTTTAGGCTCTTGTGGTCGTATAAATTCGACATGAAGAACCGTACAAATAGTGACGCCGATCTTCAAGGCAAAAACTACAAAGCTAATTCCAAATCATGGGTAGGATAATTCAGCTCATACGGTTTAAGTTGCCGTGAAGCATAGGCAATCGTCTTATCATGCCGCAAGAGTACACACCCAAGTCCTTGTCCCGATGCGTCACAATAAACCGAATACCCACCGACTCCCGAGGTAGGGCTAAAACCGCGCGTAGTCGCGCCCTTTCAGCTCTTCGAAACTCCGTTGTCTCTCTTCATTCCATTCGAACCTTTCGGACTTCTGGAGTAATTGAGTAAGTGGTCGAGCAAGTTTGGAGAACCCCTCGACGAACCTCCGGTAGTATCCGGCCAGACCCAAAAAGCTACGAACCTCCTTCACGTTCCTGGGTGGAGCCCAATCTAACACTGCCTCAATTTTATGGGGATCTACCCGAACCCCTTCCGCTGAAATCACATGCCCGAGAAACATGACTTCCTTCAGCCAGAATTCACACTTAGAAAACTTTGCATAGAGGTGCTGAGTCCTCAAAATCTCCAGCACCAATCACAAATGCCGAGCGTGTTCCTCTTCATCTCGAGAGTAAACCAAAATATCATCGATAAAAACGACTACACAATTATCAAGATGCTCAATGAATATTTTATTCATCAATTGCATAAATATCTCCGGTGCGTTGGTTAACCCAAAAGGCATAACCACAAACTCATAGTGTCCATACCTCGTACGGAAAGCAGTTTTAGGAACGTCGGATTCCTTAATGCGAAGTTGATAGTAACCGGACCTCAAATCAATTTTCGAGAACACCGCAGCTCCCTGCAATTGATCAAACAAATCATCGATACGCGGCAAAGGGTATTTATTCTTAATGGTCACTTTGTTCAGCTCCCGATAATCAATACACAAACGTAGTGAACCATCTTTCTTCCTTACGAACAAGACCGGTGCACCCCATGGCGGGGCACTGGGTCTAATATACCCTTTATCCAACAATTCTCCCAGTTGTTTCTTCAACTCTTGCATTTCTGAAGGTGCCATACGATACGGTGCCTTAGAAATCGGGGTTGCTCCTGACTCCAAATCAATTGTAAATTCAACTTCCATACCGGTGGTAGTCCCGTAATTAAATGCGGAAAAACATCCGGAAAATCACTTACAATAGGAATCGAGGGAAGTTCAACTTTTCCATCTTCGACTTTCATGGCATAACACCAATACCCAACACAGCCCTTTCTAATAAGTTTTGTCACCTTCAAGGCACTAATCAAAAATTTCTGACATCCCCTCTTGTACCCCGCAAAATGGTGTTCGGTACCGTCTTTGGCTAACATTGATATGATCTTCGTGCAATAATTCATTACCGCACCGTGTCTATCGAGCCAATCGTCACCGAGGATTAGATCTTCATCAACAATGTCTACGACTATCAAATTCGAAAACCACACTCTCTCAGGGATTAACTACTGACTATCTCTAACTTTATTGTCTCCGACGATTCTATCACCACTGGGCAACTTAACCACAAAGGACTCACAAGGAGACAAGCCCTCAATATTCAATCGACGCACACAATCCAAAGAGATGAACGAATGAGATGCACCAGAATCAAAAAGCACTCTAACTGGATGAGACAAAAGAGAAATGATACCTGTCGCCACGGTAGCCTCTGGATCTCCTTTCCTCGTCTCATAGACACGAGGTTGCACCGAACCCGACCTGAGCTCCTCTAACAGATGACCACGGCCTGCCTCGACCGTAACTCTGGGATGGTTGACCCGTAGATGACTTCGATTAACACTCGGTTCTCCGTGCGTAGGGCATTGCACGAGTTCCAAGTGGAGTTTCTTCTTCCGCATGCAGTACATGGCTCTGTGGCCTTCTGCCGCAATTAAAACACCTCAATGGGGGTAGACCACAATCACGATTAATATGGCCTGTATCACAATTAAAACATGTCACAACCCGGTTGGACGCATTAGCACCAGCTCAAATTCCGTTTACCTCCGATGCACGGGAAGACCCTTTGGTTGTATAGCTTGCCGACTGCGATCCCCGCGGGTTGCCACCTCTACCGCTAGAAAACTTTCCAGTGGTCTTTTGCTTCTTACTCTCACTTGTCGTTTCGGTAGTAGTGAAGGACATATCATATGCTAGTGCCCTATCTTGATACTCCTTCAATGTGGCGCAAGCGAGGCCCGACATATAGTGCCGAACTTTTGGCTTCATTCGCATGTCAAAGTGACGAATTCTATCTCTCTCTTCCCTCACTTGATTTTTCACATGGTTGAGTTGACGGTTGTATTTAATGATTGCCTGAGATACAGGGACATCCTGGGGTTTAGCTTCATAAAAGGCTCGAATCCTGGCCTCCTGAACAGGCCACAGGCAGAAATCGGCCTCCATCAATTCCTTAAACTCGTCCCATGAAACCTCACGATCCTGAGGTGCAACAGCTTGCCAGCAGCTAGCCGCATCCCTTGATAGGAAGTACTGGGCAATCGCACCTTACGTGCCTCTGGACAATTCAATGCCTTGATAACTTTATTCATCTTATTAATCCAATCTTCCCGGCCGATCGGATCATTTGCACCAATAAATTGGGAGGGCGCATATGAATAACATCTTGTAAACACTTCTCACTTGATGTTGGTAACAGGAGGTGGTTGGTTAAGCTGTACCGCCTGGGTTAAAAGAGCCATTTGGTTCGCCACTTGCTGCAGTATGGTGGCAACACCCACATCCGGTTGGCTCCCTGTAGAAGTTCCCAGACTGGCTGACGGTTCCTGATGACTACCGGTGCTAGGTTGAATAGAGTCCGACAAGCTAGGCGTAGCTGAGCCTTCTACCGAGCTGAGGGACATGGCTGCTCCACCGGCTGCGCCACGCCCTCGGCCACGACCACGACCACGGCCGCGTCCACGTCCTCTACCAGTTGACATTCTAAAGAAAAATGTAAGTAAAATCATAAGAATAGCTCGAAGCAATGTCGTCTAGAATATGGACTTCTCATGTCCCATAATTGAATGATAGTGAGTGAATGAAGAGGGTAAACAAGATAGGGAACTTACGAGTACCGGTCGTACGAGATGACGGCAGCGCGATGATACTGTGTCCTTGGAATAGTACATTTAGACCCAGCAATCCGACAACCTAGGTATCCATAAACCTAAGCTCTGATACCAAATTCTGTAACACCCCCGAGATATTCGGAGAATATCACAAGTAAATCGACACGGGATTCACTAGGCTTATCTCACTCACAACGTAATAAATTTAATAAAATCCACTTGGGAATCAATAAACTCGATACAACCAAGGAAGTTCAACCACGGACAAACAATACCATGAAGAAATACAAGGAGTTGTACGACAATGGAAAAGGACTTTCCTAAAGTACTCGAGTACCACTTATTATTACAAGGATAAAATGGACCGAAGAGAACAACGACCAAACAAAGTAGAACACAACTAGCCACAGTATCACGCCTCGCCATCCTCATCGTATCGTCCCGGCGCTCGCTCGTAAGGTTCCTTAGGACCTGAAAAACACAAAAGTAATTTTCCCCAAACGATAGGGGTTAGGGCAAGTATTACAAGTGAAATGTCGAGTCTTATACATAAAAGCATATGCACCAATTCAAAGCCATGATAATGATTTTCCGGAAAATACAATTATCCAAACATATTTGGAAATGATGATATCTCTTGATTAACCGTGGACTCGACAATGCGCGAATCCCTCATCGACCCCGTCGGATCATCTCGGAGTGGCTAACCTAAATGTTCACAGAACCGACATAAGCGGAACCCTCCTCGACCCCGTCGGGTCCTCTCGGAGTGAACGAAAGCAACTCTCACAATCACATGCATTACTTTTCACATTTAAGAACATAACTTTCACAAGAATCACTTGCCTGGAAACGAGAGGAGAGGGTACAAACGACAAGGTACCAAGATCGAAGGATTCAACAACTCCGAACCTAGACAAGTTCGTAATTCAATTATCAAAACCCCATCGGTATGAAAATAAGTTGGAATCACCCGAATTTACTACCCCGATACATGTGTTCCGGGAATAATTCTCTTGGATAGTGAATCGCAAGTCAAATATCCCAAACACTCAAGAACTCCAGAAATACACCATTAAATCCATAGGAAAACATGTATCCAAGGTCGATAACTCGTAATCGATATATTCTAACATAACAACAAGCTGGATCGAAGAAATCGGATGGAAAATCCCCAAATCCCGAAAATCTAGGGTTGTGAGAATTTTACCTTGATTTGGAGCGGTGGAGAGGATTAAACGTTGATAAATCCGAACTAGAACTCAAAGATGTTGCTAGATAATTGCAGCTCGAAGAACTCCTCACAAATCGCCCGGAATCGCCTAGAATCGCCTAAGGAGGTGAAGGTAGGAAGAAATGACGATTTGGGAACGGAAATGTCCTATTTATACTAAATAGGGATTAGCGTGCGCTAGTCATGAAAAATAGCGCGCGCTATCGGACTCACCAGGCAATCCAGTAGCCTCTGCGATTCGTTAGCGTACGCTAACACCTGCTCATAGCGTGCGCTAGTGACTCCAATTAGCGTGCGCTAATTACTTCTAATAGCGTGCGCTACCTGGTAGTCAGTGTCCAGTCCAGAACCTACTGTCCCCAGCTCTGCTCTCTCTAGCGCACGTTACTTTAGTAACGTAGCGTGCGCTACCATCAAAATCTAGCGTACGCTACCAGTCACACCTAGCGTACGCTAGGAATTTCCTTTTCCAGTCCAGTAGCTACTGGACTGTCCGCCTCCAATACATTAGTAGCGTGCGCTAATGATAATGGATAGCGTGCGCTACCCTCACTAAATTAGGGTGCGCTACAAGGTGTGCATAGCATGCGCTACCCATTACACGAAGGTAGTATAATCGCATCAAGGATCCGAAAACAGCGACGATCCGAATAAGAAAAGGGGTAAATCCTATTGACAAGAGTTCCAAGATCCATATAAGCTTACCAAACACTTATACGAGCGTAAAAATTACAAAGTACAAGAGTAGAAGATTTACAAAAAGTACGGGTATTACATGAATATCTTCACAACGGTAAAATAGCCTTCGATTGCGTGCGTTAATAATCATGTGTAGCGTGCACTATCTTCATCGGGTAGGTTGTCTTCATGTAACTTCGAACTCGTCTGATCTGCAGATAACTCTTGTTAGCGTGCGCTAACTTATATGTCTAGCGTGCGCTAGCTTTGTATTTTGGTCAGCTTTTGCGTTTTCGTCTTCTCCGTTGTTTTGCTTTGCCTCTGTTTTGTTTTGCTTTGTTTCAACTTAATCATCAAACACTATTTATGAATATGTGGATTAAATATTCCAACAATCTCCCCCTTTTTGATGATTACAAAACAACCCTTGAATTGGATAAAACCTGCAAAATAAAAATATATATATATGTACGTTTCAAAGTTTTTGACTTTGATCGTTTCGTTAGTTTCTCCAATCTTTTTCTTTTTCTGTCATTTTCGACTTCTTCGTTTCTTATTTTTCAACTCCTTCATTTCTCCCCTTTTTTGTATGCTTTCTTCTCCTTTTCGACTTCTTCGATTTTTATTATTTTCTCCTCATTTTTACTTTTTATTTTTCTCGTCATATCTTTCATGATGCTTTTTATCCGATTCAACTCCTTCTCCCCCTTTTTGTATTCCGCAAAATGTATAAAAAATATAGCAATTATAGGATACCAATTATTGAATATGCATAATACCAATTGATGAATATAATTATGCATGAATAGGAAATAACTCCCCCTGAAAATATTATCTCCCCATTTGTAAAATATCAATTATTAAAAATTAATTTTTGGGGATCCAATCGAAAGTCGGTTTTTGTTTTGAGACATAGACGATATTAGGAATAAACGTTCCTTTGGGAATCCAAATTTTCTTAGTTTTTATCGTCCGTCTTGAGCTTTTGCAATTCGAAATGTGATGCCCGATTTTCAAATATTTTTCACACCGGGATATTTTAAAATTTACGGATTCATTTTTAGGACGTGGTTTGAATCTCAACCCCTGTTTGTTCAACGTGTATTTTTGAACCGAGGGCATATTTTCAAATTTCTAGTTTCCAAGAGAGAATTTATTCGTTAACTTTTTTAGTTCGGTTTGAACTTTAACAAGATCATCCTTTAAAATATTTTCGTTTTCAATGCATTTAGAATGATCGATCTCAATAAATTTTCCCTTTTCAAGAATTTTGGAATTTTCAATTTCCAATGATTTATTTTTAGATTTAAGGGATTTAATCTCATTTAAAGCATTTTGATAATCGGTATGTAATAGTTCGAATGCTTCAAAAAGTTCATCGTAAGAATTACTTACTTGACTTTCGACGTCGCTATCGTCGAATGAACTCCGTGCCATGAGAGCGAGATTATTTTGATTTAGAAAATCTTCATCTTCGTCTTCATCGCTCCATGTTGCAATTAAAACCTCCTTATTGGGTTTTACACGGCAATTCTTCGCAAAGTGGCATGGTTTACCACATAATCAACAAGAGTTGTCGAATTTCATAGATTCGCCCTTTTGGATGTCCTGTTTTCTCCGGTTTAATAAGTGTTGGAACTTAGTAATATTTTTGGCATAATATGCCTATTCTTCATCGCTTTCATCAACCGGGATTTCTTCCTTTCTTGACATCTTAGCCTTCATGGCTATCGATCTTTCCTTCGGTTTCGGTTTGGCATTCCGAGATTTTAGGACAATCTCGTAGTTGATAAGAGAACCAACGAGAGCACTAAAATCTAGATTATTTAAATCTTTAGATTCCATTATAGCCGTCACCGTACCGTCCCATTCTCGAGGTAGTGATCGGAGAATTTTCTTTATTTTCTCACTACTCGAAAGTGGTTTTCCAAAACATGCCAATCCATTTGTGATGACCGAAAATCAGTCGAGCATGATCGTGATGGATTCATCGTCCTTCATTTGGAATAGTTCGTACTCGTGAAGGAGCATGTTTATTTTCGTCTCCTTGACTTGAGACGTTCCTTCGTGTGTTACCTCAAACATTTTCCAAATTTCTTTGGCACTATCACACGATGATATCCGGTTGTGTTCTTCCGGATTTAAGGCACAATATAGAAGTTGAGTTGCCTTACAATTATAATGATCATTTTTCCAATCTGCGTCGTCATATTCTTCAAAAGATTTAAGCGTACCGTCGGATTTAAGAGGAATTTTCGGACCAAGACATATCACCTTGCAAAGCTCGATGTCATATGCTCGGGTGAATATTGACATCTTTTTCTTCCACGTCATGAAGTTCGAGCCATCAAAAATGGTGGTCGATTGAGAGCAAGGCCTTCGACTGGATCATATTGAAACGCCATTTGGATCGACTCCTCGTATGTTAAGCCGCTTTTTGGAGGTACCGCTCCGATACCAATTGTTGGAGCAATTTCGGTATTAGCACCGTTGTGCGGAAGCGTAAATATAAAGTGCGGAAATAAAATCGACACACGGATTTATAGAGGTTCGGCCAAACGTGCCTACGTCCTCTCTCTGTTATCTTTTTCTATAGGTTGAAGATATAAACCTCTGCACCTCTCTTCTGTCGGTCGAGGGATTACTGTTACAAGCTCGTCTTCTATCGGTCCGAGTAAACCGTTCTCTTACTTGTATTTTTGTCGGTCCAAGTTAAACCGTTTTCCTTTTCTATTGGACAAGGAATCAACCACTCTAGCTTTCTATCGGTACTAGATAAACCCACTAAGATAGCGATTGCGATTCTAACAATGTCGGATCCTTGATCCTAATAACACCAAATCCAATCGTATCTTTTCTTTTACCTCTCGTGTATGTATTGAATGTATAAACACTCAAACTATCAATATAAGCACAATATCACAACAACAATATAATGAATATAAATATCAGATCAATATCTTGGTTGCTTGAAGTTGTTGTGTGGTTTGATACCAAGGATGTGCTATTTATAACCTTCTTCAACAAACTAGCCGTTACTGCCAGTTGACTTGCTAGAGTGTGCTAGCTCTTCTTCTTAGCGTGCGTTATCGTGCATTGTTGCCTGTAGCGTACGTTATGTACTGTATGTAGCGTACGTTAATGTCTTGTAATTCCAGTCCAGTGGCTACTGTCTCTCTTTGTTAGCGTGCGTTAATCATTCCTTGTAGCGTGCACTAACAACACATCATTGCATGCGTCATATATCCATTTATACTTTTTGACTTTGCATCAGAATCTTCCCAATGGATTGATTGACTTGAATTCAAAATACTATTTAGCGTGCACCTAATATCATTACTAGCGTGCGCTATGTCTTATGTCGCTACATACGTCATTCTGTGTTTGAATATCTTCACAATGGTAAAATAGCCTTCGATAGCGTGCATTAATAAGAAGAGCTAGCGCACGCTAGCAAATCAACTGGCGGCTAGTTTGTTAAAGAAGACTATAAATACCACATCCTTGGTGTCAAACCACACAACAACTTCAAACAATCAAGACATTGATCTGATATCCATATTCATTATATTGTTGTTGTGATATTGTGCTTATATTTATAGTTTGAGTGTTTATACATTCAACACATACACGAGAGGTAAAAGAAAAGATACGATTGGATTTGGTGTTATTAGGATCAAGGATCCGGCATTGTTAGAATCGCAATCGCTATCTTAGTGAGGTTTATCTAGTACTGATAGAAAGCTAGAGTGGTTGATTCCTTGTCCAATAGAAAAAGATAATAGAGAGAGGACGTAGGCACGTTTGACCGAACCTCTATAAATCTATGTGTCGATTTTATTTCCGCACTTTATGTTTACGCTTCCGCACAACGGTGCTAATACCGAAATTGCTCCAACAGTGACATCATCTTCACACTCACCTTCCTTCTGAATGATCGAACCCAAATACTTGAACTTATCCGTACGGGGTACGATCTGATCCGCAATCATTACCTCTACTTCTTCCTCATTGGCCTCACCACTAAAGTTACACCAGAGATACTCGGTCTTATACCGGCTCACACGCAAGCCCTGGGATTCTAACTTAGACCTCCATAGCTCCAACTTCGAGTTCACCTCCCCCCTCGACTTCGCCACTAACACTATATCGTCAGCAAAAAGCATGCACCACAGGACGCCATCCTGTATCCCCCGCGAAATGACGTCAAGGATTAGAGCGAAGAGAAGAGGGCTTAGCGCCGACCTCTGGTGTAGCCCTATCTCCACCGAGAAATACTGGGTGTCACCAACTGGGGTCCTAACGCAGGTCCTAACTTGGAAGTACATGTCTTGGATCGCTCTAACGAACGGCAACGACACCATCCTCTCTTCTAGGATCCTCCAAATAATATCGCGCGGAATGCTATAATAAGCCTTCTCTAGATCAATGAACACCATATGGAGGTCCTTACGCCGCTCTCTAAACTTCTTCATAAGGCGTCTGACGAGATGAATGGCCTCAGTCGTGGACCTCCCCGGCATGAAGCTAAATTAGTTCTCTGAGATCTCCACTTCTCTTCTAACCCTGCATTCCACCACTCTTTCCCAAAGTTTCATAGTATGACTGGAGAGTTTAATACCCCTATAGTTACTACAACTCTGAGCATCGCCTTTGTTCTTGAAAAATGGCACGATAATACTACGTCTCCACTCCGTTGGCATCTTAGAACCTCTGAGGTGGATGTTGAACAGCTCTGTTAGCCACTGAACTCCAACTTCCCCCAGACAAAGCCACACCTCAATAGGGATCTAATCCGGGCCTACAGCCTTAGCTCTACCCATTTTCATTAGGGCACCCTTGACTTCCTCCTTGCTGAGGCTCTAACAGGAACTAAACGAACGAGTAGAAGATAGACTAACTCCTAGCACCACCGAGTCGCTTCCCCTAGCCTCATTTAAAAGTTCAAAAAAATACCTTTTCCACCTCTCCTTAATAGCCACATCGTTCACTAACACTTGGCCCAGATCATCCTTAATATACTTAACGGGACCTAGGTCACGCCGCCCTCTTTCCCTAGCTTTCGCTAGTTTAAAAATAGCATTCGCTCCTTCTTTGGTATCTAGGCGCTTGTACATCTCCTCGTATGCCTCACCTTTAGCCTTAGCCACTTCCTGCTTAGCCTCTCTTTTCGCCACCTTGTACGCTAAAATCTTCAAGATTCTCTCCTCCCCAGCACTAACCGACAAAAGCTCCTTAAATAGTGCTTGTTTAGCCTTAACCTTCTTTTGGACCTCCTCATTCCACCACCATGGCTCCTTAGGTCCACTAGACCTGCCCGAAGAAACCCCTACCACCTTCTCGCCCACACTCCTAATAGCATTGCTCATGCTGGTCCACATAAGGTTAGCATCGCCCCCAAGAAACCTCCTCGCGGGCCAGAGACTCCCTGAATTCTGTCGCCTTCTCACACTTCAGATCCTTCCAGAGAATCCTAGGTCTAGCTTCTCTAGCCCTACTAACAACACGACCTCCCATGGATAGATCCATAGCCATCAGCCGGTGTTGAGAAGCACAAGCCTCGCTCCGGAACACCTTGCAGTCCACGCACGTCCTAGCATCATGACTGCGCAAAAGAAGGTAGTCAATTTGCGTGTTATGCCCCCCACTACCGAAGGTGATGAGGTGCTCAGCTCTCTTCTGAAAAACAGAGTTAGCAATTACCAACTCATGCGCAGTGGAAAACTCCAACAGTGCGGAACCTCCTGCATTCCTAACTTCGAATCCGAAAGCACTATGGTAACCATCCACCCCTTCACCAATGTGCTCATTGAAATCGCCCCCCAAAACAATAAATTGATCATCCGGAATACACCCGACCAATTCATCTAAACAGACCCAAAAAGCTTCCTTAACAAGCACACCCAAACCAACCTATGGGGCATACGCACAAACCACGTTAACCACCTTCTCCCCAACCACCACTCTAACAGTTGGTTTTAATGCGAAATTCTTTCAAGTGAAATGCTTATGATCAGATTATTCTCATGAAAGAGAAATGCGACCCACCTATTTTAGGGTTGGAAGATTTGAATGATTAATTCGAGTAGATCAATTATCAATTGTGCATGAATAAATTAGGAAATACATATTTATAACACCCCCAAAATTTATCGGGATGTTACAGTGCCGTGAATCTCGTGTGCGACCCATAAGGTTAATTTTGAAGATTTTAAAATTTCCATTAAATAATTATTGAGAGAGTAATTCCATGAAGGTACAAATATGAAAACGAAATGCTTTAAGAAAATATAATTCATAAATACGGTTATTATATAATTTCGGAATCCTTCAAGAGTTTAATTCAAGAAACAAAATGACGTGACTTCATTCCCAACACTGGTTCAAGCCTGACTAGAACCCTCGGAAATGTCCTGCACATATTCAACAAATCTGCCTGGCACGAGGAATCGTGCCAGTCAACCTAGGTCAGACAATACAATTGAAACTCAACTATGAAATAAAGTGAATTCGCAGAGCGGTACATTATTTTAGATTTGATAGTGGTTCACAGAATACTCAACGTAGTCTTTTTCTATCAACATAAAAATCCTGAGGTCGCAACCAAGGGTCACGGAAGCATCTACACATGAATACTCCGGACATTGGTACCATCCAGGTTTTATCCCTCAACACATTACCACGCGGGTACCGTTCAGGTTTTACCCCCAACACATCGGTACATTAATAATGCAGTTTCTAAAGAAAGACATCAACACAAAATTCGCCAAATAATGACGCACAATCAATATTGGGATTTCATAAATCAAATTAACATGATCTGAGCAAGATATCATTTACCTTAATTCCGACGAGAGTAATTTCCTTTTGCTAACACAACAGCTCAAATGTCCACAATTGATCGAGAGCTCAACCTATTCACATATTTGTCGATTAATACCTCATAGTAATAATGACGAATAACGACGATTACCCATTCCCGATTGAGTTCTTAACCTAGTTCGATTCATAACGTTGGAACCAAAATTCTACGTTTGATGATAATGTGAATTATTTACAATTCTCAATTCCTTGATTATCAACTCCTTACAATAAGTCTCCGATACGATTAATCTCAACAATTCTAACGAGTTTAATTAACGAATAACTGAATTACTAACACAACCTACTGCACAACTAATCCAATTGCATTAATGTTTTTATAGGTCTAATCATAAGCTTACAATTCGATACATGATTTCCACAGCAGAATACACAAGTTGCTATTATGAGATAGGTTTACATCCAACGATTGCGATTAATGTTAGTTTCACCGGTTCGATTATCTACAAGAGTTCAAAATTAACCAAGGCTCCCAAAATATGATACGACATGGCTAGCAATAATGAAACAGGTTCAAAGATATGCTAGACTTATCTTAATTGACGAAGAACGATGGGGAGCAACAAGAGGAACGAAGAACGTGAACAACACCTTCAAAAACCTTACCCGAAGCTTGACCAATCCGCTCTACTATGATAATATACGGGCTAGGAAGGCTGGGAATCAATCAAAGTGGCTGGAGGACGTTTTGAGAGAGAGAGAGAGAGGGTGATTTTGTTCCATTAGAAATGAAAGATGAGGTACTATTTTATAACATCTGATTATGTTTAACGTACGCTATGCCTTATATGTTACGTACGTAAGGCCCTTAACATATGGTATCCTATTGCTTAACGTACATAAGTATGGATCAGAGGCTACTGCCCGGAATGACCCTATATTTGCGTACATAATGACGCAGTAGCGTACGTAACATACCACATGTAGCATACGTTAGGTTGTAAGTTTAACGTACGTTATGATCAGTTGACTTGATCGTCCAATAGTGCGTCGAAAGTAGTCCCGGCCATGCATAAAAAAAGATTATTGTCGGCATACCAAAGACCGAATTACGTACGTAATGTATAAGGTATAACATATGTAATTCACTATGTATAGCGTATGTAATACGTACGTCTAGCATACGTAAGGTACGTCAGTCCACCTAGTCATTCATCACATCAACCACCACAGTGTTACTTCATCTAGACTCGTCAAACAATTTCTCGGGGAACAAGACGTTGGCCATTATCATATTCGTACCGATAATTGCTCAATGACATCAAGGTACGTCACCGACATATCATCAACATCATACAATTACGTCACAATAACATTTAAGAAACATGGCAAGGTTTTGTTCACAATAACATGGTCTAAACACAACGTATAAAAATACAAGCATCATGAGATGGAGCACAATATTTAATTGCTAAAATGAAGTACATAATATTTTACAGCATGAAATACCCATGGTATTACGTACCACCCCCCTTAAAATAGTGTCGTCCCGAAACTAAGAAAATAACTCGGGGTGACTCTCTCTTATGCTCGACTCAGTCTCCCAAGTTGCTTATTCAATGCCGTGATGCGACCACTGAACTTTCACAAGAGGTATGGATTTATACCTTAATGTCTTTATGCGTCGATCTATAATCGCGATTGGCACTTCTCTGAAGGTAGCATCATTAGAAATCTCCACTTCTTTGAAATTGATCTTGTGACTTGATCGTAAACATACTTTCTTAATTGGGAGCCGTGAAAGACATTATGCACTCCGTCTAATGATGGCGGCAGTGCTAATCGATAAGCGAGTCTACCGACTCAGTCCAATATCTCGAACGGGCCAATAAATCTCGGGCTCAACTTGCCCTTCTAGTTGAAACGTCGAATGCCCCGCATCGGCGATACCTTGATCCAGACGTGATCCCCAATTAGAAATTCCAATGGTCGTTGGCGATCTGTAGCATATGACTTATGGCGACTCTGCGGTGCTAACATGTGTTTCCGAACAATGGAAATTTTCTTAATAGATTCCTGGATCAGGTCTAACTCAGTAGCGATGACATCGGAAGCATCATCCCAACATAGGGGAGACTTGAATCTCCTACCGTACAAGGCTTCAAAGGGTGCCATGCCTATGCTTCCATGTCAACTGTTATTGTACGAAAACTCCGCTAAACAGAGGTGTTTAACCTAATCCTTGCCCTAATCGAGTATGCATGCTCTCAACATATCCTTGAGGGTCTGTATCGTACGTTCTGTCTGTCTGTCTGAGGGTTATAGGCTGTGCTGAAATGCAGTTGAGTACCCATAGCCTTATCATTATGGACAACTTTCCAGAAACGGGACACATACCTGGTGTCTCAATATGATATGATTGCAGAGGGAACGCCATGCAGTTTCACGATTTCCCGGATAAAAATGGTGGCTAACTGCTCCATTCTGGTAGGTTCCTTAATCAGAATAAAATCTGCCGACTTCGTCAGTCGGTCTACAATAACTCATATCATGTTATTTCCTCCCGTCATCGTTAGTAGCTGGTGACAAAGTCCATTGATATGCTTTCCCATTTCTATTCCGGAATGGGTAAGAGCTGCATGATTCCGGCCGATCTGCGGTGTTCGATCTTTACTTGTTGACATGTCATACATCGAGCAACGAATCTTGCTACTTTCTGTTTCATGTTTTTCCACCAAAAGTTCTTCCGCATATCTTTGTACATTTTGCTCGCTCCGTGATGAATGGAATAGGGAGTATAATGAGCTTCTTTCAGTATAGTTTACTTTAGCTCATCATTTGGTGGAATACAGATCGTGTTCTTAAATCTTACCAAGCTCCCTTGGATCCTGTAGTCTGAAATAATTCCCTCTTCGGCTCTTTCGCCAATCGCACGTAGTTCGGGGTCTTCCATCTGCGCTAGATGTATCTCATCCAACAAGAATGAATGAATATTAATTGAGCACAATTGTCCATTGGAGCATGTTGTAGTTCTGCCTATACCGTTAATCCAGATAGCGTCACTTCTTGCGCAGTCTTTCGACTAAGTGCATCTGCTATGACGTTGGCCTTTCCAGGGTGATATAATATCTCCATGTCATGATCTTTGATTAGCTCCAGCCAACACCTCTGTCTCATGTTTTCCTCCTTTTGGGTGAAGATATATTTTAAACTCTTATGGTCCGTAAAAAAATCTTACAGGTAACCCATAAAGGTAGTGCCTCCAAATCTTAAGAGCATGGACCACTGCGGCTAGTTCCAAGTCATGCGTCGGGTAGTTCACTTTGTACGGCTTGAGTTGTCGAGATGCATATGCAATAACCTTGTCATTTTGCATGAAGACACACCCCAGTCCATGTCTAGATGCATCTGTGTATATTACGAATCCGTCCACGCCCTGCGGTAGTACTAACACCAGAGCGGTAGTTAGTCCCTTTTTTAGCTCGTCGAAGCTCTTTTGACAATTCGTAGTCCAATCGAACTTGGTATTTTTCCTTAGTAGGTTCGTCAACGGCTGAGCGATACGAGAAAAAGCCTCGACGAATCATCGATAATAGCCTGTAAATCCTAGGAAGCTTCTTACCTCTTTGACGTTCTTCGGGAGTGCCCAAATCATCACTATCTCGATCTTTTGTGGATCTACCATGACGCCTTCTGCTGAAATAACATGTCCTAGAAAGGTCACTTCACATCCAGAATTCGCACTTGAAAAGTTTTGCATAAAGTTGTTGGTGCCTCAAAACACTTAATACCTGACTCAAGTGTTCCTCGTGTTCCTACTGCCTTCGGGAATAGATTAAGATGTCGTCAAGAAAAACCACCACACACTTATCTAGGAAATCAGTCAAGACCTTATTCATCAATTCCATGAAAACGACCGGGGCGTTGGTCAAGCCAAATGATACCACCATGTACTCGTAGTGTCCATATCTTGATTGAAATGCAGTCTTAGGAATATCTTCCTCCCGAATCCTTAGTTGGTGATATCCGGACCATAAATCGATTTTTGAAAACACAACCGCTCCCTATAATTGGTCCAGTAGATCATCAATCCTTGGAAGTGGATATCGATTCTTAATAGTGACTTTGTTTAGTTCTCTGTAGTCAATACACAATCGTAGTGAGTTGTCTTTTTTCTTCACAAAGAGGACTGGCGCACCCCATGGTGAAGTACTCGGGCGGATCAATCCCTTCTTTAACAATTCTTCAAGTTGTATTTTTAATTCCTTCATTTCTGCTGGCACCATCCTGTAAGGTGCTTTGGAGATAAGTGTCGTTCCCTGCTCAAGTTCAATCGAGAGGTCAACCTCCCGTCGTGGCGGCAATCCTGGTAACCCATCGGGAAAGACGTCTGGAAATTCACTCACCACTAGAATGTTAACAACCGATAACTGTGATGTATCCTCCTGGAGAACATAACACCAATAATACATCTCTCGGGTGTCACAAGATACTTCTGATGTAAGGAGGTTGAGAGACCTTTTTGTACTGAAGTGTTCTCTACCCTTGATTATATGAATAACACCTTCACAAGCCCTGATGGAAATGGTCAAGTGGTAGGTGTCTAATATCGTCCTGTGCATGGTCATCCAGTCCATACCCAAAATGATATCCTCGTTCTGAAGTGGGAAAACCATAAGATTCGCCATCCAGATCTGATCATCGACGCGGATCGAACAGTCTCGGGCTTCTATATCTCCCCAACTTTGCTACCCTCAGGTAGACTAACGGTAAAAAATTCACAAGGTACACGGGAAAGGTTCAAAAGTTTAACACATTCCACAGATATAAATGAGTGTGTTGCTCCAATATCAAACAGTACATGAACACGTTGGGAATTAGCAAGAAGTGTACTTGAGACAGCAGGTGTGGGCTAGTCATCAGTAGCCCTCAATTCGAACACACGGGACGGTAATGTCCCAGAGGAGGGTGTGGTGCCTCCTCCGCACCCACGGCCTCTTCCGGCACCATGTGATGGGGGTTAAGTTTGATAAGGTGGAGCTTGGTAGTTGGAAACAGCGGGTGCCCTGGATGACTGCACAGAACCTTGCTGACTTCGAGAAGCTGGATTTGATGCAGAGTTGACCCGCGAACAGTAACGAGACATGTGCCCACTCTTGCCGCATGAAAAATATTTTGTAGCCATCTTATGACACTGGCTCATGGTATGCCCAGCTATGCCACAGTTGGAACAATTGCCCTTCTGTTGGTATGAAACCATTGATTTATAGGAGAAACTGGTTTCCGATTTCATTCTACTGGTTCTCCCAGACTGGTTATACGTCATCTGCTTCTTCTGATTATGTCCGGTGTCAGAACTAACAACAGTACCAGCATATGCTGTGACTACGTCCTCATATTCCCTCAGAGTCGTACAGTGAAATCCAGCTGCATAACGTTGGACGTCTTCTGGCAACTGTTGTGCAAGGTTACAGATCCATTGATCTTCAGATGGAACCATCTGCGAGACATAGATTAGTTCGGTTCGGTAGGCCCGAACGATTTCTGGCACCGGCAAATTCTGTGGTCCAACACTGAAGAAATTCCGTGCACGAGCAGCTTGAGCTGATCTGGGGCAGTACTCATCTCTCAACAGTTTGGAAAATTTGGCCCACCCTACTACCCAGTCCTTCGACTTATAGGTCCTCCACCATCGGGAAGCAGTGTCGCGGAGCTGGTTGAGTCCTAGTGGCACCTTTCAGTTTCATGGACAACCGATTACATCGAAAGCAGTCTCCATTTTAGAGATCCAGTCATCCATATGTTTATCTCCCGAACCATCAAACAACGGTGGCCTAGCTTTCAGCATCTCTCCCAGCTATCGGTCTTTTCCGGTATTTTCTTCGACGTTAATGACCGGTACCCGCCCCGCTCAGTTAACCTGAGTGATCCCCATTGCAATGGCCTGGGCTAGAGTCTGAATAAAAGCTGGATTCATGCCTCCATTATTCTAGTTTTCTGCCTCCTCATCATTTTGATTATTGGACGGTGGCTGGTTTCCAGCTGGAATGGTTTCAGCGGTGTTCCTGTCTTCATTTCGGTTCACAGCGAGCCCTTAGCGTCGTTCACGATTCTCCTAGCTCCACGACGTGCCATTGTGGTAAATGTTCAATCTAGAGAGTCAGTTCAATACAATTATTATTTGAATTTTGCTGAATTCAAACATTATACCCGACTTTTAGGAAACATACGTGTTCCTTACTTTGACATTCCTCAAGGAGTTGCGGTCGCTTGGAGTGTTGGACTTTGAAAACCTTCAAACAATTTCGAAAATGTTTTCGGTAAAAGTTTCAATGTGGATGTTTTTATCTAATACCATTTTCCGCAACACATCCAAAATTTATCGGGACGTTACAGTGCCGTGAATCCCGTGTGCGACCCACAAGGCTAATTTTGAAGATTTTAAAATTTCTATTAAATAATTATTGAGAGAGTAATTCCACGATGGTACAAATATGAAAACGAAATGCTTTAAGAAAATATAATTCATAAATACGGTTATTATATAATTTTAGAATCCTTCAAGAGTTTAAATCAAGAAACAAAATGACGTGTCCCAACACTGGTTCAAGCCTGACTGGAACCCTCGGAAATGTCCTGCACATATTAACAAATCTTCCTGGCACGACGAATCGTGCCAGTCAACCTGGGTCAGACAATACAATTGAAATTCAACTATGAAATAAAGTGAATTCACAGAGCGGTACATTATTTTAGATTCAATAGTGGTTCATAGAATACTCAACGTAGTGTTTTTCTATCAACACAAAAATCCCGAGGTCGCAACCAAGGGTCACGGAAACATCAATACAGGAATACTCCGGACGTGGGTACCATTCAGGTTTTATCCCTTAACACATTACCACGCGGGTACCGTTCTGGTTTTACCCCCAACACATCGGTACGTTAATAATGCAGTTTCTAAAGAAAGACATCAACACAAAATTCGCCAAATAACGACGCACAATCAATCTTTGGATTTCATAAATCAAATTAACATGATATGAGCAAGATATCATTTGCCTTAATTCCGACGAGAGTAATTTCCTTTTGCTAACACAACGGCTCGAATGTCCACAATTGATCGAGACCTCAACCTATTTACATATTCGTCGATTAATACCTCATAGTAATAATGACGAATAGCGACGAATACCCCTTCCCGATTGAGTTCTTAACCTAGTTCGATTCATAATATTGGAATCAAAATTCTACATTTGATGATAATGTGAATTATTTACAATTTTCAGTTCCTTGATTATCAACTCCTTGCAATAAGTCTCCGATACGTTTCATCTCAACAATTCTAACGAGTTTAATTAACGAAACTGAATTACTAATACAACCTACTGCACAACTAATTCAATTGCATTAACATTTTTGTAGATCTAATAATAAGCTTGCAATTCGATACATGATTTCCACAGCAGAATACACAAGTTGCTATTACGAGATAGGTTTACATCCAACAATTACGATTAATGTTAGTTTCACCGGTTCGATTTTCTACAGAGTTCAAAACTACCCAAGACTCCCAAAATATGATACGACATGGCTAGCAATAATGAAATATGTTCAAAGATATGCTAGGCTTACCTTATTTGATGAAGAACGATGGGGAGCAACAAGAGCAACGAAGAACGGGAACAACACCTTCAACAACCTTACCCGAAGCTTGACCAATCCGCTCTACTATGATAATATATGGGCTAGGAAGGCTAGGTGTAACATCTTATTTTTTATTTATAGTTAAATCTTGAAAACATCTACATATTTTAATGATTTATAATAACTTTTATTATCTTAATTTAAAAATTTATTTTTAAATCAAATAATAACGTGCGGAAGCTATATAATAATATAATATCACATAAATATCATTTGGAAGAAGAGATAATTTTTTTTGAGATAAATAAAAATTCAAGGTAAACTTTAGTGATTAAATTAATGTAAGAAACTAACGAAAACTCCAATTTAAAATCCAACCAAAATATTAAGAACGGAATTTATACTACGTCTAATTACATAAAATTATACCAAATATCCATAATTTATAGAAAATAGAGCAATTGTTAACGTTTACAAAACATTAAAATTACAAATTGAAAGATTCTTCGTAAATTAAAATATAATTGATAATATTAAAGTTTGACGCTTATATTGATACCATCTTCCACCAGTACCACGCCCGCTCCATTAACCTGAAAATATTTTATAAAAATTCGGGGTAAGCTTGAGCTTAGTGAGGTTATACATGTCACATATGAATATATCACGAATAATTGAACACATAAATATTTCTATTTTGTTTTTACGTGTATTTGTACACGGAGTACTCAGAGCCCGGAGGCGATCTGAGCCCGAAGGCTAACTGAGTCCGAAAGCTAAATGTTTTGTGTACTGGAAGTACAATTTTTCTGTTCTACATTATAAATCACATCAGAATTTATAAAATATGCCAAATAACATGTAATATACATACGAAACATGTAATTTTGTAGAAAATAAGTGAAAATGAAACCCCACCTTACTTGATGTAACACGTGACTAAGTGTGGATGCTTGATTGAAATCCTAATCCTTGAAATTCTCGATGTCTACAAAAATAAAATACGTTAAGTTAATACCTTAATTTAGAAACTTAAGGTATAAAATAAAAATTAAATGATAATAAAGTAAATATATTTTGATCAAAAGAAGATTGAGCTTGAAAGATTTATAGTGAAATGGATGAGAGTAGGTAGGTTCACATGACGAATTGGGTTGAGTTATGGCCCAAAAATAAATCCTAAACAAATCATAATAAGAAACGTCTCCCCCTATAAACCAAACTAAACCAAACCAAATATACCCAATATTTCCCACACAGAGCAGTGCCTGGGGAGGGTAAGATGTACGCAGACCATACCCCTACTTTTTACGGTAGGGAGGCTGTTTCCGTGAAAACCCCCAGCTTAGTGCACAGCAAAGTAATGAGTGATATATACAAAAAGTATATGATTCGAAAAAGCTCAAAACCATACCTGAGCCCATGGCTTAATTCACATGAGACTTACCTAAGGGGACTTTGGCAACTACACTCTCGATGAACGTTGTTCTAACAGAAGAGAGGTTGACTCTGCGAACGGCTCCCTGTAAAAAATACACCACACACAAAAGACAATAGGATAAAATATAAAAATAAAGTACAAGTAAAAAATGTAATGCTCTAGGTCAAAGCTAACCGAGACAACCCAACCCTGAGGCTCTCTACTACAGCATTGCTCCCTATAAAAGAATCCACAACTCTGATCTGGCGCCTCCACGAGCACCTATCCACAGTCATGGTCTCGGAAAGGTTTAAGGCCTTCAAATCTAATCTAACCTGCTCCTCCCACGTCCTCCTCGTTTTGCGTCTCCTCCTCCCCCGACAACAAATAAATTCTCGACCCTTCTCACCGGAGCAGATACCTGCCTCCTGCGGATGTGGCCAACCATCTCAATCTCCCTTCCCTAACTTTCTCAGAAATTGGCGCCACTTCTAGCGCATTCCTGAAAACCCCATTCGAGATTCTATCCAACATTGTGCGACCACACGACCAACGTGACATTCTCATTTCAGTCACTGCCAACTTGCTCTGAAGCGACTTCTTCATCGCCCAACATTCGGAGCCATACAACATTGCAGGCCTGATTGCCGCTCTATAGAATTTACCTTTCAACTTTAGAGGGACTTTCTTGTCGCACAGGACCCCTATCGCTGCTCTCCACCTTAGTCACCCCGCCTTGATATGATGAGTGACATCATCTTCACACTCACTTTCCTTCTGAATGGTCGAACCCAAATACTTGAACTTATCCGTACGGGGTATGATTTGATCCGCAATCATTATTTATCTTCTCTCTCTCTCTCTCTCTCTCTATCCTCCTCCCGCTCTCCCTCTCACTGTTCTTATTTTCCTTGTTCTTCTTCTACTTTTCCCTTTTTTTTTTCAAAACTCACACACTCACATCTTCTCTCCCACACACCTCTACAACCGTGCACACTCACACACACCCTGAAGGTTGTACAACCGGATTCAAAGCGGATCAGAAAACGGGCTTCGGCCCTGGTCCTCAGCGGCGATGGTGGCGGGCGAAAACCGCAGAGGCGGATTCTGTTGGTATGAAATCGTATATTTGCGCCATTTGTGTGGAAGCGTAAATAAATTGCGGAAAATAAATCACACAATGATTTATAGAGGTTCGGCTATTAACGAAGCCTACGTCCTCTATCGATGTATCTTTTTCTTTAGGATTAAGATCAAAACCTCTACGCCTCTCTTCTATCGGTCGAGGGATTACCGTTACAAGCTCGTCTTCTATCGGTCCGAGTAAAACCGTTTTTCCTTTTCGTAGGACAAGGAATCAACCTCTCTAGCTTTCTATGGGTACTAGATAAATCTCACTTTGATATCGATTGCGATTCTAACAATGCCGGATACTTGATCCTAATAACACCGAACCCAATCGTATCTTTTCTTTTACCTCTCGTGTATAATGTTGAAAGTATAAACACTCAAACTAACAATATAAGCTCAATATTACAACAACAATGTAAGTATATGAATATAAGATCAATGTCTTGAATGCTTGAAGTTGTTGTATGGAATAATACCAAAGATGTGGTATTTATAGCCTTCCTTCCTTAAACTAGCCGTTAGTCTGTTTTGACTAATTAGCGTGCGCTAGACCTTTCTTAATAGCGTGCGCTAAGCTCATTAGCGTGCATGTAGCGTGTGCTAGCGTGTTCCCAGTTTCAGTCCAGTGGCTTCGTTTCTTCCCTTACGTACGTTATGCCTTCTGTGTTACGTACGTAACCATCTTGTATTAACGTGCATTAATATTACAATGTAGCGTGCGCTAATCCAATATATCCATTGCTTGATTTGTCAAACTGACCGTTCCACTTTTGACTTGTTTCAGATTCTTTCCAACGAATTGATTGACTTGTATTCAAACTTCTTTAGCGTGCGCTATTCCTTCTTTGTAGCGTGCGCTATGCTTACTTCACTGCATACGTCATTCTGAGTTTGAATATCTTCACAACGGTAACAAGCCCTCGATAACGTGCGTTAATGAACATGTGTAGCGTGCGCTATCTCGTTAGATGACTTCACTTCAGGTTATTTCGAACTAGGCTGATCTGCAGAGAACTTCCGTTAGCGTGCGCTAACATATGTTTCTTAGCGTGCGCAAGACATGCATTTTGCTCAACTTTTTGCGTCTTCATCTGCTTCGCTGTTTTGCTCGCATCTTCGTTGTTTCGTATTGTTTAGCAACTTAATCATCAAAACACTATTTATTAAAGTGTGGAATAAATATTCCAACAATCTCCCCCTTTTTGATGATTACAAAACAACCCTTGAATTGGATAAAATTTGTAAAAATAAAATATATGTATATGTATACGAATCAAAGTTTTCGGCTTTGATCGTTTCGTTAGTTTCTCCAATTCTCTTTTCTTTTCGACATCTCCTTTATTTTTTAACTCCTTCGTTTTATCTCCCCCTTTTTGTATGCTTTAGTTTTCTTTTCGACTTCTTCGATTTTTCTCATTTCTCCTCCTTTTTACTTTTTATTTTTCTCGTCATATCTTTCATGACGCTTTTATCCGATTCAATATTCTTCTCCCCCTTTTTGTATTCAGCAAAAAGTGTAAAAACATAGAGGATACCAATTATCGAATATAAATAATATGTATGATATGGGTAAAACTCCCCCTGAAAATATTATCTCCCCTTAAAAAAATTAAGTTTTGGGGATCCAACCTATAATTGGCTTTTGTTTCAAGACGTGAACGATATTTGAAACGTTTGTTCCTTTAGGAACCCAAATCTTTTTAATTTTTATCGTTCGTCTTGGGCTTCTACAGTTTGAGATATGATGCCCGATTTTCAAAAATTTTTCGCAACGGGGTATATTAAAATTTAAGGATTCGTTTTTAAAACGTGGTTTGAATCCCAACCCCTCTTTATTTAAAGTGTATTTTTGAACCGAAAGCATATTTTCAAATTTCTCGTTTCCGAGAGAAAATTTCTTCGTCAAATTCTTGAGCTCGGTTTGAACTTTAACAAGATCATTCTTTAAAATATTTTCATTTTCAACGCATTTAGAATGATCGATCTCAATGAATTTTCCCTTTTCAATGATTTTGGAATTTTCAATTTCCAAATTTTTATATTTCGATTTAAGGGATTTAATCTCATTTAAAGCATTTTGATAATCGATATGTAATAACTCGAATGCTTCAAAAAGTTCGTCGTAAGAATTACTTACTTGGCTTTCGACGTCGCTGTCGTCGAATGAACTCCGGGCCATGAGCGCGAGATTATTTTGATTTAGAAAATCTTCATCGGGATCTTCGTCGCTCCATGTTGCAACTAAGACTTCCTTGGGTTTTACTCGATAGTTCTTAGCAAAGTGCCTGGTTTACCACATAATCGAGAGGAATTATCGAATTTCTTAGATTCGCCCGCTTGGATGTCCTTCTATCTCCGGTTTAATAAGTGTTGGAACTTATTAATATTCTTGGCATAATATGCCGATTCTTCGTCGCTTTCGTCCACCGAAATTTCTTTTTTCTTTCTCGGCACATTAGCCTTGAAGGCTATCGATCTTTCCTTCGGTTTCGGTTTGGCATTACGAGATTTTAAAACAATCTCATAGTTGATAAGAGAACCAACGAGAGCACTAAAATCAAGATTATTTAAATATTTAGATTCCATTATTGCCGTAACCGTACCGTCCCATTCTCAAGGTAGTGATTGGAGAATTTTCTTTACTTTCTCACTACTCGAAAGTGGTTTTCCGAAACATGTTAATCCATTGGTGATGACCGAAAATCGGTCGAGCATAATCGAGATGGATTCGTCGTCCTTCATTTGGAATAATTCATAATCGTGAAGGAGCATGTTTATCTTCGTCTCTTTGACTTGAGACGTACCTTCGTGTGTTACCTCAAGCATTTTCCAAATTTCTTTGGCACTATCACACGATGATATCCGGTTTTGTTCTTCCGGATTTAACGCACAGTATAATAATTGCATGGCTTTGCAATTATAATGGTCGTTTTTCCAATCCGCATCATCATACTCTTCAAAGGTTTTGAGAGTTCCGTTTGAGTTCGTTGGAATTTTGGGACCAAGTCATATCACCTTCCATAATTCGATATCGTAAGCTCGGATGAAAATAGACATCTTCTTCTTCCAAGTCATGAAATTTGATCCATCAAAAAATGGTGGTCGGTTGAGAGCAAGTCCTTCGACTGGAGCCATTTGAAACGCCATTTTGGATCTTCTCCTCGGATGTTAAGCCGCGTATTGGAGTACCGCTCTGATACCAATTGTTGGTATGAAATCGGATATTTGCGTCGTTTGTGTGGAAGCGTAAATAAATTGCGGAAAATAAATCACACAAGGATTTATAGAGGTTCGGCTATTAATGAAGCCTACGTCCTCTCTCGATGTATCTTTTTCTTTAGGATTAAGATCAAAACCTCTACGCCTCTCTTCTATCGGTCGAGGGATTACCGTTACAAGCTCGTCTTCTATCGGTCCGAGTAAAACCGTTTTTCCTTTTCGTAGGTCAAGGAATCAACCTCTCTAGCTTTCTATGGGTATTAGATAAACCTCACTTAGATATCGATTGCGATTCTAACAATGCCGGATACTTGATCCTAATAACACGAATCCAATCGTATCTTTTCTTTTACCTCTCGTGTATAATGTTGAATGTATAAACACTCAAACTAACAATATAAGCTCAATATCACAACAACAATGTAAGTATACGAATATAAGATCAATGTCTTGAATGCTTGGAGTTGTTATATGGAATAATACCAAAGATGTGGTATTTATAGCCTTCCTTCCTTAAACTAGCCGTTAGTCTGTTTTGACTAATTAGCGTGCGCTAGACCTTTCTTATAGCGTGCGCTAAGTGTTGGGATTCGGTGCCTAAAACGAAGGCCCAGCGGAAGCGGTAAAACGAAAATTAATTCGATCCGAATCCCTACGAGGATCGATCGAGCTACGTATATACTAATATCAAAAACGAAAAGCAAGAGTCGTAAGAAACTAACCCTCGAAGTCCGTTGATTAAATGGAAACCTTCTCTTGAGCTATTCCCCAAGCTTTAGTTTGATCTCTACGAGTTCAATCCGCTCCAAGCCCTTGAACGATCCAACGCCGAAAACACCGCGTCTCTACTTGCCACGCGCCGGAAAAACGACCGGAACAACAACACTTGATTAACCTCTAAGGTTACGGCTAGAATCAAGTGGTGAAGCTTTTGTTATTACACTCTAAGTGTATAATATATCTCTCTTAATGTATCTTGAATTTTCTCCAAGAAAACTCAAGAATCAAAGTGAAGAAGAAGATCAAGATGAAGACTTGAGAAAATGATTTTTCTCTCTCTCTCTCTCTCACTACTCACGGTAGAAGCCTTTTCTAAAGGTTGAGTCAAGTGAGATCATTGTCCTCTTGCCATTCTTATTCAACCCACATAAATCAAATCATATCACATGAGATTCCCCCACCAAGTCATAATCATCTATTAATAAAATGGAATTGAAGACTTGGTGGAAAGTAGGTGGAAGGAGGGCAGCCATCTAGAAGGTATCGGACGAGTTCGATCCGTTTCGGACTCCCGTGAGTCCAAACAGATAAACTCCTATTCCGTTTCGATGTATTTGTGTCGATTAATTAATCCAATCAATTAATCACATTAAATACATAATAATATAATTAATTTCTCCAAGAAATAATTATATTCACGAATTAAATTAATCACCCAGTAATTTATTTAATCCATTAGGCCGTAAATCAATTTATCCAATAAATCGATTTAGACATCCAATGTCCCAAATTAGATATCCAATATCTAATATTTATAATGAGAGATTAAGCTCGATTCATTCCGTCGTCAATCCTAATGCGCGACTCGGTAGGTCCGTCTCGATCAAGAATGGGAGGAACCAAAGAGTAGTAGCACCACCTAGCCGGCTGGCGGCTACACTGTACCCCACCGAGAACGAATGATTGGGATCATTCAAGAACCATTCTCGTGAATACCGAGAACGTATAAACCCTTCTTTCAAATGTCCCGATCAAGTTTTAGGGTCACGGTCGACCAAACCCTATCATACTTGACGCTATGCATGCGTTAATGCAAATCGAGATCATCGAGTCATCGTGTATCTAATACAATCGGCTCCAATGCTTTGGCCAAAGACTTATGATCTCATCGCCAATAACCGCATAGGACATATAACCCGCTCACTAACGGGAGAAAGAATTCTATCTTGGTATTCGTAGGACTCGCTACTTGCCCGTCAAGATGCACGCCGAGGTTGACCCCGCCTTCCGGTTTACAGGTCGAACTACTCTAATGAAAATCTTGACGTCACAAGCACATCCCTACTAAATCCTCAAGTCGAAGGTTCACGAATACCTATCACAACCTTTCGATTCCGTCATTGGTATCCGAGTGAAATCCATGTGACGAATCGAGGGTGAGTCGGTTCGAGTATACTAATCTAATTAGCATACCTATAACGTGTGCTCCCACTAACCATTAGTGTTCGACAGCACTCTCCATGTCAAAGAACACGTCATACAAGTCTTTACATAAACTTAACGCCTACCAAGTTTCATCGACTTGCGACGATTAAGTATTTGAGCTATAAACCTTTCCAAGGCCGACCCCTTATCCAATAAGGAGTGGAACGTTTTGCTCTCAAATACACGGACTAGTTTCTATATGTTTATTTACGAGTTAGGAATGCCAAGAACTACCGGTAAATAAAGAAACAATCATTGCCTTATATAAATGGTTTACATAATTACAAGTACAATGCCCTCACTCAACAACCTCGAGTGGCATTCGAGGGCATACTCCTAACAATCTCCCACTTGCACTCAATGCCACACACTATGGTATCTAATACCCATGTTCTCCGGATGACGCTCCAAGCTAGTCTCGAGATAGTGGCTTGGTCATGGATCGGCGACGTTGTCGGCCGAGTCTACTCTATGCAAAGACAATGTATCCCTTGCGAACAAATTCTCTTACGAGATGATACTTCCTCTCAATATGTTTGGTCTTGTTGTGAAACCTCGGCTCCTTGGCTCGCGCTCTGACTCGTCGTTGTCGCAAAGATGAACAGTAATTTCAAGACATGGTATCACTTGAAGTTCTCCTGAAACTTCTTAATCCGTAACCCTTCCTTGGAAGCCTCCGAGGTGCTTGATACTCATCCTGACAGTGGAATCGGCATACGCTTTTGGCACTACGCCAAGATACTGCTCCTCCATTAAGAGTAAATATGTAGCCGTGGACATCGAGTCGTCCTTCGGTCCTTGGAAGTCCGAATCGGTGAATCCCACCACATCCAATTCTCCACCACCATACATCGTAACCATATCTCTAGTCCTTCTCAAGTACTTGAGAACGTTCTTTACGGCAGTCCAATGTTCCCTACCCGGGTTTGCCTGAAACCTACTCACCACGCTTACGGATGCGCAATGTCAGTCTTGTACACAACATAGCATACATAAGGTTACCCACGGCCGAAGCATATGGTATATTACTCATTTCCTTTCGTTGTTCCTCATTTTGAGGACACATCTTCAAGGTGAGTTTTATTCCATGTCGCATCGGTAGGAACCCTCTTTAGAATCATCCATCTTAAATCGCTTTAAGATTTTATCTATATAGAGGGCTTGGGAAAGACCTATTGTTCTCTTCGCTCTATCCCGGAGAGTCGAATACCAAGAATATAGGTAGCTTCTCCCAAGTCTTTCATGGAGAAATTACTCAAAGCCAAGCTTTCACGTAATCGAGCATTCCCACATCATTTCCTATTAGTAGAATGTCATCTACATATAGTACTAAGAATGCGATCTTGCTCCCACTAACCCTCTTGTATACACAAGGTTCCTCTTCATTTTGCACGAAGTCAAACTCTTTGACCGCCTCGTCAAAACGAAGGTTCCAACTACGCGACGCTTGCTTCAGTCCATAAATGGAACGCCAAGCTTGCACACTTTCTGAATATCGACTTCGGATACAAAGCCTTTAGGCTGCTCCATATAGATTTCCTCCTCGAGGAATCCATTAAGGAAAGCCGTCTTTACGTCCATTTGCCATATCTCATAATCGTGGTAGGCAGCTATAGCAAGCATCATGCGAATAGACTTGATCATGGCTACGGGCGAGAAGGTATCGTGATAATCGATTCCTTCCTTCTGGGTATAACCCTTTGCCACTAGCCTGCCTTATAGGCGTCAACCTTGCCATCACCATCAGTCTTTCTCTTGTAGATCCACTTGTTCCCAATCGGCACTATGCCCTTGGGGCGGTCTACTAGAGTCCGCACTGATTGACATGCATCGAGTCTATCTCGGCTTCCATAGCTTCACGCCATTTCGCGAGTCTACATCCACCATCGCTTGGTCATAGGTCGTCGGGTCGGTCTCTTGGCTATCACTTGGAACCTCATGGAGACCCGGCTCCTCCAAGTGCACAAGCCCATACCTCTCGAGTAAATGAGACACCCTACTAGACCTACGAGGTGGTTGTACTTGTGTTTGAAAGTTCGGTTCAGTTTCTTGCAGTGTCTCTCGAGAAGTTTCATTGTATTCTTCTAAAGAAATACTTCTACCTGCTCCGCCTTCTGAATGAACTCATCTTCCAGAAGTGTGCTTGTAAAGCAACAACGATCCTTCGATCTTCGGGCATGTAGAATAGATATCCCATCGTCCCAGGCGGAATCCTATGAAACGTCCCTTCAGACCTAGCTTCCAACTTTTCCACCTTAGTCTTCTTGACATAGGCGGGACATCCCCAAATCCTAATGTGATTAAGACTTGGTTTCCTTCCTTCCCACATCTCATGTGGAGTTTTAGGAACGGATTTGGAAGGACATCTATTCAAGATATACGCGGCGATCAGTGCATACCCCACAGTAAATCGGCAAGTCAAGATAGCCCGGCATGGAACGGACCATGTTCAACAGGTCCGGTTCCTTCTTTCGACACACCATTTAACCGAGGAGTACCTGGAGGTGTTAGTTGTGAAACTATTCCATGTTCCTTAAGGAACTCGTCAAACTCCGTACTCATATACTCGCCACCTCGGTCCGACCAAGTGCTTTGATATGATTACCGGTTTGTTTCTCGACTAGGGCCTTGAATTCTGGAATTTCTCAAAGGCCTCGGATTTATGTTTCATTAAGTATACATAACCATACCTAGTATGATCATCTCAGTAAACGTAATGAAATATTGATATCCGTCACGTGTCGCTTCTAAAGCACCACATACGCTTCGGTATGGATTAATCCCATTTATCGCTCGGCTCTTTCAAAAGTCCGTGTGAAGGGGACTTAGTCATTTTGCCTTTAAGGCAAGATTCACAAGTAGGAAAGGGATCCGATCCCAATGGACCCATAAGTCCATCTTTTTCCATCTTGTAAACCTTGGTCGACCAACATGACCAAGTCTAAGATGCCATTTCAAAACTTGATTGGTTTCATCCCTACCACGTTTTCTAGTCATAGTATTCACAACTACTTTGTTCTTTGAGATTTAGATGATACAATCCATTCAACAATGTAGCAAGACCCACTAGTTTATTTCTAAAATAAATTTTGGCAGAACCATCACCAATGAAAATGAAAAGCCTTTTCGGTCCATGACCGAATGGATACAATGTTTTTGTGCCCCTTGGGCAAAACAAGTACATCCTCTAAAGTCAAAACAAAGCCGGATTCTAAACCCAAAAGAAGTGATCCTATGTCGGCCGCCTCGACACTATGCCCGCTTCCGACCGTGATCATAACTTCTCCAGCCTCCAAGCTTCCTACTTTGTTCCGCATCCCGATTCACGGTACAAATATGAGAACTAGCACCGTAATCCAAGATTCAGAAGTAGAAAATACAAGAGTGAACAATTTGTTTCCAAAACTAAAAGTTCTCAGACTAAGTGCCATGAAGAATCGGACAGTCTCTAGCCCAAAGGCCCACTCACCGCACTTGAGACAAGTATCCTTTTCTTCTTGTTCTTCTAACCATTGGGGCCTTGCTCTTACCCTTAAAGTCCTTAGCTTGTGGTCAGTCCGCTTCTTGGTCTTTTTCTTCTTATTCTTAGACCTCCGAGGTCCGTAAGAAATCACAAGAGCAGACTCCTTCATCCGCGAGTCTTCATTTGAGACTCGAGCGGTCACAAGTTTGTTCATTAGCCTGCTAAATTACATGCAATCTCATTGCGGTTGAAGTTCATAACAAATCGTGAGAAGGAATCGGGAGAGACGTAGGATAAGGTCAGCTTGGAGAGAAGTATCCATTTTAAAATCAAGAGCCTCCAATCTCTCGATCATGGATATCATTTTGAGGACGTGTTCCCAACCTTCTCACCTTCCTTCATCCTTGCACCGAACAGTTGCTTGGATATCTCATATCTAGCGATTCTGTGTGCTTACCATAAAGCTCGGTTAAGTGAGATAGAATCGCCAGCAAGTCATTTTCTCATGAGCTCTCTGAAGCTCATTAGACATGGAAGCCATCATATAAGCACGGACTTTCACGTCATCCTTAACCCACTTTTCGTGGTTTTCAATCTCTTCCTGATTGGCTCGAGTCCGCATAGGAGGCGCCGGAATGTCCGTCTCCAAGACGTATCCCAGTGCCTCTATACTGAGGACAATCATCAGATTGCGGAGCCAATCCACAAAGTTAGTTCCCATTAAGGTGTTCTTTTCGAGTAGAATTGCGAGTGGATTCATTGTCATATTGAGTTATGTCTGCATTAAGTATAACAGATTAATTAGTGACTTGTTATATTATGATCTGAGTATAGAATTAAGGTCCTTTCTATTCTTGTTACCCAGCTCCCACTATTTTTTTTTTCGGAATAACACACTCCCATGTGAAATCCGGAAGTATCGTCGCTCTACTTCATAGTGGTGATCGAGTTCTTTATAAATCTTAATAGAGGGCAACCTAACAGGTTTCTAGTCTATTAATTTTCATAAAGTGGTGTCCAACACCAACCCATCTAATGGATGATTCGATCTTCTTTTTCCCCTTGTTCACTCCCCTCAACCTATACGGTTTCTATGGTTCGTGAACAAGTTAAGTTTATACCATCGACGCAAATCAGTTTCACAATCAATCTTATCCGCAACCTATCGTGTTTCTAGGGATAAAATTTGCTCCAACCGAAGGCATCCAATGCGCTCCCGGTAATTTATCCGTCCTCCCCGAACGACTACCCCGATAACTCGGAAGCATAGCACATCCGGTTTGGATTTCAATTTCCCGAAAACTCGATGGAGGGAAGGAAAACCTTGAAACCTTATAAACTTAATTATTTATAGTGGGAGAATTTTAGCGATTAACGTTACACTTTGCACATTAATCGTTTAAGCGCGTTTGTGGCATTCATACAATATGAAACAACCAATCACAACCTAGTTGCTACCAACATGTGGTTCATGGACCGTTCCTAGAAAACAAAAACTCCGTAATCTAATTACAAGTCTTCGTCTTGAATCTTCGTCTTCTCGAAATGGATCTTCCTCCGGTCTTCGTCATTACATATAAATTTTACATTGAAAATTGCATCCTAGATACAAATTTTTCTAGTAAAATAAATAGGCTCAAAACGGCCTTTACAACCCAATCGAATAAAACGAACGATTCAAAACTAAGTCCACGAACCACATCCCCATTCAAAAGCATTCATCCAATAAATACTAAATAAATGGAAAGCGTAGAGATACATTGATCCAATCAACAATACGAACCGATCCAATCGATTCACACAATCGGTAATGTAATAACGTTCAAAATAATTCTTACGACCATAAATATTCCAAAAAATCAAATTTCCCTTATAAAATCAAATACCATAAATCATTTTAATCATATTAAATCCAATTTAACATGCGGGAGATTAATTTTTAAGAATACACGGAAAAATCGAGCCGGGGTGAAAACGGGCCAGCATGACCGAGTCACCCTCGGCACTTACCGGCGATCACTCCCGGCTTGGCGAGTCACCCTCGGAAGATGCCGGCCAGACACGACCGAGTCACCCAGACACGGTCGGGTCGCTCAGCGATGACAGCGAGTGCGGACACGACCGTGTCATCCAGACACGGCCGAGTCACTTTCGGCGGACACGCCCGTGTCTCGACACGGCCGGGTCTCGTGCGATGGCTTTGGCCACATTGCCGGACACGACCGTGTCACCAGACACGGCCGAGTCATCTCGCCAAAATACCCTTTTTGTCCAAAAAGTCGTCAAGCGACGATTCGGGGCTAGATTTTCGAGGATATCCAATATCAATATTTTCCGACTTTCATATCTTCAATATAAATCATATTTCCCAGAAATTTAAGATTTATATTTAGACATAAACTTACGAAAAATACAATTATTACGAACGAAAAACATATACCACGATTATGACTAAAATAATTCCAAATCATTCACCATTTAATCGAGCATTCCAAATGCCAATATCGTATATACGATCGCAAGACCTACGCTCTGATACCACTGTTGGGATTCGGTGCCTAAAACGAAGGCCCAGCGGAAGCGGTAAAACGAAAATTAATTCGATCCGAATCCCTACGAGGATCGATCGAGCTACGTATATACTAATATCAAAAACGAAAAGCAAGAGTCGTAAGAAACTAACCCTCGAAGTCCGTTGATTAAATGGAAACCTTCTCTTGAGCTATTCCCCAAGCTTTAGTTTGATCTCTACGAGTTCAATCCGCTCCAAGCCCTTGAACGATCCAACGCCGAAAACACCGCGTCTCTACTTGCCACGCCGGAAAACGATCGAACAACAACACTTGATTAACCTCTAAGGTTACGGCTAGAATCAAGTGGTGAAGCTTTTGTTATTACACTCTAAGTGTATAATATATCTCTCTTAATGTATCTTGAATTTTCTCCAAGAAAACTCAAGAATCAAAGTGAAGAAGAAGATCAAGATGAAGACTTGAGAAAATGATTTTTCTCTCTCTCTCTCTCACTACTCACGGTAGAAGCCTTTTCTAAAGGTTGAGTCAAGTGAGATCATTGTCCTCTTGCCATTCTTATTCAACCCACATAAATCAAATCATATCACATGAGATTCCCCCACCAAGTCATAATCATCTATTAATAAAATGGAATTGAAGACTTGGTGGAAAGTAGGTGGAAGGAGGGCACCATCTAGAAGGTATCGGACGAGTTCGATCCGCTTCGACTCCGTGAGTCCAAACAGATAAACTCCTATTCCGCTTCGATGTATTTGTGTCGATTAATTAATCCAATCAATTAATCACATTAAATACATAATAATATAATTAATTTCTCCAAGAAATAATTATATTCACGAATTAAATTAATCACCCAGTAATTTATTTAATCCATTAGGCCGTAAATCAATTTATCCAATAAATCGATTTAGACATCCAATGTCCCAAATTAGATATCCAATATCTAATATTTATAATGAGAGATTAAGCTCGATTCATTCCGTCGTCAATCCTAATGCGCGACTCGGTAGGTCCGTCTCGATCAAGAATGGGAGGAACCAAAGAGTAGTAGCACCACCTAGCCCGGCTGGCGGCCTACACTGCACTTAACCGAGAACGAATGATTGGGATCATTCAAGAACCATTCTCGCGTGAATACCAATGGCGTATAAACCCTTCTTTCAAATGTCCCGATCAAGTTTTAGGGTCACGGTCACCAAACCCTATCTGTACTTGACGCTATGCATGCGTTAATGCAAATCGAGATCATCGAGTATCGTGTATCTAATACAACCTGGCTCCAATGCTTTGGCCAAAGACTTATGATCTCATCTCAATAACCGCATAGACATATAACCCGCTCACTAACGGGAGAAAGAATTCTATCTTGGTATTCGAGAGGACTCGCTACTTGCCCGTCAAGATGCACGCCGAGGTTGACCCCGCCTTAGGTTTACGTGGTCGAACTACTCTAATGAAAATCTTGACGTCACAAGCACATCCCTACTAAATCCTCAAGTCGAAGGTTCACGAATACCTATCACAACCTTTCGATTCCGTCATTGACTGTCCCGGAGTGAAATCCATGTGACGAATCGAGGGTGAGTCGGTTCGAGTATACTAATCTAATTAGCATACCTATAACGTGTGCTCCCACTAACCATTAGTGTTCGACAGGCACTCTCCATGTCAAAGAACATGTCATACAAGTCTTTACATAAACTTAACGCCCAGTTAAGTTTCATCGACTTGCGAACGATTAAGTATTTGAGCTATAAACCTTTCCAGTGCCGACCCCCTTATCCAATAAGGAGTGGAACGTTTTGCTCTCAAATACACGGACTAGTTTCTATATGTTTATTTACGAGTTAGGAATGCCAGTAACTACCAGTAAATAAAGAAACAATCATTTGCCTTATATAAATGGTTTACATAATTACAAGTACAATGCCCTCACTCAACAACCTCTGAGTGGCATTCGAGGGCATACTCCTAACACTAAGCTCATTAGCGTGTCTGTAGCGTGCGCTAGCGTGTTCCCAGTTTCAGTCTAGTGGCTTCGTTTCTTCCCTTACGTTATGCCTTCTGTGTTACGTACGTAACCATCTTGTATTAGCGTGCGCTAATCCAATATATCCGTTGCTTGATTTGTCAAACTGGCCGTTCCACTTTTGACTTGTTTCAGATTATCTCCAACGGATTGATTGACTTGTATTCAAACATCTTTAGCGTGCGCTATTCCTTCTTTGTAGCGTGCGCTATGCTTACTTCACTGCATACGTCATTCTGAGTTTGAATATCTTCACAACGGTAACAAGCCCTCGATAGCGTGCGTTAATGAACATGTGTAACATGCTCTATCTCGTCAGATGAATTCACTTCAGGTTATTTTGAACTAGGCTGATCTGCAGAGAACTTCCGTTAGCGTGCGCTAACATATATGTCTTTGCGTGCGCTAGACATGCATTTTGCTCAGCTTTTTGCGTCTTCGTCTGCTTCACTGTTTTGATTCGCCTCTTCGTTGTTTTGTATTGTTTAGCAACTTAATCATCAAAACACTATTTATTAAAGTGTGGAATAAATATTCCAACAGATTCGTGGTGTCTGAGTCAGCTTTGGATGAGATTTGATTTCGGATTTTGGTTTTGATTGTTCCATTTGGGGCTGGAGTTCGGTTAAAATTGGTGGGATTTAGGTTTGGACTGGTTCTGATAGTTATCTGGTTGGCCGCGGGTTTGCGGCGATGCGGTGGCGATAGTGAATCGTCGTTGCTGTTCATCTTCTCCGTTTTTCTATAAGTGTACTATAATTGATAATATAATAAATGATGCAATTAAAATTACTAGTAGCAGTACGATACCTGACTGAGGACCAGATTTGCGACTGAAGAAGAAAAACAGTGAGGGAGTTGGCCCAATTTGGGGGGTTTGGGTTGATGGAAGGAAAATTCACTGAAACTTGGATAAGTGTATCGTATAATGTGTATATAATCAGTTCTGAGTTTTAGTTTCTATAGTGTATTAAAATGATTTAAAAGAGTTCTTATTTATTTGTGTTAATTACGACATAATTGTTGAGAATTTATATCCAATTAAATGTATTGATTTGAGAGGTTAGGAATGAAATGAATGAAAATGGAACTGCAGCAAAACGTTTCATCGGGAGAAACAAATAGTCTTGGGGCTAAGATGATAATTGAGCTGAAAAAGTAGATATTTAAATAATTGGGCCACCTAAATATATACAAATAACTATAATATTTTAAATATTATGAGTTTTGCCTTAATTAAATATATAAATAGTTTAATACTAACATTATAATAATATTAGTAATAATATTAACAATAATAATATTAATAATAATACTAATCATAATGATATTAATATTCTGCGGATATTACACTGGGAATCAATCAAAGTGGTTGGAGGACGTTTTGAGAGAGAGAGAGAGAGAGTGATTTTGTTCCGTGAGAAATGAAAGAGGAGGTACTGTTTTATAACATCTGATTACGTTTAACGTACGCTATGCCTTATATATTACGTACGTAAGTATGGATCAGAAGTTACTGCCCGGAATGACCCCATTTTTATGTACGTAATGACGCGGTAGCGTACGTAACATACCACATGCAACGTACGTTAGGTTGTATGTATAACGTACGTTATGATCAGTTGACTTGATCGTCCACTAGTGCGCCGAAAGTAGTCCCGACCATGCATAAAAAAAAAATTCTTGTCGGCAGACCAAAGACCGAATTACGAATTACGTGCGTAACGAATAAGCTATAACATACGTAATTCACTATGTATAGTATACGTAATACGTACGTCTAGCCTACGTAGGGTACGTCAGTCCACCTAGTCATTCATCACATTCAACCACCACAGTGTTACTTTCTTTAGACTCGTCAAGCAATTTCTCGGGGAACAAGACGTTGGCCACCGTCATATTCGCACTGATAATTGCTCAATGACATAAAGGTATGTCACTGACATATCATCAACATCATACAATTACGTCACAATAACATTTCATAAACATGGACAAGTTTTTGTTCGCAACAACATGGTCTAAACACAACGTATAAAAATACAAGTTGTAATATCGGAATATTTGATATGTAATCTATCTGTATTGGAAACTCATGGATATTTGCTTATGTCGTATTTCTTATTAATTTATGTTTCTACGCATTCGTAAATCAATATTGTGGATTGCATGATTTTATAGAGTGTTAGTTGTGCATGTTCTCATTCGTGATTAGCACACGCTACACTTGTTTCGTAGCGCACGCTAATACTGAGTGGTAGCGCACGCTAGTGTTATAACTTAGCGCGCGCTACACTCAGTCAAATAGATCGTGACATGATCAGTAGGTGGGGAACCGGATCGCGGGAATCACGGACCCTTTTGGACTCACCCGGACCACTTTTGAAAAGTTGAGTCAACGGGGTTTAGCGCACGCAACAGTGTTGTTGCTAGCGCTCGCTAAATGAAGCTTGTTGGGCAGTCAGTGAAGTCAGTGAGCTTCGTAAAACTCGTTAGTGCACGCTAATGAGTGTATAGCGTACGTTAAATTATGTTATTAGCGTACGTTAAGGCTATTTAGCGTACGCAAGGCCGAGGACAGTAGAATACAGTAGCCTGAGAGCCCGTTAGCGCACGCTAAGCTGGAAGTGAAGCGCACGTTAATAATCACGTCACCCCCATTTCATTTTTCACCCTGAACTTCGGCCTTTGATCGACTGCCACGACCTGGAGTAGCAACCTCACGATATTTCCACCCCATATAAACCTCTATCCATGATTTGTTGAAGGCATAGAACATTGAAGATTGGTGTTCAAGCATCCGACGTTGATTTGCACCAAGTGGTTCCATTGTTCCCTTATTGTTCCTTCATTATTCTTCTGTGGTGAGGTATGTAGTACGATTTTACTCTCTATTTTCATAGTCGTGATGTTAGTAATATAGTATACTACACCTAATGATTGAATTAATCAAGTAGAACATGATTGTAGTTAAGCTTTTAACAACTTAGTGATGAATATGGTGATTAAGGGTTTGCAATGATGTGTTCTTGATGTTTTAATGGTGGTGATCATGTTTAGTAGAACCACACTCTTCTTGCTGAACTATTAACGTCACTAGGACAATAATAATCCTTAGTTTCATTGTAGATAGGTTGATTTATATAATTGTTATCATTATATTAAATCGAACTATCATGCTTAGGAAGATTTTGAACTAGATGAACTTAGGTTCTTCATCGGATTTGGTTGAACCTTGAATTATATCAACATAAGGTTATAGTTTCGGAGATGTTTAATTCACCTTGATGATGATTTCGTGATGAATAACTCGACCATATCGTTAACTTAGCTAGGTGAATGCATAGGTATGATAATCGATTCTTAGGTTAGTAAGAAGATTATAAGGGTGGTGCAGATTTTCACTTTCAACCATCCATGATGTTCTTGATAGATTTAGAGGTTATAAGATAATAATTGCATAACATGTTCTTGATAAATTATTAGTCACAAGGAATCATGCGAATATTCAGTAATATCTTGTAAACCGATTGTAAAAATGAGTTGAAGTAAATAGAGTTCTTGGAATAGAACTTCGATGTCTTGAGAAAGTTGAAATATTCAAATGGAAATTAGGATGTCGTCTCACTAAATTCGGTATCCATGATTCTATAAGTATGTTATTGAGTGAAGTATATTTCATTCAAGGTTGATTGTTCGAGTGACCGGTTTTAGTCGAGGACCGTTCGTTCGTTCGACAAGGAAGGATTATTCTCGTCGCCGTATTGAGGCAAGTTATCTTGCTTGGTTATAATGATGCTTGGATTCTTGTGATGGTTATGCGTTTCGTGTATATGAAACACTTATGAATTTATGATCCATGACTTGATATTATTTTTGATGATGTTCCGTTTTCATCGTGGGAATGCATTCCCAAGTTCGTCACTTTTGAAACATTGATATCATTGATCCTTATTGTTTTTTCGGTGAGTTTCTTGATCCTTAATCGGATATGTGATTTATTGAATTCGTTGTCATGTTGTATCGTGACATATCCGGAATCATATCTGCGTTCCGATTGGTTATTGTGTAGGATTTTTAGCCAGGCACATATATAGTCATGCGCGGATGTTTCCGTATTGGACTGTGCACACGAGACGTAGTTCGTGAGGCTAATTAGGTACATTGTCCCACGTATATCCTGGATTCCGTATACGGGGTGGACATGTGCACTGACACATTTTCGGATCGGGCGTACTGTGATGTCCATCTTGAGCCATACTATTTTGGTCGTTCATAGTCCATGTATAATTGGATATGTTCGACGTTTTGTGACTAATCGTTCATACGCCCGAGGGGTATGTTCGTTAGTCGGGTTGTTTTCCTTGAGATCTAATATATGTGAATTGTATAATGTCTTGAGAAATCATTTATCATGTATATATGACCCTGTGTTGGGCGAAATACTTGTGTTGTATTTTAGGTCGAGGCAAAGGCAAGGCATGGGAAGATCATGGTGACGGCGAAGGGTTCGAAGGACACTAGTTCGGGGGGCCCAAGTCTTTTGTTGTCCGGTTATGTTCAAACTGTGTAACGTTATCTTTCCGCTTTATTTAAATTGTCAACCGAATGTATTGTTATTTAAGGTATATTCCATCCCCATATGGTTTATACTTGTATTTTGGATCCTGTGTATAATAAGGCCGTTGGCCATACTACTGTAAACTCCTAATCGGAGTAAGTACTATTTATTGTGGTTCGGTATCACAAGTATTGCGTATTTAATCTGTATTTTGGGTATCGCCTGGTGGGTCCCAGTGTGGGGTCCACAGCACTGTAATGGCCGCCTTTTTGGGGTGTTACACAAGTATCGTGAGATGGAGCATAATATTTAATTGCTAAAATGAAGTACATATTATTTTACAGCATGAAATACCCGTGGTATTATAATATTGTAGGGTCATCACATTGTAGTTGATTTTTTCAAGCAATTTTTCTAGCTTAGTTATTTCTTATGTTGCTCCGATTATTAATTTATTTTATTTTATATTATAAATCAATTATCATATCATTGAATTGTCTAAATAAAATTTAAAATAACACTATTGAAATAGTCGTAGAATTCATTCCAAAACTAGTCTTTGAAGGACAAGATCGTTGTCTAGACGCTTATCATACCTACACCACATACTTGCGATTAGCAAAAAATTTAATGAATAATGTAATTATTTTGAAGGGCAAAAGTATAATCTACCCACCATTTTTGAAAAGTAAATTTAAATCCTACTCTACATATTAAACTTCTCTTGGTAAATTAGGCCATGTTAAAATAATTATCAGGGAAAAAAAACTTAGTAAATATTAATATTAGTATTATAATAAAAATAAATTTAAATAAATATATTTTAGTTTTAATTAATAAAATTTACTTATAAACAGTAAAAATCAATAACTTAGGTACACAATTAGAGTAATAGAATTCAATTTTAATCAATAAAACCTATTATTATTTAGTAAAAATATTTTAAATCATAAGTACAATGGAAAAAAAAATTATACTGTGAAACATGATGTACCATACATGATACATCAGTTGTGATTATATTGTATTTTCAATATAATTATATGATATATTAACATATTTTATTTTTGAGTTGTGATTATATTATATTTTTAATATAATTATATTATATATTAATTATAATTACATTAATAATCACAAGTAACGCGTATTTTGCCCCCCATGTTGTCGCTCGATATACGAACTCTTAAAAAGGCGTCATAGTTGAATTGTTTTTCCTTGCCGAATAGGGCTGTCTAAATGGTTTTCGATTCGGTTTTCGGTTAGGAATTTCGTGGATAAAACGGTTTCGGTTTAACCGAGAACCGTACAAAATTAATAACTATTATTTATTAATTATTATTTATTAAATAATAATTTTACTATTTTTTTTACGGCCCAGCCCAGTCCCTTGTAGTTATACAATTTTGCTAATTTTTTTACTACCCTAATCGTCTGCCACATTTGACATTTCCATTCCAGTCCAGACTCTCTCTCCCCGTCTCCCGTCTCCCCGTAACCCTCCTCCTCTCTCTCAGTCTCCCGCCCGCGCCGCCGTGCCCGTGCCCGCTCCACCGCTCCACGCCGTCGCCGCGCCTCCCAATCCCTCTCGGTTCAGTTTTCCGTGGTCGTCTCCGGCGTCCGCTCCACCACGTCAGTCGTCCGCACTCGTCAGCACCGTCCCTTCCTCCCGCCAGCTCCGTCCGCAGCCCAGGAGTTTTTATTGCTTGCTGTATCCTGTATGCTGTGTTGTGGGTGTTGCTGCAGGCAACATAGAATTAAAAAAAAAACCGATTTTTACGGGTTATCCGAACCGGAACCGAATTAATTCGGTGCGGTTCCGGTTAACCGAAAGTGTAAAACGATCCAATTTACGGTTCTATTTTTTTGGCTAAAATGGTTCCGGTTAATCGGAACCGAACCGTTCGACACGCCTGCAGAATACCAAGTTCTAATCAAAGTGTGTCAAGAATTCAAAAAAGAGCTGCTAAAAAGCAGAGAGAGAGAGAGAGAGAGAGAGAGAGAGAGAGAGAGAGAATGGAGAGAGCAACACCTGTTCGGAAGTCTCACACTTCCACTTCAGATCTGCTCAGTTGGTCGGAGGCTCCGCAGCCCCAAGCTTCCTCCTCCACCGACGTCTCTCCTTCCACCGCTCGTCTTAACCAGGTACCTCGAGCATGACGTCGTTTTACGGCCAAGACCATTGGAACATTTATCACTTTGATCTTTTTTTTTTCTTTTATGGGTAGCCATTGGATGGAATCAGTAAGGTGCTCTTTGGAGGTCAGATCACCGATGAGGAAGCTGAGAGCCTTAACAAAAGGTACGTAGTCAATAATAAAATCATTTCCTTAGGGTTCCTCCAATTTTTTTTTTTTTTTCCTTTTCTTCTTTAGCTTTTATATCTTATCATATGTCTGTTATTTGTTGAGGGAACTTTGATCTATCCTTTTTCTGGGAAGATATGTTTGTGATGGCCCTGAAATTCTAACGGCCTGAGCCAAAAGTTAAAATGTCGCCTCCATTATATACCTGCATATTTTTTTCTTCCGCCAAAATAACATCATAGAATCATGTATTTCGGCAAATTCGGAAAATGTGGCTAGAATGTGGAATTAACGGTATAAATTTCAGTTATTGTCTCTCATTTATGGCTAGAATGTGTGCTGCCATTTTTTTTTTTTTGGGTTTACCATGAACATCCTAGAGCTGCAAGCGGGCATCGGACCCAGACCGGAACTGGTGGAACAAAAGGTTCATTATTAAAAAAATTAAAAAATATGGCCTCCCGATCCCCCCGGAGCTGGTGGCCCGAGGTGGCTGCCTCAACTGGCAGCCCTCGGGTAGGCGTGTAAATAAGCTGAGCCGACTTGCGAGCTACTCGAAACTCGAAACGAAAAAAACTCGACAATGCTTGACTTTTAGGCTCGTGAGCCGATATTAATCTTAATGATACTTGTCTCACAAGTTCGCGAGTCAACTCGATAGAGCGTCTGCGCTAATTTGTAGATAAATAGTTTGATAATTTTAAATTCATATATAGATATTTATATGTTTTTTTAGTTATATAATTAAAAAGAATATCCGATAAACGAACTAGATTAAACTTGTGATTTTATTAGTGATATTATAAATTTTATATCAATTTTATATATCAATTAATTAGTAAGTAAATATTATTGATTTCTAATTTACATTTGTTGAGTTTTTTTTTCTAGATCGATTAAGTTCGTTGAGACTCGTGAGTCAATCTTGAGTGCTAAAACTCGACTCGAGCTCGACTAATACTATGCGGGTCAATCTTGAGCTTGCCGAGGCTCCGGCTCATTCACACCCCTACTCTCAGGGCCGGCCCTGTTTGAGATTCAATAGTCTGCATTTGTCTTTTGCTATCACCAATGAACTTTGAAACTTTCCTTAGTATTTTTTAGCCGTATTGGCTTAATCGAACCTTAATCACTGCCGGAAAAAGAGAGGAAAAGAATGGTCTAGAGATATGTAAGCATTGCTTCTACTGCAGTGAGACTCCTTTTAGTTTTCCATGCCTAGAGATTTTGATGCCTAGACAAAGTGTCTGGGGATTTCAAGGTCTAGGCAAAAATAAAAGGATATATGTCGATAATGATGTTGACATGGACCACTTGATAAAGATATTGGTTTAATCCTCCTAAAAATGCCTTTTAAGATGGAACCCCATATCGTAACATGGTATCAGATCTCATTATGTTCCATTTTCCAACGAGCGATCCGATCCCGTTGAGACCCTAGACTCTAAAAATCGGTACTTGAATTGGGCTGCTCTATGACCAGACTCTAACAATGAGCACTTGCAACGGTAAATGACGTTTACACAGACCAATTGATAAAGATTTTGAGCTACTCTCCCACATGGATAAATGATGTTAACACAGACCAGATAAAAATAGTGTTATTCCTTTTAATTGACCTTCTAAGGTGGACCTCAAATCTTAACCGAGTCTAGGTGAAACTATGCTTAGTTTTAGTTTTCCAGTTTTCTAAGCTGCAAATCATACGAACAAACGCGAAACAAAACTTTCTAGTTTCTCGTCGAACATTAATTTTATATTTTTAGTCCCAATGTTGAAAGTACACTACAGACATATATACAATAAATTTGTTAGACTATTAATTTAAGGACCTTAGGCAAAAGTTTACCAATTTTTGGGCAAAAACCGCCTTAATGGCCTTAAAACTGCCATGACTGATGACTCTGAAAGGTGCAAAGTGTAAGAAATTGTATTCTATTTTTCACTAATATATGTTAAACTGCCCTTGAAAAATCCGGATAACCAATCAATCAAGAATGCGCGGAAGTGATTCTTTGTGAATGAAAAAAAGGTGTAAAGCAGAATAGTAATGTCTTTGTGCAATAGTTTTTTTATCCACCGTTGTCGTATACTGAAAAAATGATACCCCGATCCTCTCAACTAAAAGGACAAAGAGGAGATCTTTTAAAGGACTTCACAATCTTCTACGTCTCCCTTAGTTGGAAAGTTGGTGCATAAGTTTGCCCTTCATTAAATTCAAGGTATCTTGTTTCTGTTCTTGGTTGCATAACAAAAGTACTTATGTAAGTTATACTTATCCACAAAGACGAAACAAGAGAGGTGATATGAATGGAATTTTTACTTCACCTTACTCTCTTGTATAAAGGATCTGTTAGTTAATGGCGGAATTAATACTTTAATCACACTAATTTTTTATTTGCTGCTTTCAGGAAGCCTTGTTCAGGCTACAAATTAAAGGAGATGACTGGCAGCAAAATATTTTCTGGAAATGGTGAAGACGAGTCGACAGAATCTGGAGCTTCCGATGGTAATTTTAACAATAGGACATCAGTTCGTATCGTGCAGGTATTTTACACTCTTTGGCAGAGTGTCGTTAGATATGATTAGCATTTATTGCATATCAACAGCCCAAAATTTGCTAGTTTTTTTTCTTGCTGTTTATATATTTTGTTTTAATATTAGCAAGCTGCAAATGGGATAAGTCAGATATCATTCGGTACTGAAGAAAACATTTCTCCTAAGAAACCAACCACCATTCCTGAGGTGGCAAAACAGCGTGAGCTGAGTGGAACTTTACAAAGTGATTCTGACAGCAAAACTAAGAAGCAGCTTTCGGATGCTAAATGTAAGGAACTCAGTGGCACTGATATATTCGGCCCTCCTCCTGAAATTCCAGTTCGGTCCTCAGCTGCTGCACGTACTTTGGAATCAAAAGAAATCAAGGATATGGGCCAACCTGCACCACGAAGTTTACGCACTTCTGTTAAAGTTTCTAATGTGAGTTTTAGTCCTTCCCCCCCCCCCCCCTCTGTCTCTCCCGTGCCTCTCCTCTCTCCCTCCCTTACCCCCTCTCTCTCTCCCCCATCCCCTCTCCGTATCCCCCCCCCCCCCCCCCCTCCCTCTCTCCCTCCCTCCCCCCCTCTCCCTCCCCCCCTCTCTCCCTCCTTCCCCCCTCCCCCCCTTCCTCCCCCTCCCTTCCTCCCTTCCTCCCTCCATATGACATTGTAGTTTTATTTGGATAAAAGGTGCATGGTGAACAATACCCGTTGACACGTGCACTAGTAAATTTGATTCTGAATTTTATGAGCTGCATACTCTTCATGTATGCTAATGATGTTCTCTCTTGGTGTGCTTTCATGAATAATTGCGATTCCTTGCTTTCAATCCCGCATTTTCTCTGTTCTTTTCCAACAAATGTTTAAAAGCCCTTTCATATAACTTCTCGTGGAAGTCTTAAGAAAAAAACTCGTATAGTCATATTAGGGTAAATCATAAAAACTACCCCTAAAGTTTAGCCTAAGTCAAAAAAAAAAAAAAGAACTCGGCTATTAAACTTACGACACTCTCCTTGAGATTTGTGTTTGCTTAACAAATACCACCCCTTCTTGTACAATGTATAAAATGTAGAGATACCAGGGGGTAATCTTTAATTTTGAAAGATAGTTGGGTATTTTAGTAACTAGACTGAAACTCGAGGTGATCAGCCGGAAATCTACTTCTATTACCGTGGGCCGAAGATGTTTTCTTTCCTCTTACTATAGAGAGAAAGAAAGTTCCCTCCAATCCTCTCAATATATATACATATGTAGAGAGAGGGAGGATGGATCAAATGAAAATGGCTGTTTAATTAAGAAATAGGATAAATCTGCTTCTATCACTGACGTGCTAATTCGTACTATGCCTAACTAGAGGCTCTTCAAGACCTGTCTTGGCTCGGTATCTTTTGAAAGGTAATCCAATATCTGGTAAGAAAGGTCAAGTCGGCTACTCGAAGCAGAGAGGCAAGAGCTCACTCGACCTATAGGAATAGGGGGGTCTTGCGGAGACAAACTCGAATCATTGATTTTTATGTGATCTACAGTCCAGATTAGCATATCCATAAAATATATTAAAGTAATGCACTCCATGCGTAACTTTTCTTGAAAATAAATCTTGGTCATCCACTTGATCAATATCTATGGACCAAATTCATTCATATTTTTTAACTTAAATTAACCCCCATCCTCACAAGAACCATTCCCTACGTATAAGATAATTTTTCAACTAATATTTTATTTGCAGCCTGCTGGAGGTCACAGTAACATACTGTTTGGCGACGAGCCGGAGGTTATGACGACGAAGAAAATTCACAACCAGAAGTTTGCTGAGCTGACCGGCAACGGCATTTTCACGGGCAATATTCCTCCTCCAGGATCTGCTGAGAAGTCTCTGAGTGTCGCCAAACTGAAAGAAATGAGCGGGAGTGGTATATTTTCAGACGGAAAAGTCGAATCCCGAGATTGCCTCGGAGGGGTCCGTCAACCCCCCGGCGGCCAAAGCACCATCGCCTTGGTGTAATCCTCGTGCGTTTTATGCAGCAGTGTGCTGAAAAAAAAAACTGCGTGCTTTTATATTTATCTTATATACAAATATCATGGATATTTGTCAATGATACAATGATGCTTTGTGTTAATTAGACAAATTAAGGTGAGCTAATTCAACTAAGGCTACGGCTATCGACATAATTTACATAGATCTTGATTAAATGGATGATGAAGATATATTTTCTCGAAAAGTATGCATGTAATGTATTTTCTTAATATATTGATATTGTTATGCATAAAATGATAATATCAATGCATTTGCATTTTGATGCATGAAATATATATTTTTTATGAATCTATTTCAATGTAAATCACACAAAAGTCAGTGATTCATATTTATTTTTATTTCTTACTTAAAAATATTATTCTCATTTGATCAAACTTATATATATATATATATATATATATATATATAGAGAGAGAGAATTCGGGAAGGAAGGTGACACCTTCTTTTTTTTGTGAGGTGCCCGCCACGTGTCATGTTCTGATTGGAGGTGAGTGTTTTAATTATAACACTCACCCACCAAGTGTTGTGGGTTGTAGGTGAGTGTTATAATTAAAACACTCACCTCCAATCGTAATACGACACGCATGCACTCACAAAAAAAAAAGCACACCCTATATCCCGAACTCTCTCTCTCTATATATATATATATATATTACTCACTGATTTTTGTTAAAATCTTTTTCAAACTTGTGGAATATGGCAACCTCAAAACATATAATTTTGGACAAACAGATAATATTGTTATTTATGTTAAACTAGAAGTGATTTTGAGTCTGCAGGATATTTGGGATCAAGAAATCCTCACCGCTAAACTTTGAAAAATGATTTTGTAGCTAAAAAAATCTACTTAAAATAACTACTCATATGGTCCCTTTTTCAAGGGTCTGTTTTGGTTAAGTTGTTAATAAAGATATAACACGATCAATTAGTATTGCGTCTACGTTCTTACAAATCTTGATTTACTTATATTAGTAGAAATGTTATTTATTTTATATATGATATATATCTTTTTTACCTCTTTATTTATCGGATCGGATCGAAAATATTTGAACCAAAATTAAGTAGGAACCAAAATGTTTTTTCTTTACCACTTAGACAATGTAAAGTTGGGGAAAAAAAAAGGAAAACACAAAATTTAGGGGGGTGTTTGGTTAATAATTAACCTATGTGATTTAAAAAAATTGAGTAAAATAATTACGACTCCGCTGGGGATCGAACCCAGAATCTCTGGTTCCGTAGACCAGCGCCTTATCCATTGGGCCACGGAGTCTTGATGGCACATGCAATACTTATATGACTGTAATGGGTTCATTGATGATGGATCATTTTAGATGCTCCAACATCACGGTTAAACTCCACTTACAAAATGTGATTTTATCCCTACATGATAGTCAATTTTAAAATTTATATAATATTTGATACTTTCCATCATGTCTTTATATAATATTTATAAAATCTAATTTAACAAGTGTCAATCAGTTAAGTTATTAAAATTTTATTATTTAATAAAAATCAATCAATATTCTACATGTATTTCTTTTCAAATTAAATCATTTCATCTAAATGAATAATTATTCATCTAAATGAATAATCTATATATATATATATATATGTATATAAATAAAATGAGTTTCATGGCATAAATGAGAGCATTAATGTCTCTATACAAATAAATCAACTCAATTGTATTTAAAGGCATTAAAGGCATTAATCTATCTTATGATAGTTAAATATACAGATTCAGCAAGTCTCTTTCAAGTCTCCATGGGCCATATGACTTTCCATCTGTAAAAAAAACGTCATATTAATCACCTTTAAATGCTAGGAATGAAGCTACGATCACCAAACCTTTTCAAGTTACCATGCTACCCCCTTTCACTTGCTCACCATTAAATGTATCAATTTATTATTCATGTTCATTGGATCCTAGCACTAACAGTTGTGAAATAGTGCTTCAACACAATGACAACCACACATTATTACCTCCCTTTGCTTTTATAAAACCCAACATCTCCTTTTTACACACACCAACCTAACATCTTCCTCTTCTCTTTCTCAAAATCATTGGTGATCTAAATTATTTATTGCTTAGAATTGCTTTAATTCGTGAGAGGATTTTGGTCCTAACATCCAAACTATATATCACTGAGTTTTCATGTGATTTCATATATTGATTTTTATGCATGTTTTTTATTTACGATTTGAGATTTATTGTTCTAGGTATCTTCATGGAAGAAGTGGTGGTGTTATGGTGGATACCAATAGGAAGATGGATGATTTTTTTGGTAACATTATCTTCATCCTTTATATATGTGTTTTCTATGTGTATTTCTTTTTCTTCATATTTATTCATAATTTCGTGAACTGTTTTTATTTAACAAATTTGTTCTTGATATCCATATCCATGATCTTTATCAATATTCTTAATTCTTTCTTTTAGGTTCAGTAGATAAATCATTGAGGTAATAGTTTCTTTTGCTATCCATGTTTCTTATATCTTTTTTAATATAGTTTTTTCTCTAATTTTTTATTTATTTATTTATTTATTTTTATTATTATTATTATTATTATTATTATTATTTTTATGTAAAAACAGGATTGCTTTAGTATATCTGAGAAAATCTAACCTTTTTTCTTCTTAATTTTTTAAACAATTTAAATTTGTGTGTATAATTTTGTAAAAAGTTTTAGAATTTATGGATTTTCTCTATTTTTCTAAACATGATACGAATTTGTATGGGTGTATATAAACATTTATTCTTACTAAAATGTACACTTTTTATTTATATATACAAAATCATAAAATGATGAGGTTATATCAATATATACCTGTAAACAGTTGTATATAAAGTTATATGTAAAAATTTTTAGAAAATTTGTATATAAAAAATCTTATTTTTTTGTCTTAAGAAAAATTGGTACGACACAAAATATGATTTGTTGTATGCCCATAAAAAAATTATACTTATATCAATATATACCTGGAACTTCAAATGATGTTTTTTAAGCAAGATGATACTGTATATATTTTGTAACAATATATAAATATGATTATATTTTTATACAAGTAACGTTTTACTAATTTGTAATGTTTTGAACAAATATATAAGGAGGGAGTATATAAATAAATTTTATCCAAAAGTGGGTAAAAATTTGTATACAAATCTTGAGATAAAATGTCGTGGTAGATAACATTTTATTGTAACTCATATTTAGTTATGATTATTACAAAATAAGGATAACTCATATTTAAAAACTCTAGAGAACCACAAATCTCGGGATCGAATGGCGTGTTAGATACATCTTTTAGATATTAATTGAATCAGGTAAGTCGAAGTCACATAATAACTGACGACTAAAAGAGTACACAAGAGGTTAAGATTTAGGTACGATATTACAAAACAAGGATAACTCATATTTAAATACTACGAGATAACCATATATCTTGATATATAATGTCGTGTTAGCTATACTATTTTAGAACTTATTGAATAAGTAAGCCGAAGTCACATAATAGTTGATGACTAAAAGAGTATACAAGAACAAGAGCTTGAAGAATTAGGTATGATTATTACAAAAAAGGATATATAACTCATACTCGAGCGATATTATATATATACTTTTTTCTAAATGAAGAGTTATATCGCTATTAGTATTGCCTAAGATTGTTGCATGAAAATTAATATTTGAGGTATTGGACAAAATCTTGCTTAAACTAAGAGTTCAGGAAATAAACTGTCGTTTCAAAGTTGTGAGTTATAAGTTTGTTGAGATGTATTGTCTATCAGAAGATAACGGACTATAATGAGTAAACTGATGCATTTAAATATTGTATACAAAAGAAATCAACGTATCAACATAATCCGAACACTTTTTACCCAAAATACAAGTATGATTTAATCATGGTGAACAAAGCCCATGCATCGCACGGGCCATGATGCCTCGTCTTTTCAAATTTTATAAATTAAAATAAAGTCTTTATATAAACTAAATCATCAATTCCAAATAAATCTCTTTTCTACATCAATTTTTAAGAACTTATTATCCAATTTAAATTATTTCTTACTCTAAATAGCATCCTACATGTTTTTTTATTAAAATTAAATCTTCCTTCGACTAAATATCTTTCTATATTAGTCTTTTTGTGAATTTATCATTCAATTAACATCATTTCTCGCACTATAAATTAGTAGGACAATACGTTTTTTATGATTTGGGTCAAGTGTTAGTGAACGATGTGGCTATTAAGGAGAGGTGGAATAGGTATTTTTTTGAACTTTTCAATGAGGCTAGGGGTAGTAACTCGGTGGTGCAAGGAGTTAGTCTATCTTCTGCCCGTTCGTTTAGTTCCTGTGAGAGCATCAGCAAGGAGGAAGTAAAGGGTGCCCTAATGAAAATGGGTAGAGCTAAGGCGGTAGGCCCGGATCAGATCCCTATTGAGGTGTGGCTTTCTCTGGGGGAAGTCGGAGTTCAGTGGCTTGCAGAGCTGTTCAACATCCTCCTCAGAGGTTATAAGATGCCGACGGAGTGGAGGCATAGTATTGTCGTGCCGTTTTTCAAGAACAAAGGTGATGCTCAGAGTTGTAGTAACTATAGGGGTATTAAACTCCTCAGTCATACTATGAAACTTTGGGAAAGAGTGGTGGAATGCAGGGTTAGAAGAGAAGTTGAGATCTCAGAGAACCAATTTGGCTTCATGCCAGGGAGGTCCACGACTGAGGCTATTCATCTCGTCAGACGCCTTATGGAGAAGTTTAGAGAGCGGCGTAAGGACCTCCATATGGTATTCATAGATCTAGAGAAGGCTTATGATAGCATTCCGCGTGATGTTATTTGGAGGAGCCTAGTAGAGAGGAGGGTGTCGTTGCCGTTTGTTAGGACGATCCAAGACATGTACTCCCAAGCTAGGACTTGCATTAGGACCCCAGTTGGTGACACCCAGTATTTCCTGGTTGAGATAGGACTACACCAGGGGTCGACACTAAGCCCTCTTATCTTCGCTCTAATCCTTGATGTCATTTCGCGGGGGATACAGGATGGCATCCCGTGGTGCATGCTTTTTGCTGATGACATTGTGTTAGTGGCGGAGTCGAGCAGGGAGGTAAACGCGAAGTTGGAGCTATGGAGGTCTAAGTTAGAATACCAGGGCTTGCGTGTGAGCCGGTCTAAGACCGAGTATCTCTGGTGTAACTTTAGTGGTGAGGCCAACGAGGAAGATGTAGAGGTAATGATTGCGGATCAGATCGTACCTCGTACGGATAAGTTCAAGTATTTGGGTTCGATCAGTCAGAAGAAAGGTGAGTGTGAAGATGATGTCACGCATCGCATCAAGGCGGGGTGGCTAAGGTGGAGAGGAGCGACAGGGGTCCTGTACGACAAGAAAGTCCCTCTAAAGTTGAAGGGTAAATTTTATAGAGCGGCAATCCGACCTGCAATATTGTATGGCTCCGAATGTTGGGCGATGAAGAAGTCGCTTGAGAGCAAGTTGGAAGCGGATGAAATGAGAATGATATGCTGGTCGTGTGGTCGCACAATGTTAGATAGAATCTCGAACGGGGTCTTTAGTAACGCGCTAGAAGTGGCGCCCATTTCAGCGAAAGTTAGGGAAGGGAGATTGAGATGGTTTGGCCATGTCCACAGGAGGCAGACATCTGCTCTGGTGAGGAGGGTCGAGAGTTTATTGGTTGTCGGGTAGAGGAGGAGAGGCAAACCAAGGGGGACGTGGGAGGAGCAGCTGAGATTAGATTTGAAGGCCTTAAATCTTTCCGAGACCATGACTATTGATAGGTGCGCTTGGAGGCGCCATCAGAGTTGTGGATTCTTTAGTTGGGAGTGGTGCTGTAGTTGAGAGCCTCAGGGTTGGGTTGTATCGGTTAGCTTTGACTTAGAGCATTGCATTTTTATTTTTATTGTATATTTTATCCTATTGCCTTTTGCGTGTGGTGTATTTTTGACAGGGAGCTGTGCACGGAGTCAACCTCTCTTCTGTTTGAGCAGCGTTCATCGGGAGTGAAGTAGCCAAATTCCTCTTAGGTAAGTCCCATGTGGATTAAGCCATGAGATCAGGTATGGTATTGAGCTTTTTCGATCCTATGCTGCCCTTTGTATTTTTCACGCAATAATTTGTTGTGCACTAAGTTGGGGGTCTTCACGGAAACAGCCTCCCTACCATAATAAGTAGGGGCATGGTCTGCGTACCTCTTACCCTCCCCAGACCCTGCTCTGAGCGGGATATACTGGGTATGTTTGGTTTGGTTTGGTTTTTCATAGCCAATTCACGGGGGAGAAAGTGATTTATTTTCCACTCGTCCTGTGTCGATCCGTCTCGCACCATATCTAACAAAAGAAATACTTAGAAAAAATATTTCAACATTACACTCGCTCTGCCCCTCGGTAAAATAGCAGTGTAGTGAAGGTTTTAATTATGATAATGACCCTCCCACGCCCGAGCTTTTTAATATTTTCATCACTGAATCGTTTTATACCAAGAATGGTATTCGGTCATTTTGGGAACAAGTTGTACTTTGGTAAAAAGAAAGTGTCCCCGCTTATTTCTTTTGAAATGACGATACTAAGAGTTGGAGTTAAAACATATCGAATGTTGGATTATATATTTTAAAATCAATACTCAGTTACGTAACGATATCAAGAATACAAAAGTAAGCAAGTGTTGGAGATTATTTGCTCGGACAAAGAGAGAAAAGACTGTAATAAAATTGTAAAGCCCCTATGTATTATTTGTGAAGTTTAATTTCACACATCCATGTCAAAGACTACTAGAAGCTTATTATCTAGTTAAAAATCATTCTCTACTCCAAATATCATCCTACATATCTTTTCTTTCAGAAATAAATATTTATTTCAAATAAATATTTTTCATATCTTGTGAATTGACATCGAATTTTTATACGAGATGTATAAATTTTTAAAACTTATCTATAAAGCTTTCATATTTATTTTTTTAAATTAAATAATTTCTTCCAAACAAACATTTTCCGTAATTTTTATGAATCTATAATCCGAGTTACAGTAATTCTCTACTCCAATTAATATCCAATTATATATTACTAGTACATCACCCATGTGATGCACGGAATATGATGTAAAGTGAAGAAACATATGATACCAATATAATTTTATACTGCAAATATAAAATATACTACATAAAACTTTATACAATATTTTTAAATACTTATTTTTATACGCTATTTTCGCCTTGTTGTTTTTTGAGTTATTACCGATGTGAACCAATATCTTACATCTTTAAGGTATAGTCACTCGAGAAATATTTATATATATATGATCATGACTAAATACTGGATTCTTAAAGTATAGTCCGCCGTGAGAGAGAATTCGTTGACTCTTATTTATAACTACTGAATATGAAATCATAAGAGATTATTGTGCGAATTTTGAACAGTGTTTGAAGATCGAATGACATTAGTATAATCCGAAAAATTAAAACCTCACCCATGTATGAGAATTTAACATTCGAATACGTGTGTGTCAAGCTTCGCAATCATAAGTCTCGTCCCATTACAAAATCTCATGGAGCAGTATATATTTCTTAATAGCATCACATGAGTCCCTACATTCAAATCCAATTCCTGATTAGAGAATACGACTTGTATTGACTCATTATTGTAATGATTTGTACTCTTGTGAGCGACACTATTTATAAAGGTGCATTCAGAGGAAGATTTAAGAAAATAATCATTTGTTATTGTCGTTTTCTATTTATCATTCGTATAAGCAACGACAAAATTTTATATAGCACATTATCCCCTTCGACCAATATTCTCTAATATTGTCTAATATGCATTTTTTTTACTGTTCCATAAATTCTGACGTCCTGGAATGTATGATTTCCTTTACAAAAATATATATTATAATATTTTGGAATTAACATACCATAATTTTGGAATATATTTTGATATTATATATATACACATATAAACCTTTGTATTTAGTACCATAAGTATAATTTATTTTTGTGTGTAGCTAATATACCATAATGAAATTTGGTTACCATAATATATATATATATATATGTGTATATGTATATATATCAAAATTATTTTGAATTTAGTATGTGTATATGTATAATAAATTTTGTTCTATATTTAACTAATATATCATCCCAGAGGACATAAATAATAGTTTATATTTGGGATCTTTAGATAAGGAATATATAGTCATATATATAAGAATAATTGTTGTAAATATATCTTCTAGATAGAGGCATTTGGTCCACATATTGAACACACATAATTTATATTCTCTACTATATTGTCTTTTCTCTCTCTAGTTTATAACACGTTATCAGCACGAATAGCTTCATAGATTTTTTTCCCTAAAAAAAGGGGAGAGAAAATTAAATTGCAGACCCTAGCATCAACTGCCACCTTCAGCCACGCCCCAGCCGCCGCTCGTCTCTAGAACCAGATCGAGGTTGTCGCCATGTAGTCTGGCCGACCAAATCTAGATCTGCCACATGCTAACATCACAGCTTGTTACTTTGCCCGACTGCTCGAAATCCCAACTTCAGAACCAGATCGAGAAATAAGGTACACACTCTATTTTTTGTGTATTCATCCCTGTGTGTATCACTAGTAGAAAAATACCATTTCACATCGGACATTTTAGATCGGTTCTATAATAACCGATTTAGAAAGTGACGCAGCCATTTTTTAAATCGGTTCTAAAATAACCGATCTAGAAAGTTAACTTTTTATATCGGTTCTAAAATAACCGATCTAGAAAGTGACATGACCATTTTCTAAATCAATTGTTTTAGAACCGATCTAGAAAGTACACTTTCTAGATCGGTTATTTTAGAACTGATTTAAAACCCACTCGAGAAATTATTTTTAAATTTAATCTAAATGTAAGTTTCTCAAACAACTCACTTTAGCCTAGTAGTTGGGACTTCACTCCCCAACCACAAGGTCAAGGATTCAAACCCTCATGGCAACAAACTGAAATATATTGATATTTCAAGACTGGGTCGGGGCAGGTCTTGGGTCGGGTCCCGAGCTGGGCCGATTGTGGTCGGGTCGGGGTCGGGCTGTGGTCGGGTCGGACCCGAGCTGTGTCAGGGTCTTTTTTTTTGAAAAAAATAAGACTTTCTAGATCGGTTCAAATAGACATATTCTAGATCGGTTAAATAACCGATGTAGAAAGTAGACTTTCTAGATCGGTTCTGAAAACCGATGTAGAAAGTCCAGACTTTCTACATCGGCTGGATCTATAATGATTATTTAACCGATTTAAAATGTCTATTTTACCTGATTTAGAAAGTATTTTTTCTAGTAGTGTATATACCTTACTGATTGGCCACCGGTGGTTATGTTATTGATGCACTGTTTGACATGAAGCATCGTGCAGCGTGCATAGTAAAATTGTTTTAAAGCCTAGAGATTGTTAATCAATTTTGAAATGCAAATTTATTGTACTAATATTCTAGAAAAAATTGAACTATTAATCATTAAACCCATTCATTTATATATTTGAGATATATTATACTGCGAGATACATGAATGATATATTATGTCTGTATTTCTTCTTTGTTATGAATAATCGATGTTTTTTGATATAATATTGAAAATATTTATTGATATTATTCAAGTAGCACAAGTAGTATTCTTGAAGAATATTACATTCAAGATCATAAATTGATGCTATTAAAGTAGCACAAGTAATATTCCTGAAGAATATTACATGCTTTGAGAGCAAGTAAATTAAATATTTGGATAATATATCCTTGATTCTTTTATGCAGAATTGTAAGAATGGCAAACGTAGCCAAACTTGAATTCATCATCCTTGATATCTCAGGAAAGAATTATATGTCATGGACTCTTGATGGTGATATTTACCTGATCTCAATGGGTCTATGTGATACAATAAAAGAAGGAAATAAAGCATCCGAACAAGATGTCGCCAAGACATTAATTTTCCTTCGTCATCACCTTCATGATGACCTAGAGTATCCGACTGTCAAAGGTCAAAGGGAATTGTGGACAAACCTAAAAGAAAGGTTCAATCATAAAAATACTGTCGTTCTTCTTATAGCTCGTTACGAGTGGATGCATCTTAGACTACAAGACTTTAAGTCTGTGAGTGCTTATAATTCTGAACTATTTAGAATTATTTCTGTGCTAGGGAGGAGAGAATCCTGAAGCTTGTAGCGTACAAGGTAGCGAAAAGAGAGGCTAAGAAGGCAGTGGCTAAGGCTAAAGGTGAGGCATACGCGGAGATGTACAAGCGCCTAGACACCAAACAAGGAGCGAATGCTATCTTTAAACTAGCAAAAGCTAGGGAAAGAGGGCGGCGCGACCTGGGTCCCGTTAAGTATATTAAGGATGATTTGGGTCAAGTGTTAGTGAACGATGTGGCTATTAAGGAGATGTGGAATAAGTATTTTTTTGAACTTTTCAATGAGGCTAGGGGAAGCGACTCGGTGGTGCAAGGAGTTAGTCTATCTTCTGCTCGTTCGTTTAGTTCCTGTGAGAGCATCAGCAAGGAGGAAGTAAAGGGTGCCCTATTTAAAATGGGTAGAGCTAAGGCTGTTGGTCCGGATCAGACCCCTATTGAGGTGTGGCTTTGTCTGGGGGAAGTTGTAGTTCAGTGGCTAGCAGAGCTGTTCAACATCCTCCTCAGAGGTTCTAAGATGTCGACAGAGTGGAGGCGTAGTATTGTCGTGCTTTTTTTCAAGAACAAAGGCGATGCTCAGAGTTGTAGTAACTATAGGGGTATTAAACTCCTCAGTCATACTATGAAACTTTGGGAGAGAGTAGTGGAATGCAGGGTTAGAAGAGAAGTTGAGATCTCTGAGAACCAATTTGGCTTCATGCCGGGTAGGTCCACGACTGAGGCCATCCATCTCGTGATACGCCTTGTGGAGAAGTTTAGAGAGCGGCGTAAGGACCTCCATATGGTGTTCATTGATCTAGAGAAAGCTTATGATATCATCCCGTGCGATGTTATTTAGAGGAGCCTAGAAGAGAGGAGGGTGTCGTTGTCATTCGTTAGGGCGATCGAAGACATGTACTTCCAAGCTAGGACTTGCATTAGGACCCCAGTTGGTGACACCCAGTATTTCCTGGTTGAGATAGGACTACACCAGGGGTCGACACTAAGCCCTCTTATCTTCGCTCTAATCCTTGATGTCATTTCGCGGGGGATACAGGATGGCATCCCGTGGTGCATGCTTTTTGCTGATGACATTGTGTTAGTGGCGGAGTCGAGCAGGGAGGTAAACGCGAAGTTGGAGCTATGGAGGTCTAAGTTAGAATACCAGGGCTTGCGTGTGAGCCGGTCTAAGACCGAGTATCTCTGGTGTAACTTTAGTGGTGAGGCCAACGAGGAAGAAATAGAGGTTATGATTGCGGATCAGATCGTACCCCGTACGGATAAGTTCAAGTATTTGGGTTCGATCATTCAGAAGGAAGGTGAGTGTGAAAATGATGTCACTTATCGTATCAAGGCGGGGTGGCTAAGGTGGAGAGCAGCGACTGGGGTCCTGTGCGACAAGAAAGTCCCTCTTAAGTTCAAGGGTAAATTCTATAGAGCGGCAATCAGACCTGCAATGTTGTATGGCTCCGAATGTTGGGCGATGAAGAAGTCGCTTGAGAGCAAGTTGGAAGCGGCGGAAATGAGAATGTTACGTTGGTCGTGTAGTCGCACAATGTTGGATAGAATCTCGAACGGGGTTTTCAGGAACGCGCTTGAAGTGGTGCCCATTTCATCGAAAGTTAGGGAAAGGAGATTGAGATGGTTTAGCCACGTCCGCAGGAGGCAGGCTTCTGCTCCAGTGAGGAGGGTCGAGAGTTTATTGGTTGCCTGGGAGAGGAGGAGAGGCAGACCGAGGAGGACGTGGGAGGAGCAAGTGAGATTAGATTTGAAGGCCTTAAACCTTTCCGAGACCATGATTGTGGATAGGTGCTCATGGAGGCGCCAGAACAGAGTTGTGAATTCTTTTGTAGGGAGAGGTGCTATAGTTGAGAGCGTCAGGGTTGAGTTGTCTCAGTTAGCTTTGACCTAGAGCATTACATTTTTTACTTTTACTGTATATTTGATCATATTACCTTGCGTGTGGTGTTTTTCTGACAGGGAGCTGTGCGCAGAGTCAACATCTCTTCGGTTAGAGCAGCATTCATCGAAAGTATAGTTGCCAAAGTCCCTCTAGGTAAGTCTCATGTGAATTAAACCATGGGATCAGGTATGGTCGTGAGTTTTTTTGTATCATATGCATCTTTCTATATACCACTCTTTACTTTGCTGTGCACTAAGCTGAGAGTCTTCACGAAAACAGCCTCCCTACCGTAAAAAGTAGGGGCATGGTCTGCGTACATCTTACCCTCCCCAGACCCTGCTGTGAGCGGGATATACTGGGTATGTTTGGTTTAGTTTGGTTTGGTTTTCTAAACTGAAACTTTGTGGAGAGAAAATCACTGATGCTGATATGCTTGAGAAAACATTCTCCACTTGTCATGCTTCTAATGTGCTGTTACAGCAACAATATAGAGAGCGTGGTTTCAAAAAGTACTCTAAACTAATATCTTGTTTGTTGGCTACCGAGCAAAATAATGAATTGCTCTTGAAAAATCATGAACTCCGCCCCACTGGTTCCACTGCATTACCTGAATCCAATGCAACTTTCAACCATGATAATGGACGTGGTCGTGGGAACCAACATGGACATGGGTGTGGATATGGTCGCGGTCGTGGTCGCTGTAAAGAAAATGATGCGACCTCTAGCAACAAAAGGCATAAAGCATTCAACAAGCACAATTCATTGAAAAAGGAAGCCTCATGTCATAGATGTGGCTCGACAGGACACTGGGCGCGTACTTGCCGAATGGCAAAACATATTACGATCTATATCAAGATTCAATCAAGGGAAAAGACAGGAAGGTGACCAATAACATTGACTTTGAGGGTCCAATTGATATTACTCAGTTAGATGTCTCTGATTCTTTAATGACCCGAAAGGGGATAATATGGATCAGTTGATTGGTGGTGGTGTGCTTGAAAATAATAATATGGATATTGTTTAGTCCTTTATTATTTATTTTTAGTTGATAAGAAGACATGCTTATTTTAGTTATTTACTTTCACATCAATGTTTTTCCGCTATAAGCAATTGCTTATTTTTCTTGAAATGTTTATTCAATAAATTTGATCTTTTTTAAAAATATCTCAGAAATTCAAATGGAATCTTGTGATATATGTCTTTCTGATAGTGCCACTACACACACCATCCTTCAAAAGAAAAATATTTTTTTAAGTTGACATTAGTTGAGGATAATGTTAACACGATACCAGATGCATCAAACATCATTGAAGGCTTCGGAAGAGATTGTATCATTTTGCCAAATGATACTAAATTAGATATTGAAAATACCATGTATTCTAGTAAGTCTAAGAGAAACTTACTAAGTTTCAAGGATATCCACGGTAATGGATACCACATCGAGGCTATTACAGAAGGTGGCAATGAATATCTTTGCATAAATTCTTTTGTGTCTGTCCATAAGCTGATAAAAGAAAAATTATCAACACTACCTTATCGAATATATTACACATTCATTAAGGCAATTGAGATAAACCATGCCATGAACATGAAGTTCAATGATACAAAAAGCTTTATGCTTTGGCATGGTAGATTTGGACATCCTGGAGCAACTGTGATGCGCCGAATAATCAATAATTCATATGGACACAACATTAAGAATCAAAAGGTTCTTTCTAAAAATGAATTCTCATGTGATGCTTGTGTACAAGGCAATTAATTCATTAGACCTTGATATACGAAGGTTGAATCTCCATCTTTCTTAGAGATAATTCAAGGAGATATTTGTGGACCTATACATCCATCATCTGGACCTTTTCGATATTTTATGGTATTGATTGATGCTTCTTCTAAATGGTCACATGTATGTTTGCTTTCTACTAGAAATGCAACATTTGCAAGACTACTTGCTCAAATTATAAAATTAAGAGCTCAATTCCTAGACCATTCAATTAAAAGAATTCGTCTCGTTAAGGCTAGTAAGTTTATGTCTCAAGCATTTGAAAATTATTGTATGGATATTAGAATTGAGATTGAACATTTAGTAGCTTATGTCCATACTCAAAATGGTTTAGCAGAACCATTTATTAAACGTCTCTAATTTATTGCTAGACCATTACTTATGAAGTCAAAACTCCCAACTACTACTTGGGGTCATGCCATATTACATGTTGCAATATTAGTTCGATTAAGGCCATCAGCCAATCACGAATACTCCCCAATGCAAATTATATTTGGCCGAGAACCTGATGTTTCTCACTTATGAACTTTTGGTTATGCAGTTCAAGTCCCATTGCACCCCCACAACGGACAAAAATGGGTCCCCAACATAGGCTGGGGATATATGTTGGATTTGATTCACTCTCGATTATAAGGTATATTGAACCTTTGACGGGCGATTTATTTACTGCACGTTTTGCATATTGTCATTTTGATGAAATGACATTCCCAACATTAGGTGGAACAAATCCACATCCAGAAAAGCACAAGGAAATTTCTTGGAATGAGAAAAGCTTGTCACGTTTTGATTCTAGAAGTAATCAATGTGAACAAGAAGTTGAAAAGATCATTCATTTGCAAAAAAATTGCAAACCAACTTCCTGATGCTTTTGTAGATACAAGAAAAGTGACACAATCTCACATACATGATGCAAGTACTCCAGCTAAAATTGATGTCCCTGAAGGACAATTAGCTTTTACAGCAAATGAATCTAAAATTCATAAAAAACATGGTCGGCCAATTGTTTCCAAAGATTATGCGCCTAGGAAAAGAAAGAGGCGAGATGAAAACCAAACAATGATGAGAATGAGTATTTTTCTTTTGGTTCCAGAAGAAAAACAAATTACATCAAATCATCAAGTAGGAGCCTCTGAACAGAGTTGGGTGGTAAGGACCAGAAACTGTCTTGGGCGCCTAACTCGTAACTCAACTTAGCTAGGAAATCTGCCACCCGATTGTTATTGTGCTCAATGTGAGTAATCTTGACCGTCCAAGGCATATGAAGGAGTTTTTGACAATCCTTCACAATTTGCATAAGGCTGGGATCATCTTTATAGGATTCATTGAGGAGGAATTTCACCATATTTCAATTATCCATTTTGATCTCCAGCATGTAAATACACCTATCCTATGTAATATCCGCACTTTCTATTTTTAGTAATTTCTATTTTTAGTGTATTTTCATTTCGGTTGACTCGCTTGTATGTATTTTGATATTCTGAAGTTCTTTTGTTCTGCATTCATGGCCATCCGAATGAGTTTCGGAGTTGCTTTTACGAGATTTCGATTATTGTGCAACTTTTCTGCGTTTAGACTCAATTCTCATAAATTTTGTCCTAAACCTACATTTCATTACTTCTATGAGATCCTTTAATATTTCTGGATTCGTTACAACTTTTGGAGATTGTTAATTGGCCTCGGGTTATGATTCTCGAGAGTATGGGCTGTTTTGTAATTTATTATAGTTTTGGGTATCACCTTTAAGAATTGTGTTCCGTTCCGTTGTATGGTTAGAATCGTATATACGGATAGGGAGATGGTGTTTGCATGTTGTTGTTTTCTTGTTATGTCTCGCTATTCGCTGGTATCTATCGAGTTTCATGCCTTCCGAGTCGGGTGCAGTCTGGCTGAGTTTCCTAACTGTACTCTGTACAGGAACAGTTAGCACACGCTAACATTATATCCGTAGCGCGCGCTATGAGAGTACATCTAGTGCACACTGGACTTATATAATTGCATACGCTAATTCATATGGGCAGAGTACTCCAAGACTGGACAGAAGGTCCAGTATTTCTGAACTGAACCAGGTAGCGTACGCTAACTAGCTATTAACGTATGCTAATTGCTAACCTTAGCGCACACTAGACTACGCTAACGGGAGGATAAAAGCCTCTGACTGCTTTCTGCACTAGTGTTCTGCACACCGTTAGCGCACGCTAAGCATTGTGTAACGCGCGTTAAGTCTGTCTAGTATAAATAGGACAATAGTAGTTAATTCGTCATTTTTCATCCTTTTCCCGTTCCTTTGACGAACCGCGGCAATTCAGGCTAGAAAGGTCGATTTCAGCCATATATCCTCATCTACTGCTATATTTGGATTTCTTGTGTGGATTTATCATCATCAAATCATATTCTACCGTTTGAATCAAGGTATTCTTCGAAGAACCCTAGTTTTTGGGATTTTAGGGATTTTAGGGTGATTTCATATCTCTGAACCAAATTAGCATGGATTGTTGTTAGATTTCGATAGTATGCTCATAATCCTTAGTTTTCCTTGTGGTTTTGTGGACTAAAGTTCCATTATTCCATCGTTGATCAATTACGACCCATTTTGCACTCGTAGTGTTCGACAAATCCTTCCAAAGGGGTAAAATCTAGGATAACCCTTTTGATTCCGTAGTGTTGTAGTTAATTGAATATCATTATGTGGTAGAAGCAAACCCTTGGAGTTAGTTGGATCATAGCCTCTCCGTTCACAGTTTCCTTTGCATCGTATTATTCAAGGCAAGTACATGTATTACATTCCATTATGTGTGTTACGGTCTCGATACGAATGATGAATTGTGATATTGTGTGTGTGTGTTGTTGTTCTTCCACCTGGAGCGTTCTACGGGGCGTCTGGGGGTCGATACTAAGGGGTACAGCCGCGGAAGTGGTTCCCACCCAAAGCGTTCGACGGGGCGTCTGGGGGTCGATACTAAGGGGTACGACCACAGATTACCAAGTGTAGATGGTTGTGATATTGAGATGAGTTAATATACTGTTTTGATGTCAATATGATATTTCGGAATATGAATTTCAAATGTTTTCCAAATGAATTGACTGTGTTGAATCGTTTATGTATATAATGTAATGTAATTGTGTACTTGCACTAGCTGTTCGAATTTTAACCCCTTAAATGGGGCAAATGCGTCTTATGCATTTCAGGTACCGGGCGAGCTGAGGAGCCGGTACGGTACACACATGCAAAGGATGGCCCAACATGATGATGAGGCTCAAGTCAGCGTCATTAATTTTTTACTATGTTTCAGTCATTGATTAATGATGTCATTAAAGTCCCCTGCATGGGCAATTGAATACATGTCACTCTCTGTTTTGTTGGTGTTGAATTAAACTGTTTTGGACGAGGCCGCGACCCTATTTATTATTATTATTATTATTATTAAGGTGTCTTATGGGATTTAATTTATGAATTAGGTGTCATGTGTTAGCCTGGTAGACCCTGTGAAGGGTCTACGACGTGTAATGCCCCTTATGAGATTTGGGGTGTTACATTTATGGTATCAGAGCCCTTAGGTTATGAATACCTAGACTGTTGGTTAAAATTGGGTCTATCAGTTGTTTCGTAAGAGTCAGTTATTGAGCCTAATATCATCGTGCTACCATATCTTCGTGCGACCCGTGACTGTAAGTCTCCCCGAACTCTTACATTTCTGTAATTCATTTCCCTTGTGTAGATTGGAATTGCGAGTTGTGGTACCAACTTTGTAAACTGTGAATTTTTCTGATCTTGTTCTTTTCAATTCTTTTATCCAGTATGTTGAGAGGTCGCGGTAGACCAGCTAGGGGATGCGACCGAGGCCGTGGTCGTGGTGCTAGTAGTGAGGAAGTTCTGATTTCTCAGTCATCTGCAGATTCGGTATTCAGTGCCGAATACTTTACCCTTGAGTTCTGACGGACAAAAGAATTTATCGGTCAGTCAGGATCAACCATCGGGTAATAATTCTGACACTAGAGCTACTGCGGTACTTCAACAGTTAGTAGCTCAGCTCGCTCAGATAGCTCAGGGTGGGCGTCAGAATCCGCCCCCGACACCGGAAGACAAAGCTAGTAAATGGCTTCAGAAAGTGACGAAGATGTGCCCCCCTCATTTTGATGGCTCTACTGACTCCCTAGGTTGGGAGAATTGGCTTTTTCAGTTGGGGAGGAAATTTGATGTTGTAGCTTGTCCTGACGACAGGAGGGTACCTATTGCTCAGTACCTCATGGACAAGGAAGCTGCGGAGTGGTGGGAGGTTGTGATGCCCATGGACCGTTTAGCTACCTGGGATGAGTTTAAGAGCGCTATGGAAGCGGAATACTGCCCACCGCCGATTCAGGAGCGTAGGAACGTGGAGTTCTTTACTGCTACTCATCAGGATGTACCGATCTCTCAAGCCATCATCACTTATAACCAGCAGTTGTGATACGTGAAAGAGCAAGTGAGGAGCGAGGCTGATAAGATTCGCTACTTTAATATGCGCATGAAGCCGCATATCAGATAGAGCATGGCACCACTCATGTGTGCCACATTGAAGGAGTACCAAGATCGCGCTCTAGCGATCGATATGGCAGTTCCAGAGTCAGAGTTAGGTTCCGAGGCAAAGAAACAGAAGACTGTTGGCAGTTTCTCAGCCAGTAAGGGTGGTCGGTTTTTGAAGTCTCAATCTGCTCCTGTATCTGGGAAGAGACCTTTTCATCAGGCTGGAGGGTCTCAGAGTAACCGTTCACTCCAGTCCATTGCACTTGGCGGCATAGTTTGTTTTACTGCAATCAATATGAGTATATGGTGAAGGATTGTCTACTTCCATTAGTTAATTGCTTTACTTGCTGGTAGACCGGGTATCGGGCAGTACATTGCGAGAAGGCTACCAGGGACGCCAGAGCACCGACTACCACTGCAGTTCAAAAGGAGTATAGTGTTGATCAGGGGACTCCAGTCACTCGGGTTCCTCAGAGTTCAGGCCGTGGTAGGGGTCAGGGTGAGCCAGATCGCCGTGCGGTATCGAGTTCGGGCTCAGTACACCCCCAAATATATCAAATGAGACGTACGGAGGAGACAATCGCTTCGGTGGCCTGAGGTACCACTCAGATACTTTCTCGGTGCTTTTTGATTCGGGTGTTACTCACTCTTTTATTGCTTCGGATTGCATATGTCGCATTGGTATTGACTGCCTGTTTGAGTGTGAACTGTTCGTAGTGGGTATCATATGGTTGGGAATCGGGAAGTTAGAGATTGCCCAGTGAGGATCGGGAGCCGGGATTGGCCCTCGAACCGCATTGTTGTAGACCTTAAGGGTGAATAATTGATCCTTGGGGACGATTGGTGGGATCGTCACGGTGCTATCATGAACTATCGGACTCGTACTATCTCGATAGTGGTCGAGGATGGCACGAAGCATACTCTTGTCGGTTGTAAGCCGGGTAGATCAGGGAATGTGATCAGCGCCCTGAAGGCGATGAAACTTTTAAACCAGGGTTGTGTAGGGTATTGGTGTTACGCTCTCAAGGCGGAAGATGGTGGAGTTGACATGTCGTCGCTTTCAGTTGTTAGCGAATATCCTGACGTATTTTTGGATGACTTGTTAAGATTACCACCGCAGCGGGAGGTTGAGTTTCCTATTGATCTAGAGCCGAATGCGGCTCCTGTTTCTCGAGCACCGTACCGTATGGCACCGTCAGAGATGTTGGAGTTAAATAAATAGTTGGGGGAATTGCTAGATAAAGGGTATATTCGACCGAGCGCATCACCTTGGGGTGGGCCTGTGCTTTTTGTTAAGAAGAAGGATGGATCGCTTCGTTTATGTATCGACTACCGATAATTGAACAAGTTGACCATCAAGAACAAATACCCTTTACCCCGAATTGACGACTTGTTTGATCAGATTCAAGGAGCGACAGTCTTCTCGAAGATTGATTTGCGATCGGGTTATTATCAGTTAAGGATTCGGGATAGCGACATACCAAAAGCTGCCTTTTGTAATATCTGCAAATTTTCGATTTTCGGTAAATTTCTTTTTTCGTCCGAAGTCCGTTTTGACGACTCGCTTTTGACCGTTTCGTCATTCGGAGAATATTTAATTCTGCACTTTTTGTCATCCGAGTTCGTTTCGGTGCTGCTTTGTTGAGTTCCGTGCTTTTTAGCGACTTGTCCGCGCTTGAGTTCGATTCTTGCGAATCTCGTTCGAAACTGTCGTTTGGGGTTTTTCGTAAGTTCATTTAACGTTGTTATACGTGTTGTGAGCTTCGGTTTGATTATTCGTTGTCGTATGGTGATTTTCGGGCATTTGGGCCATTTTCGTAATTTCCCAAAGTTTGGGGTAATTACCTTCCGTTGTCGAATTTCGAGCCTTCGGGTGGTCGGAATCGTGTGTTCTACTAGATCTTAGATTCGTCTTTGTGAGTACTTCGTAACCGTATCTTCGGTTCGTATTCAGGTTCGGGTTTCGGTGTCGTTTTGTTGAATTCAGGATTACTAAACGACTTTTCTAAGTATGAGTTCGACTTTGTTAGATCACCATTAATTTTTGGTAACTCCAAAAATTCTGAATCTTTGCAATATTATAGAGCATCGAGTTAGCTTCCCAATGGTTCAAACGGTGAGTCAATCGGAGTCCGGACGAGAGAGTTATGGTCGTTTTAGCTCACCCGCTCGTTATTGGCCGATCACTGCCGGCCGAACTCGGCCGTGTCGTCCGACACGGCCCGTGCATTCGTCCGGATAAGCCAAGTCTCTGTCTCGGGACCCGACCGTGTCGTCCGACACGGCCGTCTGCGTCTGAAATGCGGAAATCCGGACCGCCGACACGCCCGACCGTGTTCGTGGCACGGCCGAGTCGTGCCAGTCATTGTCGGACGGGTCACTATCGGGCGACGCGACCGTGTCTAGCGGGACACGGTCGAGTCCCCGCCGGCAGTCGGCTATTTAAGGGCTCGACCGAGTCATCCGGCCATTTTCACCCTTTTCTTCGTTTCTTCGCGTTTCTTCGTCAATAATGGATGGATTTGGATGGATATGACATAGAGCAACATGTTTTGGAAGTTCTAATCATTGATTAACATCATCTTCCACCCGGATCGAAGGTAAGAACACCTAAACTTTTGGTTTTGGATGTTCTTGAGGTTTCTTGGTGTTTTGGCCGATTTGCTTCGTTTTGATTCATATTATTGTTAGAACTTGATTGTAAACTCGTAATCATTCAATACCCTTGAAGTTTTGTGGAACGGATTTGAGTATTTCTTTGAATAATCGATTAAATTGGACTACGCCTTCAAAGTGTCCGATAAAATGCTTCAATGGGTAGAACTTGGGAAGTTCCATACGTTTTCGTAGAATTGTGATTGAATTGATATCGTTGTGACTTAGGAACGAATTCTTGTGAAGAACTCGAGTCGGAACCCTTCCGTTCGTTGCCTTCTTTGGGGTCCGAGCTTCCGGTCGAACCGTGTTCTTGGAGCGTTCGGTAGCGGTTATTAAGGCAAGTATCTTACTATACGACTTGTATCTTGCGACTAGTAATAACGTAGGAGATTTATGATGATTTTGCGAGACTTCGTAAATATGTTCCGTTTGAGTTGGGTGTGATTTTCGAAATTTGAAGGATTTGTGATAATAGTGTTAAAATGGTATACGTGTTAGGAATTGTGCCATTTGTGCGATTCCGATGTACATATGAGATGGTTGTACACGTGGTTGTGCAATGTATTGTGTACCGAATGTGTGTTATGTTGGTTAAATGTCGTTGATTGATGATAGTTGTTGCGAGTGTTGAGGTTGTGTTATGTGCGTGCAATGTATGATTTTGTGGTGATCAAGGTGATTGATTAATTGTGCTCATTGTTGTATGTAATGCGAATGTGATGTGCTGGAACGCTAGGTTCACTCGTGCGGGTTCGACGGGGCCTACGAGGATTCATGGCACAGGTCCATGGGATCGGAACTTAGTGTGTGGTGCTGAGGTCCAATCGTGCGGGTCTGACGAGGCCTACGATGATTCATGGCACAGTCCATTGAATCGGGACACAAGACGTCCAACCGTGCGGGTTCGACGGAACCTACGGTGACACGTGACACAGGTTCACGGGGTCGGGACTGTTTGTTGTGATTGTTGTGTTTGCTCAATCCGTGTGGGTTGTTGAACCTACGGAGACTCGTGGCAAGCGATCACGGAGTCATGAGCATGATTGATTGTTGTGATTGTTGTGATTGGTTAAGTCCGTGCGGGTTGTTGAACCTACGGAGACACGTGACAGGGGATCACGGTGTCACGAACTATGTTTTGTAAATCAAACTTTTTTGTAAGAAAGTTTTAAGAAAAGAATGTTGGGCCGAGCCCCACGAGATTTATGGAAATGTTTCCGGTATTGTAAACTGTTGAATTATGAAACAAGTTTTGGGTTAAGGCCCTTAAGTTTTCCGAAAGGTTTTGTGAATAAGGACTTGAGGTCTTAAGGTTTTGAAATTCTAAAAATTCCGAGATGATAATCTTATTTTCGAATGCTTCATAGCTTATCTTCTCTTGTGAAAACCTCCCGGAATATTTGATACTTGATTATTAATTGCTTGTTACATTTCGTATGATTTGATACTTGCACTAGTAAAACAGTGGAGTTTACTAACCCCCGAGTAATCGGGGTGGATGTCTGATACTGCGTCGTGTACATGCGAGTTCGGGGAGCGATCAGGATTGGCACAAGGGGATGACGAGATGCGATACTAATCAAGAGTTGAGAGTTGGTAGAGTTTAGTTGTATTGTTAGAGTTGATTCAGTCTTCCGCTGTATTGTATTTCGACCCCTGTGTGGGTAATGTTGTTAGTCAGTCCTGTTGATAGAGTTGTGTGACCTCATCGGTCTGTGTGTTTATGTGTAAGTTACCTTGACGGTCTGTATTATTATATTGTTTGACCCTGGACGGGCAAGCATTTGGTTGTTTATGGACGTTTAGCCTGGTAGATCCTTGCGGAAAGGGTTTACGGCGTGTAATATTCCCATACGGTTTTGGGGGTGTTACACCTTTTGGACGAGATATGGCCATTACGAGTTTGTGGTTATACTTTTCGGGCTAACTAATACCCCAACAGTGTTCATGCAGTTGATGAACAAAGTTCTTATTGAGTATCTGGACAAATTTGTGGTCGTCTTTATAGACGATATTCTTATCTATTTCCGAAGTCAGGAAGAGCACGCATTACATATCCGGATTGTGTTAGACATCTTGAGAGCTGAGTAGTTGTATGCGAAATTTTCTAAATGTGCATTTTGGCTCAAGGAATTGACATTCCTCAGGCATGTGATTTCAGCATAGGGAGTTCGGGTTGATCCGCAGAAGATAGAGGCGGTGTTGGCATGGGAACCGCCTAAGAATGTAAAAGAAGTGAGGATTTTCCTAGGACTTGCGGGCTATTATCGTAGGTTCGTAGAAGGATTTTCTAAAATCGCTCGACCACTCACGCAATTACTTCAGAAAACCCAGGAGTTCGAGTGGAACGCGGACATGCAATATAGTTTTGAGGAGTTGAAGAGACGGTTAACTACTGCACCAGTTTTAGCTTTACCTCAGGGGAACGAGGATTTTATGGTGTATAGTGATGCTTCGGGCCTCGGACTCTTATGTGTTTTGATGCAGAGAGATAGAGTAATTGCTTACGCGTCTCATCAGTTTAAACCATATGAAGCAAATTACCCTACACATGATTTGGAGTTAGCTGCGGTCGTATTCGCTTTAAAAATTTGGAGGCATTATCTCTATGGGTCGTCATGTAAGATTTATACGGATCACAAGAGTGTGAAGTATATATTCAGTCAAAAGGAGCTGAACATGAGACAACATAGGTTATTAGAGTTAATTAAGGATTATGATCTTGAGATTCTTTACCATCCGGGCAAGGCCAATGTAGTGGTAGATGCTTTGAGCCGTAAGCCGATGGCTCTGTAGATGCTAGAGGTACTTACACCTCAAAGTAGAATCCAGTGGGATTTGATTTGTCAGGATATCGAGGTTTGGATTCAGAAAGTTTATGGTCAGTTGTGTGCATTAGAGATCACTTCGTCGTTGATTGATGATATCAAGGCGAGTCAGTATGATGACCCACTTTTAGTCCAGTTGAGAGAGGATGTGAAGAAAGGGATAGCTCCCGAATTTGTCGTTCAGGATGACGGAATTTTGAGATTTAGAGGCAGATTGTGTGTACCTAGTGATGTCGAGGTGAGACAAAAAATCCTGAAATGAGCTCATACTACGCCTTATTCCATGCATCCTCGTACAAGCAAAATGTACAAGAATGTAAGGAGTAACTACTGGTGGAGTAACATGAAGACGGACGTTACCGAGTTTGTGTCGAGGTGTTTGACTTGTCAGCAGGTTAAGATCGAGCATCAGTGACCCGCGGGGTTATTACGACCACTTCCCATCCCGGAGTGGAAGTGGGAGGACATTTCTATGGATTTCATTACCAATATGCTTAGGACTCGGACTGGGATGAACATGATTTGGGTTATTGTCGATCGACTAACCAAATCTGCTCATTTTCTGGGTATTAAGGATACTTGGGGACCGGAGAGACTAGCACGAGTGTTTATTGCAGAGATCGTGAGGTTGCATGGGACTCCTAAGAGTATTGTTTCGGATCGAGATGGTCAATTTGTATCACATTTGTGGCAGGCTGTTCATCGAGCTTTGGGAACTGAGTTGAGACTCAGCACATCCTATCACCCTCAGATAGACGGACAGTCGGAGCGGACGATACAGACGCTGGAGGATATGTTGAGAGCCTGTGCTTTAGACTGGAAAGATGATTGGGAGTCACACCTGCCGCTAGGGGTGTTCATAAGCGGGTACCCGAATTTACGGGTACCCGGTTATGCGGGTAATGAAAAATTCGGCCCGTGACCCGACCCGAAAAGTCGGGTACCCGAAAAAGCGGGTACCCTATTTTTTCGGGTCGGGTCATAGGGTACCCGGCCCAAAATTTAATACAACTAATTTTAAATTTTTATAAATAATTTGTAATTTTAATATAAATTTATTTTAGAATTTATTATATAAATTAATTCCCCGAGTACTAAATACATTATAAATATTTTCCGTACAATAAGTAAATTTCAAAACTAACTAAATTTTTTTATATATATATCATTTTTTATTATATAATTATGCTTAATTCAATATTCAATTATATATATGAAAGAATATATTATTTTTTATTTAAAGATTTTATCTTCTTGTAAATTTCCAAACTAGTGAGAATAAATACCATTATTGAAAATACATGAATTCTCATATTAAATATAATTCATATTATTTGAAAGATAAAGTTTCATATAATTACAAATTAAATAATTAAATTTATAAAAAAAATAACCATTAAAAAATAATCGGGTTTTCGGGTACCCGAATTTACACAACAAGTCGGCCCATGACCCGGCCCGATTATATGACTTTTTTCCGGGTCGGGTACCCGGCGCAACAAAAAATTTAAAAATTTTAAAAATACCCAGAATATTTAGTTCGGGTCATCAGGTAGTTGGGCCGGGTAGTTCGGGTCGGGTATTTTTGAACACCCCTACCTGCCGCTGATCGAGTTTACGTACAACAATAGTTGGCACACCTCGATCAAAATGGCGCCTTTTGAGGATTTGTACGGAAGGAAGTGTAGATCACCATTGTGTTGGGACGATGCATCTGAGTTGACTGGTACTGAACCAGATCTAGTAGTTGAGACGAGAGAGAAAATTGCCTTGATCTGTGATAGACTGTTAACGGCTCAGAGTCGACAGAAGTCCTATGCCGACACGCGTCGCCGATAGAGGTGCCCAAAAAAATCCAACCAGGCGGGTCGACCCGTCGACCCGGACCCGACTGACCCTTGCAGGACCCGGACCCGGCCAACCCGTCGGACCCGTCGACCGAACCCGTGGTATACACGAGTGGGGTCCGGGTCCTACATTTCCCAACCCAGCGACCCGTCGGGTCCGACCCGTCGACCCGGGGGAATTGATTTTTTTTTTTTTGAAATTATGTCCGTTGGACCCGGCGGGTCTAACGGCTAGAATTTAAAAAAAAAATCCTATCTATAAATAGTTCCCAACCCAACACATTTTTTTCACAACTCTCATTGCTAATTGCTATACCAGTTAATCTATCTCTCAAACTCTCATTGTTAATTGCTATACTAGTTAATCTCTCTCTTTTTTTCGCATTTAATCATTATTATCTATCTTGTTTTTACATAATCGTACTAAGTTAGCTAGACAATGGGTAATATTTTTAAAATCAAAACAAATGCAACTCAAATTTTTTACTCTAGACGTAAAACATAGACGGAACTCAACTTATGAGATGTTAAATTCAACTAATGAATATAAAGAATTATTATATGATTTTTTTGATATGTATTTTCACGTAGAAGGATTTTATTTATTGCCAACATATTGGGATGAAACTAAAGACTTAATAAAACTATTAAAGGTTTTTGAAAATACAACTAAAGATTTAAGTGGTTGTTATTATCCCACGTCTCCTAAAGTTTTATTTCATTGTTGTTATATTGTATCTGAAATGAATGCTTGTAGTAAATCCGAAAGATTACCGAATGCTATTTACAATATGTGTTTAAAATAGCTAAAATACTTTAATCGTATTCATGATGTTTTCTTGATTAGTGCTGTTTTATCTTCCGATTTGAATTTAGCTCAAGTACAACAATTACTTGAAATATATTATAATATTCTTAAAAATTTCGGTTTTTCTAATATTGTGGATAGTGCTGAAAGTCAAACTGTATTTGAAAATATTCCTGATGTTGAACAAGTAAAAATTGATTTAAAAATAGTTTAGAAACTGTTTTTTGCTGAATATTCTTCTAAATATGTATTTGTATACATTTAACATGGAATTCGAGAGAACTCCCACTAACCCATTTCAACAACAACTCTATAATATAGCAAGAAATAGGGGTGGTAGTAACGTCGGTCAAAGAAATGACATTAGTCGATATTATGTAACTAGTTTTATGCCGGAGGATGACAATGCAGGTACATTTGATCTGTTCCGAATTTCCCATACTTTCCATTATGGCACAAGAAATTCTTGCAGTGCCCGCATCTATAGTCCCCATTGAGAATGCTTTTAGTGAAGGAGGCTATATATTGAACGAGCGGAGATCCCGAATGACGCCAAAAAATCTCGAGGCTCAAATAATACTTAAAGACGCAATAAAAGCCGAGTTACGAGATCAAGAAAATAAGTGGGATGACCTATTATCGGACCAAGATGCCTATCAAGAAGGTACTACTGAAGGAGAGTCTAGTCAAATGAGTCAAACCGATAATCAAGACGATGACGACATCGACTTCGACTAAAGGTAGGTAAGGTAAGTCAGGTAAGTAAAAAGAACTACGTAGGGCTTTGATTCTTCACGAGAATACGTAGGCAATTTAATTTTAAGTGAAAACTTAAAATTAAATACAAGCCCATTTTTTTAACTTTTCTCAAGTAAAAAAGAACTACGTAGAGCTTTGATTCCTCACGAGGATACGTAGGCAATTTAATTTTAAGTAAAAACTTATAATTAAATACAATCTAATTTTTTCAAATGATTTCCTTGTTCACTTATAGTTATTTTTCGTGTATATAATGATAATAAATAAAAAAAATTATATACTTCAAAAAAAAATGCCCGGTCGGACCCGGACCCAGATCCGTGGCCGACCCGCCGACCCGCCAACCCGTACATTTCATATGTACGGGTGGGGTCCGGGTCCTGGCCGGCCGACCCGGCGGCCCGGCGGGTCCGACCCGGACCCAGACCCGGCGATGGACACCTCTAATCGCCGACCGCTAGAATTTGAGATTGGAGATCATGTTTTGCTGAAGGGGTCGTCGACTCGGGGAGTTTACCGCTTCGGCCGGAAGGGCAAACTTAGTCCGAGATATATTGGTGTAATACCCGCATTTTTCTTTCTTTCTCTTCTGTTTCGTCCAATCGTATCGACTCGACTGTGTTCGTTGATGCTTCTGACCTGGTGTTGTTTCTCACCTTTGTCATTCGAGCGAGTTCTGATACTGTCCCAAATTGATCTATATATCGTTGTGACCTTTTCAAGTTCGGAAAATTAGTCTCGTTTTCGATCTTCCAACCATTGGGCGGTGGAATTCCGTATTTGTTCAGCGATTGGCTCGCGTTTTGATTGATGTACCGTTGGGTTGGTCAATCGTATTGATTTTCGTCCGTTGTGTTTTGTGTTTGTTCGGATAATTGACTTGATTGTATTATCCAGTTGATGACGCTTGTCACTTGTTGGTTTTATTATATCCCTAACGGCGGCGTTGTGTTGGTCGTCGTGGAGCGTGTTTTCACGCCGTATATTCCTTTGCGTTGCTTGTAACGTTTCGCCGATGGGCGTAAGTTACGCGTTTCCTTGCGTATCTCGTTGAGTTTTCCTGGCGGGATATTGCTTCTCCCTACTTGTTTTAAGTTTCGGGACGAAACTTCTTTTAAGGAGGGTAGAATGTAATATCCGCACTTCCGATTCTTCTAAATTTCTTTTTCACCGAGTCCGCTTTTGACGACTCGCTCATGACCGCTTTCGTCATTTCGAGAATGATTAATTTCGACTTTTGTCATCCGTAATACCCGGTTGTAATTCATTCATTTTCATTCAAGAATTATCATTGTAATTGTCACTCAGTGTATTTTCACGCAATTATAATCATTCATCAATCATGTTCATTCACCGTGTTCACCGTTCGGAAAAACTTCGAGTTGTGTATCATTATTGTTCATTGTTTCAACTTTCCTCTTATGAGTTCGACTTTGTTAGATCACCAATTTTGATTCACGAAATGCATATATTTCATGCATAATTAGTACAAAACTCATGCATATTCGCAATTCGCAAAATAAGAACTATTCTCATTTGATCATATATATATATATATATATATATGTGTGTGTGTGTGTGTGGATTTATGAGGTATAATCTAATATATGTCAACCAGTTAGGCTATCAAAATTTATTATTCAAGTAAAATTCATTTCTACTCCGACTAATATCCTACACGTCTTTTCTTTTTGAATTAAATTATTCATTCTAAATAGATATTGTTCATATTGTTCTGGCAATTATTATTCCCGTGATGTGTCTTACCTAATACTGAGTTGTAGATACATAGATGGAACGTTCTAGATCTTTCTAGAGGTAGTAGGATCCTACTAGATGTCTTACATTATCTAGGAATCCTATGTATGGAAGGACTCTCATTGTAATGCCTATATAAAGGCCCATCTATCATTGTTATGAATATAATTGATTGACTCGTATTTACAGTCTTTTACTTTCTCCTGAAACATGTTATCAGCACGTAGCTCGAGAAAATTTTACAAATTCAGGAAAAAACAAAAAAAAAACGGACCTTAACCCTTACCGTCGACCACCGCCAACCACTGTCGGATGCCTGCTGGACCACCGCCAACCACTACTGGATGCCTGCCGGACCACCACCGATCACCGTCGACCACATCCGATCACCGTCGATCACAGCTGATCCCTGTCGAAACACCGATCGATCCAGATCGACCACATCTGATCACCGCCGATCCCTGTCGGAACACCGATCGACCCAGATCGACCACATCCGATCACCACCGATCACAGTCGATCCCTGTTGGAACACCGATCGACCCAGATCGACCACATCCGATCACCGTCCGGTGCCTACTGATCTAGTCCAGCCACGACCAGATCCCGTCCGGTACCTGTCGATTCCATCCGGTGCCTGCCGATCCAGCCTAGCCGCGACCGCAACTCGCCTGTGCCTGTCGATCCCGTCCGGTACCTGCCGATCCAGCCTAGCCGCGACCGCGACTCGCCTGTACCGACCAGATCCCATTCGACGCTGATCGAACACTGCCGATCCGACCCAATCGTGATTGACCTTGCTCGATGTCGTCCGGACACTGCCACCACAGTCCGTCCGATCCGACCCAGTCGTGATTGACCCTGCTCGACATCGTCCGGACACTGCCACCACAGTTCGTCCGATCCGACCTAGTCATGATCGACCCTGCTCGACGTCGTCCAGACACTGCCACCACCGTCCGCCCGATCCGACTCAGTCGTGATCGACCCTGTTCGACGCCGTTCGGACACTGCCACCACAGTCCGCCCGATCCGACCCAGTCGTGATCGACCCTGATCGATGCCGGGCGGACACTACCACCACAGAACGAGCCCCAATCCCATTTGTCCGGCCCCCGCTGCCGATAGTGACCTGATCCGATTCGTCGCGACCGTTCGATCTGTTTGTTATTCGTCGGATACGCCCCGACCCGCTCGTTTCAGTCCGGTCCGACCTGGCTCGGTCCGACTAGCCCGACCCATATTTGTCCGCTCCTATGTCGCATAATCCGAGTCCTTATTCCACCTATATTATCTAGCCCAGTAGCCCTTTTCGGGTGTTTCTAAACTCTCCATCTTTTCTTAATTAATGATTCATTTGTTCATTGATTTGTATACTTATGAATCTTAACATGTTTATGTTTTACGTGCATATAGAAAAATATGTTGCTCATGATGATGTACACGCTATAGAGAGAAGCCATATTTATTATCCGGTTCAAGGATCAAAGCAAATATGGAAGTGAGTACCCAAGTAAGATTTTATTAAAGTTCCCGTTTTTCAATTCCTCTCTTTTGGGAATTTTTTTGGGGAATTGAGTATTTGGGTTCTTTATCTCCCACGCTACTTTGTGGTGGATGAGACTATGAGAGGTGGTATTAGGGATGTCAATGGGTCGGGTAGGGTACGGGTATGCCTCCTCCATACCCTACCCTACTTGATTCGGATCGGGTTCGGGTATTGCCCGTCGGGTAATCGGGTACCTAATGGGTATTCGGGTACCCGTATACCCTATTTAAGAATATAAATATTTTTAATATATATCATATATACATATAATGTAATTAATAAATTCAATTTAGTATAATAAATATTTAAAATATAATATTTTATATAATAATAGATATAATTTATAATACAATATAATATTTATGTATAATATATAATAATAATATATTTATATAATTCAAATGGGTACGCGGGCCTGATAATCGGGTCGGGTATTCGGGTAATATACTATACCCATACCTTACTCATACCCGGCCATAAAATTTCGGGTTCGGCCGAAACCCGACCCGATTTCGGGTTTATCCGACGGGTAGGATCGGGTACGGATAAAGTTGACATCCCTAGGTGGTATCACTCTCATATGTCGAAGTAAACTGTGTGACGGTCCTGGGGGAGTCACGGATAATTGTTGAAAGTTGATATTTGTGGTTGTTGCATACACCACGGTTTAGGTGCGATTTGATGTCGTCGTTTTATCGATTTTAAACCAACAATTGAAAAAAAAAAATGAACATTGTCGGTAACGGTAAAGTTATGACTTGTTCATGACTAGTCATGAATTTGTGACGTACAAATGGGACAAACATCGATTGCGATGGATATGTCGTGGTTAAAATCGATTTGTGGAGGATTTGTCACGTTGAATTGAGCTACCACCACGTTGGTCTTGACCCAATCCTATACTTGGAAAACTTCATCTTTCATCCTATTAAAATAAAATATTGCATGTGACTGTAGTCATGCACCGTCTCTTTGCAATATGATATATGAAAGAGTGTAAGAGTAATTCTCATGAATTTTAACATGTAAAGCAATGGCATATTGTGTTAAGTACATGAATTCGTTGACCTCGATTATAGTTCGTGTGACTATAGGTCCGAATACTTCTCCGAGTATTTGTAAAAGCATGTGCCTTATACATTTGACTATGCTTAGTCGATCTTATTGGATGGTCAAGACGAGTTGGTTATGGTTATTCATTATGTCTCATGGTTCAAAATGCTTAATATTGATGCACCGCGTTGCATCCATATAACATGGCTATTATGACGTATACTTGCAAATTGAGAATTAAAATTCTTGATTGATTTGATGCACTTTGGTGGATTGTGTCTACACTTTTGATCATGACTAGGCGCATCCTCCTTGGTATTTGTTTATGCTTTGAAAGTTCAAACGGAATAAGTGGTTTTTAAACAGCCTTAGCTGTACCGACATTCCTACTTTATCTGCAAGTCTACCAAGTTGGAGTTACCGAAAGGATCATTAGTTGAGATAAGAAATCGAACACCCTAGTGCGTTTAAACGCACCTATGGCTGTCATTGCCATATTTTTGCATCAACACTTATGCCATTGGATATGGTCTCAACCTTGTTTTCTCACTAAACTTGGGAAATACTAAAGCAGCCAATTAAAACATGCACTCTGATCTGAGTTTAATGATCTATGTGGTGCACAACATATGGATAGAAAGATACGGAAGTCCAGTTTCCAGAACATCTGACCGTTCGTCCATAGCCTTCCTAGAAAAAGAGTTATCGCTGTTTTAGTGAACAAAGGTCAAGCTGCACGGAATTTTATTTCCAGCGATTGTGCTAACTTTTGTCCCAACCAACTTGATTCCCATCTTGAATTTGCAAGTGGTATTACGACACATGTTTTTCAACCTCTTTTTGGCCGAATTTTCCATAGATGATGCAATTTTTGGTATGCATTATACGCTAAAATATCATCTTTTCAAATGTTGAAAAATAGTTTCCTTGGGGAAGCCCAAAATACGCACCCTTATAAGAAGGTCGAGCGTGTGCATGGTAGTTTTACGCCATGCTTGTGTCGTAACTTTGCCCCTTAGGCATATAACCTTGCCATGTTATGCATTCAATATGATAGATCATTTTGATCGTATCTGGTATAAAATCTCTATGTTGTTAGAGTGTTCGCTATGCTCATGTTTATAAAATTTTGCAAGCGAAATTGAGCGCGTATTAAGCTATTTTCAAGGAACACGATATTTTTAGATTTCAGTTTATAAATCGATTGTGACTATGATGACTAGGTCATCACAATCAATGAGTGGTATAATGCTCAAGTTGTTGAATGCCGAATGGTGTTTTCTAATCACATATGTTCCGTAACAATTGAACCATGTTATGACTCGATGATATATATGTCAAAGTGTATCACTCATAGCATCTCATTTTAATTTGTGAGAAATAAATCTTATGCATCACTTATATTGGATATGTGAAAAGAAAAATATTCATGAGTCAATATGGTCCGGCTTACATCGGTTTTTGTAACCAGAAGATGTATTGGGACACTGACACATTTAGACTTTAATAGTCCGGAGTTTGGACAGTTTGATGATCCATATACCACGGTATTACCATGGACATTATTTTTTCTTTGAACAAAGAAACTAGTTGGATCAAAGACACCAAAGTACGTTGGTGGAGTCGTGAGCAGGGCTCATGATCGATGATGATATTTATGTCATCCGCGTCTTGCTTTCACAAGCATGTGTGACGCCAAAGACCCCCGATGATCCTTCTTATCCATGTTCATTGATTAAAGCCTATTCTTTGGCACGATTAGGAGATGATACCCTCCTATGCTAAAGAGAATAATGTAGCGACTCGCATAAACATGGTGCTGAGTCCTCCCTTTTCACCGAGTTCTTATACATACATGATCATAAGTATTAGCCTGGGTGGCTTATGATGCTATGATTGTGTTCACAAATGGTCGTACTCAAGTAATAACATTTATATGTTATGTGGTTCCTTTGACAATGATTGATAAGTTGATGAAACCTGAGTTTATGGTTGTCCAATTTGTGGACCAGTCATTGTAAAGGTCGGTTCACCCACTTTTAGACCAAGTCTTAAAGTGAAATTTTAATGAGTACTTCCTAACATCCAAGGCTACCTTCTCATAAATTTTAGTGCCATTTGGAGACTTGGAAGGAGGTGAACCACTTAAATGAAGTTTTCACATACCACCAGCCGTCCTATGAACCAGTTCGATGTCATTTCGACCGGTTTCTGACCACAAGGTTGATGCTTTTGGAATCCCAACACCCATTTATTCATGTTCACTAAATTTTTAGGTGTTCGGGACTGGTGAAAGGAGTGAAATCTTCAAGAAAGCACTAGAGGTTCGATAAAACCAACGGTCTATCATCGGTTCAATCGTTCTCTTATGTTCGATCCCGGTGGTGCATGGTGGCGGTTTTGTTGGATTCTCAAGACCATTAGCTACGGTTATGTATCATAGATCAACATGTCGTATTCACCTATACATATCATCATTCAAATGCTTAGTTACAAATGTAACCGTATACATTTTGTTAACTGGATTGTGTTAACAATGAAAACCTTTATCGTACACATGTTCATGTTCCAAAGTACGTCACCACAACGCATTATGATGGGTTATAAATGATGAATATGACATGCACTTTCACTCATAGTCTGCTTAAAATATACCTTGGCAGACGATCTCGTAAATCACTTTGATGAGCCAGTCTTCCCGTCGTTAAGGGGAGATGCGAACGATCATGTTCGAGTAGAACGACTTGGAATTGTCGTAGTTTGTCCCTACTGTGCCTCACCAAGTTCCCTAAAGTGACGAGATTAAATACATGTTGCAACCATGTCTGCAAGGATTGTGTCCGGTCATGGACATTCGTCACCTATGAATGGTGATATGGTAACACCACAAATTGTGGTAGACGGTGTTACTAGGCCGTAGATCTCATCGAGTATTGGGATGCCACTTGGTTTGATAAATACTCTCGCTAAGAATGTATGCGAGTTTGGTACATGAAACTTGATCATATGATCAAATGGACTCATCCGTCTCATATGATTCTGGATTATAGTCATCATTGGGGGACGCCTCAATGAATGTCAATCTATAAAGAGTACTCTATAAATAAAGCCGGTTCATGAGGACGTGGAATGTGAGTTTAATCGAACCATACTTCGTTGAAAATCTACAACATTGTAGCCTTGGCCTAAAAATGAAAATATATGCGACTCCATTATGAACAAAGTGATAGCCCTTTGTTGAAGTGGTGTCGACTGTAACACCCCCAAGTTATTCAGGGAATATTACAGCGCTGTGAGCCCCACCGTGGGACCCACAAGGCTAAACATACGCGGAATTATAAATTTTGACCGAGAAGGTTTAAATACAATGGAATGAAGAACAATACAAAGGGTATTCAAAACACATCCAATGTATCCAAGACATCACAACACAAATCAATACCTCGGCAAACACAGGTCGGAACATCAAGGAAAATGGAAAACAATAATCCAGTATTCAATAACCATTCCAGTACAACAACACTGAATGGAGAAACACAAAACATAACCAGAGGAAAGACACAGTATCACACTTGCCCACCATCTTCATGCCGACCGATATCTGCCTGTCCGCTCTCCTGGAACCTGAAATACATAAAAAGTATTTCCCCCATAAAGGGGTTAGCCGTCGAATAGCTAGTGCAAGTATATCAAGTATGAAATACAATACTCCTCGACAATAAAGTAAATATAACCGTCAATTCATCAATTTAAGACCAGTATTACGGAATAACTAAATCTCATAGCATCACATCAATACATATATGAATACCGTGGAACCGCACCAAGAGGCTACGGAACCCTCAGGGGACCTATCGGCCCGCCCCAGAGTGGTTCGTTCATATCATCCATGGAATTGCACCAAGAGGCTATGAAACCCTCAGGGGAACCGTCGTCCCGCGCCAGAGTGGATATAAATAATCATACCATTAATATATCTTACTTTCAAAGTCGAGAACTTACAATCATAAATATATACTTGCCTTTGATACATCGAGAATTTGAACGGAAAAAAGGGTATTAGTCGGTAGGTCCAAGAACGCGCTCCCGGCACCTAAACGATTCGCAAGGAATATGATAATCAATTATCCATACTCAAACTACACGAAGAAACTCCCGAAACCCGTCTACGATTCATGAAAATATACGGATAAACAACTAAAGGTTGGAAAATCGTCCAAACCCTCACAAATCTGAAAACGGCACATTCTAATCCGTAAAATCGTAGGGAAAGTATGCATACGGGATAGATACATCATAATCTCAAGGTTCTCAAGCTTCAAAACGAATAAATCGGACGAATCTAGGAAAAACCCCAAAATTCCCAAAAATAGGGTTCTAAGGATTTTTACCTTGATTTGGACGTTAGGATGGATTAGATGTTGTGAAATCCTTGATCTCCAACCGAATATGATGATGTTTGACAAAGAATCGCTTCCAATCGCCCAAAATCGTCCCTCCCGAGCTGTTCCCGTCGGAAATGAGTGAAGAGGATGAAAAATGACGAAATGGAAGTTAACTGTCCAATATATATCCGCCCAGTCTAGCGCACGCTACGCTTCCTTCATTAGCGTGCGCTAGCGTGGTCACCGGGTAGTCCAGTGGCTTCTGCCGGCTCCGTTAGCGTGCACTAATCGCCCTTCTCTAGCGTGCGCTAACCAAAAAGTGGTGTCCAGTACTGGAGTCCAGAACCTACTGTCCTCTGCCCTGCTCAAGCTTTAACGTGCACTACCGATATGGCTTAGCGTGCGTTATGCGACAGCTTTAGCATGCGCTAGCCGAATCCTAGCGTACGTTACCTGATAGTCCAGAAAACCTGACAACCTCATTGCCTCTGCCGACCAGCCCGTTAGTGTGCGCTACGGACGGATCTTAGCGTACGCTACTAACCACGAAAAGCGTGCGCTAACGAACTCCTAGTGCGCGTTAACCGCCAGTCCAGAAAGCAGTCCGAGTTACTGGTTCTGACCTGACTGGTCCCTTAGAGTGCGCTACGGCTCAAAGATAGCGTGCGCTAATCAAGCAGAATTAGCGTGCGTTAGCGTAGGCCTAGCGTGCGCTATTTCTCTGGTCCAGAACACTACCGCAAGGTCGAAACAACACGATCATGACCCAATCAAGATACTAAACTCAATAACAATATCAACAACATCACCAAGAGTTTACAGAGCGACAAAATAAGAAGAACGGCAAGGTCAAACAGTCAATAAAAAGTACGGGTATTACATTCTCCCCCTCTAAAAAGAAGTTTCATCCCAAAACTTAAGAAATAAAAAGCTCGGGGTACTCCGACCGCATCTTCTCTTCCATCTCCCAAGTCGCCTCCTCGACTCCATGTCTCGACCATTGCACTTTAACCAGTGGAATGGTCTTATGCCGAGGTTGTTTCTCGCGACGCTCAAGGATCTTCACGGGTTTCTCCGGAAAGGTAATATCCTCGGCTACGTCAATCTCATTGTAGTCGATAACATGGCTTGGATCCAGCACGTATTTTCTCAACTGCGACACATGAAAAACACTATGGACATGACTCAAAGCTGGAGGTAATGCCAAGTGATAAGCTAAATCTCCAACTCTATCCAAAATCTCGAAAGGTCCGATATACCTCGGACTAAGTTTCCCCTTTTTCCCGAAGCGGAAAAATCCTCTGGTCGGCGACACCTTGAGTAAGACATGATCCCCCACTTCGAACTCCAAGGGTCGACGACGAGTATCAGCATAAGATTTCTGACGGCTCTGGGCACTCAGCAATCGGTACCGGATAATAGAAATCCTTTCCCTAGTCTCCATCAACATATCCGGTTCTGTTCCGATTAGCTCAGAAGCCTCGTCCCAGCATAATGGCGACCTACATCGCCTACCATAAAGTGCCTAGAATGGTGCTATTTTGATCGACGCGTGCCAACTATTATTGTAAGCAAACTCGATCAACGGTAAGTGAATCTCCCAATCATTACTCAAAGTCTAAGGCACAAGCCCGCAACATATCTTCCAACGTCTGAATCGTCCTCTCTGTCTGACCATCCAACTGAGGATGAAAGGAAGTGCTCAATCTCAACTTAGTACCCAAAGCCTGATGAACGGCCTGCCAAAAATGCGATACGAAACGGCCATCTCGATCAGAAACAGTTGTCCTGGGGGCACCGTGCAACCTTACGATCTCAGCTATAAAAGTTCGAGCCAATCTATACGGTCCCCAAGTATCCTTAATACCCAAGAAGTGTGCAGACTTGGTCAACCGATCGACAATTACCCAAATCATATTCATTTCGGCCCGAGTTCTCGGCATGCCAGTGATGAAATCCATAGAGACGTCTTCCCACTTCCACTCGGGAATGGGAAGCGGTTTCAACAACCCCACTATCCGTTGATGTTCGATATTAACTTGTTGACACGTCAAGCACCGTAGTACAAACTCTGTGACATCCTTCTTCATGTTTTTCCACCAAAAATTGCGCTTCAAATCTTTGTACATCTTACTCGTCCCGGGATGGATTGTGTAAGGCGTAGCATGAGCTTCTCGGAGAATTTTCTGCCTCAACTCTAAATCGTTCGGAACACAAAGCCTGCCCTGAAATCTCAGAATACTATCCTCGTGAACCATAAAGCCAGGAGCTTTTCCTTTAATTACATCTTCCTTCAGTTGAGAAATCATCGGGTCACTCCACTGCTTCCCTTTGATGTCGTTAACTAAGGACGAAGTAATTTCGAGGGTACACAACTGTCCCTGTACTCGTTGAAGCCAAACTTCTATCCCTTGCTCAGTTAAATCCTGGCGAATTTTCGCCTAAGGTGTAAGAACCTCGAGCATTTGAAGAGATGCCGATTTGCGGCTCAAAGAATCCGCGACGACATTTGCTTTTCTGGGGTGGTAAAGAATTTCCAAATCGTATAAATATACTTCAGGCTCTTGTGATTGGTATAAATCCGACATGAAGAACCAAACAAATAATGCCGCCATATCTTGAGTGCAAAGACAATTGCGGCCAACTCTAAGTCGTGAGTAGGATAATTCATCTCATAAGGCTTTAATTGTCGTGACGCAAAAGCTATCGTCTTATCATGCTGCATAAGTACACAGCCCAGACCTTGACCCGAAGCGTCACTATAAACTGCAAAGCCCTCACTACCATGTGGTAAAGTTAAGATCGGCGCTGAAGTCAAACGTCTCTTCAGTTCATCGAAGCTCTGTTGTCTCTCATCCGTCCAAACAAACTTTTCGGTCTTCTGGAGTAATTTCGTAAGCGGTCGAGCGAGTTTCGAGAACCCCTCGACAAATCGACGGTAATACCCCGCAAGGCCCAAAAAGCTATGGACTTCCTTAACATTATTAGGTGGTGCTCAATCTAGCACTGCCTCAATCTTCTGCGGGTCTACACAAACCCCTTCGACCGAAATCACATGGCCGAGAAACATAACTTCTTCTAACCATAATTCACATTTCGAGAATTTTGCATAGAGGTGCTCGGTTCTCAAAATATCTAGCACCAAACGCAAGTGTCGGGCATGTTCCTCTTTATCTCGAGAATAGATCAAAATGTCGTCAATAAAGACGACTACACACCTGTCGAGGTACTCGATGAAAATTTTATTCATTAACCGCATGAATACTGCCGGCGCATTAGTCAACCCAAAAGGCATAACTACAAATTCATAATGCCCATATCTTGTCCGAAATGCCGTCTTCGGAACGTCGGAATCTCTCACCCTGAGTTGATAATACCCTGATCTTAAATCAATTTTCGAGAAAACTGCAGCCCCTTGCAATTGATCAAATAAATCGTCTATACGAGGCAAAGGATACTTGTTATTGATGGTCACTTTGTTTAGCTCATGTAGTCGATGCACAACCGTAGTGAACCATCTTTCTTTCTCACAAAAAGGAGAGGTGCGCCCCAAGGCGAAGCGCTCGGTCTGATGTATCCTTTCTCTAGGAGTTCCCCCAATTGATTCTTTAATTCTTGCATCTCAGAAGGTGCCATCCGATAAGGTGCTTTAGAAATCGGAGCCGTATCTGGCTCTAAGTCTACGGTAAATTATATCTCCCGATCTGGTGGTAATCCCGGGAGATCATCCGGAAATACATTGGGATACTCATTAACAACCGGAATCGAAGAGAAATCGACTTCGTTTCCTTCCGTTTTCAAGGCATAACACCAATAGCCCGTACAACCTTTCTTTAAAAGTTTTACGGCCTTCATGGCACTGATAAGCAACTTGGATTGGCCCGACTTACGTCCCAAAAATGAGCACTCCGACCCGTCTTTAGTCATCATGGTGATAACCTTGGTACGGTAATTCATAATCGCTTGGTGACTATCAAGCCAATCCTCGTCGAGGATCACGTCCTCGCCTTCCATATCCAATTAAATTCGATAACCAATCCATACCGGATATAATCACCGGAAAATCTCTAATCTCTCGGTTCCCCACAATTCTATCCCCGCTAGGCAGTTTCACAATGAAGGGATCGCAAGCAGTCATACAAGTTATATTCAAACGGCGTACACACTCCAAGGAAATAAAATAATGTGTAGCACCCATATCAAAAAGTACACGGACTGGATGAGATAAAATATGAATGGTACCTGAAGCCACCGCCGCGTAGGGTTCGTCTGTTCGACGTACCTCATAAACTCGTGGTTGTAACGAACCGACGCTAGAGTTTCCCCCTCCAGCATTCTGACCCCGTCCCCGGCCCCTGCCGAAATTCTGCTGAGGTTGACCAAAAGATTGCTGCTGATTTATGCCTTGGTCAAGTTGTGCTGGGGCAGAAGCCCGAGTGTCCAAAGTCTAATTTGGTTCTGAACAATAAGCCGTTCTATGTCCCATCTGTCCTCAAGTATGACACTTCAACGGAGGAAAATTGCACTCCAAATTAACATGGCCTTGACGGCCACAGTTATAGCATGTTACCGTGCGATTTGTGGTGCCCGGAGCAGAATGGAAACCCCTCTTTCCTTTATTAGAACGTGACGATTGTCCAGCAGAACGGTTAGTCGTCTGTGACCTCTGAAAGTTGCCACCCTTAGATCCAGAAAAAATTCCCGCGACCTTCTGCTTCTTCGATTCTTCAATGGTGTCATTGTCGGGGCTTAACATATCATGGGCTAAAGCTCTGTCCTGATACTCTTTCAGTGTGGTACAAGCAAATCCGGCCATGTACCGCCGTAAGTCCAAATTCATCTGCATATCAAAATAACGGATCTTATCACGCTCGTTCCGCACTTGATCCTTCACGTGGATCAGTTGTTGGTTGTACTCTACAATCGCTTGCGAAACAGGAATATTCTGCGGTTTAGCCTCGAAAAAGGCTCGGATTCGGCCCTCTCGCACCGGCCAAGGACAAAACTCGGAAAGCTCCTTAAATTCATCCCATGTGGCAACACGATCCTGTGGCTTGATGACCTTCCACCAGGTAGCGGCCTCCTTAGTGAGGAAATACTGAGCAATCGGTACTTTCCTCACTTCGGGGCAATCAACCGCCTCGAAAATCTTTTCCAATTCCGTTAGCCAATATTCCCAGCCTAACGGGTCTGTGGCACCGCCAAATGTGGAGGGTGCATACGGATTACATTCTGAAGCAAGGCATCCGTGTTCGGGTTCGGATTATTCAGCTGAACAGTTTGGGTTAAAATGGTCATCTGGGTAGCCAATTATTGAAGAACCTTCGCAACTCCAATGTCCGCGTTGTTCCCCTGGTCATTTGACTGGTCGTGCTGACTTTCGGTGTCAGGATGCACCGACTTCGACAAACTGGGGTTGGTTGACCCCGCAACAGAACTAATGGAAACGGCCGCGCCACGACCTCTTCCACGTCCACGGCCACGGCCCCTACCAGCTGACATACTAAGGAACACACAAGGCACGTAAGTACAATTCGATCGCACGTCATCAAAGTGACCGATTCTCAAGAATACCAAAATAGAAGCAAAACGAATAAGGAAACACCAGAATAGTAAGAGGTCTTACAAGTACCGGTCGCACTGTGATGATGGCAAAGTAGTGATACTGTGGGCAAATGACTACTCAATCGACCCAAAAGACCGACAGCCTAGGTATCCATAGACCTAAGCTCTGATACAATATTCTGTAACACCCCCAAGTTATTCAGGGAATATTACAGCACCGTGAGCCCCACCGTGGGACCCACAAGGCTAAACATACGCGGAATTATAAATTTTGACCGAGAAGGTCTAAATACAATGGAATGAAGAACAATACAAAGGGTATTCAAAACATATCCAATGTATCCAAGACATCACAGCACAAATCAATACCTCGGCAAACACAGGCCGGAACATCAAGGAAAATGGAAAATAATACTCGAGTATTCAATAACCATTCCAGTACAACAACACTGAATGGAGAAACACAAAACATAACCAGAGGAAAGACACAGTATCACACTTGCCCACCATCTTCATGCCGACCCGATACCTGCCTGTCCGCTCTCCTGGAACCTGAAATACATAAAAACATAAAGGGGTTAGCCGTCGAATAGCTAGTGCAAGTATATCAAGTATGAAATACAATACTCCTCGACAATAAAGTAAATGTAACCGTCAATTCATCAATTTAAGACTAGTATTCCGGAATAACTAAATCTCATAGCATCACATCAATACATATATGAATACCGTGGAACCGCACCAAGAGGCTACGGAACCCTCACGGTACCTGTCAGCCCTCCCCAGAGTGGTTCGTTCATATCATCCGTGGAATCGCACCAAGAGGCTACGAAACCCTCAACGGACCTGTCGGCCCGCCCCAGAGTGGATATAAATAATCATGCTATTAATATATCTTACTTTCAAAGTCGAGAACGTACAATCATAAATATATACTTGCCTTTGAGACATCGAGAAATTGAACGGAAAAAAAAGGTATGAGTCGGTAGGTCCAAGAACGCGCTCCCGACACCTAAACGATTCGCAAGGAATATGATAATCAATTATCCATACTCAAACTACACGAAGAAACTCCCGAAACCCGTCTACGATTCATGAATATATACAGATAAACAACTAGAGGTTGGAAAATCGTCCAAACCCTCACAAATTCGAAAACGGCACAATCCAATTCGTAAAATTGTAGGAAAAGCATGCATACGGGATAGATACATCATAATCTCAAGGTTCTCAAGCTTCAAAACAAATAAATCGGACGAATCTAGGAAAAACCCCAAAATTCCCAAAAATAGGACGTTAGGATGGATTAGATGTTGTGGAATCCTTGATCTCCAACCGAATATGATGATGTTTGACAAAGAATCGCTTCCAATCGCCCAAAATCGTCCCTCTCGAGCTGTTCCCATCGGAAATGAGTGAAGAGGATGAAAAATGACGAAATGGAAGTCAAATGTCCAATATATATCCGCCCAGTCTAGCGCACGCTACGCTTCCTTCATTAGCGTGCGCTAGCATGGTCACCGGGTAGTCCAGTGGCTTCTGCCGGCCCCGTTAGCGTGCGCTAATCGCCCTTCTCTAGCGTGTGCTAGCCAAAAAGTAGTGTCTAGTACTGGAGTACAGACCTACTGTCCTCTGCCCTGCTCAAGCCTTAGCGTGCGCTACCGCTATGGCTTAGCGTGCGTTATGCGACAGCTTTAGCGTGCGCTAGCCGAAGCCTAGCGTACGTTACCTGATAGTCCAGAAAACCTGACAACCTCACTGCCTCTGCCGACTAGCCCGTTAGCATGCGCTATGGACGGATCTTAGCGTACGCTACTAACCACGAATAGCGTGCGCTAACGAACTCCTAGCGTGCGTTAACCACCAGTCTAGAGAGCAGTCCAAGTTACTGGTTCTGACCTGACTGGTCCCTTAACGCGCGCTACGGCTCAAAGATAGCGTGCGCTAATCAAGCAGAATTAGCGTGCGTTAGCCTAGGCCTAGCGTGCGCTATTTCTCTGGTCCAGAACACTACCGCAAGGTCGAAACAACACGATCATGACCCAATCAAGATACGAAACTCAATAACAATATCAACAACATCACCAAGAGTTTACAGAGTGACAAAATAAGAAGAACGGCAAGGTCAAATAGTCAATAAAAAGTACGGGTATTACATTGACACTCCAAAGATAAGATCTATTCATATACTCTGTTAAAACAAGTGAGAGAAGGAGTTAAACTCACCTCATGGCGCGAGGTTTCTCATGAATGCACTGGAATCGACTACGATGACACGAAACTTAGTTGTGCTATCGTAATGGATGTTATAGCATCCACTATCTTTTCAGTTAGATAGTTTCCCAAAAACTGACGTGCAGCTTGTGGTTAAATCTTATCTTAGTGGGGAACTAAGTTAAGTGATAAAAGGATCTCGTGGTGGGTCAGACTCAAATCAAGTGGCTCCTGACCACGGAGCGCGTCGACAACTGATTTTCGGGAACGCATACTAAGTATATACTTGATTTGGAAGAGATATGAAGATTTTGCGTGTAAAATTAAGGGTTTATAGTGATGTACTCTTGTGAGAATAAGAGATGCCACTAAATCCAAAGTTAAGAATGAAAGGATCTTGGGGACACTTGATGATGCATATTCATCAATCGATTTAAGGTAATCTAAGATACGGTTTCCCTAAGAGATGATAAAGTAATGCCTATATGATTCCCAATGACTAGTCGAAGTCATAATAAAACTTGGCACACTTAAGTGATGATGCTGTCTTAAAGAAAAGTATGGTATTATGTACTCATGTTTGATTCGATGTACTCATTCATAATAATCCGGTAAAGCCACTGTGATGATGGCCTAGGATGTGCTCACGCAATTTCTGTCATTGACAAGAAGCTTGAAGCTCGCTCTATCTCGATAAAAGGACACTTGAATATCGATACCCGAACTCCCCCTAAATGTATTGGTCTATCTCACATATGACCTACAGGGTAGCTCACTTGCTGGAAAATGGTGAGATTGGTACTATTGAAAAGGTTTGTGTCTACTTTCCAAGGAAACCAACCATTTGATCACATCCATCATGTTGAGTGACATATGACTATTGTTGCAAAGTAGGACAAGATATGTCCGGTAATTTGCTGAGTCAACTTCGATAGAGCTTTGTGATCTGCTCAGGTCGATCTAGGTTACGTACTGTATGTGAATAAAAAGCTATGGGTGTCTAGTTTTCATAAGTTCTTACAGTTTTGTTGATACATATTGAATCGAAGAAGTTATGACTGATTTAGTGCATGGAGGTCAAGACTTTAGAAAACTTGATAAGTCTTTAGCGACTCTGCACTTTGGATGCCTCGCGCTCTTTTTGTCCTTAGACCAAGGTTTGTTTTTGCCCATTGGGTTTTCACTTGATAAGGTTTTTAACGAGGCGACCTATGAGAACATCCATACAATGATGCGTAGTACTTCTGTTCAACTTAGACCAAGAGGTACTTTCCCACTAGGTTTTTTCTTGGTATAGTTGTGAGGGCAACTTGGCATCTGACTCCTATGATTTGGGGTACTCATCAGGGGGAGTCATTATGTATACATCATGGGGAGTATACATGACATGTTATGTTGGTGCGTTGCAATATTTTCCTCATCAAGTCTTTATTTTTCCCATGTGGTTTTGTTTTGGCTTGGAACAGATTTTTATGAAGGCAACATCTTCTGCACTATTGTTGTATTAGTGCTCGACACAGGGGGAGTGTTCCGGGAATTATTATTCCCGTGATGTGTCTTACCTAATACTGGTTGTAGATACATAGATGGAAGGTTCTAGATCCTTCTAGAGGTAGTAGGATCCTATTAGATGTCTTACCTTATCTAAGAATCCTATGTATGGAAGGACTCTCATTGTAATGCATATATAAAGGCCCCTCTCATTGTAATGCATATATAAAGACTCTCATTGTTATGATTGACTCGTATTTATAGTATTTTACTTTCTCCTGAAACACATATCAATTTTTATGAATTAAAATTAAATTTCTATATGTTCCGTGTAAATTATTAAGACTTACCTTTAAGACTTTCATATTTCATTTTATTTTTACAAATTAAATCATTCATTCCAAATAAATATTTTTTCATAAATAATTTTTATGAGTTTATAATCCACCTTAAATTATTCTCCTCCAATTAATATCCTACATGTCTTCTTCTGCCAAGTCAAATTACTCCTTCCAAATAAATATTTTTATATATCAATTTTTATAAACTTTTATCCAGTTAACATCATTTTATGCACCGTAAAATGACAGGGTGAGTTGGTCTAATGTATCAATTCATCTCGCCTACAACAACGGGGAATGCATTTTCGTTTTCTGGCTTCCTCACATATCCCCGTCTTCATCCCGCCTCGTACCGTATCTAACAAGAAAAAGCACTTAGAAAAAATATCTTAACATTGTACTCGCCCTATTCAGCCCCATCCCATCACAGCCGGCAAAGGAGCAGCGCAATGCAGCTTTCATACCAAGAAGGTACTCGGTTATTTTGAGAACAAATTGCTATTTAAGTTTTGGGTAATACAGTTTTCCCTAATGGTTTATTTTGAGGTGATACTAATAAGAGGCAGGGTTAAAGCTAATTAATGTTGAATTATATAATTCAAACCAATATTCACTAGCAAGCTAAATTTACTAGCGATATTAAGGGTAAAAATTAAGAAAGTATTTGAAATTATTTGTATGGACAAAGAGAAAAAATCTGTAATAAACTCGTAATATTGTGTGTAAGGAAGTGTTTTCAAACATATTGTACAACAAAAATATATATGCAACATTCAAACATATATATAATATATTTATAAAAATTATACAATAATATCCTCAAATCCATACATAAATTCAAACTTTAACCATAAATATAGAATTATTTTAAATCATCCAGCTCCATAATTAGAGCGGCAAAGATTATTCATTATCAAGTATGCAACAAGCATAATTGAGTAATATATAAATCTTCGAGAAATCCCCGTTAGTAAAAAAGATAATAATCCCAACAAAATTGGAGTGCGCGTCGTCTACACGATAGTTTTTTTGACAATCCATATAGCTCTTAGGCATCAATGGTGGTTCTCGATGATAAAAATACTAGTACTTTAACCAGATTTACATATGTATACCATAAACGGATAGAGTATGTGTACTCATAAATGGACGAGTGCCTACATATTGTCATCCTTATACATATCATATATGCTAAATATTATTTTTATTTTATTTGTCGTGATATGCAATATTGGTTGTTTTTGACGTATACAGAATGGTGATTTGCGGATAGTCAATTATATTAGATTATACATGGTAGTTGATTTAACTAGTTTATTATATTAGCTATTTGTGTATTAGTATTTGGGAAACACATGATAGTTAATAGTGCTCTCATTGTGTAAGATGAATAATAAGGATATTAAAATATTTGCTTAGTTAATAATTTTAATCAATATGGTGAAATTATTGAATAAATAAAATAATAAGTATTATAATATTTTACGATTATCATAATTTAAAATTTTACAAATAGATAAATATTTAATAGTAGTTAAATATTAAATTAGTTATAAATATTTTTCATATTTGCACAATCATAAGTATCTTTGAACCCCTTACGATGAGGTTGTAATTTTGGTTATTTTAGGACAAAATTATAATTTTGAAATAATTTCACAATTCTTTCTAGGTAAAAAGCTCATATACGAGATTCTTCCAAATTAACATCATGGATCAAAAAAGCTAATCTATAAATTAATGTTAAGAAAATTGGATATTCTATAAATTTAGACAAGTTCAAATGATTATGAGGTATTACTATACGAGTTTGAGATGGAATGAGTAGTAAAATCAGTTTTAACCAAGTTTGGGTAGGGATGGCAAAATTAACTGTGGGTCCGGGTATCCGCGGGTAATTATCCGAATGAGTCTATTTCTGATAGGCACTTTCGAGTCTGGGTACGGGACTGGGGTGTAAAACCCGTAATTTCGATTTCCGGTAATTTCTTTTTTTTTCGGCGGAAGTCCGTTTTGATGACTCGCTCATGACCGTTTCATTATTCTGAGAATGATTAATTCTACACTTTTTGACATCCGAGTTCGTTTCGATGTCGTTTTGTTGAGTTCGGTGCTTTTTAACGACTTTTCCGCACTTGAGTTTGATTCTTGCGAATCTCGGTCGAAACTGCTGTTTCGAGTTTCCCGTAAGTTCGTTTAACTTTGTTATACGTGTTGTGAACTTCGGTTTGGCTATTCGATCACGTATCGTGATTTTCGGGGGTTTTGGGCTATTTTGTAATTTACCCAAAGTCGTGGGTATCCGCATTCGTAATTGTTGTCGTGACCCTTTTCATGGTCGCATGTGATTTGGGTTAGAGCTCAAGCTCTTAGTATGATATTATTCTAGAGCTTTCCGTGCGTATCTTGAACTTGGTGTTCCGACCGGAGGAATTTGTTGTTGTAATCAGCTTTGAGAGCACTGTTGCTGTCCTTCTGGTTAGCGCACGCTACATGTGTGGTAGCGCACGCTAACGAGTGGTGCAGAATCAGTCCAGAGGCTACTGGACTGGGCTCAGACGTTGATCAGCGCACGCTATGTAGTATCATAGCGCGCGCTAGAGTGCATTAGTAGCCCACGCTAGAGTGAGGATAGCGCATGCTACTCGGTAGTTCAGGGCAGTCCAGGGGATACTGGACTGGGTCTGAAGGTCCCGTTAGCGCACGCTAACAATTGTGGTTAGCGCACGCTAACAGTGTGCCCCGATAGCGCACGCTAATCCTGAAGATTAGCGCACGCTAAGCTGTCCAGTGTATATAAACTGGACAGCAGTCGCGAGACGTCATTTCCACTTCATTTCTTCTCCTCTCCGCGGGTTTGAGACGAAGGCAACTGGGGTCCGAACTTCTTGTCGATTTTGTTCCATCCAAAGGTATTTTGGGGGCCTTTAGGTGATCCTAACATCATCTAATCCATTGTTCTTCGTCGAATCAAGGTATATTTCTTGATTTCCTTCGAGTTGACTTTTTGGGGGATTTGTTCTTGATTTCGTTTTCCATCCATTTTTGATGAACTGATTGTTGTTAAATGATGTTGTTAAACATATCCTATGGATTGAACATCCATATTTTCGGTTGGGAATTCCGTTTCCATGTTTTGTCGGGTCGATTCGTGTTCTTGGCCATTTTGGGGGAAACCCTTGAACTTTCGTCGTTTGTTCTTTGAATTCAGTGGCATTGGGTCGTGCTATAGAATTCATTTTCATTGTTGTTATTCTTGTTCGTAGTTTATTGTTGCGGGTTGTCGTTCGGTGGAGTCGGCGGGTTCGTAGTCGGTTCGTGCCAACCTACTTCGGTCGATTCTCCGTGTTGTTCTTATTCGAGGCAAGTACCTTGCCCATACTTTTCTTGTTTTGTGGATATGATAATTAGTGATCGTCTAAATATGTTTGTTGGTCGTTTGCATTGAACTTTCAAAAGATTCGAGTTAGCCTTGTTAAAGGCTTGTTTTCAAAACGCGTGTGTATTATGAATGTTGTGTCTTGTAAATGACTATGTGAATCCTATGGATATGTTTGGTGTTGATGATGCACTTGGTATTTGCGTGTGGACGTATATTGTTTCATTTCGGTGCATTGTGGTTTGACGTGTTGTTTTGCTAAGTGTTTGATGCCTCTTGTTGAGTTGTTTGGATATTATTGATGTGATATGTTATTTGTGTGAATGTGTGGATATGGTTGAAGGTCTACGGTGACACATGGCACGTGATCATGTGGTCAGGATGCAACAAGTGATTGATCCAACCGTGAGAGTCTGAGATAATCTACGGTGGCACATGGCATGCGATCATGTGGCCAGGATGCAACAAGCGATTGATCCAACCGTGAGATGTGTGTGATTTGTTTCGCTAGCCAGCTCGGGAGGGTCCTTCGAGGCCTCGAGTGGGATTTGTGGCTTCGTCCCGGTCCTAGGCGATGCGCGTGCGTGATTACGTTGTGTTGATTTTTATGTCCGTCGAGGACACGTGATGTTGGGCTCTGGCCTTGTGAATTGTTGTCGGTTTTCTATTTGCGAAAACAAAACCTTTGGGCTGTGACCCTTGTTGATTTTTGGCAAGTTAAGGATTCGATAATCCTAAATTGTTTTCTATTAAAACTCTCAATGGCATCTTTAAAACTGTTTTATAAATTGTTTCCCTTTATTTGTGATCTTTCGGTTTTGTGAATGTTTACCAAACTCTCGCCTCGGGAAGTACTTTTTGTTACGTTTGGATCTTTGAGGATTCCTGGTTATTGTTATTCGTGAAATGTGAATTGTATGGCTCGTATTTGCACTTTGTTCTTGCACTAGCAAAACAGTGGAGTTTTGCTAACCCCCGAGTATTCGGGGGGTGGATGTCTGTATTGCATTCAGGTTTTGGAGCATAACACAGGGTCAGCATGAAGGATGATGAAAGATGAACGATACTAATCACACGAGGACCCGTTAATGTCGTATTGGTTCAGTTGTATTTTATTTTCCGCTGCAGTATTCTTTCCCCGTTGTACGGGAGTGTGTTGTATTTCGACCCCTGCGTGGGCATGTAATGTGTTTGAGTTGTATGCATTTATTGAAAGACCAAATCGGTCTACTGAGTCATTTTAGCCTTAAAGTCATTGTTGAGTTGTTCTATGTTGTTACCAGTCTGGTAGATCCTTGAGAAAAGGTTCTACGGCGTGTAATATCCCTGAGCGGATTGGGGGTGTTACATAAATGGTATCGGATATTAGGTTGTGGAAACCTAGGCTGTCGGGTCAAGTCGTGTTGTTTGAGTCTTGTTTCCTCGGATTTTGTCTGACTGAGTCGTGTCGCGACGCGTCGTCTGAGTTTGTTAATCGTGATTAGTATCGTGGGGCGATCATCATCTTCGTGCGACCTGTGGCTGTAAGTCTCCCTTCTTTGTGTTGTGCCTCGTGCGACACGAGCTATTTTTATGATTATTTTTTCAGAGATGGAATCCTCTTATGGATTTTGATTTCTTGATATGTGGTTATTTGACCCTCATATTTCGTTCATATGAGGAGTAGCGTTGCTGGATTGTGCATGTTTGACTGTATTTCTTTTATCCGCTGCGTGAGTTCTTTTGTAATGACTTTCGGTATTTTACCGACTGAGTTTTATTTCGAAAACCGATTCCCTTAACTGAGTTTTTGGCATTATGGCCTTGATCTTTTTGGCGAAATTTTTATGACGGTATTTAGTATTTTGTAAATGGCTTTTGTGAGTTTTTGAAATATTACCGTCATCGGCCTTTTTGGTGTTTTTGTAAATGGTTTTTAGCCTGGTGGGTTCCGGCGCGAGACCCACAGCGCTATAATGTTCCGTGTATTTACCTGAAATTTTTGGGCATTCTAGCCCATTGAATTATCCTTGAAAAACTTGAGTATCTTAGAAAATAAATTTTGAGACGTACTTTCAAAATGAATTATTTTCTCGTGGTACATCTAAGGTGCCACAATATGTTTCAAAATTCTTCTACCTCGAGGACCCAAAATGTTTTGAGATATTTTCAATGTTTTATAAACACTTTTACTTAGACCCATGGGTCGAATATTCTGAAAGTTTTTCACTAAAAGAAGGTGTCCTCAGTTTTGTTCAAACGCAAGATGAATTTTAAAGTCTCGATAACAATGTTTGCACTACTTTTTGTAAAGTGATACTCAAGATCAACTGGTGTTTCCAAACTATTTTCAAAAGGTGGTTTTCGTTTTTAAAACCTATCATTTCGTGCTTGTGGTCGGAGAAGGTGTGTATGATGTTGGTATTGTTGTTAGGGTGTTAGCCCTCCGAATTGTGATTGAATTGGTGGTGTGAACGTTGAGTCGTTCGCCACGCATATGTTTTGTTAGCCCTTCGTGGGAGGTGTGATGACGATCTTCAATGTTGCCATTTCGTGGTGGTTTGCGTGTTATCGCACCTGTGTGAGCTGTTAAAGCTTGGGTTTGTACGTTTGTGTACATGTATGATTGTTTCATGATGTTTGTAATTATGTGCTGGTTGTTGTTTGGGCCGTTGAGGTCATAGAACGATACCGTCGTTGCTGTAGTGTTTGTGTGTGTATTACTTTACGATGGTAATCGTTGTATATGATATGTGTTATGACTCTTTGTTGTGCTGAGTTGGCATCTCCGCTATGTTGTTTTGCGACGTTGTGCCCCATTGTATCTAGCATTTGTATTTTCGGTGTGTCGAGCCGAGGCGTTTCAACCGTGATGTGCCGGGGCATGCACGTGTAAATTGTCCTTCTCGTCAGTAACGCGTTTCAAGTGCGGACTCGAGGGACACCTAATTCAGTTTTGCAAATTGGCTACCGAGACTTTCGGAGTTCGCGCTTCAGCACAGTTATCAGGATCGGCTCTCAGAGGCCCAGTGGAGATTTTTCTGTCGGTTGCTTTTTGTGTGGTTACCTTGTTTCCGTTGTTGTGAGTTGTGGGGACAACATTTCTTTTATAAGAGGTCGGATGTAATACCCGTATTGTTTTTGACTTCTGCATTTTCTCTTTTTCAATTCTATCGACTCGCTCGTGTTCGTTGATACTTTTTGAACTTGTTCTGTATTTCGGTTTCATCGTTCGGATGAGCTGTGATCTTGTTTTGAGTCGATCTGGTTATCGCTGTGACTTTTCCGAGTTCGGTTCGATTCTTGTGAACCTTGGAGTGTTGTTTGAATTTTATTGTTCTTCGTGATTCGAACATGATTGTTCGCTTTTTGTTGTCTCGACCGTGGTGGTTCGATCGTTTGATTGTTCGATTTTTGTTGATCTCGTCTCGTGATTGTTGAGCGTTCAGACTCCTTCGGAAAATTAGTCTCGTTTCGATCTTCCAACCCTTGGGCGGTGGAATTCCGTAATTGTTCAGCGTTTGGCTCGCGTTTTGATTGATGAACCGTTGGGTTGGTCAATCGTATTGATTTTCGTTCGTGGTGTTTTGTGATTGTTCGGATACTCGACTCGATTGTATTGTCTGTTTGATGACGCTTGTCACTTGTTGATTTTATTATGTCTCTATCGGTGGCGTTGTGTTAGTCGCAGTGGAGGGCATTTTCACGCCGTATGTCTCTTTGCGTTTCTTGCAGCGTTTCGCCGTCGGGTGCGAGTTTTCGGTTTTTGTGTATCTCGTCGAGTTTTCCTGGCAGGGGATACTGCTTCTCCATACTTATTTTAAGTTTCGGGACGAAACTTCTTTTAAGGAGGGTAGAATGTAAAACCCGTAATTTCGATTTCCGGTAATTTCTTCTTTTTTCGGCGGAAGTCCGTTTTGATGACTCGCTCATGACCGTTTCATTATTCTGAGAATAATTTATTCTACACTTTTTAACATCCGAGTTCGTTTCGGTGTTGTTTTGCTGAGTTCCGTGCTTTTTAGTGACTTTTCCGCACTTGAGTTTGATTCTTGCGAATCTCGGTCGAAACTGCTGTTTCGAGTTTCCCGTAAGTTCGTTTAACTTTGTTATACGTGTTGTGAACTTCGGTTTGGCTATTCGATCACGTATCGTGATTTTCGGGCGTTTTGGGCCATTTTGTAATTTACCCAAAGTCGTGGGTATCCGCATTCGTAATTGTTGTCTTGACCCTTTTCATGGTCGCATGTGAGTTGGGTTAGAGCTCAAGCTCTTAGTATGATCTTATTCTAGAGCTTTCCGTGCGTATCTTGAACTTGGTGTTTCGGCCGGAGGAATTTGTTGTTGTAATCAGCTTTGAGAGCACTGTTGTTGTCTTTCTGGTTAGCGCACGCTAACGAGTGGTACAGAATCAGTACAGAGGCTACTGGACTGGGCTCAGACGTTGATCAGCGCACGCTATGTAGTATCATAGCGCGCGCTAGAGTGCATTAGTAGCGCACGCTAGGGTGAGGATAGCGCATGCTACTCGGTAGTTCAGGGCAGTCCAGGGGATACTGGACTGGGTCTGAAGGTCCCGTTAGCGCACGCTAACAGTGTGCCCCGATAGCGCACGCTAATCCTGAAGATTAGCGCACGCCAAGCTGTCCAGTGTATATAAACTGGACAGCAGTCGCGGAACGTCATTTCCACTTCATTTCTTCTCCTCTCCGCGGGTTTGAGACGAAGGCGACTGGGGTCCGAACTTCTTGTCTGATTTTGTTCCATCCAAAGGTGTTTTGGGGGCCTTTAGGTGATCCTAACTCATCTAATCCATTGTTCTTCGTCGAATCAAGGTATATTTCTTGATTTCCTTCGAGTTGACTTTTTGGGGGATTTGTTCTTGATTTCGTTTTCCATCCGTTTTTGATGAACCGATTGTTGTTAAATGATGTTGTTAAACATATCCTATGGATTGAACATCCATATTTTCGGTTGGGAATTCCGTTTCCATGTTTTGTCGGGTCGATTCGTGTTCTTGGCCGTTTTGGGGGAAACCCTTGAACTTTCGTCGTTTGTTCTTTGAATTCAGCGGCATTGGGTCGTGCTATAGAATTCATTTTCATTGTTGTTATTGTTGTTCGTAGTTTATTATTACGGGTTGTCGTTCGGTGGAGTCGGCGGGTTCGTAGTCGGTTCGTGCCAACCTACTTCGGTCGATTCTCCGTGTTGTTCTTATTCGAGGCAAGTACCTTGCCCATACTTTTCTTATTTTGTGGATATGATAATTAGTGATCGTCTAAATGTGTTTGTCGGTCGTTTGCATTGAACTTTCAAAAGATTCGGGTTAGCCTTGTTAAAGGCTTGTTTTCAAAACGCGTGTGTATTGTGAATGTTGTGTCTTGTAAATGACTATGTGAATCCTATGGATATGTTTGGTGTTGATGATGCACTTGGTATTTGCGTGTGGACGTATATTATTTCATTTCGGTGCATTGTGGTTTGACGTGTTGTTTTGCTAAGTGTTTGATGCCTCTTGTTGAGTTGTTTGGATATTATTGATGTGATATGTTATTTGTGTGAATGTGTGGATATGGTTGAAGGTCTACGGTGACACATGGCACGTGATCATGTGTTCAGGATGCAACAAGTGATTGATCCAACCGTGAGAGTCTGAGATAATCTACGGTGGCACATGGCATGCGATCATGTGGCCAGGATGCAACAAGCGATTGATCCAACCGTGAGATGTGTGTGATTTGTTTCGCTAGCTAGCTCGGGAGGGTCCTTAGAGGCCTCGAGTGGGATTTGTGGCTTCGCCCCGGTCCTAGGCGATGCGCGTGCGTGACTACATTGTGTTGATTTTTATGTCCATCGAGGACACGTGATGTTGGGCTCTGGCCGTGTGAATTGTTGTCGGTTTTCTATTTGCGAAAACAAAACCTTTGGGCTGTGACCCTTGTTGATTTTTGGCAAGTTAAGGATTTGATAATCCTAAATTGTTTTCTATTAAAACTCTCGATGGCATCTTTAAAACTGTTTTATAAATTGTTTCCCTTTATTTGTGATCTTTCGATTTTGTAAATGTTTACCAAACTCTCGCCTCAGGAAGTACTTTTTGTTACGTTTGGATCTTTGAGGATTCCTGGTTATTGTTATTCGTGAAATGTGAATTGTATGGCTCGTATTTGCACTTTGTTCTTGCACTAGCAAAACAGTGGAGTTTTGCTAACCCCCGAGTATTCGGGGGGTGGATGTCTGTATTGCATTCAGGTTTTGGAGCATAACACAGGGTCAGCATGAAGGATGATGAAAGATGAACGATACTAATCACACGAGGACCCGTTGATGTCGTATTGGTTCAGTTGTATTTTATTTTCCGCTGCAGTATTCTTTCCCCGTTGTACGGGAGTGTGTTGTATTTCGACCCCTGCGTGGGCATGTAATGTGTTTGAGTTGTATGTATTTATTGAAAGACCAAATCAGTATACTGAGTCATTTTAGCCTTAAAGGCATTGTTGAATTGTTCTATGTTGTTACCAGCCTGGTAGATCCTTGAGGAAATGTTCTACGGCGTGTAATATCCCTGAGCGGATTGGGGGTGCTACATGGGGCGGGTCGTAACACCCCAGGTCCAATTCGGAAATATTACAGCGTCATAGACTCTTTCCGTAAGGATCTACTAGACTGAACGCTGACCGACAGGGTCAAACAACTCAATAAGTACAGACCAACAAGTCAACGACTGACATAAGTGTGTCATCAAGTCCACCCGACGACATAATAGTAGTACGTTCAAACAGAACTCCGGTAGAATTCATTCCCCACGCACGGGTACAAATACAACATAATACTCATACAAGTGTAGGAATATACAACAGAAGGATACACGACTCAATAAAAAAAGCCATACACTGGCTCTCATGTGATTAGCATCGTCACCTTTCACCATCCTTCATGCCGACCCTGTGACTACTCTCACGAACCTGAAATGCATGAAACGCGTTTTCTCATTTAACATGTTAGCAGTTGGAATTTGCTAGTATAAGTATGTAACAAATTCCAAAGGCCCCATCAGACCTTATCTGCCATCAAACAAATACTCTTCGTACTCCTCAAGTAACAAACCCCAGAGGCCAAGTCGGACCCTACCTGGTACATACAAACACTGTACATACTCGTCAAGTAACTAACTACATAGGCTCCATCGGATCTTACCTACAACACACAAATATCATTCGTACCCATCAAGTAATGGACTACAGAGGCCCCGCCGGACCCTATCTGGTATACTCATTATGGAGTTTCGTTCCGTACTCATCAAGTCCCAAATCCCAGAGGTCTCGTCAAGCCTTACCTGGTTAAACCCAGCGCCACCCATTTCATGATGCACATCAACAGTATCACAACAACCTGAAGATACAACACATCATTACCACGACACAAGCCATCAATCAAACGACATAACACAATATACTTTCAAGTATAACACGATCTCGTTTAAGGTCAATACTTATACAATTCCATAACAAGAAACACATTCGAGCTGAGTTCATTCAACACTAAAAATATCCAAAATCCCCAAATATGGAACACACCAACACAACGAGACAAATATGTTGTTTGTCTACGACAAACCACATATGTCACAATTAAATAGAGAAAGACGATTATCATAATCCGATACATAATGTAAATTGACAAGATACAAATTGTATACACAAGATATTTGCCTCAATATTCGGTTCGCAAATACTCCGAAGAACACGGTTCAATTGGAAGCTCCAAAACCTCCGACTCGATTCAAAAGGGAAAATAATGATTTGATGTTAATCCACACCAAAACCTTGATGATCATGTTGGGGGATGAAAGATTGATGATTTTTCGTGAAAAATCGCCTCGAACCGCCCTTGGAATCTCTGCCCGTCGCATGAGAGAAAATGGGATGAAATATATTCCGTTCTAGAACAGCTCGCTGCTTAATACATCGGGTTCATTATGACCATAATAGTACGACCCTTAAGGCCATAGTATTAGCCCCATTATGGCCATAACATACTACAAGTTATGGTCGTAACCTGCATTCTGGCAACAGGTTTCATCCTACTGCTCGGTTTATCTCGAACGGGCTCAAATCACGAATACGAAACACTTATGAAGGCTTATCAACAACGAACTAAAGCGCTAAACAAACATGCGATTTCGACCACCCGAAGGTACAGAAAAATGAATACGAACACAAATTCCCAAAACTTGAAACTACAAAACGGCCCCGGAAAACACGATTCGAGATCGGACAATAATACCATAGCTCACAACAGATCTGAAAACATGTAACGAACTTGTAGAAACACCAAAACGATAGTTTCAAACAAGATTTACAAGAATCGAACCGAAATGCGTAAAAGTCACAACATCACACGGATTTAAATAAAACAACCCCGAAACTCGTCCGAAGGCAAAAGGTGCATAACAAAATAGCTCCAACCTATCGAAACGATTACAAGTGAGTTGCTTCCAAAAGTGAAAAAGCACCAAAAATAAAAATTACCAAAAGTAGAAAAGGTACTGATATTATATTCTTCCCCTCTAAAAAGAAGTTTCGTCGCGAAAATTAGAACAAAGAATATCAAGCAACAAATTAAAAACAGACACGTAGGTAAAAACTCAAACATCAATTGTTTCCATAAGTGGCAAAAATGATTCATTATCAAGTATGCAAGAAGCATAAAATTGAGAAAAATATAGATCTTCGAGAAGCCCCCGTTAGTAGAAGAGATAATAATCCCAAGAAAATTGGAGTACGCATTGTCTATACGATAAGAGCAGAGGTTCTCTAGAGTTTTTTTGACAATCTGTTATAGCCCTAAGGCATCAATTGGTGATCACCTTGAATGATAAATAAAAATAAAATTATTAGTACCTTGATGGTATTTGCATATGTATACCGTAAACGAATAGAGTATGTGTACTCATAAATGGACGAGCGCCTGCACATTGTCACCCTTATACATATCATATATAATTTTTATTTTATTTGATTGTGTTTTATTTGTGCAATATTGGTTGCTCTTTGATGTATACAAAATGGTGATTTGCGGATAACTGATAGTTGATTATATTAGGTCATGCGAGATGGTTGATTTAACTAGTTTATTGTTTTAGCTATTTGTGTACTAGTATTGGGGAAAGAGATGATAGTTAATAGCTGCATGCTTGTGTAAGATGAATAATAATGGTATTAATATTTGTTTGGTTAGTAATTTTAATCAATATTGTGAATTTATTCAATAAATAAATTAGTATTATAAGAATCTTAATTATTTTAAAATGATCATAGTTCAAATTCCTTTAAATATATTAATAGTACTTAAATACTAAATTAGTTGTAAATAATTTTCATATGCAAAATCATAAATATCTTTGAAACTTTATATAAGGGTGCGATTTTTAGTTATTTTAGGAGAAAATTATCATTTTTGATCAATTTCACAATTCTTTCTAGATAAAAAGCTCACCTGCCCAGATTTTTCAAAACTAACGTCTTGACAAAAAAGTTAATCTATAAATTAACGTCAAGGTAATTAAATCTTTTGTAAATTTAATCGAGTTCAAATAATTAGTAGATATTACTATACGAGTTTGAGACGTAATGAGTAGTAAAATTAATTTTTAACCAGGTTTGGAACGAATAGGAGTATATAACTTAAACAGATTTTCACAGATTCCATCATTCAAATTAGTAATTAAAATTTAATTACTCTTGTGTACGAGTATATAAATTATAAGCGATTCTGGTAGCCGAACCTAGCCTCATTCTTTTGATTCGTTGTTGTTCGTCGCGGTAAACGACTCTGGACGACTGTACCGTAGCTAAATCATAATTTATTTATCATATGTATACTTATGAATTCCAATATCGTGTGATTTCTCGCCGAATTTCCACGAGTTAGACACTAGTTGTCATCTAATATTATGGATATCAATTTATTCGAATCATACCTTACTCCCCTAGTAAATCTGTAATAGGATTTGATATCGATCGAATTTGCTAATTTATGGTCAGGTATAGATAGAGCAGGGTTGTAGAATATCACTGGACCCAAATGCACTCGTTTGAATTATAAGTATATTATTATTGTATACTATACATAAATATATTTACATAATTTTTTAATATTTAAAATATTTATTGTACAATTTAGTTCAATAATTATATTATATCTACAAATATTATATATTAAGATATATTTGTAATTTTAAATATAAAGTATACAAGTGCTCGGATATTTATTAAATATCCTATTATCCGACAAGCAATATCCGAACTCAATTTTAATTAAATAAAATAAACTAGGAAGGAGACAATTATATTCTATCCCACCTATCGACATCCTAATTTTTTTTTGACCAAAACTCATACACTCTAATTTAGACCTGACAATTCGTTCGTGTCGTGTATTTTCGTATCGTGTACTTTCGTATTTCGTGTACAAAAAGTCCAAACTCATACACGACACTAAATGAATTCGTGTTATGTCGTGTACCGTGCAAATTAGTGTCGTTTCGTGTCGTATTTTCGTGTCAGGCACATAATATAAAATAAATATTAAAATATTATAAAAAATAATAATTTTAATATTATAATATTATTTTTATAGATTTTAGTAGACCAAATGAAATGAATGGCAACGACAATGTTTACACGAAATTTATGAAAATTCACATTATATTTTCAAATTTTAAAGTTTAGTATAAACAAAATTCATAAAATATATATTTTTATTAAATCAAATATAATATATTATATATATTTATTTATTTATTTATTTCGTTTACCTCGTGTCTTGCCGTGTACCCAAATGGTAAACACAAAACCGACACTAAATCTCGGTCGTGTACTTTCGTGTTCTTGTATTTTCGTGTCGTGTACTCAAAATGCAAACACAAACACTAAGACCCTGTTCTCTTTGCTGTTTTGAGGTCATTTTTTATTTTTATTTTCGAAAATACTGAAAACGTGTTCTTTTTATCATTTTCGAAAATGCATTTTGGAAAACAAAAAAAATATTTGTACACAAAACGCAAAATGCCCAAAACCTCATTTTGAGCGTTTTGTGTGTATTTCAACAAAAAATCTTCAAAATACTCAAAATGTATTTTGAGTTTTTTTTTTGGATTATCCTAATTTGAAACTAAGTCTAAAATAAAGATTTATAAATTTAATATTAATATTACAAAAAAAATATTTTGCAAAATAAATTTAACAGAACGCGTTTTCAGCAATTTTAAAAACAAAAATAAAAACAGAAAAATACAAAATATTTTTCAAAATGAAAATACAAAATGAAATACAAACAGAACGCACCCTAAATTTTCGTGTCGTTTTCGTGTTTTGTAGTAAATTTCCGAATCTACTCTAATTTACTCCTAAATTACTCTTAATTCTTTGTATGTCACTCAATTTTAATTAAATAAAATAAACTAGGAAGAAGACAACCATATTCTATCCCACCTATCGACATTCTAATTTTTTATTTTTGAACGACAAACTAAATTACTTCTAAATTACTCCTAATTCTACCTACGTCCTAAACAGGACCTGTAGCAATCAAGTCCCGTTTAGGACGTAGGTAGAATTAGGAGTAATTTAGAAGTAATTTAGTGCCCTCTTTGATAACTTGAAATTTATTTGAAATTCAAGAATTGATCAAATCTAGTGTTTGGCAACTCTAATAAAATTTGGAATTGGATTTGTAGAATTCCATATAATTTTTAAACAGGCCCAAATATTAGAATTTGAAATACAATCCCAAAACTTGTCATTTCAAATGAAAAATAAACCCTTATGAAAAATATAGGCCGAAATGAAAAATAAATGACCACCATTTTTTTTTTTTTTTTGCTTTTTCGTTTACTTTTTACTTTTCTTTTTGTTTCTTTTATATAATCATTTATATTGTGTTTTATTTATGCTGATTTTTTAATTTTTTTACTGTTTTTTATTTCTGTTTTTTTTATTTAATAGTCATGCACTTTATTTAAATTATTTATTTACTATTAATATTAGTATTATATTTTTATATGTTTTCGTCCATTTTTCTTACGTTTTTGTCTGTTTTTCTTACATTTTTTGCGTTTTCATACGTTTTTGTCTGTTTTTCTTACGTTTTTGCCCGTTTTTCTATCGTTTTTTCAATTTACATACGCTTTTGTACGTTTTTATAAGTTTTCGTCCGTTTTTATATGTTTTTGCCTGTTTTCTTACGTTTTCATCCATTTTCTTACGTTTTCATCCGTTTTCTTACGTTTTCGTCCGTTTTTCTTACGTTTTTTCCGTTTTCATATGTTTTTGTCCGTTTTTATAGTGTTTGCCCGTTTTCTTACGTTTTTATCTGTTTTTATACGTTTACGTCCGCTTTTCTTAAGTTTTTGTCCCTTTTTATCGATTTTTTCAGTTTTTGTTCATTTTTCTTACGTTTTTGTCCGTTTTTCTTACGTTTTTTTTCCGTTTTCGCCTGTTTTCTTACACTTTCATCTGTTTTTATATGTTTTCGCTTGTGTTTCTTATGTTTTTGTCCGTTTTTATCCATTTTTGTCCATTTTCTTATGTTTTCACCCGTTTTCTTACTCTTTCATCTGTTTTATATGTTTTCACCTGTTTTTCTTACATTTTTGTCCGTTTCTATCTGTTTTTGTTCATTTTCTTATGTTTTCACCCGGTTTCTTACTCTTTCATCTGTTTTTTATGGTTTCCGCTCGTTTTTCTTACGTTTTTGTCCGTTTTTATCTGTTTTTATTCGTTTTTCTTACATTTTTGTCCGTTTCTCTTACGTTTTTTCTGTTTTCACACGTTTTCGCCTGTTTTTCTTACGTTTTCGCCCATTTTCTTATGTTTTCATCCATTTTATATGTTTTTGTTCGTTTTTCTTACGTTTTTATACATACCAAAACGGGTAAAAACGGACAACAACGTATGAAAACAAAAAAAAACATAAGAAAAACTGACAAAAAATGTAAGAAAATGGACAAAAACGTAAGAAAAACAGGCGAAAACGGATGAAAATGGAAAAAACGTACGATAAATGGACAAAAACGTAAGAAAAATGAATACAAACGGACAAAAACGTAAGAAAAACGAGCGAAAACCATAAAAACATATGAAAGAGTAAGAAAACGGGTGAAAACGTAAGAAAATGGACAAAAACGGACAAAAACATAAGAAACACAAGCAAAAACATATAAAAACAGATGAAAGAGTAAGAAAACGGGCGAAAATGTATAAAAACGAAAAAACGTAAGAAAAACGGATAAAAACGTAAGAAAAATGAACAGAAACTAAAAAAAAAGATAAAGAGGGACAAAAACTTAAGAAAAGCGGACGTAAACGTATAAAAACAGATGAAAACGTAAGAAAACGGACAAATACTATAAAACGGACAAAACGTATGAAAACGGAAAAAACGTAAGAAAAACGGACGAAAACGTAAGAAAACGTGCGAAAACGTATAAAAACGGACGAAAACGTATAAAAACGGGCAAAAACATATGTAAAGTGAAAAAACGTTAGAAAAACGGGCAAAAACGTAAAAAAAACAGACAAAACGTATGAAAATGGAAAGAACGTAAGAAAAATGGATAAAAACGTATGTAAACGGAAAAAACGTAAGAAAAACGGGCAAAAACGTAAGAAAAAACAGACAAAAGCGTATGAAAATGGAAAAAAATATAAAAAAAACGGACAAAAACGTAAGAAAAACGGTCGAAAACGTATAAAAAAAAAATAATAATAATAATAGTTAAATAAATAATTTAAAAAAAATAATCAGGACTAAATTTGTAAAACCTAGCGAAACACAAAAACCATTTGTGCAAGAAATTCATGAATTTTCAAACAGGATACTAGAAATTGAAATTAAGAATTTGAAATTCTCGTTCCTAAATAGTGGATTTGAATTTTAAATGTTGGATTTCAACGGCACAAGTAATTAGGAGTCGTCCTAAACGGGACTTGAACCCTCATCTCGAGGAGGGAGGTCATCCTATCTGATTTTAGGGTCTTCAACTATTGAAGGGAAAATGAGAAAAAAGATTGTTGCCCGGAAAACATGTTCAAAAAGAAACTGGAAGCCGTATCATTTTATCATCATCGTCAATTCATAAAATAAAAAAATAAAAATAAAAGGAAAAATGGGGAGAAAGCAGGAACAGGAAGGACCGCAGCCGCAGCAATCCAAGTCACTGAGGAGTAAAGCAGCCCACTATGTATCCGATATAACCAATGTTTTACTCAATCCCATCTCCGATAAACCCTCGTCGCCGCCTTTAAAGTCATCTGCTCATGTAAATATCTATTTATACGCATAAACTTTATAATTTTTATATAGTATTCATATTCATTTTTGAGCTGTGTAGAATTTTGGTGATTGGCTTTCCGAAGTTCGTTTTCGCTTAATCTTGAGGACCAAATTCGATTTGAGAGCTGTTCGATAAGATTTTTTGGGTTTTAGGTATTTGGAGTGTTGAATTTCAATTGTTCATGTTCATGTTTAGGATTTTTGATAATTAAAGGAACCAATTTGATATGCGTGTTGCTCTAATTTGGGCGGTTAATATTTTTTATATACACACTTGTGGAATTATGGATTACCAAATAATAAAAATCTGTTACTATTGTCATTTTTTTTTATAGCATTGTCCTAAAGGAGTCCATTCAACACTTTTTTTTTTTTTGTGCCTGTCACAGGACGCTCATACCATGGCCAATAGCATGTCATTGTTCTCATTTTCTTTTATGAGGACGATTTTTTATTTTGTTTTTCGTTAAAAGAAACATCCATCCGTGTAGACTGAGGTTTTTGTGAGGTTAGATCTTTGTTAATGAAGTATCTATCTCATTTTTCTCATCTTCTTATATGATGCTTATGTTTTTTTTTTTTCGTTAAAAGAAACATCAGTCTGCGTCAACTCAGGTTTTGTGAGGTCAAATCTTGGTTAATGAAGTCTCTATCACATTTTTCTCATTTTCTTATATGATGCTTATGATTCTTATATATTAATAATTTTCTTCGTTGAAAGAAACATTAGTCTGCTTCGACTGAGGTTTTGGTGAGGTTAAATTTGGTTAATGAAGTATTATCACAATTTTCCCATTTGCCATTTTCTTATATGGTGCTTATGATATTTTCTTTATTTTTTCGTTAAAAGAAACATCAGTACTGAGGTTTTTTTGTGAGGTTAACTCTTGGTTACTGAAGTATCTATCATATTTTTCTCATTTTCCTGTATGATGCTTATGATTCTTATATTTATTTTTCGTTAAAAGAAACATTTGTCTGCATTGACTGAGGTTTTAGCGAGGTTTAATTCTGGTAAATGAGTACAATTATCTCATGTTATTGTATGATGATTTTTATTTTTATTTTTCTTTAAAAGAAACATCTCTCTGTATCGACTGAGGTTTTAGCGAGGTTAAATCTTGGTTAATGGAATGGATGGGGATAGTGGAAAAAACGGAAAATTATTTCATTCTACGACTTCAACTTGATATTCACCGTATTTGATCAATAATCTTAGTTGTGAAAATTTGCTCATGATTTTTGAAGGATGATTTAGTGAACTCCGAAAACAGTCAGGCGGATGCAGAGGAGGATCCCACGGACTCTGTTAATGGTCCTGATACGTCATCTTTTTCTGCATTTCTATATTCATTCTTAGCCGAACCTCATAGCAACTCCAATAAAAAATTCGATACACATGAGGACAAATTTAAGCAATCGTCTGAACCAATAATAACAAAAAAGAAAAGTTTATTCTCGAGGGGTAAGCATTCCCTCGGTAAAGCATTCTATCAAGCTGCTAAGATAGGTGGTTTTCGAAATCAAGGCTCCAGAGGAGATTTTGATATGTCAATTGGCAGTGGAAGCAATTCCAAGGCTTCTAGAGAAGACGAGGGGGTTTCAATGCAGACTTTGAACGAATCACCATTGTCAGAAATGTCTTTGGATAATCTTCCGGAAACTTCCGAACCATCATTACTTCTCTCTGAAAAGACTCGGAGTGTACTTTATGCGGAGCTTCCTGTGATTGTTCAGGGACGGAAATGGATGCTGTTATACAGGTTTGATAGGAAACGAACTTCTCATGTTACATATGCTTTTATTGGAGTTTTGTTAACATGTTCGTTTTACGATCGGGTTGCTCCTTTTTGTTTGTTTCAGTACTTGGAGGCATGGTATATCCCTTTCAACATTGTACAGAAGAAGTATGATTTGGCCTGGCCTCAGTTTGCTGGTAGTTTTTTCCTATTTACATTTGATGGTTATCTTATCTCTTTGAATATCGTGATTGAAAATATATTTTGTAGCTTCCGTCCTTTTGTTGGCTATTTATTTATTGATTGAATATGGATACAGCTCTGAGTCGCCGAAGGTCCAATTTTTACTCCATCCGTCCCACTTGAATAGTCCACTTTAGTGAATTGACAATTTTTAATTTTTGTTATTTTAACAAAGGTATAACTCTTTTTAAACCATATATTCTCACATTATTATTATTATTATCATTATTATTATTTTTGTGCAGTAAGCTATTATTCTTAGTTATATAACAAAAGTTATTAAATTAAGAAATATTATATGAATTTTATTCAGATCACTGTTTTATTCTGAAAATGGACTCTTCGATTGGGACAAAATTGTTTCTTTGAAATAGGTATCTTCAAGTGGAACGAAGGGAGTATTTCTCATATGCGACTTAGTAACCAAATAATGTCGTGCATATGGTCCTACAACCAAAAAAGCTAAAAAGGTTAAAAAAAATGATCGTCCCTCTCTGTAAGTGTTACGTCGATTATGCTTTGTTCCTTTGGCTGTGAAAACTTAATACCTTGGGAAGTACCTAGAGTTTTTTATAAGCATCGTGTTTATGGTTACATGGACAACTTGGTGACTCTCTTTTCAGAAAAGACTCCATCTTACATTATGTTAAATAATCGAGTTCTCTAGCTTGTACGAGTTTTATTTCCACAAACTTAGGAGCTTCATATACTTTTATAGCTGTTAGTTTTATGAAATTAGTCGCTTGTGTATAACATGGGTGAAAACATTATGCATGTGAAAACATTATGCATCGAGATTTGCAGTTATTATTCTTGCCTTCTGTAATTTATACAACTGACTGTTTTTTTTCCTCGTGCATATATGTAAATGTGTGTAATAATCAATGAAACACCAATATAACAGATAAGCTAGTTTCTTCATCAATTCAAAACCGTTAAGGATAGATAGAACGTCTATTACTCCCTCCATCTTATTTCAAGAAATGGTTTGTCCAATAGAAGTATCCACTTTTAAAATAACACATTAATATCTAATTAAAATTCCTATAATATTCCGTATATTAACTTTTTTGTTATATAAATAAGAATAGTAACTTATTGGACCAAAAAGTTAAAAAACAAATATATGGTTTAAAAAGAGTGGTACATTTGTTAAGATGACTAAAAATGAAAAGTTGTACATTTACTAAAGTGGGCTCTTCAAGTGGTATAGAGGGACTAATAATCTGACACTGTGTAGAGTCTGTCGCAAAATATAAATTTTACCTGTTCATTATGACTGTTCATTATTGTGGATTTTATGGTAATAGCCCTTTACTTGTAAACGCCTAATAACCTTTTATAGGGTAGTTAGTTTGTGTATAATGCCTTTCGCTAGACATGTATGCATTTGGCAGCCTACGTTCATTCGCACAACTTTATGGACTTTGACAAATATCCCTCCGTCCCACTTGAAGAGCCCTATTTCCAGTAGTAGTTTTGTCCCAATAGAAGAGTCCACTTTCAGAATAAAATATTAATATCTAATTCTAATTATAATATTCCTTAAATCAATGTTTTTGTTATATAAAGAAGAATATTAGTTTATCTACATATTTAACAAAGAGATGCACCTTTGTTAAAAAAATGACTGAAGATAAAAAAGTTGTACAATCACTAAAGTGGACTCTTCAAGTGGACGGGGGGAGTATTATCTATTCCGAGACTCTCATTGGCTCCATCATGGAGTATACATGCACTCTTTTGTCATCCTTTTAGGTTGTTGGGGACCGTAATGGTGCAGTATTTGGCGGCTTAGTTGAGGCACCCTTGAAACCGACGAGTAAGAGAAGGTATCAGGTATGCTAAGATGAATAACTGTGTAATATAGACTGGAAATAATGCTCTTTTACGCGCTCTCGACTCAAAATCTCAAACTGTTACAGGGATCAAATAATTCATTCATCTTCACAAACATCTCTGGACATCCTCTTATATTTCGTCCTACAGGTATAAATTCGTTCCTTTGTTCTCTCTACAGTTGCATTTATGCATGAATATTTTATTTTAGTAGATATATTTTTTTCGAAATTTCCAAGTCTTTGTAGGTTGCTACTTGCTTGGCAGGCTTTAATGGTGTCTGCTAAATAAGCATAATATTCTTGCATGACATTATTTCTGGGAATAGTTGCAGAAGAACTCCCAAGGTTTGGATTAATTCAAAAAAAAAAAAAAACATGTTCCTGAAAACTACAAATCCCCCCAAGGTTAGGTCTTGTCTTATATCGAAGGTGGTAAGTTGGCAACTATAATATTTCTATGAATGTTAGGTGGGTTCTAGATATCATAGAATTAACCCTCATAGGGGTTTTAGTAATTTTTGGAATCTTCTGGGTGTTTTTTGTAATCAGCCCAAATTTTCAGGGGGGTCCTTGATTTTACATCTCAGACATTGGGCCTTAATAGTTGGTTTAGAGATCTTAGAGCAACATGTTTAATTGATTCTCCAGAGAATTTGAAATGGTTTACTCTTTTTTTTTTTTTCTAATTGAGTTGGGAGGAGTGATCGAAGTTGAGGGGGTAGGGAAGACTCGGGATTTGAACCCCAATGAACACCCTTGCAAAGGTTGAGTGATACCATTGAGCTATGAAGTACTGATACTCCTAAAATGTCGAATTATGTGAGTCAGACACTCGGGGATATGGGGATACGTATGGGATACCCGGAGCTACGGCTTTATTCTATTTTTTTCAAATGGGGGATACACCGGGGATCAAGGAACTACGGGTACTTCTATGAGCATGATGTACCCGCACCGGATACGTGTCTGTATATTACCAGAAATTTTTAAATTAAAAGCTAAGATATTTTTTTCTATTGCTGATTCCCGACATGCTTTCTCTGTGTTTTTGAGACTTGTCACATTTTAGATTTGAGTATTTACAATTTTACACAAACATAATTGAAATATTTTTAAGTGTGCTTAGTAAGTATATATTTTCAATAATTTAAAAAAACTATATGTCTGTCGTACCCGTATCTTTAAACTTTCAAAATTTGCTGTATCCTTGTACCGTGTCGTACCGTAACCGAGTCCCGTACCCTTATCAATGGTTCATACCCGGGGATACTTCGGAAATTCTGATTTATTGACTTTTTTTATAAAACAAATTAAGGAAATGGGGATTTTTGTATAATAGAAAATTTTGGGGTCTTTTTTATTGATTTAGGAGTAAAATATATTGATCATCAATACTCCCTCCGTCGCACTTGAGGGTACATTGGTGAATGTACAACTTTTTATTGATTGCAAGGTACAATATATAAAATAAGCTTTTGTTACCATTTTTCCCAAATATATCCTTGATAACTCATTTTGGACCATACATATCCACGTAAGGGCATGAGATGTGAAAATAAGAAATGAGTATCTTCAGTTGGAAGGTAATTGTGTTTTAAAGGTAGACTATGCATGTGGGGCGGGGGGACTACTATTTTTAATTTAAGTATGTTAGCTGGTTTTATTACAATATATGTGTATATATCACTGTTTTAAATTGCGTTTCGTAGCGTAGGCTATAGCGCAAAAATTGACTGTAGCGCTACGTAGCGCATCCAAAATAGCGTTTTGGACAAATAACGTAGGTTTTTTGATGACGTGGCACGTTTTTTATCCAAATAGCGCAAATAGTGTGGGCTATTTGAGCTATAGCGTAAATAGCGTAGGCTATTTGAGAAATTTTAATTTTGATCATATTTTTTATTTTAATTATATATTTTTATTTTAATTACAAATATTTTTTAATTATTATTTTATTACTTTTATATCTATATAAACTATAAAGTTCTATTAAATTTGTTACAACATATAGTTTTCTAATAATTCTTAGATATATGTAGTGTCAAAGATAATGACAAATAACCAATGATAATTAACCGATAGAAAAACTTGTTGATGAGTTCATTAAAAAAACGGTGGATTGTAGCTAAACGAATATGATATTTATACATTTATTTTCATATATTCTTATTTTAAGTGTTACTTTAACTTGATTTATATTAACTTATGACAAAGAATTATATATTATATAGATATATTTTATTTTTTTATATAAAATAGTAGGAATGCTAAACCTGCGCTATACGCTACGCTATTTGCGCTACGCGCTATCAGGACAAAAACGCTACACATCAACGCTGCGCTATTTAAGTGTGTATATATATATATATATATATATATATATATTACTGTATCCACCGCATTCATGCCTCATTTTTCCGATAAATGCCGTTTCCCGTACCCGTGCGTGCGTACCCGTGTTCGGTGCTTCATAGCCAGCCACTGAGCGTATGAGGCTCGTGGTTTACTAACGAGAGGGTCGAATAGACTTATCTAACAACTTGGATTAGTTGCAAACGAAGAACAACAGCAAATTAATTGCTAATGGAGCGTATCGTATAGGAGATCTTGTTTTTTTTTTTCATGGTTGTTATATATATATTCCCATGCCTCGATTCTTGGGTATAGTGTCTAAGAAGCATGCTTCAACATTTGAATCCAATAAATCTCTGTTTTATGACTAGTAGGGCTAGAGGCGAATACACAACCGTCGGTCTTGTGTATTTCCTCACTATTTTTACATTATGATTAAATGGGGTTGAGGATCTACATCTATTGACTTCATTTTGTTTTACACAGGCATGAATCAATATTTTACTTTGTGCTCTACGGGGTATTTAGCCATGGGCGGGGGTGGTCATTTTGCACTCTATTTGGACGAAGATCTGTAAGCTTTTTCAAAAGCTTTGGAATCTTGAATTCTAGATTATTTCTTTCTTAGGGATAACTATAGAAACTACCCCTGACGTTTAGGGTATTTACAGGTAAATCCTGATAAGTTTGTAAATTACAAAAATTCCCTTGAAATTTGATTAGTCTGAAAATTGTCTATTTTCATAAATGTGAAGGAATGATCTGAAATATTTTTTGGGAATGAAGAGGGTCAATGAGAGCAACAAACCTCAAAAATTTTGATCCTATTTTTCTTTTTTGGGTAAATAGGCCAAACTCAAGGGGTAGTTTTTGTAATTATTCCTATATTATGTCCTGTGGCAATTCCTAATGTCCTTTTCACCTCTTGACTTTAGATTGAGTGGATCAAGTTCGTCGTCAGAAACCTATGGAAACCCTTGTTTGGCATGTTCGGTAAACTTTGAGGTGAAGGAAGTCGAGGTATTCAAAACATGTTATATTTTCTTCTCGTCCCATCCCAGCAAAAGATTATCTAATTTGTTTGGTCTCTTCAACATTATTACTTATTAGTACACATGGTGTAGCTTATGTTAAATTACCCCATAAGATATTACAAAAATGCTCCATAAGGTTTGTAAAAATAACACCCCAAACGGGTGCGGTAAGCAAAAGAAAAACAAATATCTTGGCGATATAGTTTGTAATTTCAAAGATAGTTGTTTTTGGTAGTGGCATGATTAGTGTTGTTAATAGGTCGGACTGAATCGGGTATTACTATACCCGGTCCGGCTCGGTAGAGTCTCGAGTCGGTTATCGGTCCGGCCCCTTAAGGAACCGATTAGCAATTCTGGACTGGGACTGGCTCATTAAAGAACCGGACGGTCCATCGGACGGGATTCGAGCCGGACCGCCGGGCCGATACCGGGTAGCTTGGCCCATTAACAACACTAAATAGTTTGGTTTGCTCGGGCTGAAACTATTAATATTGGGTTAAGTCAAGTTAAAAAATGGGCGGACCGGGTATGCCCGGTTTCACTATTGGCCGCGACCGGCTCATTAAAGAATCGGGCAGTCCATCAGCGGATCTTCGAGTCGGCCGGCTGGACGGGTACCAGATTAACTCGGCCCATTAACAACACTAGGCATGACATGATGATGGTGCTATAAAATCTGTTTTCTGCAGCTATGGGGATTTGTATATGCTTCCAAGTACGAAGAGATGATTGCTTTATCACGAACAGAGGCAACCGGAATTTGCCACTGGTAAATGTCTGCATTGTCCGTCTTGTTCCATTCACGAGCTAACTGAAAACGATATAGATGTACATATTGATCACATGTTTTCTTCTAGTAACACTTTCCGGCACGAGATGTACCGCGTTGTACATAAGTCCTTCGTGTTTCAATCTTATTAGCAGAACCTATGTTATAATTCGACCAGAATGTTTTGCATTTTAGCATATTTGGTGCAAAAGCTCTTGATATGTTGAGATAATGTGCGTCACTTGTCGAGGACTAATAATCTTATTTAAATCGAGAAATTGTAAGAACAAGTTGTGCAGACTGCAATAGTAAGAAACACAAAATTTGTAGTTAATTTTGGATCGTAGAACCACAACACATGCAAAAGCAAAAAATTGTGCACTATGGGAATTTTTTTTTATTTAATTTTTAAGTAACTACTGAAATAAGGAAAAGATCTTCATCCCTAATGGGCTGATAGTCTCCCCAATTCGAATTTTTAAAATTATTTTCTTTTTATTTTGTATTTTTTTTTAGTTTTAAAATAATTTCCAAATTAAAGTTCAAAAAGGAAAAAAATAAAGAAAAAAATAACAATCATGTGAGCGCTTAGACCTAAATTATATTTCAAATTTACTTCATTAATCGATTCGGATGATTGTTTGAGCCTCACTTAGGAAAACTATCATTTTGTACAATCTATAGCTCTCAACTCGAGCTCAAGCTTGATAAGAAAAATACCCTAATATAAGTCTAAAAAATATCAAACTACTTGAACTCGACTCGTGTTAAAGGTCGTTCAAGCTTGACATGATTAATTCCCAAACAAACTCAAACATACTATCTAAAGTTCGACAGAATTTCACAAAGTTTGAATACTCATGTTCGGCTCCATCCAGCTCATTTGTAGCCTTAGGTCCATTGAGGCTGGCCTCTGCATTGACGGTCACCCCCTTTCACAAGGCATTGGGGTTTTCTTATACTAGCTTCTGGAACTACTTCATTAAAAACAAATTACTGGTAATTTGGTTAAATCATCTTTTATATAAAATTCTCACTGTTTCGCCTTATGTCGATATAAGGTAATGTATCATATTTTGAAGTAATGTATTGCGTTGAAATATGCATGTCTAACTATATTCAACCGATTCAAATAATCAATTTCTGGTTACGAACCGGCAGTTCAATATATGCATGTGTGTATGTATGTGTGTGTATATATATATATATATATATATATATAACAAACCGACGGCTCGAAGAGTCAACTCACAGTTTGCAAAAGTCCAAATCAAAACCGGGCCACAAGGGCTGGTTGACCGTCCTGATTCAGAACCACTGACCTGAACCGACCATGGTTCCAGTTCCACTAACCACGATTCAAACTGCCGGTTCGGACAAAAACCACGAACACGTCTGTCTAACCATAGAAAACCCTATTTTAGAATTTTATAGGTCCAAAAGACATCGACAAACTTAGCCAGGACGCACATACACACATACGCTGCACCAATGCCCCAATACAACAAATTAATAAAAGATCCCTTCTTCCGCTTTATTTTCCCCAAGCCTAATCTTTGATTTAAGAAAAAGAATAATTAAATACTCATTTCTATCTCACGTATCCTAACTCGAAATACACATCCTAAAAGATAATATGAAACATGGTACAAATTTCTTCAAAATACATTTCCCAAAACCTTTTCCAAAGTGTTTCCTCGTATGAAAACATAATAATTTGGCCCTTCTCTTCGTGAGCTCCAACCAGGTAAACAGAGATTTTTTTTGATAGAAAACGAGTCATCGTAGTAGAAACTCTGGATCAAACAAATAGCCAGACAAGGGAACTATGAGAAAACATAAAACATAATAACCCTCGAGACTAGAGTCCAGTCCCGGCTTCCATCCATTGCCACTCCTTTCCCGCGCTAGTCGTTCCAAAACATTAACAGATGGTATAACATAGAAAAGCCCAGTCAAAAAGGGGGGGGGGGGGGGTATTATTGTCTTTGGCGACGAAGAAAATCTTTCATCTGCGTAAAAATTTCTGCTTTCACGACAATACGCATTTTCTTTGAGTTCTCCCACAACAAACCCTGATATTCTCGCGCAAAGTCACAAGCAGCATCAAAGACATCCTAGGAAGAGAAATGACAAAGGATTATTAAAAATACGACACATGAGAAACAACATTCGCGTGCAGAATAATGCGTACCCGGGATGGAAACTCATCGTAGAGATGCGCAGGCGTCATTTCAACTCTATTCAAATCCGCCTCCCACAATCTAATCTGGTTGTTCAATATCAAGTTAAAGGAGAAATGTTTATTTACTTCTCAAAAGCAAGTTAAGGAATCATCATACCATAACATATATATTGAGTAGGTGTCCTGTGAGAAGGTCTTACGGTTCCTTAAAATTAAATCTTAAATTAAAAAAAAAAAAAAAAAACTCTACAAAGAATAAACTAAAAAAAGGACCCTAAGAAGATGAAAAACCCTAAAGGAACTGAAAAACTGAAAAAGCCCCAATAAATTGAAACAAAAAAACTTGCCAAAAAAACAAAATTTAGACTCTGTAATACAGTCTCACACAAGTTCTATATATATGTATATGTATATATATATATATATGTATATATATATATATACACATCCGTCATGTTCCACGATGTACATATTGATTTTACAATATCAATCCTGTAATTGGACATGACTATAACAATTATCTCAACTCATGCCGTCTCATGATATTTTTCATGCATGTGGAAAAACTTATGATGACGACGGTTATTGGAATTTCATCTCATTTCTCCTTATGAAGGTTGTGCGGTAAGCGCATCCGGCGTAAAACTTCGCTACTTCGTGTTTTGCATGATTTTAGAGTGTTAACTAATTTTGACTATTATTTGATACTATAATTTTCATGCTGCCGATCCAACATAATTGGGATTAAGGTGCATATGATATATATATAGGGGTGGGTTATGGAGTGAAATGGTTTAAGTGTAAGAAATAAGAATGTATCCTAACCTTACATCTATAAAGAATTAATGGTTCAGATTTAACTAGATTTGATGCTGACATCATCATTGATTCACCCGATTTTAACAAGGGTATTTGTGAAATGAAATTTTTTTCTCACTCCTTTCCATTCATCTTATCCATCTTTTAAGGGATTCTGAATTTATTTTCAAAATTAATTTTCTCTCCCCTCATTTCAATCTATCCCTAATTTCGTCCGCTCATTTTCTCTCCCCCATTTCTTCTCATTTCTGCTCCCCCATTCCAGAATTCTGCCGCCGTCGCCGCTGTATATTAGCACGATTATTCTGAGTAGTTAGCACAATCTTTGTAATTAGTAAGCACATTTAATATTATTTTGCAGCATAAGTGTTTTTATTATCAGCACATTTAGCTGATTGTTTCTGCACATTTATAATAATTTTTCAGCACATTTAGCTGATGGTTTCTGCACATTTAGAAAAAAAATAAGCAGTAATATTTGTGCTAAGTAGTGTAATGTGATTTATTAGTAAGCACAATAAATATAATTTTATTTTATTTTTTGCAATCTGTAAATTTCTTGAGAGCTTAAGTTATTATTATTATTATATTTTTTACAGATAATGATAAGGGTAAAGTAAATGGAGATGGGAGAGTAAAGCGTCGAATGGACCTAATCATTTGAAGAGGTCAAGAAATGAGGATGAGGAAGCTGAACGTAGGGATTATATTTGCGGCAATTTACTGTATGAAATTAGGGTATAAATGATGGAGGAAGGATGAAGGATGAAGGAAAGAGATAAAAGGATGGAGGAAAGAGAAAACAAAATCACGGCTTACACGTTGGGAAGAGATGGGAAAGTGGGATATGAAATCCCATGATTATAGGAAATACCAAACATACAATCTGTATAATTACAAATATATCCCCACAAAATATTCCGCAGAAGACACTTAGGCTAAATTCTTAGCACAACGTGGCCAAATCGCAACCATTGATTACCAAAGATCAAAGGCCCAAAATCATTCTTATTTCTTACTAAAAAGCTTTCCTACTCGAACCTATATATATATATATATATATATATATATATATATATATATATATATATATATAGAGAGAGAGAGAGAGAGAGAGAGAGAGAGAGATCAACCAGAAAATAGTCAACCATATCTATATCTATTTGTATACTTCTCCGTCTATATGCTTATCTTATCTATGTATAGCATAGAACGCGCCACTATATATATATATATATATATATATATATATATATATATATAGTGGCGCGTTCTATGCAAGACTAATATTAGATGCGGTACTTTACAAGACTAATTTATGCATGAGTTTTGTACTAATTATGCATGAAATATATGCATTTCGTGCATCAAAATTTCAATGCATTAAAATATGCAATATATGCATCAAAATATCGATGCATTAAAATATTAGATTATATGCATCAAATTTTTGTGAGAATTAAAGCATTGAAATTTTGATGCACGAAATGCATATATTTTATGCATAATTAGTACAAAACTCATGCATAAATTAGTACTGTAAAGTACTGCATCTAATATTTGTACTGCATAGAACGCGCCCCTATATATATATATATACATACATACATACATACATACATGAACACATTCTATTTAGAAGTGCGAATAGAAGAAAAAGTAACCAAACATAATAGGAACGAAAACTAAGGATCACCGGTACACAGGCAGAAAAGCAAGAACCTGATCAGTAACATTTTCCGGTACAGAAGGTAGTCTCTCAGAAACTCGAGGATGAGCATTCTGCTGAAGAAAAGACACTATCTGCACTCCACAGGTAAAAGAGAAAATAAAACAATTCACTAGTATATATCTCAAGAGAATCAAAGTAATGACCATATTTTCCAAACCCGCGCAAATTTTCTAAAATGATAATATGACCCAAAATGTCATCCGAGCAAAAGCAACGGATATCAACCCGAGTTGCAAGTCAAGATGCAGATGATGTGGTTTCTGTAGGTCTCATCTTAGAGAAAAGCCGTGCTTTAACTGATATTTGGAAAATATTTGCATTTACCGACCCAAGTTAGTATTTTTTCGAAGTCCAAATTGCTATGCCAACAAATAGAATAAACGAAATGTCATCAAGACTCTTTGGTGATTGAAGGAAAATCATAATAGTCTCTGTGTGTCATAGAACAACGAAATGCTAAACTCGATGTACAAGGACAGCCTTCATCTTTTTTATCACACGTTGATATATACTTATTTAACAATAATCAAGAAAACAAACAAAAAACTAAAAGGCTTAAATTGAAACTTAGAGAAGGTGATACTTGCCTGCTCTGAACCAATGCCATTTAGAAATGCTTTATACAAGCTTTCTTTTGTAATCGCCCCAACAATGAGGTTAGGAAGCTGGTACTCGATCCTGCAATTTCAGTGGGTCGTAGAAGGAAAAATGACGAAATTAGAAGGATCGATATGAATGCAGGTATTTTATTTTCATTGTTTTTCCATAATAAAGAAACATATTTGTAGTCTGCAAAAGGTGCCTTATTTGGACAACGGTTACTCAAATTTCACAGAGCCAGCAAACTTGATTTGCATCACATTTGGCGACTGAATTCCTGCTAGTTTTACCTACTTTTCTTTGTCAAAAACAACATTCTACTTGTATTTTTTCCTCAAAAAATATATCTTAACCGTACCAAGTCTTTGACATAATTAACTCAGTCAAGAAAACCCTCAAACCAACAAGTTACTGTCCATTAACTAATCGGTAATCAGACCAAAAGTAGCACTTACCTTGGAATCAGAGTAACTTGAAATCTCTTCAATTTTCTTATTTATATTATTCTTGTATATAATAAAATTTTTGGAAGCCAAATCATTGGTACACTATCAGCTACAGTGCTACACTTAATAGCAAAATAATCTTGGGCCAACTCCACCTATACCGCTTATAAAAAGATTACCATAATTTCAAAACAAGGTAACTCTAGAGTTCATGGTAATTGTCAGTGGTCTGTCTGAATGCTCAAAATCTCAGTATCATAATTATCCAATAGCTTTGACAGTAATGACAGGATATGAAAATACTAGCAAAAAAGATTTCGAACATAAAGGACTGGTTCAGTAAACAAGAATTGAAGAAAGCAATCGGAACTTTTAGCATTGTGCTAGATCCATAAATCCAGGCTACCCAAAAACTAGTATCAGCCTGTCGGGTGTCGTTAGCACAGCTTGAGATACTTCTGGAAGGACAAAAATAATAAAATAGCAACTAATTTCGAAAAATGGTCAGACGCTTTACTTTTCTAATTAATAAAAGAATATTCCATTTAAGTTGATCAATGTGAAGACAAAACTTAAGCCATATCAAATCCAAATAACTTCAAGAATGCAATCACCAAAGTGAAGACAGTAATCTAAAGAGACCAGCACCACTGAACCCGCAAGAATTTGTCAAGGTCCAACCTCCTTTGTGATTGTTTATGGATTGTCAATAGGACTGAAAATCAAACCAAGTTACTCAATACTCGATTAGATCTCGATTCTTGTTAAGATATAAAGCTCGGCACGAGAATAAAAAATAATAAATGTATACAAAATCAAGCTATGGAGCTCGATACGTGGTCGTCTCGATTAAAGCTCGTCCAAGCTCGGCTCGAATACTAATCACATCAAGCTCAAACATAATATTTAAAGCTCGATAGATTTTTTACAAGTTTGAACAGACATGTTCGGCTTGTTTGGATTGATATACACCCAATGATCAGATAAAACCATGACTTCACTCATGAATACAGATCAACTAATTCACTTTTATGATTATAATATTTCTCAAATAGGATCAACTAGCAAGTCTTATCAATGGACAAACTATACCAGTCTCTTTCTTAATTTAAGAACCCTCAACTGAATTATATGTTACATACCTTGAAAAGAGGCGCAAGATCTCACAATGTAATTTAGATGTGGAATATGCATATATCCGGAAGTTTGTTTCCACGACAACAAATCCCTAATAAAAGGAAACCGCAATAAATAAGGTAATAGAAAACTTGTAAAATTCTTATCAAACATTCTCCACTGTATCACTCAAGTACAGTCAATATAAATAAAACTTGGTGAATAGAATCAAAAGTTACTCTCCACAAGAAACAGAGTGTCTGCGAGGGAATGAACCAATTCTAAGTAAAAACCTGTTTCCTTGATGATGTATCCGCTAAGCTAATGGAGAGATTGGTAGCTAATTTAGTAGGAATGAACCAACTCTCTTTCCTGCCCTGTACAAGTGGAATTACAGATGCTTAGTGCAAGATGAAAATCGAGAAAACTATGTTAAAGTAATAAATAGAAGCTCGAAACCTGCTGAAGCTTGACCAAACCCAAATCTGCAAGATCCTTTACTATACTCCGCTGTCTATCCGACAAAGTGTTTAAGTTGTATGCCTAAAAAAGAACCGAATTGTTCAGTGTCATGATAAGACAGAAGCTCCTGCATCTTTTCTTTATGGAACTCCTTGTGTTGTGGATGGTAAGATCAATCGATATCTTCCGAGGAAAAAAAATAGACAAAACAAAAAATGTACAGAATCGTATAGGATTTACGAGGATAAGTGGTTATCAAGTCGATGACTAGTCGTCCAGTCGAACTTCGTAACAAGTCATCCTTCGACTTGTGAATTCCAGGTGGCAATTATTTTTATCCAAAACCCGACCCGAAAACCAGGTTTTTACCCGAAACCGACCCAAGAAATGGATCCTAAATAAAAAAGGGTTAAAATCATACAAAACTTGTGCGTTCTTCCCCTAACTAGATGCCTTTGTTTGAGTCATTAGATAATCATCAGTCATCACATGTTTTTGTTCGATATTCTACAACTTCAATTATATTTGGATGTCATTATGTAATTACTATGATCTATTATGAATATTTGTTGAAATTGAACTTATGTTCTGTTAGTTTCTGATGAAACTTATGAAATTGTTGTGTGTTTAGTTATATTATATAAAAGTATGTATATGAACTTCTTGTCGACTTGACACGACTAGTCAGACAACTTGTCGACTTGCCGTCCTGACAGTACATAAGCGACTTGGCTCGACTTGGCATCGTAATAAGCACGAGTACAATAATGAAATAGGACTATCGTCCTAAATAACAACAGGTTCGCTATCAAGTATTAGTACATCACAAACCAAACAAATATAGAAATGCTAAATAACATTCATCCAATTAAGCCACTAGCATGAAGAATCTCAAACTAATTACCTTGCCTGTAACATGAAAGCTGAGCTCCAGCAGAAATGATATAAGGTCAGCTGTATCCACACCATGCTCCTATAAGAAATGACAAATCCGAACAATCTTTATCGAAGAAAATTATTCAGTGTTCTACACGACATTAAAATTAACCAAACCCCAAGAGATCTGGTCTTACTGTGAAAACGGTAATGCTCGAAAGGAATACATCAAATAGATTCTTCAAACCTAAGAATGTAGGAACTAGCTACCCAGCTTCCCAACAGTCGATGATTCATCAGATGGCTAGAAGCAAACTAAAAGTTACATGTGTGTGTGTGTCATAGAATCGAGCCTTCATGGGAAACTACGCATAAAAATAACTGTCAATGCTAGGTGACCAGAAACACAAAAGACAGAGATTATCCTGCCTATATATTATCCTTAATTTACAATAGCATGAAATCATGAGAATAGCTAAATCAAAAATCCACAACTAAGTCTTGCGTGATATTTATCAGTTTCTCAGAAGATATGACAGTAAATTAACATCTAATACTTTAAAAGTTGAAAAAACAAGTTTTAGTTCTTGTAGCTAAAAAAGTAAAGAAGAAAAAGAAGATAATGTCTTTCAAATGACTTTTCTAACCAAAACAAATTATGTAAAAAGAAGACGAGATGAAAGGGAAAGGACGATGAAACCTGAACATACCATACCTCACAGTTACTTATATACTCTCTGACTATGTACCAGAGTTGTGCATTAGTATCCATCAGCTGTTATAGGTATTTATCAGCAATAGCTTCAGTGCTTCACCCAGCAATCTACAAGAATTAAGGGTAAGTAACTCATACCAGAAACTGGAATCCACTCTCTGTCAATCTCGAGAGTTCCTTATCATCTCTGCAAGCCAATGCCAATGTTTCATAAAACATGACAAAAAAATATTACAAATCTGCAGAAAACCATAAGAGTATTGGGTGAAGAAAATACTTTGGATTCAGAAGACCACGCTGGAATACTTTCATCATGGAAGAACTTATGTTTGTTGACTTTTCCGCTTCAGTAGAGTTTATAAGGTGCAGCAAGAAAGACTGATTTTCAACAATTTGCAGGTCATAGAAAGAGTTGAGAAATTATTTAGGTAAAATGCAGAATAACCAAACATAATATTGACTTGTTTTTAGATGCATTGCTTCCGATTTTATGGGATTAGTAAAACTTGCTAATAAATAACTAAAATATAGTGAAAACAAAATATCATTGGTAACGGAAAACATAACAACTAAATGTGGATAATCACATAATTCACTGAACATTACTGCATGACAATAGAGGGAATCATGAAGACATAAACAAAAATCCTCACCTCCCATTGCTGAAGAGCGTAGGCATCTAAATCGTCCAAGCTAGGAAGCCTCACAGTAATGTTCGAAGGCATTGGTTCTCTAGGTAAAACTCCACTGTAGATTCCAGGGTTATAGTCATAGGCATGTTCTTCGAGAAAACATAATGTGTAGTTTACTTAAGCAAAAGTAAAAAATAAGACAGTATATGTGAACCTTAACCTCACCCATGCACTATGTGCTTCTGAAGATTACGCTGAAATGTTTGATTGATTATGTAAGTAGCTTCTTTCTTCCTGCCACAACACCAAAAAGAGAAACTTAAGCAATGCATAACCAAGATGAACTACCAATTTGCAAAAATAATAACCAGTTAATCGTCTTAGTGCCCAACAGTAAAGGGGAAATAAAGGAAAGAGGCTTCCACAAATTCATGCATCATAGATAATAAAAATGGGAAAGCACACAAGTTTACAATCATTAAACTAGAGTTACTGACACAGCTGAATGAGAACTGGATCAAGGATAATAGTCTGAGCAGCACAAGATAACGTACGAGAAAGCACCGACAAGGATAATAGTCCTGACTTCCTCTGCAAAAAGGGATTTTACCTATGAAGCACCGACACTTCTAGGAAGTTAACGTACGAGGGTCGGACACCCCGAACTCACAGGGACACGTACGGGACGCTCCAAAATAAGTGTTCCCTTTTTAAGTATGGGGACACGCGGGGACACTTCGGGGACACATCTTCTGAGTCTATTTTACAAATTGTACAATAAAGAAGGGGTAATATAAAAATAAATAAAACCATAATATAACATGTTTCAATACATATCTTAGAATAGTCTCTATACGTGATATTTGAAGTATTAAATGTTTCTTTTTGATGAATTAATGACTTATTATGGATGTTATTTATGGTTTATAATGACTTATTAATGTTATTTTATGATTTATATGTTTATATAGGTAATATATGTAAATATATCCATCATCACTGTACGATAACCAGCTGGTACGGTACCTTCTTCGTGGTTTATTTTTCAATACTTCTAAAAGGAAGGGAGAGACTTTATGAGGTGTAAGTGAGCCGAGCAACTCACGAGTCGACTCATAAAAAGATCGTAATCGACTAGACATAACTGAGTCGAGCTCGAGCTACTCGAGTAGGTATCAAGCTCGAGTTCAAACTCATGAATACTCGGCTCGACAGACTCGCGAGCCTTATCGAGCTTGTGTTAAATATATTAATTTACCCTTTGTAATTAATATAATCACAAATACATCCAAAGAAACACTAAAGATGTGTTCTCTTTCATTTAAAACTCGCAGCTGCGCCACCTTAGCCCTTCTCTCTAACTTCTCACTGTTCCACCCTCCCTCCCCTCCACATCTAAAATCCGACAACAATAGGGAAGGGCAGAGAGGGATCGAATGGGTAACTATGCTTTTCAATAAGATTTGGAGAAGCAATAAGATGCCATCAGCATGGAGGAAAAGTATTCTCGTCCCTTTGTATAAGAACAAAGGTGATGTTCAAGATTGTTCTAATTATCGCAGAATTAAACTAATGAGTCATACCATGAAGTTGTGGGAACGAGTGATTGAACAAAGGATCAGGAAATGTGTGAAGATAACAGAAAATCAGTTTGGATTTATGCCTGGAAGATCGACCATGGAAGCAATTTATCTTATCCGTGATTGATGGAACATTATCGAGATAAAAAGAAAGATCTGCATATGGTTTTTATTGATTTAGAGAAGGCATATGATAAAGTACCAAGAGAAGTACTTTGGTGGGCCTTAGCAAAGAAGGGTGTATCGCGGAAATATATTGACATTATAAAGGACATGTATGAGGGAGCTAGTACAAGTGTACGTACTAATGTTGGGAGGACAGAAGAATTCTCTATTACGATTGGGTGCATCAAAGATCTGCTCTTAGTCCTTTTCTCTTTGCCATAGTCATGGACGAAGTGACAAGAGAAATTCAAAATGACGTTCTGTGGTGTATGATGTTCGCAGATGATATTGTGTTGATTGATGAAACGAAGGTTGGAGTGCAACAGAAATTGGAATTTTGGAGGGATACTTTGGAAGCTCGAGGCTTTAGCCGAGCAAGTAAGGCGAATATATGGAGTGTAGGTTTAGCGAAACTTGATGATAGAGAGGCGGGGATGATCACATTTGATGGGAAAGTTGTTCATGGATCCACTTTCTTTCGGTATCTTGGATCTATTATCCAAAAGGATGGAAAGCTAGATGGCGATGTGGCTCACAGAATAAAGGCAGGGTGGTTGAAGTGGAAGAGTGCCACAGGGGTTTTATGTGATCCTGGCATGCCTCATAGATTAAAGGGTAAATTTTACCGCACGGCAATTAGGTCTGCGCTGTTATATGGCACCGAGTGTTGGGCTGTAAAACAGTGTCACGTTCAAAAGATGAATGTGGCAGATATGCGTATGCTACGATGGATGTGTGGTCATACAAAAAAGGATCGGCTCAGAAATGAGGTGATCAGAGAGAAGGTAAGAGTTGCGTCTATAGAAGACAAGATGATGGAGAATCGATTACGATGATTTGGTCACGTGAGAAGAAGACCTATTAATGCCCCAGTGAGGAGGCTAGAAAGTTGGGGAACAAGTAATGTTGTGAAAGGTATAGGAAGACCCAAGAAAACTTGGATAAAGATGATTGAAAATGATATGCGGTTTCTTGAAATTGGAGAAAGTATGGCGATGGAGAGGCAAATGTGGCGGGAAAGAATACGGATGGTGGATGGAGTCTGATTCCTTTTTTTTTTTAATTCCTATTTTCTTTTATTTCATGTTATCTTTTAATTTATTTTTCAGGATTTTTTTTTCTTTTTTTTTTTTTTTTACATTCATTCTCTTTTTTTATTTGTTTTTTTCTCTACTTTTTCCCTCTTTTTTCCTTTTATGTTATTTATGTAACAATTATTGACGGTTTCAAAGTTTGATTCATGTTAGCCGACCCCAAATCATTTTGGGACTAAGGCTTAGATGTTGTTGTTGTTGTTGTATATATACTGCCTCTAGTGTTAATATATTCACGGTTTCATGATTTTCTTTAATTACAAAGTTTGACCATCTTATTTGTATTGTTGCAAGGTTTAAACATATTTGGCCATTTTTGTTGTATGGCAAAGTTTAAATTTGCAGTACAATTAACGTTTTCATATTTTAGTCTTTCTTTTTAACAAAAAAAAAAAAACATATATATTTAGCAAGTCGGGCAAAGCCGAGCTCGAGCTCATCGAGTTCATCGGGCTGAGTTCGAGTTTGAAAAAAATGAACTCAGTCGATCTCGACGCCTCAAATTTTCAGTCGAGCTCGAGTCTACCAATACTCGGTTCGACTCGGCTCGTTTACATCCGAGATGCAAAGGAGCATGATCCACCATAAACATCATTAGCTGTATGAAAAAACCAAGCTGGTGTGGTACCTTCTTCTTAATTTAATTTTCAGCACTTCTAAAAGGGAAAGGGGGTTGCCTGATAGAAATATTTAATGAGAAACAAAGGGGGAAAAAATTATTGATCTGGTTAAAAAGTTCAGGTTGGTTCTGCAAACAAACCCATCTTTCTCGGCCTGGAAAGCATCTCAATTATTTGTCCCCACGAAGTATCATATATGTAAGATTCTCATGACACCATTTCAGTTATTAGCATAAAAGAATAAAGTGAATTATGATAAACATGAAGCGACAAACGAAATATGGTGATCCAATAAAAAGGCTACTAAATGATTTGATAGAAAGACGTGGTAACATTAGAACAATGTAAAGTAGCAAGAAACACAAAAAGCATAGTTGTCAGTGGCGAATAGCGGCCTGTAGCACTCAGGGCACCGCTATACGCTATTTTCCGCTATTTGGCTGCTAAATTCCGCTAGAAGGCCATAACGACACTATAACCCACTTAGCAATGATGGACCGCTACGCGTCGCTAAACGCCGCTATTGAGAACTATGACAAAAAGAGGGTGAGAGTATATGTACAATACCGCTCAACTGTTTCAGTCAGGACCCTCAGCTGAATCAATCGATCTATTGCTACTTTGTGCTTGGAGACCCCATCAGGGAGAACCCATTCTTCCAACCACTTTGCTGGTACTGGTCCATCTATGTATAGCAACTGCAGCACATATTTCTTTGCCAATGGAGGCAAAGATCTGAGCATACGGTAGGAATCAATATCAACATTGATAATGTGTGAAATATTAAAATAAAATGACCAAAAAACATAGGGATATAAATATAACAAATCCCAGTTTCACCAATTACACAATGTTATCTACCTGCCACATTATTTCAGACCTTACAGAAAATGTTGCCTATAGTAGTTTTGAACCAAATATAGAGGAAATAAGTTTACAAATTCCTTTTTTTTTTTTTGACCAAAGCAAACTCATATAATTTCAGTGTTAATAGTGTTTGTAATACAACTTGGAACACTGTAATGAACTTTGGAGCTAGCATAATGTCTTGATTCGGAGGCAAGGAAATCTTGTTGCTCATACCCAAGTTTACAAATTCTTGACATCATCACTAACAGAAAAAAAAAAATCAGATTTTAAACATGAAGTTTATTATTTATTCCGCCCAAACATAAAAAGAGTAAAATCAACAAAGTAATTATAAATGAATATGGCTTTCACAGAAATAATGTTTCTTGTTTCTTTCATGAAGCTGCAAGTTGATTCCTACAATGCCCAGACACTTTCAAGTAGGTTGTTCAATGTTGGAGGCATGGGATAAAAAAGAGGTTTTAGGTGCAATGTTCGACACAGATGGACGCGAACAAGTTACACAGGCTGGGACTAGTGCTGAACATGGCAATTGGAGTATTTGGAAATTCATCGAGAAGAGAAACTTTCATACACAAGGGACACAACAAATAAATGTATAACATAGTTGTGTCATGACAAAATATATAGAAATTTACAAATGTTTCTGAACTCTCTCTGAGTGGTTATCTTCTCTTTAAAAGATCAATCTTCAATACCAATATCGATGAGGATGTCGACCATACCAATATTTGTACTTCTCTACCATTCTCTTCCCATCAAATAATCATCTTCAAAAAAATCCACACCAAATCAGGTACTAACATCTTTAAGCTTTTCCATGCATTTCCCGTAGCAATTTGAATGTGCCAAGTTTTTCAATACACATGTGTATGTTAGATAAGAATATGTAACCAGTTACTTCTGAGACATGATTGAGAATTACCATGTCTCATGTCGATACCGAGTCTTTATTGTCATTATGCCCATCACACATCCTAAATTATTGTCTTCATCACGTTATGCTTCATTACAGAACCAAAATATTACACATATAGCAACTGGCACAAAAAGAACGGCAAAATGGATTGTAATATTGTGTGAAAGCTCATCCTAGGATTCATAAAAGTAAAAAAAGGAAAAAATATCAACAAAAGACATGGTGCTTAGAATTATAACCTGAGGATGGCTTCACATATGAATGAATTTTCATAAAGCTTGTCGAGTTTCAATGCAGGCAGTGATGCCACCATGTCCATAAAATTTCTAGCCACAATTTTCACTTGCGGCATCTTTATCGGCCTGGCTTCCAAAGTTCAACCGATATATGTAGATTGACAAGACAACTTCTATGTGGATCAATCACAGAATCACTGAATAGAATCAATTTCCTCTTGCCATCCGTAATTTCTTGATAGCACTCGTTTCCGATGAATATCTAACCTCGTTTCCTGATAAAAAAAAAATCATAAGCATTCACGAAAACCAGTTAGCAAACGTATAAGAGTGAATCTATAACATTTCATTATCAAAACTGCAAAAAAGAAAAAGGGATTAAATGCTTTAAAATTATCAAAATCAATTAAATGTAACCTCACTAATCTTCAGATTAGAAACTCAAAACTCCAGCTTTCTGATTACTCAATTTCAAGAGTTCCGCAGCTTCAATCAGTATGAAAAGAAAATGAGAAATAAAAGTTGAACCTCGAGGAGAGTAAAAGGAACTGAGAGAAGAAGGGGAGAGTCAGTCTAAAAATGTAAGGGCACCAGGCGGCGCTCCGCCGTGGACCTTTGAACTAATAATGGACTCATTAAAATTTGAAAAAGAAAAAAGAAAATCTTATTTTGGAGTAGCTTTGGTTTGGCCACGTCCACAAGATGGAGGTCTCCGGTTAGAGGGTCGAGAGTTTATTAGTTGTAGGGGAGGAGGAGAAGCAGACGAGAAGGACGTGAGAGGAGTAGAGATTAAATTTGAAGGCCTTAAACTTATCCAAGGCACTTGCTGATATGTCTTTCTTGGAGCGTCGAATCGAGTTGTGGACTCTTTTTAGGGCGATTACGTAGTAGAGAGCCTCAGTGTTGGATTGTCTCGGTTAGCTTTGACCTAGAGCATTGCATTTTTTTTATTGTATATTTTATCCTATTAACTCTGCCTGTGGGTGTCTTCTTGACATCCATTGTCGGTCCCAAGCCCGGATAAAAGAGGAGGGTTGCGGTAGGTTAGTGGCAGCCAGCGTAAAACTCATCACATTCCATGGACATGAATCAAACATTGAAAATCGTTGGGGCGTCTCCTCAGAAGCGACGCGCTGCATTTCATAGGCCCGGGTGCAGTGATAAGTATGCGAGGGTTGCTAGGTCGTCGCCCAGAAGCGGCGCGCCACCTTTACATCTGAGGGTGGTGTCAAATGAGCAAGGATGCGCTACACTTCATAGGCCCGGGTGTAGTGGAAAATATGCAAGGGTTGCTAGGTCGTCGCCCGGAAGCGGCGCACCACCTCGAAGTATGGGTGTGGTGTCAAATGTGCAAGAATCCTTGCAACGTGGACGGGGACAGACAGAGAAGTTAGTTCTTGCGGCTAGTAAGGGTAGTAAGGTGCGGTTTGGAACTTGGAACGTTGGCTCTTTGTGGAGATCAACGAAGTGGGGAGGTTATGAAAAGGAGGAGAATTCACATAATGTGTCTGAGACTAAGTGGGTTGGCGAGAAGGCAAGAGTGTTAGCTCCTTGGGGTTACAAGCTTTGGTACTCTGGAAAGGATAGAAGTAGAAATGGAGTGGGTATCGTCATTGATAAAGAATTCATTGATGATGTGGTGGAAGTGTCAAGAAAGAGCTATAGAATAATGAGTATTAAGCTTGTGATAGGGGATGAGTTTCTAACTATCATAAGTGCTTATGCACCACAAGTAGGATTGGATGCATCGATCAAACAAGAATTTTGGGAAGATTTGGAAGAGGTTGTCGAACGAATTCCTATGGGTGAGATCATTGGTGGTGACCTCAATGGGCATGTCGGTGTTAGCCGAGATGGCTTTGAGAGCATTCATGGTGGCTTTGGTTTTGGGGAGAGGAATGAAGCAGGAAATGGTATATTGGATTTCGCATTAGCTCATGACTTGGGTATTATGAACACTTGGTTCGAGAAAAGGGACTCTCATTTGGTGACATATAGAAATGGAGGTAATGCAAGTCAGATTGATTTCTTTTTAGTAAGGAATGTTTGGAGGAAAAGTTTTACTAATTGCAAGGTGATACCCGGTGAGAGTGCTGCAACACAGCATAGGGTTGTGGTGCTTGACTTTCGAGGTAAGAGGCACTTAAGAAAGAGAAGACCACAAGTTGACCCTCGAATTAAGTAGTGGAAGCTCCAAGGGGAGAGTCGACATACTTTTGTGGCTAAGATTGCTGATAGTGGTATTTGGTCTGATTGCACGGAGATGTATATAGATTCGATGTGGAACTTGTTGGAGCATAACATAAAGGAAGTTGCAAAAGAAGTCCTAGGAGAATCTAAAGGAAACAGACCATCAAGTAAGGACACATCTTGGTGGAATGATGAAGTTAAGCAAGCGATAAAGACCAAACGTGAATGTTATAAGGTACTTGGTAAATGTTCGAGCGATGAGAATTATGAGAAGTACAAGAAAGCTCGAACAGAAGCTAAAAAGGCAGTGCGAAATGCCCGATCTAAGGTCAATCAAGAATTATATGCAAGATTAGATACTAAAGAAGGGGAAAAAGATATCTATAAACTTGCTCGAATGAGAGAGAAGAAAACGCGAGATATTGGAAAAGTTAAATGTGTAAAAGATACTGACCAAAAAGTTTTGGTTCAAGATAAAGAGATAAAAGAGAGATGGAGGTCATACTTTGATACCCTATTCAATGGCCATCAAGAACAAGATATTGGGAATTTAAACATCCCCTCAAGTATGGTTAACCGAGAGTTTAAGAGAAGAATTCAAAAAGGTGAAGTGACAATTGCATTGAAGAAGATGGGGTCAAAGAAAGCAGAAGGACCAGATGGTATACCTATTGAAGTTTGGAGGTGTTTGGGGGATAGAGGGATCGAATGGGTAACTATGCTTTTCAATAAGATTTGGAGAAGCAATAAGATGCCATCAGCATGGAGGAAAAGTATTCTCGTCCCTGTGTATAAGAACAAAGGTGATGTTCAAGATTGTTCTAATTATCGCGGAATTAAACTAATGAGTCATACCATGAAGTTGTGGGAACGAGTGATTGAACAAAGGATCAGGAAATGTGTGAAGATAACAGAATATCAGTTTGGATTTATGCCTGGAAGATCGACCATGGAAGCAATTTATCTTATCCGGCAGTTGATGGAACATTATCGAGATAAAAAGAAAGATCTGCATATGGTTTTTATTGATTTAGAGAAGGCATATGATAAAGTACCAAGAGAAGTACTTTGGTGGGCCTTAGCAAAGAAGGGTGTACCGCGGAAATATATTGACATTATAAAGGACATGTATGAGGGAGCTAGTACAAGTGTATGTACTAATGTTGGGAGGACAGAAGAATTCCCTATTACGATTGGGGTGCATCAAGGATCTGCTCTTAGTCCTTTTCTCTTTGCCATAGTCATGGACGAATTGACAAGAGAAATTCAAAATGACGTTCCGTGGTGTATGATATTCACAGATGATATTGTGTTGATTGATGAAACGAAGGTTGGAGTGCAACAGAAATTGGAACTTTGGAGGGATACTTTGGAAGCTCGAGGCTTTAGGCTGAGTAAAAGTAAGACTAAATATATGGAGTGTAGGTTTAGCGAAAACAGTGATAGAGAGGCGGGGATGATAACATTTGATGGGAAAGTTGTTCATGGATCCACTTTCTTTCGGTATCTTGGATCTATTATCCAAAAGGATGGAGAGCTAGATGGCGATGTGGCTCACAGAATAAAGGCAGAGTGGTTGAAGTGGAAGAGTGCCACAGGGGTTTTATGTGATCCTGGCATGCCTCATAAATTAAAGGGTAAATTTTACCGCACGGCAATTAGGCATGCGCTGTTATATGGCACCGAGTGTTGGGCTGTAAAACAATGTCACGTTCAAAAGATGAATGTGGCAGAGATGCGTATGCTATGATGGATGTGTGGTCATACAAAAAAGGATCGGCTCAGAAATGAGGTGATTAGAGAGAAGGTAAGAGTTGCGTCTATAGAAGACAAGATGATGGAGAATCGATTACGATGGTTTGGTCATGTGAGAAGAAGACCTATTGATGCCCCAGTGAGGAGGCTAGAAAGTTGGGGAACAAGTAATGTTGTGAAAGGTAGAGGAAGACCCAAGAAAACTTGGATAAAGATGATTGAAAATGATATGCGGTTTCTTGGAATTGGAGAAAGTATGGCGATGGAGAGGCAAATGTGGCGGGAAAGAATACAGATGGTGGATGGAGTCTGATTTTTTTTAATTCCTATTTTCTTTTATTTCATGTTATCTTTTAATTTATTTTTCAGGATTTTTCATTTTTTTTAACATTCATTCTCTTTTTTGTATTTGCTTTTTTCTCTACTTTTTCCCTCTTTTTTTCCTTTTATGTTATTTATATAATGATTATTGACGGTTTCAAAGTTTGATTCATGTTAGCCGACCCCAAATTATTTTGGGACTAAGGCTTAGATGTTGTTGTTGTTGTATATTTTATCCTAGGCTTTTGCGTGTGTTTATTTTTGACAGGGAGCTGTGCGTAGAGTCTACCTCTCTTCTGTTAGAGCAACGTTCATCGAGAGTGTAGTAGCCAAAGTCCTCTTAGGTAAGTCTCATGTAAATTATGTCATGGGCTCATGTATGTTTTGAGCTTTTTCGAATCATATGCTTCTTTGTATTTGGCATTCAATATTTTGTTGTTCACTAAGCTGGGGGTCTTCACGGAAACAGCCTCCTTACCGTAAAAAGTAGGGGCATAATCTACGTATATATTACCCTCTTCAGACCCTGCTCTGAGCGTATGTTTGGTTTGGTTTTCTTTTTCCTACTAATTCTACTTTTTATTTTTTGAATATTTGTTTATATTTTTATAGAAAAATCCAAAGAAATTTATACTTACCTACTTTTATTTCCGCAACCTCTGGTGTTTGCACGAAGTGGAAGAATATCAGACTAAAGGGCGGACTGTATTGGTCGTGGATTATGTGGGATTTTTTTAGAATTTAAAAAGTATGTGGATTTTTGTGGATTTTCTAAATCCACAGACTCCATGCAGAGTTTCACAGACTTTTTTGATTGATTTATATGGATTTTCATCTATTTTGTAAGAATGTAAAATACAGCTCAAGTCATGAAATAAGAGCAGGCTAGCCTCAACTAATAATAATGATAATAATAATAGTAATAGTAATAATAATACTAATAATAATAGTAATAATAGTAAATAATAGTAATAATAATAATAGTAATAGTAATAATAATAGAAATAATAATAATAGTAATAGTAATAATAATAATAAGAAGAAGAATTGATTGGGGATCGAAGGCTTCAAATGTGGCTGTCGGGGAGGGGAGGCTCGCGCTCACAGAGAGAAGAAAGGTGAAAAAGTTCATCAAAGTCTCGTTTGATGAGGTAAGATTTCTGGAGGATTTTTCTCTTTGTATTTTTGAATGAAAATCCTATAAAATCCATGAGATTTTAAAACCGTTAAAAGTCTACGAAATTTTGAATACCTCAGGATTTTAAGGAGTTCTCAAAATCTGGATTGAATACCTCAAGATTTTTAAGGACTTTTAAAACTCCGGATTGAATACCTCCAGAATTTTAAAGTCCAAAAAAATCCAATAGAATCTTAATCCAATACACCCATCTGAGTATTTTTATAGTATGTTTTTTGTAGATTGTAGATTCGGATACGTAAACGGCCAAGCAATTTTATGGACGAAAAAAAAGTAGGGATGACAATGGGTTGGGTCGGGTCCTTGAGGATTAAGACCCGCTTCACAAAGTGAACGGATCGGGGCGAGTCGACCCACCGTGGATTGCGGGGGACAGGTCTAGCAGCATAGGAAAATATTGTTTTAAAGTGAATAAAATAAATATTTTATGAACTTTTACCTAGTATTTTATTTTCATAATACATAGTAGTATTATTTAAGAAATTTGTCACTATTAACATAAATACATAAGATATTATAAATATATAAAAAATTATATAAATATAAATACTATATGTATAAAATATATATTAAATATATTTAAAATAATTAAAAGTAATGCGGGGCAGGGCGGGGCGGGTACCCACGGGGTAAAAATGATACCCAAGACCCCACGCTGCGGGTCGCGGGGCGGGACGATCCATGTAATATGGGTCAGGGCGGGTAGTGCAGATCGGGCCTGATGAAACCGAGCTGATCTATAATATCCGTACCTTTCCATTTTTAGCAGTTTCTATTTTTGGTGTATGTCTATTTTTATCGACTCTCTTGTAACTGTTTCGATATTTAGAACCTACTTTATTCTTGGAGTTTTTCCGTTTGGACGAGTTTTGGAGATGTTTTTACGTAATTCCATTCTATATTATGTTTTGCCGTATGAACGTTCGATTCTCGTAAAACTTGTTCGTTTTCGTTGTTTCTCGGTTTGTATGAGTTCGTATGGTTGAGTTGTTCGTGTTGTGACTTTCGGTTCGTTAATCCGACGTCGTATTGTGATTTTCGGACACTTGGGGCATTTTTGTAATTTCTTATAAGTTTAGGGAATTTCATCTTCGTTGTCGTATTTCGGATTCCCGAGTAAGCAGAATTGTATTTTCTTGTAACGCTTAGGTTCGTCATCGAATATACTTCGTAGCCATATTTTTGGTTCGATAGCAGGTCCGGGTTTCGGAGTCGTCCGGAACCGTTTGAATGACTTTGCCCAGCTGCTATCGATAGGGTGTTACTAGTAACACCCCATTCGTTACGGCCGTAATGTTGGCCATGTTACGGCCGTAATGTAGACCCTGTTACGGCCGTAACAACCTGCTATTTTAAGACAGCGGGCAGAGTCAGAAACCTTATTTCTCATCTATCTCTTCGTTTTCTCTCGTCCGGCGACATCAGAGGCGATTCCCATCAGTTTTGACTGGAGCTTTCTTCATTTTCCATCACTATAGAGTCGTGCTAGCATATTATCATCAACGTAATCATCTTTTTCCGCCCGAATCCGAGGTAATTTCGTCTAGAACCCTAACTTGTCAATTTTGGGGGGGTTTTCCGGGTTTTGCTTATTAGACTCGAATTGTTCAAGTGTGTTATGATATTCCTCATCGATTGTTGTTATTGGGTGACTCCCAATCCGATTTTGTCAAATTTAATCCGTGAATCGTCCATTCGGGGAGGTTTTGCGTAAACCCTCGCCCGTATCGATTGATCATTTATTGTCATAGCTTGTAATCAGGGTTGTGGGCGTTTCCATTCGATTATTTTTGTCCGTTAGGACTGAGATATGTTGATCCTTCGTTTAAGGACTGTCATTTTCCATCCGGATCGTTCGTAGTCGTTATTCATCCCCAATTCTTCGAAGATGTCTCAAAGACAAGTACTTTACATTTGTTTACGCGTTCTATTATTTGAATTATGGCATTTCGTGGTTGTATGGATAGATATGTGTATGTTCACCTAGGGACGGTCCGACGGGGCCTCTAGGGGTACATTGCCGTGAGTTTCGTACCGCGAACTATGGTTAACAACCCAGGGATGTCCGACGGGGCTCTGCGGGGTACGGTGGCCGTGAGTCTCGTACCAAGGTTAACTTTGTATTGTTTTGTTGGAGAAAATGTGTTTTGTGCGTGTGCACCGTAAATATTCCGGAATATAAATGATTTCTAAAATGATTTTGGCGCATATTTTCATCTGATTAGAATGGTAGTTCAAATGGATTGTACTTGCACTAGCAGTTGTCGCTAATCCCTTAAATGGGCTTTTGTATTTCAGGTACAGGTCAAGGAAGCAAACGAGCATGCGAGCCGTACGAGGATGATGGGCAGGCGTGATTCTGTTCAGTGGTTATTTATTGATGTCTTGTTTTGTAATTCCTTTATTACGTAATTGGTTTAAGTACTCGAGTACTTCTTTCTTGAATTTGTTAATGTTGTGTACCTGTTTTGGGAAGTGGATTGGATATCAGTTTGTATTGTCGCATTTCAGTCTTTGGTTTTGAATGTCGTGGATTGTGAAATTGTCATTTTGTTGTTGATGTGTGTCGTTGTCGAATGTCTTGTTGGTACGTTAGCCTGGTGGATTCCACAACGTGAGGTCCACGGGGCTGTAATATGCCCTGATCGTCTTGGGGTTGTTACACAATATGGTATCAGAGCTTAGGTTTATGGATACCTAGACTGTCGGTTATTTGTGTCTAGTCGAGTGTCGTTTTTGAACAGTATCACTGCCACGCCATCATCACAGTACGCCGGTGCTCGTAAGTTTTCCTAACTTGACTCGTTACTTTGTTCTGTTCTGTTTTTTTCTTGATGTCTTGTTGCATTTTGCGTTTGAATTATACTCACCCGTTACTTCTTCAGAATTCCTGCTGGTAGAGGATGCGGACGCGGTCGCGGACGCGGTAGGGGACGTGGCGCAGCCGGTGGGGCGGCCATGTCCGATAATTCGGGAACTGATTCAGCGATGCCTTCCTTGTCGAACAGTGTTCCACCTAGTTCCGGAGGTCAACAGGATCAGTCTGCTAGCTCCGGCAATGCTCATGAGAATATCGGGGTGGCTAATATTTTACAGCAAGTAGCGAACCAGATGACGCTACTGACTCAGGCCGTCTTGGTCGTCCAAGCAAATGCTAACCCGGTTCCACCTACTGGATCCGGCAATGATAAGATACTTCAGGACGTGATTCGTATGCGTCCTCCGTAGTTTGATGGTGCTTCCGACCCTTCCGGTTGGGAGAGTTGGTTATTTGAAATGGAGAAAGTGTTCGAGGCAGCTAACTGCTCTGAGGAGAGGAAGGTACCCATCGCTCAGTACTTCCTCGCCAAAGAGGCGGCGACGTGGTGGCAAGCGGTGAAACCGCATGATCGGGCAGCCACTTGGGCAGAGTTCCGAGAGCTGATGGAGGACGAATTTTGTCCGTGGCCAGTTAAGGAGGGGAGGATCCGAGCCTTCTTTTAGGCTAAGCCCCACGATGTTCCAATTTCACAAGCAATCAAAGAATACAACCAACAGCTTCATTATGTGAGAAACCAAGTCCGAGATGAGATTGATAAAATCCGCCATTTTGACATGCGGATGAAGCCGAGAGTTTGTCACTACATGTCTGGTCTCGGATGTACGACACTAAATGATTACCAGAACAAAGCGATGGCTTATGAGATGTCATTTTCTGCGACAGAGACGGCAACAGAGGGAAAGAAACAGAAGACCTCCGGTCAGTTTTCGGGAGGCAAGTCAGGCGGGTATCCGAAGGCTCAGTCTGGTTCGCGAGTCTTCGGGAATCAGTCCCGTCATTTGGGCGAGGAAATGGTTCTAGGTCTGCTCTTACTGGTTCAGTGCGTGTTCCTAACTGCTATAACTGTGGCCGCCCCGGACACATTATGAGTGAGTGTGATAGGCCTCCGATTTAGTGTTTTTCTTGTGGTCGGATGGGGCATTGTGTCAAGTATTGTACGGATGCAGCTCGGGCACCAGTTACTCAGATATCAGCCCCAGCTGCAGGAGAGTCGAGCGTGAATCAGGCACCGACAGTTTCTCAGCCACAACAGAGTTTTGGTAGAGGTCGAGGACATTGGTCTAGAGGGGGAGCTTCTAGTGCGGGGGGTCTGTTCCGCCCCGTGTGTATGAGATGAGACGAGCGAGGGATCCTGACGCGACGGTAGCTACAGGTACCGTTCACATCCTTGACCGTCCTGTTTCCGTGTTATTTGATTCTGGAACTATGCATTCTTTCATATCCATGGATTGTGTGCTTCGTCTGCATATTGATTGTCTAGTTGCGTGTGAACCTTTTGTCGTTAAATTGCCTAGTGGGGATAGCATCGTGGGGGATCGTGAGATTACAGATTTTCCGGTGAGTATCGTGGGGAGGGTTTGGCCTTCTAATCTGATTGCGGTAGATATTAGAGACGAGGATCTGATTCTTGGTGAGGATTGGCTGGACCGTCATGGGACGATCATGAATTATAGAACGAGAACCGTTTCGATGTTAGCCTCTAACGGTACCGAGCATTCTTTTGTGGGGCGTAAGCGGAGTAGCCAGAGATTTCTGATCAGCGCTTTGAAAGCGTTGAGGCTTCTTCGAGGAGGTTGCACGGGTTATTGGTGTTATGCGTTGAGATCGGAAGAATGGGGATTCGAGCTCTCATCTATTCCGGTTATGTGTGAGTATCCTGACGTCTTTCCAGACGAGTTGCCGGGCTTTCCGCCAGATCGAGAGGTTGAGTTTACTGTTGATTTAGAGCCGGGTGCAGCACCGATTTCTAAGATGCAATACCGTATGGCGCCTGCCGAGATGCTTGAGTTGAAGAAACAGTTGGGAGAGTTGCTAGACATGGGGTATATTCGACCGAGCGCTTTGCCTTGGGGCGCACCAGTCTTGTTTGTGAAGAAGAAGGATGGGTCACTTCGTCTGTGTATCGACTATCGAGAGTTGAACAAAGTGACTATAAAAAACAAGTATCCGTTTCCGAGGATTGATGACTTGTTTGACCAACTGCAAGGGGCAACCGTGTTTTCAAAGATTGAATTGAGATCGGGGTATTATCAGCTCCGAGTGAAGGATTCCGATATTCCGAAGACGGCCTTTCGGACGAGATACGGTCATTACGAGTTTGTGGTTATGCCTTTTGGGCTAACAAATGCCCCAGACGTGTTCATGCAGCTTATGAACAAAGTCTTTATCGGGTACCTCGATAAGTGTGTAGTCATTTTTATCGATGATATCCTGATTTACTCGAGGAACGAGGAGGAGCATGCCCGTCATTCGCATATCGTGTTGGATATTTTGAGAACTCAGCATCTTTTCGCGAAGTTCTCAAAGTGTGAGTTTTGGTTACGGGAGGTTATGTTTCTCGGCCATGTGATCTCGGCCGAGGGTGTTCGTGTGGACCCACATAAGATAGAGGCAGTGTTGGATTGGGGGCCACCCAAAAATGTGAAGGAGGTCCACAATTTTCTGGGTTTGGCCGGGTATTATCGTAGATTTGTCGAGGGGTTCTCCAAGCTCGCTCGGCCGCTGAATCAGTTGTTACAGAAGTCAGAGAAGTTTGTGTGGACCGACGAGAGACATAAGAGTTTCGAGGAGTTGAAGAAACGGTTGACGACCGCTCCCGTTTTGGCTTTACCGACTGGTAATGAGGGTTTCTCAGTTTTTAGTGATGCTTCGGGCCAAGGGATCGGATGTATACTTATGCAGCACGGGAATACAATTGCATATGCTTGCCGTCAGTTGAAACCATACGAGTTGAATTACCCTACGCACGACCTTGAGTTGGCTGCGGTTGTATTTGCATTGAAGATCTGGCGTCACTACTTGTATGGCTCGTCATGTCAGATTTTCACCGATCACAAGATCCTGAAGTACATTTTTACGCATAAAGATCTTAACATGAGACAGCGGAGATGGTTGGAGTTGATTAAGGATTACAACCTCGAGATCCTTTACCATCCGGGCAAGGCAAATGTGGTGGCAGATGCCTTGAGCCAGAAATCGATATCGATTCGGACACTTGAGTTACTTACGGCCCAACCAGGACTCCAACAAGAGTTTATGAGGATGAGCGTCGAGATTGTATTACCAGATAGTTCCGAGCGGTTGCGTACTCTTGAGATTTCTTCATCCCTAGTCGACGATATTAAATCAGGACAGTTGGAAGACCCGATGTTTATTCAGCTTCGAGAGAATGTAAGGAAGGGGAAAGCCCCGAGATTCGTAATACATGAGGATGGTGTGTTGAGATTCCGAGGTCGGCTTTGTGTTCCGAACGACTTGGAATTGAGACAGAGTATCATGAGAGAGGCTCACGCGTCACCTTACTCAGTCCATCCGGGCTCGAGTAAAATGTATAAATATTTGAGGAAGAATTTCTGGTGGAATGACATGAAGAATGAGTTATTCGGGTTTGTGGCTAAGTTCTTGACTTGTCAACAAGTCAAAATCGAGCATCAGTGGCCAGCCGGACTGTTGAAACCACTTCCCGTCCCGGAATGGAAGTGGGAAGATATCTCCATGGATTTTGTCACAAACTTGCCGAGGACGAAGACCGGAATGAATATGGTGTGGGTGATCGTAGACTGACTGACTAAGTCGGCACATTTTCTGGGCATCAAGGATACTTGGGGTCCAGAAAAGTTGGCTCGTATTTTTATCGCGCAGATAGTGAGACTTCATGGTACGCTGAAGACTATTATTTCGGACAGAGATGGCTGGTTTGTATCGCATTTCTGGCAGGCGGTACATAAGGCATTGGGGACACGTTTGCGTTTGAGTACATCTTTTCACCCTCAGACCGACGGACAGTCCGAGCGTACCATTCAGATTCGAGGATTTGTTGCGTGCGTGTGCGTTAGACTGGAGTAATGACTGGGAGGAGCATCTAGCCTTGATTGAGTTTATGTATAATAATAGCTGGCACGCATCGATTAAGATGGCACCGTACGAGGCACTTATGGCCGACGTTGTCGATCACCGATATATTGGGATGAGCCGTCCGATTTAGTTGGCACCGAGCCGCATCTTGTATTAGAGACGAGGGAGAAAGTTGAGTTGATTAGAAAGAGAATGTTGGCAGCTCAGAGTCGACAAAAGTCTTATGCAGATGTTAGGCATCGACCTTTGGAGTTTGAGGTTGGAGATCATGTTCTGTTGAGAGTGTTCCCGACGAAGGGCGTTTTCCGTTTTGGGAAAAAGGGGAAGCTCAGCCCGAGGTATATTGGACCTTTCGAGATATTGGAGAGAGTTGGCGAGTTAGCGTACCGTTTGGCATTACCTCCGTCGTTGAGTTATGTGCATAGTGTATTTCACATCTCCCAGTTGAGGAAGTATGTGCCGGACCCGTCCCATGTTATTGATTTCGGGGACGTGGAGATCGAGAAGGACATCACGTTCGAGGAGAGGCCCGTTAGAATTTTGGAGCATCGAGATAAACAGTTAAGGCACAAAACCATTCCTTTAGTTAAAGTGCAATGGTCGAGACACGGAGTAGAAGAGGCAACGTGGGAGTTGGAGGAAGATATGAGTTCGAGGTACCCCGAGCTTTTTGATTCTTAAGTTTGAGGACGAAACTTCTTTTTAGAGGGGGAGAATGTAATATCCGCACCTTTCCATTTTTAGCAGTTTCTATTTTTGGTGTATGTCTATTTTTATCGACTCTCTTGTAACTGTTTCGACATTTTGAATCTACTTTATTCTTGGAGTTTTTCCGTGTGGATGAGTTTTGGAGATGTTTTTACGTAATTCCATTCTATATTATGTTTTGCCGTATGAACGTTCGATTCTCGTAAAACTTGTTCGTTTGCATTGTTTCTCGGTTTGTATGAGTTCGTATGGTTGAGTTGTTCGTGTTGTGACTTTCGGTTCGTTAATCCGACGTCGTATTGTGATTTTCGGACACTTGGGCCATTTTTGTAATTTCCTATAAGTTTAGGAAATTTCATCTTCGTTGTCGTATTTCGGATTCCCGAGTAAGCGGAATTGTATTTTCTTGTAATGCTTAGGTTCGTCATCGAATATACTTCGTAGCCATATTTTTGGTTCGATAGCAGGTCCGGGTTTCGGAGTCGTCCGGAACCGTTTGGACAGCAGCTGCCCAGAACTACTGTCCAGTAGGGTGTTACGGCCTACGGCCGTAATGTTGGCCATGTTACAGCCGTAATGTAGACCCTGTTACGGCCGTAACAGCCCGCTGTTTTAAGACAGCGGGCAGAGTCAAAAATCTTATTTCTCATCTCTCTCTTCGTTTTCTCTCGTCTGGTGACATCAGAGGCGATTCCCACCAGTTTTGACCGGAGCTTTCTTCATTTTCCATCACTATAGAGTCGTGCTAGCATATTATCATCAACGTAATTATCTTCTTCCGCCCGAATCCGAGGTAATTTCGTCTAGAACCCTAACTTGTCAATTTTGGGGGGTTTTCCGGGTTTTGCTTGTTAGACTCGAATTGTTCAAGTGTGTTATGATATTCCTCATCATTGTTGTTATTAAGTGACTCCCAATACAATTTTGTCAAATTTAATCCGTGAATCGTCGATTCGGGGAGGTTTTGCGTAAACCCTCGCCCATATCGATTGATTGTTTATTGTCATAGCTTGTAATCGGGGTTGTGGGCATTTCCATTCGATTATTGTTGTCCATTAGGACTGAGATATGTTGATCCTTCATTTAGGGACCGTCATTTTCCATGTGGATCGTTTATAGTCGTTATTCATCCCCAATTCTTCGAAGATGTCTCAAAGGCAAGTACTTTACATTTGTTTACGCGTTCTAGTATTTGAATTATGGCATTTCGTGGTTGTATGGATAGATATGTGTATGTTCACCTAGGGACGGTCCGACGGGGCCTCTAGGGGTACGTTGCCGTGAGTTTCGTATCGCGAACTATGGTTAACCACCCAGGGATGTTCGACGGGGCTCTGCGGGGTACGGTGGCCGTGAGTCTCGTACCAAGGTTAACTTTGAATTATTTTGTTGGATAAAATGTGTTTTGTGCGTGTGCACCATAAATACCGGAATATAAATGATTTCTAAAATGATTTTGGAGCATATTTTCATCTGATTAGAATGGTAGTTCAAATGGATTGTACTTGCACTAGCAGTTGTCGCTAATCCCTTAAATGGGGGAAATACTTTTGTATTTCAGGTACAGGTCAAGGAAGCAAACGAGCATGCGAGCCGTACGAGGATGATGGGCAGGCGTGATTCTGTTCAGTGGTTATTTATTGATGTCTTGTTTTGGAATTCCTTTATTACGTAATTGGTTTAAGTACTCGAGTATTTCTTTCTTGAATTTGTTAATGTTGTGTACCTGTTTTGGGAAGTGGATTGGATATCAGTTTGTATTGTCGCATTTCAGTCTTTGGTTTTGAATGTCGTGGATTGTGAAATTGTCGTTTTGTTGTTGATGTGTGTCGCTGTCGAATGTCTTGTTGGTACGTTAGCCTGGTGGATTCCACAGCGTGAGGTCCACGGCGCTGTAATATGCCCTAATCGTCTTGGGGGTGTTACAGAATATGGTATCAGAGCTTAGGTTTATGGATACCTACACTGTCGGTTATTTGTGTCTAGTCGAGTGTCGTTTTTGAATAGTATCACTGCCATGCCATCATCACAGTACGCCGGTGCTCGTAAGTTTTCCTAACTTGACTCATTACTTTGTTCTGTTCTGTTCCTTTCTTGATGTCTTGTTCTGTTCTGTTCCTCTCTCTCTCTCTCTCTCTCTCTCTCTCTCTCTCCCTCTCTCTCTCTTTAAAATGCTTCTGATTTCTTGGGCTTGGGGGAAAGACTTCTCCCTTATTTATAGAAGGGAGGAGTAGCCCTTTTTTGAAACCATCTCCCTAGTTTTTAGGGGAAATCCCTGATATTCAGGGATTCGGGTTGCAGCCGTCAATCCTTGAATATATCTGGGGATTTCGGCTGTAGCTATCCATCCCTGGATTTTTGGAATTCTGTTAGATAGGTAAATTCCTAGCCTTTCAGGGGTCTTATCCTTCCGAGCTCGGGTTAGGGTTGTATAGGTCGGACTCTTTCATGAGAGGACTTCCTTTGTCGGGATATTCCTTTCTTGACAAGAGGTCGGTAGGTCTGTTAGTCTCTGCAGATATTCGCATAGTCTACCGATCTCGGGATAAGATCAGTCAGGTTGGACTCCTTTTGTCAGGGCTTCCCTTTTTACCTAGAGGTCGGTAGGTCTGCCCGTTTTTGGGCTCCTTAGATCGGGTTTTTGGGAGGTTTACATTTGTCGTCCTATAAACCAGTACCTCCTACTAAAGTTGAGCTGTAAGACCGAGTAGAGTAAGACTTACTTCAGACAGGCGACCTCGGTATGATAATCCCTTAGAGATCTGGTTTCGAGGTAATGATGATTCGCCTCTGAATTGGTGCACATTTATGGCCGCTCCGTTTCTTCTCTCAAGTATCGCTTCCCAACCGTCGCACTTTTATACCTAGGTCCAGGTATAAACCTGCTATATGTCTGCCAGGGCGGTGTTGAATACGGGCCATTCCTTTGAAAAGATCATTGGACGCTCAAGATCGTCCCTTTCCTTCTCGATTTTCGTCCCTTTCTTCTATAAAAGGAGCGCTACCTCCTTCTGGATCATTTCTGCTTCCCGTTTTTTCTCGCACTTGGCATTTGCAACTTCTCCGGTGTTTTTCGATCGTAGCTACTATTTCCTGCAACGCCCTTCCTCTCCATATCCGACGATCTTCTTCCTGCCCAGCTCATGGGTATGTTTATCTAAGTACCTTCGCCTTTTCTCCTCTTTTATATTTCTTCTTCTTCCCCCCCTTTTATTTTCTTTTTACGATGTCATCTACTTCCGACTCCCAAAATATCTCCGATCAATTGGCTGTGAATTCTTTTTTGGAAGCTTTATCTTCTTCCGATGGGGATTCGGGTGGTAGGTCGGAGCGAGCTGTAGGCTCCTCCCTTTGTCTTGTATACGAGCCTATTTGTAATGTAGACTCGTCAGAGCTAGGTGATATTCCCCCTAATCTTCCTTCCGGCATCCCTATAATTATTGTAGATCCCCCGTCCCCTCCTCCTTCTAGCAAGGTGACTATTACCGGCCTGTTAGCCGACCCTTATCAAGCAGGTGCGGGGGCTACACGTGTCCTTCCTCCCCATCCTTTATCTAGGACTAGCCCATCAGCACTAGGAGTTTTATAAGATTTCTTAGGCTTCCCCCAGGGTGGGATTTTGTCACACCCTAGGCCTTTGACATCCCTGATCACCATCCTCCAGGTCACATTACTTGGTTTGTGGACCAGGTGAACAGTGGCCTTCGCTTTCCTCTTCACCCTTTCCTTGTTTATATTTCTACTAAATACAATCTTCCTCTTAATCAATTTTCCCCGAACTCCTTTCGTTATATGGTCGGTTTTCTTGTACTGTGTCATTATAAGAACGAGGAACCCGACCGAGATTTCTTTTATATTTTCTTCGGGCTGAAGATCTTTAAAGTCTCTTCCTATTTGACTTCTCAGAATGACGCCCATTTCTTTACTCACCTCCCCTCCAACGAGAAGGATTGGAGGTCACGTTTCTTTTTTCTCTGTCTTTCTTCTGGCGAATCTTGTGGCTTTCCCACAGAATGGGTGCAGGCCACCCCAAATCAGGCTCCGATCCCTAGACGCAGCTCTATCTGAGCTCGGTGGGTTAACAAGGTTCGGGGCTACCAGTTCTTCCAGCTCGGGTATGGATACCCTGTTGCGTTGCAATGAGTTTGAGAAATTCCTTTCTTTTTTCAGCTCAGTGATCCCTGATAGGGACAGGGAGATACTACATAATTCTCCGCAGGATGCCCATCTAGACTTGATGATGATGTATTTTGGGAAGGTAACTACCTTTAGTTGTTTTTCCTCTTTTCTACACTATTCCTCTCTTTGCTTATATTTTGATGAAATCATCCTTTTCCTTTTTAGCTTTGCTCTACCTTGATATGCTTGGCAAAAGAGCAGAAGAGCGGAGGTTCCTATTCTTCCCCAAAGGCTCAGATGTCCGCTGAGCTTAAGGCTACCCTGGAGGCGAAGGAAGATCTCGAGTTAAGGCTGCAAGAGAGGGACTATCGTCTGGATATTGTCCTAAAGAAGATCTCCGAGCGGGAGATGGTTTTGGAGCGAGCCCAAATGGATAATGTCCAGCTGAACCAAGAGCTAAAGATTACGAAGGCTCAGGTTGGCTGAATCTGAGAAGGTTGCCCAGCTCGAGACTCATCTTGCAGATGCTAAGGCTGCATCTGAGAGGATTGCGCAGCTTGAAGCTCAGCTCGCAGAAGCTAGGTCTGAGGGGTCCTCGACCTATGAGTGGGGAGTCCTGGATGGCCAGTGTCGCTTCCTGACCAGCGATGTCAGACAATCCTTCTTGGGGGCCTATCGCTCATCCCTTCTTGCTCGCTATCATAACTCAACCGCTTACCTAGTTCGACTTGCTCCTGCTGCAACGCAGTATTTTGATTCTGCTCTATCCCGTGCCCGCGAGCAGCTAGCGACTTTTGGTTTTGTGGGCGAGCTGTAGAGGGATGCCGCTTTGGAGAGAGCTCCTGTCCCCTCAGGTTGGTCTGATGATGTGAACGAGTCTCCTAATGCTGCTTGGTGGGAAGACGCTCTCGGGGAATCCATAACCGAGTCTAGTCTGGATTTGAAGCGGCCAGCTGTCCCCCTTGTCCTACCCGGCCAGGCTGATGCTCCTAACGCTCCATCTGGGTGGACCGATCCTGAGGCTTCCCCCTCATCTTCTACCCGATCTCCCGAGCCACAGCCCGTAGTTTAGTTTTATTTATATTTATACTTATTCTCCTCGTTCTTTGTATTGAATTTAGCGAATGCAGCTCGAATATGTAATTTCCTAGTTAATGTAGTTTGGCTTATGAGAAGAACCTTTTTTTTTTAAATATAACTCGTATTTAAAGACCACTTCTTAAAATCAATTATAGCTTGGCTACTTCAAACAACTCTTCGCAATAAACAATCTTTTAAAGTTAATATAGCTCGGCTACTTCAAATAACTCTTTGAAGTAAACAACCTTTTAGAGCTCGGCTACTTCAGACAATTCTTTGAAGTAAACAACCTTCTAGAGCTCGGCTACTTCAGACAAAGTTTATCAACCTTTCGAAGTTAATATAGCTCGGCTACTTCAAACAAAATTTAACAACCTTTTAAAGTTAATATAGCTTGGCTACTTCAAACAACTCTTTGAAGTAAATAACTTTTTAGAGCTCGGCTACTTCAAACAAAGTTTATCAACATTTCGAAGTTAATATAGCTCGGCTACGTCAAACAACTCTTTGAAGTTTAACAACCTTTTAAATATAGCTCGGCTATTTCAAAAAAAAATTTAACAACCTTTTAAAGTTAATATAGCTCGACTACTTCAAACAACTCTTTGAAGTAAACAACCTTTTAAAGCTTGGCTACTTCAGACAATTCTTTGAAGTAAACAACCTTTTAGAGCTCGGCCACTTCAGACAAAGTTTATCAACCTTTCAAAGTTAATATAGCTCAGCTCGTTTTTAACGTAGTTTGCCTTTGCTTGAATTTGAGGGCGTTTCACCCGTTTATTTTGTTAAGGGCGGTTTACCCTTATTTGAATCTGAGGGAGTTTCACCATTTCATATTTTTAAGGTTAGTTCACCCTGAGGGTGTTTCACCCGTTCATATTCTTAAGGGCAGTTCACCCTTGTTTGAATTTGAGGATGTCTCACCCGTTCAGATTTTTAAGAGTAGAGCCTACAACTCGATTTGCACATTTAGATTCCTTTGGTAATGGACTTTCATTAAAACATTACACACTTTTCCCGACACAAAATATTTTTTCAAATGACATATATTCCAAGCTCATTTAATGGGATATCCTTCCATATATTCAAGTTCATAAGCTCCCCCTGCATAGATTCAGATTACCTTATAAGGACCTTCCCAGTTTGGTTCCAGCTCCCTCCCTTTTTTGAGAGCTTCATCTCGTCTGAGTACCAAGTCGCCTACTTGGAACTGTCTTCTCTTCACCTTCTTGTCATGAGCTTCTTTAGTCAAATTCTTGTATCTCTCCGCTCGTGCCGCAGCTATTTCCCTCATTTCTTCTATGGTATCCAGTGCTTCCTTCATCATTTCTTCATTTTCTTCTTCATTGAACCATCGAGCTCGGTGTGACATTTCCCTGACCTCTGCTGGGATTACTGCTTCGGACCCATACACCATACTGAAGGGTGTTTCCCCCGTTGACGACCTAGGTGTGGTTCTATAAGACCATAGCACCGAGCTGAGTTCGTCAATCCACCCCCTGCTTTGTCCAGGTGGGATTTTATCCATTGTAAGATTGTTCTATTCATTACTTCTACTTGTCTATTGGTTTGCAGATGAACTACTGCGGCGAATCGTTGTTTGATATGCATTCCTTCGCACCAGGATTGGGTTCTTTTCCCATTGAATTGCATCTTATTATCCGAGATGAGTATCTGGGGTGCCCCATATCGGCAGCAGATGTTAAACAAAAAGCTTATGATCCTTTGTTTAGTGATGGTGGCCACTGGCTCGGCCTCCGCCCATTTGCTGAAGTGGTCGATGTCCACTACCAAAAACTTTCTTCCTCCTGAGCCAGCTGTGAATTGCCCCATAATGTCTATCCCCATTTACTAAATGGGTCGGGTGCCCCATAATGATCATGTTCTCTGCTGGGATGTGTATTAATGGTGCGTGTATTTGACACTTTTGGCAACGCTTAACCACCTCATCCGCTTTCTTGCTCATCGTCGACCAGAAAAAACCCGTCTTAACGTTTTGCTGATTAATGCCCTTCCCTTGGTGTGATCAATGCAGCATCCTTCATGAATCTCCTCCAGTATGCCCCCCTTTTTCTTCCGAGACACACTTAAAGTATGGTCTGAGGTATGATCTCTTGTATAGTTCACCATTAATGCAACAAAATCTTGCTGCCCTGCGCACGATTTTGGCTTTTTCCTGCTTGTCCTTTGGTAGCTCTGCTCTGTTCAGATATGCTAATAAGGGAGCTCGCCAATCCAGTATTTCGTTTATTTCCATTATCTGCTTTGCAATGCTACTCCAAATTGCTCCTAAAATTATTATTGCTCGTGAGCGACAATCTACCAAGGAACTCATTTTTGCCAAATAATTCGCTTTTACATTTTCTGCCCTGGGAATATGGATCAACTCCCATTATCCTAGCTTCTTGGCGGCTTCTTTCACCTCCTCGACGTACCTATTCATCCGTTCTTCGTTTATTTCAAATTTTCATCATACTTGTTGTGTGACCAGCTGAGAGTCGGAGTAAGCGATGAGCCGTCGCGCACCTAAGTCTATTCCTAGCTACATTCCCTTAAATAGGGCTTCATACTCGGCTTTATTATTTCTTGCTCTGAAATCAAACTTCACGGCATACTCCAACTGCTCTCCTTCTGGGGTAGTGAGAATTATCCCCACTCTGGAGCCACATGTCGTGGCTGATCCATCAATATGTAAAAGCCATTGTCCTTCCGGCAGTGACAGTGTAGCCCCTTCTTGAATGAAATCTGCCAAAGCTTGAGCTTTGATTGCTGTTCTTGGTTCGTACTCTATGTCATACTCTCTCATTTCCACTGCCCATTTTACTAGGCGACCTGATGTATTGGGTCGCCCTAGTGTTTCTCTCAAGGGTAATTTAGTTCGTAACTTGTGCGGTGGGCTAGGAAATACGGTCTCAGCCGTCGAGCTGTAACTACTAATGTTAGGGCTCCTTTCTCCAAATTGGAATAGTTCCGCTTTGCTCCTTGAAAAATTCGGCTCGTATAATAGATATGCTTTTGCTGGTTTACTTCTTCTCTTAACAGGACCGAGCTAACCGCCCCCTTTTCAACGGATAAGTATAATACTAGCTCCTCTCCTGGTATCAGTTTGGTGAGCAGGGGCAATTCAGCTAAGCATTCTTTTAATTTGTCGAAAGCTACTTGTGCTTCGGGGGTCCATTCGAATTTATTTCCCTTTCTTAAGAGCTTAAAAAATGGGGATCCCTTCTCGGCTGAGCGAGAGATAAATCGGCTCAGCCCTGCTATCTTTCCTGTCAATACATGGATGTCTTTGATATTTTTTAAAGGGCTCATTTTCAATACTGCTTTTACCTTCTCTGGGTTGACTTCAATTCCTTGCCCCATGGCCACATACTCTAGAAACTTCCGCGATTTCACCCCAAAAGAACATTTTGATGGATTGAGCTTCATCCCGTATGTGCGCAGATTTTCAAACATTTCTTCTAGATCTTTACATGCTCCCCTGCTTTTACACTTTTTACTAGCATGTCGTCCACATAGACCTCCATATTCCTACCGATTTGAGATTTAAAGATTCTATTGACCATCCTTTGATACGTGGCTCCTGCGTTTTTAACCCAAAAGGCATCTGTACGTAACAGAAGGTTCCTTTTGATACCACGAAGCTGACTCTCTTTCTATCCTCGGGTGCCAGGGGGATATGATGATATCCCTGAGAGGCATCCATCATGCTGAGCAATTCGCACCCCGAGGTTGAGTCGATCAGTTGATCTATGCGGGGTAATGGATAGTGATCCTTGGGACATGCTTTGTTTAAGTCTCGGAAATCCATGCACATTCTCAATTTTCCTTGGCTTTTCCCTACCATGACAGCGTTGGATAGTCACTCTGGAAATTGGATTTCCGTTATGAGTCCAGCTCGGAGGATCTTGTCAACTTCTTCCCCAATGATTCCATCCATCTCCGGTCCAAAGTGCCTCATCTTCTACTTTACCGGCCTTTCGGTTGGGTCATGGTTATAAAAAACGCTAGGCGCTAGGCGTTCGGATTGCTAACGCCCAACGCCCGATGATTACTCGGGGACTAATCGGGGATTAATCGGACTAGACGAATTTATATTTTTATTATTGTTTTAATCATTTTTATGTATAAAAAATTATATATATGTAAAAAGTTTTAAAAATATATAGTATTTAAACATTTAAACAAACATGTAATTAATCATATTATAAATTTTTAAATATGTATATATGTCTAAAACAGTCCATATTATCTAAATTTAAGAATTTATAGTACTGCTTGTTGCTACCCAAAATATTATCCGGAGATAGATATTGCTGGAATGGATGGATAGCAAACAAATGCGAGAACACTTCCGTGGGAAAAGTAAATAACACAAGATTTGCCGGGGTTGTTAGTCCCAGGCTTGAATGCTCTCGCGAGATATTATTAATACTAATATTCGGGGATACAAGTATTAATGTTAGAATCTATTACAATGAGTGTAAAGACTTCTAGTTATCTTAGCTAGTGAGCGTGTAGATTGCCGGAAGAACCAGATTTGATGCTATGTGAATTCTTGTAACAACGTTGATGAGCTGTGATAGCGGTGAGAGATCGACAGTCTCTCACGGCGTGTATTAGCTGTATGTTTGAGCTCCTGGGCTTGTGAGTCTCTTTGAATCTGCACTGTGGAGACTTCTTGCCTCTACCGACTGTCTTCTGGATGAGAGGTACTGAGAGAGAAATCCTGAGGTAGATTCGAGAGAGTAAGTTGGGAGCTTGATAGTATGTATGATTGTATATATTTTCTCTGAACTTAATGGAGAATGCGTGAACCGAATGAAGGATTCATGAACTGAACGCGGAACCTTTTTCCAGTAGAAGGAGGTTCTCTATTTATAGGACTTGGATATGCCGGGCGATCGCCTTTGCTGTATTATAATAAGCGGGCGATCGTCTTTAGCACATGGGCTGGTCCCCTTAAAGTCTGCAGGACTTGCTGGCAGCCGGCTGTGCGGTCCAATGAGAAGCCTGCATGCGTCTGAGTTACTGTCACGGGTGATCCCACCTTGTACCTTTCGGCGGGTTTGTCGGTAGGTAAAGCCGTCCTTGTCAGAGACAGCTGTTGGTGGTCAATGATCCATGAAACGCGGCGCCTGTCTCGGATCTGCACATGGGCGCTGTTTTGGGATCCAGTCTTCGTAGAATTTGATGGACGATCATCTCTGTTCGGGGCATAGGACGGTCGTCTTTAGCCGGGCACGAGAGTCGATCGCTAGGTGCCAAAGGGCGATCGCCTTGGGAGTCGATCGCTAGATACCTGAAGGTGGTCTGGTATCTTCGCTTAGGCGAGTTCGCCATAGCTTGATTGGTTGTGGACTCGATCGCTCGGCCTTGAGGTCGATCGCCTGTCGAGGTAAATAAATCTCGACACAACAATTGCCCCCCAGCTCGCTCCTATGTTGGAAACGTGGGGTGAGGTGGTTCTGCTGGCGATCGCTGAATTTCGACGAGTGACTGTGCATTTTACTGAACTGGCGATCGTCTTTGAGCTGATTGATTATGAATTTGGACGACCTGATAGGTCGCTGAAAAGAGCGGGAAATGACAGCGGATGCATAAAAGTCTTTGAGGCACGTGTCGGGTTCCTATTAGGGGAGGCCGACGGTCATTTATGACTCCTCGTCTGATGCGTCCTTGAAAAGACGCGTACGCGGGTTTCCAGGGGGTCAATAAATGCGACGGTTGCACTTCAACCCCTGAGAATCTCCTTAATTGTATTGAAGCCCCTGCCATCTCCTATAAAAAGGTGCAGGGTTGCAGTGTTTATTCTTATCGGAGAAAGAAGGATTTCGCTGAAGATTTTTCTGGAGACTTTGCTTCTGATCGTCGATCGATTCAATCTTGGGTAAGAAGAACACTCATTTTCTCCTCTTTTTCTTCGAGAATGGCTGGAACATATTCTTCGTCGGGAAAGGGCACTTCCTCCGCCGCTGGGACTTCTAATGTCCGGGGAGGATCCTCCACAGATTTCCATCTAGAGACAGCCGCTGAAGCTATTCGAGCCGGTATCGACCCTGCATAAGTTGAGGCGCTGTTCAATGAGGCCGACGTGGCTAAGGAGGCGTCCGTCGAACACAGACGATCGCAGATGGAGAGAGATCTTGCGGTCAGGGCCTACTGGGAGCGGCACAGTGCCTTTGGCCAGGCTTATGTGGTAATGGAGAGGTTGGCCGGCCCGTCTCCTAAGTTCAATTATCGGGAGTATTCGATTACTCATCCTTATCAACCTCCCAAGCGATCGCTATTTCGGGCTGCTCAGCGATCTCTGTGGTCTCTTGGCCAAATCAGGATTTCGGCGACCAGGAAGGATCTGGCCGTCTGGAGGACGAGGTTTCATATCCGTTCAGATGTGGATCTCTTTGTGCCGGCTGAGAATGAGAGAGCCGATTAGCCTCCGGAGGGGATGGTCGCTGTGAACGAAGTGATCATGGAGGCAGGGTTGCGATTTCCTTTGTCGTTCTCCATCTCCCATCTGCTGGCTGCTTGGAACGTGGCGCCACTCCAGCTGACACCAAATGCTTGGCTCCAGATAATTTGCACTCTCACCTTGTTCGACGGTCACCGACTGTACCGCCTCCCTTCGCCGTCGGAGATGAACCACCTATTCAAGCTGACGGTTCAGAAAGGGTCGGTCGGAGGCTATCATATACAAGGCCGATCTGGTCGGGTGATCCTTGGAGTCCCGAACAAGGCGCGGGGCGATCCAGCGAAGTGGTTCTAGGTCGCCGGTGCCTGGAAAGCCTCAGCGAGCGACAACCCCACTGGCGAGCTGGAGATCCCCACTAGCTTTCAGGAGAGGAATCCCGGTAAGGGTTCAGACTCTCCCTTTGTTCGGATATGTTCTGAACTGATCTAATTTGGTCTTGCTTTTGCAGGTTTCCACATTCCGGCAATCGAGGAGCTACCTTTTGATTTTCCGGTTGTCTGGGAGTGGATACGGAGTTTGCCGGACGATGACTTAGACGTTCAACGGATCAATAGGGAGAGTCGTTGGTTGTCTGCTCAGCTATTCCGTTTCCCGAGACATCTCTCGGTCTCAGGTACGAATTTCTACGATCTCTATTTATTGGGCGATCGTCCTGTTGGAGGAATAGGTCTAACTGTGGTTTAGTTGTCCTCATTGTAGAGGTTCGTTTTCCTCGCTTTTTGGAGCCCCCACTGGAGATAGCTATGTCGAACCCTGGAGTTTTGGGTCGCCTCCGCCAGAAGAAGTCATCTCGGGCTCCTCCTGTGGCGCTACCTATCATTCCGGAGGTGGAGCCTCACATGAAGCCGATCTTGGCTGAGGAGGAAGTTCCTGAGGAGGGGCTTCGAACGAACCGCAAACGGCAGAGGTCGGGAGAAACTCCAGTTTCTGCCCCTGCCAGTGAGGTGCTGATCGCCGCGCCTCCGATCACCGTTGTTCCTCCGGAGAATGAGCCTACTCCCTCCGCGGCTTTCTTACGGGAGATGGCGATCGCCGAGGTTGAGACCCCTCGTGGGAAACCATACTTCGGCCGCGATCCCGAGAGGGCCGAGAGGTAAACTTTGCTTGCTGAGTTGAAGCTGGTCATTTGCGTGGGAGTTGTGTTAACTCTTGTGTTTTGATGCAGGATCCGTAGTACAGATCCATCCTGTCCGCCGATGGTGCGGGATTTTCTGGCGAGCCGATCTCCTCGCCAGCCCTGTGATATCCCGTTATACGTCAACCAGGCCGTTTCCGCTCTGCCGAAGGCCTGGACGACGGACCTAGATGCGATCGCTCGTCAGCGATCTGGGAGTTCAATGCAGGCTGCTTTCGCCCTTTCTCTCCAGGCGGCGACCATGGCTGTCCAGGCTGTGCAGGAGTATGAGGGGCGTCCTTCCACTACTCGCCTGCAGGCGGATCTGGCGGCTCGGAAAGAGAACGCCGAGTTCGCCGACAGGATTGTGGCAATGGAGAAGGACTCCCTAGATGCAGCTAAGCGGGCGAGTCATGAACTTGAGCTGGCGAGGAAGGATGCCGAGGAAGCTCGGGCGACGGTCGACCGATTTCGGGACCGGATGACAGATGCCCGACGGTTGCAATTGGCCGCTGAGAAAGAGGCCGATCAACTGAAGGTGACCGTCGCTCGTCCGAATAGCGAGTTGGCGGCATCGAGGGGAGAGACAGCTGCAAGGGAAGCCGAGCTCCCGGGCGCGCAACAGGCGATGGCGGAGCTGAAAGGGGAGTTAGAGGCGACCAAGGCCGATCCCTTTCAAAACTTGTTAGGGCGGGCGATCGTGTCCACTGATTTGTTTGGAGGGTCCTTAGACTACGCCCGCCTCGTATTTAAATGAAGGGCGAGCGATCTCAGCCCAAAGGAACCTTGCATGGCCTAAGCACTCGGTTCCATCGACCACCAGGACCATGGCTGCACTCTTCCACCTCGGATCATTATGTTAAATGCCGACCTTCGATGGTGTACGTTGTGCGGGGGAGGCGATCTCGTGCCTTAGTCCAAAATGTTAGATGATGAACTGTAGATGGCGAGCGAGTCCTCCAGTTTTTCGAAGCGTTAGCTCAGGCAGTAGCCTTTGTTCAATGAGGTGGGAAATCGGGGAGATACTTCCGAAGTTTCCTTCTCTTGATTGAAGCATGTAGGGACGGTCACCGAGGTTGATCGAGGGGTCGGCTCATATGAGCTTTCCAGCCTGTTCGCGTTCGACTCGGACGATTGTGTTGGGAGATTTATGGGGCTCCGGCTAAGCCAATAAACTGTCCAACTTGCCCTCCTCGAACAATCTCCTGAGTTGTTTGAGGAGGTCGCGACATTGGTTGGTGCTGTGGCCGGGACTCTTATGGTAAGCACAATATTGATTGTGGTCTAGGTGACCGTGGTCCCTTATAGCCTTTGGCTTGTTCAGCGGTTCGCGCCCCTTGATGGCGTAGAAAATGTGGGCCGGAGTTCGGTTGAACTTGTGGAGGAGATGGGCTTCCACATCCTCGATGGCCCTGAGGCCGCGGGATGGTGCGACGACCGTCTTCTTGGCTTTGGCGATCGCCGTCTTTCGTGCAGGAGGAGGTGTTTCCTCACCTAGGCGGAGGGTGAGTAGCCTTTGCCTGGCCAGAAAGTCGACAGCCTTAGCGCGGAAGATCGCGTAGGTTGGGGGGATATCCTTGGTGAGATGTCTAAACATGGGTGAATGACCGTAGAATCCCCCCAGGACCGAATAGAGAGCGAGCTCGTCACTGACGGGTTCGCCGGTGAGGTTGATTTCATCTACTCGGTTGATGTAATCTGCGTCGGTTTCGTCTTCCCCCTGCCTGATTTTCATCACGCAGTGGGGGCCTTCTGGTCTGGCGACCTTGGTGGCGAAGTATGACGTGAAGTCATTCGGCAGTTTCTCAAAGGAGATGATCGATCGTGGTGATAGTGAGACATAACACCTATGGGCCAGCTCGCCCAATGTTAATGGGAAGATTCGGCACTTGGTTGCATCTGTTGCCCCACACCCAGTCATGTAAATTTGGAATTTACTTAGGTGGGTTTCGGGGTTCGATCTCCCTTCATACAGAGGTGTTTTGGGAGGAGCGATCCTTGGTTGCACGGGGGAGAGCTTTATGTGGACCGCGAGTAGCTCGCTCGGCCCGATGATCTTTCTGCTGGTGCTTGCCCCAGTGTCCAAGAGTGCTTTCATCTCGTCGAGCTGGCGTTGCATAGCGGCCATCACTGTGGCCCGGCTGCTCGCGGCTAGGCGCTCAGAGCGGGAGCCGAGGCGATCAAGTACTGACCCCCTGGCGTTCGGAGTGGGAGCCAAACGGTTGATTTGTGTTCGGCTGGGAGTCGGGTAGGCCGAACTTCGGGTGACGGACTCGGATTCCGTCGTCCTATAGCTGGGGCCATAATGCCCCGGTCGCCATGATGGGTCGCGTCCCAAGCGACTGAATACGGATCCGTCCGATCATGCGAGAGCCTTTTCTCGTGAATCGGGGCTTTCTGACGATCGCTCGCCCAGTAGCCCATTGAATTTCCGTTTGCCCATGCGGCGGATGGTCGAGGGAGTTATTGCGGGCGATGCGAATGCTCTCCGTCGCTCCTTTAAGATGGCCATAGCCTCCTCGATCTGTTCCTCTGTTTGAAACTGGTCGAGTGAGAGGTTGGACTTGGGGCCATTCCTCAGGTGCGGGATCGAGAGTCTCACGTTGTTGTGGCTTCCCCGGCCATCGGCTGGGGTTCGGATTAAGCCGGGATATGGTGTCCGGCGGTTCGGAGAGTGGCTCTCTTCGATGTAGTAGCGGACGTCATGATTCTGAAGGCTTTCTTTGAAGCGCAGTGAGTGTCACTTCAAGTATATGCCCCGAGAAAAGTGAGTGTTCTTCGGGACGGTAGGAATAAAAATGAAGGTATAGATCCGCCCTCCTTCTAGCGCCAATTGTTGCTACCCAAAATATTATCCGGAGATAGATATTGCTGGAATGGATGGATAGCAAACAAATGCGAGAACACTTCCGTGGGAAAAGTAAATAACACAAGATTTGCCGGGGTTATTAGTCCCGGGCTTGAATGCTCTCGCGAGATATTATTAATACCAATATTCGGGGATACAAGTGTTAATGTTAGAATCTATTACAATGAGTGTAAAGACTTCTAGTTATCTTAGCTAGTGAGCGTGTAGATTGCCGGAAGAACCAAATTTGATGCTCTGTGAGTTCTTGTAACAACGTTGATGAGCTGTGACGGTGGTGAGAGATCGAAAGTCTCTCACGGCGTGTATTAGCTGTATGTTTGAGCTCCTGGGCTTGTGAGTCTCTTTGACTCTGCACTGTGGAGACTTCTTGCCTCTGCCAACCGTCTTCTGGATGAGAGGTACTGAGAGAGAAATCCTGAGGTAGATTTGAGAGAGTAAGCTGGGAGCTTGATAGTATGTATGATTGTATATATTTTCTCTAAACTTAATGGAGAATGCGTGAACCGAATGAAGGATTTGTGAACTGAACGCGGAACCTTTTTCCAGTAGAAGGAGGTTCTCTATTTATAGGACTTGGATATGCCGGGCGATCGCCTTTGCTGTATTATAATAAGCGGGCGATCGTCTTTAGCACATGGGCTGGTCCCCTTAAAGTCTGCAGGAGTTGCTGGCAGCCGGCTGTGCGGTCCAATGAGAAGCCTGCACGCGTCTGAGTTACTGTCACGGGTGGTCCCACCTTGTACCTTTCGGCGGGTTTGTTGGTAGGTGAAGCCGTCCTTGTCAGAGACAGCTGTTGGTGGTCAATGATCCATGAAACGCGGTGCCTGTCTCGGATCTGCACATGGGCGCTGTTTTGGGATCCAGTCTTCGTAGACTTTGTTGGACGATCGTCTCTGTTCGGGGCGTAGGACGGTCGTCTTTAGCAGGGCACCAGAGTCGATCGCTAGGTGCCAAAGGGCGATCGCCTTGGGAGTCGATCGCTATATACCTGAAGGTGGTCTGGTATCTTCGCTTAGGCGAGTTCGCCATAGCTTGATTGGTTGTGGACTCGGTCGCTCGGCCTTGAGGTCGATCGCCTATCGAGGTAAATAAATCTAGACACAACACTGCTAATATAAAAAATAAAAAAATAAAAAAATAAATGCTTACCCGTCTAGGCGCCCGCCCAGCTTGCCTTCATAGGCGCCCGCCTGGCCGCCTAGGCACCATCCCAGTCCGCCTAGGCGCCCAATTAATCACCCAAATGCCCAGGACAAATACCCAGGCCATAATCAGAACGCTCGGGGCCGCCTAACGCCTAGGCGCCGCCTAGGTGGATGCCCAGGCCGATTTTTAGAATGGAGGGTTGGGTCGATGTTTAATCTATACTCGGAGACTGCTGGACTTATCTCTACCAGGTCTTCGTCTGCAAATGCAAAGATGTCCACAAATTTTCTTAACAAGTGAATCAGACTTTCTCTTAGCCCGTTATCCAGCCGACTTCCTACGCGGGTTTTTGTTTCTGTCTTTCCTGGGACTAATTCTATCTCCATTAACTCCACATTAGGCTTGACACTTTCCTCCTGAACTTCCTTTGCCGCTTTTAACTTCTTATCCTTTTTCGATCTGGATCCAAGCCTCTCAGCTCGGGTGTCCTTTTATTGCTTTGCACCCCATACTTCACTGTTGTCTGGTAGAAAGATCGGGAAACAAATTGATCTCCAGCTACTTCCCCTACCTCGCTTCCCACAAAGAATTTCACTAAATTTGTTGAGCCCGGGACGCCCCAGAATGGCGTTATAGGTCGATTTAGTGTCGACCACTAAAAACTTGAGTGTCTTAACATTTCGGTGAGGTACCAGGCCCAATGCTACCGGGAGTACCATCTCTCCCACTGGTTTCACCTCAGTCATGCAAAACCCATAAAGTGTCATATCCACCTTTCTTAATTCCACCTCGAGGTTCATTTGTTTGAAACAGTCATAAAACAGTATATCCATTGAGCTTACCGTATAAATAAAGACCCTTTGTACGTCATAACCAACAATTTCTACTGTGATGACAAGTGCGCCATTATGGGGCGTGTGTATCCCGTTATAGTCTGTAGGACTAAATTGAATGACGGGCCCTTTGCTTACATAGACGACCTCTTTAAGCTGTCGATATTTAGCTTTTTGCGCGTGAGCTTTTCTAGCCTGATTGGAACTTCCAGGTCGGTCCTCCTGATATCATATGAATTATTCCTTTCTTAGCCGTGGGGGTAGGGGGCCCTCGAGGAGCCTCCCTTTTCATCCCTGTACCCCCCTGGGGTACGAGTAGCTTCTTCCGACCTCCATTACTTTGCTGGTATGTGAACTCCATTATATCTGTTGGTTCTTCATTCTCCTTCCCCAGACTTTTCTTGTGTTTTTTCCATATCTTTTATAGATTCCTCTACGTTGATGTATTTGGAACATTGAGCTAGGACCTCATCATATGTTTGGGCCAGCTTTTTAGCGAGAGATGTACGAAGTAATCCTGGTTGTAATCCTTGCATCAGGGCGCTCGCTTTCACTTCTTCCGACGACAAGGGTACCTCTAGACATGCTTTTGTAAACCGAGTTACATAATTTCTCAATGCCTCTCCGGATTATTGCTTGATACTGAATAAGGACATGAATGTTTTCTGGTGTGCTCTAGCGCTTGCTAAGTGGGTTAGGAACACCGATATGAAAGCTTTGAAGCTGGTAATCGTCCCTGGTGGTATATGGTGGAACCAATCCTGAGATGATTCTATCAACATGGCCAAAAACGCTCTGCAGTTCATGGGGTCTGAACATCGGTGTTGTACCACCATGTTTTCGAACCGATATAAATGTTGGATAGGGTCCGAGAGCCCATCGTAAGTAAAAGTGACTGTCCTGAATCCATACGGGAGTTCATCCTGCAGTATCTCTTCCGAGAAGGGATGGCCTGGATGGCCTTCTAAGCCCTTCCGTGTGACCCTTTGTCATAATTCTTCTAGCTCGTCCTGCATACTGGATATGAGCAGACCCAGTGCTCTCTCCTATTTAGACCGTTCCCACGTCCTTGGATGACTTTTCTTCGTGTTCTTTCTGCTGACTGATTTCCTTCGGTCTGTCCGAGGATGGGTATTATTTTGCACGACATTTTTTGCTTTTCAACCTCTCGGCTTTTCTGAATTGCACTAGCAATTATGTCAGCTAGTGCTTCCTTCGTCAAGGTGATTGTGCTAGGTGTAGCTTCTTCTCCAGGGGTGATGGGTGTTTTTTTGGGAATTGATTCCCCACCCGCAGTTGCTAGTTGCTTCTCCAAATTTCTAGGCACTAATTCTCCAATTTTCTTCTGGATTGTTTCTTCCGCCATTGTTAGTCTCACGTCTAAATTATGGTGTGAATCGATATCACTGTTTCCACAGACAGCGCCACTTGATGAAACCGAGCTGATCAATCACCACGAACTAGGTTAATCTCCGAAGTTTATCTGAGAAAACCCAAATATGTGAAATGCTTCTCTCTCTAAATGTTTCTCTCTCTCTCTCTCTCTAAAATGCTTCTGATTTCTTGGGCTTGGGGGAAAGGCTTCTCCCTTATTTATAGAAAGGAGGAGTAGCCTTTCTTCGAAACCCTCTCCCTAGTTCTTAGGGGAAATCCCTGATATTCAGGGATTCGGGATGCGACCGTCAATCCCTGAATATCTGGGGATTTTGGCTGTAGCTCTCCATCCCTAGATTTCCGGAATTCTGTCAGATACGTAAAATCATAGCCTTTCAGAGGTCTTATCCTTCCCAGCTCGGGGTAGGGTTGTATAGGTCGGACTCTTTCATGAGAGGGCTTACTTTGTCGGGATATTCCTTTCTTGATAAATGGGCGGTAGGTCTGTTAGTCTCTGCCGATATTCGCATAGTATACCGAGCTTGGGATAAGATCAGTTAGGTCAGACTCCTTTTGTCAGGACCTCCCTTTTTACCTAGTGATCGGTAGGTCTGCCCGTTCTTATACTTCTTAGACCGGGTTTTTGGGAGGTTTACATTTATCGTCCTGTTAGGGCCAAAATTGTCATACCTACAAAAAAGATAGTGTTGGCCACTAAGTATAAAATAAACAGCTTGAAATATGGAAACACAGTAAGCTGTATGATTTTCAATGTTAGTTTGCGTAGCGGAAGTTTGTTGTGTGAGTTGCTGTAACTACATCAACTAGGCGTTCTCCTATTTGCTTGGTGCGTATAGGGTTTTACAGTGTATACTATCAAATCACAGTAGAATGAAAACAGTAAATACTGAAAGTAAATAACACACAATTTAAAGTGGTTCGAGGTAAACCCATCTACGTCCACTGGTCCTCCACACATGAGTAAAGAGTTTATTAAAATCACTATGTACACAACTACGTGACTTTAACTAAACCTGTCTCTATATCGTTCACACAGATTGATATAGGGACTGTAGATTTGGGCCGTTCTCACAAATTGGCTTGAGCTCTTTCTCGACTCGCCTCTTCTCACACAGATCGAAGCTTCGTCTGTAATGCTATTCTTCCCACATAGGTCGGAATACACAAGGATCCTTAGTCCACACATGGCTAATGATAAATCTCAACGAATAAGGTAGAACGCTTCTCGAACAACAGCTTTATCACAGATGAAAAATTGTTGTATGCTGTGTTGTTTGCGTTGAGGACTTGTATATTTCTTCGCTTGGATACTGTTGTATGCTCACGAAATATACTTCTTTGTAATTGCTAGAATGTCAGTGATCTTGTTAGAGCTTTCGCGATTATGAATAACCTGGATGTTTGACTCCTCTGGCTTGGGGGTATTTATAACCTTGGAAATGTATACGTTATAAATGAAGTCGTTGCTGGTTGGTGAGATGTTGACATATGTCACTTTATTGGCGGCTGTTGAAAGTTTGAATTAAAGTAGATCGCATTTAATGCTTCAGACATCCTTTCTGTCTTTGCATTAAATGCTCTTCAGAGCGTTCAGACTTATCTCTCTCCAGCTGTATTAAATACTGTCCTATCAGCAATAAATGTTGCTTTAACCGTAATACTTTATGAATAAACAATGTTTATTTCACAACGGTTTAAAGCCTTTCTATATTCAGTCTTGTTGTGTGTGTTTTACTTGTCCTAAGTAAAATACCTTCAGTATGTATGCTGTATCCAACATATTATGTCTCTTTGCTGTAAGAGGAAGGTTCTGTAGGATGGACTATTGAAGAACTCTTTGCTGTATGTTGGGGCTGTATGACGCGTTCTAACAGCTTCCACACTTGACAGTTTTTCTGACTTCTTTGAGACTACTTGCTATATATTGGCAATTGTCAAAACATGAATGTTTATCCCAATAATTTCCCCCTTTTTGATAGTAATATCCGAGGATATTTTTTTTTTGTTTTTTTCATTTTAGATTTAATTACACTGTTATACTCGTGCTGTCTTTACCTCATCTTCAACATTATACATGTTGTATTATATCAGTCGTGATTGTTAAGGTGCTTGGATCGTGTTCATTCATTCGGGTTGAACTTGTTGGAACTTCCTTGAGTTGTCATTGTGCTACTTACATACGCTACGAGTACATCGTAACGTACGTTAAGCTAACTAAGGTTACGTACGTTATGGTTGTCATGCTACGTACGTAAAAGGGTACAGACAGGGGGAACCTTCCTCGTGGTCGACATTCGGCTGGTAGGGTCGGGTATCTTTGATTGGATCTCACTATTGCAGTCAACGGGGGCTTACATACACTATGGAGGGGGATTCATGTACATTAGAGCTGTGGCTAGATACCGTACGCTAGTGGTTCATAATTACGTACATAGCATCTTTCGTAAAATGAGGCAGGGAGATCTGGACAAGGTTTACGTACATTAAACATGGGTTGTAGTGTACGTTATGAGGTTATCAAATTATAAATCTTGGTTTCGTATTTCATTTCTTTACGAACAAAAACCGATTTTCTATCCCTAGAATCGTCCCTCTGGACTTGTTCTTGATACTTAGACTCTTCCAACGTGATTCTGGTCATCCTAACTTGGATTGAGACTTGAGGTTGGAAGCTTTTTATGCTCATTTGGTGTTTGGAGAGTTCATATTGTTCTTCTTGGGTAAGTTCTCTTAATCTCTTGTTCTTCAAGTGATTTTCGAGTATGATGATGTTGTTGTTGTTTACCTCGTGTGTTGATTGATGGTTGGAGGATAGTATGATTCTTGATGAGTTTTTACAACTTATGATAAAGAACATGATGATTATGTCTTGAGGAGGAGTTGTTCTTAATGTTTTAAGAATACTTGGAGGTTATAATCATGTCTATGAAGAGTTATGTTAAGATTCTTATATGATTAACATAGCTTTGAGATGATTATTGTTGTTGTTTGTGTTCTTGGGAGATTTTAACCATTTTTGGTATAGAATTATGATGAATTATGTGATGATTGTCATAATCTTGAAATGGTTGATTTAATCTTGTTGATTAATCTGAATTCATGATGAATTGGAGGTTGATTATTGTTTAGACATCATGTTATTAGAGTTGATGATGTTCTTGAGGTGATAATGGTGATATTGGTAATATTATTATTATAGGATGATTAATTTGATGTTGTTCTTGACAAACCCTTGTTGAATTGTTTTTAACAAGTATTGAGAACATCTTGATCATGTTATTTGATCATTGGGGTTTTGGAGGACGTTAGAATTCATAGTTGAGAACTATGATATTCGTTTATGTGGTTTGTTCGTTATGTATTTGAATCGGAGTTGTCTATTATGTTGTTTTCGATCGATATTATGTTATTGAATGAATTATATTTCATTCAAGGTTGTTCGAGTGCTTGTGATTGTCGGAGGATGCCATTCATCGTTCGTTGGAGGATTTTATCGCCTTCGGTTTGAGGCAAGTTTTATACTTGTACTAGTCAATGATATTAATGTTATCATATATGTGTATGAATGTGTTGTATTATTTCGAGACGTAGTCTCTTCATGATTTTCGTTGATATCAGGGAATTGCTTGATACGATACCCTTCGGAAATTATGCCAAATATTATTGTTGTTCGTAAATAGCTGGTTCAAGGCATTGAGATGCTTGTTGTTAATGTTGTTGTCGATAGCCGGTTCGCGGTATCGATGTATCGATTGTTATTGTTGACTGATGTTCCATTGCGATATGGTTGTGATCGTTGTTATTGATATCAATGTCCTTCTATTTATATTGTATTGGCTAATTGAAGGCATTGACGTATTCGATTGTCATCTCTATCTTCGGTGGCTGATGAGTCGATTTTTGATTGTCTCATTCTATTCTATTGAGTCGTGTTTTTGTTTGCTTTTTAGTATTTTTGTTCTCTTTTATGCTTTGTATGTTGTGTTTTTGTTTTATAGGTAGCCGAGCGAAGATTGTGGTGAAATATGTGCTTTTATTGCCAATATTGGAGTTTATGACGATCAATAGCAAGTCAGGAGCAAAAACATAGCTCGAGCGATGAAAAACGAACGGTCGTATTTTCTAAATTCCAGAATCATCACTATGAATTTGGATGTGTTCTCTATTAACATAGATTCATCGTAAAATTAGCTTCGAAACGGTATATCATACGCTAAATTCCGAGGTGTATTGATGCAAAAATGAAAGATCAAGCCGAAGAAGACCAAAAATTGGAGTCAAAACAAGAAGAAACGACCCGGGCCGCGTCAGGCAACTCGACCGTGTCATACGACACGGCCGGGTCACGCATCCAGTGAGATTTTCGTTTCTAGAGCAGTACAACACGGGCCGTGTCACAGGACACGGTTGGGTCCATTGGACAGTGAACTTTTGCATTTCTAGGACAGTTCGACATGGGCCGTGTCACTTTTCGTTGCATGACCTTTTCATTGACATTTTTACACGATTTGGAGGGATTTTATTGGCTTTATAAAAAAGGTCTTGGGGACCTAAAGAGGGGATATTCTGATCTTGTGAGATATAATGTGTGGAAAAACACAAGATTTGTGGAGAAAACACAAAAAGGGATTAAAAGAGATTTTATTTCATCATCTTCCTTGTATGTTCATCATTTTGAAAAATACATTTGTGAGTGATTATAATTCCTTGTATCATTTGTTATGAGTTCTTGAAGGAAGAACATCAAACCTTCATCAGGAATTCAATTTCGGCTTTTACAAGGGAAGTTTCTACCATGTTTTGTTTTACGATTTTCACTATTATTGTTGAAATAATCATGTGTAGCTAATCTTTTCATATGGGTTTTTCGATTGAGCCACACACATGTTTTCGATTGGTAGTTTCAATTGATTTTTCAGGTAGAGTTTGGGATTGTTCCTCTTTGTTTGTTCTTCGCATAAGAACTTTTGATTTAGATCATCAAACCTATTTCATAGTTGTTATTATTGTCAAAACGAGGGTTTTTGTCGGAGTCCGCCATCAAACGACCCGATAGAAGCGATTGTTAATGTTCTAAACTTTTTTTACGCAATCTTTTAGTGATTTACCTCATCAAAAGTAGTCGGTTAATCGATTGTTAGTTAGAGATTCATCCCCATCAAAGGAGTGTCTCTTATTTTCGAAAAGAACAATCGTGATTTTTAGAATTACCGCCATCAAACGGATTTCTCTTAATCGTGAGCAATCAATAATTCCAAACCTTATTTCTTTGAGAATCGGAACTAATAATTGATTACGTGTGCGTTGGTGATTCTAAACTCCCATATCATTCTCATAATTGTAATCTCTTAATTATCCAACCATTAATTCGGTGTTGTTAACGTTTCGTTTATTTTAATTTTATGCATTTGTGATTGTAATCCTATCAAATCATTGGTGTATTTTACTTGACTTTACTTTTGTTAATTTGACTATTTGCCGAACATTATTGAATTTCAAACCGTTTCCAACTCCTTGTGAGATCGACCTCGGAGTTACTTATCGCTACCTACAAAAGCGATTCGTACACTTGGGAGTTTTAATTTGTTCATCAAGTTTTTGGCGCCGTTGCTGGGGAGTTGGCGTTTTAGTTTTGATCTTGTTTTAATAATAGTTGAATTAATTTTCTTGATCATTTTTCCGTTTTCATTATTTTCGATAAAGTCTAAAAATTCGCTCTAACTTATCTTGTTTATGCTTGGTAGGAGGTCGTTGGGAAACCCGATTCTTCCACCCATAGACGAGGTTCAAAGAATTAGGGCACCAAAAACAATAGCGCCATCATCAATGGCAAACGACGAGGAGATTCCGGATCTTGAAGAGCCCCAATTGCTCGAGGGAGAAAATATTCGTCAACCGAGACTTCCGAGATATGAGAATGTTGGGCACAATCAAGAGATACCTGAAGCTCAACAAGGGAGGTACTTTTATCTGAGACAACCACCCGTTGGAGTACAATATGGAGCGAACTATTATCCAGGGACTCAATATGGGATGGGAGCAGACTATAATATGCCACAACAACCTCCGATTGGCATCTAATGCGAGACTTTTCAAAACTCGTGGTTAATACCGCCATCTCGTGCATCCAATTGGCACCAGCAGCAAGGAACTACCACATCAGCAGATTTCACATCGAGCAATTGCCCTCATTACACGGATTATCACGTGAGGACCCATTGTCGTTCATCCGGGACTTCTATGTGGCGGTTGACAACTTCCCATTAAATGGGTTAAGCGAGGATCAAATAAGAATGAAGTGCTTCCCGTATACACTCAAGGATATAGCGAAACAGTGGTTGATTACTTTAGCACCGGGCTCACTAAGAACGTGGGATGATGTTTACGACAAATTCATTACCAAATATTTCTCCCATTCGAAGACTACACAGTTGAGAGCCCAAATCTCAACATTCGGACAACAAGATGGAGAGGCATTTAACGAAGCATGGGAACAATTCAAGATGCTACTCATTCAATGCCCACACCATCATTATCCGCTTCAACTACTTAATCAATCCTTTTACGATTGATTGACTCAATATTTCCAAGGTGCAGTGGATAACGCAACCGGTGGTTCATTTTGGGGGTTAACGGAGAGACAATGTCATGCCCCCTTATCCCTAGGGACGGCACAGCCGGAGCGTGACACAGGGTAGAAATTAAGAAGCGGGGAAGAAAGGGGGAAGCATATGTTTCATAAGGAATATGGGTGGATTTCCATGAATGACCTATCAAGGTATCATGAAGGGGAGTCAATCCCGTGGGAATGACTTAGAATCCAAAGTAGAATACATAGTTATAATATTAGCCTTGAAGTTTAGAAAAAGGCTTCATAGCATATTACAATCGTCATAACTTAGAAAGCAAAATCATAAAGAGTGTTTCCAGCGAAAAAACATGGTTGGTTACATATACGAATATATGTAACCAGGGCTTAACATTGACCGTTAACAAAGATTTCCACTCAACACCCTCCGTCACATCCCCTGCTCAACCTGCACATTTTAAAAGATATACAGGGCTAAGTACAACGTACTCCGTGAACATAATGACAAAACATAAAACATGCTTTCGTATTTGTCATCATGTATATAAGCAGTAACAAACGGGGGTTTTAGGAAAAAGACCATGTTTACTAAATCATTTCATTTCATAGCATATCATCAGATTCACCATATCCATAATTTATGCCGGGGAAGGTGGCCACCTCCCGCGAACGTTACTCCCCGAGATCGGCCACTCCGAAGAGAGCTGACAATCCCGAGTACTGTGTACACTAACCCTGGACAGCAACCTTTGTCTAGATCAGGATCCGATTATTTCATAGGTTGTCAAGCCAACAGTGATAGGTTCATAAGAATCCACATAAAAGTTTTTATGCATCATAATCATTTGAAATCATAATTTGCATGTAAAACATTTCATCAAAATAGAGCAAAGCTCAAATCATTTTCGTATAGAAAGCCCACCTGGACAAGTAATAAATGCAAGAAAAAATGATTCTCGACTTTTTCTTATGCTTCTGTCTACTGCTCCACCTTTCATCGGAAACAACTAAGTTTAGCGGTCGATTTGGACTTTAGAGTTTTGCATTCGACTTAAGTTTAAAAATAAAAGCAATGATTCTCTTAGAGAACCTAATTGACCATATAACATATATAGATACTAACAACGGTAACCGATAGTCGATTCCGTTACACATTCCTTGGTTCGAAAACCAACATCAAACACTTAACATAATCATTACATAATGTGCATCAAGGCTGGAAATAATTAGCATCCAGTTAATGCAGAACAGGAACTAGATAGTGTATCTTATACCACTGGAAATCCACTGAAGTCTAGTTTCATTTACATTTTACGGATCTCAAAAATATTACACGTGGAGAAAGTTATGGCTATTTCCGTAAAGTGTAATGAAACTGCCAACTTCCCCTTAAAATGGGAAAAACATCATATAAACCTAGAGCTCGTTTCTAGCATCGAAAACCCAAAACATGTAAACTCTAATAATGCATATCATACTTATAACACATATAGGAGTCGACATACAATCATGCTTCTTGACATTACGAACTCTATTTCATAATCTTTTCTTTTGAAAACATGTTACTTACTCATTTTTATTTCCCAACTTTAACATTCAAACACCACATATCAAATATCATTAACATCAATAACACATTTAATATCTACTCATGTTGACAATCAAAGTCTTGGCCCTAACATACAAATGACCTAAACATGACTTTAAAATCCTCAATACATAACATGCTCCTTAACTACATCAAATATTACCAACACAGTTTTCAACTTCATAAATCTAACTTCATGCTCTTGTTTTCAAATAATTTCCAAAATATTTTATAAAAATCTAACAAAAACATATCATGCACTCCTTTCATACATCATCACAATTATCAAGTCACTTTTGAACATACAACATATCAAGAACTAAATATGTTTCTTCCTTACTTTCCAAAATCCCAAATATTTTATAAAAATCTCATAAATTCATCATAGCATCATATCATCATATAACAACATATTGTGTAAGAAAAATATAAGAAAAACAACACATAATTGGGTTATGAAACCCTAAAATTTTCGGCCAAGACATGAAAATGAAAGCATGATTAAAACTTGTTGTAAACACTTTCAAGAACCTTAAAATCAACTTAAAAACAACATACAAAACATTATAAAATTAAACCTAAACTCTTCATATATTTTCCAAATTTTAAAGTGGGCCAAAACCTATTTCTACTTGGGTAGAAATGAAGAAAATGAGGTAACTTACTTGAATATGAACTTGGATTCAAGTTTGGCACACAAAATAAGCTTGTAACTGAGTTCTAATGGAAGAACAATGGTGTTTCAATGGTGAACGGGGAGGGGGGCGGCCAAAGTGAGAAGAAGAGAGGAAGAAGATGAAGTGAGGGGGAAAAGAAAGGGAGGTGATGTCCCTTAAATAGTCGGTTAACCCTAGACGTCATAAATAAAGCGGTCGAATAATATTTTACGTTTCGCTCCTCCACAGATAAAATTACTCGCGTATTGTGTGTATGTCATATACTTAAATTATAGTGTCGCACTTACAGTTTAAAGTCGGAGAAAAGTTTTGCGATTTACGGAACGCGGATTATTCGAGAAAACGACTCGACATAAAATATACCCGAAAATTCAAAAAGTAAGGGGGCGTTCTGTTTGTATTTTGTTATGTATTTTCATTTTGCAAAATGTTTTATGTTTTCTATTTTTATTTTTATTTTCAAAGTTGTTGAAAACGTATTCTGTCAAATTTATTTTGCAATTTTTTTTTTAATATTAATATTAAATTCATAAATCTTTATTTTAGACTTAGTTTCAAATTAGGATCATCCAAAAAAAACTCAAAATGCATTTTGAGCATTTTGAAGATTTTTTGTTGAAACACACAAAACGCTGAAAACGAGGTTTTGGGCATTTTGCGTTTTGTGTACAAATATTTTTTTTGTTTTCCAAAATGCATTTTCGAAAATGGTAAAAAGCATTTTTAGTGTTTTTGAAAATAAAAACAGAAAATGACCTCAAAACAGCAAAGAGAACAGGGCCTAAACTTTTGAAAATCGTACTCGTAACGTAAAAGTGGTGTATATAGAAGGCGACGGAATCATGATTCTGTCTATCGAAACATAAAAATCAAATTCGAAAGGTAAACCCAACCAGATAACCGAACATCCGATTTCTGAAAAAAAACATGTAAATAGTTCTAAACTTACATCATTAATCAGAATTTTATTATTTGTGAATGCAAAACCCTAATGTCGCACTTGAGGTCATAATAATTCATGTATATAAAAGACCAGGGCATTACATCCTATCCATCTAACAAGAAATTTTGTCCCGAAATTTACATACCTTATAAAAAACTTCTGGCTATTTCTCCCTCATCTTGCTTTCGAGTTCCTACATAGCTTCTTCCTGACCGTGGTGACTCCATAATACTTTCACCAAAGGAATCGACTTATTCCTTAGTTCTTGAACCTTATGGTCTATAATAGCTTCAGGCCTCTCTACATAACTCGTATCGTGACTAAGAACTATGTCACTCTGATGAATCACATGTGTTGTGCGACGATTTATACGCCTCGATGGCGATCGGCATGATGGTCAGGAGCCAGTCTAAGAAGTCAGACGCTGGACAAACACCTGGCGATCGGCGTCTAAAGCGATCGTCTGTAGGCGTCTGGCAATCGCCAATGATATCTGACTGTAGACGATCGTCCCATACTGCATGTGAACCCGACACCCGTCAAAGTCTTCGAAGACCGAATCTTGGACGGAGACCCACGTGCAGATCCACAAAAGGCGCCGCAAGATAAGGCCTTTGACCCCAGCCTGTCACCTACCTCACCTACCGACAGGCCCGCCGAAAGGTACGAAGTGGGTCCTCCCCGGACAGCGACTCAGGATGCGTGCAGGCTTCCCACTGGCACTCACAGCTGGCTGCCAGCAGCAGCCTCGGACTTTAAGGGAACAGCCCCACGTGACGGGATTATCGCCCGCCTTATTATAATATAGAAAACGGCGGTCGCCTGCGATCGCCAGAGAGGTCCCAGCAACCTTGTCTCCTATAAATAGGAGGCTTACAACAGTGGCCTAACATCATCGTGAATACAGTGAAAAACGCACAGAGAGAGGATAAAGACTCATCTGGCAATTACTTACACATTCTTAGTGATATTCATACACACTTACAGAACATAAAAAGCAAGAACACACAGAGCTTCATATCTGGTTCTTCCGGCAATCTACATGCTCTACAGCTTAGATAACTAGAAGTCTTTACACTCATTGTAATAGATTCTAACATTAATATTTGTACTCCAAAGTATCTATATTAATAACATCTCGCGAGAGCATTCAAGCCCGGGATTAACAACCCCAGCAAACCTTATGTTATTTATTTTCCCACAGAAGTGTTCTCGCATTTGTTTGTTACTCGATCATTCCAGCAATATTCTCTCCGGATAATATTTTGGGTAACAACAATTGGCGCTAGAAGGAGGGGATCTAAACCTTCATTTTTATTCCCACCGTCTCGAAGAACACTCACTGTTCTCCAGGGCATATACTTGAAGAGACACTCACTGCTCTTCAAAGAAAACTTTCAGAAAAATGACGTCGGCAACAACCTCTAAAAGAGCCACCCTGCGATCTGCCAGACATCTCATTCCGGCCCAGACCGAATCCCAGACTACGACGGAAGGTGACCGCGGCGATGCAAGACTCTCACTCCCGCCCCCTAGGGACGGTCCCAGCCTCTCACTCGATCAGTTCCAGACCGCGGGACAGATTGAGGAGGCTATAGCCATCCTCAGGGAGCGACGGAGGGCATGCGACTCGCCCACTATTACTCCGTCAGCCATCCACCGAGCAGGCAAGCGGAAGCTCAAGGGGATATATGTTGAGAAATTGACGGAAAGCCCCGAGCCGCAGGAAAAGGCTCTCATAAGGCGGGACGACTCCGTCTTCAGCCGTCTAGGGAGTGATCCCTCATGGCGACCCGGGCGTTCAGGCCCCAGCCGGGAGGCATCGGAGTCCGAATCCGTCACCAGGAGTTCAGCATATCCGACTCCCAGAAGACAGGCCGGTCAACGGGCCCCTGCTTGCCCAAGAACTGAGCTCGGTGGTGGAGAACTCATCATCTACCCTGGGGCCAGGGGATCAGTACATGATCGCCTTGGCTCACGCTCCGGGAGCCAATCAGCGAGCAGTCAGGCTACGGCGATGGTGATGCGACCCCCACACGACGTGCCGTGGTAACCGCTATCGCTAGTATAATTTTAGTTCCCAAGATCGTTCCAATATTAAGCAAATGATTGTTTTACTTCAAGCCCTCTACGTGACGCGCCGTAGCAAACCGGAAGGTGCGATTCAAACACGCCACGAGGTTTCTAACGCCTCGATAAGTGAATTGAAATCACGATTTATATTTTGGAGACACACTCAACAAAATAAGAAGAAAGTTTGTTAACACAAACACTGACAATTTTGATAAATTTCAAGGTGTCCTTACAAATGAAAATGAGGGCTATTTATAGCCAAAATTCCTACAACTATTACAATATAAAATTATAAAATAAAGACTAAAAAATTATAAATTCAACATTCAAAGCTCCTAAAATTTGATCCATGACAAATCAACCCATAATTTAAGGAGTCAACACATTTTTAGGGGACAAAAATCAAGGACCAAGACTTGAGTTTTGAAAATAAGAAAACAAAGTTAAAGAAAAATATGCTGTTGTCGTTTTAGTGGAATAATAGATCCTAGACTTTGGATTTTGATTTTAATGTCTTCTATATAATTGTAGTACTGCCTCTTAGATTTCCAAATCCACCTGAATCGTCTCAATCGGATATCGGACGTGAAAGTTATGATAAAAATACGAACATGTATCGTATCTGAAATTCCAACGCCTGCTTTCAATTGTATCGCATCTTCAGTTAGGCTTATTACTTGGAATGATGACATCAACACTTTTAATCTAACATATGACGGCTTCAATAACACAAATTAATATGTTATTATATTTATGATCACCGGTCTGATTAAAATAATTTTGCACGAGCATTGTTAATGAATTCTTTATCGCATTTGCTCGTGATCTTGTTATTGGTCCCACAGGAATGTACAGTTCTTCTTCTGACTGACTGACTGCTTCTTGATTCACATCATTCCCTCCATCCTCAAAAGGATTCGTCCTCGAATCTGAAAATTCAAAAGGGCTTAAGTCAGCAACATTGAAGGTAGCAGAAACATTATATTTATCAGGTAGATCCACTTTGTAGGCATTATCATTGACGCGTTCTAAAATTTGAAATGGTCCGTCTCCCCTTGGCATCAATTTAGACTTCCTTTGTGCGGGAAACCTCTCTTTCCTTAAGTGAATCCAAACCCAGTCACCTGGTTCAAAGAATACTTGCTTCCGTCCCTTATTCTTTATTCGGACATTATGTTCGTTGCGTTTTTTAATTTGTTCTCGAACTTTTGCGTGCAGTTGTTTGATCATTTCAGCCTTTTTCTTGCCATCGATACTCCCCATGTCATCTATAGGAATAGGAAACAAGTCTAAAGGAGTTATCGGATTAAACCCATATACAATTTCAAATGGAGAAAATGTAGTGGTAGAATGAACGGTTCTGTTGTAAGCAAATTCAATGAACGGTAAAGATGTTTCCCAATTTTTCAAGTTATTGTTAACAACAGTTCGTAACAATTGACCAAGTGTTCGGTTAACTACCTCAGTTTGTCCATCAGTTTGGGAATGACAAGTTGTCGAATAAAGTAATTTTGTTCCCAGTTTCGCCCACAAAACTTTCCAAAAATGGCTAAGAAATTTAGTATCCCGATCGGACACTATACTTTTTGGCATTCCATGTAAACGGACAATTTCTTTGAAAAATAAATTTGCAATATGAGTGGCATCGTCAGTTTTGTGACATGCAATGAAATGTGCCATTTTGCTAAATCTATCAACAACGACAAATATCGAATCACATCCAGATTTTACCTTTGGTAACCCAACACAAAGTCCATAGAAAGATCAACCCAAGGCTCGTTAGGAACTGGGAGTGGCATGTACAAACCATGTGGTAAAACTCGTGATTTTGCCCTTCGACAAATAATACATGAATTGACAATTTTATAAACATCATGTTTCATTTTAGGCCAAAAGAAGTGTTCATGCAATATTTCAAAAGTTTTGGCAATTCCGAAATGTCCCATTAATCCCCCACTATGTGCTTCCCTTACTAACAACTCCCGTGTCGAACAAAAAGGAATGCAAAGTTTATTTTCACGGAATAAAAATCCATCATCCCTATAAAATTTATCCACACTTTTTGTCTCGCAAGCAACATATGTTTCGCCAAAATCTTTATCTCCCACGTAAGATCCTTTCAAGAGCTCAAATCCCAACAATTTACAAGAAAGCGTATTAAGTAATACATACCTTCTCGACAATGCATCGGCAACGATGTTCTCCTTACCTTGTTTATACTTGATGATGTAAGGAAACGATTCGATCTCCTCTAACCATTTGGCATGTCTTTTACTCAACTTATTTTGTCCCTTGAGATGCTTCAATGATTCATGATCCGTGTGAATCACGAACTCCTTCGGCCATAAGTAGTGTTGCCACGTACGTAAAGCTCTAACCAAAGCATACAATTCTTTATCATATGTAGGATAGTTCAACATCGCTCCTCCAAGTTTTTCGCTAAAGTAAGCAATCAGCCTCTTTCCCTGCATTAATACTGCTCCAATTCCTACTCTGAGCATCACACTCAACTTCAAAAGTGTTAGAAAAATCAGTAATGCTAACACAAAGTTGCATAATTTATCCTTTAATGTGTTAAAGGCATTTTCTTGATCATCACCCCAATGAAATTTAGCATGTTTCTTTACAAGTTCATTTAACGCGTAAATCGTGCTAAAATCTTTAACAAAGCGTCGATAAAAACCTCGCTAAACCGTGAAAACTTCTTACCTCAGTTGCATTAGTCGGTCTATGCCATTCACGTATGACCGTTATCTTTTCTTCATCAACTTTTATGCCGTCAATAATAACGACATAACCAAGGAATATAAACTCACTCATGAAAATATTAAATTTCTTAATACTAGCATATAATTGATCCTTTTTCAAGGTAATTAAAACCAATCTTAAATATTCAACGTGTTAAATCGTACTCTTGCTATAAATGAGAATATCATCAAAGTATACGACAACAAATTTTCCAATATAAGCACGCAAAACATGATTCATTAGCCGCATAAAAGTGCTCGGTGCATTTGTAAGACCAAAAGGCATTACCAACCATTCATATAATCCGTATTTAGTTTTAAAGGTCGTTTTCCATTCATCCCCTTCTTTCATACGAATTTGGTGATAACCTTTCATTAAATCAATTTTACTAAACACACGCGAACCATGTAATTCGTCCAACATATCATCTAACCTTGGAATTGGATGTCGATACTTTACCGTGATATTGTTCACCGCTCGGCAGTCGGTGCACATTCTCCAAGTCCCGTCTTTCTTTGGTACGACAATTATCGGAACGGCACAAGGACTCAAACTTTCTCGGATATACCCAATACTTATAACTCCTCGACTTGCCGCTGAATCTCCTTAGTTTCTTCAGGATTATTTCGGTATGCTGGTCGGTTTGGAATGACGGCTCCTGGCACAAAGTCGATTTGGTGCTCGATCCCTCTTTTTGGTGGCAAACCGGGTGGTAGCTCTTTCGGAAAAACATCATTGAAGTCCTGCAATAGAATTTTTATAGTACTCGGAATATTCCGGTTTTTATCATCATCAAGAGTGCAAATTCGTTTGGTAAGAAGTAAGTATGCGGGTTGCCCCTCCTCAACTTCTTTAACGACTTCCTTTACACTTATAAATAAACATTTTTTTGATTTTTCATTTTTTTTTTCTTTTTCTCTTTGTTTTTCTTTTTCCTTTTCTTTTCCTTTTTTCTTTTCTTTCTCTTTTTCTTTTCCTTTTTCTTTTTGCTTTTCTTTTTCTTTTTCCTTTTCTTTTTCTTTTTCTTCAACTTGTTTTTGGAGTTGAATTTGATCTTCATGGACTTGTATTTTCGTCATGGGAACTAATGTGATTTTCCTCCCATCTTTCTCAAATGAGTAACGATTCTTCTTCCCGCTAAGTTGGGCATCTTGATCGTAATGCCATGGTCTACCCAACAAAATATGACAAGCGTGCATTGGTACGTCACATAGGATATCATCATGGTATTTTCCAATTGTGATGGTTATGAGTACCTGTTTATTCACCCGAACCTCTCCGCAATCGTTTAGCCAATGAAGTCTATAAGGCTTAGGATGTCGCCTTGTTGGTAATTCTAACCCCTCGACTAGCATCGCACTAGCCACATTGGTGCAACTTCCGTTATCAATGATCACACTACAATTTTTATTTTTCACAAAACATCTAGTGTGAAAAAGATTTTCTCGTTGTTTGTTATCGTTGCTCTCTTCCTCCTTTGCCTTCACATTCAACACCCTCCTAATGACAAGTGCGGGTGCGAATTCTAGCTCCCCTTCATCACTTTCTTCTTTCACTTCTTCCTCATCTTCATCATCCGTTTCATATTCTCCGTCCTCCCTAAGTATCATTGCTCGTTTATTAGTGCATTGGGATGCAATGTGTCCTCGCCCGTGGCATCGAAAACACTTGATGTCCCTGTTTCTCGTGTTTGTATTTTCTACGGATGTAGATTTGACTTCGGGTTTTGTTCGACTAGTACTCCCCACCTCAAACTTCCCCTTCATGGTGCTTTTATCAAAACTACCCTTGGATACGTCTCGATTTCCCGTTTGAGGCTTCCAAGGAGTTGTGTACCTCGTGGAGTAAGTATTGTTGCCTCCCTTTCGCAAATTCCTCTCAATTTTGATCGCTGCATATACCATGTCCTCGAACTCAACATAATATTGTTTATCAACTTCTTTAGAGATTTCCGCCCTCATGCCATGTAGAAATCTCGCCATTGTGGCCTCCCTCGACTCCCTCACATCGGCCCGGATCATTAACATCTCCATTTCCTTTCGAAAATCTTCTATGCTCCTTGAACCTTGTTTTAAGGATTGAAGGCGAGAAAATAGTTCCTTATGATAATAATTAGGAACAAATCTTCTACGCATTACAATCTTTAATTCCTCCCAACTATTAATTGGCCTCTCTCAATTCCTCCTTGATTTTGGTAAGTTCCATCCTCAGAGAATGTTTCATCCTCGTACTCTCTATATGAGATGGGACTCGGATTCCTTCTTCTACGGTGATGCTCATCTTCTTTATTTTTTTGTAAATTTTTGATCGCTTCTTCTTGTCGATCTTGTCTTCTAATTAATTGGGTGAACATTTCTTGTATGTTCTGAAGGGCTTCGTTTCCTTCATTTTTCTCAATATCGGATTTCGACATTTTTTTTTTGCTTTTTTTTTTTTGGCTTTTCTTTTTTTTTGCCCTTTTTTTTGGCTTTTTTTTTCCTTTCTTTTTTTTTTTTATTTTTTTTTGCCCTTTTTTTTTCTCTTTTTTTTTCTTTTTTTTTTTGCACTGTTCTTGCCTTTAATCACTCGGCTTTATATAAATGTCCCACAACTCACAAGGTGATTATATAGGCTAGTATTGTGACAAGTATTTAATTTTACAGGGGCGGTAATCCGCACTCCAGCTTTATATTTATTTTATATTTCACTGTGGTGGTAGAACCGACCTTCGTGATAGATATGTATATATATATATATATATATATATATATATATATATATTCACTGTGGTGGTAGAACCGACCTTCGTGATAGATATGTATATGTATATATATTCACTGTGGTGGTAGAACCGACCTTTGTGATAAATAGGTATATTTATATATATAGGTATTTTTTTTTATACTTTTTTTTGTATACTTTTTTTTTGTATACTTTTTTTTTGTATATATTTTTTTTTGTATACTTTTTTTTTTATATATTAAGAAGACGGAAGGTTTAGAAGATAGAAAGAAAGAATAGGATGGTAAGATAAGAAGATTATGAAAATGAAAGAAAATAGATACAACTTAGTAATGGAAAAAACCGAGCTCTGAAGCCAACTGATGCGACCCCCATACGACGTGCCGTGGTAACCGCTATCGCTAGTATGATTTTAGTTCCCAAGATCGTTCCAACATTAAGCAAATGATTGTTTTACTTCAAGCCCTCTACATGACGCGCCGTAGCAAACCGGAAGGTGCGATTCAAACACGCCACGAGGTTTCTAACGCCTCGATAAGTGAATTGAAATCACGATTTATATTTTGGAGACACACTCAACAAAATAAGAAGAAAGTTTGTTAACACAAACACTCACAATTTTGATAAATTTCAAGGTGTCCTTACAAATGAAAATGAGGGCTATTTATAGCCAAAATTCCTACAACTATTACAATATCATATATAATGAAAGATTGAGTCCTAAAAATGATTGGGAGTATTAATGACATCAATTTTGAAACATTTATTAGGGTTTTGTAATTTAGCCCTCACATTTTCCTGAAGCTTTCAATTTAACCCCAGAAATTCTGTATACTTCAATTTAAACCCGTTTTGATTTATGATTCTTCGATTTTAACCCAGTCAGCTTCTCAACTCTTACAATTTGACCCTACTCAACTTTAAAACCTCCAATTCAGTCCCATTTTGACCAAGACATTAAAATGTTGACCTTTCAATTAATATTAATAATTAGTCCGATTTTATGCATATATTTTAATTTCCGTCATTATATCATAATATTTTATAATGATTAAAATATTATTATATGTAGACTTTATCGAGGATTTACGGGCTTAGGACTGTGAGTCGAGCATCTCCATATTCAAGTCAGACAGCATCATTTATTCGTGGGAATTTTCACTATCACTTTAAGAGCTTTAATTGGATTGTATATGTGATATTCAATTCAATATGTGATATTCAATTCATGTTTAAAAATTGACGATACATGTTGTGAATCAGGCTCACATGTATACGTGTAAATAGGCTATCTTAAGATATATGTTGTTGCGGGGACGGAAAATGCTATACTACCCACTCTACAAGTCCCTAATTTCCCCAACATCTTAATTAGATGGATTCTAATTGGACCCCTCATGTATAAATATGAGTTCCGCGAATAAAAACACGACACGTGTCATTCGGTACATATGTTGGGACCAATTTTAGGGGTGTATAGCACAACTCTGCGGGGACACCTGCGCAACCTCAATATTCACATGCGTGCTCGATTCATGTTATATGTCGTATTTTGTGTATGTTTCATGTTGTTGCGGAGACATATGCGCAACCTCAATATTCGTGTTATGCGTGCTAGATTCATGCTATACGTAATATTGTGTGTATGTATTCATATTGAGGAAAAGATATGATAGATTATTCATTTTATGCTTTCCATGAGATTATATATTACTGTGATAAGTGAGATTTCCACGAGCTGGAGGAAGCTCACCCCCACCTTTATTGATCCCGCAGGTTAAACCGAGCCGGATGAACGAAGAAGCGAGCCGAGAGGGCATATGAATGAAATTTATTAAATGATGTTTTTCTTATGTCAAATGTTTCGAAATTCTTTTGGGGAAACTTTTGTTAGAAATTAACAATTTATAATTTATTCTTCCGACGCAAATTTTATTTCGTATCTATGACGTGTTATTGCCTTAATTAAAGGTATTTAATTTATGTCAGTGTAGCGACTCGATTTTGTAGGCGTTATTCTTCGTCAAATTTACCTTTTATTTATTTTCCCCAATAATTACCCCTAGAAAGTCGGGGCGTTACATAGTGATATAACTTATATTACACACATTAACGCAACCTTGATATAAAGTATATAAACATCTGCACAAACATTACGTACAAAACACGTAGATATTCAACCAAAAGCACAGCCGGTGCATCGCACGGGTTCGTAACGCCTCGTAAAATTATAAAATAAAGACTAAAAAATTATAAATTCAACATTCAAAGCTCCTAAAATTTGATCCATGACAAATCAACCCATAATTTAAGGAGTCAACACATTTTTAGGGGACAAAAATCAAGGATCAAGACTTGAGTTTTGAAAATAAGAAAACAAAGTTAAAGAAAAATATGCTGTTGTCGTTTAAGTGGAATAACAGATCCTAGACTTTGGATTTTGATCTTAATGTCTTCTAGATAATTGTAGTACTGCCTCCTAGCTTTCCAAATCCACCTTAATCGTCTCAATCGGATATCAGACGTGAAAGTTATGATAAAAATACGAACATGTATCGTATCTGAAATTCCAACGCCTGCTTTCAATTGTATCGCATCTTCAGTTAGGCTTATTACTTGGAATGATGACATCAACACTTTTAATCTAACATATGACGGCTTCAATAACACAAATTAATATGTTATTATATTTATGATCACCGGTCTGATTAAAATGATTTTGCACGAGCATTGTTAATGAATTCTTTATCGCATTTGCTCGTGATCTTGTTATTAGTCCCACAGGAATGTATAGTTCTTCTTCTGACTGACTGACTGCTTCTTGATTCACATCAGATGGCCGCCATGCAGTGCCAGCTCGAAGAAATGAAGGCACTCCTAGAAACTAGGGCAGGCGCCAGGAGATCGATCGCTGGACCAAGTGAGCCACTCGCTGTCCAGATCGAGCTCGCCCCAGTTCAACCAAAGATCGCTCCCCCACAAACACCTCTATATGAGGGAAGATCGGATCCTGAGACCCATTTGAGCAAATTCTGGATTTACATGACCGGATGCGGAGCATCAGATGCGACGAAATGTCGAGTGTTCCCATTAACTCTGGGCGACCTAGCCCACAGGTGGTACATCTCACTACCACCTCGCTCGGTCAATTGTTTTGAGAAGCTGGCGAACGACTTCACGTCGTACTTCGCCGCCAAGGTAGCTCGGCCAGAAGGTCCCCACCGCATGATGAAAATCAAGCAGGGGAAGGACGAGCCCGATGAAGATTACATCGACTGGGTGGACGAAATAGTCCTCATCGGTGAGCCCATTAGCGACGAGCTCGCTCTCTACTCAGTCCTGGGGGGATTCTACGGCCACTCGCCCATGTTCAGGCACCTTACAAAGGACATCCCCCCGACCTATGCGATCTTCCGCGTCAGGGCCGCTGATTTCTTGGCTAGGCAGAGGATGCTCATCCTCCGCTTAGGCGAGGGATCTGCCGGAGAAGGGAAGGCGCCGTCCCAGATCCAGAAGAAGGCGGTCGCCAAGCCCAGAAAGGCGGTCGCAAAGCCGCCTGTGAATTCAAAGCCTTTGAGGATATGGAAGTTCACCTCCTCCGCAACCTCAATCTGTCTCCGGACCACATCTTTAATGCCATCAAGGGGCGCGAGTGGCTCAACAAACCAAAACCGATAAGGGACAACGGTCATCTAGACCGCAGTAAATTCTGTGCCTACCATAAAAGTCCCGTCCACAACACCAGCCAGTGCCGCGACCTCCTCAGACAACTCTAGCGATTGTTTGAGGAAGGCAAATTGGATAACTTGGTCACCAAGCCAGAGCCCCGATCAGAGAGGGCCGGAGGGCGCGAGCGCCGACAAAGCGATGGGATCCCTCCCAATCCGGTCGCACGGATCGAGCAGAACGAGCCGGAGTACTCTGATGAATCGATCCCTCCGATCGACCCTGGCGGCCGGATCAATATACTTCAGGCGGGAGGTGGAAACCTCGGTGGCCTTTCCCCGGTTTCCACTTTATCGAACAGAAAGCGGAAGGCCGAGCTGAGGGCGTTCGCCGGGGTCCATGTCGTGGTCCCACCAGAGCCGACCATCTCCAAAGACACGCTCATCACCTTATCCAACAAGGATAGGGAGGGAGTGCAGTGCCCCAAAGAGAATGCATTGGTGATCTCTGCATGTATCCTTGGGAAGATGGTCGATCGTGTGCTGGTTGACAATGGGAGCTTCTGCAATATCATATTTAAATCCGCTCTTGACCAGCTCGGCAACCTGACCAAGTTCATCAAGCCGTTCGACACCGTGCTCCAAGGATTCGGGGACAGCACAGTCCAAGACTACGGAAGGATCAAGCTCTCTGTCGAGTTAACATGTTACTACGATCCCAAGGTTAGGATTACTAGGAACCTAAACTTTGTAATCATAGATAGGCCCAGCATCTATAATGGGTTCCTAGGTCGTCCATTCTTAGAAATCTTCGAGGCGGTCGCCTCTTCTTTCTTTTACTGTATCAAATTCCCCACCGCATATGGGACGGTCGGTACTGTAAAAGGAGATCAGCTAATGGCAAAGAAATGTTTGAATTACTCCTGTGTCGTAACTTCTTTCAATACTTCCCATGCAATTTGTAACATCGAGACGATCGACAATCAACCGATGGAGATCAACGAGCCAAGCACATTGTACCAACCCGACTCAGAGGACGCCATCTCACGACGATTAACGGACGACATCGAGCCAAGGATCGGTTTCGAGCCAAGCCTCGACATCGACCCAAGGATCGAGTCCGGAAATCATTCCAAACGAGAAGCGACCATCCCCATTGAAGAGTTGGAAAGTGTAACGATAGATCCGGCTCGCCCGGAGCGGGAAGTACAGATCGGCACAAGCGTCGACCTCGAATTAAAGGAGGATCTGATCAATTTACTACGTAAGAACATCGGAGTCTTTGCCTGGTCGCATCAAGATATGGTTGGCATAAGTCCTGAACACGCTTGCCACTATCTAAAGATCGACCCGGCGAGGAAGCGTGTTCACCAGAAACATAGGAAATTCGGTCCTGAGAAGTACGTAGCACTCGACATAGAAGTCAAAAAGCTACTCGATAACAAACTAATCGGGGTAGCTACAAACGAACCACAGTGGGTCTCCAATGCCGTGCTCGTCAAAAAGCTGAACAGCTCATGGAGGTTATGCATCGACTTCACCGACCTCAACGCGGCATGTCCAAAAGATCACTTTCTGATGCCTCATATTGATCACTTGGTCGATAGTACAGCAGGTTGCGAAATGATGTCGTTCATGGATGCCTTCGCCGGATAGCATCAAATCCCAATGGTGGAGAAAGACATAAAACACACATCATTCCACACGGAAAAAGATATATACTTTTGGGTCCGGATGCCGTTCGGTCTGAAGAACGTAGGAGCAACCTACCAGCGACTAGTCAATGGGATGTTCGCCAATCAGATCGGCAAGACCATGGAGGTCTACATTAACGACATCGTGGTCAAAAGCCTCAAGAAGGAAGACCACCTCAATGACCTTGCCGAGACGTTCGCCATCCTCGAGAAGTTCAACATGAAGCTGAACCCCAAGAAATGCAACTTCGGGGTGAGCTCCGGAAAGTTCCTGGGGCACATCGTGAGCCAAAGGGGGATCGAGGCGAACCCCACCAAGATCCAGGCGATCCTCGATATGCAGGAGCCACGGAATGTCAAGCAGGTGCAACGCCTCACAGGTTGTCTAGCCGCCCTCAACCGTTTCATATCTCGGCTCGGCGATAAAAGCAAGCCCTTCTTCGCAACCATAAAGAACAAGAAGTTCGCATGGATGAAGGAGAGTCAAATAGCGTTCGCCAAAATCAAGGAGTATCTATCTAACCCCCAGATCTTGGCAAAACCGATCCCCGGTGAGAAACTATTCCTTTACCTGGCGGCCTCAGAGGTCGCACTGAGTGCTGTTTTGGTGCGAGCAGAGGGATAAGTCCACTTGCCGATCTACTTCGTTATCCAAGCGCTCCACGACACGGAAACACGATACACACCTCTGGAGAAGATCGCCTACGCTCTAGTCATGAGTGTTCGCAAGCTGAGAGCCTACTTCTTCGAACATCAAGTGGAGGTTCTAACAACTCTCCCTCTGAGGCAAGTTCTACACCGGCCAGACACTAACGGGCGACTCCTCAAGTGGTCACTGGAGATCGCCCAATACGGAATCACATATGCTCCCCGCACGGCGATCAAAGGCCAGGCTCTGGCGGACTTCTTGGTGGAATTTACATTCCCTCACAGTCCGACCCAGGTCGGCCGCCCTGCTTGGAAGCTGTATGTAGATGGCTTGGCAACCAACTCACGAGCAGGGGCAGGGATTGTCCTCATCAGCCCCGACGGATAAAGTTTCACAAATGCTGTATGTTTCGGGTTTCGGACGACCAACAATGAAGCCGAGTATGAAGCCTTGGTAGGCAGGCTCGATCTAGCCCTCGCCCTAGATGTTCGTCGCCTCCATATCTTCATGGACTCCCTCTTGGTCGTGAACCAATTCAAGGGAGAATATGTGGCGCGCGGCGAACAGATGGTCAAATACCAAGAATTGGTCGCCGAAATGTGCATGAAATTTGAGGAAGTGCTAATTGAATAAGTCCCGAGAGAGCACAATTCCCAGGCCGATGCCCTATCTAAGCTAGCGTCATCAGATGGGGCAGCCGATTTCTCTAACATCCAAATCACAAAATCAGCAAAGCCGGCGATCGACAGAAACCTGGTAACCACAGTTACCATCGCCGAAGAGAACTGTATGACTCCGTTCATTAAATACTTGAAGGACGGAATGGTCCCCGACGACCGTATCAAAGCTCGTCAGCTTAAGCTCCGTGCGACCAGATACACCCTATTGGACGACCGACTTTACAAGTGAGCTTTCAGCCTCCCTCTTCTTAAGTGTATCACGCCGGAGGAAGGTCGGCTCGTTTTAGCCGAGATCCATGATGGGATCTGTGGAAACCATGCTGGCGGGCGAGCTCTCATCCACAAAATGACTAGGCAAGGGTTTTTGTGGCCCACACTACAAAAAGATGCGATCGCCTATGCCAGATCGTGTCAAAGATGTCAAGTGATGGGCCCAAACATCAAGCTCTCCTCCGAGCAGCTCACCTCAATGTACAGCCCATGGCCGTTCACCCAATGGGGCATCAACCTCATAGGTCCCTTGCCGACGGCGCCTGGGGGTTGCAAGTTTGCCATCGTAGGGGTCGATTATTTTACAAAATGGGCTGAGGCCGAGCCACTCAACTAGATCGGCCAAGAACCAGTAATCAAGTTCATCTGGAAGAACATCATATGCCGATTGGGTCTGCCCCAGGCTATCATCTCCGACAACGGAAAGCAGTTCGACGGTTTGGAAGTCATGCAATTCTGCGAAAAGTGGGGAATCAAAAAGTTGTTCTCGGCCGCTTACCACCCTCAGACGAACGGGAAGGTAGAGGCTGTAAACAAGATCCTCAAACATACAATCAAAGCACGACTCGAATCCAGACAAGGACGATGGGCGAGCGAGCTTCCAGATGTTTTGTGGTCATATCGAACGACGACCCGAAACTCGACCGGCGAGACCCCATTTGCCCTCGCCTTTGGAACAGAAGCCGTGATCCCTTCGGAGATTGCCGTCCTCATCCACCGAACCGAACAAGAGATGACGACGGACAATGATGTGGCCCGACGAATCGACTTGGACATGCTCGAAGAACGGCGATTGACATCGGAAATGAAGAATACGATCCACAAAAGGAGACCCGAGAAGTTCTTCAATTCAAAGGTCAAGGAAAGACAGTTCCAAGTGGGCTACCGAGTCCTCAAAAAGGTCCAAACCCACGCAGGAGTCTTTGGCCCAACTTGGGAAGGCCCCTTCAGGGTATCTAAATGGCTAAGTAGGGGAGCCTACGAGCTTGAACACCCTGATGGCACTCCGGACCAATATCCCTGGAATCCCGTACATTTGAAGAAATACTATCAGTGAGAACTTTGTATTCAGTTTCAGTTACACAATGTACGAAGAGTATAATGAGATTTTCCAATCCCATCTATATGATGCGCCTCGACAAAAACAAACAAAAAAGAGGACGGCTCGCTCGCCCTACAAGAGGTCATCGTCTAAACCTGACAGACCTAGGCAAGCGATCGCCCCTCCAAGCACAATGTATACTGTCGAGGGTCATCATCTAACATGGCGATCCGAGGTAGAAAAGTGCAGCCGTGGTCCTGGATGTCGATGGAACCGACAGCTTCGTCCATGTAAGGTTCCTCTAGGCTGCGATCGCTTGCCCTTCGTTTAAATACGAGGCGAGCGTAGCCGAAGGACCCTCCAATTAAAACCGTGGACACGCTCGCACGCCCTCAAAAGTACATCATCTAACATGATATACTCGGACAAGGCGACGCGTCCCTACCCCATCACAACGTACACCGACGAGGGTCGTCATCTAACATGGCGATCCGAGGTAGAAAAGTGCCAACAAGCCATGGAGGTGAAGTCGAATAAACCGAAGACGCCCCGTGCAAGGACTCCTCCAGACCGAGACCGCTCGCCTTTCGTTTAAACACAAGGCGGGCGCAGCCTAACGGAGGACCCTAACAAAAAAGTGAGTCGCGGGACAGTCCCTCGCACATAAAGACACGGTTACGGAGATCGGTCCATCGAACTCAGCGACCGTGCACACAGTCGTCCTCCCTCGAAGGATCGGCAAAACTGAAGATAGCTCACCAAGACATACTATTTTCGCTCCCTTACTTACAATAAGTAAACAAAAACAAGGGGCAAAGAAGTGGAGCTATTCCTAAATGCGATCATAAGGAAGGGACCATACACGATCGGCTTCGTTCAAAAACACACACGACGATCAGCTCTATTCAAGAAATTTAAAAGTAAGAATTTTCGAGTACACCAATACATTCGGATCCATTCAACATTCAAACAGTCAATCGGGCGAACAAAACATCAAGTGCAATTATGCAAACACTTGTATAAAGTCACATGCAAACATTCAGAGACGATCGTACTCATAAAGAATTGGATACAAAAAAGGAGTATTTTATTCCGTCCGAAAATATTGGTACATTCAAGCCCGAAGGCAGTAAAAATTACAAGCAAAAGAAGACAAAAATCACTCAGGCTCCCGGTTGGCCTTCGCCCTCAGCGGGCGGATCGGTGCGTGCTCCCTCATCGACTTCAGGATAAATCAACTTATCCGGAAAAGGATACCAACTCAAGTCGATCCCCAAGTCGGTGAGGTCGAGGCTCGGCAAGGAAAATTCCGGATGCAAAGGATGCTCGAGTGCGTAGGCCTTGAAGGACTCCATCACAGGACCGACCTCGATCCCTACCTTCTTAGCGGTTCGGACAGCATCGACATAGGCCATATAGTAGGCAAACTCGCCAACGTGTGCCACGTTAAGGTAGGGATCGGTCTCGATCGCCTTTATCTACCCCTTTAAATCCACGATCGTCTTCTCAGCATCCGCAAGCTCGACCACCTTGGCGGCCAGATCTCCCTTCACCTCCTCCAGCTCTCCCTTCGCCTTCTCCAGCTCGCCGTTGAGACGATCCACTATCGCCTTCAGCCTGGTCGCCTCCTCTTGTGAGGCCGCATGCATCCGGCGAGCTTCCGCCATCTGGTCGCGGGACCGATCGGCCACTTCCTTGGACCGACTGAGCTCCTACTTCATCCGATCAAGGTCCTGCTTGGCTCGTTTGGCCGCCTCTAAGTGCTCCTTCTCCATGGCCGCTATCCGATTGGCAAAGTCAACGTTCTGGATCCGAGCGGCCTCAAGATCTTGATGGAGGCGAGCATTAGAGGGTCGCCCCTCATAATCCTTGGCGGCTTGGACGGCCATCGTCGCCGCCTGGAGAGTCAGGGCGATGGTAGCCTGCATGGCATCTCCAGACCGCCGTCGAGCAATCGCGCTGAGATCGGTCGTCCAAGCCTTAGGCAGAGAAGCGATGGCCCGGGAGACATAAGCGGGGAATTTGAGGGACTGGCGAGGAGACTTGCTCGCCAAGAAGTCCAGCACCATCGGCGAGACGTCCGGATCGGCAAGACGGATCCTGCAACGCAAATAAATGGGGACAAAGGAGTCAGCATATGCCTTGCACAAATAAGCCCAACTCAGAAAAGGCCAAGTCGGTCTTACCTGTTGACCAACTCGGGGTCGCGGCCAAAATAGGGTTTGCCCCGAGAAGTTTCAGCTTCGGCGATCGCCGCCGTTTTTAGGAAGCTGGTCGAGGACCTGGAGCCGGATCCATCCACCATCGGAATAGTGGAGATAGGAGCTGCGGAAACCGGCGGCTCCAAAATAGATACGTCCGCCTCAGCAGTCGGCAGGGACTCCTCCGGCCTCCGCCTCTTGCGGTTGCGTTGGAGTTGCTCTCCCTCCTGAACTTTCGGCTCGACGACCGGCACAGTAGCAGGCCTCACCGCAGGGATGGGACGAGACGTCGTCGCAGGGGCACGGCCCGTCTTCTTTGTCTGGTGAAGGCGACCCAACAGACCGGGATTTGACATTGCGATCTCTTGCGGCGGCTCGGCGTAGCGAGGAAAATGAATCTCTGTCAAATAAGAAATTCATACAAGTTAGATATCTACTTCAATCAGACGATCATCATGCAGGAAAGAGGAAATAAAAATCCATACCCGGGGCCTTCAAATGGCGAGGGTAGCGAAACAGTCGAGCTCCCAACTGATGAAGTTCGTGACCGAGTGAGCGAATGTGTATGTAGGAGTCCGGCAAGGCGCGAATTCGCTCCCAGACGATCAAGAAATTGAAGGGGAGATCGCCGATCGCTGGAACAAGGGATCCTGCAAAAGGGAAACAAAATTAGATCAGTCCAAGATGTATCCGATCAAAGGGAGAGTTAAAACCCTTACTCGGATTCCTCTCCCGAAAACTGGTGGGGATCTCCAACTCCTCCTCCATCCTATCACTCGACGCCGACCTCCACGCTCTGCCAACCCAGCACATTTTGCCAGGTCGCCCCGAGTCTTGTTCGGCACCCCGAAGACCACTCTTCCCATTCGACCTTGAATGTGATAACCGCCGACCGACCCCTTATGCACTGTCAATTTAAAGAGATAGTTCATTTCCATCGCAGAAAAGAGACGGAACAACCGGTGACCGCCGAAAAGTGTCAAAGTGCTGACGATCTGTAGCCAGGCGTTTGGCGTCAGCTAGAGCAGCGCCAAATTCCAGGCAAGCAACAAATAGGATACGGCGAACGGTAAGGGGAACCGCAGGCCGGCCTCCATAATCATCTCATTAACGGCGACCAGACCCTCAGGAGGTTGATCGACATGTTCGTTTTCTAAGGGCACGTGCAACGAGACATCGAAGGGAATATGGAATTTCGCACTCCAGCGACTCAAGTCTTTCCGGGTCGCTGAACTCCGAATCTGACCGAGAGTCCACCGAGAAGGGCCAGCGGCCCGAAATGCCGTCTGCTTCACGTGCTCATAAGGGTGGGCGGCGGAATACGCTTCGAAATTAAATTCAGGACATGGTCCGGCGATCCCCTCCATAAGCTTAGCGAAACCTAAATAAGCGGGGCCGAATACGCTATCCCGTTCCCAAGACAGCCATACCATTTCATCTTCATTCACCGGCGAGTTCCCCTGCTCCACCGCCGCCGCTGATCTTGCCACTTCTGCCTCATTGAAGAGCTCCTCAATTTCCGCGGGTGCAATCCCCGCACGAATGGCCTCGACGGCCGTTTCCGTATGGAGACCCACGAGAATTTCCTCCGGGTCAGGCAAAGTCGCGGCGGCGGAGGAGCTACCGGCCTCGAATGTTTTAGATCCTCCAGACATGTTCTTAAAAGTAAAGGGGGAGAAAAGATTTTTGTTCTTACCTAAAAAGAAGGACGGTCGGCACACAGATCTTCGAAAAATTCTGCAGAGTCTCGACTAGATAACAAGGGTGCGTGAAGAGTGGAAATGAAGTAGCCCTATCCCCTTTTATAGGCGGGAGCCGGGGTCTCTGTGCAAATAGGCAAAATCCCGAGGGCTGGAGTGCAACCGTCGGGGTGGGGGACACATTAAATGCACCCCTCGAAACCCGCGTACGCGTCTTTTCGAGGGCACGCCAGACGACAAGTTTGACAAAACCGTCGGACTCCCCCAGTGGTAGCGCGACGCGTGTCCTTGCAACGTTTCGAGAGCTCGCCTCCGTTTCCCGCTATTTCCCGCGCATAAGGAGATCGTCCGGGTTCGAAATCGGACCGTTCTGGCGACGATCGTCGTTGTCTTAAGCAGACGAGCCAATCGTCTAAAACAGGCGATCGCCAACAGTGCCACCTCACCCCATGTTTTCAACATCGGAGCGAGCTAGGGGGCAATTGTTGTGCGGCGATTTATACGCCTCAATGGCGATCGACATGATGGTCAGGAGCCAGTCGAAGAAGTCAGATGCTGGACAAACACCTGGCGATCGGCGTCTAAAGCAATCGTCTGTAGGCGTCTGGCTATCGCCAATGATATCTGACTGTAGACGATCGTCCCATACTACATGTGAACCCGACACCCGTTAAAGTCTTCGAAGACCGAATCTTGGACGGAGACCCACGTGCAGATCCACAAAAGGCGCCACAAGATAAGGCCTTTGACCCCAGCCTATCACCTATCTCACCTACCGACAGGCCCGCTGAAAGGTACGAAGTGGGTCCTCCCCGGACAACGACTTAGGACGCGTGCAGGCTTCCCACTGGCTCTCATAGCTGGCTGCCAGCAGCAGCCTCGGACTTTAAGGGAACAACCCCACGTGACGGGACGATCGCCCGCCTTATTATAATATAGAAAACGGCGGTCGCCCGCGATCGCCGGAGAGGTCCCAGCAACCTTGTCTCCTATAAATAGGAGGCTTACAACAGTGGCCTAACATCATCGTGAATACAGTGAAAAAAACACAGAGAGAGGATAAAGACTCATCTGGTAATTACTTACACATTCTTAGTGATATTCATACACACTTACAGAACATAAAAAGCAAGAACACACAGAGCTTCATATCTGGTTCTTCCGGCAATCTACACGCTCTACATCTTAGATAACTAGAAGTCTTTACACTCATTGTAATAGATTCTAACATTAATATTTGTACTCCAAAGTATCTATATTAATAACATCTCGCGAGAGCATTCAAGCCTGGGATTAACAACCCCGACAAACCTTGTGTTATTTATTTTCCCACGGAAGTGTTCTCGCATTTGTTTGTTACTCGATCATTCCAGCAATATTCTCTCCGGATAATATTTTGGGTAACAACAACATGCTTGGGATCAAATACATACTTCCTCAGCTGAGAAACATGGAAAACATTGTGAACATTCCCAAGACTAGATGGCAGAGCCAACCTATAAGCAACTGGGCCGATCCTCTCAAAAATCTCATATGGTCTTATAAAACGTGGCCTAAGCTTGCCTTTAACGCCAAAACTGATTATTCCCTTAGAAGGGGAAACCTTGAGGAAAACCTTATCCCCACTTTCGAAATGCAATTCAGTTCGGCGTGTATCAGCGTATGACTTCTGTCGAGTCTGGGCCTCTTGTATTCTCTGTCGTATCTTGCGAATAATCTCGATCATCTCGTTGACTGTGTCTGGCCCTAAAATATTTCTCTCACCCACTTCATCCCAATAAAGTTGTGACCTGTATTTTTTGCCGTATAAGGCTTCATACGGCGCCATACCTATCGTTGCCTGATGACTGTTGTAAGCAAATTCGATTAACGGCAAAACATGCTCCCAATTTGTACCTTGATCCAACACTACAGTTCTCAACATGTCTTCTAATATCTGAATCGTCCTTTCCAATTGTCCATCGGTCTGCGGGTGGAAAGCGGTACTAAAGTTCATGTGTGTACCCAATTCTTTCTGTAGACTCGTCCAAAATCTAGAGGTAAATTTTGGAGCTCGATCTGACGTGATTGATATCGGCACTCCGTGCAAACGTACAATTTCACGGACATATAACTGTGCCTACTTCTCAAATCCGTAAGTGATTGGGATAGGCAAAAAGTGAGCTGATTTTGGGAGTCTGTCTACTATAAACCCATATAGCAGTGTTTCCTCGTTTGGTCCTTGGCAAACTAGTCACAAAATCCATAGCTATTCCTTCCCACTTCCATTCTGGAATGGTCAATGGCTGTAACTTTCCATACGGTTGTTGGTGTAGTGATTTCACTTGCTGACAAGCCAAACACCGCTCGACCAATGAAGCTACATCCCGTTTCATACCGTCCCACCAGAAATTTCTCTTCAGGTCTTGGTAGATCTTGGTACTCCTGGGATGAGCGGTATAGGGAGTATCATGAGCCTCACTCATAATCTCATTCCTTAATTCCTCAACATGTGGGACACATATTCTCTCTTCGAACATAATTGCGTTATCAGCCGCTTCGCGGTAACTTCCTGGGTTATCGGATCTTATTCTCATACGTAGTTTCTCGAATGCTTCATCTCTCCTCTGCGCATTCACTATCCGTCCTCTTAGATCTGGTGTCGCCACTAATGTCGTGACACAATCCATTATCGTTTCCGGTGGATGAACCACCTTTAAACTCATTCCTTCAAAATCTTGGATTAGATCCCCTTCTGAGGTAAGTAGGTATCCTAATTGCGATTGAGTCTTACGACTCAAAGCATCTGCTACCGCATTAGCCTTGCCGGGGTGATAGTTAATACCAAAATCGTAATCCTTTACCAATTCGAGCCATCTTCTCTGTCTCATGTTCAAGTCCTTCTGCTCGAAAAAGTACTTTAAACTCTTGTGATCAGTGAAAATTTCACATCTTACCCCATAAAGGTGATGCCTCCATATCTTCAACGAGAGCACAACTGCAGCTAGTTCCAAATCATGGTGGGATAATTCACCTCATGCGGCCTAACTTGTCTAGATACGTAAGCTATCACTTTCCCATCTTGCATCAATACACAACCTAGCCCATTCTTAGAAGCATCCGTGTAAACCACATACTCCTTGTTTGCTTCTGGTACTGCTAAAACTGGCGCAGTAGTCAATCTTTTCTTGAGTTCCTGAAAACTCTCCTCACATTCATCCGTCCATAAATACTTAATTCCTTTCCGCAACATTTGTGTCATTGGTATAGCAATCTTGGAAAATCCTTCGATGAACCTTCGGTAGTACCCAACTATACCCAAGAAACTCCTAATCTCATTAGGGTTGGTTGGTGACTTCCAATCATGTACTGCTTCCACTTTAGCTGGGTCCACCTTAATACCATCTACTGACACTATGTGCCCAAGAAACATCACTTTTTTCAACCAAAATTCGCACTTACTGAATTTGGCAAAAGGTTTCTCCGTTCTCAGTGTTTCCAACACTATCCTGAGATGTTCTTCATGCTCTTTCTCATTTCTAGAGTAGATGAGAATATCGTCTATGAACACCAAGACAAACTTATCCAAGTACGGATGGAAAACTCTGTTCATAAGATCCAAGAATAGTGTGGGGGCATTAGTTAATCCGAATGGCATGACTATAAACTCATAGTGTCCATATCTTGTTCGGAAAGCTGTCTTGGGTATATCCTCTGGTCGAATCTTCAACTGATGATACCCAGACCTAAGGTCTATCTTAGAAAACACAGTTGTTCCCTTGAGTTGGTCAAACAAGTCATCTATCCTTGGCAGAGGATACTTGTTCTTGAGTGTGAGCTTGTTCAGCTCCCTGTAATATATACACATTCTCAGTGTACCATCATTATTTTTCACAAAAAGTACAGGTGCTCCCCATGCAGAAACACTCGATCTAATGAAACCTAAATCCAATAGATCTTGCAGTTGGATCTTAAGTTCTTGTAGTTGCTTCGGTGCCATCCTATATAGTGCTTTCGACACTAGGGTTGACCCTGGCTCCAGGCCGATGTTGAAATCCACTTGTCAATCTGGTGGTAAACCTGGTAACACTTCTGGGAATACATCCTCAAATTCTCGCACAATTGGCACATCACCTATCGTCTGCTCTTCTCCAGCTTCTCCATTAAGGTAAACAATGGAAGCCTGACAATCCTTCTTTCTCATCATCGTATTGGTTAGATGACAATCCTTCTTTCTCTGCTCTCCAAGCCAATGTTGAAATCCACTTGTCGATCTGGTGGTAAACCCGGTAACACTTCTGGGAATACATCCTCAAATTCTCGCACAATTGGCACATCATCTATCGTCTGCTCTTCTCCATCTTCTCCATTAAGGTAAACAATAGAAGCCTGACAATCCTTCTTTCTCATCATCGTCTTGGCTTAGAGAGCTGACAATCCTTCTTTCTCTACTCTCCAAGCTATAAACCCATATAGCAGTGTTTTCCTGTTTGGTCCTTGGCAAACTAGTCACAAAATCCATAGCTATTCCTTCCCACTTCCATTCTGGAATGGTCAATGGCTGTAACTTTCCATACGGTTGTTGGTGTAGTGATTTCACTTGCTGACAAGCCAAACACCGCTCGACCAATGAAGCTACATCCCATTTCATACCGTCCCACCAGAAATTTCTCTTCAGGTCTTGGCATCTTGGTACTCCTGGGATGAGCGGCATAGGGAGTATCATGAGCCTCACTCATAATCTCATTCCTTAATTCCTCAACATGTGGGACACATATTCTCTCCTCGAACATAATTGCGTTATCAGCCGCTTCGCGGTAACTTCCTGGGTCATCGGATCTGATTCTCATACGTAGTTTCTCGAATGCTTCATCTCTCCTCTGCGCATTCACTATCCGTCCTCTTAGATCTGGTGTCGTCACTAATGTCGCGACACGATCCATTATCGTTTCCGGTGGATGAACCACCTTTAAACTCATTCCTTCAAAATCTTGGATTAGATCCCCTTCTGAGGTAAGTAGGTATCCTAATTGCGATTGAGTCTTACGACTCAAGGCATCTGCTACCGCATTAGCCTTGCCGGGGTGATAGTTAATACCAAAATCGTAATCCTTTACCAATTCGAGCCATCTTCTCTGTCTCATGTTCAAGTCCTTCTGCTCGAAAAAGTACTTTAAACTCTTGTGATCAGTGAAAATTTCACATCTTACCCCATAAAGGTGATGCCTCCATATCTTCAATGAGTGCACAACTGCAGCTAGTTCCAAATCATGGAGGAATAATTCAACTCATGCGGCCTAAGTTGTCTAGATGCGTAAGCTATCACTTTCCCATCTTGAATCAATACACAACCTAGCCCATTCCTAGAAGCATCCGTGTAAACCACATACTCCTTGTTTGCTTCTGGTACTGCTAAAACTGGCGCAGTAGTCAATCTTTTCTTGAGTTCTTGAAAACTCTCGTCACATTCATCCGTCCATAAATACTTAATTCCTTTCCGCAACATTTGTGTCATTGGTCTAGCAATCTTGGAAAATCTTTCGATGAACCTTCGGTAGTACCCAACTATACCCAAGAAACTCCTAATCTCATTAGGGTTGGTTGGTGACTTCCAATCATGTACTGCTTCCACTTTAGCTGTGTCCACCTTAATACCATCTGCTGACATTATGTGCCCAAGAAACATCACTTCTTTCAACCAAAATTCGCACTTACTGAATTTGGCAAAAGGTTTCTCCGTTCTCAGTGTTTCCAACACTATCCTGAGATGTTCTTCATGCTCTTTCTCATTTCTAGAGTAGATGAGAATATCGTCTATGAACACCAAGACAAACTTATCCAAGTACGGATGGAAAAATCTATTCATAAGATCCAAGAATACTGCGGGGGCATTAGTTAATCCGAATGTCATGACTATAAACTCATAGTGTCTATATCTTGTTCGGAAAGCTGTCTTGGGTATATCCTCTGGTCGAATCTTCAACTGATGATACCCAGACCTAAGGTCTATCTTAGAAAACACAGTTGTTCCCTTGAGTTGGTCAAACAAGTCATCTATCCTTGGCAGAGGATACTTGTTCTTGAGTGTGAGCTTGTTCAGCTCCCTGTAATCTATACACATTCTCAGTGTACCATCATTATTTTTCACAAAAAGTACAGGTGCTCCCCATGCAGAAACACTCGGTCTAATGAAACCTAAATCCAATAGATCTTGCAGTTGGATCTTAAGTTCTTGCAGTTCCTTCAGTGCCATCCTATATAGTGCTTTCGACACTGGGGTTGACCCTGGATCCAGGCCGATGTTGATATCCACTTGTCGATCTGGTGGTAAACCCGGTAACACTTCTGGGAATACATCCTTAAATTCTCGCACAATTGGCACATCACCTATCGTCTGCTCTTCTCCAGCTTCTCCATTAAGGTAAACAATGGAAGCCTGACAATCCTTCTTTCTCATCATCGTCTTGGCTTGGAGAGCTGACAATCCTTCTTTCTCTACCCATTCTTATGCCGTGAAAGTTTGTGGGCTCCTTTACCGGTGGTCTGAAGGAAATTTTCCTCTCATAACAAAGAATTGTGGCATAATTCTTAGCTAACCAATCCATTCCTAGGATTACATCAACATCCCACATCATCATAACATCCAGATTATTTGTTACCACTTTAAGATTCCTGAGTTCTAATTCCAGATTAGAACAAACATGCGTGGTAGTTGAAATTCCTCCTGGTGGAGAAGATACTCTCATGACATGACTAGCACATTCCGGTATAATACTAATATTATCCACACATGCTCTAGCAATAAATGAATGCGATGCTCCAGTATCAAACAAAATAATTACAGGTAGGTTAAGAAGTTTTCCCATACCTGCCAAGTTACCCTTATCCTTATCGGGTTGCTTCTGATTGATGGCATACGACCTAGCATCCTGATTCTGCTATTTAGCTGGTGGCGGCAGTTGCGGCTGTCCTTGTATTGCTCTCAGTGGCTGGGGTTAACCCTGGTGGTTTGGTCACTCTCCCTGTTGCTGCTTAGGACAATTCCTCATGATATGGCCTTTCTGAACACACGTGTAACAACTTCCAGTGCCCAACAGATAGGCACTGTGATGATGCTTGTTACATTTTAGACATACGGGGTTTGCAACTCGTCCCTGATTATTGCCTCCCTGAGCAGGAACCATCTGCCGTCCCTGATTATTGCCTCCCTGAGCCTGAGGCTGTCCATGAGGTATATTTCCCTGCCATGGCTTCCTACTAGCCTGGTTGTTCCCATTGCCACCATTGTTTTGTCCTTCCCACTTATGCTTCCCCTAATATTCGTAGGAATTTGTCTGAGTGGGTGGTGGTGTAACTGTGGGCACTCGCTTCTCTTATGGCATTGCTGCCTCAATATCCAGAGCTCTGTTCAGCGATTCAGTGTAGTTCAGCCTTCCATGGTAGCTAGGGACATGCCTATCTCATGCCTCAGTCCTGATCTAAATTTTCCTGCCATCTTCTTATCCGTATCAACTTGGTCTAGAGCATACCTTGATAACTCACAAAACATTCTATCATACTCGGTCACTGGCATCCTTCCTTGCTTCAGATTATAGAACTCAGCTTCCTTCTTGACCTTGAAGGTTTTTGGAACATACTTGTCATACAGTGCCTCCTTGAATTCCTCCCATGAGTAGTTTTCCGGTTGCTCAGCCGTCAGGGTCTTCCTGCGCTCTTCCCACCAGAAGTCTGCAGATCCAGTGAGTTGGAAGAGCACACAAGAAAGACGCTCTTGGTTGGTACACCTTAGGAAGTTAAAAATTTATTCCATAGCTCTAACCCAAAGCTCAGCATCGCTCGGGTTTCCTGACCTATTGAAAGCAGGGGGATTCTGCTTGAGGAAAAGCTCTTCAATAGCCCGTTGGGGTGGAGGAGGAGGTGGTGTAGGGGCGCGTTCATGCCCTCCTCTCATTCTATCTCTTCTGTGTGGCATTCTGTGGTGCACATAATCATCATTAGTTCATTCTCATTGGTCCGTAATTATTGTCATACTGGATCATAGAAAGGAGTTCGCGACTACATAATCATAACGCATCGACATATACTCATAGATAACTCTCGTAGCAAGGTCGAGAAAGAGATCAGAAATAACAACATCATACTCATGAGAAGAAAAGCCCATGAAGGGTCAAAATATATATCAATATATATCATATGCATCATAATAGTGCAATTGCCTTCAACGAGGTCTTACTGACTATTAATATAAGCTTATCTAGGCTACCTGCCTACACATATGCCAAAATACGGGATGCTCTAACAAATAGCATTGCCGTCTATAAAATAAGAAAGTGCTAAACATTGGAATGACACATATAAGCAAAAGAAGTGACGTTCCGCATACAAAACACAAAATAAATGGCTAGCACCATCCTGAGCTATCTCAAGTCGCCCTCGACTCGGCGGTCGAACTGTCCTCTTCGGAGGACTCCTCCGGATCCTCTTCCGGATCTTCTTCTGACTCCTCGTCTAAAGTTGGAGAGACTGCAACAGGGTCTTCAGTTACTCTGCGCTTCTTCGGGAGAAATAGATGAGCATCATCTGCAATCAGTTGTGGATGGACTGGATCGATAAATGACATAGGTCGAAGTGGCGGAGACGTCCTCCTGAGAATAAAAGGCTCGGTCCTCATGTCTCTGCGGCAAGGTGCTGATGTCCCTGCCTCCATGTCTAACCCATCCTGAGCATGATACGGTGAAACAAGAACCACCTGGCTCGATAGAGGTGTAGCTAGCCTCTCCGGCAAAGCTCCCCTAGCATAAGGTCGATATAAGCAAGCTCCAGGGGGAGGTGAACGGTGCTGGAGGTACTGAGTGGTGATGTGGATAGAAAAGGCCATGAAATCTCCGGACGTTACTAAAGTGGGCTCACGCAAAAAGATATAGTACCATGAGACTGCAGCAGCCCACTCCCTCCACTCGATCGGAAGGAGGTCGATAAGGCGCTGAATGCCCTCGTAGTCTGAGACACCATGAGGAGCAGCTAAGCGCCATGTCGCCTCGAGGTCTGCCACGCACTGGCCCATGGGGGTACCTGTGCCTCGATACATGCTGTGGAAAGCCTCCACAAGGTCGCATGGTGTACGCCTTCTCCTCGTTGACTTATGCGGTGTCGTCTTCGTGGTCGCCATCATATGAAGAAGGTAACGTATAATACATCAACGTATCGACATAATAGAACAACTCTACTAAAGAGTTCTCAGAAGAAGGATATAAATCTCGTCCCAAGTTCTCGACTCGAACTCTGGACTCTAAGAAACACCTAACTTAAAAATAATAATATACTCTTTGACGGGGTATGTTATGAAAGTTATTCAGGTTATGCCATAAATGGACATCCCGATAAAAATAACCATACTCGTATTACTCGTACGTAAGTCATATTCGTTGGAGACGTCACTGCATCATCGATCCTCGTTATTACATCGTCATTGTTCGTCCTTCATATTCATACACGTGCTGAAATACTTAAGGCGCATAAGTTCTTGTTCGCTAAATAGAAGACACTAAGGAAGTTTCTAGGTTCTCGTCTTTAGTGTTTCTTCATCAATAACAATTCATGCGTAATTGAAAATAAGAATTCATATAGTACATGCTCGTCATACATATATCATTCCATATATGTTCATAATTAATATTTCATAAAAGCTCATAAAGAGATACATTTTCATGGCAAAAGAAGTTTGAATCATAATGACTAGTAAATCTTTTACCTTACTCTTCAGTTGAGCATGACGTGACAGGGTGTTGAGTTGATAATTAATTCTTAAATCAGTTTAGAAATCGAACTAAAATTCGCGTGAAAGAACATAGACTCAGAGCGAACGAACCGCTCCGATACGATTCTATCACGGCCCCTTATCCCTAGGAACGGCACAACCGGAGCGTGACACGGGGTAGGAATTCAGAAGCGGGGAAGAAAGGGGGAAGCATACGTTTCATAAGGAATATGGGTGGATTTCCACGAATGACCTATCAAGGTATCATGAAGGGGAGTCAATCCCGTGGGAATGACTTTGAATCCAAAGTCGAATACATTGTTATAATATTAGCCCTGAAGTTTAGAAAAAAGCTTCATAGCATATTACAATCGGCATAACTTAGAAAGCAAAATCATAAAGAGTGTTTGCAGCGGAAAAACATGGTTGGTTATATATATGAAGATATGTAACCAGGGCTTAACATTGATTGTTAACAAATATTTCCACTCAACACCCTCCGTCACATCCCCTGCTCAACCTGCATATTTTAAAAGATATAAAGGGCTAATTACAACGTACTCCGTGAACATATTGCCAAAACATAAAACATGCTTTCGTATTTATCATCATGTATATAAGCAGTAATACACGGGGGTTTTAGGAAAAAGCCCATGTTTACTAAATCATTTCAGTTCATATCATATATCATCAGATTCACCATATCCATAATTTACGCCGGGGAAGGTGACCACCTCCCGCGAACGTTACTCCTCGAGATCGGCCACTCCGAAGAGAGCTCACAATCTCGAGTACTGTGTACACTAACCCTGGCCAGCAACCTTTGTCTAGCTCAGGATCCGATCATTTCATAGGTTGGCAAGCCAACAGTGATAGGTTCATAAGAATCCACATAAAAGTTTTTATGCATCATAATCATTTGAAATCATATTTTGCTTGTAAAACATTTCATCAAAATAGAGCAAAGTTCAAATTATTTTCGTATAGAAAGCCCACCTGGACAAGTAATAAACGCAAGCAAAAATGATTCTAGACTCTTCCTTATGCCTCAGTCTGCTGCTCCACCTTTCATCGGAAATAACTAAGTTTAGCGGTCGATCAAGCTTAACGAAGTCTAACGGACAACGGACTCGATCTACATGTTTGGACTTTAGAGTTTTGCATTCGACTTAAGTTTAAAAATAAAAGCTATGATTCTCTTAGAGAACCTAATTGACCATATAACATATAAATATACTAACAATGTTAACCGATACTCGATTCCATTACACATTTCTTGGTTCGAAAACCAACATCAAACACTTAACATAATCATAACATAATGTGCATCAAGGCTGGAAATAATTAGCATTCAGTTAATTCAAAGTAAAAATAGATAGTGTATCTTACACCACTGGAAAGCCACTGAAGTCTAGTTTCATGTACATTTTACGGATCTCAAAAATATTACACATGGAAAAAGTTATGGCTATTTCCGTGAAGTGTAATGAAACTGCCAACTTCCCCTTAAAATGGGAAAAACATCATATAAACCTAGAGCTCGTTTCTAGCATCGAAAACCCAAAACATGTAAACTCTAATAATGCATATCATACTTATAATACATATAGGAGTCGACATACAATCATGCTTCTTGACATTACGAACTCCATTTCATAATCTTCTTTTAAAAACATGCTACTTACTCATTTTTATTTCCCAACTTTAACATTCAAACACCACATATCAAATATCACTAACATCAACAACACATTTAATATCTACTCATGTTGACAATCAAAGTCTTGGTCCTAACATACAAATGACCTAAACATGACTTTAAAATCCTCAGTACATAACATGCTCCTTAACTACATCAAATATTACCAACACATCTTTCAACTTCATAAATCTAATTTCATGCTCTGGTTTTCAAATAAATTTCCAAAACATTTTATATAAATCTAACAAAAACATATCATGTACTCCTTTCATACATCATCACAATTATGAAGTCACTTTTGAACATACAACAACATATCAAGAACTAAACATGTTTCTTCCTTAGTTTCCAAAATCCCAAACATTTTATAAAAATATCATAAATTCATCATAGCATCATATCATCATATAACAACATATTGTGTAAGAAAAACATAAGAAAAACAACACATAATTGGGTTATGAAACCTTAAATTTTTTGTCCAAGACATGAAAATGAAAGCATGATTAAAACTTGTTGTAAACACTTTCAAGAACCTTAAAATCAACTTAAAAACAACATACAAAATATTATAACATTAAACCTAAACTCTTCATATATTTTCAAAATTTTAAAGTGGGCCAAAACCTATTTCTACTTGGGTAGAAATGAAGAGAATGAGGTAACTTACTTGAATATGAACTTGGATTCAAGTTTGGCACACTAAATAAGCTTGTAACTGAGTTCTAATGGAAGAACAATGGTGTTTCAATGATGAAGGGGGAGGGGGGCGGCCAAAGTGAGAAAAAGAGAGGAAGAAGATGAAGTGAGGGGGGAAAGAAAGGGAGGTGATGTCCCTTAAATACTAGGTTAACCCTAGACGTCATAAATAAAGCGGTCGAATAATATTTTACGTTTCGCTCCTCTACAGATAAAATTACTCGAGTATTGTGTGTATGTCATATAATTAAATTATAGTGTCGCAGTTACAGCTTAAAGTTGGAGAAAAGTTTTGCGATTTTCGGAATGCGAATTATCCTAGAAAACGACTCGACATAAAATATACCCAAAAATTCAAAAAGTAAACTTTTGATAATCGTACTTGTAACGTAAAAGTGGTGTATATAGAAGGCGACGGAATCACGATTTTGTCTATCGAAACATAAAAATCAAATTAGGAAGGTAAACCCAACCAGATAACCGAACATCCGTTTCTGAATTAAAAACGTGTAAATAGTTCTAAACTTACATCATTAGTCAGAATTTTATTATTTGTGAATGCAAAACCCTAATGTCGCACTTGAGGTCATAATAATTCATGCATATAAAAGACCGGGGCATTACAGAAAAGCCTATGACGTATATGAAATATTGGGAGCTAATTCTCAACAAAAAAGTGTGCGTGTTCGTAGGGGAGTTGTGAACCAAGTAAGCGAGAAGGACGAGATGCAATCTAAATTCGATGAGTTAACGAAGGAACTAAGATAACTCAAGACCCAAAATAAATCTTCGAGCTCACGAGTTTGCGAAATTTGTTGGGGACCCGGACATGATGCTAATTCTTGCCCACATACTTTTCCAGAAGAACAAACCGAACAAGTGAATTGGGCTATGGGACAAAGCACGGGAAGGCCCGAGTGGGAGGAGGGGAGAAATAATTATTGCGGAAATGCAAGAAATGCACCTCTCCCGAACACTTATCATCTTGGGCTAAGAAACCATCCGAATTTCTCTTGAAAAAACAACAACCCGATGCCGTACGACACAAGTGCCCAAGCTCAATACAACGGAGTAAATTGAGCCCAACAAACAACGCAAAGTGAACCATCTCTACAACAAAGGAACTCTCTTGAGGAGAGTATTGAGGCGTTCATTAAGGAAAGCAGGGAAAACCGAGCTGAGAACAATAAAAAATTCGAATCTTTAGAAGCTTCGGTGAATAAAATGGAGATTCAAATTGGGCAACTTGATACCGAAGCACGCAGACAAGAAAGGGGTAAACCACCAAGTCAGCCCGAGCAAGCTCAAGCTATTACCACCCTCCGAAGGGGTAAAGTGATAAATAAAGAGACAATTTCCGAAGCAAAAGAGAGGGGCGGTGAGAAAGAAGAATTGCGGAGTCAATCGGAGAACTCTATGGTGATTGAAGAGGATGCGTCGAAAGATGAAAAAATCCGAGCAACTTCTACTCAATCTTGCGAGACTCGAATTCCTTGGGAGAAATCTAAAGATCCAATCGAGAAGCTAATTGAAGAGAATAAGAGCGAACCAGTCGAATCAATGCATCAAAAGGAGGACCTAGAAAGCTTTGACATGGAAGTTCTTTTCGTGGAGAAAGAAGTTCCCACTGTGAACTTAGGAGCGAGTATTACTTAAACGCAAAAACCAATATACTCTCCACTAGGTTTGGGGGAGGTGATAGCCCCAATGGATTTCGTGTTACCAAACATAGAAGAAACATCACCAACAAAAATCACGTCACTTATTCTTCAAGGAAGACATTTCATGGTGACAATCATAATGAAAATTGAAATGGTGACAAAAGCGCTCACAATGGAAATCCATGGAATCACTATCCATATCCTGACGAAGAAAAATGAGCGAAAAATAACGAGCTATGTGGATGGACCTGACACCTTTCCATTTAATCCAGGATAGAAGAAGCTAAAGAGTCGAGCTAAAGACTATAAAAAAGCGCTACTTGGGAGGCAACCCAAGGGAGTTTTTAAATTTTTATCTCTTTTATTATTATTATTATTATTATTATTATTATTATTATTGCTTTTATTTGTTTTTGTCTGTGGTGTGTGAAGGAAATCTAAAAATGAGGTATTTATCGGAGGAAGAAGTCTAGCCTATTGAAAGTTGAGACCCGAGCACAAAAGCATGGTGCCCCGTGATCAAAAACCACACTTCTTAATCCGGTAGTTTTATTTGCTTTCTTTTTAATTTGCGTTTTCGCATTTTTCCTGACTTAATCTTTTTGCTTGGGGACAAGCAAAGGTTTAGGTTTGGGGGGTGCAACTTCGTTGATTTTCACTTGTTTTTAGTTTGCGTGATTTTTTTGGTTTCTTTTCTTTATTTTTTTTCTTGCGTGATGTAGTAGTTGGATTATAATAACCTCGTTAACTACGGGGTATATGAATGATTAGTTGTGTTTGTACTTGACTCATGGAGTTTTATAAATCTAATTGATTGTTTGACCTTGCGTGTGAATGTATAGTTTTGGTTACTTGATTTGATGTGTAAGGAATGAGTGTGGTAGTCCAAAATCCGTGAGTTATTGTGCCTAATTGAACCGTTCACTTTTAGCGGTAAAATTCTTTCATGTGTTATTTCTCTTCTTATGGTTTGTATTCTTTAGAACTTGCATAATTCTGTCGGATGGTGTGTTGATATTTACATACACGAGAAATGATTAGGGTGCCCGATGATTAACTTGATTATTCAATCCTCCTCATTTTCTTTGTCGTGTTTTTTTTTTCTTTTTGCTTGGGGATAAGCAAAGTTTAGGTTTGGGGGGATTTGATGAGTCGATTTTTGATCGTCTCATTCTTTTCTATTGAGTCGTGTTTTTGTTTGCTTTTTAGTGTTTTTATTCTCTTTTATGCTTGGTATGTTGTGTTTTTGTTTTATAGGTAGCCGAGTGAAGATTGTGGTGAAATATGTGCTTTTATTTCCAACATTGGAGTTTATGACGATCAATAGCAAGTCGGGAGCAAAACCATATCTCGGGCGATGAAAAATGAAGCAACATCGGTCGTATTTTCTAAATTCCAGAATCATCACTCTGAATTTGGATGTATTGATGCAAAAATGAAAGATCAAGCCGAAGAAGACCAAAAATTGGAGTCAAAATAAGAAGAAACGACCCGGGCCGTGTCAGGTAACTCGACCGTGTCATACGACACGGCCGGATCACGCATCCAGTGAGATTTTCGTTTCTAGAGCAGTACAACACGGTCCGTGTCACAGGACACAACCGGGTCCATTGGACAGTGAACTTTTGCGTTTCCAGGACAGTTCGACACGAGCCGTGTCATCTGACACGGACCGTGTCATCTGACACGGACCGTGTCACTTTTTGGTGTATAACCTTTTCATTGACATTTTTACACGATTTGGAGGGATTTTCTTGGCTTCTTGGCTTTATAAAAAAGGTCTTGGGGACCTAAAGAGGGGATATTCTGATCTTGTGAGATATAATGTGTGGAAGAACTCAAGATTTGTGGAGAAAACACCAAAAAGGGAGGAAAAGAGAGATTTTATTTCATCATCTTCCTTGTATGTTCATCATTTTGAAAAATACATTTGTGAGTGACTATAATTCCTTGTATCATTTGTTATGAGTTCTTGAATGAAGAACATCAAACCTTCATCAGGAATTCGATTTCGGCTTTTACAGGGGAAGTTTCTACCATGTTTTGTTTTACGATTTTCACTATTATTGTTGAAATAATCATGTGTAGCTAATCTTTCATATGGATTTTTAGATTGAGCCACACACATGTTGTCGATTGGTAGTTTCAATTGATTTTCCGGGTAGAGTTTGGGATTGTTCCTCTTTGTTTGTTCTTCGCATAAGAACTTTTGATTTAGATCATCAAACCTATTTCATAGTTGTTATTATTGTCAAAATGAGGTTTTTTGTCGGAGTCCGCCATCAAACGGCCCGATAGAAGCGATTGTTAAAGTTCTAAACTTTTTTTTTACGCGATCTTTTAGCGATTTACCTCATCAAAAGTAGTCGCTTAATCGATTGTTAGTTAGGGATTCATCCCCATCAAAGGAGTGTCTCTTATTTTCGAAAAGAACAATCGTGATTTTTAGAATTACCGTCATCAAACAGATTTCTTTTAATCGTGAGCAATCGATAATTCCAAACCTTATTTCTTTGAGTATCAGAACTAATAAACATGTGTGTCGGTGATTCTAAACTCCCATATCATTCTCATAATTATGATCTCTTAATTATCCAACTATTAATTCGGTGTTGTTAATGTTTCGTTTATTTTAATTTTCTGCATTTGTGATTGTAATCCTATCAAATCATTGGTGTATTTTATTTTACTTTACTTTTGTTAATTCGACTATTTGCCAAACATTATTGAATTTCAAACCGTTTCCAACTCATTGTGAGATTGACCTCGGAGTTACTTGTCGCTACCTACAAAAGTGATTCGTACACTTGCGAGTTTTAATTTGTTCATCAGTGGCCGATTAAAGGTTCCAAGGCATCTGTTATAGTTGTTGTTATCGATTGGTTGTTCTAAGGAAATCGAGGTATTGAATTGGGACTGTCAAGGATAATTCCCATCCGTTAAGTCGTTGTTATCGATTGGTCGTTCTAAGGTAATCGAGGTATTGAATTGGGACTATCGAGGATAGTTTCCATCCGTTGAGTCGCTGTTATCAATTGGTCGTTCTAAGACAATCAAGGTATTGAATTGGGACTGTCGAGGACATTTCCCATCCGTTGAGTCGTTGTTATTGATTGGCCGTTCTAAGGTAATCGGTATATTAAATTGGGTTTGTCGAGGACATTTCCCATCCATTATATCATTGTTATCGATTATCCATTCTAAAGGTAATCGAGGTATTGAATTGGGACCGCCGCGGTGCCCATCCGTGAGTTATTATGGACGTGTTAGCCGACTCAAGGCAGCATACTATCATTCCTGTGAATTCGGTAATTTTGTGATCGTTGCCATACGTGATTAATGGTTTTGGAGGCTAGTCTCGGCTAGTACTCGATGGGTAAGTTTGGGACTTGAACCTACGCGGTTGGGTTCCCAATACCTATAGTTCAGTAGGTCACGATCACTCGGTGATCTCATTATGGGTAAGTCTAGGGCTTGAACCTCTGCGGTTGGTTTCCCAGCACATTCAATTCAGCAGGTCACGGTCATTGGATGACCTCATTGTGATACGGCTTCATGCCGTGGCTTCGGCCCTCATTGTGATACGGCTTCGTGCCGTGGCTTCGGCCCTCATTATGATACAACTTCGTGTTGTGGCTTCGGCCCTCATTGTGATACAGCTTCGTATTGTGGCTTCGACCCCCATTGTGATACATCTTCGGGTTGTTTGGCTCCGGCCATCTCGTTATTGATTGGAAGCTTTGGTTGAGTGGCTTTCAGGCAGTATGATGATTTGCATCTTTGGATGAGGGCTTTCAGGCCATTGTGATGATTTGCAGTTTTGGATGAGGGCTTTTAGGCCATATGTGATGTATTGGTGATTCCGGTTGAGCCTTCAGGTATCGTTATTATTATCTGTCTCAGCTTTGGTTTGGTTTACCTTCGGGTAATTCATTGTTGTATTCTATATTGATGATTCGCCATTGGGCATTTATATTCTAACATTTTGAACAGGGACTGGTTGTATGCCGTGGGCATAGTGTCTCACGAATGCTCGGTTCTACCTTGGTTTGTGAGCATCTCGTATTATTGTTGTACCATTTGTACTGCCTTGGATACATATCATGTTGTACATGTATTTGATATTCGTTATCTGAATGACTGACCCCGTGGGGCGAACATGTTTTCATGTTTTAGGTGGTTGCGAGGAAAGAATTGAGACACAGGGGCATGACGATGGCGACGAGGCATTCGAGCAATAGTAGTCCCGAGTTGTTTCGGTGTACATGTTGGACAGTCAGTTTGGAGTGTTTTCAAGTTTGTAGTTGTTGTCATTTTGTGTAATCCGAGCAAGGCTCGTGGACGTTGTTACATTTTTATCTTGGCCATGTAGGCCCATTATTGTCATTGAAATTCCACGTCGGAATATTGTGTCGGATATCATAGTAGGGACTTTGATTTTCCTTTTTGGTCAGATTGATGTATGTTATCGTATTCGCCTGGAGGATCTCCTAGCGTGGGGTCCACGACACTGTAGTAACCCAACGGGATTTTGGGGGTGTTACATTGATAATGCCAAAACTCTTCTATAGATGACTTCATCTGGGTCCAGAAAGGCAGTCTTCGAGTCTTCTGTCCGAATGATCTGATCTTCAATACTTAGACTAGAAATATGAACTGCTCGCATGCAAGTTAACATGAATGAAAAATCCTACGTGATTATGTAATACAACCGAGCTTATGATTGGTGCGTAGCCACAATATCACAGGGTGGTCTAGGTTGAATACAACTTAACCTATGAACTGTTCGTAGACAAGTTCTTACAGCTTTAAGACGGTAAGTTTAGATTACGAGATGTAATCTTGCAAGAGAAATAAGTTTTATTGATAATCAGAAAGGATTACAATGCTTGAAAAATTCAAATACACAAACTGCGATGATAAACCTACAGGAGAAAACAAAATACAGCGAAACAAAAATACAGACAGGCTAACTCCTGTACTGAGAATGTCTCTAAGGCCTCTTGTCAGGATCATTTTCGGTTCCTTTCCATCAATTTATTAGAGAGTCATTGTCTCGATCCTGATAAATGCTTATTCCTTATGGGGTTTGATCATAGGCAAGTATCCGGTCCTCAGGGTGGGTGATCCGTTCACCTTTCAGATGTCTTGATTTCATCATCATTTGCAGATGAAGCTTTCTTTCCGCTAATAGCCTTGAGAACTCATTCGTGGCATCCTGTATCGTTTTGAATCTGTTGAACAGGGAAGATTCCCAGATGAGCGTACAAAAGTATCTCATCAATTGGTTTTTCTTCCAGTTCTTCAGATCATCAGCTGAAGGCTGTCGATCAGTGGGTAGCAATATCTTAGATGGCTTTCGCACATTGTTTTTCCAAGGGATGTTGGGATCTTCGAACTCCGGTTGATATCCAGATACCCAGTATCCTTTCCTAGGTGTGGCAAGACGGCCTATCATAGTAGCAACACTATCTTCCAATGTTGCATCGATCTCCCTCTCTCTCTCTCTAGTCTCCATCGACAGCCAGTCTCTCTGGCTTCTTCCCCCTTTTTGGCATCGTCAATAACTGATACCTTGGTATGAAGCTCATGTAGGAGCTTTATAGCATTATATTGTTTGGTAGTCAGATTATCGATCTTATCCACCAGAGTACTGAGCACCAAAGACATGTTATCTATCTTTTGATCATGGTCTGTCAGTCTGGTTCCGGTCTCCTTGAGGGCAGCAACCGTCTTAGCCTCTGCAATCCGGAGCTTTTCTTGTTCTTGTTGTAGGACTCTCTCCTGATGCTGCTTGAGCTGATTGAGCGCTTGCCACAATGCATTAGGCATTAGGCGTAACGCATCCTCGACGTTGGTGATTGTAGTCTTCAGATCGGAGAGCTCATCCTGCACAGTTCCTCGCATCCAATCGAGTTCTTTACTACAGTGCCTTCATGGTTTTGTTGCCCGAAATATTATCCGAAGATAGATATTGCTGGAATGGTCGAGCAACATCAAATTGCGAGAGCATGTCCGTGGGAAAATAAATAACACAAGGTTTGCCGGGGTTGTTAATCCCGGGCTTGAATACTCTCGCGAGATGTTATTAATATAGATACTTTGGAGTACAAATATTAATGTTAGAATCTATTACAATGAGTGTAAAGACTTCTAGTTATCTAAGCTGTAGAGCGTGTAGATTTCCGGAAGAACCAGATATGAAGCTCTGTGAGTTCTTGCTTTTTATGTTCTGTAAGTGTATATGAATATCACTAAGAATGTGTAAGTAATTGCCAGATGAGTCTTTATCCTCTCTCTGTGCATTTTTCACTGTATTCACGATGATCCTAGGCCACTGTTGTAAGCCTGCTATTTATAGGAGACAAGGTTGTTGGGTCCTCTCCGGCGATCGCGGGCGACCGCCGTATTCTATATTAGAATAATATGGGCGATCATCCTATCACGCGGGGATGTTTCCTTAAAGTCCGAGGCTACTGCTGGCAGCCAGCCGTGCGAGCCAATGGAAAGCCTGCACGCGTCCTGAGTCGCTGTCTGGGGAGGACCCACCTTGTACCTTTCGGCGGGCTTGTCGGTAGGTGAAAGGCTGGTGACAGGCTGGGGTCAATGGCATTATCTTGCAGCGTCTTTTGTGGATCTGCACGTGGGTCCACGTCCGAGATTCGGTCTTCGAAGACTTTGATGGGTGTTGGATTCATACGTGGCACGAGACGATCGTCTATGGTCGGATATCAAAGACGATCGCCAGATACCAAAAGACGATTGCCATGGGTGTCGACTGCTGGGTGTTTGCCCAGCGTATGCCTTCTATGGTTGGCTCTCAGACCATTATGCCGATCGCCATTGAGGCGTATTAATCGCCGCACAACAATTGCCCCCCAGCTCGCTTCGATGTTGAAAACACGGGGTGAGGTGGCACTGTTGGCGATCGCCAGTGTTTAGACGATTGGCTCGTTTGCTTAATACAACCACGATCGTCGCCAGAACGGTCCGATTTCGAACCCGGGCGATCTTCTTATGCGCTGGAAATAGCGGGAAACAGAGGCGGGCTCTCGAAATGTTGCAAGGACACGCGTCGCGCTACCATTGGGGGAGTCCGACGGTTTTGTCAGACTTGTCGTCTGGCGTTCCCTCGAAAAGACGCGTACGCGGGTTTCCAGGGCTGCATTTAATGTGTCCCCCCCCCGACGGTTGCACTCCAGCCCTCGGGATTTCGCCTATTTGCACAGAGGCCCCTGCTCCCGTCTATAAAAGGGGCTAGGGCTACTTCATTTCCACTCTTCACGCACCCTTGTTATTTAGTCGAGACTCTGCAGAATTTTTCGAAGATCTGTGTGCCGACCGTCTTTCCTTTTAGATAAGAACAGAAATATTTTCTCCCCCTTTACTTTTAAGAACATGTCTGGAAGATCTAAAACATTCGAGGCCGGTAGCTCATCCGCCGCCGCGACTTTGCCTGACCGGGAGGAAATTCCCGTGGGTCTCCATACGGAAACGGCCATCGAGGCCATTCGTGCAGGGATTGCACCCGCGAAAATTGAGGAGCTCTTCAATGAGGCCGAAGTGGCGAGATCAGCGGCGGCGGCAGAGCAGGGGGACTCGCCGGTGGATGAAGATGAAATGGTATGGCTGTCTTGGGAACGGGATAGCGTATTCGGCCCCACTTATTTAAGTTTCGCTAAGCTTATGGAGGGGATCGCCGGACCATGTCCTGAATTTGATTTCGAAGCGTATTCCGCCGCCCACCCTTATGAGCACGTGAAGCGGATGGAGTTTCGGGCCGCTGACCCTTCTCAGTGGACTCTCGGTTAGATTCAGAGTTCGGCGACCCGAAAAGACTTGAGTCGCTGGAGGGCGAAATATCGCATTCCTTCTGATGTTTCGCTGCACGTGCCCGGAAAATGAACGTGTCGATCAACCTCCCGAGGGTCTGGTCGCCGTTAATGAGATGATTATGGAGGCCGGCATGCGGTTCCCCTTGCCGTTCGCCGTATCCTATTTGTTGCTTGCCTGGAATTTGGCGCCGCTCCAGCTGACGCCGAACGCCTGGCTACAGACCGTCAGCACTTTGACACTTTTCGGCGGTCACCGATTGTTCCGTCTCCTTTCTGCGATGGAAATGAACTATCTCTTCAAATTGACAGTGCAGAAGGGGTCGGTCGGCGGTTATCACATTCAAGGTCGAATGGGAAGAGTGGTCTTCGGGGTGCCGAACAAGACTCGGGGCGACCTGGCAAAATGGTGCTGGATCGGCGGAGCGTGGAGGTCGGCGTCGAGTGATAGGCCAGAGGAGGAATTGGAGATCCCCACTAATTTTCGGGAGAGGAATCAGAGTAAGGGTTTTTGCTCTCCCTTTGATCGGATACGTCTTGGACTGATCTAATTTTGTTTCCCTTTTGCAGGATCCCTTGTTCCAGCGATCGGAGATCTCCCCTTCGATTTCTTGATTGTCTGGGAGCGAATTCGCGCCTTGCCGGACTTCTACATAGACGTTCGCTCACTCGGTGACGAACTTCATCGGTTGGGAGCTCGACTGTTTCGCTACCCTCGCCATTTGAAGGCCCCGAGTATGGATTTTTATTTCCTCTTTCTTGCATGACGATCGTCTGATTGAAGTAGATGTCTAACTTGTCTGAATTTCTTCTTTGACAGAGATTCATTTTCCTCGATACGCCGAGCCGCCGCAAGAGATCGCAATGTCGAATCCCAGTCTGTTGGGTCGCCTTCACCAGACAAAGAAGACGGGTCGTGCCCCAGCGACGACGTCTCGTCCTGTCCCTACGGTGAGGCCTGCTACTGTGCCGGTCGTCGAGCCGGAAGTTCAGGAGGGAGATCAACTCCAACGCAACCGCAAGAGGCGGAGGCTGGAGGAGTCCCTGCCGACTGCTGAGGCGGACGTATCTATTTTGGAGCCGCCAGTTGCCGCGGCTCCTATCTCCGCTGTTCCGATGGTGGAGGGATTCGACTCCAGGTCCTCGATCGGCTTCTTGAAAATGGCGGTGATCGCCGAAGCTGAAACTTCTCGGGGCAAACCCTATTTTGGCCGCGACCCCGAGTTGGTCAACAGGTAAGACCGATTTGGCCTTTTCTGAGTTGGGCTTATTTGTGCAAGGCATATGCTGACTCCTTTGTCCCCATTTATTTGCATTGCAGGATCCGTCTTGCTGATCCGAACGTCTCGCCGATGGTGCTGGACTTCTTGGTGAGCAAGTCTCCTCGCCAGTCCATCGAAGTCCCTGCTTATGTCTCCCGGGCCATCGCTTATCTGCCTAAGACTTGGACGACCGATCTCGACGCGATTGCTCGTCGGCGGTCTGGAGATGCCATGCAGGCGACCATCGCCCTGACTCTCCAGGCGGCGACGATGGCCGTCCAAGCCGCCAAGGATTATGAGGGGCGACCCTCTAATGCTCGCCTCCATCAAGATCTTGAGGCCGCTTGGATCCAGAACGTCGACTTCGCCAATCGGATAGCGGCTATGGAGAAGGAGCACTTAGAGGCGGCCAAGCGGGCCAAGCAGGACCTTGATCGGATGAAGCAGGAGCTCAGCTGGTCCAAGGAGGTGGCCAATCGGTCCCGCAACCAGATGACGGAAGCTCACCGGATGCATGCAGCCTCATAGGAGGAGGCGACCGGGCTGAAGGCGACAGTGGATCGTCTCAACGGCGAGCTGGAGAAGGCGAAGAGAGAGCTGGAGAAGGCGAAGGGAGATCTGGCCGCCAAGGTGGTCGAGCTTGCGGATGCTGAGAAGACGACCGCAGATTTGAAGGGGCAGATAAAGGCGATCGAGACCGATCCCTATCTTAATGTGGCATGCATCGGCGAGTTCGCCTATTATATGGCCTACGTCGACGCTGTCTGAGCCACCAATAAGGTAGGGATTGAGGTCAGTCCTTTGATGGAGACCTTCAAGGCCTACGCACTCGAGCATCCTTTGCATTCGGAATTTTCCATTTAGATGTTCGAGTTCGTAGGCCCCCTACTTATCCATTTAGATACCCTGAAGGGGACTTCCCAACTTGGGCTAAAGACTCCTGTGTGAGTTTGGACCTTTTTGAGGACTAGGTCGCCCACTTGGAACCGTCTTTCCTTGACCTTCGAATTGAAGAACTTCTCAGATCTCCTTTTGTGGATTGTGTTCCTCATTTCCGATGTCAATCGCCGTTCTTCGAGCATGTCCAAGTCGATTCGTCGGGCCACATCATTGTCCGTCGTCATCTCTTGTTCGGTTCGGTGGCTGAGGACGGCGATCTCCGAAGGGATCACGACTTCTGTTCTAAAGGCAAGGGCGAATGGGGTCTAGCCGGTCGAGTTTCGGGTCGTCGTTCGATATGACCACAAAACATCTGGAAGCTCGCTCGCCCATCGTCCTTGTCTGGATTCGAGTCGTGCTTTGAGTGTGTGTTTGAGGATCTTGTTTACAGCCTCTACCTGCCCGTTCGTCTGAGGGTGGTAAGGGGCCGAGAACAACTTTTTGATTCCCCACTTCTCGCAGAATTGCATGACTTCCAAACCGTCAAACTGCTTTCCGTTGTCGGATATGATAGCCTGGGGCAGACCGAATCGACATATGATGTTCTTCCATATGAACTTGATTACTTGTTTTTGGCCAATCTTGTTGAGTGGCTCGGCCTCGGCCCATTTTGTAAAATAATCGACCCCTACGATGGCAAACTTGCAACCCCCAGGTGCCGTCGGCAAGGGACCTATGAGGTCGATGCCCCATTGGGCGAACGGCCATGGGCTGTACATTGAGGTGAGCTGCTCGGGGGAGAGCTTGATGTTTGGGCCCATCACTTGACATCTGTGACACGATCTGGCATAGGCGATCGCATCTTTTTGTAGTGTAGGCCAAAAAAACCCTTGCCTGGTCGTTTTGTGGATGAGAGCTCGCCCGCCAGCATGGTTTCCATAGATCCCATTATGGATCTCGGCTAAAACGAGCCGACCTTCCTCCGGCGTGATACATTTAAGAAGAGGGAGGCTGAAAGCTCGCTTGTAAAGCCGGTCGTCCAATAGGGTGTATCTGGTCGCATGGAGCTTAAGCTGACGAGCTTTGATACAGTCGTCGGGGACCGTTCCGTCCTTTAAGTACTTAATGAACGGATTCATCCAGTTCTCTTCGACGATGGTAACTCTGGTTACCAGGTTTCTGTCGATCGCCGGCTTTGCTGATTTTATTATTTGGAAGTTAGAGAAATCGGCTGCCCCATCTGATGACGCTAGCTTGGATAGGGCATCGGCCTGGGAATTGTGCTCTCTCGGGACTTGTTCAATTATCACTTCCTCAAATTTCGTGCACATTTCGGCGACCAATTCTTGGTATTTGACCATCTGTTCGCCGCGCGCCTCATATTCTCCCTTGACTTGGTTCACGACTAAGAGGGAGTCCATGAAGATATGGAGGCGACGAACATCTAGGGCGAGGGCTAGATCGAGCCCGCCTACCAAGGCTTCGTACTCGGCTTCATTGTTGGTCGCCCGAAACCTGAAACGTACAGCATTTGTGAAACTTTGTCCGTCGGGGCTGATGAGGACAATCCCTGCCCCTGCTCGTGAGTTGGTTGCCGAGCCATCTACATACAGCTTCCAAGCAGGGCGGACGACCTGGGTCGGACTGTGGGGGAATGTTAATTCCACCATGAAGTCCGCAAGAGCCTGGCCTTTAATCGCCGTTGGGGGAGCGTACGTGATTCCGTATTGGGCGATCTCCAGTGACCACTTGAGGAGTCGTCCGTTAGTGTCTGGCCGGTGTAGAACTTGCCTCAGAGGGAGAGTTGTCAGAACCTCCACTTGATGTTCGAAGAAGTAGGCTCTCAGCTTGCGAACACTCATGACTAGAGCGTAGGCGATCTTCCCCAGAGGTGTGTATCGCGTTTCCGCATCGTGGAGCGCTTGGCTAACGAAGTAGATCGGCAAGTGGACTTGTCCCTCCGCTCGCACCAAAACAGCACTCAGTGGGACCTCTGAGGCCGCCAGGTAAAGGAATACTTTCTCGCCGGGGATCGGCTTTGCCAAGATCTGGGGGTTAGATAGATACTCCTTGATTTTGGCGAACGCTATTTGACTCTCCTTCATCCATGCGAACTTCTTGTTCTTTATGGTTGCGAAGAAGGGCTTTGCTTTTATCGCCGAGCCGAGATATGAAACGGTTGAGGGCGGCTAGACAACCTGTGAGGCGTTGCACCTACTTGACATTCCGTGGCTCCTGCATATCGAGGATCGCCTGGATCTTGGTGGGGTTCGCCTCGATCCCCCTTTGGCTTACGATGTGCCCCAGGAACTTTCTGGAGCTCACCCCGAAGTTGCATTTCTTGGGATTCAGCTTCATGTTGAACTTCTCGAGGATGGCGAACGTCTCAGTGAGGTCATTGAGGTGGTCTTCCTTCTTGAGGCTTTTGACCACGATGTCGTCAATGTAGACCTCCATGGTCTTGCCGATCTGATTGGCGAACATCCCATTGACTAGTCGCTGGCAGGTTGCTCCTGCGTTCTTCAGACCGAACGGCATCCGGACCTAAAAGTATATATCTTTTTCCGTGTGGAATGATGTGTGTTTTATGTCTTTATCCGCCATTGGGATTTGATGGTATCCGGCGAAGGCATCCATGAACGACATCATTTCGCAACCTGTTGTACTATCGACCAAGTGATCAATATGAGGCATCAGAAAGTGATCTTTTGGACATGCCGCGTTTAGGTCGGTGAAGTCGATACATAACCTTCATGAGTTGTTCGGCTTTTTGACGAGCACGGCATTGGCGACCCACTGTGGTTCGTCTGTAGCTACCCCGATTAGTTTGTTATCGAGTAGCTTTTTGACTTCTATGTCGAGTGCTGCGTACTTCTCAGGACCGAATTTCCTATGTTTCTGGTGAACAGGCTTCCTCGTCGGGTCGATCTTTAGATAGTGTCAAGCGTGTTCAGGACTTATGCCAACCATATCTTGATGCGACCAGGCAAAGACTCCGATGTTTTTATGTAGTAAATTGATCAGATCCTCCTTTAATTCGAGGTCGACGCTTGTGCCGATCTGTACTTCCCGCTCCGGGCGAGCCGGATCTATCGTTACACTTTCCAACTCTTCAATGGGGATGGTCGCTTCTCGTTTGGAACAATTTCTGGACTCGATCCTTGGGTCGATGTCGAGGCTTGGCTCGAAACTGATCCTTGGCTCGATGTCGTCCGTTAATCGTCGTGAGATGGCGTCCTCTGAGTCGGGTTGGTACAATGTGCTTGGCTCGTCGATCTCCATCGGTTGATTTTCGATCGTCTTGATGTTACAAATTGCATGGGAAGTATTGAAAGAAGTTACGACACAGGAGTAATTCAAACATTTCTTTGCCATTAGCTGATCTCCTTTTACAGTACCGACCGTCCCATCGGCAGTGGGGAATTTGATACAGTAAAAGAAAGAAGAGGCGACCGCCTCGAAGGTTTCTAAGAATGGATGACCTAGGAACCCATTATAGATGTTGGGCCTATCTATGATTACAAAATTTAGGTTCCTAGTAATCCTAACCTTGGGATCGTAGTAGCATATTAGCTCGACAGAGAGCTTGATCCTTCCATAGGCTTGGACTGTGCTGTCGCCGAATCCTTGGAGCACGGTGTCGAATGGATTGATGAACTTGGTTAGGTTGCCGAGCTGGTCAACAGCAGATTTGAATATGATATTGCAAAATCTCCCATTATCAAGCAGCACGCGATCGACCATCTTCCCAAGGATACATGCAGAGATCACCAATGCATCCTCTTTGGGGCACTGCACCCCCTCCCTATCCTTGTTGGAGAAGGTGATGAGCGCGTCTTTGGAGATGGTCGGTTCCGGTGGGACCACGACATGGACCCCGGCGAATGCCCTCAGTTCGGCCTTTCGCTTTTTGTTCGATAAAGTGGAAACCGGGGAAAGGCCACCGAGGTTTCCACCTACCACATGAAGCATATTGATCCGGCCGCCAGGGTTGACTGGAGGGATAGATTCATCAGAGTACTCCGGCTCGTTCTGCTCGATCCTTGCGACCGGATTGGGAGGGATCCCATCGCTTTGTCGGCGCTCGCGTCCTCCGGCCCTGTCCGATCGGGGCTCTGGCTTGGTGACCAAGTTATCCAATTTGCCTTCCTCAAACAGTCGCCAGAGTTGTCTGAGGAGGTCGCGGCACTGGCTGGTGTTGTGGCCGGGACTTTTATGGTAGGCACAGAATTTGCTGCGGTCAAGATGACCATTGTCCCTTATCAGTTTTGGTTTGTTGAGCCACTCGCGCCCCTTGATGGCGTTAAAGATGTGGGCCGGATATAGATTGAGGTTGCGGAGGAGGTGAACTTCCACATCCTCGAAGGCTTTGAATTCACCAGGCGGCTTTGCGACCGCCTTTCTGGGCTTGGCGACCGCCTTCTTCTGGATGTGGGACAGTGCCTTCCCTTCTACGGTAGATCCCTCGCCTAAGCGGAGGCTGAGCATCCTCTGCCTGGCCAAGAAGTTAGCGGCCCTGACGCAGAAGACCGTGTAGGTCGGGGGGATATCCTTTGTGAGGTGCCTGAACATGGGCCAGTGGCCATAGAATCCCCCCAGGACCGAGTGGAGAGTGAGCTCGTCGCTAATAAGCTCGTCGGTGAGGACTATTTCATTCACCCGGTCAATGTAGTCTTCATCGGGCTCGTCCTTCCCCTGCCTGATTTTTATCATGTGGTGGGGGCCTTCCGGCCGAGCAACTTTGGCGGCGAAATACGATGTGAAGTCGTTCGCCAGCTTTTCGAAACAATCGATCGAGCAAGGCGGTAGTGAGATGTACCACCTGTGGGCGAGGTCGCCCAATGTCAATGGGAACATTCGGCATTTTGTCGCGTCTGATGCTCCGCATTCGGTCATATAAATCCGGAATTTGCTCAAATGGGTCTCAGGATCCGATCTCCCCTCATATAGAGGTGTTTGAGGGGGAGCGATCTTCCGTTGAACTGGGGCTAGCTCGATCTGGACCGTGAGTGGCTCGCTTGGTCCAGCGATCGATCTCCTGGCGCCTGCCCCAGTTTCCAGGAGCGCCTTCATTTCGTCGAGCTCGCGCTGCATGGCGGCCATTGTCGTGGCCTGACTGCTCGCTGATTGGCTCCCGAAGTGTGATCCAAGGCGATCGTGCACCGGTCTCCTGGTCCCGTGGTAGGTGACAAGTTCCCTGCCATCGGGCTCATTTCTTGGGCGAGTGGGGGCCCGTTGGCCGGCCTATCTTCGGGGAGTCGGATATGCCGAGCTCCTGGTGATGGATTCGGACTCTAATGCCTCCCGACTGGGGCCTGAACGCCCAGGTCGCCACGAGGGATCACTCCCTAGGCGGCTGAACACGGAGTCGTCCCTCCTTACGAGAGCCTTTGCCTGTGGCTCGGGGCTTTCTGTCGATTTCTCAACATATATCCCCTTGAGCTTCCGCTTGCCTGCTCAGCAGATGGCTGACGGAGTGATGGTTGGCGAGTCGCATGCCCTCCGTCGCTCCCTGAGGATGGCTATAGCCTCCTCAATCTGTTCCGCGGTCTGTAACTGATCGAGTGAGAGGCGGGGACCATCCCTCGGGGGCGGGAGTGAGAGCCTAGCGTCGCCGCGGCCACCTTCCGCCGTAGGCTGGGATTCGGTCTGGGCCAGAATGAGATTTCTGGCAGATCGCAGGGTGGCTCTTTTGGAAGTCGTGGCAGATGTCATGTTTCTGAAAGTATTTTTTGAAGAGCAGTGAGTGTCTCTTCAAGTATAGGCCCCGGAGAACAGTGAGTGTTCTTCGAGACGGTGGGAATAAAAATGAAGGTTTAAAATCCCCTTCCTCTAGCGCTAATTGTTGTTGCCCGAAATATTATCCGAAGATAGATATTGCTGGAATGGTCGAGCAACAGCAAATTGCGAGAGCACGTCCGTGCGAAAATAAATAACACAAGGTTTGTCGGGGTTGTTAATCCCAGGGTTGAATGCTCTCGCGAGATGTTATTAATATAGATACTTTGGAGTACAAATATTAATGTTAGAATCTATTATAATGAGTGTAAAGGCTTCTAGTTATCTAAGCTGTAAAGCATGTAGATTGCCGGAAGAACTAGATATGAAGCTCTGTGAGTTCTTGCTTTTTATGTTCTGTAAGTGTATATGAATATCACTAAGAATGTGTAAGTAATTGCCAGATGAGTCTTTATCCCCTCTCTGTGCGTTTTTCACTGTATTCACGATGATCCTAGGCCACTGTTGTAAGCCTGCTATTTATAGGAGACAAGGTTACTGGGTCCTCTCCGGCGATCGCGGGCGACCGCCGTATTCTATATTAGAATAATATGGGCGATCGTCCTATCACGCGGGGATGTTTCCTTAAAGTCCGAGGCTGCTGCTGGCAGCCAGCCGTGCGAGCCAATGGAAAGCCTGCATGCGTCCTGAGTCGCTGTCTGGGGAGGACCCACCTTGTACCTTTCGGCGGGCTTGTCGGTAGGTGAAAGGCTGGTGACAGGCTGGGGTCAATGGCCTTATCTTGCAGCATCTTTTGTGGATCTGCACGTGGGTCCACGTCCGAGATTCGGTCTTCGAAGACTTTGACGGGTGTTGGATTCATACGTGGCACGAGACGATCGTCTATGGTCGGATATCAAAGACGATCGCCAGATACCAAAGACGATCGCCATGGGTGCCGACTGCTGGGTGTTTGCCCAACGTATGCCTTCTATGGTTGGCTCTCAGACCATTATGCCGATCGCCATCGAGGCGTATTAATCGCCGCACAACATATGGCATCTTGTAGGAACACTGTTTGTCGGCCAATTGCATGGAGTTGATCAATGCGGGCTTCGGTTCGCGGGGATCCAGGACATGTGATTTTGGAATCCTCAGACTCATTAAGTTGACGGAGAACCACATGATGACGGGGTCGTCATGTTCTGTCATCAGGCAAGAAACCTTCATCGGAATTTGACTTGGAGATCACAGAGATAGGAGATGCATGGGCATCTTGAGCGGGCTCTTCGGCAGCAGGTGCTTCGTGAGTGGGAGCTTCAGAAGCCGGTGCCTCGAAATATTGTGCTTCATGGTCAGTCTCGGGGACAGGAGGGACTAATTCCTCCTATTCAGCTTGGTTTTCTGTAGTTGGGAGTACAGTAGGGACTAAATCCTCCTGCCGACTCTCAGCCTTCACCTGATCTTGAAGAGGGACTTATTCCTCTTGGCGGATGGCGCAGGTGGCGTCTTCTTATTGTTGCGGGACAGGATGGGCTTCCTCCTTAGGTGCTGCTTTTTCTTCAGCGGTAATATGAGGGACTGATTCCTCCTACTGTTGATCGCTGGTAGATTCCTGTTGCGGGGAAGGGGACTAATTTATGTCAGACGTCTCCTAACCCTGTTGGCTGTTGTGATTAGCCATTTCTCATTCCCTGGACTCTTCTAGGCTTATTTGCAGACCTGTCTGTAAGGCATCATCATCGTCATCTAAGTCAGGGTCAGAGTGGTGGCTTGGTGAGGGAGCTTTGTCAGCGGACTGCGATTTCCCTTTCAGTCTGGCCTTTTCTTTTGCCTTGTAACAGTCAGAAATGAGCTCATAGCAAAAGTGATCCTCCCAACAGATCAAGACTTCGACATTTTGGGTGTCCGTGACCTCCAGAATGAACAATTATTCTTCCTTCCAGTCAGCCCATTGGTACAGGGTGTCATATGGGATGACCCTGTATGACTTCCATATCTTGACGCGTTCAAATGCTTGCTTTATTTGGACTTGAAGGAGAGTATTGTTAATTATTTCTATTGGGGAGGGACTCCGTACAGCAATTAGGTTTACTATTCGGATTGGATCCTCAACAGGTATGGGGGCCTGTTTCAGAGAAGGATCCCGGACAGGGGATGGTACCCTGTGGGGAAAGGGATCCTGTACAGGTGTGGGTACCCTGTCAGGAGTTGCGGCTTTCGGCTCCGAGGGGGTAGCAGATTCACCACAACCCTTCAGTTTGGCAAATAATTGTTCTTCCGTCATAGCCGCCATAGGCTCGGGATCTGCTATCTATGCAGCAACTGTTTCTTCCATAGGGGTTGTGCCCTGTGGGATAGGATCAACGACAGGAATGAGAGACGCCTCTACAGTAACTGATGTGGGTACTGCAGGCACAGTCTTGGAAGACTTCTTTGCCTTCTTTTTCTTTTTATCGACAGCATGAGGGGCACTTCTCTTTTTTGATTCCTCCTAGCTCGCGATCTGCTCAGTGACATCTCTTGGGTCACTTGAGATTGGCAAGGATTTCGGGTTTGGCCTTTTATCAATCAAAAGTGATTTCTTGAATACAGTGGAAGTTATCCCTCTAGTGAACTTCCCGGGGCCAATCGTCTTGGCATGCTCGGATTGTTTAACTCCACAAGTGGTAAGGATATGGTTGAGAATGAGGCCGAAAGATTTCTTAGCGGACTCAGGTTTGGCAGCCTCTTCCTGTATCCTTTTCAGCAGAATTTGACACCAATTTACCTTTTCTCCTGACATGATGGCCACCATCATCTGAAAGCGAAGGTTTGTGCACATTTCGAATGCTTTTGTCCGATTCTCAATAACCCGGCAGCATAAGTCATGTAGATAGACATAAGGCAGACAAAAATTCTTTTTGTGGCATGAGGTATGGACGTTCTGTGCATCCACATCCCCAGTGAATAGCCTCTAGTAGGCAGTCAGCAATTCCTCCGACCCGAAGGTCTCCAGTTCTTCCATCTTTAGGCCATCTGACGATAGTCTGTAGATTTCTTCAAGCATATCTTTGTTTAAAGAGATCTGAATCCCTTGAACGGTTGCAGAAATTTTAGATACTTCATCTACTCTCCTCTTAGATGCGTAAACGATTAAGGCATCCAGGTATAATTCATCTACAATGCTCTCATCATATAATTCGACGTGGTGACTAGCAAGGCGGTAGATCCCTTGATGCTTCACCCTAGAAACAACGACTTCCATTCCATTGGAGTCTTATCCTTCGAAGATAATTCTTTCCATTACCACGGACCTTGCAAAAATGCGTTCATCGATAATAGTCTCCTCCTTCTTTAGGGAAAATGAGGAAGTTTGAGAAGTAGTCATTTTAGCAGTGAAAGATTTAAGAAAATTTCAAAGTATCGCAGGGAAAATGCAGAAAATATAGAAGAATGTAGGTTGTTTTACTTGAGACTTGTTTAAAATTTGCAGAAAGCGTAAAGAGTCTAAGGGAGCAAGATACAATCCTTTTATAGGGTGCAGGGAAGATTAGGGTTACATACAGTGAATGGTCAGATTTAAGGGATGGGAACCGTCCCTTTTAAAATGAACGTACAGGATGGATTCAGAATAACTGGTGTTAGAACATTTGTTCCATACATACTATAATAATGTTTTGATGATTTAAGTTGATACTCAAAACAAAACAACGAAGAGACGAAGCAAAGCATCGAAGGAGTGGAAGATGTCAAGCTGGAAGGATTTTCATGCAGGCTAACATACGTAAGCCAATTTGGTATAACGTACGTAAAATGGCAATATTAACATACGTAAGGGATGGTACTTAATGTACGTAAAGGTGTTCAAACCAGATGAACATTGGGAGAGTCAAAGTCAGAGAAGCAGCAACGGATATATGACGTCAGCAATGATGTAAGCCTAACGTACGTAATGAAGATTAGCTAACGTACGTAACATAGGAGAAGGATGCTACTGGACTGAATCTGGGCGATGCTAACGTACGTAACCCTTTGAGGTTAACGTACATAAAATAACTTACGTACGTAATATGGTGAAGATAGCGTACGTAGTGCAGTCTGAAAGAGCTAACAGCTAGTTTGGTTGATGAAGGCTATAAATACCACATCTTTGGTATTATTCCATACAACAACTTCAAGAAAACAACTCATTGATCAGATATTCATATTGATCTTATTGTTGTTGTGATATTGAGCTTATATTGTTAGTTTGAGTGTTTGTACATTCAACATATACACGAGAGGTAAAAGAAAAGATACGATTAGATTCGGTATTATTTGGATCAAGGATACGACATTATTAGAGTCACAATCGCTATCTTAGTGAGGTTTATCTAGTACCCATAGAAAGCTAGAGTGGTTGATTCCTTGTCCAGTAGAAAAGAAAAACGGTTTAACTTGGACCGACACAAATACAAGTACGAGTGGTTTATCACGGACCAATAGAAGACGTGATTGTAACGGTTATCCCTCGACCGATAGAAGAGAGGTGCAGAGGTTTTTTATCTTCAACCTGTAGAAAAAGATACCGAGAGAGGACGTAGGCTCGTTTATAGCCAAACCTCTATAAATCCTTGTGTCGTTTAATTTTCGCACTTTTATATCCACGCTTCCGCATAATGGCGCAAATACCGATCTTGCTCCAACAATTGGTATCAGAGCGGTACCTCTAATAAACGGCTTAACATCCGAGGAGTCGATCCAAATGGCATTTATATTTGCTACAGTCGATGGCGCAAATTTCATGACATGAAAGAAAAAGATGTCAATATTCATCCGAGCGTATGACATCGAGATTCGGAAGATCATTTGTCTTGGCCCGAAAGTTCCAATCAATCCTGATGGATCTCTTGAGAGTTTCTAAGAATATAAGGACGAGGATTGGAAGAACGACCATCTAAATTGTAAGGCTACTCAACTTCTATATTGTGCCTTAAATCCAGAAGAGGTCAATCGTATCTCATCGTGTGAAAGTGCTAAAGAGATATGGAAAATTCTTAAAATTACAGACGAAGGGACAACTCAAGTCAAGGAGACGAAGATCAATATGCTTCTCCATGACTACGAGTTATTCATGATGAAAGGTGACGAGTTCATCACCAATATGCTCGACCGATATTCGGTAATCACCAATGGACTAGCTTCGTTTGGAAAACCATTATCAAGTAGTGAGAAAGTCAAGAAAATCTTAAGATCACTACCTGTTGAATAGGACGGAACGGTGACGGCGAGTATGGAATCAAAAGATCTCAATAATCTTGATTTTAGTGCCCTCGTTGGTTCACTAATAAATTACGAGATTGTACTTAAATCTCGAAATGCAAAGCCGAAATCGAAGGAAAAATCGATAGCCTTGAAGGCTAAGATGTCAAAGAGAGAAGAAATTCCGATGGATGATAGCGATGAAGAATCGGCATATTATGCCAAGAATATTAATAAGTTTCAAACCTTATTAAACCGGAGAAAGAAAGACATCTCGGGCGAATCTAAGAAGTTCAACAATAATTGTCGATTATGTAGTAAACCAGGCCACTTTGCTAAAAATTGTCGCGCTAAACCCAAGAAGGAGGTTCTCGTTGCAACATGGAGCGATGAAGACGAAGATGATGATTTTATCAATCAAAATAATCTCGATCTTATGGTACGAAGTTCATTCTACGATAGCGACATCGAAAGCCAAGTAAGTAATTCTTACGACGAACTTTTTGAAGCTTTTGAATTATTGCATACCGACTTTCAAAATACTTTATCCGAAATTAAATCCCTTCAATTTAAAAATAAATCATTGGAAATTGAAAATTCCAAAATTCTGGAAAAGGGAAAGTTTATCGAGATCGATCATTCTAAATGCCTTGAAAATGAAAATATTTTAAAGGATGATCTTGTTATAATGCAAAACGAGCTCAAAAATTTAACGAAGAAATTTTCTCTCAAAAACGAGAAATTTGAAAATATGCTCTCGGTTCAAAAGTATATTTTAAATAAACAGGAGTTGGGATTCAAACCTTGTCCTAAAAACGAGTCCTTAAATTTAAAAATGCCCCATTGCGAAAAATGTTTGAAAATTGGGCATCACATTTCTAACTGTAAAAGCCCACGCCGAACGATTAAAATTAAAAGGATTTGGGTTCCTAAAGGAACAAATATTTCAAATATCATCTATGTTTCAAATGAAAAATCAACTATAGGTTAGATCCCCAAAATTTAATTTGTATTTTACTCAGGGGGAGTAATATATATAATTTTTTTTAAAAAGGGGAGATAATATTTCAGGGGTAGTAATACCCTTCTTAATGTATTTTTTATATTCATCATTTGGTATCATGCATATTTTATATTTATTTTTTTATTACACTTTTTGATGAAAACAAAAAGGGGGAGAAAGGAGAATGGGATTAACCTTGAAAGGGGGAGAAAAATCGAAGAAAAGTCGAAAAGATGAAGTTGAAAAGAAAAATGAGGAGACGTCGAAAAGATGATGAAAACTTGAAAATTCGAAAGAAAAATAAAAGGGAAGAAGGAGTCGAAAAAGAAATTGGAGAAGAAACTAACGAAACGGATAAAGTCGAAAACTTTGGTCTGTACACATATACATATATTTGTAATTTTTGCAGGTAAATCCCATTGACGAAGTGTTGTTTTGTAATCATCAAAACGGGGGAGATTGTTGCAACATTTTGTTCCATACATACTGTAATAATGTTTTGATGATTTAAGTTGATACTCAAAACAAAATAACAAAGAGACGAAGCAAAGCATCGAAGGAGTGGAAGATGTCAAGCTGGAAGGATTTTCATGCAGGCTAACGTACGTAAGCCAATGTGGTATAATGTACGTAAAATGGAAATATTAACGTACGTAAGGGATGGTACTTAACGTACGTAAAGGTGTTCAAACCAGATGAACGTTGGGAGAGTCAAAATCAGAAAAGCAGCAACGGATATATGACGTCAGCAATGACGTAAGCCTAATGTACTTAATGAAGATTAGCTAACGTACGTAACACAGGAGAAGGATGCTATTGGACTGAATCTGGGCGATGCTAACGTACATAACCCTTTGAGGTTAACGTACGTAAAATAACTTAAGTACGTAATATGATGAAGATAGCGTACGTAATGCAGTCTGAAAGAGCTAACGGCTAGTTTGGTTGATGAAGGCTATAAATACCACATCTTTGGTATTATTCCATACAACAACTTCAAGCAAACAACTCATTGATCAGAATTCATATTGATATTATTGTTGTTGTGATATTGAGCTTATATTGTTAGTTTGAGTGTTTATACATTCAAAATATACACGAGGGATAAAAGAAAAGATACGATTGGATTCGGTGTTATTAGGATCAAGGATCCGGCGCAATCGCTATATTAGTGAGGTTTATCTAGTACCCATAGAAAGCTAGAGTGGTTGATTCCTTGTCCAATAGAAAAGGAAAACGGTTTAACTTGGACCGACACAAAGACAAGTACGAGTGGTTTATCACGGACCAATAGAAGACGTGATTGTAACGGTTATCCCTCGACCAATAGAAGAGAGGTGCAGAGGTTTTTATCTTCAACCTATAGAAAAAGATACCGAGAGAGGACGTAGGCTCGTTTATAGCCGAACCTCTATAAATCCTTGTGTCGTTTAATTTCCGCACATTTATATTCACGCTTCCGCACAACGGTGCAAATACCGATCTTGCTCCAACAACTGGTACGTCTTATTTATCTATTTTTGAAATGATAACGAGTCCCACTTCTGACAGTTCGTCTTCCCTCATTGCACTAAACGGTGGTTTTAAAATTATTAAAATTGCGTTATTTGAGGCATTGAAGTCCAGGTGTCTTTAAGGCATTAAGGAGCAAACCGTTTGAAATATAAACAGGGCATGTGGACTTAAAACATTTTTGTATGAATAGTATTATAATATATTATATTAATTGACACCCTACGGTGTATGTGTTGTATCCGCGAAAATACAATGTTCTCCCTTAAAAGGTATATGCAAGATTTAACTCTTACACCAATATCTGGATTAATATTGTATTCATGGGTAGTAGTGTATTCCCCCTTAATTAATGCACATGTCAGCTGTAGGAAGGTTTCATGCCTACTTTGTCCTATAGTACTATCTGTCTGGTTCTGAGCGTACAGTTAATTAATGTGGATACTGTATTCTTGGGTCTTAAATGGGGTTCCCCCTCAATTGATGAGTAAAAGCAATAAAACTTACACGGAGTCCGGCTATAGAATTTCCAATTCTTGACGAAGCATGCAGAATCTGGTCGTGCTGAGAGGTTTTGTAAAGATGTCGGCTAACTGAATGTCTGTATGAATCTTTTCAATATGATCATCCTTATTCTCAACATGATTCCTGATGAAGTGATGCTTCATATCAATATGCTTAGTTCGTGAGTGCAATATAGGACTGTGCGTTATTGCAATTGCACTCATGCTATCTCACATGATTGGCGTCTCTCTGGCACCGATTCCATAATAGGATAATTGCGGTTGCATCCAGAGAATTTGCATACAGCAACTTCCGACTATAATACCCGAGATTTTTGTTTCGGATTCGTTGAGTTTTTGGGGTTTTATCGGATTGTTATTGTCCTCATCGTTGGAATTTTGTTCCATGTTTGGGTGTGCCTTGTTGGGACATGTGTTTGGAGGCGTTTTGGATCACTATGTGAGTTTCTGGGTTTTTGTGGTGTAGCGCACGCTAACGCTTGTGGCATAGCGCACGCTACTGAATGTGTAGCGCACGCTAACTGGCAGTCCAGAGGCAGTCCAGGAGCTACTGGACTGGGACTGGAGCTTTGTTAGCGCACGCTAAGGTCGATAGGTAGCGCACGCTATCGACTGCTTAGTGCACGTTCTTTCTTCTTTCTAGTGCATGCTACCCGGTAGGTGCAGTTCTGTCCAGGGGCCACTAGACTGGTTTCGTGACCCGTTAGTGCGCGCTACGCTCATGGGTCTAGCGCACGCTAACATTGTTATTCGGTAAATTTTGGGCGTTGACCTCGTTAGCGCGCGCTAATGCTGTCTAGTTAGCGCACGCTAATGACTATCCAGTATAAATACTGGACAGCAGGCTTCACTTCGTCATTTCTCACTTTTCTTCATCCTTTCCGATGGGAGTGATCTCCAGAGGCGATTTTGAGCGATCTTCTTCTTCTAGCTTCATCTTCGAGCGGATTTGTAGGTGTTTAACAACATCTAATCGTCTTCTTGGTCTAAATCAAGGTAATCTCTTCTTAGAACCCTAGTTTCTTGAATTTGGGGTTTTTCCTTGGATTTGTGATTCTTACCCGATCTCATCCGATCGATTGTGTATTCTTGTTTGTCTTGACCGTAATCTTCAGATTTTGTTAACCGTTCATCGATTTTCATCGCTCGGATCAACGATTCTTGATTTCTTTGAGAATGCTTAGATCCTTGTTGTTTTTAGGATCGTTTCGGATTTCATTAGTGTTATTGATCCGTGGTGTTGTTATTTTCGTAGTATTCGTGGGATTGCCGAATCCTTGGTCGTTTTTGGGAGCTCGAGAACTCTCCGACCGAGTCCGTTCGTTGTTCGGTTGCTCGTGGTATCGAGGAAAGTATCTTGTCCATATGTTTCATGTTTCATAGCATAATTATTGATAAATGATTTTATGCGAAACCCAATGTTTAATAAACGTAAAAAGGGATCAGTATGTTCTCGATAAATATTGTCTTTCAACGATAATTCGTGTACTTTGTGAATATATGTGTTCTCGGAATATGTGTGATGGTTTGGTATGTTGAAAGATGCTATGATCACTTTGAGTGAGTTTAATAGACCATAATCCTTTGCCGGGGATTACGTAATGTTATGTGTACTTGTTCGGTAAGAACGTAATGTGTGTGATATTAGTTGTTACTCCTTTGAAAGGAGGTTGTGATGTTTAAGTGTTGCTTGGCTGGATGTTCTGCTCATTGTTATGTGATCGTTGAAAGTGATGTGCCTCTGGGTAGGATTGATAAATCTCCGGGATCCATACTTGTTAGTTTGGGTCGGGCGTGACCGTAGGGTTATCCACCGGGTATGTCTTGCGGGGACTCCAAGGTTCGTGGCTTGTTAGCCCGATGCTGGGATAACTGATGGGGTTATCATCGGGTATGTCTTGCAGGGACTCCGAGGTTCGTAGCTTGTTAGTGCGATTCCGGGATAACTTATGGTTGTGGTTTGGTTATGTACGTATCTATGCTTGTAGTCACGTGACTGCTGTTATGGTGACATGTGCTTTGATATAGTTTCCCTATGGGTTATTCACTCGGGTTTGTTCTACGGGAGCATCTGAGGTCCGTGGCTTGCTAGCACGGGATGCGAATAATCTGTGGAAATAGGTTGTTATGGTATGATCGGGTCGTGGACCCCATGTGTTGTTATCGAAATAAAGATTTTGGGAAAATGACTTTTGGGCTGTGTCCCTAAGTGTTTTGAAAGGCTTGAGAATTCTTAAACCCCAAATGTTATCAAAACTCCTGAGATCGTAAAATGTTTTTACAAGATGTATATCGGGTTTACCCCTACCTTTCGATTTAACCGTTTTGATCAAGTGATTTACCTCGGGAAGTATGTTTATGATTATTATGTTCCGTGGAGTATGATATGTATGGCTTGTACTTGTATTTTATACTTGCACTAGCAAAACAGTGGAGTTTTGCTAACCCCCGAGTATTTGGGGGGTGGATGTCTGTATTGCGTCCAGGTACTTGCTAGTTGCTGGGGAGCAAATCACAGGTTTGATACGAAGGATGATGGAAGACGACGATACTAATCACATAAAGACCAATCGTAGAGTATGTTGGATAGTCTTGTTGATTATTTCTCCGATGTATTGTTACCCCGATTTATGGGAGCGTTATTGTATTCCAGCCCCTGCGCGGGTATGAGTTTTGGGAAAGAATCTTATATGTAATGTTGTGTGTGTTGTGATGAAAGACCAAATCGGTCTAATGGTCCTTTACGTAGCCATGTCGTCATGTGAAGTGATACATTGTTTTGTATTTAGCTTGGTAGATCCTCGCGGAGAGGGTCTGCGGCGTTGTAATATTCCCGAGTGGTTTGGGGGTGTTACAGAATATGGTATCGGAGCTTAGGTTGAGGAAACCTAGGCTGCCGGGTTGAGTTGTGTGTTGTCGGGTCTTGTCTTGTCAGATGTGGTCTGACTGAGTGGTGTCGCGACGCGTCGTCTGAGTTGTCGGTCATGATTAGTATCGAGGCGCAACCATCATCTTCGTGCGATCTGTGGATGTAAGTCTCCCTATTTGATGTGTCTCGTGTTATACGAGTTTATGTGATTCTGTGTTATTATGTGGTGTTTAACTCTGCCTCGTGAATACTTACACCATACTTGTTTGATTCTCGTATTTTGATGGGATAAAGAGTAGTACCGGTATGTATGTATGTGTATATATATATACAACCTTGTGTGAAATTGCTTTTACAGGAGCGATGTTTTGGATTGGTTATTCAATAAAAGTTATTCAATGTGGTATTTTAAACTTCAAATGTTTTGGGGAAGTCACGTAAATTCTATTTAAAAACATCCTTCGAGGAGGAAAAATGATTTGATTTTCGTATGATGACCTCGAGACCAAAGATTTTGGGAATTCAACTACATATATTTTTGTTCATCTTGTATTGAAAAATTTCAAAATTTGATTTTTAAATGCTCAAACGAGGTCTATCAAAAGTTTGACGTGACTTTCGCCTTCGACTTTTCGGTTTCATGAATTTCGGTTAAAAGTTATGTAGTGAGGATGTAAATTGTTGGCGTTTGGATTTGTATGTTGCTGTTTATTTTTAACCTTCGACTTTTGGTATCATTTAGTATATGCTCATGAATGTGTTGCTGGATTAGAATGGCTAGCGCGCGCTAACGCGGCATGGCTAGCACACGCTAAGTCTCTGTTAAATCATACACTAATTAGTCTGAGCAGAAGCTCGGAAACTACATTCTGGCCGTAAGTCTAACTTTTGCGATTGTTAGGCTGACCGTTTAAGACCGTACTCTATGTGTGTTGTTCAGGAATAACAATTGTTGTGTGTGGTTATGTGTAATTTGAACTGTGTTCTTATCCGCTGCGTGTGTAAAGTTCAAAATGATTTTTTGGTACTTTTACCAAGTAGTGTGTGTTTTAAAATGACCTTTCGGGTTCGTAAATTTGAGTTATTTCGTTGACCCTTTTTCCTAACTCTTTTGTCGGGTGACTTAACGTATATTTTGAAACTATTGAGTTTTCGCGTCTTCGCCTTGTAATTTCAAATGGTATTTTATGACGGTATTTGGTATTTGAAAAATGACTTTTGGTGAGTATTTGGAAAGTATTGCTGTCATCGGCCTATTTGGCATTTTTGAACGTTTTTGAAAATGGTTATCAACTTGATGAGTTCCGGCGCGGAACCCATACAGAAAATGATTTTGATATAATGAATGACTTTAATTTCATTGCATTTATAATTCTCACAACAGCGGCATTATAAATGAAGATTTTCGGGATAATAGTTTGTATATTGTGCTCTAGCTTCAATTAAATCGCAATATGTACATGATTTAATGGTGTTTGATTAAAGACGGTGATATGAATATCTTGCTATGTGTTATTATCTTTCGTTGCCACAGGTTGTTGTTTGTTAGTATGCCGAGGGGAAGAGGTCGTGGTCGCAACCGTGGTGCTGATGGCCACGGGGATCAGATGCGGAATCGAGAGAATGTCGCTGGGAATGATTTTAGTTTGGATGTTGCTACTATATTGCAACAAGTAGCGACTCAGATGACTCAGTTGACCCAGGTGGTTCAATGTAGCATTGACGCGAGTCAAAACGTCGGTGTAAATCAATGGCTTCGCGAGGTATTTCGTATGAATCCCCCTCGATTCGCCGGTGTTGCGGATGCGTTGGGCTGGGATGGTTGGATTTTCCACTTTGGAAAGATTTTTGAGGCTGTCGGATGTCCTGAAGAGCGGAAGGTACCTATCGCTCAGTACCTTCTTGACAAAGATGCCGCTAATTGGTGGGAAACTGTTAAACCTCGTGATCGTGATGTCACGTGGGCGGAGTTCCAAGCATTTATGGAAGTTGAGTTCTGTCCGAAACCAAATAGAGAGCAGAGGATTCGCGAATTCTATTTGGTAGAACCGCAAGATATATCGGTGTCGCAAGCTATCATCGATTATAGCAAACAACTCAGTTATGTGCGAGATCGGGTGAGAACCGAGGAAGAGAGGATCCTTCACTTTGACAGACGGATGAAGCCGGATATTCGCGTGTATATGTCGGGATTCAATTGCACTTCGTTGAGGGAGTATCAAGATTGAGCATTAGCCCATGAACTAGCTTCGTTATCGTCGGAGCATGTGCCTGAGTCGAAGAAGCAGAGGAAGTCCGATGACTATGTGGACGGTGCAGAAGTTGGTGTTTCTACTTTTCAATGTCGTAGCCTTTCTACTGTGAAGCTCCATCGCTCGATGCGTGGAACTGAGAGTTCCAAGTCGTCTGATCTGAGTCCTGGTAAAGCCAGGAGATGTTTTAACTGTAACGTGGCGGGACATGTTCGTGCACATTGTCCTTCTCCGCCAGTAACGTGTTACAGGTGCGGACTTGAGGGACACCGGGTTCAATTTTGCGAGTTCGGCACTGAGCCTTCCGAGGCACGGACTTGAGTGATGATATCATGATCGACTCCGAGTAGTCCCGGAGGGTCGTGGTCTATCAGTTGTATGTTGAGTTATTTCTCTTGCTTTGTTGTTTCGAATTTTAGAGATTAACTTCTTTTATTCGAAGTGGATCGGATTTTGAACTCTGTACTTTCGACTCTATCGACTCATTTATGTTCGTTGACATTTTCTGAACTTGTCCTGTCTTGTGCTTTTGTTGATCGAACGAGTTGTGGGGTATTGTTTCAGAATAACCCGTTTGTCGTTATGACTTTCCAATTGCTATTCCTTTTCCTATGGATCTTATGTCAATGCACATCTTGTTGTCTTCACCGGATCGTATATTGTCTCGAGTCGAGTTGTGAACTTTGGGGTTGTTGTTCGAGTATTGTTGTTCGTCGTGATTCGAATATGATCGTTCGACCGATGTGTCTCGATCGTTGTGGTTCGATCGCTTGTTGTCCAGTCTTGTTGGTCTTGTATCGTAATTTTTGAACGTTTAGATTTCTTCGTAATTTCCTTGGGCTCGAGAGATTAACTTCGTTTTTGATCTTCCAATCCTTGTGTGTAGAATTTCGTATTTGTTTAGCGATTAGATTGCATTTTGATTAGCGTACTGTTCGGGTTGGTTAACCATATTGATTTTGTTCGTTGCGTTCTGTTATCTTTCTGACGTAGCGACATGCATGGTAGCAGCCACGTACTGCATGTGATTCGTTACAGGCTGTCGGCAACGGATAGCTTATGTCATCTGGAATTATTTTGCGTTGATCGTCCTATGTTTTAAGTTTCGGGGACGAAACTTCTTTTAAGGGGGGTAGAATGTAATACCCGAGATTTTTGTTCCGGATTCGTTGAGTTTTCGGGGTTTTATCGGATTGTTATTGTCCTAATCATTGGAATTTTGTGCCATGTTTGGGTGTGCCTTGTTGGGACATGTGTTTGGAGGCATTTCGGATCACTATGTGAGTTTCTGGGTTTTTGTGGTGTAGCGCACGCTAACGATTGTGGCATAGCGCACGCTACAACGTTGTGGTTAGTGCACGCTATTGAATGTGTAGCGCACGCTAACTGGCAATCCAGAGGCAGTCAAGGAGCTACTGGACTGGGACTGGGGCTTTGTTAGCGCACGCTAAGGTCGATAGCTAGCGCACGCTATCGACTGCTTAGCGCACGCTCTTTCTTCTTTCTAGCACACGTTACCCGGTAGGTGCAGTTCTTTCCTGGGGCCACAGGACTGGTTTCGTGACCCGTTAGCGCGCGCTACGCTCATGGGTCTAGCACATGCTAACAGTGTTATTCGGTAAATTCTGGGCGTTGACCTCGTTAGCGCGCGCTAATGCTTTCTAGTTAGCGCACGCTAATGAATGTCCAGTATAAATACTGGACAACAGGCTTCACTTCGTCATTTCTCACTTTTCTTCATCCTTTCCGGCGGGAGTGAGCTCCAGAGGCGATTTTGAGCGATTTTCTTCTTCTAGCTTCATCTTCGAGCGGATTTGTAGGTGTTTAACAACATCTAATCGTCTTGTTGGTCCAAATCAAGGTAATCTCTTCTTAGAACCCTAGTTTCTTGAATTTGGGGTTTTTCCTTGGATTTGTGATTCTTACGCGATCTCATCCGATCGGTTGTGTATTCTTGTTTGTCTTGACCGTAATATTCAGATTTTGTTAACCGTTCATCGATTTTTATCGCCCGGATCAACGATTCTTGATTTCTTTGAGAACGCTTAGATCCTTGTTGTTTTTAGGATAGTTTCGGATTTCATTAGTGTTATTGATTCGTGGTGATGTTATTTTCGTAGTATTCGTGGGATTGCCGAATCCTTGGTCGTTTTTGGGAGCTCGAGAACTCTCCGACCGAGTCCGTTTGTTGTTCGGTTGCTCGTGGTATCGAGGCAAGTATCTTGTCCATACGTTTCATGTTTCGTAGCATAATTATTGATAAATGATTTTATGCGAAACCCAATGTTTAATGAACGTAAAAAGGGATCGGTATGTTCTCGATAAATATTGTCTTTCAACGATAATTCGTTTACTTCGTGAATATATGTGTTCTCGGAATATGTGTGATGGTTTGGTATGTTGAAAGATGCTATGATCACTTTGAGTGAGTTTAATAGACCGTAATCCTTTGACGGGGATTATGTAATGTTATGTGTACTTGTTCGGTAAGAACGTAATGTGTGTGATATTAGTTGTTACTCCTTTAAAAGGAGGTTGTGATGTTTAAGTGTTGCTTGGCTGGATGTTCTGCTCATTGTTATGTGATCATTGAAAGTGATGTGCCTCTGGGTAGGATTGATCTCCGGGATCCATACTTGTTAGTATGGGTCGGGCGTGACCGTAGGGTTATCCACCGGGTATGTCTTGCGGGGACTCCAAAGTTCGTGGCTTGTTAGCCCGATGCCGGGATAACTGGTGGGGTTATCATCGGGTATGTCTTGCGGGGACTCTTAGGTTTGTAGCTTGTTAGTGCGATGCCGGGATAACTTATGGTTGTGGTTTGGTTATGTACGTATCTATGCTTGTAGTCACGTGACTGCGGTTACGGTGACATGTGATTTGATATAGTTTACCTATTGGTTATTCACTCGGGTTTGTTCTACGGGAGCATCTGAGGTCCGTGGCTTGCTAGCACGGGATGCGAATAATCTGTGGAAACAGGTTGTTATGGTATGATCGGGTCGCGGACCCCATGTGTTGTTATCGAAATTAAGATTATGGGAAAATGACTTTTGGGTTGTGTCCCTAAATGTTTCGAAAGGCTTGAGAATTCTTAAACCCCAAATGTTTTCAAAACTCCCGAGATCGTAAAATGTTTCTACAAGATATATATCGGGTTTACCCCTACCTTTCGATTTAACCGTTTTGATCAAGTGATTTACCTCGGGAAGTATGTTTATGATTATTATGTTCCGTGGAGTATGATATGTATGGCTTGTATTTGTATTTTATACTTGCACTAGCAAAACAGTGGAGTTTTGCTAACCCCCGAGTATTCGGGGGATGGATGTTTGTATTGCATCCAGGTACTTGCTGGTTGCTGGGGAGCAAATCACAAGTTCGATACGAAGGTTGATGGAAGACGACGATACTAATCACATAAAGACCAGTCGTAGAGTATGTTGGATAGTCTTGTTGATTATTTCTACGATGTATTGTTACCTCGATTTATGGGAGTGTTATTGTATTCCAACCCCTGCGCGGGTATGAGTTTTGGGAAAGAATCTTGTATGTAATGTTGTGTGTATTGTGATGAAAGACCAAATCGGTCTAATGGTCCTTTACGTAGCCATGTCAGCATGTGAAGTGATGTATTGTTTTGTATTTAGCCTGGTAGATCCTCGCGGAGAGGGTCTGCGGCGCTGTAATATTCCCGAGTGGTTTGGGGGTATTACACCAACGGCATAGTACTCCGACTCAACTATATAAAGTGAGTTGTCCAATTGTTTCCTACTGAACCATGACACAAGTCTAGGTCCAAGAAAGTGACAAGTACCACTTGTACTCTTCCTATCTAACTTCCAGCCTCCGAGATCTGAGTTTTTGTAGCCAACCAAATCGAATCCTCCTTCCTTAAGATACCACAATCCTACATCAACGGTTCCTTCCACGTACTTAAGGATTCGTTTGGCTGTCGTTAAGTGTGACTCCTTAGGTGCTACTTGATACCGAGCACACACTCCTACACCAAACTGTATATCGGGCCTGCTAGCCGTTAGGTACAGGAGTGAGCCAATTAGCTTCCTGTAAAGATCTTGATCAACCGTCTTTCCAGCTTTGTTAGCACTAATTTGCACGGAAGTGCTCATGGGGGTTAACGAAGATTTGGAGTTGTTCATCCCAAATTTATTGAGTATCTCTTTGTTGTACTTCTCCTGGTTGATAAAGATTCAGGTAATTGCTTCACTTGCAATCCTAGGAAACAACTAAGTTCCCCCATCATACTCATTTGAAATTTACTTTGCATGAGATGAGAGAACCTTTGACAAAAATTAAGGTTAGTAGAGCCAAATATAATATCATCGACATATATTGCACCATTAACAGGTCATCTCCTTCCTGTATCTTGAATAGAGTTTTGTCCACCGCACCTTTCTCAAATCCATTATTGGTAAGTACAGGGACCGGGTTTCGTACCATGCTCTCGGTGCTTGCTTAAGTTCATACAGAGCTTTCCGTATTCTATATACTAGGCCTCCGCCTTCAGTGTTGACAAACCCTGGTGGTTGTTCAACATAGACTTCTTCGGCGAGGTCTCCATTCAGGAATGTTCTCTTAACGTCCATTTGATATACTATATGACTTTTATGGGTGGCAAAAGCTGGAAATATCCTAATGTCTTCTAGTCTGGCTACAGGGGCAAATATCTCATCATAGTCTATCCCTTCTTCCTGTCTGTAGCCTTGTGCAACTAGATGGGATTTGTTCCTGATAACAAGTCCATTCTCATCCTTCTTGTTTCTAAATACCCATTTGGTTCCAATTACATCTTGATGTTTTGGCCTGGGTACTAGATACCATACATTGTTTCTTTCGAAACCGTTAAGCTCTTCTTCCATAGAAGTAATCCAGTGAGAATTATTCAAAGCTTTATTGGTAGAAACAGGTTCATATTGAGCTAGGAATACAGCTAGGGTGCACATAGCTAGTCTCCTAAGTTCAGCTTGAGATTTCCATACAGGAGATTTCTCAAAATTGGATTATTCTTGCGCATACAGTACAGTTCCTTGTGTACTTTGTATTATTCTTCGAGTAGATACTGTTAGGAATATGCCCTCGAATGCCACTCAGAGGATGTTAAAGTAAGGGTATTGTACTTGTTATTATGTAAATCATTATCAGAAGGCAATTGTATGTTTCTTTATTTACTGGTAGTCACTGGCATTCCTGACTCGTAAATATATATAGAAACTAGTCCATGTATTTGAGAGCAAAACATTCCACTCCTTATTGGATAAGGGGATCGGCACTGTAAAGGTTTATGGCTCAAATACTTAATCGTTCGCAAGTCGATGAAACTTGATTCGGCGTTAAGTTTATGTGAAGACTTATATGACGTGTTCTTTGACTTGGAGAGTGTATGTCGATCACTATTGATTAGTGGGAGCACATGTTATAGGTATGCTAATGACATTAGTATACTCAAACCGACTCACCCATGATTCGTCACACGGATTTCACTCTGGGACAATCAATGACGGAATCGAAAGGTTGTGATAGGTATTCGTGAACCTATGACTTGAGGATTTAGTAGGGATGTGCTTGTGACGTTACGATTTTCATTAGAGTAGTTCGACCCAGAAAATCGAAAGGTGGGGGTCAACCTCGACGTGCATCTTGACGGGCAAGTAGCAGGTTCTACTAAATGCCAAGATATGATTCTTTCTCCTGTAAGTGAACGGGTATTTGTCATATGCGATTATTGGCAGATGAGATCATAAGTCTTTGGCCAAAGCATTGGAGCTAGTTGTATTGGATACACGAGAGCTCAGTGATCTCGATTTGCATTAACTCATACATAACGTCAAGTACAGATAGGGTTTGACTGACGGTGACCCTATAACTTGATCGAGACATTTGAAAGAATGGTTTATACATATACTGGTATTCACGACAGAAAGGTTTTGGAATGATCTCAATCATTCGTTCTCAGTTAGGTTACAGTGTAGACCGCGGGGCTGGCTAGGTGGTGCTATCACTCTTCTTATCAAAGGTTTAGGTTTGGGGGGTGCAACTTCGTTGATTTTCACTTGTTTTTAGTTTGCGTGATTTTTTTTTGTTTCTTTTCTTTATTTTTTTCTTGCGTGATGTAGTAGTTGGATTATAATAACCTTGTTAACTGCGGGGTATATGAATGATTAGTTATGTTTGTACTTGACTCATGAAGTTTATAAATCTAATTGATTGTTTGACCTTGCATGTGAATGTATAGTTTTAGTTACTTGATTTGATGTGTAAGGAATGAGTGTGGTAGTCCAAAAGCCATGAGTTCTTGTGCCTAATTGAACCGTTCACTTTTAGCAGTAAAATTCTTTCATGTATTATTTCTCTTCTTATGGTTTGTATCTTTAGAACTTGCATAATTCTGTCGGATGGTGTGTTGATATTTACATACACGAGAAATGATTAGGGCTGCCCATTCTTTGTCTTGGACCTACTTATCTAAAAATACCCACCATTTCATATTAATATCCTTTACTAGCCTCAATGAGCCTTTAGCCGTATTTTTATTCGAAAACCCCGCATCTTATAGCTCCATATCCAAAAGCCATAACTTACCCAAGTATTGGTCCTCGTAAGAGCATGAGAGGGTGTATTTGAAAAACAAAGGTGTGCAACGTTTGTGGTGTATAGAGGCAAAAATCTTCTCTCCCGTTCCCCTGAAAATAATAAGCCCCACAAAAAAGGGTTCCTAATAATAATAGTGGGATAGAAAATATAGGGGAGGAGAGGAGTGAGCCTAAGAAAAACAAAAGAGAAGTCGTTGGGTTGTGATAAATAGGCCAATATCAAAAGAATTGCGCTTAACAAGGCCTAAAAAAAGAGATATATGTACGGGAGAATTGAAGTAGAATGATCGCTTTGAGTGTTTATTTCATATATGTGAGGATCGTATATGCTCTACTTGGACTGAACTTGTAACTACTAGCCAAATTTTTCCAACCTGAGCCACAACCCCGTTACAACCAAAAGTAAGACCTTATGACTCGTTTTTTGTGAATATTGATGCATTTGATGAAGAGAAGAAGTGCAAGCATATAATAGAACTTTCCATTCGAATCGAGTTGAGCGTATTGACCTATCTAAACACTTGAGAGATGAGTGAATCGATACAATTCTGTGAGGGACCACTAATACTTGTTTTCTTGGATGTTCGATTAAGTTCCATTGCTATCCATTCATTTTTAAGTTTATGCTTCCATGACGAATTACGAGACTTTACGATACTTTTACATTCCCGGTTGATTGTATGTATACCCGATGATTAACTTGATTATTCAATCCTCCTCGTTTTCTTTGTCGTGTGTTTTGTTTCTATTTGCCTGGGGATAAGCAAAGTTTAGGTTTGGGGGGATTTGATGAGTCGATTTTTGATCGTCTCATTCTGTTCTATTGAGTCGTGTTTTTGTTTGCTTTTTAGTGTTTTTGTTCTCTTTTATGCTTGGTATGTTGTGTTTTTGTTTTATAGGTAGCCGAGTGAAGATTGTGGTGAAATATGTGCTTTTATTTCCAATATTGGATTTTATGACGATCAATAGCAAGTCGGTAGCAAAACCATATCTCGGGCGATGAAAAACGAAGCAACATCGGTCGTATTTTCTAAATTCCAGAATCATCACTCTGAATTTGGATGTTTTCTCTATTGATATAGATTCCTCGTAAAATTATCTTCGAAACGGTATATCATACGCTAAATTCCGAGGTGTATTGATGCAAAAACGAAAGATCAAGCCGAATAAGACCGAAAATTGGAGTCAAATAAGAAGAAACGACCCGGGCCGTGTCAGGCAACTCGACCGTATCATACGACACGGCCGGGTCACGCATCCAGTGAGATTTTCATTTCTAGAGCAGTACAACATGGTCCGTGTCACAGTACACGGCCGGGTCCATTGGACAGTGAACTTTTGCGTTTCCAGGACAGTTCGACACGAGCCGTGTCATCTAACACGGGTCGTGTCACTTTTCGGTGTATAACCTTTTCATTGACATTTTTACACGGCTTGGAGGGATTTTCTTGGCTTTTTGGCTTTATAAAAAAGGTCTTGGGGACCTAAAGAGGGGATATTCTGATCTTGTGAGATATAATGTGTGGAAAAACTCAAGATTTGTGGAGAAAACACCAAAAAGGGAGGAAAAGAGAGATTTTATTTCATCATCTTCCTTGTATGTTCATCATTTTGAAAAATACATTTCTGAGTGACTATAATTCCTTGTATCATTTGTTATGAGTTCTTGAATGAAGAACATCAAACTTTCATCAGGAATTCGATTTCGGCTTTTACAAGGGAAGTTTCTACCATGTTTTGTTTTATGATTTTCACTATTATTGTTGAAATAATCATGTGTAGCTAATCTTTCATATGGGTTTTTAGATTGAGCCACACACATGTTGTCGATTGGTAGTTTCAATTGATTTTCCGGGTAGAGTTTGGGATTGTTCCTCTTTTTTTGTTCTTCGCATAAGAACTTTTGATTTAGATCATCAAACCTATTTCATAGTTGTTATTATTGTCAAAACGAGGGTTTTTGTCGGAGTCCGCCATCAAACGGCCCGATATAAGCGATTGTTAAAGTTCTAAACTTTTTTTTACGCGATCTTTTAGCGATTTACCTCATCAAAAGTAGTCGCTTAATCGATTGTTAGTTAGGGATTCATCCCCATCAAAGGAGTGTCTCTTATTTTCGAAAAGAACAATCGTGATTTTTAGAATTACCGCCATGAAACGGATTTCTTTTAATCGTGAGCAATCGATAATTCCAAACCTTATTTCTTTGAGTATCGAAACTAATAAACATGTGTGTCGGTGATTCTAAACTCCCATATCATTCTCATAATTATGATCTCTTAATTATCCAACCATTAATTCGGTGTTGTTAATGTTTCGTTTATTTTAATTTTCCGCGTTTGTGATTGTAATCCTATCAAATCATTGGTGTATTTTACTTTACTTTACTTTTGTTAATTCGACTATTTGCTGAACATTATTGAATTTCAAACCGTTTCCAACTCATTGTGAGATCGACCTCGGAGTTACTTGTCGCTACCTACAAAAGTGATTTGTACACTTGCGAGTTTTAATTTGTTCATCAGTGGCCGATTAAAGGTGCAAAGGCATCTGTTATCGTTGTTGTTATCGATTGGTTGTTCTAAGGAAATCGAGGTATTGAATTGGGACTGTCAAGGATAATTCCCATCCGTTAAGTCGTTGTTATCGATTGGTCGTTCTAAGGTAATCGAGGTATTGAATTGGGACTATCGAGGATAGTTTCCATCCGTTGAGTCGCTGTTATCAATTGGTCGTTCTAAGACAATCAAGGTATTGAATTGGGACTGTCGAGGACATTTCCCATCCGTTGAGTCGTTGTTGTTGATTGGCCGTTCTAAGGTATTCGATGTATTGAATTGGGTTTGTCGAGGACATTTCCCATCCATTATATCATTGTTATCGATTAGCCATTCTAAAGGTAATCGAGGTATTTAATTGGGACCGCCGAGGACGGTGCCCATCCGTGAGTTATTATGGACGTGTTAGCCGACTCAAGGCAGCATACTATCATTCCTGTGAATTCGGTAATTTTGTGAACGTTGCCATATGTGATTAATGGTTTTGGAGGCTAGTCTCGGCTAGTACTCGATGGGTAAGTTTGGGACTTGAACCTACGCGGTTGGGTTCCCAATACCTACAGTTCAGTAGGTCATGGTCACTGGGTGATCTCATTATGGGTAAGTCTAGGGCTTGAACCTCTGCGGTTGGTTTCCCATCACCTGCAATTCAGCAGGTCACGGTCATTGGATGACCTCATTGTGATACGGCTTCATGTCGTGGCTTCAGCCCTCATTGTGATACGGCTTCGTGCCGTGGCTTCGGCCCTCATTGTGATACAACTTCGTGTTGTGGCTTCGGCCCTCATTGTGATACAGCTTCGTGTTGTGGCTTCGACCCTCATTGTGATACATCTTCGGGTTGTTTGGCTCCGGCCATCTCGTTATTGATTGGCAGCTTTGGTTGAGTGGCTTTCAGGCAGTGTGATGATTTGCATCTTCGGCTGAGGGCTTTCAGGCCATTGTGATGATTTGCAGTTTTGGATGAGGGCTTTTAGGCCATATGTGATGTATTGGTGTTTCCGGTTGAGCCTTCGGGTATCGTTATTATTATCTGTCTCAGCTTTGGTTTGGTTTACCTTCGGGTAATTCATTGTTGTATTCTATATTGATGATTCGCCATTGGGCATTTTTATTCTAACCTGTTGAACAGGGACTGGTTGTATGCCGTGGGCATAGTGTCTCACGAATGCTCGGTTCTACCTTGGTTTGTGAGCATCTCGTATTATTGTTCTACCATTTGTACTTCCTTAGATACATATCATGTTGTACATGTATTTGATATTCGTTATCTGAATGACTGACCCCGTGGGGGCGGAACATGTTTTCATGTTTTAGGTGGTTGCGAGGAAAGAATTGAGACACAGGGGCATGACGATGGCGACGAGGCATTCGAGCAATACTAGTCCCGAGTTGTTTCGGTGTACATGTTGGACAGTCAGTTTGGAGTGTTTTCAAGTTTGTCAGTTGTTGTCATTTTGTGTTATTCGAGCAAGGCTCGTGGATGTTGTTGCATTTTTATCTTGGCCATGTAGGCCCATTATTGTCATTAAAATTCCACGTCGGAATATTGTGTCGGATATCATAGTAGGGACTTTGATTTTCCTTTTTGGTCAGATTGATGTATGTTATCATATTCTCCTGGAGTATCTCCTGGCGTGGGGTCCACGGCACTATAGTAACCCAACGGGATTTTGGGGGTGTTACATTGATAATGCCAAAACTCTTCTATAGATGACTTCATCTGGGTCCGGAGAGGCAGTCTTCGAGTCTTCTGTCCGAATGATCTGATCTTCAATACTTAGACTAGAAATATGAACTGCTCATATGCAAGTTAACATGAATGAAAAATCCTACGTGATTGTGTAATACAACCGAGCTTATGATTGGTGCGTAGCCACAATCTCACAGGGTAGTCTAGGTTGAATACAACTTAACCTATGAACTGTTCGTAGACAAGTTCTTACAGCTTTAAGACTGTAAGTTTAGATTACGAGATGTAATCTTGCAAGAGAAATAAGTTTTATTGATAATCAAAAAGGATTACAATGCTTGAAAAATTTAAATACACAAACTACGATGATAAACCTACAGGAGAAAACAAAATACAGCGAAACAAAAATACAGACAAGCTAACTCCTGTACTGAGAATGTCTCTAAGGCCTCCTATCAGGATCATTTTCGGTTCCTTTCCATCAATTTATTAGAGAGTCATTGTCTCGATCCTGATAAATGCTTATTCCTTATGGGGTTTGATCATACGCAAGTATCCAGTCCTCAGGGTGGGTGATCCGTTCACCTTTCAGATGTCTTGATTTCATCAGCATTTGCAGATGAAGCTTTCCTTCCACTAATAGCCTCGAGAACTCATTCGTGGCATCCTGTATCATTTTGAATCTGTTGAACAGGGAAGATTCCCAGATGAGCGTACAAAAGTATCTCATCAGTTGGTTTTTCTTCCAGTTCTTCAGATCATCAGCTGAAGGCTGTCGATCAGTGGGTAGCAATATCTTAGATGGCTTTCGCACATTGTTTTTCCAAGGGATGTTGGGATCTTCGAACTCCAGTTGAGATCCAGATACCCTGTATCCTTTTGTAGGTGTGGCGCCTATCGCAGTAGCAACACTATCTTCCAATGTTGCATTGATCTCCCTCTCTCTCTAGTCTCCATCGACAACCAGTCTCTCTGGCTTCTTCCCCCTTTTTGGCATCGTCAATAACTGATACCTTGGTATGAAGCTCATGTAGGAGCTTTATAGCATTGTATTGTTTGGTCGTCAGATTATCGATCTTATCCACCAGAGTACTGAACACCAGAGACATGTTATCTATCTTTTGATCATGGTCTGTCAGTCTGGTTCCGGTCTCCTTGAGGGCAGCAACCGTCTTAGCCTCTGCAATCCGGAGCTTTTCTTGTTCTTGTTGTAGGACTCTCTCCTGATGCTGCTTGAGCTGATTGAGCGCTTGCCACAATGCATTAGGCATTAGGCGGAACGCATCCTCGACGTTGGTGATTGTAGTCTTCAGATCGGAGAGCTCATCCTGGATAGTTCCTCGCATCCAATCGAGTTCTTTACTACAGTGCCTTCATGGCATCTTGTAGGAACACTGTTTGTCAGCCGATTGCATGGAGTTGATCAATGCGGGCTTCGGTTCGCGGGGATCCAGGACATGCGATTTTGGAATCCTCAGACTCATTAAGTTGACGGAGAACCACATGATGACGGGGTCGTCGTGTTCTATCATCAGGCAAGAAACCATCATCGAAATCTGACTTGGAGATCACAGAGATAGGAGATGCATGGGCATCTTGAGCGGGCTTTTCGGCAGCAGGTGCTTTGTGAGTGGGAGCTTCAGAAGCCGGTGCCTTGAAAGATTGTGCTGCATGGTCAGTCTCGGGGACAAGAGGGATTGATTCCTCCTGTTTAGCTTGGTTTTCTGTAGTTGGGAGTACAGTAGGGACTGAATCCTCCTGCCGACTCTCAGCCTTCGCCCGATCTTGAAGAGGGACTTATTCCTCTTGGCGGATGGCGCAGGCGACGTCTTCTTATTGTTGCGGGACAGGATGGGCTTCCTGCTTAGGTGGTGCTTTTTCTTCAGCGGTAATAGGAGGGACTGATTCCTCCTACTGTTGATCGTTGGTAGCTTCCTGTTGCGGGGAAGAGGACTAATTTATGTCAGACGTCTCCTAACCCTGTCAGCTGTTGTGATTGGCCATTTCTCGTTCCTTGGACTCTTCTCAACTTATTTGCAGACGTCTGTAAGGCATCATCGTCGTCATCTAAGTCAGGGTCAGAGTGGTGGCTTGGTGAGGGAGCTTTGTCAGTGGACTGCGATTTCCCTTTCAGTCTGGCCTTCTCTTTTGCCTTGTAACAATCAGAAATGAGCTCATGGCAAAAGTAATCCTCCCAACAGATCAAGACTTTGACATTTTGGGTGTCCGTGACCTCCAGAATGAACAATTCTTCTTCCTTCCAGTCAGCCCAGTGGTACAGGGTGTCATATGGGATGACCCTGTATGACTTCCATATCTTGAAGCATTCAAATGCTTGCTCTATTTGGACTTGAAGGAGAGTATTGTTGATTATTTCTGTTGGGGGGGACTCCATACAGTAATTAGGTTTACTATTCGGATTGGATCCTCAACAGGTATGGGGGCCTGTTTCAGAGAAGGATCCCGGACAGGGGATGGTACCTTGTGGGGAAAGAGATCTTGTACAGGTGTGGGTACCCTGTCAGGAGTTGCGGCTTTCGGCTCCGAGGGGGGTAGCAGATTCACCAGAACCCTTCAGTTTGGCAAATAATTGTTCTTCCGTCATAGCCGCCATAAGCTCGGGATCTGCTATCTGTGCAGCAACTGTTTCTTCCATAGGGGTTGTGCCCTGTGGGATAGGATCAACGATAGGAATGAGAGACGCCTCTACAGTAACTGGTGTGGGTACTGCAGGCACAGTCTTGGAAGACTTCTTTGCCTTCTTTTTCTTTTTATCGACAGCATGAGGGGCACTTCTCTTTTTTGATTCCTCCTAGATCGCGATCCGCTCAGTGACATCTCTTGGGTCACTTGAGATTGGCAAGGCTTTCGGGTTTGGCCTTTTAGCAATCAAAGGTGATTTCTTGAATACAGTGGAAGTCATCCCTCCAGTGAACTTCCCGGGGCTAATCGTCTTGGCATGCTCGGATTGTTTAACTCCGCAAGTGGTAAGGATATGGTTGAGAATGAGACCGAAAGATTTATTAGCGGACTCAAGTTTGGCAGCCTCTTACTGTATCCTTTTCAGCAGAATCTGACACCAATTTACCTTTTCTCCTGACATGATGGCCACCATCATCCGGAAGTGAAGGTTTGTGCACATTTCGAATGCTCTTGTCCGATTCTCAATAACCCGGCAGCATAAGTCATGCATATAGACATAAGGCAGACAAAAATTCTTTTTGTGGCATGAGGGATGGACGTTCTGTGCATCCACATCCCCAGTGAATAGCCTCTAGTAGGCAGTCAGCAATTCCTCCGACCCGAAGGTCTCCAGTTCTTCCATCTTCAGGCCATCTGACGATAGTCTGTAGATTTCTTCAAGCATATCTTTGTTTAAAGAGATCTGAATCCCTTGAACGGTTGCAGAAATTTCAGATACTTCATCTCCTTTCCTCTTAGATGCGTAAACGATTAAGGCATCCAGGTAGAATTCATCTACAATGCTCTCATCATATAATTCGGCGTGGTGACTAGCAAGGCGGTAGATCCCTTGATGTTTCACCCTAGAAACAACAACTTACATTCCATTGGAGTCTTCTCCTTCGACGATAATTCTTTCCATCACCACGGACCTTGCAAAATTGCATCCGTCGATGATAGTCTCCTTCTTCTTTAGGGAAAATGAGGAAGTTTGAGAAGTAGTCATTTTAGCAGTGAAAGATTTAAGAAAATTTTAAAGTATCGCAGGGAAAATGCAGAAAATATAGAAGAATGTAGGTTGTTTTACTTGAGACTTGTTTAAAATTTGCAGAAAGTGTAAAGAGTCTAAGGGAGCAAGATACAGTCCTTTTATAGGGTGCAGGTAAGATTAGGGTTACATACAATGAATGGTCAGATTTAAGGGATGGGAACCGTCCCTTTTAAAATGAACGTACAGGATGGATTCAGAATAACTGGTGTTAGAACATTTTGTTCCATACATACTATAATAATGTTTTGATGATTTAAGTTGATACTCAAAACAAAACAACGAAGAGACGAAGCAAAGCATCGAAGGAGTGGAAGATGTCAAGCTGGAAGGATTTTCATGCAGGCTAATGTACGTAAGCCAATGTGGTATAACGTACGTAAAATGGCAATATTAACATATGTAAGGGATGGTACTTAACGTACGTAAAGGTGTTCAAACCAGATGAACATTGGGAGAGTCAAAGTCAGAAAAACAGCAACGGATATAAGACGTCAGCAATGACGTAAGCCTAACGTACGTAATGAAGATTAGCTAACGTACGTAATACGGGAGAAGGATGCTACTGGACTGAATCTGGGCGATGCTAACGTACGTAACCCTTTGAGGTTAACGTACATAAAATAACTTACATACGTAATATGGTGAAGATAGCATACGTAATGCAGTCTGAAAGAGCTAACAGCTAGTTTGGTTGATGAAGGCTATAAATACCACATCTTTGGTATTATTCCATACAAAAACTTCAAGAAAACAACTCATTGATCAGATATTCATATTGATATTATTGTTGTTGTGATATTGAGCTTATATTGTTAGTTTGGGTGTTTATACATTCAACATGTACACGAGAGGTAAAAGAAAAGATACGATTAGATTCGGTGTTATTAGGATCAGGGATCCGGCATTATTAGAATCGCAATCGCTTTCTTAGTGAGGTTAATCTAGTACCCATAGAAAGCTGGAGTGGTTGATTCCTTGTCCAATAGAAAAGAAAAACGGTTTAACTTGGACCGACACAAATACAAATACGAATGGTTTATCACGGACCAATAGAAGACGTGATTGTAACGGTTATCCCTCGACCGATAGAAGAGAGGTGCAGAGGTTTTTTATCTTCAACCTATAGAAAAAGATACCGAAAGAGGACGTAGGCTCGTTTATAGCCAAACCTCTATAAATCCTTGTGTCGTTTAATTTCCGCACATTTATATCCACGCTTCCGCATAATGGCGCAAATACCGATCTTGCTCCAACAATTGGTATCAGAGCGGTACCTCCAATACACGGCTTAACATCCGAGGAGTCGATCCAAATGGCATTTATATTTGCTGCAGTCGATGGCGAAAATTTCATGACATGGAAGAAAAAGATGTCAATATTCATCCGAGCGTATGACATCGAGATTCGGAAGATCATTTGTCTTGGCCCGAAAGTTCCAATCAAACCTGATGGATCTCTTAAGAGTTTCAAAGAATATAATGACGAGGATTGGAAGAACGACCATCTAAATTGTAAGGCTACTCAACTTCTATATTGTGCCTTAAATCCAGAAGAGGTCAATCGTATCTCATCATGTGAAAGTGCTAAAGAGATATGGAAAATTCTTGAAATCACAGACGAAGGGACAACTCAAGTCAAGGAGACGAAGATCAATATGCTTCTCCATGACTACGAGTTATTCATGATGAAAGGTGACGAGTCCATCACTAATATGCTCGACCGATTTTCGGTAATCACCAATGGACTAGCTTCGTTTGGAAAACCATTATCAAGTAGTGAGAAAGTCAAGAAAATCTTAAGATCACTACCTGTTGAATAGGACGGAACAGTGACGGCGAGTATGGAATCAAAAGATCTCAATAATCTTGATTTTAGTGCCCTCGTTGGTTCACTAATAAATTACGAGATTGTACTTAAATCTCGAAATGCAAAGCCGAAATCGAAGGAAAAATCGATAGCCTTGAAGGCTAAGATGTCAAAGAGAGAAGAAATTCCGATGGATAGCGATGAAGAATCGGCATATTATGCCAAGAATATTAATAAGTTTCAAACCTTATTAAACCGGAGAAAGAAAGACATCTCGGGCGAATCTAAGAAATTCGACAATAATTGTCGATTATGTGGTAAACCAGGCCACTTTGCTAAAAATTGTCGCGCTAAACCCAAGAAGGAGGTTCTCGTTGCAACATGGAGCGATGAAGACGAATATGGTGATTTTATCAATCAAAATAATCTCGCTCTTATGGTACGAAGTTCATTCTACGATAGCGACGTCGAAAGCCAAGTAAGTAATTCTTACGACGAACTTTTTGAAGCTTTTGAATTATTGCATACCGACTTTCAAAATGCTTTATCCGAAATTAAATCCCTTCAATTTAAAAATAAATCATTGGAAATTAAAAATTCCAAAATTCTGGAAAAGGGAAAGTTTATCGAGATCGATCATTCTAAATGCCTTGAAAATGAAAATATTTTAAAGGATGATCTTGTTAAAATGCAAACCGAGCTCAAAAATTTAACGAAGAAATTTTCTCTCGAAAAAGAGAAATTTGAAAATATGCTCTTCGTTAAAAAGTTTATTTTAAATAAACAGGAGTTGGGATTCAAACCTCGTCCTAAAAACGAGTCCATAAATTTAAAAATGCCCCATTACGAAAAATGTTTGAAAATTGGGCATCACGTTTCTAACTGTAAAAGCCCACACCGGACGATTAAAATTAAAAGGATTTGGGTTCCTAAAGGAACAAATATTTCAAATATCATCTATGTTTCAAATGAAAAACCAACTATAGGTTAGATCCCCAAAATTTAATTTGTATTTTACTCAGGAGGAGTAATATATATAATTTTTTTTAAAAAGGGGAGATAATATTTCAGGGGTAGTAATACCCTTCTTAATGTATTTTGTTATATTCATCATTTGGTATCATGAATATTTTATATTTATTTTTTTATTACACTTTTTGATGAAAACAAAAAGGGGGAGAAAGGAGAATGGGATTAACCCTGAAAGGGGGAGAAAAATCGAAGAAAAGTCAAAAAGATGAAGTTGAAAAGAAAAATGAGGAGATGTCGAAAAGATGATGAAAACTTGAAAATTCGAAAGAAAAAGAAAAGGGAAGAAGGAGTCGAAAAAGAAATTGGAGAAGAAACTAACGAAACGGATAAAGTCGAAAACTTTGGTCTCTACACATATACATATATTTGTAATTTTTGCACGTAAATCCCATTGACGAAGTGCTGTTTTGTAATCATCAAAAAGGGGGAGATTGTTGGAACATTTTGTTCCATACATACTATAATAATGTTTTGATGATTTAAGTTGATACTCAAAACAAAATAACGAAGAGACAAAGCAAAGCATCGAATGAGTGGAAGATGTCAAGCTAGAAGGATTTTCATGCAGGCTAATGTACGTAAGCCAATGTGGTATAACGTACATAAAATGGCAATATTAACGTACGTAAGGGATGGTACTTAACGTACGTAAAGGTGTTCAAACCAGATGAACGTTGGGAGAGTCAAAGTCAGAAAAGCAGCAACGGATATATGACATCAACAATGACGTAAGCCTAATGTACGTAATGAAGATTAGCTAACGTACGTAACACAGGAGAAGGATGCTACTGGACTGAATCTGGGCGATGCTAACGTACGTAACCCTTTGAGTTTAATGTACGTAAAATAACTTACGTACGTAATATGATGAAGATAGCGTACGTAATGCAGTCTGAAAGAGCTAACGGCTAGTTTGGTTTATGAAGGCTATAAGTACCACATATTTGGTATTATTCCATACAACAACATCAATCAAACAACTCATTGATCAGAATTCATATTGATATTATTGTTGTTGTGATATTGAGCTTATATTGTTAGTTTGAGTGTTTATACATTCAAAATATACACGAGAGATAAAAGAAAAGATACGATTGGATTCGGTGTTATTAGGATCAAGGATCCGGCATTATTAGAATCGCAATCGCTATCTTAGTGAGGTTTATCTAGTACCCATAGAAAGCTAAATTGGTTGATTCCTTGTCCAATAGAAAAGGAAAATGGTTTAACTTGGATCGACACAAAGACAAGTACGAGTGGTTTATCACGGACCAATAGAAGACGTGATTGTAACGGTTATCCCTCGACCAATAGAAGAGAGGTGCAGAGGTTTTTATCTTCAACCTATAGAAAAAGATACCGAGAGAGGACGTAGGCTCGTTTATAGCCGAACCTCTATAAATCCTTGTGTCGTTTAATTTTCGCACATTTATATTCACGCTTCCGCACAACGATGCAAATACCGATCTTGTTCCAACAACTGGTACGTCTTATTTATCTATTTTTGAAATGATAACCAGTCCCACTTCTGACAGTTTGTCTTCCCTCATTGCACTAAATGGCGGTTTTAAAATTATTAAAATTGCGTTATTTGAGGCATTGAAGTCCAGATGTCTTTAAGGCATTAAGGAGCAAACCGTTTGAAATGTAAACAGGGCACGTGGACTTAAAACATTTTTGTATGAATAGTATTATAATATATTATATTAATTGACATCCTGCAGTGTATGTGTTGTATCCGCGAAAATACAATGTTCTCCCTTAAAAGGTATATACAAGATTTAACTCTTACACCAATATCTGGATTAATACTGTATTCATAGGTCGTATTGTATTCCCCCGTAATTAATGCACATGTCAGCTGTAGGAAGGTTTCATGCCTACTTTGTCCTACAGTACTATCTGTCTGGTTCTGAGCGTACAGTTAATTAATGTGGATACTGTATTCTTGGGTCTTAAATGGGGTTCCCCCTAAATTGATGAGTAAAAGCATAAAAACTTACACGGAGTCCGGCTATAGAATTTCCAATTCTTGACGAAGCATGCAGAATCTGGTCGTGCTGAGAGGTTTTGTAAAGATGTCGGCTAACTGAATGTCTGTATGAATCTTTTCGATCCGATCATCCTTATTCTCAACATGATTCCTGATGAAGTGATGCTTCATATCAATATGCTTAGTTCGCGAGTGCAATATAGGATTGTGCGTTATTACAATTGCACTCGTGCTATCTCACATGATTGGCGTCTCTCTGGCACTAATTCCATAATCGGATAATTGCGGTTGCATCTAGAGAATTTGCATACAGCAACTTCCGACTGTAATACTCGAGATTTTTGTTCCGGATTCATTGAGTTTTCGGGGTTTTATCGGATTGTTATTGTCCTCATCGTTAGAATTTTGTGCCATGTTTGGGTGTGCCTTGTTGGGACATGTGTTTGGAGGCATTTTGGATCACTATGTGAGTTTCTAGGTTTTTGTGGTGTAGCGCACGCTAACGCTTGTGGCATAGCGCACGCTACGGCATTGTGGTTAGCGCACGCTATTGAATGTGTAGCGCACGCTGACTGGCAGTCCAGGAGCTACTGGACTGGGACTGGAGCTTTGTTAGCGCACGCTAAGGTCGATAGCTAGCGCACGCTATCGACTGCTTAACGCACGCTCTTTCTTCTTTCTAGCACACGTTACCCGGTAGGTGCAGTTCTTTCCTGGGGACCCTGGACTGGTTTCGTGACCGTTAGCGCGCGCTACGCTCATGGGTATAGCACATGCTAACAGTGTTATTCGGTAAATTCTGGGCGTTGACCTCGTTAGCGCGCGCTAATGCTTTCTAGTTAGCGCACGCTAATGAATGTCCAGTATAAATACTGGACAACAGGCTTCACTTCGTCATTTCTCACTTTTCTTCATCCTTTCCGGCGGGAGTGAGCTCCAGAGGCGATTTTGAGCGATTTTCTTCTTCTAGCTTCATCTTCGAGTGGATTTGTAGGTGTTTAACAACATCTAATCGTCTTCTTGGTCCAAATCAAGGTAATCTCTTCTTAGAACCCTAGTTTCTTGAATTCGGGGTTTTTCCTTGGATTTGTGATTCTTACCCGATCTCATCCGATCGGTTGTGTATTCTTGTTTGTCTTGACCGTAATCTTCAGATTTTGTTAACCATTCATCGATTTTTATCGCCTGGATCAATGATTCTTGATTTCTTTGAGAACGCTTAGATCCTTGTTGTTTTTAGGATCGTTTCCGATTTCATTAGTGTTAATGATTCGTGGTCATGTTATTTTCGTAGTATTCGTGGGATTGCCGAATCCTTGGTCGTTTTTGGGAGCTCGAGAACTCTCCGACCGGGTCCGTTCGTTGTTCGGTTGCTCGTGGTATTGAGGCAAGTATCTTGTCCATACGTTTCATGTTTCGTAGCATAATTATTGATAAATGATTTTATGCGAAACCCGATGTTTAATGAACGTAAAAAGGGATCGGTATGTTCTCGATAAATATTGTCTTTCAACGATAATTCGTGTACTTCGTGAATATATGTGTTCTCGGAATATGTGTGATGGATTGGTATGTTGAAAGATGCTATGATCACTTTGAGTGAGTTTAATAGATCGTAATCCTTTGCCGGGGATTACGTAATGTTTTGTGTACTTGTTCGGTAAGAACGTAATGTGTGTGATATTAGTTGTTACTCATTTGAAAGGAGGTTGTGATGTTTAAGTGTTGCTTGGCTAGATGTTATGATCATTGTTATGTGATCGTTGAAAGTGATGTGCCTCTGGGAAGGATTGATAAATCTCCAGGATCCATACTTGTTAGTATGGGTCGGGCGTGACCGTAGGGTTATCCACCGGGTATGTCTTGCGGGGACTCCAAGGTTCGTGGCTTGTTAGCTCGATGCCGGGATAACTGATGGGGTTATCATCGGGTATGTCTTGCAGGGACTCCGAGGTCGTAGCTTGTTAGTGCGATTTCGGGATAACTTATGGTTGTGGTTTGGTTATGTACATATCTATGCTTGTAGTCACGTGACTGTGGTTACGGTGACATGTGCTTTGATATAGTTTCCCTATGGGTTATTCACTCGGGTTTGTTCTACGGGAGCATTTGAGGTCCGTGGCTTGCTAGCACGGGACGCGAATAATCTGTGGAAACAGGTTGTTATGGTATGATCGGGTCGTGGACCCCATGTGTTGTTATCGAAATAAAGATTTTGGGAAAATGACTTTTGGGCTGTGTCCCTAAATGTTTCGAAAGGCTTGAGAATTCTTAAACCCCAAATGTTTTCAACACTCCCGAGATCGTAAAATGTTTTTACAAGATGTATATCGGGTTTACCCCTACCTTTCGATTTAACCATTTTGATCAAGTGATTTACCTCGGGAAGTATGTTTATGATTATTATGTTCCGTGGAGTATGATATGTATGGCTTGTATTTGTATTTTATACTTGCACTAGCAAAACAGTGGAGTTTTGCTAACCCCCGAGTATTCGGGGGTGGATGTCTGTATTACGTCCAGGTACTTGCTGGTTGCTGGGGAGCAAATCACAGGTTCGATACGAAGGATGATGGAAGATGACGATACTAATCACATAAAGACCAATCGTAGAGTATGTTGGATAGTCTTGTTGATTATTTCTCCAATGTATTGTTACCCCAATTTATGGGAGCGTTATTGTATTCCAGCCCCTGCGCGGGTATGAGTTTTGGGAAAGAATCTTGTATGTAATGTTGTGTGTGTTGTGATGAAAGACCAAATCGGTCTAATGGTCCTTTACATAGCCATGTCGGCATGTGAAGTGATACATTGTTTTGTATTTAGCCTGGTAGATCCTCGCGGAGAGGGTCTGCGGCGCTGTAATATTCCCGAGTGGTTTGGGGGTGTTACAGAATATGGTATCGGAGCTTAGGTTGAGGAAACCTAGGCTGTCGGGTTGAGTTGTGTGTTGTCGGGTCTTGTCTTGTCAGATGTGGTCTGACTGAGTGGTGTCGCAACGCGTCGTCTGAGTTGTCGGTCGTGATTAGTATCGAGGTGCAACCATCATCTTCGTGCGATCTGTGGATGTAAGTCTCCCTACTTTGCTGTGTCTCATGTTATACGAGTTTATGTGATTCTGTGTTATTATGTGGTGTTTAACTATGCCTCGTGAATACTTACACCATACTTGTTTGATTCTCATATTGTGCTGGGAGAAAGAGTAGTACCGGTATGTATGTATGTGTATATATATATATATATATATATATATATGTGTATATATATACAACCTTGTGTGAAATCGTTTTTACAGGAGCGATGTTTTGGATTGGTTATTAAACAAAAGTTTATCAATGTGGTATTTTAAACTTCAAATATTTTGGGGAACTCACGTAAATTCTATTTAAAAACATCCTTCGAGGAGGAAAAATGATTTGATTTTCGTATGATGACCTCGAGACCAAAGATTTTGGGAATTCAACTACATATATTTTTGTTCATCTTGTATTGAAAAATTTTAAAATTTGATTTTTAAATGCTCAAACGAGGTCTATCAAAAGTTTACTTGAGACCGGACTTTCGCCTTCGACTTTTCGGTTTCATGAATTTTGGTTAAAAGTTATGTAGTGAGGATGTAAATTGTTGGCGTTTGGATTTGTATGTTGCTGTTTATTTTTAACCTTCGACTTTTGGTATCATTTAGTATATGCTCATGAATGTGTTGCTGGATTAGAATGGCTAGCGCGCGCTAACGTGGCATGGCTAGCACACGCTAAGTCTCTGTTAAATCATACACTAATTGGTCTGAGCAGAAGCTCAGAAACTACATTCTGGCCGTAAGTCTAACTTTTGCGATTGTTAGGCTAACCGTTTGAGACCGTACTCTATGTGTGTTGTTCAGGAATAACAATTGTTGTGTGTGGTTATGTGTAATTTGAACTGTGTTCTTGTCCGCTGCGTGTGTAAAGTTCAAAATGATTTTTTTGGTACTTTTACCAAGTAGTGTGTGTTTTAAAATGACCTTTCGGGTTCGTAAATTTGAGTTATTTCGTTGACCCTTTTTCCTAACTCTTTTGTCGGGTGACTTAACGTATATTTTGAAACTATTGAGTTTTCGCGTCTTCGCCTTGTAATTTCAAATGGTATTTTATGACGGTATTTGGTATTTGGAAAATGACTTTTGGTGAGTATTTGGAAAGTATTGCTGTCATCGGCCTATTTGGCATTTTTGAAGGTTTTTGAAAATGGTTATCAACTTGATGAGTTCCGTCGCGGAACCCGTAAGAAAATGATTTTGATATAATGAATGACTTTAATTTCATTGCATTTATAATTCTCACAAAAGCGGCATTATAAATGAAGATTTTCGGGATAATAGTTTGTATAATGTGCTCTAGCTTCAATTAAATCGCAATATATACATGATTTAATGGTGTTTGATTAAAGACGGAGATATGAATATCTTGCTATGTGTTATGATCTTTCGTTGCCATAGGTTGTTGTTTGTTAGTATGCCGCGGGGCAGAGGTCGTGGTCGCAACCGTGGTGCTGATGGCCACGGGGATCAGATGCGGAATCGAGAGAATGTCGCTGGGAATGATTTTAGTTTGGATGTTGCTACTATATTGCAACAAGTAGCGACTCAGATGACTCTGTTGACCCAGGTGGTTCAACGTAGCATTGACGCGAGTCAGAACATCGGTGTAAATCAATGGCTTCGCGAGGTAGTTTGTTGGGATAACAAATATCCTGTATCGAAACAGCCGGGATAATCAATCCCTGTATCGAATAGTGTTGATAAGAGGTTTTGACATATATGCCAATCCTCAATACAGTAAGGAAACCGTATCGAAGAGTTGAAATGTAAACCTGTATCAAAAGCCTATCTCGAATCCAGCATATAGTGGAACCTTTCAGTACAGCGAAGAAGTCTTATAAAGACCAAGTATGGAAACTGTCTCGAATCACCAATACAGTAATCTTTCATACAACTCTCAACAGGACAAAGAAGGAATCTTCAGAAGTCAAGTCCCGTTGATAAAGAAGTATTTAAACACTAAAGGATAAAGTATTTAAATACTGTCAGACAATAGATCTTCAAATCCCGCTAATTCCGGATCATGCTTTTCATCCCGTTGGAAAGGAATCTTGCTCAACGGATTTATCCTAACGGATATATTTTCCAGAAGACTATATATATCTCATCAAGGCGTTAAAGATCAGTTACCAAAATTATCAAGCTATCAAAGTTATTATCAGAGCAAAACATATCTCCAAAGCTTACTGCAACTCAGATCTAAGAGATATACAGTGCTCAACATCTTGAACAACACTTCATCAGCTAGAAGCTCATAAAGTCAAAGTTGTTGTTCATACCCTGTTCTATACTTTGAACAAACCCAGATCAGCCCTGTGTGGACTGAGTAATCGTTGCTACTCCAGAACTGTGTGTGAAGGGTTTGCATCGAAGAAGACGAAGCTTCATAACTGTATGTGAAGAAGCAAGTCAAGTCATTAGCTCAAACCAATATGTGTGAACGGTTGAAGCTAAGATCTTTATATCAATCCGTGTGAACGATATATTGATTGTGTGTTGTTATAATTACGTAGTTGTGTATGTAGAAAATTATAATAAACTGTTTACTCCTGTGTGGAGGACCAGTGGACGTAGAGGGGTTTACCTCGAACCACATTAAATATTGTGTTATTTGCCTTCTGCCTTACCTGTTTTAATTACTGTGATTATTTAAGTATACACTGCACATCGAGTTGTTGTATCCACAGCAACTTACTGTATTTAAGACTTCCGTTACGCACTCAGATTTAAAATCAGTACAGCTTGTTGTTTAAACTACTTCCCAAGATGTATCCAGTATACTTAGTGGCCAACAAGTGGTATCAGAGCGGTTGATTCTAAAAAGGATCAGTCGTATTTTTAACCGAATCAGATCCAAAATCACTTAATCTTTAAATCAGTCTCTTTTATTTATTTACTTTCACATGGATACATCTATGATCAACAAAGTGCATATGTTCTCTATTAACGAATTTGATGATTGGAGAATTAGGATGGAGGCTCATCTTGCAGCAATGCACGAAGAGATGATTTTTGTTATACAGGATGGCCCTATCAAGATCATGAAGGTAAACACGGCCGCAAGGATTGAAGGCCAAGCCCATGCTGAGATGCTCGAGAAGGAATGTGAGCAATGGACCTCAGATGAAAGAAAGCGAGCCAACCTCGACAATGTGGCTAAGAACGCGTTATTTGTCACTCTTGACAAAGGCACGTTCTCGAAGGTAAAGAGCTGTAAATCAGCCAAGGAAATATGGGATAAACTCAAGATGATTTGTGAGGGAACTGAGCTCTCAAAAGAAAACAAAATTTCAAAACTGACTCAGCAATTTGAATCTTTCGAAATGAAACCAACTGAGACATTTGAGGAACTTGACCTCAGATTCACTGGTATTGTTGGTGAACTTGAAGCTTTGGGCAAAATTTATACCCAAAAAGAGAAGAATTTAAAAATTTTCAGATCTCTCCCTGTCTGATGGGACATTAAGACCACAGCTATGCGTGTATCTTGCAATCTTAATGAAATATATACATTTGATCTCTTCTCTGACCTCAAAGCTTTTGAGTATGATATTGACAGAAGAGAGAAAGCTGAAGAATCTCCTTCAAATGTCACAGCACTAGCCGCTGTATCGAATCATCGACACAGCATGCCCATATCGTCGAAGCCTAGTCACAAGAATGCTGACAGTGACGATGACATCCTGTCTCAAGATGAAATTGCGCTCCTCATGCACAAATTCAAAAAGTTCATCAAGCAGTCTGGAAAGACTCCCTACAGGCCCAAACCTGTCCACAAGGTAAGTACCGAAACTTCATCCGGTGATGCTAACATGTGCTATAATTGCAGGAAACCAGGGCATTATGCAAATAAATGTCCTCATCCTAAAGTCCAAAGGTTGTCGGAGGCCGAGCAACAAGAGAGAGATGAAAGAAGACGTGCTTGGAAAAACAAGCTCAAGGCCCTAATTGGAGAATCAGAAGCCTCCCCCACACCATCCAAATCAGAAGAATGTCTTCAGGTGGTCACTGAAAGTGATTCATCTGACGATGAGTTCGATGATAAAGCATATATGTGCTTTATGGCCAAAGGCATTCCTGAAGGTGAAGATAGCGATGATGAGGTAAGTTCAACCTCAGCCATTCCATCAAATGCATCTCATACTTTTGAAAACATGATGAATGAGTTTAAAGAGCTGTAAATCAGCCAAGGAAATCTGGGATAAACTCAAGATGATTTGTGAGGGAACTGAGCTCTCAAAAGAAAACAAAATTTCAAAACTGACTCAGCAATTTGAATCTTTCGAATTGAAACCAACTGAGACACTTGAGGAACTTGACCTCAGATTCACTGGTATTGTTGGTGAACTTGAAGCTTTGGGCAAAATTTATACCCAAAAGGAGAAGAATTTAAAAATTTTCAGATCTCTCCCTGTCTGATGGGACATTAAGACCATATCTATGCGTGTATCTTGCAATCTTAATGAAATATATACATTTGATCTCTTCTCTGGCCTCAAAGCTTTTGAGTATGATATTGACAGAAGAGAGAAAGCTGAACTCAAGATGATTTGTGAGGGAACTGAGCTCTCAAAATAAAACAAAATTTCAAAACTAACTCAGCAATTTGAATCTTTCGAAATGAAACCAACTGAGACACTTGAGGAACTTGATCTCAGATTCACTGGTATTGTTGGTGAACTTGAAGCTTTGGGCAAAATTTATACCCAAAAGGAGAAGAATTTAAAAATTTTCAGATCTCTCCCTGTCTGATAGGACATTAAGACCACAGCTATGCGTGTATCTTGCAATCTTAATGAAATATATACATTTGATCTCTTCTCTGACCTCAAAGCTTTTGAGTATGATATTGACAGAAGAGAGAAAGCTGAAGAATCTCCTTCAAATGTCACAAAGACTAGCCGTATCGAATCGTCGACACAAAGATGCCCATCTCGTCAAGCCTAGTCACAAGAATGTCGATGTGACGACATCCCGTCTCAAGATGAAATGGCGCTTCTCATGCACAAATTCAAAAGTTCATCAAGCGATGCTGAAAGACTCCTCATGACCCCAAACCTGTCCACAAGGTAAGTACTGAAACTTCATCCGGTGATGCTAACATGTGCTATAATTGCAGGAAACCAGGGCATTATGCAAATAAATGTCCTCATCCTAAAGTCCAAAGGTTGCCGGAGGCCGAGCAACAAGAGAGAGATGAAAGAATACGTGCTTGGAAAAACAAGCTCAAGGCCCTGATTGGAGAATCAGAAGCCTCCCCCACACCATCCAAATCAGAAGAATGTCTTCAGGTGGTCACTGAAAGTGATTCATCTGACGATGAGTTCGATGATAAAGCATATATGTGCTTTATGGCCAAAGACATTCCTGAAGGTGAAGATAGCGATGATGAGGTAAGTTCAACCTCAGCTATTCCATCAAATGCATTTCATACTTTTGAAAACATGATGAATGAGTTTAAAAACATTCAAAAGGCCCATGAGACATTGAAAAACGAGAATATACAGCTCCAACTGTCTAACCTAGAGCTGAAAGATGAAAATGACTTGCTGAAGATAAATTATGAAAATATGTCTCTTGACTGTGAAACCAGCAAAGTCGATTTTGAAAAACTCATGGAGAGCAATCATCAACTTGTTCATGAACTAAGTGAGGTTAAAACTCACAACGAGAGCAAGACAAATGATTTGGTTCTACTTCAAGCCAAAGTCACAACTCTCGAAAAATGAGAAATTGAACTTGAGACCACTCTGAAATCGTTCGAGAAATCGTCTAAAAGAATGGAAGAAATTCTGAGCACTGGGCAACATGCTCATGATAAAAGTGGCTTAGGATACAGTTCATGCTCAAACAAAGGGAAAACTAGTACAGTGTTCGTCAAGAGTGTGGAACACATTCCTATTTCGAAAGAAACTTCGAGTCCCGTGAAGGAACCTATTGCACAGCGAACAGCAAAGGCTGCTATTCCGCCCCCGCAATCCTATTCTAGACAATGAATCACGGCCATTCGCACTGAAGGCGCACTCAACAAAGATGCTCCCGAGCATATCAACAGCCAACAATGCTCAAGAGAAGGTCAGATCCAAATACCAAAGGCCCGCACGACAAGATTTATCGCAAAGACGCCGAGGTATTGGATACAGGAGCCCCGTTATTCCTCAAGACAGCAGGTGCCCGCTCAGTATCAACAACAGCATTGGGAATCCAACTAGAGATCCAGAAGGCAAGATGTTAGGCCAAAGAAAATGGATCCACCTCCAAGACGGCACTCGTACTGGATTAATAATAATAACCCTGAATTTTTCATGCATAATAATTATCATGGTTATAGCGACTACGGATATGCCCCACGTAGATATCGCAACACTGTACCGAGTGTAACCTACAGTAAACCAATTGCTGCCAGGAAAACTTGGGTACCTAGAGGAACTAACATATATGGACCTAAAAATCAAAGGGGACCTAAATCTACTTAATCTCTTTGCATACAGGATATCCTATAGGAGGACACCTGGTACTTCGATAGTGGATGCTCTCGGCACATGGCCGGAGATTGAAGCAAGCTATCAGATTTCGTAGAAGGTCGCGGTCCAAAAGTTCGTTTCGGTGATAAATCTAAAGGAAGAACAAGAGGGAAAGGAAACCTACTTGTCGGAAAATTCAAAGTCATCGATGTTGCATATGTTGCAGGCTTACAGTACAATCTACTTAGCATTAGCCAGTTCTGTGATAAACAGTTCTCAGTGAAATTCTATATAGATCGCTGTAGAGTCAAGAACATCCAGACCAAAGAAGTTGTGCTTACAGGAAGCAGATCAGGTAACATGTATATTACTGACTGGAAGCCTATGAGCTCCTCAATTCCATGCTTTGTTGCCAAAGGCACTGCAGATCTTAGTTGGTTATGGCACAAGAGGATGTCTCACGTCAACTTCAAGACGATCAACAAGTTCTCAAGACAGGGAATGGTAAGAGGATTGCCAAATGTGTTATTCAAGAAGGACGGCATCTGCGGACCGTGTCAGAAAGGCAAGCAAATCAAGTCAACCCTGAAGAGCAAATCCTACCTTTCAACCCAAAGAGTGTTGGAAATGCTACATATGGATCTCTACGGTCCTGTAGACCCAGTAAGTTTGGGAGGTAAGAAATACTGTCTTGTTGTCGTTGATGATTACTCCAGGTATGCTTGGACAATTTTCCTAAGCAAGAAAAAGGAAACAACATCAAAGCTGCCCGAGCTCCTGAGAAAGTTGCAAAATGAAAAGGCATTGAGTATCGTGTCCATTCGTTCCGATAGAGGTACAGAATTTACTAACCGCTTTATAGAGCAATACTGTTCAGAAAATGGGATACAACACGAATACTCAGCTGCCCGTACACCTCAATAAAATGGTGTTGCCGAGCGAAAGAATAGGACGTTTAAAGAAGCAACAAGGACAATAATCGCCGCAAGCAAGTTGCCACAGCGTTTCTGGGGTGAAGCAACCAATACAGCATGCTACACTCAAAACCGCTGTATCGTCAACAAGCACCACAACAAAACAGCATATGAGGTATGGAACAACAAAACTCCGTTAGTTTCATATTTTCACATTTTTGGATGCAGGTGTTATGTGTTGAATAATGGGAAGGGTCAACTCAGAACCTTTGATGAGAAATCAGATGAAGGAATATTTGTAGGATACTCCTCCATCAGCAAAGCTTACAGGATCTTTAATAAAAGGAAGCTGACGATCGAGGAATCAGTTCATGTAGTGTTCGACGAACCTCACCATGACCCTACTGGAGTAGATGATATTACTCAGAACATCCAACAACTCTCTATCTTGGATCCTCCAACTTCCATAGAACCTATTGTTGACCTAGAAATCAACCCCGCAGCTGTAAGAATCGACATAGATGAAGCCGACGCTGTACAGGCTGAAGCTGTATCTACATAAACTCTCGATACAGTACGGGGCCCCGAATTAGAACCTGACCGAAGATGGTTGAGAGATCACCCGCAAGATCTGATCATTGGAAACATAGATGCTGGTGTTTCTACCCGTAGAAGAATACAGAGTACACAAGGAAATGTACTTTGTGCACTGGAAGAGCTAGATACTGTGATATCACAGTTTCCTGAATGGAAATATCAATCCGAGCTTAGAAGACTCAACATGTGCACTATCGCTGTATTCTTAGCCCAGTCCAAACCTGTTTCGACCATAGACGCTCTTAATAATTCTCATTGGATAACATCTATGGAAGAAGAGCTTAACGGTTTCGAAAAAAACAATGTATGGTATCTTGTACCTAGACCTACACATCAATCGGTTATAGGAACCAAATGGGTGTTTCGAAACAAGAAGGATTGAAATGGACTTATTATAAGGAACAAATCAAGGCTAGTCGCACAAGGCTATAGGCAGGAAGAAGGCATAGACTATGATGAAACCTTTGCCCCTGTAGCCAGACTAGAAGCCATTAGGATATTCTTAGCCTTTGCCGCCCATAAGAGCTTTATTGTATACCAAATGGACGTCAAGAGTGCATTCCTAAATGGAGACCTTGCCGAAGAAGTTTATGTTGAACAACCACCAGTGTTTGCCAACACAGACGGCATTGACCTAGTATACAGGCTAAGGAAAGCACTGTATGGACTTAAACAAGCCCCTAGAGCATGGTATGAGACCCTGTCCCAGTATCTAACCGACAACGGATTTGGGAAAGGTGATGTGGACAAGACCTTGTTCAAAATACAGGAAGGTGATGACCTTCTAATGGTGCAAATTTATGTAGATGATATAATTTTTGATTCAACTAACCTTGCTTTGTGTCAAAGGTTCTCTCATCTCATGGAAAGTAAATTTGAAATGAGTATGATGGGGGAACATAGTTATATCCTAGGTTTGCAGGTAAAGCAGTTGCCTACAGGTATTTTCATCAACCAGGAAAAATACAGCAAGGAGCTTCTCAACAAATTTGGAATGAACACTTCCAAATCATCGTCAACCCCCATGAGCACTTCCGTGCAAATTAGTGCTGAACCGGAAAGCCGTTTGACCAATCACTCTATAGGAAGCTCATTGGTTCGCTCCTGTACCTAACGGCTAGCAGACTCGATATCCAGTTTGCTGTTGGTGTGTGTGCGAGGTATCAAGTAGCACCTAAGGAATCACAACAGCTAAACGAATCCTGAAGTACATTAAAGGAACAGTCAATGTAGGACTATGGTATCCTAAAGAAGGCGGATTCGATTTAGTTGGATACAGCGACTCGGATCTCGGAGGCTGCAAGCTAGATAGGAAGAGTACAAGTGGAACTTGTCACTTTCTTGGACCTAGACTCGTTTCTTGGTTCAGTAAGAAGCAATTGGCTAACTCACATTCCACCGCTGAATCGAATACTATGTCATGGTAGTTGTCGATGCGATCCTTCGATGCGGCAACGCTTGTCGATTATGGAATTGAAGCCAGATAGACTCCAATCATGTGTGATAGCACGAGTGCAATTGCCATAACGCACAATCCTGTCCTGCACTCGCGCACTAAGCATATCAACATGAAGCATCATTTTATAAGGAATCATGTCGAGAACAAGGATGTTCGGCTTGAAAAGGTTCATACAGACATTCAGTTGGCCGACATCTTCACCAAGCCTCTCGACTCAGCCAGATTCAACATGCTTAGACAAGAACTGGGAATGCTACAGCCCGACTCCCTGTAAGTAATTTACTGTTTTTACTCAACAATTGAGGGGGAATGCTGTAAGACCCAAGAATACAGTACCCATCATTAATTATCTGTACACTCAGAACCGTCAATACAGCACTGTAGTGAACAAAGACATATGAATCATCCTACAGCTGACGTGTGCAATAATTAAGGGGGAATACAGTATGACCCATGAATACAGCATTAATCCAAAAGTTGTTGTATGGAATTTAAAACCTATATGTACCTTGTAAGGGGGAACGCTGTATCGTCGCGGATACAGCACATACAATAGGATTTCGATTCAATATATATTATAATATTTCATTTTAAAAATAATTTTTGTCCACGTGCCCTATTTTATGTCAAACGTCATTTACATTAAATGCCTTACACGACATCTGGACAACTGAATCTCAAAAGCCGCGATGTTTTCAAATTGTTTAATGTTTTAAAACCGCCGTTTCAGGCATTTAGGGTAACAACAAATGTCAGAAATGGGACCCGCTCATATTTTAACATTTTAATGGGTAAGTATACCAGTTACACTCAGTCCATCTTGACCGTTGATTTCAAAACTGGTTCCCATCCCTTAAAATCTGACCATTCGTACTCTGCAAAACCCTACTTCGCCGCCCACTATAAAAGTACTGATACTGCCATTAGAGACTCTTTACGCTTTCTGCAAAAATTAAGAGTTCTCAAGCAAATACAGCCTACAAAGTTTTCTGTGTTTTACTGCAAATTTCGTTTATTCTCTTTCACATTTTCTTGAAACAATCATCAATGGCTGGTCAGACATCTTCTCCCGCACTCAAGAAAACCGCAAACATCATCGATGGACGGATCTTCTCAAGATCTGTCATCATCGAACGCATTATCGCTGAAACAAACCATGTCGAACCCATGGAGTTCATCATCACCCGAATCCGTCAGCAAGGTCTCTACCGCCTAGGGAGTCAAACCGCTGAGAAATACAATGTTCACGTGGTTGAGGAATTTTACCTCAACGCCGCCGTTCGCTTTTTGTCGCTGGCCCAGGGAGGTCACGTTGCTGACATTACTGCTACCATTCAAGGAGTGGAGATCTGTATCGATCGAGATCTTCTCCAGAATATTTACAGGCTACTTGCTGATGGCCTGACCATGGAAGAACTTGAGATGTTTGGGTCTCAAGAGCTGATAACGAAGTATTATGGGCTGTTCACCGGCTCAACTGTTGTTGAGATGGTTCACACCACCTGTCACAAGAAGAATTTTTGTCTACCATATGTGTATTTACATGATTTTTGCTGCAGGATCATTGAGAATCGAACTGGTGCATTCGAAATGTGTACTAATCTGAGATTCAGGATGATGGTTGCAATTTTGACCTGTGAAAAGGTCAACTGGTGCCAGATAATCTTGAAACGCTTGTAGGAGGAAGTATGCAAGCCTGCCACCCAGAAGAAGTCATTTGGTTTAATTTTAAACCATATTTTGACGAAATGCGGACTTTCACAATCCGCTGATGCGAAGAAAAACAGCTCCCGGATATACTTAGGAGGTGTCAAGCCTATAGCGTATAACCAGAGCACTATGGTCTGCAACCACCCTAAAATCAAAAGCATGCCAGTTTCTGAAGACCCAAGGGATATGTCTTTGAAGTCCCAGGATGTGGAGTCTTCAAGGAAGAGGAAAAGATCTCACAGCAAGACACCCATTGCTGGTGAGAAGCCGAAAAGGAAGCTAAGGAGGCTTTCTAAAGCTAAAACCACCAAAACCTCTGAGGATGTTTCCACCGTGGCGCAACCCACTGAAGAACTACCCCAGGGCCCAACCCATGCGGAAGAGGTGCCCACTACTATATCGACAGTAGATCTTGAGCCTTTGGCGGCTAAGACGGATGATCGGACATCTGCCAACTTAGAAGACTCTGGCGAGTCGGCTGCCCCTGCGGAGCCAAACGCTACTTCTCCTATGCGGGATTCCACACCCGTACAGGATCAATCTTCCTTCGGGGCACCATCCCCTGTAAGGAATCCCACTTCCCTACAGGATCCCACACCTGTAGAGGAATCCCTCGCTACAGCGGATTCAGACGTTGTACGCAGTCCCTCCCCGGACACCATTATCAACAAAACTCTTCTCTCTGTGCAGATTGATCATGCTTATGATAGATTCCTTAAATGGAAAAGCTACAGGCTAGCTCTGTATGACACCTTATACAACTGGAGCGAATGGAGCCATGAAGAGAGATTTGTATTGGAAGTGACGGACTCAATAGAGGTTGCAGCCCTGATCCAATGGGACAATCTCTACTGCAAAGAATTGATTGAAAGCCATTTATTGCAAAAATCTGACGCAAGGAGAAAAGGAAAAGATAAGTCCGAGGACTCTCCCCAAAATCCAAAAGATGACGATGACTCAGACGACGATGACGATGCTTTACAAGCTGGTCTGAGAATGAGTCGTGAGGAGGCTCAAGACAGAGATGCCTCTCAACCCAAGGATGACGAAGGGCCATCAAGTCGAAGTGAGCCCCCTTCGCCACAGCAAAAGAACATTCTTGACGACGAGGAATCAGTCCCTCAAGTCAAGGAAGAAGAAATATTTTTGGAACAGGCACCCGAGCCTGCTGCCGAAGAAGAAGAAGTTGTTGCTGAGAGACAACAGGAGGAATCAGTCCCTTCTGTATCCATGTCTACAGATGCACCTTCGCAACAGGAGGACACAGCACCCCCTGCCGCCGAACCCGAAAATGCTGCTCCCGCCCCATCAACCGTGGAATCTGAGGACGATAATGTGCCTGATGATCTCCAACTCAATTCACGCCCTACCGTGAATCTGAGGAGGTTGAATGGATCAGAAGATTTTGCCAAACCGGATTCTCCAAGCACTGCTGCTAGGAAAGAGTGCCTGCGCGCTCTTGTTCTTCAAACCGTCTTCATCCAGGATGCAGTTAATGCTCTGTACTCGGTGGAAAACGCTCTAAATTGGATGCACACCTCTGCTGTCGAAGAGATGACTACATTACAGCATGAAGTCTCTCGAGTAGTAGAAGCCTTCGCTGTATTGCCAAAAGTATTCAAGCAAGCACTGAAGATCATGCAAGAGAATCAAGAGCAACTCCTGAGGGAAGAGGCATCCAAAACGCGCATTTCAGAGGCCAAGACCGCAGCTGCTATGATCGAAACCACTTCTCATCTTCGAGCCCACGACAAAAGTATCAAGGATATGTCGCAGGTGCTTTCCACCCTTGTAGAAAGAATGACAAACATTGAGACGAAACAGGATGCCGCACTGGAGATCCTAGGACATCTTGATGACGCCAAAAAGGGGGAAGAAGCGAGAGAAGCTGCTAGGAGAATAAGGTTACATCACGAAAGGGAATTTAATGCTGCTCAAGACAGCATTACCACTAAATTGAACAAGCTAGCCCCTCCCTCTCAAAGTTTTAAGATTTCAGGCTCCCGACCTGAGTTTCATGATCCAAATGTCCCGTGGCAAAACTTAATCCAAAGACCTTCTGAAATTCGTCTGCCGACCAACAGCCATCCAACTGCCGAAGAGGTGAAGCAATGGAGGAAGAATAAACTGATGAGATATTTTGTTAAACTCATCAGGGAATCCGCCATCTTCAAAAGCTATAAGACATTAGTGGAGGCTGCAGACTAATTCACGAAGATGTTAGAAGAAGGAAAACTCCCTCTCCAGCTAGATATGAAATCCAAGCATAAAAGAGGAGATCGGATCACCCATCCAGAAGACTGGATTCTTGCCTTTGACAAATCCTACGAAGGTAGAGCAATATACCTAGATCGAGGCAACGTTTCCTTACAGAACTGGTGGCGTGGAACCGAGAATGATACAGGGAAAAAGCCATGGAGACATGCGGACTATAGGAGCTTAAATACTTAGTATATTAGTTTTGTTTGTAACTTTTCTTTCGAAACAGCAAACCATGTATTTTTTTTAATATCAATAAAAGTGTTTGTTTGTCTTAAAAGATTACAACTCATAATCTACTGTGTTTATGTATGATTACATAACTTAAATTGTTGAGATAACAATCACAAGTATAGAAACTTGTTTGAAAATTAAGTTGTACGAACTTGTCTACGAACAGTTCATAATTTCAGTTGTATGCTTAGAATAAATTGTAAGATTGTGCCTGCGCGCCAATCATAAGCTTTAAGTTGTAAAAATTCTTAGTTGTATCAAACTCGCCTGCAAGCAGTTCATAAATTAGACTAAGTTGTCAAAGATGCACTAATTGATGTAAGACCAAGAAATCATTTAAGTCAACAAAGAAGATTATTTCATGAAGAAGGTTTTGGCATCATCAAGAAGACTTGAAAGTTTTAAAGTCTTGGCAAATTGTCAAAAAGGGAGAAATTGTTGGGATAACAAATACCCTGTATCGAAACAGCCGGGATAATCAATCCCTGTATCGAATAGTGTTGATAAGAGGTTTTGACATATATGTCAATCCTCAATACAGTAAGGAAACTGTATCGAAGAGTTGAAATGTCAACCTGTATCAAAAGCCTGTCTCGAATCCAGCATATAGTGGAACCTTTCAGTACAGCGAAGAAGTCTTATAAAGACCAAGTATGGAAACTGTCTCGAATCACCAATACAGTAATCTTCCATACATCTCTCAACAGGACAAAGAAGGAATCTTCAGAAGTCAAGTCCCGTTGATAAAGAAGTATTTAAATATTAAAGGATAAAGTATTTAAATACTGTCAGTCAACAGATCTTCAAATCCTGCTAATTCCGGATCATGCTTTTCATCCCGTTGGAACGGAATCTTGCTCAATGGATTTATCCCAACGGATATATTTTCCAGAAGACTATATATATCTCATCAAGGCGTTGAAAATCAGTTGCCGAAATTATCAAGCTATCAAAGTTATTATCAGAGCAAAACATATCTCCAAAGCTTACTGCAACTCATATCTAAGAGATATACAGTGCTCAACATCTTGAACAACACTTCATCAGCTAGAAGCTCATAAAGTCAAAGTTGTTGTTCATACCCTGTTCTATACTTTGAACAAACCTGCATCACCTGTGGATCGAGTAATCGCTGCTACCCGTAATCGTGTGAAGGGTTTGCATCGAAGAAGATGAAGCTTCATAACTATGTGTGAAGAAGCAAGTCAAAGCATTAGCTCAAACCAATCTGTGTGAACGGTTGAAGCTAAGATCTTTATATCAATCTGTGTGAATGATATATTGATTGTGTGTTGTTATAATTACGTAGTTGTGTATGTAGTAATTATAATAAACTGTTTACTCCTGTGTGGAGGACCAGTGGATGTAGAGGGGTTTGCCTCGAACCACTTTAAATATTGTGTTATTTACCTTCTGCCTTACCTGTTTTAATTATTGTGATTATTTAAGTATACACTGCACATCAAGTTGCTGTATCCACAGCAACTTACTGTATTTAAGACTTCCGTTATGCACTCAGATTTAAAATCAGTACAGCTTGTTGTTTAAACTACTTCCCAAGCTGTATCCAGTATACTTAGTGGCCAACATAGTTCGTATGAATCCCACTCGATTCGCCGGTGCTGCGGATGCGTTGGGCTGGGATGGTTGGATTTTCCAGTTGGGAAAGATTTTCAAGGCTGTCGGATGTCCTGAAGAGCGGAAGGTACCTATCGCTCAGTACCTTCTTGACAAAGATGCCGCTAATTGGTGGGAAGTTGTTAAACCTCATGATCATGATGTCACGTGGGCGGAGTTCCAAGCATTTATGGAAGCTGAGTTCTGTCCGAAACTGAATAGAGAGCAGAGGATTCGCGAATTCTATTTGGCAGAATCGCAAGATATATCGGTGTCGCAAGCTATCATTGATTATAGCAAACAACTCAGTTATGTGCGAGATCGGGTGAGAACCGAGGAAGAGAGGATCCTTCACTTTGACAGACGGATGAAGCCGGATATTCACGTGTATATGTCGGGATTCAATTTCACTTCGTTGAGGGACTATCAAGATCAACCATTAGCCCGTGAACTAGCTTCGTTATCGTCGGAGCATGTGCCCGAGTCGAAGAAGCACAGGAAGTCCGATGACTGTGTGGACGGTGTAGGCTGTCGGCAACGGATGGCTTATGTCATCTGGAATTGTTTTGCGTTGATCGTCCTATGTTTTAAGTTTCGGGGACGAAACTTCTTTTAAGGAGGGTAGAATGTAATACCCGAGATTTTTGTTCCGGATTCGTTGAGTTTTCGGGGTTTTATCGGATTGTTATTTTCCTCATCGTTGGAATTTTGTGCCATGTTTGGGTGTGCCTTGTTGGGACATGTGTTTGGAGGCGTTTCGGATCACTATGTGAGTTTCTGGGTTTTTGTGGTGTAGCGTACGCTAACGCTTGTGGCATAGCGCACGCTACGGCATTGTGGTTAGCGCACGCTACTGAATGTGTAGCGCACGCTAACTGGTAGTCCAGAGGCAGTTCAGGAGCTACTAGACTGGGACTAGAGCTTTGTTAGCACACGCTAAGGTCGATAGCTAGCGCACGCTATCGACTGCTTAGCGCACGCTCTTTCTTCTTTCTAGCGCACATTACTCGGTAGGTGCAGTTCTTTCCTGGGGCCACAGGACTGGTTTCGTGACCCGTTAGCGCGCACTACGCTCATGGGTCTAGCGCACGCTAACAGTGTTATTCCGTAAATTCTGGGCATTGACCTCGTTAGCGCGCGCTAATTCTGTCTAGTTAGCACACGCTAATGACTGTCCAGTATAAATACTGGACAGCAGGCTTCACTTCGTCACTTCTCACTTTTCTTCATCCTTTCCGACGGGAGTGAGCTCCAAAGGCGATTTTGAGCGATCTTTTTCTTCTAGCTTCATCTTCGAGCGGATTTGTAGGTGTTTAACAACATCTAATCGTCTTCTTGGTCCAAATCAAGGTAATCTCTTCTTAGAACCCTAGTTTCTTGAATTTGGGGTTTTTCCTTGGATTTGTGATTCTTACCCGATCTCATCCAATCGGTTGTATATTCTTGTTTGTCTTGACCGTAATATTCAGATTTTGTTAACCGTTCATCGATTTTTGTCGCCCGGATCAGCGATTCTTGATTTCTTTGAGAACGCTTAGATCCTTGTTGTTTTTAGGATCGTTTCGGATTTCGATTAGTGTTATTGATTCGTGGTGATGTTATTTTCGTAGTATTCGTGAGATTGCCGAATCCTTGGTCGTTTTTGGGAGCTCGAGAACTATCCGACCGGGTCCGTTTGTTGTTCGGTTGCTCGTGGTATCGAGGCAAGTATCTTGTCCATACGTTTCATGTTTCGTAGGCATAATTATTGATAAATGATTTTATGCGAAACCCAATGTTTAATGAACGTAAAAAGGGATCGGTATGTTCTCGATAAATGTTGTCTTTCAATGATAATTCGTGTACTTCGTGAATATATGTGTTCTTGGAATATGTGTGATGGTTTGGTATGTTGAAAGATGCTATGATCACTTTGAGTGAGTTTAATAGACCGTAATCCTTTGCCGGGGATTACGTAATGTTATGTGTACTTGTTCGGTAAGAACGTAATGTGTGTGATATTAGTTGTTACTCCTTTGAAAGAAGGTTGTGATGTTTAAGTGTTGCTTAGCTGGATGTTCTGCTCATTGTTATATGATCGTTGAAAGTGATGTGCCTCTGGGTAGGATTGATAAATCTCCGGGATCCATACTTGTTAGTATGGGTCGGGCGTGACCGTAGGGTTATCCACCGGGTATGTCTTGCGGGGACTCCAAAGTTCGTGGCTTGTTAGCCTGATGCCGGGATAACTGATGGGGTTATCATCGGGTATGTCTTGCGGGGACTCCGAGGTTCGTAGCTTGTTAGTGCGATGCCTGGATAACTTATGGTTGTGGTTTGCTTATATACGTATCTATGCTTGTAGTCACGTGACTGCAGTTACGGTGACATGTGATTTGATATAGTTTCCCTATGGGTTATTCACTCGGGTTTGTTCTACAGGAGCATTTGAGGTCCGTGGCTTGCTAGCACGGGATGCGAATAATCTGTGGAAACAGGTTGTTATGGTATGATCGGGTCATGGACCCCATGTGTTGTTATCGAAATAAAGATTTTGGGAAAATGACTTTTGGGCTGTGTCCCTAAATGTTTCGAAAGGCTTGAGAATTCTTAAACCCCAAATATTTTCAAAACTCCCGAGATCGTAAAATGTTTTTACAAGATGTATATCGGGTTTACCCCTACCTTTCGATTTAACCGTTTTAATCAAGTGATTTACCTCGGGAAGTATGTTTATGATTATTATGTTCCGTGGAGTATGATATGTATGGATTGTATTTGTATTTTATACTTGCACTAGCAAAACAGTGGAGTTTTGCTAACCCCCAAGTATTCGGGGGATGGATGTCTGTATTGCGTCCAGGTACTTGCTGGTTGCTGGGGAGCAAATCACAGGTTCGATACGAAGGATGATGGAAGACGACGATACTAATCACATAAAGACCAGTCGTACAGTATGTTGGATAGTCTTGTTGATTATTTCTCCGATGTATTGTTACCCCGATTTATGGGAGCATTATTATATTCCATCCCTGCGCGGGTATGAGTTTTGAGAAAGAATCTTGTATGTAATGTTGTGTGTGTTGTGATGAAAGACCAAATCGGTCTAATGGTCCTTTACGTAGCCATGTCGGCGTGTGAAGTGATGCATTATTTTGTATTTAGCCTGGTAGATCCTCGCGGAGAGGGTCTGCGGCGCTGTAATATTCCCGAGTGGTTTGGGGGTGTTACACCAACGGCATAGTACTCCGACTCAACTATATAAAGTGAGTTGTCCAATTGTTTCCTACTGAATCATGACACAAGTCTAGGTCCAAGAAAGTGACAAGTACCACTTGTACTCTTCCTATCTAACTTACAGCCTCCGAGATCCGAGTCGCTGTAGCCAACCAAATCGAATCCTCCTTCCTTAAGATACCACAATCCTACATCAACGGTTCCTTTCACGTACTTAAGGATTCGTTTGGCTGTCGTTAAGTGTGACTCCTTAGGTGCTACTTGATACCGAGCACAGACTCCTACAACAAACTGGATATCGGGCCTGCTAGCCGTTAGGTACAGGAGTGAGCCAATTAGCTTCCTGTAAAGATCTTGATCAACCGTCTTTCCAGCTTTGTTAGCACTAATTTGCATGGAAGTGCTCATAGGGGTTGACGAAGATTTGGAGTTGTTCATCCCAAATTTATTGAGTAGCTCTTTGTTGTACTTCTCCTGGTTGATAAAGATTCAGGTAATTTCTTCACTTGCAATCCTAGGTAACAACTAAGTTCCCCCATCATACTCATTTCAAATTTACTTTGCATGAGATGAGAGAACCTTTGACATAAAGCAAGGTTAGTAGAGCCAAATATAATATCATCAACATATATTGCACCATTAACAGGTCATCTCCTTCCTGTATCTTGAATAGAGTTTTGTCCACCGCACCTTTCTCAAATCCATTATTGGTAAGTACAGGGACCGGGTTTCGTACCATGCTCTCGGTGCTTGATTAAGTTCATACAGAGCTTTCCGTATTCTGTATACTAGGCCTCCGCCTTCAGCGTTGACAAACCCTGGTGGTTGTTCAACATAGACTTCTTCGGCGAGGTCTCCATTCAGGAATGCGCTCTTAACATCCATTTGATATACTATAGAACTTTTATGGGCGGCAAAAGCTGGGAATATCCTAATGGCTTCTAGTCTGCCTACAGGGACAAATATCTCATCATAGTCTATCCCTTATTCCTGTCTGTAGCCTTGTGCAACTAAACGGGATTTGTTCCTGATAACAAGTCCATTCTCATCCTTCTTGTTTCTAAATACCGATTTGGTTCCAATTACATCTTGATGTTTTGGCCTGGGTACTAGATACCATACATTGCTTCTTTCGAAACCGTTAAGCTCTTTTTCCATAGAAGTAATCCAGTGATAATTATTCAAAGCTTCATTGGTAGAAACAGGTTCAGATTGAGCTAGGAATATAGCTAGGGTGCACATAGCTAGTCTCCTAAGTTCAGCTTGAGATTTCCATACAGGAAAATGAGATTTCTCAAAATCGGATTATTCTTGCGCATACAGTACAGTTCCTTGTATACTTTGTATTATTCTTCGAGTAGATACTATTAGGAGTATGCCCTCGAATGCCACTCAGAGGATGTTAGAGTAAGGTTATTGTACTTGTTATTATGTAAATCATTATCAGAAGGCAATTGTATGTTTCTTTATTTACTGGTAGTCACTGCCTGACTCGTAAATATATATATATAGAAACTAGTCCATGTATTTGAGAGCAAAACATTCCACTCCATATTGGATAAGGGGATCGGCACTGGAAAGGTTTATGGCTCAAATACTTAATCGTTCGCAAGTCGATGAAACTTGACTCGGCGTTAAGTTTATGTGAAGACTTGTATGACGTGTTCTTTGACTTGGAGAGTATATGTCGATCACTACTGATTAGTGGGAGCACATGTTATAGGTATACTAATGACATTAGTATACTCAAACCGACTCACCCATGATTCGTCACGCGGATTTCACTCCGGGACAGTCAATGACGGAATCGAAAGGTTATGATAGGTATTCGTGAACCTTCGACTTGAGGATTTAGTAGGGATGTGCTTGTGACGTTACGATTTTCATTAGAGTAGTTCGACCCAGAAAATCGGAAGGTGGGGGTCAACCTCGACGTGCATCTTGACGGGCAAGTAGCAGGTTCTACTAAATGCCAAGATATGATTCTTTCTCCTTTAAGTGAACGGGTATATGTCATATGCGATTATTGGCAGATGAGATCATAAGTCTTTGGCCAAAGCATTGGAGCTAGTTGTATTGGATACACGAGAGCTCAGTGATCTCGATTTGCATTAACTCATGCATAACGTCAAGTACAGATAGGGTTTGACTGACGGTGACCCTATAACTTGATCGAGACATTTGAAAGAATGGTTTATACATATACCGGTATTCACGACAGAAAAGTTTTGGAATGATCTCAATCATTCGTTCTCAGTTAGGTTACAGTGTAGACCGCGGGGCTGGATAGGTGGTGCTATCACTCTTTGGTTCCTCCCATTGCTAACTGAGACGGACCTACCGAGTCGTGCATTAGGATAGACGACGGAATAAATCGGGCTTGTTCTCTATTTATAAATATTAGATATTGAATATCTAATTTATTGGACATTGGATGTCTAATTAATTTTGCGACATTAGATGTCTAAATTAATTTATTGGATAAATTAGTTTACGGCCTTAAATAAATTAGTGGGTAATTAATTTAATTCACATATATAATTATTTCTTGGAGAAATTAATTATATTATTTTGTATGTGATACAATTAATTAATTGGATTAATTAATTGATATAAATACATCGAAACGGAACAGAGTTTATCGGATTGGACACACGGGAGTCCGAAACGAACCGAACTCCTCTCGTATTTCTAGCCACTCCTTTGGTCTTGACTTGGAATAGTCTTACACCTAAATTGGTGGAAGACCAAGGACATGAATGATAAGAATCATTCATGTGATAATCAAAATAAAAAATGAAAAATCAAGTGGGGAGACTTTGACAAGAGCTGAGATTTGAAGACAAATTAAATAAACCTCCCCACTCTCTTTCAAGGAATTCTTACGGCCAAAACTAAGGGTATCTAAAAAGGTTCGTGGTTAGTGGTTTTAACCGGAATCGAATCGAACCGACGTGGTTTCGGTTAACCGAGAACCACTATTTGTGGCTAGGGTGCGGTTTGTGGTTCCTACTTCAAAAAAAATATGGTTAGTGGTTAACCAGAATCGAATGGTTCCAGAACCACAGAACCACAAACAAAAATTATGATAAATTAATAAATTATAATTATATATTTTTATCCTAAAATGAAATTCAATTGAATTAATAATATGTAAATTAATTACCCCAACCCCCACATCAATTCTCCGTTTGTGATTGTGTTGCATTTTTAATTGTTGGATTTATAGATTAATTTTGACTTATAGTTGTTGGATTTATGGATTAATTATTTTGTTGTCTACTATTTTTGTTTTAAAAGATTACTTTTAGCATTTTAGAATTGATTATTTCAGTTTTTTTTGGATCAAAAAAAAAAAAAAATAGTTTTTAAGGTTAACCGAACCGGAACCATATATAATCGGCGTCGTTCCGATTAACCGAAATTTAAAGTGGTGTGGTTAGTGGTTCCTATTTTGGGGCGTTTATGGTTCCGGTTAACCGAAAATTGTGGTTTGATTAACCGGAACCGAACCACTCGACAACCTTTGGCCCAAAACATCAAGAACGAGGGAGGAGAGTTTTCATTTAGTTTTCTTCATTTTTCTACTTCTTCATTTTTTTCCTTATTTATTTTCTTAGAGAAATTTGAGAGAGAAAAATTCATTTATACACTTAGAGTGTGATATTAAAATTAGAAAAATATAATTTGTGAAATCGGGACGAAAAGACGAGCCAGAAAAATAGTCGGACTCGCGGCTGGGTCGCCAGAGTACCCGGCAGCAAGCCGCTCCCGGCGGCTAAACTGGTCAATGGGTCAATTTGGGCTAGGATGGGCAGCTGTCACGGCCGTGGGCTTGGCCCGGGCCTTGTTTTTTCGGCTCTGTTTTTATATTTCGTTCGGTAAATTAATTTCCCACAAATTAAATTGGATTTAATTTGACTAAAATATAATTATGGTAATTTTATTTTTAAGGTAATTAATTTAATGAAATATTTATTTTATCCGGAACAAATTAAAATTAATTGTCATGTGAATTAATTGGATTAATTCTAAAAGTTGGATTAATTTTTGTTGATTAGACAATATTTAGATTAATCAATATTGCCATTTATTTTAATGTAATGGTTGCATGATTTTTTTGAATGGTGATGTAGTTCGTGGACCTAGTTTTTGAATCATTTTTCGATTGGGTTGTAAAGGCCGTTTTGAGCATATTTATTTTACTAGAAATATTTGTATCTAGGAAGCAATTTTTCAATGTAAAATTTATATGTAATGAAGAAGACCAGAGGAAGATCCATTCGAGAGGGCGAAGATTCAAGACTTGAGACATGTAATTAGATTACGATGTTTTTGGTTCTAAGAACGGTCCATGAACTACATGTTGGTAGCAATTAGGTTGTGTATGTTTTATTCATATCGTATGAATGCTACAAACGCGCTTAAATGAATTAATGTGTAAAATGTAACATTAATCGCGAAAATTCTACCACGTCAAAATATTAAGTTTAAAAAGGTTTAAAGGTTTTCCTTCCCTCCGTCGAGCTCTTGGAAAATTGAAATCCAAACCGGATGTGCTATGCTTTCGAGTTATCGGGGTAATCGTTCGGGGAGGGTCAATAAATTCCGAGAGTTCATTGGATGCCTTCGGTTGGAGCAAATTTTATCCCTAGAAACCTGTTAGGTTGTCGGATAAGATTCAATTGCGAAACTGATCAGCATCGATGGTGTAAACTTAACTTGTTCATGAACTATAGAAACCGTATAGGTTGAGGGGAGCGAACAAGGGAAAAAATAAGATCGAATCATCCATTAGATGGGTTGGTTTTGGACACCACTTTATGAAGATTAATACACTAGAAACCTGTTCGGTTGCCCTCTATTAAAATTTATAAAGAACTCTATCACCACTATTAGACATGGCAAATGGGCGGGCTCGGCCCAAATGGGCCGGGCGAAAAACGGGCGGGCCAAATCTGGGCCGGGCCAAAAAGGCCCGATTTTTTTGGGCCAAAAATATTAGGCCCGTGGCCCGCCCCTGGCGGGCTCGGCCCGGCTCGTGGGCCCCAACTCTTTTTTTTTTTTGAAATGTTAATTCTGAATAAATATAGAAATATTTTTCGATCCTTAGCAACCTGTCTCATCGTGGATTGGCACCGCAACCTGATGATAGTCCTCAATATGGAGACGCTGGGATACGTCTTGGAGGCGGACATTCCGGCGGCTCCGGTGCGTACCATAGCCAGTCAGGAAGATGTTGAAAACCACGAAAAGTGGGTTAACGATGACATTAGAGTCCGTGGCTTTATGATGGCCTCTATGTCTAATGAGCTTCAGAGAGCTCATGAGAAAATGACTTCTGCTAGGCATATTTTATCTCACTTAACCGAGCTTTATGGTGAGCACAGTCGAACTGCTAGATATGAGATATCCAAGCAACTATTCGGTGCCAAGATGAAGGAAGGTGAGAAAGTTGGGGACCACGTTTTCAAAATGATTTCTATGATCGAGAGATTGGAGGCTCTTGATTTTATGATGCATGCTTCTCTCCAGTCCGACCTTATCCCGCAGTCCCTTCCTGATTCCTTATCACAGTTAGGGCTGGGAAAAATACTGAAAATATCGAAATACCGAAAATATCGTATCAAAAATATCAAAATTTTCGGTATACCGATTTTTTCGGTACGGTATGATACCGTTACCGGTATTTTCGATACGGTAACGGTATGAACTTTCAAAATTTTCGATATACCGAGGTATACCGAAAATTTTTGATATACGGAATTTTTTTCGACATATACCAAAAATTTTCGATATACCCAAAAATTATCGATATATCGAAATTTTTCAGTATACCAAACTCTGTATAGTATATTGAATTTTTTTTGATATATCTTAAAATTTTTGGTATACCGCAGAAGTTTCGATATACCGAAAAATTAACGGTATACCGACTTGATTTCGGTATACCGATATTTCGGTACAATAACGGTATGTAAATATGTCATACCGAAAATTTCGGTACGGTATACGGTATGGATGATAATTTTCGGTATACCGTACCGAACCATCCCTACCCACAGTTTGTTATGAACTTCAACTGCAATGAGATTGCTTGCAATTTAGCAGGGTTGATGAACAAACTTATAACCGCTCAGTCTCAGATGATGACTCTATAGATGAAGGACCATAAAATGGCACTTCTCCCAATTCAACACCATATTAGTTTCTTCGCATCGTTTCAGGACTTTCTGCAAATTCTGCAAGCATAAATCAAACGAGTCACCAAAAACAGAAAAATCATCCATAAAAATTTCAATACAATGTTCAACCATGTCAGAAAAAATAGCCATCATACACCTTTGAAAAGTGGCCGGCGCATTACATAAACCAAAAGGCATGCGCCTGTACGCGAAAATGCCATAAGGACATGTAAACGTCGTATTTTCTTGGTCTTCTGGGGCTATATAAATTTGATTATACCCAGAATAACCATCAAGAAAACAATAAAAATCATGCCCGTCTAATCTATCCAACATTTGATCAATAAATGGTAAAGGAAAATGGTCTTTACTAGTGGCTTTATTTAATTTCCTATAATCTATGCACATACGCCACCCCGTAACAATTCTAGTGGGAATTAATTCATTATTATCGTTTTGAATAACCGTTATCCCACCCTTCTTTGACACAACTTGAACCGGACTTACCCACTTGCTATCATAAATAGGAAAGATCATACCTGCGTCGAGGAGTTTTAAAATCTCGACTTTTACCACCTCTTTCATGTTTGGATTTAAACGACGTTGGTGCTCCACGAATGATTTATAGTCTTCCTCCATCAAAATCCTAGGCATGCAAATGGACGGGCTGATTCCTTTGATATCCGCAATAGACCATCCAAGGGCAGATTTGTACTCCCTCAAAACTCTCAATAATTTCTCCTCTTGATCCCCCGCCAAAGTGGCAGAAAGAATGACCGGCAGGGAATCGTCGGGTCCCAAAAATGCATATTTTAAATGATTCAGTAGCTGCTTGAGCTCTAGCTTTGGGGGCTTCTCAATTGATGGGACGGGTCGAGTTGGTGAACTTCCGAGCTCCTCACATGGTCGATGAGTGAAAAATGGTGGTGAAGCATCCATGTGTCGTAGATAGGCTATATGCTCTGGATTTAACTCAATAGAGGATCCAACTAAAATGGACTCCAATGGATCTGATGGATAGCTCTCCCGAAAATCTCTTCTTACACACGAGTCAATAACGTCAATTTGAAATCAATTCTCAACATCACTAGGATGTTGCATGGATCGAAATATATTAAATGTAACTTGCTCCTCTTGAACTTATAGAGTGAGCTTCCCTTTTTCCACATCAATGAGAGTTCGGCCGGTTGCTAAAAATGGTCTTCCCAAGATAATTGGGATGTCATGGTCCTCCTCCATATCGAGCACAATAAAATCGGCCGGGAAGATAAATTTATCGACCTTGACCAAAACGTCTTCTATTACCCCCCTCGGATACTTGATAGATCTGTCAGCTAATTGCAAAGAGACCATAGTCGGCTTGGCCTCCCCAATACCTAGCTTCTTAAAAATGGAAAGGGGCATAAGATTAATGTTGGCTCCGAGGTCACATAAAGCTCTGTCAAAGGACGAATTTCCAATGGTGCATGGTATAGTGAAACTTCCCGGATCACTCAATTTAGGTGGGAGCTTCTTCTGTAAAATAGCGCTGCACTCTTCCATCAATGCCACTGTCTCATACTCTTCAAGCTTCCTTTTGTTCGATAAAATCTCCTTCATAAACTTTACATAGCTCGGCATTTGTTCTAAGGCGTCGGCAAATGGAATATTGATATGTAATTTCTTGAAGACGTCAAGAAATTTAGAGAATTGCTTGTCCAATTTTTGCTTTTGCAGGCGTTGTGGGAATGGGATTGGTGGTGTGGATGGGTAGTCAAGACTGCTTTTGATTTGGGCTCTTCATCCTTCGTTTTCTCACTGGGGCTGCTCTTTTCCTTGCTACTGTTGGGCTGCTCGTGTAGCTCATTTCCACTCCGTAGTTCAATAGCTTGCACATTTTCCTTGGGATTCATCTCGGTAGCGCTTGGCAATACACCTTGAGGTCGAGAAGATAATAAATTTGTGATCTGCCCCATTTGTACTTCCAAATTTCGAATAGAAGGGGAATGATTTTTTAGAGTAGTCTCCGTGCGAGTCATGAATTGGCTCGTGTTAGCCGCCATTTGAGCAAGAGCATCTTCCAACGAGACTTTCGGTGGTTGAGGGGCTGCTGTGGGGGCTGAGTAAATTGAGCTTGTGGAGGTTTATTTAAAGCTTGCCCGTTCCTCCATGAAAGATTGGGATGATTTCACCAGCCTTGGTTGTAAGTATTAGAATATGGATTGTTCTGGCGATTTCCGTTCCCCACAAACTGAGCTTGTTCCATCTGAGATTTCTCAAAAGGATTTCTGACTTGGCATTCAGCACTAGGATGAGACCCGTTGCACCAATTGCATGTTTCCATGGTGTTGGTAGAAGTGGTATGTGAAAAAGCTTGCAATTGTTGAGTTAGAGCTGCAACTTGGGCTGATAGTATAGAGATTGGATCGTTTTCGGAAATTCCCATAACTCTCTTTGGGTTCACCCGTTCACAAGGCCACTGATAAGCATTTGCAGCCATCGCTTCCAATAGAGAATGAGCTTCAGCCATCGTCTTGCCCATTAAAGCTCCTCCAGTGGCTGCATCAGCAAGAGTGCGTGTAGAAGCACTTAGTCCGTTATAGAATGTCTGAATTTGTAGCCAATCCGGTAGACCATGGTGTCGGCATCTCCTTAGAAAATCCTTGTATCGCTACCAAGCTTCATGAAGCGATTCCATCTCAAATTGCCCGAAGGTCGTTATTTCATTCCGAAGTCTCGCTGTCATTGCCGGTGGAAAGAACTTAGCCAAAAAGGCTTGTGTTAACTCCACCCAAGTCGTGATAGAGCCCGGCGGAAGTGAATTCAACCAAAACTTGGCTTTATCCCTCAAAGAAAATGGAAAAAGCCGTAGACAAATGGCGTCATCATAAACTCCATAATTCTTGAAAGTATCGCATATCTCGAGAAAGGATGCAATATGGGCATTAGGGTCGTCATTCGCTAGTCCGCAAAATTGGCTTGCTTGTACCATTTGGATTATAGGTGGCTTAATTTCAAAATTGTTTGCTTGGATGGTTGGACGCCGAATCCCCGAAAAATTTGCGTTGATTTGTGGCAGTGCATAATCACGGAGTGCCAATGCCGGTTGAGCTTGCTGAATGTGATTGTCGATCCCTTGGTTTCCGTTGTTGTCGGCCACGGTATTCGTAGTTGACAATTCACGTTTTTCCTTCCTGTTTTTCGCAAGGTGCGCTCGAGTTCGGTATCCAAAGGAAGTAGACCTTCGTCACCAAATTCTCTCATGTACTAGATGAAACTCCTGAAAGAAAAACAAATAAAAAACAAATTTACACAAAAATACAATAATGTTCAAATTAAGACTAAAAATACTAAAATTGATATTAGTAAAAACAATCAGTCCCCGGCAACGGTGCCAAAAACTTGTTATGTAATTTAGTGAACGCAAGTGCACATTGTCGTAATCAAGGAATAAAGTGATAAGAAAGATATCATTCCCTCGAGGACTGACGTACTAATTACCAATTTATTTGTATTCTAGTTTTATTTGAACGATCGAATTTGGTGGTGGAAGAATTATCAAAAACTAAATAATGCAATAAACTAAAAATAGCTAGTAAAATTAATAATTCGGAGAAAGGAGATCGAATAAGAGAAGAATCTAGGATTGAGAATCCGCCTCGCTTAATCCGAATAAATCTTGATTACTATAATTTATGTAATTTCCCAATTTATTGACATCAAAGATTTCTAAGATAATCTAAAACCTCTCCCGAGGACAATAGGAATTTCTAAGGTGAATAAATCACTCTATTCCTAGGTGAGTTAATTCAACAATAGCCAAAAAGTCTAAAATCAACGAGCTACGTAATTCCTATGAGTATATTCCTATCTCACAAGATAAAACGGTTCTCACCAATTTTTTCTACTAACTCTCCTCTCCCGATTCGAGTTGCGTAATTAAAACAATTCAATCATAGGCCACATAATTGAATGCATTAAGAACAATTGGGAAAACTCAATAGAAAGGGAAATATATATAAATAATACAATATCAAGAGTTAATCCGTCCAAATCTCGGTTTCATCACAATCCTAGAAAAAGGAGTCTAGCCCGACATACTATAAAACAATATACAAAGATTCAAATTCAACATAAGGAAGAAAAACCAAACACAATTGAAGACTGGCTTCTTTCGTTCTCTGGTCTTGCTTCCTGCTGCTCGATATTTTCTCCTCCTCTTCGATCATCCTATTTTCTGACCTTCAATGCCTTTTTATAACTTTTCTTCCACCTCCAAAATGCATCCAAAAATTAGGTCGAAAACGGACTTTAGAACAGCCGAAATCGCGGGCTACAGTCACAAATCCCGCATTGCGGGCCACGGCCCGGCTTTAGTGTGCCGCGGCCCCTGCCCTTTTTCAGTCAGACCTGGGCGCTTTGTTTTCTCACGGGCCACAGTTCAGGATGAGCGTGCCGCGGCCCCCGATACAGTTTGTACCGGCGTGCTTCTGGGTGTTCCTGTGCCGCGGTTCTGGCTCGATGCGACGCGTCCCTTGACCAAAAAATGTCGTTTTGGCCCATTTTTCTTCTTTTAAGCTCCCGAACTCTAATTTCCTTCAAAACATAACAACATCATGCATTAAAAGCTCATTTATGCAGATTTAGACTTAAAATGGATATAAAATAATGATAATTAAGCGCATAAAAATACATCTAACAAACAACGAAAGGAAATGAGTAATATACCATATGCTTCGGCCGTGAGTAGCCTTATGTATGCCATGTTGTGTACGAGACCTGACATTACGCATGCTGGGAGCGTGGTAAGTAGGTTTCAGGCAAACATAGTTAGGGAACATTGGACCGCCGTAAAGAATGTTCTCAAGTACTTTAGAAGGACTAGAGATCTGGTTCTTATGTATGGTGGTGGAGAACTGAATGTGACGGGCTTCACTGATTCAGACTTCCAGGGATAGAAAGACAACTCTATGTCTACTTCTGGCTACATTTTACTCTTAATGTAGGAGCAGTATCTTGGCATTGTGCCGACCATAGCGCGACTGCTGATTCCACCTGTTAGTCTGAGTATCAAGCGGCTTCGGAGGCTTCTAAATGAAGGGTTTTGGATTAAGAAGTTACTAGGTGAACTTCAAGTGACACCATGTGCTGCGCTGCCTGTTTTCATTTTTTTATGCGATAACAATGGAGTAGTAGCACAGGCCTAGGAGCCGAGGTTTCACAACGATACAAAACATATTGAGAGAAAGTATCATCTCGTGAGAGAATTTGTTCACAAAGCATACATTGGGCTGCATAGAGTAGACTCGGTAGACAACGTCACTGATCCACTGACCAAGCTACTTTCTCAGATGAGCTTGGAGCGTCATTTGGAGAACATGGGTATTAGATACTATAGTGTGTGGCATTGTGTGCAAGTGGGAGATTGTTAGGAGTATGCCCTCGAATGCCACTCAGAGGATGTTAGAGTGAGGGCATTGTACTTGTTATTATGTAAATCATTATCCGAAGGCAATTGTATGTTTCTTTATTTATTGGTAGTCACTCGCATTCCTGACTCGTAAATATATATATAGAAACTAGTCCATGTATTTGAGAGCAAAGCATCCACTCCTTATTGGATAAAGGGATCGGCACTGGAAAGATTTATGGCTCAAATACTTAATCGTTCGCAAGTCGATAAAACTTGATTGGGCGTTAAGTTTATGTGAAAACTTGTATGACGTGTTCTTTGACTTGGAGAGTGACTGTGGATCACTATTGGTTAGTGGGAGCACACATTATAAGTATGCTAATGAGATTAGTATACTCGAAACGACTCACCCTCGAATCGTCACACGGATTTCACTATGGGACAGTCAATGACGGAATCGGAAAGTTGTGATAGGTATTCATGACCTTCGACTTGAGGATTTAGTAGGGATGTGCTTGTGACGTTATAATTTTCATTAGAGTAGTTCGACCCAAAAAACCGGAAGATGAGGGTTAACCTCGACATGCATTTTGACGGACAACTAGCAGGTTCTACTAAATGTAAGATAAGATTCTTTCTCCTTTAAGTGAACGGGTATATGTCCATGCAGTTATTGGCATATGAGATCATAAGTCTTTGGCCAAATAATTAGAGCTAGTTGTATTGGATACACGAGAGCTCAGTGATCTCGATTTGCATTAACTCATGTATAGCATCAAGTACAGATAGGGTTTGACTGACCGTGACCCTATAACTTGATCGGGACATTTGAAAGAAGGGTTTATACGTATACTGGTATTTATGACAGAAAGGTTTTGGAATGATCCCAATCATTCTTTATCAGTTAGGTTACAGTGTAGGCCGCGGGACTCGCTAGGTGGTGCTATCACGCTTTGGTTCCTCCCATTGCTAACTGAGACGGACCTACCGAGTCGCGCATTAGGATAGACGACGAAATAAATCGGGCTTATTCTCTCTTTACAAATATTAGATATTGGATATCTAATTTATTGGACATTGGATGTCTAATTAACTTTGGGACATTAGATGTCTAAATTAATTTATTGGATAAATTAATTTATGGCCTAATGAATTAAATAAATTACTGGGTAATTAATTTAATTCACATATATTATTTCTTGGAGAAATTAATTATATTATTTTGTATTTTATATAATTAATTAATTGATATAATACATCGAAACGGAACAGAGTTTATCTGATTGGACACATGGGAGTCCGAAATGAACCGAACTCCTTCGGCGTTTCTAGAGGCCGCCCCCCACTCTTTTGGTCTTGACTTGGAATAGTCTTCCACATAAATTGGTGGAAGACCAAGGACATGAATGATAAGAATCATTCATGTGATAATTAATAAAAAAAATCAAGTGGGAAGACTTTGACAAGAGGTGAGATTTGAAGACAAATTAAATAAACCTCCCCCACTCTCTTTCAAGGAAATCTTACGGCCAAAACATCAAGAAAGAGGGAAGAGAGTTTTAGTTTAGTCTTCTTCATTTTTCTACTTCTTCATTTTTCCTTATTCATTTTCTTAGAGAAAATTGAGAGAGAAAAATTCATTTATACATTTAGAGTGTGATAAATATAATTTGTAAGCTCCAACCACTTTATTCTAGCCGTCTCCTTGGAGGATATTAAGGTGGGTGTTGTTCCGGTCGACTTTCGGCGCGTGACAAGTAAAGACGCGGTACTTTCGGCGTTGAATTTTCCAAGAGCTATTGCGGATTGGATTCGTAGTGGACACCATCTTCTCAACGATTAAATCAATGGACTACAAGGGTATGATATCATATCTTCCTCTTTGTTCGTTTTATATTCGTATATATGTAGCTTGAATCGATCCTCTCAAGGGATTCAGATCGAACTTATTTTCGTATATTGCTTCCGCTGCGCCTTTGTTTTCTATGCGAATCCCAACAAATACACCAGCATCAATATCACCTATAATTAACTCATGTGGGTGATCTTTCAACCATCTCCTGTCAGGTTTTAGTTCGGCATCCCGTACTGTATCTTGGGGTGTTGTAGCTTCAGCTTCAGCTTGTACAGCATCGGCTTCGACTACTTCTGTTCTTACATCTGCAGAATTGATTTCTAAGTCTACGAGAGGTTCTATTGGAGTCTGAGGGTCATCAAAGGATAGTGTTCGCATATTCTGGGTCAAGCCTTCTACTCATGTAGGGTCGAAATGAGGTTCATCGAACACTACATGGACAGATTCCTCAATTGCCAGCTTCCTTTTGTTAAAGATCCTGAAATCTTTGCTGACAGAGGAGTATCCTACAAAGATTCCTTTGTCCGACTTCTCGTCACATGTCTTGAGTTGATCTTTCCCATTATTCAGAACATAACATCGACATCCGAATATGTGGAAGTAAGAAACTAATGGAGTTTTATTATTCCATACCTCATAGGTAGTTTTATTGTGATGTTTGTTGATGATACATCGTTCTTGTGTATAGCACGCTGTATTTATTGCTTCGCCCCAGAACCACTGTGGCAATTTGCTTACGGCAATCATGGTTCTTGTAGCTTCCTTGAGCGTCCTATTTTTTCGCTCGACAATACCATTTTGTTGAGGAGTCCGGGCTGCTCAGTATTCATGATGTATGCCATTGTCCGAACAGTATTACTCTATAAAGCGATTTGTGAATTCAATACCTGTGTCGGAACTAATGGAGACAATACACAACCCCTTCTCATTCTGAAGCTTTTTCAGGTGCTCTGGCAACTTTTTTGTAGTTTCTTTCTTCTTGCTTAAAAAGATTGTCCGAGAGTACCTGGAGTAATCGTCAACAAAAACGAGAATATTCTTTACCTCCCAAAATTACAGGGTCAACAGAGCCGTAGAGGTCCATGTGTAGCATATCCAGAACCCTGTGGGTGGACAGGTATGATTTGCTTTTCAGGATAGTTTTGACTTGATTGCCTTTCTGACAGGGTCCGCAGACGTTGTCTTTCTGAAATGACACATCGAGCAAGCCTCTAACCATTTCTGTTGGAATATTCTCTTCCAAACATTCATTATAGAGTTTTGATGATTAAGTTGCTAAACAAAACAAAACAACAAAGAAGGGAAGCAAAACAACGAAGGAGACGAAGTCGCAAAAAGTAGCTCAGAATGCAAAGCTAGCGCACGCTAGACACAAAGTTAGCGCACGCTAACGGGTCCTGTCTACAGATCAGATGAGTTCAAATCTACCTGAAGTAAACCTACCTGATAAAGATAGCGCACCCTACAAAGGATGGATAACGCATGCTATCGAAGGAATATTACCATTATGAAGATTTCAATACAGAATGACGTATGTGCTGACATAAGACATAGCGCACGCTATGAATGATATTTAGCGCATGCTAAATAGCATTTGTATTCAAATATATTAACATTGGGAATTCGGTGGAAAGTCAAGTCAGAAGTCAAAAGTACAAACGGATATATGATGCATGCAATGATGTGTTATTAGCGCACGCTAAGAAGATATGTTAGCGCACACTAACAAAGAAAGACAGTAGCCTTTGGACTAATTCTGGAAGACGATAACGTATGCTACATAATATACATAACATATGTAACAGGCAACAAACACGCGATAGCACACGATACACAAGAAGGCTAGCGCACGCTAATTAAAACTGGCAGTAATGGCTAGTTTGTGGAAAATGGCTATAAATACCAAACCACTTGGTATCAAACCACACAACAACATTGAGCAAAGCAATCATACTTGAGATATCATTGTAAACATTATAGTTGTTGTTCTTGAGCTTAAATTGATAGTGATTGAGTGTTATACACAAAATCATACAAGAGAAAAAAAAAAAGAAAAGATACGATTGGATTCGGTGTTATTAGGATCAAGGATCCAACATTGTTAGAATCACAATCGATATCTAAGTGAGGTTTATCTAGTACCTATAGAAAGCTAGAGTGGTTGATTCCTTGTCCAATAGAAAAGAAAAACGGTTTAACATGGACCGACATAAAGACAAGTGATTGAACGCTTATCCCTTGACCGATAGAAGAGAAGTGCAGAGGTTTATCTTAAGCCTATAGGAAAGGATACCGAGAGAGGACGTAGGTACATTTGGCCGAACCTCTATAAATCCTTGTGTCGATTTATTTTCTGCACTTTATTTAAATCACTTCTGGAACGCGAAAGAGTTTTATAACTCTATCTCCAAACGACGATACCGACCAATGTTGCCCCAACAATTGGTATCGGGGCAGTACTTGTAATACCCACGATTTCCATTCCGGTTATTTTGGATTTTTTTTGGATATTTCCCGGTTGTCGAGTTCCGGTATTATTTTCTCAACAACTGATTTTGGCGTTTAAGACCGTAGGTGATGATTTGTTATCCGTTGTTTTCATTTCGGACCGATGATGTTGTCCCCGAGTATTTTGTCGTGTTCGTTCCGTGCGATTTCGGAAAATCGAGTCGTCGAATCATGGTGGTCGGACACTGGCCGGACGGTTGGGGCGGTGGACGGACGTTGCCGGAATCGCCGGACGAGTGCAAGCACCGGCCGGGCGGTTGCGACAGAACCGGCGTAGCGCACGCCACGGCCGGAAAGTAGCGCACGCTACGGCCAGAGGCGGCGCACGCTATGGCGGTTGGCTGCGCGCGCTAGTCGGCCGAGGCGAAGGCGTAAAGGTTCGGATCGGGAGATCGGCAGTAGCGCACGCCATCGCCGGACATCGCGACGCTACGACCGATAGCGCACGCCACGGCCGGAAGGTCACAGACGCTTACTCGCCGAGCCAGAAGTCACTGGATTGTGGCTGGGCCGACAACGCACATGTTCAGCGCATGCTGGCGGGCCCGGCCGCACATTCTCGACCATGACCGCCCGCTAGCGCACGCTAGCTCAGCAGTCTAGCGCACGCTAGGTCGCACCAGATAAATATGACCGAGCGATCTGTTTGCACTCATTTTTCATTTCCTTCCTTTCGTACGCTACCGAGTCTTGGAGGTGACGAAGGCATGTTGTTATACAACTAATCCACGAAGTTTGGGAGCTTATAACATCGATTAATCACTCCATAACATCCTTCAATCCAGCGAATCAAGGTTAGTTTTCCTAAAATCCTAGTTTTGGGAAAAATTGGGGATTTTGTTGATTTCGTCCGTTTGATTCGTTATAACTTAGAATAGTGAGGGGTTGATGATTATTAAGTTGTTTTATATCGAATCCCTTGTTTTTCCACTGTTGGATTGCCGAGGATTCGTCGTTTTATTGAGTTTCTAATCGACACCTTGAAAGTGTTCGATAAAATGTCACAAAGGGGATTCGGGCGTTCTACGATTATTCTTACTCGTTCTATCGTCAATTTATTCATGGTATGATGTTGGGGTCAGGTTCCTTGCGAAGAACTCGAGTCGGAACCCTTCCAATCGCCGTTTTCCGATCGGTGGTGTTACCGTCGTTTCCGCCGGAGAGTTGTGAGCATTCAAAGTCTTCCGGTTAAGAGACGTTCGTCAGAGTGTCCAGTATCAACTATTAAGGCAAGTATCTTGCCTATACACTTCATATTTCGTAGTGGTTATAGTCGGTAATTGACTAGGTGTGCAATTGAATTATTTTTAATGAACTTATAAAAGAATCGGTATATTCTCGATAAAGGTCTTCTATAAAATCTACTTATGTGTTTGTGAACGATTGTGTGGTTCTGAGGATATGTACTAGTGGTGTGCTTTGGAATATCTTCTTTACGTTTGGTATCGTTGTGCGTGATTATGTTGATAGTGGACTTAAGGTTATGTCTTTCTGACAAGAAGTGTGTATATATGTGTGGACGTGTGTACTATTGATGAGTTTGTGATGATGTGTGATGTGAGTATGTGTTGGATGTTGTGGCCATTCATAGCAAGTACCTTGATTTACATTTGAAGTACTTCGGGGGAATATGTTTTTGAATCGTGATTTCATGAAAGTGGTAATTTCAGAAAATGTGGTTTGTGCCATGTGGTTACTGAGAGTGTGTAAACCGAGTTAAAACCAGTGAGGGTCCCCTGGGGTCCGGTAGGCCGCGTATCCCTACGGATCACTCGGTGGGCTATACATCAGGGAGGGCCTGACGAGGTGTCTCTGGGGTGTGTATCTTGCTTGAGAGGTACAGGGCCAGTATAGCTAGGGAGGTTGTTTTGTGATGATGAATATGGCACGATGTTGTTTTCGATAATTGTGATATGTCCGGAGTATCACATATGAAAATTCCCAAAGTGAGATACATCATATGTAAGGTCTTGGTACTTGGCTAAAATGGCACCGGTATAAGCGTCGTATATTATTTGTTTCATGGTTGCGATATTTTTGGCATAAGGATACGGGCCCTATGATTGTTTCCGTACATTGTGGTTTGGTTATGTATCGAGTGTGACCGTTGTGTTATTCACTCGAGTATGGGATATGGATGATTTGGGTCGTGGACCCTGTGTTTGTGACCAGATTGGTATCTTTGAGCAAAAACAATTCTTTGGCCCGTGTCCCTATGTGGTTTGTCGAGTTAAAGATTTATTAGCCCAGAAATGTCTTTCTAAAACTCCCGAGACTTTTTAAATGCTTTTCAAAGAGCCTGCGTGTCTCATTCCAATTTTTTTTATGGTTTGAACTATTTTATTCAATGAAATATCTCGGGAAATCTTCACTGAGTTGAATTGTGGAATTAATCAAGTTTTTATATTCTTGGAATATGTTGTGTATAGCTCGTATTTGCACTTTATACTTTCACTAGCAAAACAAGGAGTTTGCTAACCCCGAGTATTCGGGGTGGATGTCTCAGACAAGGCCCGTGTACTTGCAAAGTTGTCGGGAGCGAACCACAGGATCGGTACGAAGGATGATGGAAGACGACGATGCTAATCACATGAAGGCCGTGTTGGGTATTTGGTGAAGTCTTATTGTTTTGTCTTTGTGTTGGGGTATTTTCTAAGTTTCGGGAAGTATTAATGTATCCTAACCCCTGCGTGGGTACGAGTTAGAAAAAGGAGTTTTGTATGTTCGATGTAAAAATATTTGGTAAAAGACCAAATCGGTCTAATGGTTCATTATTTAGCCACATCGGCTTAAAATGTGATGTATTGTTTTCGTATTTAGCCTGGTAGATCCTCATGGAGAGGGTCTGCGGCGCTGTAATATTCCCAAGTGGTTTGGGGGTGTTACAGTACTTCCAATAAGCGGCTTAACATCCGAGGAGTCGATCCAAATGGCATTTAAAATTGCTCCGATCGAAGGTATTGCTCTTAACCAACCACCATTATTCGATGGGTCAAATTTCATGACGTGGAAGAAAAAGATGTCAATATTCATCCGAGCTTATGACATCGAGCTGTGAAAAGTGATATGTCTTGGTCCGAAAATTCCTCTCAAACCCGACGGTATGCTTAAATCTTTTGAAGAATATGATGACGCGGATTGGAAAAATGATCATTATAATTGCAAAGCCGCAATTATTGTATTGTGCCTTAAATCCGGAAGAACACAACAGAATATGTTCGTGTGACAGTGCCAAAGAGATTTAGAAAATGCTTGAAGTCACACATGAAGGAACGTCTCAAGTCAAGGAGACGAAGATCAACATGCTTCTTCACGATTACGAGCTATTTCAAATGAAAGAAGAAGAATCCATCACAATTATGCTCGACCGATTTTTGATCATTACGAATAGATTGGCATGTTATGGAAAATCCCTTTCGAGTAGTGAAAAAGTTAAGAAGATCCTACGATCACTACCTCGAGAATGGGACGGTACGGTAACGGCTATAATGGAATATAAAGATTTAAACAATCTTGACTTTAGTGCTCTCATTAGTTCACTTATAAACTACGAGATTGTCCTAAAATCTCGGAATGCCAAACCGAAGCCGAAGGAAAGAACGATAGCCATGAAGGCTAATATGTCTAAGAGAGAAGAAATCCCGATCGATGAAAGCGACGAAGAATCGGCATATTATGCCAAAAATATTAATAAGTTCCAACACTTATTAAACCGGAAAAAGCAGGACATCCAAAAGGGCGAACCTAATAAATTCGACAATAATTGTCGATTATGTGGTAAACCAGGCCACTTTGCGAAAAACTACCGAGCAAAACCCAAGAAGGAGGTTCTAATTGCAACATGGAGCGATGAAGACGAAGATGATGATTTTATCAATCAAAATAATCTCGCTCTTATGGCCAAAAGTTCATTCGACGATAGCGATGTCGAAAGTCAAGTAAGTAACTCCTACGACGAACTTTTTGAAACATTTGAGTTATTGCATACGGACTATCAAAATGCTTTATCCGAGATTAAATCCATACAATCGAAAAATAAATGATTGGAACTGGGATTTCCAAAATTCTTGAAAAGGGACAGTTTATCGAAACCAATCATTCTCATTGCATTAAAAATGAAAATATTTTAAAGAATGATATCTTGAAAATTTAAACCGAGCTGAAAAACCTAACGAAGAAATTTTCGTGTGGAAATGAAAAATTTGAACAAATGCTCTCGGTTCATAAATATACTTTGAATAAACAGGGGTTGGGATTCAAACAACATTCTAAAAACGAATCCGTAAATCTCAAAATACCCCGATGCGATAAATGTTTGAAAATTAGGCACCACATTTTGAATTGCAAAAGCCCACGACGGACGATAAAAACTAAGAAAATTTGGATTCCCAGAGGAACTTTTATTCCGAATATCGTTTATGTTTCTAATAAAAAACCAACTATGGGTTTGATCCCAAAAATTAATTTCATCAAATTGGTATTTTACTCAGGGAGGTAATATTTTTAAACGGAGATTTTTGTCATGGGGAGTTTTATCCGTTTTTATGCATATTTTATCATATCATATTTTATCATAATTTGGTACCCTTTGATTTACATTTAAAGGGGGAGAAATGAGTTGAATAGGATAAAAAGCGTCATGAAAGAATGATGAGAAAAATAAAAAGTAAAAAGGGGGGAAAGAGATAAAACTAAAAAGGAGAAGAGTCGAAAAAGAAAACGAAGAAGTCGAAAATGACAGAAAAAGAAAAGATGGGTGAAACTAATGAAACGATCAAAGCCGAAAACTTTGATTCGTACAAATATATATATCTTTATTTTTGCAGGTTGTATCCAATTCAAGAGTTGTTCTGTAATCATCAAAAATGTTGAGATTGTTGGAATATTATATTCTAAATATTAATTATAGAGTTTTGATGATTAAGTTGCTAAACAAAGCAAAACAACAAAGAAGCGAAGCAAAATAACGAAGGAGACGAAGTCGCAACAAGTAGCTCAGAATGCAAAGCTAGCGCACGCTAGACACAAAGGTTAGCGCACGCTAACGGGTTCTATCTGCAGATCAGACGAGTTCAAAGCTACCTGAAGTAAACCTACCTGATGAAGATAGCGCACGAAGGATGGATAACGCACGCTATCGAAGGAATATTACCATTGTGAAGACTTTCAATACAGAATGACGTATGTGCTGACATAAGACATAGCGCACGCTATGAATGATATTTAGCGCACGCTAAATAGCATTTGTATTCAAACATATGAACGTTGAGAATTCGGTGGAAAGTCAAGTCAGAAGTCAAAAGTACAAACGGTTATATGACGCGTGCAATGATGTGTTATTAGCGCACGCTAAGAAGATATGTTAGCGCACGCTAACAAAGAGAGACAGTAGCCTCTGGACTAATTCTGGAAGACAATAACGTACGCTACATGATTTACATAACATACGTAACAGGCAACAAGCACGCGATAGCGCACGATATGCAAGAAGGCTATCGCACGCTATTAAAACTGGCAGTAACGACTAGTTTGTGGAAAATGGCTATAAATACCAAACCACTTGGTATCAAACCACACAACAACATTAGGCAAAGCAATCATACTTGAGATATCATTGTAAATATTATAGTTGTTGTTCTTGAGCTTCAATTGGTAGTGATTGAGTGTTATACACAAAATCATACAAGAGAGAAAAAAAAGAAAAGATACGATTAGATTCGGTGTTATTGGTATCAAGGATCCGACATTGTTAGAATCGCAATCGATATCTAAGTGAGGTTTATCTAGTACCGATAGAAAGCTAGAGTGGTTGATTCCTTGTCCAATAGAAAAGCAAAACGGTTTAACTTGGATCGACATAAATACAAGTGATTGAACGGTTATCCCTCGACTGATAGAAGAGAGGTACAGAGGTTTATTTTAAGCCTATAGAAAAAGATACCGAGAGAGGACACAGGCACGTTTATCCGAACCTCTATAAATCCTTGTGTCGATTTATTTTTTGCACTTTATTTAAATCGCTTCCGCAACGCGAAAGAGTTTTATAACTCTATCTCCAAACGGCGATACCGACCAATATTGCCCCAACAATTTCATATCTGGAAACTTTGTTGATTGTATTGAAATTGATGTGAGGCATCCTCTTGTGCCATGCCCATCTTTGATATGGAGTGCTTTGGCAACAAAACAAGGAATAGTGGAGCTCGTAGGCTTCCAATCAGCAATATACATATTACCTGACATGCTTCCTGTGAGAACAACTTCTTTGGTCTTGATGTTCTTCACTCTACAGTGATCTATATAGAATTTCACCGAGAACTGTTTGTCACAGAACTGGCTGATGCTAAGTAGGTTGTACTATAGACCTTCAACATAGGCTACATCGAAGACTTTGAACTTTCCTACAAGCAGGGTTCTGTTTCCTCTTGTTCTTCCTTTGGACTTATAACCGAAGCGCACCTTTGGACCGCGACCTTCTACATAATCTGACAGCTTGTTGATATCTCCTGTCATGTGCCGAGAACATCCGCTGTCAAAGTACCAGATGTCATTTTCCTTGATATCCTGTAAGCATAGAATTTAAGTAGATTTAGGTCCCCTTTGATTGTTGGGTCAATGTATGTTAGTGCATTTTGGTACCCATATTTGTCTAACAACAATTTATTTACTGTAGGTTACTTTTGGTCCAGTTTTGCAATGTCTACATGGGGCAAGAACGTAGTCGCTGTAACTTTGATAATCATGTATGTAAGATTTAGGGTTACTATTTTTATTATTCCAGTACGATTGCCGTCTCAGAGGCGGAGCCGTTTTCTTAGACCTTACAGCTTGTCTTCTGGGTCTCCAGTTAGATTCCCAGAGCTGTTGATGATACTGTGCGGGGGCCTGCTTTCTGGATGGATAGCGGGTCTCCTGTATCCAATATCTAGGCGCACTGTATTGTTGATAGTACTGCGATGCTTGCCTTTGATACTTAGATACAGCCTTCTCTCGGAACGGCTGTTGGAGCTTTTGATATGCTCGGGGAGCATGCTGTTGATCACGCCTTATAGGTCTAGGAGGCTGAGGTTTCCGCTGTCTGTGATAGGAGCTAGGTGATGGAATCACAGCCTTCACTGTACGAGGGGCAGCTGTAGCCTTTGCAGGGCTTGGAATTTCTTCAAGTATAGGAATGGATTCCACACCCCTGACGAACACTGTACTAGTTTTTCCCTTATTGGAGAATGAGTTATATCCTAAGCCACTTTTATCACGAGCATGTTGCCCAGTGCTTAGAATTTATTCCATCTGTTTAGATGATTTCTCGAATAATTTCAGGATGGTCTCAAATTCTCCTTCTCGCTTCTCGAGAGTTTTTACTTTGGCTTCAAGTAAAGAAAAATCATTTGTCTTTCTCTCATTATTAGACTTAGCCTCATTTAGATCGTGGGAAAGTTGATGATTGCTTTCCATGAGTTTTTCACTTGTGACTTTGCTGTTTTCACAGTCAATAGACATGTTTTCGTAATTATTTTTCAGCAAGTCATTTTCATCTTTCAGCTCTAAGTTTGAAATTTGGAGTTGTACGTTTTCTCGGGGCCTTTTGAATGTTTTTAAATTCATTCATCATGTTTTCAAAAGTATGCGATGTATTTGTGGGAGTAATTAAATTTGAGCTTACTTCGTGATCGCTATCCTCATCATCCTGAATTTCTTTGGCCATAAAGCACATATATGATTTATTTTCGATCTCATCATCGGACGAGTCACTGTCAATGACAGCCTGACGGCACTCCTCGGTCTTGTTGGATGCAGGCGAGGCTTCTGTTTCACCAATCATGGCCTTGAGCTTGTTTTTCCAGACACGTCTTCTTTCATCCTTCTTTTGTTGCTCAGCTTCTGGAAACTTTTGCACTTTTGGATGTGTATATTTATTTGCATAATGTCCCAGTTTTCTATAGTTATAGCATAAGTTAGAATCACCGTATGAGGGAGTTTCTGAGTTTACCGTGTGAAAAGGCTTGGGCTTGTATGGAGTCTTTCCATACTGTTTGATGAACTTTTTGAATTTGTGCATGAGCAGGGCCATTTCATATTGTGACAGGATGTCATCATCATCGCTGTCGGCAGTCTTGTGTGTTGGATGTGCTGGGTGCAGAACTGTGTCTCCTGTTAGATACAACGGCCAGCGCTGTAGTCTTGGCAGGTGACTCTTCGGCCCTTTCTCTCCTATCAATATCATACTCAAAGGCTTTGAGGTCAGAGAATAGGTCAAAAGTAGAGATATCATTAAGGTTACAAGATACACGCATGGCTGTAATCTTAATGTCCCATCGGGCAGGGAGTGATCTAAGGATTTTTAAACTTTTCTCCTTTTGGGTATACACTTTACCCAATGCTTCAAGTTCACCGACAATGCCAGTGAATCTGAGGTCAAGCTTTAGGGGTGGGCACAAATCCCGGTTCCCGTTTGGCCGAACCGGACCATTCCGGTCCCGTTCCAAAAGTATCCCGGACCATTTGGGACGGACAAATTTTGTCCCGAACCGGTCCCGGACCGATCGAAAATGGGACAAGAGCGGGACCGGTGATTTTTGTCCCGTCCCGTTTGTCCCAAAATATGGATTTTTTAAAATTAATATTAGATTTATGAGATTTTAATTTGTAAATTAATTTTTATCTCATAAATTAATTAGTCAAATATACCTAAATTTACTAAATTATTGATAAATAATGCAAAATTTATAAAATTTTGATTATAAATTTGCAAATAAATATCCAAAAATACAAGAAAATATTTTTTAAATATATTTTTTATTATTTATATTTACCAAAAAATGTCCCATTTTGTCCCGGCCCGTCCCGAAACCGTTCCGGTCCTGAAAATACCAGAACAAAACGGGAAGCACCTTTGTCCCTAACCGGTCCCGGACCGCTTATATTAATTGGGATCGGGACCGGGACCGACCCAATCCCGAACCGTCCCGGACCGTGCCCACCCCTATCAAGCTCCTCATGTTAGGGTTGTATCCGTCAAAAGCATATTCTATGCTTGTATTACCTAATTTCCCGGTCCTTATCTATGATAATATTTAATTCATTTATCACATGTTTTGCATATTTATTCACGCTATGGTTATGCAAATGTAGTCTAAATTACTTTATATTGTAGATACTGTGGTGTGTCGTGTCACACAGAAGATCACAGTATCGGATCCTTATATAGTAATATTTAGTTCACAACCTATATAACATTAGACCGTTATGTGAGAGGTTGTAGTATATGCTTGAGATTGGTTGGTCTTGACCATTAGCATATATTAGCGTATTCGTTATATGTTGAACAGGATCGAGGTGAGATAGATTCTTCTGTACTGACTATAAGAAGAACGTACATCTCGGACAATGATTATTTCTTAATTCTAGTTATTAATATTTAATTATATATTTAATATTTATTGCTTTGATTTATCATGGGTGTGAGCCACAATGATTGACTCAATATGCTTGATATTTTGGGCAATATTATTATTTATATGATAATTAATATTATAGCTAGAAATCGTGTCCCGACCAGTCGGGTTGATCATATCACTTGAGTTACTCGAAAGGATTATTATATTAAACCCTGCAGGTGGAATTAATTTTTCAATATAATATTAAAGGTCGAGTGGTATATTCATGTATAATATATTAATTAATTAAAAGCTGTCAGTAGCTTAAATTAATTAATGGACATGGAATATCTTAAACACGGGAAATAATTAATTCAAAAAGGAGCCCGATTTTGTAATTTGGGATTTTGGTAGGAAGTGCAATATTAACTTATTAGTGGACTAAGTTGATATTTAATAGAGTCATTATATTAGGAAGAGTTCTAATATAGGAAGATGACATCTATTAAGAGTCCTTACCATATCCTCCTTAAGGTCCCTAGAGTAGTTCAAAACACCTATAAATAGGATTACAAGGTTGGCCGATTTTTACAATTATTCTTGCTCAAAAATTTTCGATTTTTTGTGTGTGTTTAATTGTGGATCTTGACTTGTGTCTTGGATTCCATAATTTAGTTAACACAATATTTTTCTAAAATACCACAAATATTCAAGAAAAATAGAGAGAAAATCGAAAGGAATTTTGGAAGAAAAATTTTGGCTGTTTCCCCTTGGTGTCCAAGTTCAGTCCGGTAGATTGTTGCCCACACGACATCCGAACATAGGCAGATATACTCTAGAAGATCTTGAGGTAGAAATACAAGAAGATCGGAGAGGAACACGAAGAGCAGACAAATCAACCAAAAGGGAATTTCTACCACTTCGCGTCAAAGGTATAAATTACCAACTCCCATGCGTAGATATGTTTATTTAATTGTTTATTAATCTGTTTAGTTAATTATTGACAAGCCTAAATAGATCCGGTTTTTCTGTTGGTTAGTTTATAAAACCTTTCATTAAATAATTTCCACTAACTTGCTTCCGCTGCGTTTTATATTCCAACAATTGGTATCGGAGCCGGTCTTTACGTTCTGTTCAATTTAATTAATTTGGTGATTAATATGCTAGCAATTAAATATTCGTATAGTATGATTTTTTGGAATATTTTGCTAGAATTTGTCTTGTAGGAAAATATGATCCAATTATCATGGCTATGTGATGTTTTTATTTATTTACGCGTTTTGGTAATTTGGCTCGTTTTTGAGGCATGTATAAGTTTTTCCCGTGAGAAAATCCACGGGTAGAATATGATTTATTTTTCTTGTAATTTGATGTAAATTCGATGTATTTTATTTCGAATAAAATTGTAATCGAATTGGAACACTCAAAGTACGAAAGAGAAAGAATGCAAGCGCGAAGAGGAGTCCCGATCGGACGAACCGACCGATACCAGCAGGGAGCCGATCAGCACTCGGCCAGCAGCTGCTCTCGGCCACGGCAAGCCGGGTAGCGGGTCGGGCAGCCGGGCAACGGGTCGGGCAGCCGGGCAGCGGGTCGGGCAGCGGGCAGCGGGTCAAGTTGTCTGGTTCGGGTCGTTCAATTTGTTTTTCTGCGAGATGCTTGAAGTAGTGGGAGCAAACGAGCCGAGGATTTTCTCGTTATTTAAAACGAGAAATAAAAGCCACGATAATTGGATTTAATTATCCAATTTTTTATTTGTTGGTGTTTATTATATTGATGTATGGCATGTATGGATGTATGCGTGATATGTTTCCTTGCATGTTAGGACGAAAAAATTAAAAACCTTAAAATTTCAAAATAACTAAGTGATTTTAAATTGATTTTTCAAAATCAAATTGGCCTCCATAATTGGTTTAAATTGTGAAATAATTAGCATGCGCGTTGACATTAGAGTCCTCCTCCACATCGGACGTGCTAATTATTGGCTCACTGGTTTTAAACTTTAAATTTGATAACAAAAAGGTAAATATTATTTTTTATGATAGGACCTCTCCATCTGTAGGACTATTATCATTAAATAATATTCTAAGGCTTGTTAAATTATCGTGTTCACTTAGGTGTATTGATTAATAAGCTACCCATCGGAGTCTATGTTAATTAATACATGGCCAAGAGGAACCAACTATTAATTTTACTTGTCAAAACGCATCTTGGCTAGATAGTAAAATAAAAGACGTTAAAATCTACTAGAAAATGTATGTGTAAACGTCCACACTATCGTGGCTTGCATGTGCGGTTTTTCAAGGTGTTGGTTGATTGCATATATATTGTGTTTTAAGGTTTTTCAATATATTATGCGTCAAATTATGTGATGAATGGTGTTTTTAATTTTATTCTCAGGTGTCTTTCAATCCACTGGCTGTTATTCTCAAAGAAAACAAACTTGATGGCACTAACTTTGCCGACTGGAAAAGAAATCTTGATATTATCTTGACTGCCGAGGGGCATAAATTTGTTTTAACTGAGGAGAGCCCTTTGGAACCATAAACGGATGCCACTCCCGAAGAGTTGGCTGAATTCCGGAAATGGAAAAAGTCTGATGAGATGGATCGCTGTTACATTTTGGCTTCATTGACAAATGTATTGCAGCATCAGTATCAGACGATGGGCTTAGCCGCGGAAATTATGGGTGTTCAAAACCGGATATCCGGACTTTCGGATATCCGAAATTTCGGATAGTAGATTTTGATATCCGATATCCGTATCTGAAATTTCGGATATCCAATTTTCGGATATTCGAAATTTCGGATACGGATATCGGATATCATAATATCCGGAAAAAATATGAATTATGTTCGGATATCCATATATTCGAAAAAAATATTCGGATTTGGATATCGGATATCCGAATATCCAAAAAAAACTTCGGATATGGATATCGGATATCCGAATATCCGAATACCTTATATTATTTAAAATATAAAAAATAAAAATTATAAGAATTTTTGGATATTTCGGATATCTGAATATCCGATTTTTCTGAAAAGTACTATCCGATATCCGAATCTGAAGTTCCGGATATCCAAACTTCGGATATCCGAATTTTCGGATATCCGGAACTTCGGATTTTCGGATATTTCGGATCGGATATCGGATATTTTTGAACACCCCTAGCGGAAATGATGAAAAATCTCACTGAGGTGTTTGGTCGTCAGAACCGGGCGGCTAGGAAAAATGCAATGAGGGTTTTGATGACAACCCAAATGTCTGAAGGGACCCCAGTAAGGGATAACGTTCTTAAAATGATGTCTCATTTGAACGAACTGAGTATACTGGGGGCCACTATCGATGCGGAGTTGCAGGTCGATATTATCTTGGGCAGTTTATCAAGAAGCTTTGAGCAGTTCCATCTCAACTACAGTATGAATCGTAGGACTTACACATTGGCGGAACTTCTGACAGAGCTTCAGTCTGCCGAAGGTCTCTTCAAACAAGGTTATCATCAAATTCTTGCGACAACCGGTGCTGCTTCTTCAAAACCCAAATGCGGAAAGAAGAAAAAGCGCGTTGGCCAGAAGCAAGTGGCAACCTTCAAAGCTAAGGGCAAGGCTCCTCAGTCATGTTGGTGTAAAGTCGGATATTTGCGCCGTTTTGTGTGGAAGCGTAAATAAATTACGGAAAATAAATCACACAAGGATTTATAGAGGTTCGGCTATTAACGAAGCCTACGTCCTCTCTCGATGTATCTTTTTCTTTAGGCTTAAGATCAAAACCTCTACGCCTCTCTTCTATCGGTCGAGGGATTACCGTTACAAGCTCGTCTTCTATCGGTCCGAGTAAAACCATTTTTCCTTTTCTATTGGATAAGGAATTAACCACTCTAGCTTTCTATCGGTACTAGATAAACCTCACTAAGATAGCGATTGTGATTCTAACAATGCCGAATCCTTGATCCTAATAACACCGAATCAAATCGTATCTTTTCTTTTTCTCGCTCGTGTATGATCTTGTGTATAACACTCAATCACTCTTAATTAAGCTCAAGAACAACAACTATAATGTTTACAATGATATAACACGTATGTATGCTTTTCTCAATGTTGTTGTGTGGAATAATACCAATTCCTTGGTATTTATAACCTTCTTCCTTCTTACTAGACGTTGCTGCCAGTTGACTAGCTAGCGTGCGCTAGCTCTTCCTTCTTAGCGTGCGCTATCGCACATTTTTGCTTTAGCGTGCGTAATGTCTTTCATGTAGCGTACGTTAATCATTTTATGTTTCAGTCAAGTGGCTACTGTCCTTGACAGTTAGTGTGCGCTACCACTTCCTTTATAGCGTGCGCTAATCCAATATATCCGTTGCATGACTTGTCAAAGTATCCGTTTGATATGCTGACTTTGACCTGCTTTTCCCAACGTTCTGATTGACTAGAATTCAAACTGATATTTAGCGTGCGCTAAATATCATTCCTTGCGTGCGCTAGTACTGACTTCATTGCATGCATCATTCTGTGTTTGAATAACTTCACAACGGTAAGAACTCTCGATAGGGAGCGTTAATGTATAAGTGTAGCATGCGCTATCTCTTCAGATGACTTTCCTTCAGGTAACTTCGAACTTGGCTGATGCGCAGATTACTCCCCATTAGCTTGCGCTAACATATATATCTTAGCGTGCGCTAGACATGTATTTTGCTCAGCTTTTTGCGCCTTCGTCTGCTTTGCTGTTTTGCTTCGCCTCGATGTTGTTTTGTTATTTAGCAACTTTAATCATCAAAACACAAATTAAATAATGTGTGGAATAAATATTCCAACAATCTCCCCCTTTTTGATGATTACAAAACAACTCTTGAATTGGATAAAATCTGTAAAAAATAATATATGTATATGTATACGAATCAAAGTTTTCGGCTTTGATCGTTTTGTTAGTTTCTCCAATCTTTTCTTTTCTTTTTTTCGACTTCTTCGTTTTTCAATTTTCAGTTTTTCAACTTCTTCGTTTTAAATCCCCCTTTTTGTGTGCTTTCTTTTTCTTTTCGACTTCTTCGATTTTTCTCATATTTATCAATTCATCTCATTCTCCCCCTTTTTGTCTTCATCAAAAAGTATATAAAAAAATATAGAGTATATCAAATGAAATATAAATATGCATGATACAAATGAATATAAGGGTATAAACTCCCCCTGAAAGTATTATCTTCCCTTAAAAAATTAAGTTTTGGGAATCCAACCGATAGTTGGTTTTTGTTTCGAGACGTGAACGATATTTAAAACGTTTGTTCCTTTAGGAACTCAAATATTTTTAATTTTTATCGTCCGTCTTGGGCTTTTGCAATGTGAAATGTGATGCCCAATTTTCAAATATTTTTCGCATTGGGCTATTTTGAAATTGATGGATTAACGTGATTTGAATCCTAACTCCTCTTTATTTAGAGTATATTTTCGAACACATAACATTTGTTCAAATTTATCGTTGTCGCACGAGAATTTCTTTGTCAAAATTTTTAGTTCATCTTGAACTTTTAAAAGATTATTTTTTAAAATATTCTCATTTTCTTTGCATTTTGAATGATCGATTTCAACAAATTTCCCTTTTTCAAGTATTTTGGAATTTTCAATTTCCAAAGTTTTATATTTAGACTTGAGGGATTTAATTTCATTTAAAACATTTTGATAGTCCGTATGTAATAACTCGAATGCTTCAAAGAGTTCGTCGTATGAGTTACTTACTTGGCTTTCGACGTCGCTATCGTCGAATGAACTTCAGGCCATGAGAGCGAGATTATTTTGGTCAAGAAAGTCTTCATCGGGATCTTCGTCGCTCCATGTTGCGATTAAAACCTCCTTTTGCTTTACTCGACAGTTCTTAGCAAAGTGGTCTGGTTTACCACATAATCGACAAGTGTTGTCGAATTTCTTAGGTTCGACCGCTTGAATGTCTTTCTTCCTCCGGTTTAATAAGTGTTGGAACTTATTAATATTCTTGGCATAATATGCTATTTCTTCGTCGCTTTCGTCCACCGGGGTTTCTTCTTTCTTTTTCGACATTTTAGCCTTGAAGGCTATCGACCTCTCCTTCGGTTTCGGTTTGGCATTCCGAGATTTTAGAACGATCTCGTAGTTGATAATAGAACCAACAAGAGCACTAAAATCAAGATTGTTTAAGTCTTTAGATTCCATAATTGCCGTAACCGTACCGTCCCATTCTTGAGGTAGTAATCGTAGAATTTTCTTTACTTTCTCACTACTCGAAAGTGGTTTTCCGAAACATGCTAATCCATTGGTGATGACCGAGAATCGGTCGAGCATAATCGATATGGATTCATCGTCCTTCATTTGGAATAATTCATAATCGTGAAGGAGCATGTTTATCTTCGTCTCTTTGACTTGAGACGTACCTTCGTGTGTTACCTCAAGCATTTTCTAAATTTATTTGGCACTATCACACGATGATATCCGGTTGTGTTCTTCCGGATTTAAGGCACAATAAAGTAGTTGAGTTGCCTTACAATTGAAATGGTCGTTTTTCCAATCAGAGTTGTCATATTCTTCAAAAGTTTTAAGCGTTCCGTTGGAATTCGTTGGAATTTTTGGACCAAGATAAATCACCTTCCAAAGTTCGATGTCGTAAGCTCGAATGAATATCGACATCTTCTTCTTCCAAGTCATGAAGTTTGCGCCATCAAAAAATGGTGGTCGGTTGAGAGCAAGGCCTACAGCTGGAGAGATTTGAAACGCCATTTTGGATCTTCTCCTCGGATGTTAAGCCGCGTATTGGAGTACCGCTCCGATACCAATTGTTGATGTAAAGTCGGATATTTACGCCGTTTTATGCGGAAGCATAAATAAATTGCGGAAAATAAATCACACAAGGATTTATAGAGGTTCGGCTATTAACGAAGCCTACGTCCTCTCTCGATATTTCTTTTTCTTTAGGCTTAAGATCAAAACCTCTACGCCTCTCTTCTATCGGTCGAGGGATTACCGTTACAAGCTCGTCTTCTATCGGTCCGAGTAAAACCGTTTTTCCTTTTCTATTGGATAAAGAATCAACCACTCTACCTTTCTATCGGTACTAGATAAACCTCACTAAGATAGCGATTGTGATCCTAACAATTCCGGATCCTTGATCCTAATAACACCGAATGAAATTGTATCTTTTCTTTTTCTCGCTCGTGTATGATCTTGTGTATAACACGCAATCACTCTTAATTAAGCTCAAGAACAACAACTATAATGTTTACAATGATATAACACGTATGTATGCTTTTCTCAATGTTCTTGTGTGGAATAATACCAACTCCTTGGTATTTATAACCTTCTTCCTTCTTACTAGCCGTTGCTGCCAGTTGACTAGCTAGTGTGCGCTAGCTCTTCCTTCTTAGCATGCGCTATCGCACATTTTTGCTTTAGCGTGCGTAATGTCTTTCATGTAGCGTACGTTAATCATTTTATGTTTCAGTCCAGTGGCTACTGTCCTTGACAGTTAGTGTGCGCTACCACTTCCTTTGTAGTGTGCGCTAATCCAATATATCCGTTGCATGACTTGTCAAAGTATCCGTTTGATATGCTGACTTTGACCTGCTTTTCCCAACGTTCTGATTGACTAGAATTCAAACTGATATTTAGCGTGCGCTAAATATCATTCCTTGTGTGCGCTAGTACTGACTTCATTGCATGCGTCATTCTGTGTTTGAATAACTTCACAACGGTAAGAAGTCTCGATAGCGTGCGTTAATGTATAAGTGTAGCGTGCGCTATCTCTTCAGATGACTTTTCTTCAGGTAACTTCGAACTTGGCTGATGCACAGATTACTCCCCGTTAGCGTGCGCTAACATATATGTCTTAGCGTGTGCTAGACATATATTTTGCTCAGCTTTTTGCATCTTCGTCTGCTTTGCTGTTTTGCTTCGCCTCGATATTATTTTGTTGTTTAGCAATTTTAATCATCAAAACACAAATTAAATAATGTGTGGAATAAATATTCCAACAAGTCAAAGGCTCCTCGGCCCGAGGCAAACAAAAAGCCGAAGGTCAAGTGCTTCAATTGCGGTCTGAAAGGGCATTTCAAGAGAGACTGCCCTAAGAAAGGTACGTCTCATGCACTAGTAGTCAAAACATGTTTGGCTGCCTGTTCTATCACTTCGTGGATAGTAGATTCGGGCTCCACTGATCATGTTTGTTATGACTCGCAGGGGTTCCAAGTAACCAAGATACTTAGTGCGGATGGGATTATGACTATTCCAGGCTGAATGTTGTTGCAGTGGGAGTCGTGCAGCTAAAAGTTGATGATAGGATTTTAGTTCTAAATAATGTATTATTAGTACCCGATTTTAGAATGAATTTGATTTCAGTTTCTAAATTGCGTCGTGACGGATATTCAGTTTCTTTTGAAGATAATGCAATTATTAAAAGAAATGGTGAATATATTTGCGGGAGTACTTATAATGAAGAACTTTATATCATCAATGCTGCACCAGCTCCCTTGCATAATTATAAATCGCTTAATTCTTTGACTAATCCTAATAAAAGAAAAGAACCTTCGAGCATAAATCCAACATATTTGTGGCATCTAATATTGGGTCATATTAACCTTAGAAGGATTCAAAGATTGGTGTGCGATGGCCCATTGGATTTGCTCCAAGTTGAGTCATTTCTAACCTGCGAATCCTGTCTAGAAGGTAAAATGACTAAAAGGGCTTTTCAAAGCAAAGGAAATCGTGCACAAAATGTGTTGGAATTGGTTCATACCGATGTATGTGGTCCAATGAACATCCAGGCTAAGGGTGGTTTCAAATACTTCATCACGTTGATTATTCGAGATATGGATACATCTATTTGATGCGACATAAGTTTGAATCTTTTGATAAGTTCAAAGAATACAAGACTAAAATGGAGAAGCGTCATAAGCAGAGTATCAAGTCACTATGATCTGATCGTGGTGGCGAGTACCTTAGTGGAGAGTTTTTGGATTTCTTGACACATGAGGTGATTACTTCCCAGCTCACTGCGCCTGGTACACCACAACAAAATGGTGTTTCTGAACGAAGGAATCGTACTTTATTAGAGATGGTTAGGTCAATGATGAGTTATTCTGATTTGCCTATTTCATTTTGGGGATACGCCTTGGAAACAGCGGCATACATTCTAAACTTGGTGCCTTCGAAATTAGTTCCAAAAACACCCACAGAACTGTGGAATGGGCGCAAGCCCAGTCTAGGACATGTTCGGATTTGGGGTTCACCAGCATACGTGCTGAATAAGGAAGCAGATAAGTTGGCATCTCGTACAGAAGTACGAGTGTTTGTAGGATATCGGAAGGGAATGAAGTGTGGCTTATTCTACAATCCTAAAGACGAGAAGGTCATTGTTAGCACCAATGCCCGATTCTTAGAGAAGGACTATGTGATAAGCCACAAGCCTAGGAGTGAGGTCATTATAGAAGAACTTAGGGGCGATATTTCGACAATACCAATTGTGCAAATACCTAGTGTACCACGTGTTGACACTATTGTGGATATGCAAACCAACACGCCTTATCGTAGTGGGAGGGTTGTTCGTCAACCTGAACATTTTATCAGCGTGGAAGCGTCTTCGGACCACTCCCCGGACCAGGATGAAACAGATCTATGTACGTACAAACAGGCAGTTCAAGACAAGGATGTTGAATCCTGAAAAACAACAATGGAATCCGAAATGGGATCTATGGATTATAACCAAGTGTAGGAGCTAGTAGAGATACCCAATGGGGTAAAACCCATTGGAAGTAAGTGGGTCTACAAGCGTAAGAGAGAATCGAAAGGGAAGGTTAAAACCTTCAAAGCAAGGCTTGTTGCGAAAGGTTATACTCAGAAGGAGGGCATCGACTACGATGAGACCTTTTTGCCAGTAGCCATGCTTAAATCGATCCGGATTCTCTTAGCTATAGCTGCTCATTTGGATATGGAGATTTGGCAGATGGATGTCAAGACTGCGGTTTTGAACGGGAGTCTTGATAAGAAAATATATATGCGCCAACCTGAGGGATTCATTGCTGAAGGAGAGGAGCACTTAGTGTGCAAGCTTAAGAGAGCCATTTATGGTCTTAAGCAAGCATCAAGGTCTTGGAACATGCAATTTGATGAAGTCATTCAATCGTATGGTTTTGAACAGTATCCTAGTGAGGTTTGTGTATACAAAAAGTGCGATGGAAATGTGCTGGTCTTTCTTGTATTGTACGTAGATGATATACTTCTAATTGGAAACAATGTGAAGGTATTATCAGATGTAATGGTATGGCTGTCTGAGCAGTTCGATATGAAGGATTTGGGAGAAGCTGGGCATATCTTTGGTATTAAGATCTTTCGAGATTGCAAGAAAAGGATGTTGTGCTTATCTCAGGTATCCTATATCGATATGGTGCTAAAGCGGTTCAGCATGGAGAATTCCAAGAAAGGTTTCTTACCTTACAGACATGGAATTCAGCTATCTAAGGCTATGTGTCCTAAGACACAGAATAAGATCGATGACATGAAGCTGGTCCCTTATGCTTCGGCAGTGGGAAGCCTCATGTATGCTATGCTTTGCACCAGGCCTGATATCTGTCATGCTGTAGGCATGGTGGCGAGATATCAGTCGAACCTAGGACCAGGACATTGGATTGCTGTCAAGCATATACTCAAGTACCTGAGAATGAGTAAGGAGCATATGCTTGTATATCAATCAGATACACTTTGTCCTTTGGGTTACACTGACTCGGATTTTAGTGCAAACAAAGAAAAGTCGAAATCAACTTTCGGATATGTTTTCACTTTAGGAGGTGGAGCCATCAGTTGGAGGAGTGTGAAGCAGAAATGCATAGCGGACTCTACCATGGAAGCCGAGTATGTAGCAGCCTCAGAGGCAGCTAAAGAGGCGGTATGGCTCAAGTACTTCCTAGAGGATTTGGGTGTCCTAATTTTACTAAGAGTATTACACTTTATTGTGATAATACCGGTGCTGTTGCAAATTCGAAGGAACCACGGGCCCACAAATCAAGCAAACATATCAAGCGCAAATATCATATCATTAGAGATTTTGTGAAGAGAGGGAAGATTGTTGTCTCCAAGATAGCATCTAAAGACAACCAAGCTGATCCATTCACAAAAGGGTTGCCCTCCAAGTCATTTGAAGGGCATGTGGAGGAATGAGGTTGAGATGTATGGCACCTTTGCTTTGAGTATAAGTGGGAGATAGATAGACATAGTCTAGATAGTATATTCAAAAGCATGATTTGAGTATAAGTGGGAGATTGTTAGGGTTGTATATGTAACACCCCCAATCCACTCAGGGATATTACACGCCGTAGACCCTCTCCTCGAGGATCTACCAGGCTGGTAACAACATTTAACATCTCGACAATGCCTTCAAGGCTAAAATGACTCAGTAGACCGATTTGGTCTTTCAATAAAATATACAACTCGACATAAACACATACCCACACGGGGTCAAAATACAATAAACTCCCGCATACAACGGGAAAAGATACCGCAGCCGAAAAGAAAATACAACTAGACCAATACGACATCAACGGATCCTCGTGTGATTAGTATCGTTCATCTTTCATCATCCTTCGCCGACCGTGTTATGCTCCAAAACCTGAAAGCAAAAAAAGACATCCAACACACGAATACTCTGGGGTTAGCAAAACACCACATTTTTGCTAGTGCAAGTATAAAATACGAAAACGAGCCATACATATCATACTCCACGAAACATGTTAATCATAAACATACTTCCCGAGGTGATTCACTTAATCAAACGATTAAATCGAAAGATGGGGTAAACCCGATAAACATATTGTGAAAAACATTTTACGACCTCGGGAGTTTTGAATACATTGGGATTTAAAAATCCTCAGGCCTTTCGAAAACATTTAGGGACACAGCCCAAAAGTCATTTTCCCAAAACATAAATTCGATAATAACAAGTGGGGTCCACGACCCGATCATACCATAACAACCTATTTCCACAGATTATTCGCGTCCCGTGCTAGCAAGCCACGGACCTCAGATGCTCCCGTAGAACAAACCCGAGTGAATAACCCACAGGGAAACTATATCAAATCACATGTCACCGTAACCGCAGTCACGTGACTAAAAGCACATATACTTACATAATCAAACCACAACCATATCGTACTAACAAGCCACGAACCTCGGAGTCCCCGCAAGACATACCCGATGATAACCCCACAAGTTATCTCGGCATCGGGCTAGCAAGCCCCGAACCTCGGAGTCCCCGCAAGACATACCCGTATTGGATAACCCTACGGTTTCGCCCGACCCATACTAGCAAGTATGGATCCCGGAGATTCAACAATCCTACCCGGAGGCACATCACATACAATAAACACACAACAATAACCGATTATCAAGACAAGCAACACTAAGCATCATAACCTCCTTTCAAAGGAGTAACGACTAACATCACATCATGTCGAATACCCACCGAACAAATATACAATTCAATGCACAATCCTCGGCAAACAATTATGGTCAATGCGATCATAACGTCTCTCAACGTACGAAACTAACACACATATTCCGAGAACATATCCATTCACGAAGTATACGAATTATCGTTGAAAGACAATATTTATCGAGAACATACCGATCCTTTTTAACGTTCATTAAACATTGGATTTCGCATAAAATCATTTATCAATAATTATGCCTAAGAAATATGAAATGTATGGGCAAGATACATGCCTCGAATGATCACAACGCGGAGAATCGGCCGAAGTAGGTTGGCACGAACCGACTACGAACTCGCCGACTCCACCGAACGACAATCCACAACAATGAACTACGAACGAAAACAATAACAACGAAACTGAATTCCAAAGTACGACCCAAAGCCGCTGAATTCAAAGAACAAATGACGAAGGTTCAAGGATTTCCCCCAAAACGGCCAAGAACACGATTTGTCCCGTCAAAACCCGAAAACGGAATTCCAAGTTGAAATATGGATATACAATCCATAGAATATGTTTAACAACATCATTTAACCATAATCGATCCATCGAAAACGGATGAAAAACGAGACCGAGGACAAATCCCCCAAAAAGTCAATTCGAAGGAAATCAATAAATATACTTCGATTCGACGAAGAACAATGGATTAAATGATGTTAAACACAAGAATACTACCAAGATTAATCATACCCATCATGAATTAATCAAAAACACGGAACGAATCGGACAAAAATGCGAAAAACCCCAAATTCACGAAATTAGGGTTCTAAGGAAGATTACCTTGATTCGCTGGATCAAAGGATGATAACGGATGATTTATTGATGTTATGAACTCAAGAACTTCGTGGATTTGTTCTTCAATAACATGCCTCCTTGATCTCAAAACCTCGCCGCGAAAGAAAAGATTGAAATGAAAAAATGGGTTGAAACAGTGGTCGCTTGGTCAATTATATAGGCAGATCGCCCTAGCGTGCGCTAAGCGTGCAGCGTGCGCTAGCGGCCGACCATGGTCCGGCCTGCAGGCTCCCGGATCGATCCTCGCCAGTAGCGTCGCTAGATGCCGAGCAGCGGCGTGCGCTACGTCTGCCGGCTAGCGCGCGCAATGACCGGCCGTAGCGTGCGCCACGGCCAACTCTCTGAGTCCGTAACCACCGGGCCTCACCGCCCGCCAGTAGCGGCGCTGGTGCCGCATAGCGTGCGCTTACGATCGCCGGGTTAGCGCGCGCAGCCTCCCGGCAGTAGCGTACGCTATGCCGGTCCCTGCCGCGCCCGTCCGGCCAGAGCCCAGCAACCGTGCCGGTTCCTCCCGCAACCGTCCGGCCGTGGCCTGACGACTCGATTTCCGAAAACGCACGGAACGAACACGACGAAAAGTTCGCGGACGACATCAACGACCCGAAATGAAAACATAATGCAATAATTAATCATACGCGACCAAGAAACGGGTCGAGACAACAATTACAGATACGGATACCCGTAACTTTCAAGAAATTACAAAATGGCCCAAAACGCCCGGAAATCACGATACGTGATCGAATAACCAAACCAAAGTTCACAACACGTCTAACAAAGTTAAACGGACTTACAGGAAACTCGAAACAGCAGTTTCGAACGAGATTCGCAGGTATCGAACTCAAGTGCGGAAAAGTCGCTAAAAAGCACGGAACTCAACAAAACGACACCGAAACGATCTCGGATGTCAAAAAGTGTAGAATTAATCATTCTCAGAATAATGAAACGGTCATGAGCGAGTCATCAAAACGGACTTCCGCCGAAAAAAAAAAGAAATTACCGGAAATCGAAAATTGCGGATATTACATTCTACCCTCCTTAAAAGAAGTTTCGTCCCGAAACTTAAAACAAGTAGGGAGAAGCAATATCCCGCCAGGAAAACTCGACGAGATACGCAAGAAACGCGTAACTAACGCCCAGCGGCGAAACGTTACAACAACGCAACGGAATACACGGTGTGAAAACACGCTCCACGACGACCAACACAACGTCGCCGTTAGGGACATAATAAAACCAACAAGTGACAAGCGTCATCAAACAGATAATACAACCAAGTCGATTATTCGAACAATCACAAAACACAACGAACGAAAATCAATATGATTGACCACCCCAACGGTACATCAATCAAAACGCGAGCCAATCGCTGAAGAAATACGGAATTCCACCGCCCAAGGGTTGGAAGATCGAAAACGAGACAAATTTCCCGAATATAAGGAAATTAGGAAGGAGTCTGAACGCTCAACAATCACGAAACGAGATCAACAAAAACCGAACAATCAAACGATCGAACCACAACGGTCGAGACAACAAAAATCGAACAATCATGTTCGAATCACGGAGAACAATAAAATTCAAACAACAACTCTCAGGTTCACGTCTCGCCGAGACAATATATGATCCGGTAAAAGCAACAAGATGTGATTCACATAAGATCCATAGGAAAGGGAATAGCAATTGAAAAGTCACAACGACAAACGAGTAATTTCGAAACACCACACTCGTTCGATCAATAAAAGCAAGGGATAGGGCAAGCTCAGAAAATGTTAACGAACATAAACGAGTCGACAGAGTCGAAAATATAGAAGTTCAAAATCTGATCCACTTCGAATAAAAGAACTAGTAGAACCAAAAGATGTTACATCCGAACAAGGTTCACAAGTATCGAACCGGCCTAAAAGTCATAGCGATAACCAGATCGACCCAAAACAAGATCACAGCTCGTTCGAACGATGAAACCGAAATACAAAACAAGTTCAGAAAGTGTCAACGAACACGAGCGAGTCGATAGACCTGAGAAAGAGGAAATGCAGGAGTCTAAAAATAATACGGGTATTATATTCGACCCCTTCTAAAAGAAGTGTCGTTCCCGAAACTCACAACACGAAATCAAGGTGACAACACAACAAGCAACTGACAGAAACATCTTTCAAAGGCCTCTCAAAGCCGATTCCGATGATCGTGTCAAGCGCGAACTCCGAAAGTCTCGGTAGCCAATTTGCAAAACTGAATTCGGTGTCCCTCGAGTCCACACTTGAAATGTGTTACCGACGAGAAGGACAATTTACACGTGCATGCCCCGGTACATCACGGTTGGAATGCCTCGGCTCGGCATGCCGAAAATATAAATGCTAGATACAATTGAACATAACACCGCAAAACAACATAGCGGAGATGCCAACTAAGCACAACAAAGAATCATAACACATATCATATACAACGATTACCTTCGTAAAGTAATACGCACACAAACACTACAGCGACGATGGTATCGTTCGGCGACCTTAACGGCCCGAACAATAACCAGCACATAATTACAAACCTCATGAAACAATCACCCATGTGCATAAACGCACAAAAATCCAAGCTTTAACAACTCACACTCGTGCGAAAACACGCAAATCACCACGAGGCGACAATTAGTAAATACCAGTTCACACCTCTCACAGAGGGCTAGTACTACAAATACGTGGCAACGCCTCAACGTTCATGCCACCAATTCGATCATATTCAGAAGCTAACATCATAACGACAATGCGAACATCATACATACATTCCCAGACCGCAAATGGGAATTGATAGGTTTTAAAGAAAACGAAACCACATTTTGAAAAACAATTTGGAAAACACCAATTGATCTTGAGTATCACATTTTCAAAAAGTTGTACAAACACCATTATCGAGACTTTGAAAATCATCTTGCGTTTGAACAAAAATGAGGACACCTTTCTTTTAGTGAAAAACTTTCAAAAATATTCGACCCTTGGGTCTAAGCAACTGCATTTGAAAATATCTCAAAATATTTTTGGTCCTCAATCGGAAAATTTTTGAAATGTATTGCGGCATTAGAAAACACCTTGAAAACACCGCAAGAAAATAATTCGTTTTAAAAGTACGTCTCGAATTTTAATTTTCTAAGATACTCAAGGTTTTCAAAAATAATTCAATGGGCTAGAATGCCCAAAAGTTTAGGTACTTACACGGAACATTATAGCGCCGTGTGTCCCGCGCCGAACCCACCGTGCTAAAAACCGTTTACAAAAATGCCAAAAAGGCCGATGACGGTAATATTTCAAAACTCACAGAAGCCCTTTAGAACATAATTAATACCTTCAGAATAATTTTGCCAAAACGATCAAGGACATAATGCCAAAAACTCGATTAAGGGAATCGTTTTTCCAAATAAAACTCGGTCGGTAAAATACCGAAAGCCATTACGAAAGAACTCACACAATGGATAAAAGAAATAAAGTCAAACATGCACAATCCAAGAACGCTTCTCCTCATATGAACGAAATATGAGGGTCAAATAACCACATATCAAGAAATCAAAATCCATAAGAGGATTCCATCACTTAACAAATAATCATAAAAATAGCTCGTGTCACACGAGGCTCAACACAAATAAGGGAGACTTACATCCACAGGTCGCACGAAGATGATGATCGCCCACGATACTAATCACGACCAACAAACTCAGATGACGCGTCGCGACACGACTCAGTCAGATAAAATCCGACGAAACAAAACTCAACAGACACCACTGACCCGACAGCCTAGGTTTTCACAACCTAAGCTCCGATACCATTTATGTAACACCCCCAATCCACTAAGGGATATTACACGCCGTAGACCCTCTCCTCGAGGATCTACCAGGCTGGTAACAACATTTAACATCTCGACAATGCCTTCAAGGCTAAAATGACTCAGTAGACCGATTTGGTCTTTCAATAAAATATACAACTCGATTACAAACACATACCCACGCAGGGGTCAAAATACAATAAACTCCCGTACAACGGGGAAAAGATACTGCAGCGGAAAAAAAAATACAACTAGACCAATACGACATCAACGGATCCTCGTGTGATTAGTATCGTTCATCTTTCATCATCCTTCGTGCCGACCCTGTGTTATGCTCCAAAACCTGAATGCAAAAATAGACATCCACCCCGAATACTGGGGTTAGCAAAACTCCACTGTTTTGCTAGTACAAGTATAAAATACGAAAACGAGCCATACATATCATACTCCACGAAACATGTTAATCATAAACATACTTCCCGAGGTGATTCACTTAATCAAACGATTAAATCGAAAGATGGGGTAAACCCGATAAACATCTTGTGAAAAACATTTTACGACCTCGGGAGTTTTGAATACATTGGGATTTAAAATCCTCGTGCCTTTCGAAAACATTTAGGGACACACCAAAAGTCATTTTCCCAAAACATAAATTCGATAACAACAAGTGGGGTCCACGAACCGATCATACCATAACAACTCGTTTCCACAGATTATTCGGCCCCGTGCTAGCAAGCCACGGACCTCGATGCTCCCGTAGAACAAACCCGAGTGAATAACCCACAGGAAACTATATCAAATCACATGTCACCGTAACCGCAATCACGTGACTAAAAGCACATATACTTACATAATCAAACCACAACCATAAGTTATCCCTAGATCGTGCTAACAAGCCACGAACCTCGGAGTCCCCGCAAGACATACCCGATGATAACCCCACAAGTTATCTCGGCATCGGCTAGCAAGCCCCGAACCTCGGAGTCCCCGCAAGACATACCCGTATTGGATAACCCTACGGTTTCGCCCGACCCATACTAGCAAGTATGGATCCCGAGATTCAACAATCCTACCCGGAGGCACATCACATACAATAAGCACACAACAATAACCGATTATCAAGACAAGCAACACTAAGCATCACAACCTCCTTTCAAAGGAGTAACGACTAACATCACATCATGTCGAATACCCACCGAACAAATAAACAATTCAATGCACAATCCTCGGCAAACAATTATGGTCAATGCGATCATAACGTCTCTCAACGTACGAAACTAACACACATATTCCGAGAACATATCCATTCACGAAGTATACGAATTATCGTTGAAAGACAATATTTATCGAGAACATACCGATCCTTTTTAACGTTCATTAAACATTGGATTTCGCATAAAATCATTTATCAATAATTATGCCTAAGAAATATGAAATGTATGGGCAAGATACTTGCCTCGAATGATCACAACGCGGAGAATCGGCCGAAGTAGGTTGGCACGAACCGACTACGAACTCGCCGACTCCACCGAACGACAATCCACAACAATGAACTACGAACGAAAACAATAACAACGAAAATGAATTCCAAAGTACGACCCAAAGCCGGTGAATTCAAAGAACAAATGACGAAGGTTCAAGGATTTCCCCAAAGCGGCCAAGAACACGATTCGTCCCGTCAAAACCCAACGGAATTCCAAGTTGAAATATGGATATACAATCCATAGAATATGTTTAACAACATCATTTAACCATATTCGATCCATCGATAACGGATGAAAAACGAGATCGAGGACAAATCCCCAAAAAGTTAATTCAAGGAAATCAAGAAATATACTTGATTCGACGAAGAACAATGGATTAAATGATGTTAAACACAAGAATACTACCAAGATTAATCATACCCATCATGAATTAATCAAAGACACGGAACGAATCGGACAAAAATGCGAAAACCCCAAATTCACGAAATTAGGGTTCTAAGGAAGATTACCTTGATTCATTGGATCAAAGGATGATAACGGATGATTTATTGATGTTATGAACTCAAGAACTTCGTGGATTTGTTCTTCAATAACATGCCTCCTTGATCTCAAAACCTCGCGCGGAAAGAAAAGATTGAAATGAAAAATGGGTTGAAAGCAGTGCTCGGTCAATTATATGGCAGATCGCCTAGCGTGCGCTAGCGTGCCGCGGCGTGCGCTAGCGGGCGACCATGGTCGATCCGAGGCTCTGGGTGATCCTCGCCCTGTAGCGTGCGCTAGATGCGGCGGCGTGCGCTCCGTCTGCCGGTTAGCGCGCGCGGCCGCGCGGCCGTAGCGTGCGCTGCGGCCAACTCTCTGAGTCCAGAACCACTGGGCCTCACCGCCGGCCCAGTAGCGTGCGGCTGGTGCCGCATAGCGTGCGCTACGACTGCCGGTTAGCGCGCAGCCTCCCGGCGATGGCGTGCGCTATGCCGGTCCCTGCCGCGCCCGTCGGCGAGCCCGGCTCGCCGTGCGGTTCCTCCATAGCCGTCCGGCCAGCGCCCGGCTGCCGTGGCCTGACGACTCGATTTCCGAAAACGCACGGAACGAACACGACGAAAAGTTCGCGGATGACATCAACGACCCGAAATGAAAACACAATGCAATAATTAATCATACGCGACCAAGAAACGGGTCGAGACAACAATTACAGATACGGATACCCGTAACTTTCAAGAAATTACAAAATGGCCCAAAACGCCCGGAAATCACGATACGTGATCGAATAACCAAACCAAAGTTCACAACACGTCTAACAAAGTTAAACAGACTTACAGGAAACTCGAAGCAGCAGTTTCGAACGAGATTCGCAGGAATCGAACTCAAGTGCGGAAAAGTCGCTAAAAAGCACGGAACTCAACAAAACGACACCGAAACGATCTCGGATGTCAAAAAGTGTAGAATTAATCATTCTCAGAATAATGAAACGGTCATGAGCAAGTCATCAAAACGGACTTCCGCCGAAAAAAAAAAGAAATTACCGGAAATCGAAAATTGCGGATATTACAGTATACGTCAAAGCATACTTTATGCTTGTATTACCTAATTTCCCGGTCTTTATCTATGAAAATATTTAATTCATTTATCACATGTTTTGCATATTTATTCACGCTATGGTTATGCAAATGTAGTCTAAATTACTTTATATTGTAGATAATGTGGTGTGTCGTGTCACACAGAAGATCACATTATCGAATCCTTATATAGTAATATTTAGTTCACAACCTATATAACATTAGACCGTTATGTGAGAGGTTGTAGTATATGCTTGAGATTGGTTGGTCTTGACCATTAGCATATATTAGCGTATTCGTTATACGTTGAACAGGATCGAGGTGAGATAGATTCTTCTGTACTGACTATAAGAAGAACGTACATCTCGGACAATTATTATTTCTTAATTCTAGTGATTAATATTTAATTATATGTATTTAATATTTATTGCTTTGATTTATCATAGGTGAGAGCCACAATGATTGGCTCAATATGCTCGATATTTTGGGCAATATTATTATTTATATGATAATTAATATTATAGCTAGAAATCGTGTCCCGACCAGTCGGGTTGATTATGTCCCTTGAGGCACTCGGAAGGATTATTATATTAAACCCTGCAGGTGGAATTAATTTTCCGATATAATAATAAAGGTCGAGTGGTATACTCATATATCACATATTAATTAATTAAAAGCTGTTAGTAGCTTAAATTAATTAATGGACATGGAATATCTTAAACACGATAAATAATTAATTCAAAAAGGAGCCCAATTTCGTAATTTGGGATTTTGGTAGGAAGTGCAATATTAACTTATTAATGGACTAAGTTGATATTTAATAGAGTCATTATATTAGGAGTTCTAATATAGGAAGATGACATCTATTAAGGGTCCTTACCATATCCTCCTTAAGGTCCATAGAGTAGCCCAAAACACCTATAAATAGGAATACAAGGTTGGCCGATTTTTACAATTATTCTTGCTCAAAATTTTCGATTTTTTGTGTTTGTTTAATTGTGGATCTTGACTTGTGTCTTGGATTCCATAATTTAGTTAACACAATATTTTTCTAAAATACCACAAATATTCAAGAAAAACAGAGAGAAAATCAAAAGGAATTTTGGAAGAAAAATTTCGGCCATTTCCCCTTGATGTCCAAGTTCAGTCCGGTAGATTGTTGCCCACACGACATCCGGACATAGGCGGGATATACTCTAGAAGATCTTGAGGTAGAAATAAAAGAAGATCGGAGAGGAACACGAAGAGGAGACAAATCGACCAAAAGGGAATTTCTACCACTTTGCGTCAAAGGTATAAATTACCAACTCTCATGCGTATATATGTTTATTTAATTGTTTATTAATCTGTTTAGTTAATTAATTGACAAGCCTAAATAGATCCGGTTTTTCTGTTGGTTAGTTTATAAAACCTTTCATTAAATAATTTCCACCAACTTGCTTCCGCTGCGTTTTATATTCCAACACCTCAAGCGTTTCGAAAGATTTCATTTCAAAAGATTCAAATTGCTGAGTAAGTTTGGAAATTTTGTTTTCATTTGAGAGCTTAGTACCCTCGCAAATTAGCTTGAGTTTTTCCCATATTTCCTAGTTGTCTTACAGTTTTTTACCTTTGAGAATGTGCTTTTGTCGAGAGTGACAAACAGCGCATTCTTAGCTACATTATCAAGATTCGCGCGCTTGCGATCGTCAGCTATCCATTGCTCGCGCTCCTTCTCGAGCATTTCAGTGTAAGGTTGTTCTTCTATCCTTACGGCAGAATTAACCTTTATTATCTTTATAGGACCTTCTTGGATGACGAATATCATCTCCTCGTGCACGGCTGCAAGATGAGCCTCCATCCTAATTTTCCAGTCATCAAACTCGTTAATAGAGAACATAGGAACCTTATCAAAAATGTGATATAGTTTTTAAAAAAAATGTGATTTGTGGATCTGACTCAGTTAAAAATCGACTGATTCTTTTTAGAATCAATCTCTCCGATACCACTTATTAGCCACTAAGTATACAATAAACAACTTGAATATATAAACACAGTAAGTTGTACGATTTTCAAAGTTAGTTTGCGTAGTGGAAGTTTGTTGTGTGAGTTGTTGTAACTACAGCAACTAGGCGTTCTCCTGTTTGCTTGGTGTGTACAGGGTTTTACAGTGTATACTATCAAATCACAATAGAATGAAAAAAATAAATACTGAAAGTAAATTACACACAGTTTAAAGTGGTTCGAGGTAAACCCCTCTACGTCCACTGGTCCTCCAAACAGGAGTAAGAGTTTATTAAAATCACTACGTACACAACTACGTGACTTTAACTAAACCTGTCTCTGTATCGTTCACACAGATTAATACAAGGACTGTAGCTTTGGGTCATTCACACCGATTGGTTTGAGCTCTTTCTCGACTTGCTTCTTCTCACAAATATCGAAGCTTCGTCTTCTATGCTATTTTTCCACACAGGTAGAAATATGCAAGGATCCTTAGTCCACACAGGGCTAATGATAAATCTCAACGAATAGAGTAGAACACTTCTCAAATAACAACTTTATCACGGATGAACAATCGATGTATGCTGTCTTGTTTGCGTTGAGGACTTGTATATTTCTTCGCTTGGATACTGCTGTATGCTCACGAAATATACTTCTTTGTAATTGCTAGAATGTCAGTAATCTTGTCAGAGCTTTCGCGATTATGAATAACTTAGATGTTTAGGTCCTCTGGCTTGGGGGTATTTATAACCTTGGAAATATCTGTTATAAATGAAGTCGTTGCTGGTTGGTGAGATGTTGACGTCTGTCACTTGATTGGCGGCTGCTGAAAGTTTGAATTAAAGTAGAATCGCATTTAATGCTTCAAACATCATTTTTGTCTTTGCATTAAATGCTCTTCAGAGCGTTCGGACTTGTCTCTCTCCAGCTGCATTAAATGTTGTCCTATCAGCAATAAATACTGCTTTAACTGTGAATACTTTATGAATAAATAATGTTTTTACAATGGTTTAAAGTTTTTTATATTCAGTCATGTTGGATGTGTTTTACTTTTCCTAAGTAAAACACCTTCGGCCTGCATGCTGTATCCAACATATTACGTCTCTTTGCTGTAAGAGGAAGGTTCTGTAGGATGGACTATTGAAAAACTCTTTGGTGTATGTTGGGGCTGTATGACGAGTTCTACAACTTCCATACTTGACAGTTTTTCTGACTTCTTTGAGACTACTTGTTGTATGTTGGCAATTATCAAAACATGAATGTTTATCCCAACAGATAGCTTGCCTTTAGGTGGTGTATAAATCAATTCAACACGAGTCAGGTGTATACTTGTTCAAAATCTATTCGATATTCTATGTTTCCACCTAATTTTATTAGAAATATAGTCGAGTTCGAACGAGTTTTAATCGAGTTGAACATGCATTGAACTCGAGTAGTTTCGTTTTTGATATGCACTTTTTATAACTGTAATTTATGTTTAAATTTGCTTTGTTTTACCTATGAACCAAGGTTAAAGGAATTTTTTACCAATAAAGCATGAATCAAATATCAAATGTTTTGGAGTCCCGCTTCTATATATTAGGCTTCCGAATCGAAATAGGGATCAATCATTTGCACACGCGTCTATGAATTATTATTTTTAAACTCGATTCACTATGCAATACAATTTTTGTTGGGTTTCGATCCAGTATTCCACCTGTATGTGGTTTGAAAATACTGAGGTACAAAATGTGATTGTACCCATGAAACCTATACTAGATTGTGGTTAAATATATCGATTTGGACTACTAATACCAAGAAGATGTATCTTCTTTTCTATACGTCATCTCATAGAAACTCCAAATCTAAATGTACTTGACTTGGAGTAGTTATGATATGTAGAGTACGCGCGAGTTGGGATGGGTGACACCATTTGAATAGTCTCGTAATGCGCCTAAGTGAGAACAAAGCGCTTCATCATTATGGGACCAATAATTTCATATATTTTATACCCTCTATTTTGTAGAAGTCTATGGTTATTTCTATTTTTTATACGTCTCGGCTTGTTTATATGGATAATGGTTTTAAATTATTTCTCACAGAAAAAATGGTACCAAAAAAATTGATTTACGTATATAAGAAACAAATCTTAAAAAATAAAAAATATAAAAAAATAAATTCCAAAAAATAAAAAAAAACCCTAAAACGTAAGAAATAAAAAGATAAAAAAACTAAAAGTATTATTCAAAAAAAATAAAAAATAAATGACTGATAATAAGTCCCAACGAATTTAAGATGTCTAAAAATTAAAGTATCTGAAAATCTTACAAAATCTAAAAACGTAAATTATTGAAAAATTGAAAAATGAAAAATCCCATACCCAATCTTAATTTTTTTGGGTAATTTAATATCTATATAATATTTATATATTAATATTAATATAAAAATTAACATAAAAAATAATTATAAAATTAACCACCAGATACTTGTAATTAATAGTTTAATTACCTAAAATAATATTTTTAGATATCAATTATTCGATATTTGATGTCTCAAGTTTTAGTGAAATATATTGTATACTGTTGTGAAATACTTTATAATTTATATTTTTATAAGATACACAAAATAAATAACAATATATAAAATATGGAGATTGATAATATGTAGAATATGTTTTGTAGTAGTAGTATATTTCTTTCTTTCTCAATGGTGTAACATTACATCTTGGAGCAAGCTATTTATAGGCAAAGTTATACTACCATTTCAACAAATGTGTACATTAATTGTCAACAATGGTACACTACAATTCCAATTTGTCCACCTTCAAAGTTTGAATCAATCCCTCTTGGTTTGTCAAAAGTTGTGGGCAACATTTTTCTTCTTTGACAATTAATTGTGCTAAAGTCCACAATTCATAACACTCCCCCTTGAACGTAGCAATGTGAGTTGGATAAGTGTGCCTCGTTAAAAACCTTAAGCCGAAAAACCCAATGGGAATAAAAGCGGTCAGAAGGAAAAAAGAGTACACAACTTAAATCCAACCCTTGTGCATAAGCTGCCTCGTTAAAAACCTTAAGCTGGAAAAACCCAATGGGATAAAAACCAGTCATAAGGGAAAAAGACTACAGCGCACATATTGATTCGCTCCCCCTGAAATAAAGAATATATGCCGTCAAACTGATTTATCAATTTTGGTTAAGATTAGCTCTTCTCATGCCTATATCGTATACCATCTTCTCGAATGTTGATGTCGGCAATGATTTTGTAAATAAATCAGCGAGATTATGACAGGAGCGAATTTGTTGAACATTTATTTCTCCGTTCTTCTGTAGTTCATGTGTGTAGAAAAACTTCGGTGAAATATGCTTGGTCCGGTCACCTTTTATATATCCACCCTTGACTTGTGCTATGCATGCTGCATTGTCTTCATAAATGATTGTGGGAGTGTCTGTCACAAGCTTCAATCGACATTCATTTTGTATATGAGCTATAACTGATCTTAGCCAAACACTTTCTCTGCCAGCTTCATAGAGAGCAATTATCTTAGAATGATTGGAAGATCTAGCTACTAATGTTTGTTTGGTCGATCTCCATGATATAGTCGTACCATTATAGCAGAATAAATAACCGGTCTGTGAGCGAGCCTTATGTGGATCGAATTTGTATCCCGCATCAGCATAACCAACTAAACCAGAGTTAGTAGCCTCCTTTGAATAGGATAAACCCAGGTCAATGGTACCATTGAAATAACGAAAAATGTGTTTGATACCATTCCAATGCCTTCGAGTTGGTTCAGAACTGTATCTTGCAAGTAAATTTACTACAAAAGAAATATCAGGTCTGGTGCATTGTGCTAAATACATCAGTGCTCCAATAGCATTGAGATAAGGCACTTCAGGACCCAAAATTTCCTCATTTGGTTCCTTAGGTCGGAAAGGATCTTTCTTAGGATCTAAATTCCGTACGACCATAGGAGTACTCAGAGGATGAGCCTTGTCCATATTAAATCGTTTGAGCAATCTCTTGGTATACGCAGATTGGTGGACAAGTATTCCATTATCTTTATGCTCGAGCTCAAGACCAAGACAGAGTTTTGTTATTCCAAGGTCTTTAACCTCAAATTCTTTCTTCAAATATTCAGCAGCATCGGATAACTCTTTAGGAGTTCCGATTAAATTTATGTCATCCACATAGACTGCAATTATAGTAAATCCAATATTGGATCTTTTAATAAAAACACATGGGCATTTAAGATCATTTTTATAACCTTCCTTAGAAAGGTATTCATTCAATCTGTGATACCACATGCGGCCGGATTGCTTTAATCCATACAGTGATTTCTGTAGTTTGATCGAGTATAGCTCACGAGGAGTAGCAGATTTTGGCATTTTATATCCATCAGGAATTTTCATATAGATATCAGAATCTAATGAACCATATAGATATGCCGTGACTACATCCATTAGTCGCATGTGCAAACACTCATGGACAGCCATACTAATAAGAAAACAGAAAGTGATTATATCCATCACTGGTGAATACGTTTCGTCATAGTCAATCCCAGGCCGTTGGGAGAATCCTTGGGCTACGAGTTGGGCTTTATATCTCGCAATATCATTTTTTTCATTTCTTTTCCGAACAAACACCCATTTGTAACCAATTGGTTTTATATTATTCGGTGTTCGAGTAATTTGCCCAAATACCATTCGTTTTTCTAGGGAAGCTAATTCAGATTGTATTGCTTCCTCCCATTTAGGCCAATCTGACCTTTGACGACATTCAATTATTGAATGTGGTTCATTATCATAATCATCATTCATAATTTCTTGTGCAACCGAGAAAGCAAATAAATTATCGATTATCATGTTTTTTCGATCCCATATCTCATTGTAATGATTTATGGCATTCTCGGTGTTTTCAGAAACCATGATCCCTTCATTATTTGCAGTATTATGCTCTACAGATTCATCTGCAGCATGCTCACTAGGATGATCTTGGTTTGTGATCCCATTACTTCTCCCCTTTCTCCTTCGAACCAACAGGTCTACCACGCTTTTGTCGTGGGGCATCATCATCCATTTTCGTATTTTGATGAGGAACAACGATCCTAGCTGGAGCATTCGCAGCTGGAATATAAGACTTTGTCACTTTACTTGCATCGTTAAATGCGTCAGGAAGTCTATTAGCAATATTTTGTAAATGGATGATTCTCTTCACCTCATTTTCACATTCTGTAGTACGTGGATCTATGTGGGATAAGCTTTGTACATTCCAGGAGATATCCTCAACTGGTTTTTGCTCATCTTTGTTAAGAACATTCTTATCCCTGCCAATTGATGGAAACACTGTCTCATCAAAATGACAATCGGCAAACCGAGCGGTAAATAAATCACCCGTTGTTGGTTCTAAATACCGAATTATTGATGGGGAATCAAATCCAACGTATATGCCAAGCCGGCGTTGAGGACCCATTTTTGTCCTTTGAGGAGGTGGAATTGGCACATGAACAGCACATCCGAATGTGCGTAAGTGCAAAATATTCGGCTCAAAGCCTAGAGTTAATTGCATTGGGGAGTGCATATGAAAAGCAGTGGGGCGTAATCTAATGAGTGCTGATGCATGTAATACTGCATGACCCCACACTGCACTAGTGAGCTTTGATCTCATTAATAATGTACGAGCAATGATTTGGACTCATTTAATCATGGATTCCGCCAATCCATTTTGAGTGTGGACATGTGCTACTGGGTGCTCAACATTAATTCCCAGTGCTTCACAATAATCATCAAAAATCCTTGATGTGAATTCTCCGGCATTATCCATTCTTATATTTTTTATAAGATATTCAGGAAAATGTGCTCGGAGTTTAATTATTTGGGACAAGAGTCGTGCAAAAGCAACATTTCTGGTAGATAATAAATATATGTGGGACCATATGGATGATGCATCTATTAAGACCATAAAATATCGGAATGGTCCACTTGCTGGATGTATTGGCCCACAAATATCACCATGAATGCATTGTAAAAATGATGGTGATTCATAACCAACTTTTTCCATAGAAGGTTTAGTAATAAGTTTTCCACGTGAACATGATTCACAGAAATAATCTTTGGACATTAGCATTTTTGTGCCCTTTAATGGATGTCCATGAGTATTTTCAATAATCCTACGCAACATAGAAGTTCCTGGGTGCCCAAGGCGATCATGCCATAACCCAAATATATCAGGATTCACCAGCTTCCAAGCCATGGTAGCGTAGGTTTCAAAAGCTCGAATAGGGACACAATACAGTCCAGAAGTTATTGCTTCAATCTTCTCGTGGACAAGTCGAGTTTCCATTTTATAGGATGTGATACATAGATATTCTTTATTATTCTCAATCACGGTTTCCAAGTGATAGCCATTTAGGCGTACATCCTTAAAACTCAGTAGATTTCGTTTTGATCTACCAGATAATAACGCATTTTCAATGTGTAAAATTGTTCCATTAGGCAACATCACAGTTGCATTCCCGGAGCCATCAATAATCTCTACGGGACCAGATATAGTTGTAACGTGTGTCTTGCATAATTTCATGCTCGAGAAATATGCTTTATTTGTAAATTGAGTGCGTTGTTGCACTATCAACAAGACAATTGTGTACCTGTTCGATACTTTCCATTTGTATTCCTGTTGAATCAAATCATCATATAATAAATATTTAAGACATGAAATATTTTTTTTATTGAGAATAGAAATGTAAACATACATATTTTTTTTTTCAATAATACATTTTTGTATGTATCATTAGTGCCGATACAAGGCCAACAATATAAATGATAAATAAAACACCAATCCAGAATAATTCCGAAGGGAAGTCTTTGCTAAACATCAGTATTATGAGCATGCTGATCATTGTGAAAATAAAGACGAGAGATCCGTTAATCATTTTCGAAGAAAGTCGGATGAAGATACTTAAGAATTTCTATAAAAGGGTAGAGAATATGAGTGAGTTGTTGAATAAAATGTGTGCATATTTATAGAATCAAAAATCACTATTACTAGTCGTTTATATCCGTTGGAAGTGGGAGAATTTTAATATAAAAATATAGATGATTTTATTGATGTTTATATTATATATAAAGAAATACACACAAAAATAACTGGAGTATTACAAGCCATAAAGTAAATATACGACATATAATTGCATAAATATTTTATTTCAGCCATTCATCGTCATGTCCTACTGAACCAGGATCTTCAAGGAAATCTGCTAGCTCAAGTGATTTCCAGTTCTGGTCAGGATTTTCATCAAATATGTTCCCAGATGTGTTGACCTCAATAACTTTGGATGGCTCGAATGTTTCGGTGGTATGAGCCTGGGCATCTTTGCCTTTATTTTTTAGCGATGCTTGGTATGAATCCACATGGTGTTGGGAAGTACGATAATATTTAGCCCAATGTCCAGTTATACCACATCTACGACATGGATCATCACCAGAATTTTCCATAGGCATTTTTCCTTTATCACGATGCCCGTGAATTGACTGCCTTGGTCTGTCAGAATATTTATTTTGACGGGAATAATGATAATTATCACGATTATTATAGTTACGTCCGCCGCGGTCATTTCTGTAATTATTTCGACGGTAGCCACCACGTCCACCACTTTTTCGGGTTCTACGCCCGGGTCTATTTTCACGGCTCTTGAACTAGCCGGCAGCTCTACCAGAGCTGGTATGTGCTTCAGGTTCGACACGGGACCCAGAGGGTCGTAGTTCATGATTTTTTAATAATAACTCATTTGTCTTCTCAGCCGTGAGAAGAACTGAAATTAGCTCAGAATATGTTTGAAATTGTCGTTGCCTGTATTGTTGTTGAAGCACCATATTTGAGGAGTGCATCGTGGTGAATGTTTTTTCCAGCTTATCCGTTTCAGATAGCTGTGTACCGCACAAGGCCAGTCGAGACTCAATTTTGAATAAGGCTGAATTATAATCGAATGATTTAAAATCTTGCAATCTTAGTAGTTGCCATTCATATTGAACTGTGGCAATATTACGCTTACGTGTGATCAAATCGTCTTTGAGCTTCTTCCGCAGCTCGGAAGGCCTTTCAATTTGTATATATTCATTCTTGGATCCTCGGATAAATGATGGCGCATGAATATCATTGCATTTGCCTCATTTTTAATATCGGCATTAGCAAGTTCCACGATTCCAAGGTAGTAGCCAATCCCATACCTTGGAGGTGCAATTTAACATCAAGGCACTATGATAGATAGTTATTTCCAGTGACATCGATGATCCTAATTTTTGTTTTCAATTAGGCCATTTTCTCTACAAGGATAAAAACGAGTTAGTATAAATATATTCAAACTCGAATAATACTAATCTTTTCCGAGCAATAACTCGTGCTGATAACGTGTTGTGAAATACTTTATAATTTATATTTTTATAAGATACACAAAATAAATAACAATATATAAAATATAGAGATTGATAATATGTAGAATATGTTTTGTAGTAGTAATATATTTCTTTCTTTCTCAATGGTGTAACATTACATCTTGGAGCAAGCTATTTATAGGCAAAGTTATACTACCATTTCAACAAATGTGTATATCAATTGTCAATGATAGTGACACTGATTACAATTTGTCCACCTTCAAAGTTTGAATCAATCCATCTTGGTTTGTCAAAAGTTGTGGGCAACATTTTTCTTCTTTGACAATTAATTATGCTAAAGTCCACTATCCATAACATATACATATTTATAAGTATCAATTTGACTACTTGACAGATTACAGTAGGATATGAGTTGGAACCGTAATTCTTAGTATTAAAATATTTTTGTATTTATAAAATATATTAGATGGTGTAATTTTTTTTATCTAATTCGATAAATGAAAATGTCTATTATAAATTAAAAAAGCCCAGGCCCAACCTTCAACCCCTTTCACTCGGGGTTATCAGTATCACAGCCCGCCATTGCTGAAAGCTTCGCATTAACTCTTGGAAACAAAAGAAAAATGGGAAGCAGATTGGGAAGAAGAGTCGTAAATTTTGCGAACCTACCCATAAAACTCCTTATGCCCTCATCTTTTTCCAACATTACCGAAATTGCCCTCAAAACCATCCCCTCCGCTTCAAAGGTTCGAGCTTCGATTTGAAGAAATCCATGCCGGAAGAAGAAAAATCTCTTCTATCTTTTGTAGTTTCTCACTCTCTTTTTTTCTTCATGAATTAATTTTGCAGATAGAGATAAAGCGGGTTTTGGAATCTCTGTACGGATTCGAGGTGGAGAAAGTCCAGACACTAAACATGGATGGAAAAAAGAAGAAGCGGGGCGGGTTGTTGATTGCGAGGCCCGATTACAAGAAAGCTTATGTGACACTGAGAAACCCTCTGTCGATAAACCCGGATCTCTTCCCGATCAAGGTAATCGAGGAGGAGAAGAAAAACATGAACAGGCAGTCGAAATCCAGCATTGTCGAAGACCCAGAAGCTGTTAATAAATCACATTGGCTCGATGAGAAGAAGGGTGGCGGCAGGTTTAAGCGCCCGGAACGACGTAGTTTTGGGGGGCGAAGTAAGGGCCGTACTGAGAAGGTCGAGACGAAATCTACGGTGAAGTTTCCTTGGAGCAGCATGACCTCTATTGGGAGGTAAAGCTCATGTTTTTTTTGTCAATATGGACATATGAAATGCACGCTAGGTGTTTGACATAATGTGTCACTGGTGTTTAATGATCGGTTGTATCTTTGATTTTGTTGATCGGATCATGTTCTGAAATTTAGTTACTGCTCTGCAAGATAATCTTTTTTTTTTTGCTTCGCTTTAGTTCCATTGTGTTTTAGTCTAATTGTGAACTCCTACACTTCTGTTTTATGTGTTATAGTGGTTTGGAATTAAATCCCACGTTATTTGCCTCTAATTTGAGAGTGTCGGATGAGATTTGCCTCTATTTAATAGTTTTGCAGTGTGTAATTATTACCTGGCTATATTTTATGAACTCCTACACTTTTGTTTTATGTGTTAGGGCATCTCCAATGGGGTGGGTTAAAACCCAAACCTATAGCCCAAACTAAGAAGAAGACACCCCACAATGCAAAATCCAGAATAAAACCCGAACCTGTTTTTGACTCCCTCCTTCAAAACTGATACGAATTAAACGTCCGGATGTGAACGTAATTCGCATGCGACGCAACGAAAGTGTATTTTAAGAATTTTGTGTATGAATAATTATTTGATGTATGGAATATAACGTAAAAATCGTCCGAAAGTAGGGCAATTCGGCCGAATAAAATTAAGTACAAGGTTTTTATCGAATTAGACCTATAACTCGATAAAGTGATTTCTTCCCATGACCTATTGAGAATCAATCGGATTAAAACTCGAAAACGCATCGAATAATAATCAAGGTTTCGTAGGAACTCGTCCAACAAGTAATACAAACGTATTAATTTTTCATTCAATCTTCAATCCTTTTTTACAAGCCATAACATGGCTTAATATATAGTAGTACACAATCTTAAAAAGGGAAAAACAAAGATTACAATCAAGAGAGTATCTTAATAAACTAATGCCAGGGGGGGGAGTGTTCGGCCGTAGTAAAGGAAGATGGGGGGGGGGGGGGGGGAATCTTTCATAGTCTTGATCTTGTCCCCATGTTGACATACATACGTAGTATGCATACTTTTTTGGTCCCATGAAGACTCGGAATAACGTAGTATGAAAGATCTCTCCCAATGATCTTCACAAATCGGCCGAACAAGAACTCCCATTTGTCAAAGACTTCATCACAAGATCTTGTCAAAGATCTTGAAGGTCTCTTCCCACCATCCTCCATCTCCTCTTGACCACGGCCTAACTCCTCAAGCATGAAGATTTGGTGGAAGATTTCATCTCATGTCAAAGATTCCTCCCACCTTGATCCCTTCCTTGTATTCGGCCGATCCGTGAGAAGGATAAACCATTTCATCAACAAAGATCATGAAGATCAAGAAAAATATCATGATTGATATCTTTGTCAAGATCATGTCCAAGATCTTGCTAAAATCTTCAAAGATTTCTCACCCTTGACATGTACATTCGGCTGATCCCCCTAACTCCTCAAGCATGAAGATCATGAAAGATATCATGATTGATATCTTTGTCAAAGATCATGAAGATCCCTCACCAACTACAAATTCGGCCGATCCCCCCTCACTTCATGAATTTTTTCATCATACTTTTTGTTATGTCAAAGTCCCAAAGATTTGTCAATGATTATGTCCAAGATCTCCACCTACCTTTGTCCCCCCATTCCTTCTTGACTTCGGCCGAATCCCTCCCCTTTTACACATGGAGTGTTTTTTTTTAATCACAAAATCTTCCTTTACTACGGCCGAACACTCCCCCTTGGCATGAAGATATCTTTTCTTTTTCTAGTCTATCTTAGTTTATTAAGATACTCCCCTGATTGTAATTTTTGTTTTTCCCTTTTTAAGATTGTGTACTACTATATATTAAGCCATGTTACGGCTTGTAAAAAAAGGATGAAAGATTGAATGAAAAAAATTAATACGTTTGTATTACTTGTTGGACGAAGTTCCTACGAAACCTTGATTATTATTCGACGCGTTTTCGAGTTTTAATCCGATCGATTCTCAATAGGTCTTGGGAAGAAACCACTTTATCGAGTTATAGGTCTAATTTGATAAAAACCTTGTACTTATTTTTATTTGGCCGAATTGCTGTACTTTCGGACGATTTTACGTTGTATTCCATACATCAAATAAATATTCATATCCAAAAATTCATAAAATACACTTCCGTTGCGTCGCATGCGAAAAACGTTTACATACGAACGTTTGATTTCGCATCAAACAGCCTTCCAATTTTGGGTGGGGCATGAAGGAGGAAAACCCAAATCGGGTCCCACAATAAAATATCAGTATGTGATTTGATAAAGTTCGACAAGTATGAGTATAAGTAAAAGGGTTGGAGAAGAAACCACAAATAGAAATATGTGATTTGATAAAATATGACGAGTATTTGTTTATAGGTACAGAAGGTTGGAGGAAAAAATATAGGTTTGTGTTCGGTTGGATTACTTTTTATTATGGCTTTTGGGTTATACCATTGGAGATGCCTGTGGACTTACACCCCATATAGCCTATTTGCTAAATATTTGTTATTAGAAGGAAAAAATAAGACCAAAATGCATGGTTGTCAAGTCGTCGACTAGTCGACGCCTAGTCGCCGACTAGTCGACAAGTCGGTTTCTCTCGACCGACTGGGAGCCGCGACTAGGGAGAGAAGGCTAAGTCGCCCGACTGCTGTCTCAAGTCGTCGTCTAGGTCGACTTAGTCGGTCGACTGGAATTTTAGACGGCCCGACTGGGTCATAAGTACATAACCCGGCCCATTTTATTGGTTATTTAAAAAAAAAAAAGCTGAAAGTTGTTACAACCTAAACCTAACCTGCGACTGCGACTGAAGAGGAAAGACCGCTGATTTGCGCCGCCGCCCCTTGCTCCAGCCGTCGATTGTGCCGCCTCCCCTTGCTCCCGCCGCCGATTGCGCCGCCGCCTCGTCAGGTATGTTGTAATCGTTCTTTTTTCATTCTGTCGTCCATTCATTTTTTCTTTTCTTAGTTCTTTAAATATGCAGTTTTTACTTTTAATAAGTTAAATCAGTTTTTCTTTTTTAAGTCTAATTTATTATTTATTAGAGTAAATAATTACAGTGAGTAAATAATTAAATAAAAACAATAAATAATTAAATTTTATCTTTTTTTAGTTTCAGCTCTTAATTAGTTTTATATTTAATTAATTATTCAGTTTTTTTCCTTTTTAAGTCTAATTTATTATTTATTAGAGTAATTAATTACAGTGAGTAAATAATTAAATAATAACAGTAAATAATTAAATTTTATCTTTTTTTAGTTTCAGCTCTTAATTAGTTTTATTTTCAATTAATTATTCAGTTTTTTCTTTTATAATTCTAATTTATTATTTATTAGAGTAAATAATTACAGTAAATAATTAAATAATGACAGTAAATAATTAAAATTTATGTATTATTTAGTTTTCAGCTTTTAATTAGTCTAATTTTGTTTTTTATTTACTGTAGATGGAAGATTCTACATCAAGTGCCCATGATTTGTCTAAGGATCCAAAACGAAAGGCTAAATCCTCGGATCCGGGATGGAAATATGCATTTTGGCCGGATTTGAACAACAAAGATATTGTCCAATGTTGTCTTTGTAATAAACAAATGCACGCCGGGATTAGAAGGTTGAAACAACATCTTGCGGGTGGTTATGGGGATGTCCAAATATGTACAAAAACTACGACATCAATTATGAAGGAGATGCAAGACTACATTCGAAAGAATGCAAGGAAGACTCATGTGCCACTAGATGATGATAACGATGATGACATTGAAGAAGTTGAACCAAATAATTCATCAACAGCGGTTTCTAATATCGTGCCAAGTTCGGGAACGTCTTCCAAAAGAAAAAAAATCTCTGAGTTTCACATTACCTCAACCAAAACCAACAAAAACAATTGCTTCTACTCTTAGAAAAACTCCTGAAGAAGTAGTTGAGGAAAGGCATGGGGCCTTATCAAACTACTATTGAGAGTTCTACAAAGACTCCAGAAGAGAAGGAAAGAGTGTTTATGCACATAGCAAACTTCTTCTATGAAAATGGCAATACCCTTCAATGCCGTGCACTCGAGGAGCTATGAGATAATGGTCGAGTCCATAGGACAATTTGGCCCAGGTTTGAAGCCGCCGACTTATCACGACTTGCGAGTGCCATTACTTGAGAAAGCGAAGAAAGAGACAGATAAGTTTGAGGGAAAAACATGAAAAAGCTTGGAAGCATTATGGTTGTACACTTATGTCTAATGGATTTTCTGATCGGAGGGGAAGACACTTGATCAATTTTCTCGTACATATTCCGGAGGGTTCTTTTTTCCTAGGTACGGTTGATGCATCTAGTAGAGTGCAGGATGCCAAGATGTTGACAGATCTGTTAGATGAACAAATTGAGTTGATTGGCATAGAGCATGTTGTTCAGGTAGCTACATAACGTCTTGCTTAATTACTAATTTTCAAGTCTCTTTAAAATTCAAGAAATTTCTTGATTTGTTGCATTTATTATAGGTTATAACAGACAATGGTGTTAATTTCAAGGCTGCGGGAGGATATTTATCTATTCGGAATCCTACACTTTACTGGACTCCTTGTGCCGCACATTGCTTAGATCTAATGCTTGAAGATATTGCCAAGTTGAAGGAGTTTAGCATTTCTATCACACATGGGAAAGGAATTACAACATTTGTGTATAGGCACGGTCGACTTCTTAGTGCTATGAGGGAGAAGACGGACGGGAAAGACCTTGTGAGAGCAGGAGCAACACGATTTGCTACGGCATTTCTTACGTTACAGAGTTTGTATAAAAACAGGGATGCTTTGAAAAGGTTGTTTGGTGGTGAAGATTGGTTCAATTCCAAGTTGTCTAAAACTATTGCAGGGGAAAAGGTGCATGACGTTGTCCTTTCCACAAGATTTTGGAATAATGTTGAGGATTGTATTAGAGCATCACAACCACTTTTGGTTGTTTTGAGGATTGTTGACGGGGATGAAAACCCCGCTATGGCTGAGATTTGTGCGGCAATGGACTATGCCAAAGAGAAGATCAAAGGGGCACTTGAGAAAAAACAAATTGTTTCAAAAAAAGTGGTGAGCATCATAGAGAGACGTTGGGAGTCTCAAATGGAAGTAGACTTGTATGGAGCGGCTTTATTCCTCAATCCGGGGAAGTTCTTTGATATCAAAGAAAATGATCCAGCATACTCCTCAGGGTTGAGGATGAAGTTCAATGATGTGCTTGAAAAGATGGTGGTTGAAACAAGTGTGTTGGAAAAAATTAGTGACCAGGCCGATCAATACGAAAATTCAAGAAATGCTTTTGGAAAACAATTGACAATTCGGTCTAGGAAAACAAAGAATCCACGTAAGTATATTAAGATTTAAGTAAATGTCTCTATTTCATCATCTTATCCTTTCTATATCACAATTTAGTACAATATAATATGTTTTAACTTTTATGAATCTTCATCTTATTTTTTATATATTTAGTGGATTGGTGGGGTGCTTTTGGTGGTCTTACCATTGAGCTTACTATGTTTGCTAAAAGAATTGTCGGTCTTTGTTGTTCTTCATCCGGTTGCGAACGCAATTGGAGTACTTTTGAATTTGTGAGTAACTTTTATGTTCCGTTGTAGTTTATAGATATTATGTTAATGTCTTTGTTTTTACTGTTACTAATATGTGCTATATATTATCTAGATTCACACCAAGAAAAGGAATAGACTAGAGCATCGACGTTTAAATGATTTGGTGTACATACAATACAACCGGAAGATTGCAACGAGGTTCCAAAAGAGGCGGGAAAGTGGGAAAAATTTTGATCCGTTGATTCTAGATGATTTTCAATGGGACAACGAGTGGGTGAATGGAGAAGTTGTTGACCCCGGTGATGATGACTTTTGGCTTAGCGTGGATAGAGCATTGGATGCGTTGGAAGGCATTGAGGGTCGACGTAATCCTAGAAGAGGTGGTTCCGACATTGTGTACAACCGACGTGCTAGTGGTTCTTCTCGTACGGATGCATCGTCCGATTTGGAGATGGAAGATGCACCGATCATTTTAGATGATGATGTGGGTGTTGAAGATGATTATGGACATAGGCCACAAACTCCTACACATCATAGTAGTGATCAAGAACCAAATGTACATTTGGAGCTTGATGACAACATTTGATTCCCCCCTTTTTATATTTTGTTGTTATGTATTAAGACTTATGAATGAATGATATGTGGATTGTGGTGTTGAACTTAATATTTTGGGACATACTTGCTAAGTTATTTCAAGTTATTGTATTACATGTTATCATTTAAGTCATCACATGTATAAATATATATTTATTATTTACTATTTTGACTTACCGACTAGTCAACGACTAGTCGACGACTAGTCGACTAGTCGCTCATTTGGACCTCCGTCGACTCGACTCGACTTGCCGACTTGACAACCTTGCCAAAATGTACATTGCTATTTTTTCGATAAACTATATCTATATATATCTAGGGGAGATCAATATAATTTTTTACCACCCATGGAATCACAGGAATATAGTAGATTCATTCTAATATACAAACCAACCAAAACCCGTTTTGATATGAGACGGACCACTGCCAAATATTCGATTGTTTGTTTGGACTTTGGAATGGCATGCCTAATATCTCTTAGGATAGCGTCTGCCTTCTGCCAGAGCTACCCTGCTGCTCTGATTTGGCTTTGACATGGCCTGATATGGGATTCGTCAGTTTATTCCTCATAGAAGGTCATACATAGTTCACCACATCAGCAGAGTTGGGGAATGTCTTGATGTGTGCTACCTTACCCTTTTTTTCATAAAGAGACTGTTTCCAAGGTTCGAATCCATGACATAGTCGATTGCAAGTAGGCAACTGACCACCGTGCCTTTCTTCATTTTCTGTATTCAAACTAGAAAGAGGTGATTATATGATTCTCTGCCATCCTAGTGTCCAACCTGAATGGTTTCTTATGTTTTACACTTTTGATGTTTTCTATTGTTGCATATAATTTATCTAGCTTAATTTGTTTAGGGTTAGAATAAAGGACTTATAGTTGGTTCAGTGTCATAATATGTCTGCATTCCAGTTACTTCTCCTCCTACCCTAAAGTGCGAAGGATCAAATGGTAGAAAACGTGTTTGCTAATCCAATACCCTCTCGGCTGAAAACGTGTTCTTTTGGTTCTCTTTTCTAAGCGGCTGTCTCACTTTCTTCAGATACGTGCCCCCGTCGTCTCCTGCCTGCTCCTGCCTGTTTTCTCTGTTCTAGGGTTTCACTTTTCTTCCTTTTTTCATTTCACCTCTTTGCCTGGAGTCGGTTCGTGGCTCGTCTCGTCTCATCATCGCACATCATGCTTCTTTTAGGGATTCTAGTCATTTAGAGGCATCAAAATATATTTACAAATTAGCCACAGATTATCTGGAAGTTCTCTTCCTCGGGAAAATCGGTACTTGCCTGTTAAGTTTTTTTTTTCAATAGTTCAATTAAATTAAATACTCCATCCATTCCAAATTGATAGGCCTGCCGTTAGAATCACAGAGATTTAAGAAAAGATGGTTAAATTAGTTAAAATCATGTATTTTTCTCATTAAATGTGGGATGAAATTTTGGAGAACAAGATGATTAAACTAAGGTGCCGTTTGGAAACATGAATTTCATTTCAAATCCAGGATTTGAAATCCAAGATTTGAAATCCAAATCCACTGTTTGGGAACACAAGAATTTCAAATTCTGAATTTCAATTTCTAGCATCTTGTTTGGAAATTCATGAATTTCGTGCACAAATGGTCTTTGTGTTTCGCCAGGTTTTACAAATTTAGTCCTGATTTTTTTTAAATTATTTATTTAACTATTATTATTAGTATTATTTTTTTACACGTTTTCGACCATTTTTCTTACGTTTTTGTCCGTTTTTCTTATTTTTTTTCCGTTTTCATACGCTTTTGACTGTTTTTTCTTACGTTTTTGCCCGTTTTTCTTATGTTTTTTCCGTTTACATACGTTTTTGTCCATTTTTCTTATGTTTTTTTTTTCATTTTCATACGTTTTGTCTTTTTTTTCTTACGTTTTTGCCCGTTTTTCTAAAGTTTTTTCAGTTTACATACGTTTTTGTCCGTTTTTATACGTTTTCGTCCATTTTCTTACGTTTTCGCCCGTTTTCTTACGTTTTCGTCCGTTTTTCTTACGTTTTTGTCCGTTTTATAGTGTTTGCCTGTTTTCTTACGTTTTCATCTGTTTTTATACGTTTACGTCCGCTTTTCTTAAGTTTTTGTCCCTTTTTATCTTTTTTTTAGTTTTTGTTCATTTTTCTTACGTTTTTGTCTGTCTTTCTTACGTTTTTTCCGTTTTTATACATTTTCGCCCGTTTTCTTACGCTTTCATCTGTTTTTATATGTTTTCGCCTGTGTTTCTTACGTTTTTGTCCGTTTTTATCCGTTTTTGTCCATTTTCTTACGTTTTCACCCGTTTTCTTACTCTTTCATATGTTTTTATGGTTTCCGCTCGTTTTTCTTACGTTTTTGTCCGTTTTTATCTGTTTTTATTCATTTTTCTTACGCTTTTGTCCGTTTATCTTACGTTTTTTCCATTTCCATCCGTTTTCGCCTGTTTTTCTTATGTTTTTGTCCGTTTTCTTACATTTTTGTCAGTTTTTCTTACGTTTTTTCTGTTTTCATACGTTGTTGTCCGTTTTTACCCGTTTTGGTATGTATAAAAATGTAAGAAAACGTATAAAAATGGATGAAAACGTAAGAAAATGGGCGAAAACGTAAGAAAAACAGGCGAAACGGGTGAAAACAGAAAAAACGTAAGAGAAACGAACAAAAACATAAGAAAAACGAATAAAAACAGATAAATACGGACAAAAACGTAAGAAAAACGAGCGGAAACCATAAAAACAGATGAAAGAGTAAGAAACCGGGTGAAAACATAAGAAAATGGACAAAAACAGATAAAACGGACAAAAACGTAAGAAACACAAGTGAAAATATATAAAACAGATGAAAGAGTAAGAAAACGGGTGAAAACGGACAAAAACGTAAGAAACACAGGCGAAAACATATAAAAACAGATGAAAGTGTAAGAAAACAGGCGAAAACGTAAGAAAAACGGACAAAAACGTAGAAAAAATGAACAAAAACTGAAAAAATTGATAAAAAGGGACATACACTTAAGAAAAGCGGACGTAATCGTATAAAAACAGATGAAAACGTAAGAAAACGGGCAAACACTATAAAAAACAGACAAAAACGTATGAAAACGTAAGAAAAACGGACGAAAACGTAAGAAAACTGATGAAAACGTAAGAAAACAGGCGAAAACGTATAAAAGCGGACGGAAACGTATAAAAACGTACAAAAGCGTATGTAAATTGAATAAACGTTAGAAAAACGGGCAAAAACGTAAGAAAAACAGACAAAAACGTATGAAAACGCAAAAAATGTAAGAAAAACAGACAAAAATGTAAGAAAAATGGACGAAAATATATAAAAATATAATACTAATATTAATAGTTAAATAAATAATTTAAATAAAGTGCATGACTATTAAATAAAAAAACAAGAAATAAAAACAGTGAAAAAATTAAAAAATCACTATAAATAAAACACAATACAAATAATTATATAAAAGAAACAAAAAGAAAAGTAAAAAGTAAACGAAAAAAGCAAAAAAAAAGTGGCGGGTGACCTTTTATTTTTCATTTGGTCTTATATTTTTCATAAGGGTTTATTTTTCATTTGAAATGACAAGTTTTGGGATTGCATTTCAAATTCTAATATTTGGGCCTGTTTAAAAATTATATGGAATTCTACAAATCCAATTCCAAATTTTATTAGAGTTGTCAAACACTAGATTTAGTCAATTCTTGAATTTCAAATGAATTTCAAGTTACCAAAGAGGGCATAATTCAATTTAAATTTCATTAAATATTCAAAAGAAAAATTGAAGTAAATATTGCATGGGAAAATGTTATTATAAATAAGGATGCGTGTGAAAAACCTATTTATTGGCTACTTTAAATAGGAAACAAGCCCATCAATTTGGGACACCCTAAAATGGGATACTCATTTTATCAAGGGATTATATTTGCAGATTTGTTCCCCCTAAACCCTTTGACTCTTGTCAAATTTAGATGTGTGCAAAAAAAAAAAAAAAAAACGAAAAACCGTAAAAAAGTGATAAAACGAAACCTGAAACCCGAAACTGCAACCAAAATTGTCAAAAACCGAAATGTTCAGTTCGCTTTTGGTTTTATATGGGAAAACCCAAAAAAAAAAAAAAACGAACTGAGCTGAAATTCAATATTTTTTATTTATAAAATCACTATATTATAATTTCTTTAATTATCAATTAAAGTGCTTTGCATTTTAAAATGAATCCAATGTATTTGATATTTTGGTTGGATTCATGGTTGGAAAAATTTAGTAAATTAGTCTATTTTATCTTTTACAAAAAATTTTTAAAAAAAAAGAACCTGATTTAAAACTGAAACCAACTGGATGGTCTGTTTGGTTTTGTTTTTAAAAACTAAAAAGCTGAAATTTTTCATTTCGGTTCGTTTTTTGCCCATGCTCAGCCCTAAACAAATTGGTTCGATTTGCGGGATCTGGAAAGACGATGGAGAAGATAGAGAAGCATGCCGACTCAAGAGCGAAACTCGATAGAATCGAGGATCTGCTACTGCAACTATTTCACGTTGAGCGACGGCGACCTCCTGAATATCGGCGCAGCCAAAGCAGGCACAACGTCGACTGCTGATCTTGCCGCTGCTATGCCTGCCCCTCCTGTGATACTGATGGTACCTGCTCCTCCACCGCCTGTTGTTTCTCCAGTGGCGGTGCTGTCGGTGTTGCACGCTTCTCTTTCCTTGGCGGCTCTCCTTCCTCTACTTACAACGGGGCCTCCCTCTCAATGGGCGGATGCTAATGTTACTCGTCAATAATGACAGCAAAAAACCAACTTAGCGCTCTACTCTGACCTTAACCTAAATAAATTTCACCTGGACAACTTATTTCACAATATGACTAACCTCCCACGCCACGTAGAAATGTATACGGAAATTCTCATTGGAGAATTGTTTTATCTATTTCTTGTTTCTATAATAAATAAAATTTTATAGGTTGAAACCCTCGTCGAAGATAGTCTGAGGACGTTGAGCTCTGTTATCCGGTGACCAACTGTTTTCTTGATTCGAGTCCTCAACAGTTTTGCTGTTTGAGAAATATAAAATTCAAGGTAATTAGTTTTCATATGATCTCTTTCCTATATATATATATATATATATATATATATATATATATATATATAGTTGCGCTCTACGCGACTAATATTAGATGCATTACTTTACTGATCTTAATTTATGCATTTAGCCAGACTAATTATGCATGAAATATATGCATTTCGTGCATCAAAATTTTAATGCATTAAAATATACAATATATGCATCAAAATATCGATGCATTAAAATATTATATTATATGCATCAATTTTTTGTGAGAATTAATGCATTGAAATTTTGATGCACGAAATGCATACATATTTCATGTATAATTAGTACAAAACTCATGCATAAATTAGTACTGTAAAATACTGCATCTAATATTGTTACTGCATAGAACGCGTCTATATATATTCATTGTGAAGATGCATGGGTCAAAATTTTAAATAATTTTTCTTATGTTTCATACAAATGGGTACAAATATTTTGCAAAGTCATAGTTGATGTATCGACACTATATCATTTCAAATTATGGCAACACTTTTAATGGAAGTGTAAGTTGAGGAGGATAAGTAGCTGAAAGGTGTATATTGTTTGGTTCGTTTGGTAATAATGATAGAAGGTGTGGTGTGAGTATAGGTATGCAACAATAGAAATTTATTTAGTCAGATGCATGGCTGAGTATGGACTGAGAATTATATTTTAGGAATGAGGTGAATATTATGAGAAGCAATGGAAATTGAGATTGTGGTTAACAGAGTGTATCAAATGGATTATGTGGTTGATGATTTTGACACTGATAATATTGATTTGGTATATTGAATATAGCGACATGGTCCGTTTCTAATAAAAAATACATAAGAGCTGTTTACCAAATTTGTCTGTCTGGGTAAATTGATGCTATTGTTTACTTTTTCATCTGAATAAACTGTTTGAATAACAGAATTGACTGATTTACCCTTGAATATGAATTATAAGCTGTTTTAAAAATTGTTGTTTATTTTTTAAGCAATATAAATGATATAATCCAAAAATCAAAATATAAATTCATAAAGTACTTAAAAATTCAATTTCAAACACAAAGAGTCAAGTCCATACACAAAGTAGTCAAATTCGAGCACTGAGTAGACAAATTTAAACAATATTGAAAAATAAAATTTGACTCATCTTCTATATATATATATATATATGTATTAACTCTGCCTGTGGGTGTCTTCTTGACATCCATTGCCGGTCCCAAGCCCGGATAAAAGAGGAGGGTTGCGGTAGATTAGTGGCAGCCAGCGTAAAACTCGTCACATTCCATGGACATGAATCAAACATTGAAAATCGTTGGGGCGTCTCCTCAGAAGCGACGCGCTGCATTTCATAGGCCCGAGTGCAGTGATAAGTATGCGAGGGTTGCTAGGTCGTCGCCCAGAAGCGGCACGCCACCTTTACATCTGAGGGTGGTGTCAAATGAGCAAGGATGCGCTACACTTCATAGGTCCGGGTGTAGTGGAAAATATACAAGGGTTGCTAGGTCGTCGCCCGGAAGCGGCTTGCCACCTCGAAGTATGGGTGTGGTGTCAAATGTGCAAGAATCCTTGCAGCGTGGACGGGGACAGACAGAGAAGTTAGTTCTTGCGGCTAGTAAGGGTAGTAAGGTGCGGTTTGGAACTTGGAACGTTGGCTCTTTGGCGGGGAGATCAGCAGAAGTGGGGGAGGTTATGAAAAGGAGGAGAATTCACATAATGTGTCTACAAGAGACTAAGTGGGTTGGCGAGAAGGCAAGAGTGTTAGCTCCTTGGGGTTACAAGCTTTGGTACTCTGGAAAGGATAGAAGTAGAAATGGAGTGGGTATCGTCATTGATAAAGAATTCATTGATGATGTAGTGGAAGTGTCAAGAAAGAGCGATAGAATAATGAGTATTAAGCTTGTGATAGGGGATGAGTTTCTAACTATCATAAGTGCTTATGCACCACAAGTAGGATTGGATGCATCGATCAAACAAGAATTTTGGGAAGATTTGGAAGAGGTTGTCGAACGAATTCCTATGGGTGAGAAATTGATCATTGGTGGTGACCTCAATGGGCATGTCGGTGTTAGCAGAGATGGCTCTGAGAGCATTCATGGTGGCTTTGGTTTTGGGGACAGGAATGAAGCAGGAAATGGTATATTGGATTTCGCATTAGCTCATGACTTGGGTATTATGAACACTTGGTTCGAGAAAAGGGACTCTCATTTGGTGACATATAGAAACGGAGGTAATGCAAGTCAGATTGATTTCTTTTTAGTAAGGAATGTTTGGAGGAAAAGTTTTACTAATTGCAAGGTGATACCCGGTGAGAGTGCTGCAACACAGCATAGGGTTGTGGTGCTTGACTTTCGAGGTAAGAGGCACTTAAGAAAGAGAAGACCACAAGTTGACCCTCGAATTAAGTGGTGGAAGCTCCAAGGGGAGAGTCGACATACTTTTGTGGCTAAGATTGCTGATAGTGGTATTTGGTCTGATTGCACGGAGATGGATATAGATTCGATGTGGAACTTGTTGGAGCATAACATAAAGGAAGTTGCAAAAGAAGTCCTAGGAGAATCTAAAGGAAACAGACCATCAAGTAAGGACACATCTTGGTGGAATGATGAAGTTAAGCAAGCGATAAAGACCAAACGTGAATGTTATAAGGTACTGGGTAAATGCTCCAGCAATGAGAATTATGAGAAGTACAAGAAAGCTCGAATGAAGCTAAAAGGCAAAGGCGAAATGCCCGATCAAAGGTCAATCAAGAATTATATGCAAGATTAGATACTAAAGAAGGGGGAAAAGATATCTATAAACTTGCTCGAATGAGAGAGAAGAAGACGCGAGATATTGGAAAAGTTAAATGTGTAAAAGATACTGACCAAATTGGTTCAAGATAAAGAGATAAAAGAGAGATGGAGGTCATACTTTGATACCCTATTCAATGGCCATCAAGAACAAGATATTGGGAATTTAAACATCCCCTCAAGTATGGTTAATCGAGAGTTTAAGAGAAGAATTCAAAAGGGTGAAGTGACAATTGCATTGAAGAAGATGGGGTCAAAGAAAGCAGAAGGACCAGATGGTATACCTATTGAAGTTTGGAGGTGTTTGGGGGAGAGAGGGATCGAATGGGTAACTATGCTTTTCAATAAGATTTGGAGAAGCAATAAGATGCCATCAGCATGGAGGAAAAGTATTCTCGTCCCTTTGTATAAGAACAAAGGTGATGTTCAAGATTGTTCTAATTATCGCGGAATTAAACTAATGAGTCATACCATGAAGTTGTGGGAACGAGTGATTGAACAAAGGATCAGGAAATGTGTGAAGATAACTGAAAATCAGTTTGGATTTATGCCTGGAAGATCGACCATGGAAGCAATTTATCTTATCCGGCAGTTGATGGAACATTATCGAGATAAAAAGAAAGATCTGCATATGGTTTTTATTGATTTAGAGAAGGCATATGATAAAGTACCAAGAGAAGTACTTTGGTGGGCCTTAGCAAAGAAGGGTGTATCGCGGAAATATATTGACATTATAAAGGACATGCATGAGGGAGCTAGTACAAGTGTACGTACTAATGTTGGGAGGACAGAAGAATTCCCTATTACGATTGGGGTGCATCAAGGATCTCTTAGTCCTTTTCTCTTTGCCATAGTCATGGACGAATTGACAAGAGAAATTCAAAATGACGTTAGTGGTGTGTGATGTTCGCAGATGATATTGTGTTGATTGATGAAACGAAGGTTGGAGTGCAAGAAATTGGAACTTTGGAGGATACTTTGGAAGCTCGAGGCTTTAGCCGAAAGGTAAGTAAGATCAATATATGGAGTGTAGGTTTAGCAACAAAGGATAGAGAGGCGGGGATGATCACATTTGATGGGAAAGTTGTTCATGGATCCACTTTCTTTCAGTATCTTGGATCTATTATCTAAAAGGATGGAGAGCTAGATGGCGATGTGGCTCACAGAATAAAGGCAGGGTGGTTGAAGTGGAAGAGTGCCACAGGGGTTTTATGTGATCCTGGCATGCCTCATACATTAAAGGGTAAATTTTACCGCACGGCAATTAGGCTGCTTGTTATATGGCACCGAGTGTTGTCAGAAAGCAGTGTCACGTTCAAAAGATGAATGTGGCAGAGATGCGTATGCTATGATGGATGTGTGGGCATACAAAAAAGGATCGGCTCAGAAATGAGGTGATCAGATAGAAGGTAAGAGTTGCGTCTATAGATGACAAGATGATGGAGAATCGATTACGATGGTTTGGTCATGTGAGAAGAAGACCTATTGATGCCCCAGTGAGGAGGCTAGAGAGTTGGGGAACAAGTAATGTTGTGAAAGGTAGAGGAAGACCCAAGAAAACTTGGATAAAGATGATTGAAAATGATATGCGGTTTCTTGGAATTGGAGAAAGTATGGCGATGGAGAGGCAAATGTGGCGGGAAAGAATACGGATGGTGGATGAAGTCTGATTCCTTTTTTTTTATTCCTTTTTTCTTTTATTTCATGTTATCTTTTAATTTATTTTTCAGGATTTTTTTTTTTACATTCATTCTCTTCTTTTATTTGCTTTTTCTCTACTTTTTCCCTCTTTTTTCCTTTTATGTTATTTATGTAACGATTATTGACGGTTTCAAAGTTTGATTCATGTTAGCCGACCCCAAATCATTTTGGGACTAAGGCTTAGATGTTGTTGTTGTTGTTGTTGTTTCTATATATATATTATTTAAATTTAAACAAAATATTATACATAAATGATTCAATTTTGTATGCAAGTAATATATAAAATATTTAATACGTATATAAATAATACGTATAATATACAATATATATTTATATATAGAAATATATTTTAAATAGATAAGAACATATATAATAAATATTATACATCTGAATAAATATTAATATATAATATTTATTTATATATTCATAATATATATGATATTTTCCAGATACAAAGTTTATTTATACAATAATATATGGTAACAAATATTATATATAAATTAATAATGTATATTATTTATATATGAATAATATGTATTACATTCATTTATATTAAAACCTAAATTTTTTTTATTGTATATATAAATGAGTATATATAATGAGGACAAGAGAGTCATTTTTTTCTCTTAAATTATTTAGATTGTATATATAAATGTGTGGTTTTCAATTACGGGTAGGGGAGTCATTTTTTATCTTAATGGGGACAACACCCATTTTCATGCTTAATGAATAAGCCATTTTTGTCTGGGCGAATAAGCCATGAAGCCACAAGTAAACACCTCCAAACGTCTGAGCGAATAAGACATTTTACACATTAAACTGATTAAGTCACAAGTAAACAGCGACATAAGGCATTGCAAATGTTTTCTTTGCATGGGACATGTGTGAATAGTTTTAAGTTCTTGAACACCATTTGATGGTAAATAAAATTTTTAAAAAAATCATGTGTTAATTTATTCTATGTATATTCATTGCAAGAGAAATATTTTTATAAATGTTTTCCATCTGTGTTAATTTATTCTATGTATATTCATTAAGAATAATTTGAGATGTTGGATGTTAACTAAGGTGATGCGACACCTGCGGTTGGATGTTGGTATGTTGGTAAAGAGATTGCAAATAAAGCAAGTTTGGGTTGTGTTCATGATTTTAGGATGCAAACATCTCCATGAAGTGTTATATACATGAAATATGCATATGGTGCCATTCCGTCCGGATTGATCATTGTCAAATGAAAATGACGAAATATTTTAGCCAACGAGTTTCTTATTTTGATAAAATAAGAAAAATTACACAAAATGATACGATCAAATATTTATCGGCTTAATTTTTTTGAAATTATTCATGTGTTTGAAAAGCCCCATTTTTGAAAATGTGGTTTAGATCACATTACTGTTACGGATTGACACATTATTAGTGTATAAGATTACGTATAGATGAGTTTGCAGTGGATGATTGTGAATAAGGTGTTATCGCTTTATATAGTATCGAGGGAACTTCAATGTGTAATGGATATTTATCTCGAAGCAAGACTCAAGTCTATGGAAAAGGCCGGCATTTCATGTGGGGATTGTTTGTGTTTATGTGATAAGGATTCATGGAAGTGCGGTAATATGTCACAGAAATGCTGATGTTCCAGTAACATTATGGTTGATGGATTTGTTGTACTTTAGTATTGTGTTTATGTTTAGTTTATGTTTAGTAGTAATTCAGTGATTATGATATGATTGGTTATGATTGATGTTTGGTATGCTGAACGGAGCATAGATGGTTTGTTGGAGAATAATATAATTGAACTATATAATATCTATTGATATTGACTTGCGATAACATGAATGAAGTGTAGAAGGTTAAAAGGAATTTTGGATTGAGATTATGTGGAGAATCGAGTGACTAATAGTCGTGGAAAGTATGAACTTCCATGGTGATACTAGGAAAATATGATTTATCATGCTTCAGAATATCCAAAGGGGTATGCTTATATACGTAGTGAATTATTTGAAATTGATGCAAAATATGTGTTTTCACTGAAAATAGTGAATTACAAGTGCTCGGCGATATATTTCACACTTTTGGCAATCATAGTCAATTTAGTAACTATAAACTAAGATTTTCGCCGAGAAATATTGAACTTGTGTTTTTAAATGAAGCCTTATGATGGTATTTTAAGCAAAACTATTATTATAAATTTAGAAAAAAAAAATGATACTGTTGTAGTTAGAATTTTACGACGACTTTGAACATTTGAAAAAAAAGGAATTATCTTTGTAAATTATTTTTCGTGTATATTTTCTAAAGATGTGTACTTGTTTTGGTATTTGACTTCTTTTGTTTGCGCAAAGCAAATTTAAATGGCTTTCAAGCAAGTTCTCGAAATGTTTGTAAATGATTATGAAAATAATATTCCAAAAGTGATATTTTAACTGTGTTTATTCCAGCACGACTGATTTAAAACTGATGTTTCATGATGTTTAAGGTATATGTTACTAGCAAACTTTTCTGAAAGATGAAATTATTGCGAGATTTCTTGAAAATACTTTTTTTTTGTAAATTTTAAATAGCCAAATTATTGATTTTGTACTTTTCATAGTTGTGCATTAAAATTGTGAAAAAATTATTTCAAAGTATATAACGAGGTTGATAAAGTTAGCCATATGCTAAGTATCACCAGTAGATCATTCCCCCCATAAATTGGGGAGTATGTTATCTTGGTTAATCAATCATAGTGGAAGTATGTGGTTTAATTAGCCGAAATGATTTGCCACATGATTTTGAGGTTCCAGAGATGTTTAACAAGTTTTGAGGACGAAATTTATTTTTAAGGGGGATAAAATATAATATCTAGATGTTTTATTATAAATATTCGATATCTGAAGCTACAACTTGGGAAAAATAAGAAGATAGTGAATGTCGGGTCGGGAAGAATTTTATTATGTTAAAGGAGTATTTTTGAGCGGCATAATAGTTGGAATGCTTTTCAGATACATGTATTTCTATTAGTGTATGGTTTTGGAAATATTCAAGAATTGAAATGTGGGTGGCTCTTGATGGAGTTGTATATACCTATTTATTGACGTCAGTTAATTATATATGTTTATTTTGTTGTTCCATGATTTTGAATTCCTCGACGGTTTGACCAGTCTTTTTTCGAGAAAGTATTGCGCATTTTTGCCTACTTTAAAGTATCACCATGGGCACTTGTGAGATCTAAAAATTCTGAAAATTAACAGTACAATAAAAATTAAGTTAGCTTTCCAATAGTTCAAACAATGAGTCCATCCGAGTTCTGATGAGAAAGTTTGGTCCGAATAGTAAAGATTGTCTACAATGAAGACTATATAAGTGCGAGAAATAGTTCTGGACATTATTTCTACACTCCTCTAGCTTTTTCTAGAATCCTCTCGACTTGTCTTCATATTTATAATCAACAACTCATGGATTGAAGAGTCATTATCATAATCAAAGAGAGAAAGAAAGAAAGAGAGAATGAAAGAGAGAAAAATCATGGGGGAGAAGTCTGCGCAGTAATTTTACGGATACGATCTATGAAAATTGAGCAGTTGGATCTATGTAAAATTTTAAAAGGATATTTGCAATATGTTGTAGTTCACTATTAACGGTGGAGATTGGATTTAGGCATCCACTATGTGAGTTATAATGCGAGCATTTTGTTTCTAAAATCCGGATTTTGCGGTCTTAGTATTTGGATGGTTCCGGAACATCTAGCCATTGGATTGCTCTGATTATTAGATATGCTGTTCACAACATATGAAAGTATCTTATATATTAAAAGATCCAGTTCTTCTTATTTATTGTTAGGTTTTAAAGTTTAAGCCCACTATGAAAATTTATATCGCCTCGGTAAACAAAGGGCATCATGCACACGTTTATTTGGCCGAATTAAATATAACCATGAAGATGAATATGAAGGGTGCCTGCAGTTGCGAGTATACCAACCATCTGCAGCAATTAGAACAAAAAAGAATATAAAGAATTTCCAAAGCTTTTCTTATTTTTTTTTTAAAAAAAAAACTGTGTAAATAAATGTTCTTCTCATCATTTCAGTTGTTTACAAATAATTACATCAATAAGTCTTTAATGTAACTTTTCAGTTGGATTTTTGAAGATTATAAATAACAAACTATCACCATCTTCACCACCATCATTTTTCTTGAACGATTCTCCTATACTTTTTTTATCACCCACGTCAAACAACTAACCAACACCAACTACATCTAAATCTTATCCCATCCTCCGCGGCCAAACGAACATCAACAACAACTATAACAAGACTCGAACAACAAAATCAAAGAAAAGATCTCAGTTTTGTTCGAAGATCTTAAAGATCTTAACTTTTCGAACACATGCACATCATAGATCTTATAGAAGATGAACTTCTTTTTATATCCGAAAATAAAGATAGATCCATAATAAAACTGTTATGATCTATCTTTGGTTCGTTCGAACAAATTCAAAGAAAAATAAGAAACAAAACATACGAACCTACCTTAGACCTTTTCAATAAGATCTTGAGGCCATCTTTCACATAAAATTCCAAACACTCTTATGAGAAGATTTATGGGTTAGTCTTCATCATTGGAAAAAGAAAAACGAAATCGTTGGAGAGATATCTCATGTTCGGTTCATTTGGCTGAAAAAAGGACATTCCAGTGATGTTAATTGTTATAAAGATAGATATAATGAAGGATTAATCTTCCTTCGGTATTTGTTATTTGATTGAGATGGAAGCAAGGGTTTGTGTTGTTCGTATGGTGACTGAAAAGAGATAAGGGGGCGGATAGTAGGTTGTGTGAGTGATTAGGGTTGTCAAATGAGAGTCTAGGGTTTTCTAATAACCTAATTATTAGGGTGTTTTGTGTTTGGACTGGGTTGAGTTAATGGGCCACCGGGATAGTGGATATGGATCGTACTTATTATTTGATAGATGGGTTGGGTTTGTTGAACCGGGTTGCAATGTTCTTATTTGGTTTTGGATTGGGCCTCAGTTGCTATCAAAATGATATGGACCTCGGGCTGATAATTTTAAAAGGGGGCGAATGTTGTTAAATGATTGCATAGAGCTCTAATTTTTGTTTATTAAAGTAAGATTAGTGGTTAATTGTGTTAAGCTTTTGATGAGAGCCGTTGAACTTTCTTCTAAGTATGCTACTATTTATAACTGATAACTATTTGAACTTCATATATTATGTGTATTTCAGATCTTTTAAAGTAAGAGGTTGTTTTCGAGTTTTATCCACTACAATATGTAGAATGAATAAGTGGTGCACAAATACTTCGTCCCAATTACTTTGCTGACTAAATTTAATACAGCGTAAAGAAATGAAATCTCATACTTCCTTTGACAAACCTCCTGCCGCGAAGCGCGGGCCTAAAAACAACCATTAGATTTATACTTCAACGGTTTACGCTGAACATTACGTAAGGAATAATTTTATACAACTTATGTGCATTGCACGAGTCTGAGATAATTTTATATTTTCAAAGGTAGAGATCATGATTGGTGTTTCCTGTCACTCGGTTTCATTTTTGGACAGAGGGATGCTGGAAGTTGTTCCGTCAACATCATTCTAATAGAGGTATAACGCATTAAATTCTCTTGTTGGGTTTTGTTGGGAGAATTTCTGAGTTCATAATCACTTTATACTTGATTAAGATATAATTTCATGATATATACTTTGGATCTGTTCGAGTGTTGATGGTATATGGGTTGTGACGTTGATTTTTATGAGAAATGAGTTTTGAATATGGAGATGATGATGATATCTCCGTGATATGAATTTACCTACAATTGTGAAATCATCGAAATTGAGTTACTTCTCTTAGATGAGTCGAGGCAAGTACTCTTAATAACTTGTTTTATGAATTTCTTGCATTATTGTGAACTGTGAGATGTGATTTTTGTGTGTGATGTGAGATGTCCACTCGGGGAAGATTCAATGGGACCTATAAGGATCGATACTTTGGGGATATGTCAGGATATGATATTTTCATCCGACGATAGTTCGATGGGACCCATGGAGACTTGGCTAAGGGGCCTTGTCACGAGAATCACCTTCGAGTGTGTAATATTTCACAATTATTTTTAAATAAATAGTTTATAATGCATGTGATTAAAGTACATGTACGAGTAAATTCCACTTGACTACCCCTTTGGGGGTGAACGTCTTCCATACGTTTCAGGTACAAGCAAGGCGAGGAGCAATCATATGGGTGACACTGAGGCTGAAGGAATCCCAAGCGATACCAAAAGTCCGAGATGTTTGTATCGTATTTTTAGCACTTAATTATATGTCTTTATAAGTCCGAGATGTTTGTATCGTTTATTTGGTTGAGTGAATTATGTATTGAGAGTCGTATTTGAAATATGATATCTTTATTGGTCGGAAGTTATGTTGTTGCATCGTGTTTAGCCTGGTGAACTCTAGTGAGAGGGTTCATGGCGCTGTAATTCAAAAGTCAAAAGGGTGTTACAACCGACCTGCGCGAGCGATGAAAGAAAAATGACCGTCTCTGGAGGTTTGCCAACAGCCGCGGACGCAGACCAGCAGGCGACCACAACCAAAAAAAAATTGGACCTCCGACGGTCGACGACGGTCCTCCCAGAAAGCATGTCGATGTTAAAAGAAATTGTTTGTCGCCAAAGATCTATCAGCATTCGACATCAGCCTCAGAGGAAAGCAAACCGGTGTAAAAAATGACCGTCGTCGGTCGCAAAAAAAAATCCGCCAGTTAATTGACGACACCAAAGGTACTTTTGGAAGTTTATTATCTTTGAACATTTGCTATTTTTAAATTTAATATGGAGGGGAGAGTTAAAGTAGTCTTTCTAGGTGCACACTACCAAACAACACAAGTGTCTTTTAGACTAGAGATAATCCGTGCCATAATTAGATTAAAATAATCAAATTACCAGATTACATTGCTAGAAAAAATATGCTGGCTTCTACAGGTCTGCCGGCAACGCCCCACCATGCATATCGAATTAAAAATCGATCGTTGCACGAGGTCTATCGGAGGCCGATCTACAGATGTACATGTTGGCAGACGATGGCAGAGGCCATGCATATCTTTTCAGGTGTGGACGGTGGCAGGGGCCTGCATGCGGCTGAATACATAATAAAAAAAATCAGCCGTCGGAGGTCTGTTGGCAGCTGACTGGCGACCCGCTAGAGAACAGTCAGAAATGAAACAAATAAAAGATTAATTATCTATATAATTTAACATTCTAAAAATATTTTAGGAAAATTTTTTTTGATATTATATTTTACACCGAGTAAATTGATATTTTCAAGTGCACCCTCTAAAAGTACCACTTCCTTTATTATATTATAAAATTATAGATAGATATGAGTAGGGGTGTGCAGAAAAACCAAATCCGAAAAACCGAACTGAGAATCCGAAAATCTGATCCGAACCAGTCCGATCTGATGTCTTCGGATCGAATTTCGAATTAAGATTTTACAGATTCGAAAATTTCGGATCGGATCGGACTAAATCCGCAGATTTTTGGATAATCCGATCGATCCGAATTCTATATATTTTTTTATTATTATTTTCAGGTAAAACGCCAGAAAAAATTTCGGATCAGATTAAATCCGCGAATTTTCGGATTAATCCGATCGATTCAAAATATATAAGAAAATAGAAAATTTTTATTATTTTCGGATTAGGATTTTTATTATTTTTATTAGTTTCTAAAATTCTCGGATTTTTTGGATCCGAACTATCGGTTCGAATTTCGGATTAAACAAAAGATGATCCGAAATTTAGGATCAATTCGAATTCGAATCGGATTGAATAGATCCGAACGTACACCCCTAATCTCACGATAAAAAGGAATCTAAGTGACTCCTCATATCTATCTATAATTTTATAATATAATAAAGGACGTGGTACTTTTAGAAGGTGCATTTGAAAATATCAATTTACTCATATAAAATATAATATAAAAAATAATATTCCTTAAAAAATATTTTTAAATTATTAAATTATGGACAAAAATACACCGCAAGCCATTTAAGTTATTTATTTGTAATATGTTCGTTTTTAAAGTTTTATTTTGTAACAACTAAGTCATTTAAGTTACCTAACGTTGATACTGTTGACCTTTTTAAAATTTTCGTTTCAAACATGCTTACATGGCGTTAACGTTGCTGATATTGCAGTCGCATTGCTGACTTGGATTAAAAATGCTGACGTGGACATTTATTTGTTAAGAAAACAAAAATAAAACTTATATCTAATTATTTAATTAACAATTTAACAAAAAAAGGGAAACCTGATCTAAAAAATTAAGAAAGAGAAGTGTAGTTTATTCTATCCCCAAACCCAGAGATTAGGGTTCCTTCGCGAGAGAAGAGATAAACGAAGGCAATCAGAACGGTTCGCAGAGAAGAGCGAAAGTTTTGAAGAAATTAAGGTTAGCCGTGTACGAAGAACGCAGAAGAACGAAGAAGTGCTACGAAGAGGGTTCGCAGAGAAGAGCGAACAAGAAAGGGAATTTCTGGGTTTTTCACCGCGAACAGAAGAACGAAAGATTCGAACCAGTTGCATGTTCGATTGAGGTATGTATTTCATTTTCCATCATGTTTTGTAGTGCTGTTTATGGTATTTGTAGTTTAGTGAAATGAAAACACTGAGGATAATGGTGCGGGTAGCGAAACAATACACTATTGTTGATTGTTTTGGGATTAGTGGTGGGGTAGCGAAACAATACTTTATTCTGTGGCATAATTTCTTTGCCATTCATTTCAGTGCTCGTCGAATCAAGACTCTACATAATTAAGGGGTACATTAAATTAGGGCTTTAAAGAGATTGTGAAAATTCAAACTGCTCTGTTCGAGTTAAAACGAGAAACTTTGAGATGATGTTAAATCAAGCATTTCAAATTTCACCTGTAGAATGATGCTTGAGAAAAATCTCACATAAAAGGGGGGAAAAGCGACAAAAAGTGAAGTACGAAAGCACTTTATAATTAAAATGAATCTGAGCATAAATGCTTTACTTTAATTTCATCTATTTCAAATTTTAAAATTTATAAAAACACCCCTTAAGTTTTTGATATGCAACATGGAAAAACACCTCTATTTTCTTAATACTTGGCCTTTTCAAGAATGTTCTAGGCTTTGTTTTCCAGTTTGACCATATCATATTATTTAAAGTATTATTTATATGAGGTCCAAGTATTTTAGTTTCTCGGTCGTAGAAATTCAGTTTTCTGTTTATACAGAAAACCAAGAATTATGCTCAGTTGGTTTGTTGAAGTTGGGGCATATATTGATGTGGGAAATGATGGATTTAAATGTTCTCCTTTTCAGCTTTTGTTTTCGATGATTATTGGTTATGATTTACTTTCTGATGCAGGCCCCTATTTGATTCAAGCTCCCTTCCTATGGGGTTGAACTTGTTCTGTTCGAATCGGATTGCATGGTAATTAAAGAATCAGATTAGCATGGTTCTTCAGTTAATCTTGTGGAGAATGTCAATATTTAAGCCCAAATGTGGACGACCTCATTCAGGCGCACGCCTGGGCTGGCCTAGTGCGGCCTTTCAGTGCGCTTCAGTGCGCCTCTGTAATAAGTCTCTTTTTTTTTCAGAATACTTTAAATGTTATTTTTATTGTTCTCACATTTTAATTTTGTTAATTAATAAGTTTGTATGTAGTTATATTTTCTTGTCATCATGTGTTTATAAATTTTATAATTTTTTTTTGTTTTGTTTTTGTGCGCCTCACCTCTTTCAGGCGCGCGCCTCGTCTTGCGGCCCAGGCGATAGGAGCCCGTATCGCCTTGGCGCGCCTTTCGCCTTTAACAATTGTGGTCATAAATGATCAACCCTAAACGTAGTGGCGAAAGACACTTAAGAAACCGATTCATATGTTATTGTCCTTCATACTAAAAGGAGGTGACAGAGTTGGTGGTCTTTCTTTTCCAACAAAAGCATCCTTATCTAAGTTTCTGAGCTTTTGATCTTCTTGCTCTGCATTTTCTTTGTAATTATTCCAAGTTTTATAGATGATTTTTACGCTACCATGAACTCAGGTACCTTGCTTTAGAGTGTACATCATGCACCTATTTCCTTATCCGAAGTATATATTGTGCACTTATTTCTTTCCCTACCATCTGTTTCGGTATCTTGATCTAACAAAATTTAGATATTAACATGAGTATAAGGTGAGGATTGAAAAACCAAGTGCGTGTCTCTGACCCATGTACGAGCGACTCGGGATGAACATGTAGGGATGGACCCATAGCCCTAGAACGGGGTGAGCTTGAGTCCCTAGGTGGGACTGGGGACAATCCTCCTATGCCCCCCAAAAAAAGTTGGGTCATTTTATTGAGTTCAATTTGTCGCGTTCCCGGGTTAAGTTCATTCCATTCATTTTAATAACTAATATGTTATATGCCATTAAATCCTTTGGCACATGATGCTGTGTGAGTTATTTTTATTTTTGCACACTACCTTGCTTATTTTTATTGATCAGTATCCATTAGTAATGTAAGTTCATTAGCTTAAGCAACTTGGCTCATATGTGATTGATGCTACTTTTCCGAGTAATATAGGAATCTGTTTCTATTAGAAAAAATCGACAGTTACCGGTATACTTACGTACACTCAATCTGCCAGCTAAGCTTCCAGTCAGAGGCAAAAGAATCAAGGGAACTCACGCTCGTTAATCTCCACGAATGGTGATTTCGATTCCAACTCTTGTTCTTTCCGTCTCAGCTGCCGCAGTTCTCCTAGTCTTCTTGGTATCTTCCCTCTCATCCTCCTCCCCTTGCACTTGCCCCATATCTACTACGACCAGCACCAGCAGCATAAGAAGCAGAGAGCATATATCGACTTCAGCTGAGGACATAGACTGGGTAAAGACACAGATCGAAGCCAACGGACTGCAAATGCAGCAGAACGTTCTACGTAAAGGTATAAATCCACGCACGCGTCAGCAGCAGCTAAAGGATCTCCTTCAGTTCAAAGGCATATCGCACTATGAAGGACACGAAGCAAGTAACCACACTGTTCTACCCTGCCCAGGCGAATTACTCGTGGAAGAACACCATAGCAACTATGGGGAGCCTTGGGCGGGAGGCCGGGATGTATTCGAATTTCTGGCCGAATCCGCCCACTTATCGCCAGATTCCAGAGTTCTCGAGATCGGGTGTGGAACCCTTCGTGTTGGCCTGCATTTCATACGGTATTTAGATTCCGAGCATTACCATTGCTTAGAGAGAGACGAGCTTTCTTTAATTGCTGCCCTCCGGTACGAACTCCCGTCGCAAGGTTTGCTGTCTAAGCGTCCCTTGATCGTGAGAGGCGAAGATATGGATTTCAGTAAGTTGGGACGTGATGCCATGTACGATTTGATATATGCCAGTGCTGTTTTTCTCCACATACCTGACGCACTTGTTTGGACCGGTATGGGGAGGTTAGCGGCGAAACTGAAACCTTTCGAGGGACGGATTTTCGTGTCGCATAATATTAAGTTCTGTTCTCGTTTGGGTGGCGAAGTGTGCACGAAGAGGCTGAATGATTTGGGGGTCGAGTACCGTGGAAAGCATACCCATGATAGTTTGCTCTTCAACCATTATGAGGTATGGTTTGAGTTTAGGCGATTTAGAGTTTGAAAAAAAGAAGTGCTGCAAGTGATCAAGTGTGGGTTTTGTTTATTTGTAGTGGGTCATTTTCTTAAATTTCATTCATGAGAAAATGTCATTTCTTATTGTTTCGTTTCCACTTACGGTTAATGGTTATGGAGGGAATTGGAAAACTACCACTTTAGTGGTTGACATTTGTATCTTTGACTCGCGTTTATGATGCACCGTGAACTCGTGATAAATATGTAAGAGATAAGTGAGTAACTTACATAAACCTTATATATTGGTGCTGGATTGTTATTGTATCATGAATTCGGATCCATGATGTAGCAACTCTGGGTGTCCAGAAAGTATAAAATAATCGCTCCATAAATCCAGAATCCAAAATATACAAAGCCAGAAGGTTCCGTCTGATTCGCCGAAGCCGGACGGTTCGGCCTGAAATAGAAGGGGTTTATGTCTTGGGCCAAAGCCCTCGAACCGAGCCGAACGGCTTAGTTCAATTCGCCGAATCCTATAAAAGCTCTACGTTTGGTGTCCCGAATCGAGCCACGAACCGTGCTTTTTCGAGCTGTCTTTCGAATCGAATCGGACTTTTTCAAATTTGTTTACAGCCCTACTCCAGGCGGACAGTATTTTTTTGCTTGAAGATTTTGATTTACTAGTTTCCATTTGGAAATTTAGCTGATTTAGATCGATTTTGGGTTGAAGAAATCGGGGAAGGTACCTATCTTACTATATTATTATTATTGTTATTATTATTATTATTATTTATTTAGTCCTATGATTATGAATCTTTTTTGTTCTAGATGTTATGTAATGTGTAACGTTAAACTTTATTTATGCAGCACATTTACCTTTTTTAACCGATAAACGTGAAAATTTGAAAAAATAAGTCCAATTTTGAAATTTGTTATGTGGTTTTCTATTTTGTTGTAGTTTTCTCGCTGTGGATTGAGTGTGTGATTGCTTTGAAATTTGAATGATGGGTGATTGTTTTGGAATCTGTCCAATATTTAGTTATTTATTGTTTTAATTTATCATTCCTGAGTTTAATATACTCGATATTTCGGGTAATAATATTATTTATATAATATAATTAACACTATGCTAGAAATTGTATCCCAATTCGTTCGAGTTGATAATGTCTTATTGAGAAGCTCAAAACGATTATTATATTAAACTCTGCGTGTGGTTTGATTTTTGATATAATAATAAGATTTGTGTGATACTACTTTTGGTTACAAAATTAACTAATTAAAGCTATCAGTAGCTTAAATTAATTTATGAATATCATATATCAGAATAATTGACTTAAAAATGATCGGTTTCGTAAAATGGATCTGAGTAGGAAGTGCAGCATTAATTTTTCAATGGACTCAATTAATATTAATAGATTCAATTATATTAGAAAAATCTTAATATGAAATGTTGAGGTCTATTAAGAGTTCTTTGTCTTAATCCTTATTAAGGTCTGTAGGCTAGTTCAAGATGCCTATAGAAGAGACATAGGAGGTCGATCGGATCTATCACCATTACAATACAAAAATTTAATTTTACTATTGTGAGTTAAATTATGTATCTTGATTTGTGTATTTAATTCCATAATTTGGGGAGTACAATCTTTTTCTAAAATAGAAAAATATTCAGAAAAATAGAGCTTCTTGGCAATTAAATTTTTTTTTTTTTTTGGACGAATCTTGGCAATTAAATTTGGCGACTTAAATTGCCTAATTAGGTTTGGTAGCTTTTTGCCCACACTACATCCGGATTAATACGGGAATACTCTAGAAGTCTTGAGGTAGAGATCAAAAATCAACCATTACGTTTTGAGAGTAAAAAATTTGTAAGATCTAGGTTAGAATATTTCATATTACCATATGTACTACATAAGTAATAAACTATTTAAATTGCTTATTAATCTAGGTAATTAATTAGTTAACAAGTCTAAATAAATCTTATGCTCGTGATCAATTTATACGCTTTATCAAACCACGCTTCAGTTGTGTTTTGTTTCCATTCAAATATTCTGACCTACATCTTGAAGTCACAGAATATTTACCCTTAAAGCGTAGTGGTTGATATTTGATCTCTACTTCATGATCTTCTAAAGTATTTCCCGCATTGATCAGGATGTAGTGCGCGCAACAGATTATCAGATCTACATGGACTGTTGGATCGGTCGATTTACACTCCAAGAATACCTATCGATTTTTTCTTATTTTTCTTAGTAATTTTTTCACTTTCAAATTAACGTGTTCTCCAAATTACGGAATCAAAGATATAAGTGAAGATCCATAATTTAATACACAGTATAAAAATTGAATCCTTACATTGTAATGGTGATAGATTTGATCGACCCTATCTCTTTTATAGGCATCTGGGTAACCATGTGGATATTAAATAGGAGTAGGGCAAGGACTCCTAATAGACATCGACCTTCTATATTAAGCCATTCTAAATATTATTGAGTCTAGTAATATTAAGTGAGTCCCTAAAGAACTAATATTGTACTTACTACCTAAAGAACTACTGACAACGTTAATTAATTAATTTTTTTATCTAAGAGTAATATCGCCCAAATCTTATTATTGTATTTGAAATTAATCCAACTGTAGAATCTGATATAATAATATTTTTGAGCTTCTCAAGGGGACACCATCAATGTGAGCGAGCCAGGATATGATTTTTAGTTATAATATTAATTATTATTTAAATAATACTATTACCCAAAATATCGAGCAAATTAAATCAATCATTGTGACTCTCACCTATCATAAATCAAAGCAATAAATGTTATAAATATATAATTAAATATTACACATTAAAATTAAGAAATGATAATTATTCGAGATCTTTGTTCATCATTAAATTAGTATAGAAGAAACTATCTCACTGCAGGCCAGTTCGACATATATGATATGCGCTAAGGTATGCTAATAGTCAAGACCAATTAATCTCAAGCATATACTACAACTTCTCCCATAATTGTCTAATATTATTTAGGTTGTGAACTATTTATATATTTTATAAGGCGCTGATCAAGTGATCTCTTGTTAACACCAACACACCAAATTATCTACGATATTGAATAATTAGATAATATTTGCATAACCATAATGTGAATTAATATGCAGAATATGTGACGAAAATGAATTTAATATTTTCATAGATAATACAGGAATATAACTCTAACAATCGCCATACTCAAATATATTTTTAAGTATACTAATCTATACATGGTCTAACATATCTCCCATTTACTCAAAGCAAGACTGCCATACATCCTAACCCCGTACTTTCCATATGCCCTTCAAAAGATTTTGAGGGCAATCTTTCATGAAAGGATCAACAAGGTTTCTTTTAATGCAATCTTTAACACTACGTCTCCTCGCTATAGAAAGTCTCATCTAAGATGGTGTTTGTGATCGATATGTTTGCTTGCTCTATGGGCTCGTGGTTCTTTCGAGTTTACATCTGGTGTAATACTCTTGTTCAAACCAAGAACCACATCTATGCCCAACAAAAACATATCTCGATGTCGACTTGAAATTACATTGTCTGTTTGGAAATCTGAGTCGATATAACCTAAGGGACATAGATTATCCGACTGATAAATCAGTATATGCTCCCTAGTCCATCTCAAGTACTTGAATATATGCTTAACATCATTCTAGTGCCATTATACATTGCTACGTTGATATCTAGCAATCACACGTACAACATGACAAACATCGAGTCTCATGTAAAGCATAACATACATGAGGCTTCTCACTGCTGAAGCATAAGGGACCAACTTCATGTCGTCTATCTCTTTCTGTGTTTTGGACATATTTTATTTGATATATGAACTCCATGTATGTAATGTAGAAAACCTTTCTTAAAATTTTCCATGCTAAACTACTTTAGCACTGAATTAAGATAATATTCTTGAAATAAACACATCATTTTCTTCTGATCGCGAATGATCTTAATACCAAGGATATGACCTGCTTCTCCCAGATCCTTCATATCGAACTTCTCAGATAGCCATACATGTACGCCGCTAGTTCCTTCACATTTTCTCCAGTCTGAAAGATATCATCAACATACAGTCCAAGGAACACCAACATGTTTCCTTCACACTTCTTATGCACACAACTCTCGCGGGGGACATTAAAGGGATCCATATGACTATATAACCTCGTCAAAGTGCGTATTCCAAGATCTGGATGCTTGCTTACATCGGTAAATAGATCTTTTAGGTTTGCATACTAAGTGCTCTTCTCCCTCAGCAATAAATCCCTCTTGTTGGCGCATATAGATCTCTTTATCCAGAATGCCGTACAAGAATGCATTTTTGACGTACATATACAAAATCTCCAGATCTAAATGCACAACTATAGCGAAGAGATTTCAAATTGACTTAAACATGAATATCAGCAAAAAGGTCTCCTCATAATCGTTGCCCTACTTTTGAGTGTAACCTTTCGCTAAAAGCCTAGATTTGAAGGTCTCAACCTTCCTGTCAGATCCACTTTTACGCTTGTAGACCCACTTGCTACCAGTGGGTTTTACACCATCGGATAATTATACTAGCTCTCGCACTTGGTTGGAATCCATATATCTAATTCCATTGATATTTTTCAAGAGTCAGTATCCTTATCTTGAACTGCCTCATCCTAGGTCCAGGGATTTGATTTATCTTTTTCAGGGACTGAGCCCAAAGACTCTTCCACCCATATGAATCGATCGGGTTGACGAATAACCCTCCTACTACGACGCGGCTTGTCCTAAGTTGGTGTATAAGTGTCAATGTCATTATGTGGTGTAGCATCATGTAATGCTTGTACAATGGGTGTTGACGGTGTCTCGCCCGTCAACTCTTCTAGAATGACCTCACTCATGAGCTTCTGACTTATTACATCGTCCTCATCTAGTCATTGGACATTTGTGCTAACAGTGACCTTATTATTTTGAGGACTATAGATAAAGGCATCCTTAAATCCCTTGGTGTATCCTACAAACACTCGTACTTCTGTGCAAGAATGCCAACTTATTAGCATCCCTATTCCAGCATGTGTGCTAGAGAACCCCAAATTCGAACATGTCTTAGGCTGGGCTTTCCTCCATTTAGAGTACTCAGGGTGTTTTTGCAACTCATCTTGAAGCCATTAAATTTAGAATGTACACCGATGTTTCTAAGGCATATCCCCAAGAAGGTAAATTAAAATAACTCATCATTGATCTAACCATCTCTAAGAGAGTTCAGTTCCTTTGCTCAACAACATGATATGTTGTGGAGTTCCTGACATGGTGAGCTTGGTGGTGATCACTAAAATTAGCCAAGAAATCTAGAAACTCTCCATTAAGGTATTCACCATCACGACGAGATCATAATGACTTGATACTCTTACCACGACGCTTCTCCATTTCAGTCTTAGGGCCTGTTTCCTAGCAGCTTAATGAAGCTCATTGGTTTTTTATAGCTTTTTCGGACAACTGATAATGTGTTTACCAGGAGCTTAATCAATAAGATAGCAGCTTAATGGGACAGTGATCCCCCAACTCCTTATTCGGTAAGCTATCATCTTAATAGAATCAAATGACTGTTATAACTAGATATTGTGCTATATTATTATGATGTTGTGCAGTTTATAATTGTATGGTGTTGAACTATTTTGGATATAAATATTTAATACATTTTTATATATATCGAGGGAGTAAAATGGTCATTTATGTCATTCAGACAGTTGATTCAGCAATGCAGGTAAACAACATTTCATCTTTATCCAGACAGACAACATAATCCAAACAGATAACTTATTCCACTCAGATCTTAATGACAGAGTTGGTAAACAGCCCCTTAGTCTCTTCAATGCACTCAAACTTACATCGCATCAAATAGATGATCCATATATCGAGTAATCATCATTAAACGTGATGAAGTATTTGAAATCACCCATAGCCTGAATGCTCATTAGACCGCATACATCAATATGAACCAATTCCAGCACATTTTGGGGGCCTTGGCTTTGGAAGCTCTTTTGATCACCTTACCTTCTAGACATGATTCACATATTGAAAATCACTCAACCTGGAGCTCGTCCAATGAGCATTATCTACCAATATTCGAAATCTTATAAAGTTCACATGACCCAACCGCAAATGGCACAAATAATTTTGATTTATGCTTGAAGGCTCCTTTCTTTTCTTAGGATTAATCAAAGAGTTAAGTGATTTATTATGTATGTAAGTTGGTGCAGTATTAACGATATATAATTTATCTATACAAGTATTCTTGGCCGTTTCTTCTAATAATAGCATTAGTATAGATTTGAAACTAAAAAATACCAATTTGTTATTGTCGGACAAAAAAAACTACCTAAACCACACATCGGGAAGAGACCGAGCCGAATCAAGGTCCAAAAAGCCCATGCTTCCACTTTAGGTCTAAACATAAACCTTGTTTTCAAAACATTAAGCCCAGGTCCAGCCAAAACTACCAACAGACGAGCCCTACTGAAGCCGGCGTGTATAATTCCGAGTTTTCTGCAATCATGACATCTTAAATAGAATTGTGGCACAATTATCTCACAACCACTAACAAGATGGTCCACCATTGCCAGACAACACTTACGTGGGGTATTTATGCATGAATTTCTCACTTGCCAGAAAATAACTTCAAATTTACCAGAACCATTTTTCCCACAAGGCACAAACTATGTTCCATCTCCACGACTTGATATATCAGCAACAGAAGGCAATCGAAATGACTTCCAAATGGTTACAACATGTGCATTTCAGTAATCAGTTTAAACAAAATGTAGTACCTTCCCTTGGGCACAATCCTATACTCAATGATTAATATATATACCAAATAATAGATCAATACAAGTAAAAATGTCCTAATTTACCAATTTGTAAACTGGTCGGTACAATTTCCCCGTCTCTCACAAGACAAATAAGTTCGCCTACACTATTGCTGCCAACCATACTGCTGGTTTCTGTTACCACCTGGTGGGTTTTGACCCCCCCTCCCGCCAGCTCCATACTGGCTACTTTGCGAATAATTAGAAGGCAGAGCAGGAGGAGCTCCATATCCGACAGCATTTCCACGGGGCCCACTATTAGAAGGAGCGCTGTTTCCAGGATACGGTGGTGGGGCCCGCCCTTGTGATGGATATGGTCCATTGTTATTACTATAACCTCCTCCTCCGCTTTGACCTCCACGATCTTGATAATAGCCACCGGAGGCGGCGGAGACACCACCGGGCGGATATCTGCTGCTAGGCCCTCCTCCAGGCGGACCACGAGGCTTTCCATATTGATGGTGACTGGTGACACCTGGCATAGGCGGCTGAGGATTGTTGATCTGGTGGGTGGGATTATTCCAGTGTTGAGGATGGGTTTGTCCCGTCTGTTGGATTGGAGGCAGGCGCGCGTGTTGCTGTGGGTGCTGCAGTTTCTGCCTTTTTGCTATTTCCTCGTTTTGCCGTTGCTGCTGTCTTTTTTTCTTTGTCTGGAACTCATGTGATGCTTCGTATTTTGGTAAACTGCATTCGTTTTCATGGTAGAGAATTATTATGATGGACACTATTAACTGCTGCAGGTTTCTGTTTTATTAGTTAATCACAAGATAACGTTTGGTAATTCACCTAATGCCCAATACAAGAAACTACGAACATGGATTGAAGTTTGGAAATTATTGATTTTGAAAACTATAATTTTAAATTTCAATTAGATATTGATGTTGATTTTTGGAAGTGAACTCTTTTTCTGAGACGATCTGTTTTTCAAAGTACTCTCTTTATGGGACGGAGTAGTATGGACATACTATCAGTAAAAAAAGAAAGGATTTGAATGAGTCGAAGGGAATGTTAATCTATTATACCTTTTTGGGTCGCAAGGTAAGGGGTCCGTCCAGAAATATTCAGCATCTAGAGCATCCTTTGCTGAAATTCTCTGTGAAGCCAAAAGAAAATAAGTTGGTAAAAACTCAAAATATTAAATGACAAATTTTCAAACTTCAAAGTATGTCAATAACTAACTTAAGTAAGAAGATTCATCAAAATTCAATACTGGTTGTTAGCATTTAGGGTTTTATGGTTATTATTGAAATACTGTTTAGCCTTAAGATACTTTGGTCTTTATCTATTTTCCTTGTTCTTTCAATTTTCCTTATTCTTCTATAATAGGAGTGTAACCTCAAACCCCTAATGTACTCATCCTCTTTTTTTGCTATTAATCTAAGACTTCAATTTTGTCTCTTGTTCTTGTTACACCTTAGGATTTCCATGTATTCTAGGAATCCTAAAACTGGTCACAAATTTGAATTTGTTAAATAAGTTCAAAGTTCTAGCAGAATGTCCAAATAAAATAGATGCTGAAATGAGCTTTGGTATCTCGTTTCCTAACTAGCAAATAAATTTGTTCAATCAGTCAAGCTTATCAAAGTCATTTTTCATGATGTATGTGTTGATTCTACAGTATCAACCAGTAGCAATTATCTCGATTCATCACCATTTCATGATATTTTCTATGTAACTGGAAAAACATATGATGTTGATGGTTTGGGAATTTCATCTTCTCCTTCGTACGACGGTTGCGACAGAAAGGGCATCCGACATAAAACTTTGTCACTTTGTTTTTTACATGAATTATAGTGTTAACTAATTCTAGACAATTAATTTGCACTATAATCTTCATGCCACCAACCCCAACAAAGTTGGGATAAAGTGCAGTTGATGATGAGGAATCAAGTTTTATCAAGAACCTCGGCTAAAACAGCCAGTTAAATAGCACAAAATACACAACAAAGTTAGATTGAAAAAAAAAAAATTGTTATCTGATAGGTTGATGATTAGTTATAAACTCAGATGCTGAAGTTTGAAAAGAAAGGCAAGCCGAGTACATCAGGATGTCTCACCTTATATAACCACAAGCAACAACAAAAAAAAAAAGCTTACCTTCCTATCTATCCAGAATTTGCTTAGCAGAAACTGTATCGCTGTCTCATAATAAAGTATTAAATAAACTAATATTATTTTTTTCTCACCCTCTCCGTCCAACTTGAAGAGTCTACTTTGGTGAATGTACAACTTTTTATGCATTGTAAAGTACAATACATAAGATAAGTTCTTTTGTACAATACATAAGATAAGTTCTTTTGTTTCCACGGCTTCCATTTATATTCTCATTAATTCTGGATATTTTTTGACCAATATATATCCATATAAGGATATGAGATGCAAAAGAAAGAGAAATATGACTCTTCTATTAGGACAAAATCATTTCTTAAAATGTGTCTTCAAGTGGGACGGAGGGTCTTGTATTGTACCTGCATTATCTATCAAACATGGTCTATATTTTCTTTGCTATCATATTCGGAAAAACAAAAAACCTAAACAATAACACTTCATTGTATTCAATGGCTAACAAATGAGGTTAACATTTATATACAAAACAAAATACATAATAGTAGAATTTCACATCATAGTAGAATTTCACATACACTAAATGGCCGACTCTACTACAAACGAAGGAGCATGCAACCAAATTAACACAATAACCAAAGAATGAACACGGGGTAATGTTGTTCAGTAGCACAATGACAACAACAACAACATCATCATCATCTGAGCCTTAATCCCAAAATAATTTGGGGTCGGCAACAGTAGTCATCCTTTGAAACCGTCGACGACCAAAGTCCATTAACAGCAAAATAAATAAATAAATAATAAAATGAAATAAGTAAATAAAAATACGAAGTGTAAGAAAAATCAAATTAACTCAAGAAAAAAGAAAATAAAAGGAAAAAAATCATTCAAATATTGAGAATGATAGTAAAAGATCAATGAAAGTTTGAAACGTCTGAAAAATGACCCAGAAAAAATAATAATGAAAACATTAATAATAATAAGAAGAAAAAGAAGAAGAAGAAGAAGAACAGACTCTATTATCCACTTGTATATTATTCATCCACACTCCAATCTGTCCTCTCCATCACCATGTTTTCTTCAAAAACATTTACTGAATAATAGAGATACCTGAGCTGGATCGAGAACAAGCATTTTCTCCAACAAATCCAAAGCATGTCGGTCAAAACTGCATATCAAATTATCATTCAGCACAGCATAAATCATGCACAGAGCAGCTGTATCTATTAACGCAAAATTCTAAAAAATCCAGCTTCATATGCTTAACTGTCTAAAGAGCTCCCGTGTTCGCTTTTTCATTTTAAGTGTGGGCTTAAATCTGTTATACCAAGGGATCTTGGAAACACCAGGCCACGTCAACTCATCCGGTGTTCCACAAATCTCAAATATTTTATTCAACTGTTCTGACTGTAACGACAGGGAATAGAAGACAAATGTTAAGTTCATTATTAATAAAAAAACATTTTTAGACTACACAAGCAAGCAAAAGTAAAATGTACAATATCAAAAACATTCACGAAGAATGTTAGAATATATATTACCAATTGTGGAAAACAAAAGAAAGTAATAACCAGTAGAGAAGAGCGAAGATGCAGGAGATTATCCCCAAAACTACTACCACAAGAATCTCGGCAGCAAGCCAAAAACACAATGAAAAATCTTACAGAACATAGACATGCAGGTTTCACTCTGTACTCAACTTCAAATTTGGTCGGTTGTTTGTTGAACTTTATATGGACACAAATGAACACATCATGGAATGACCAGGGACGGAGCTGGGCCTGGCCCAGCATTAGCACAGGCCCACCCCCAAATGGGAGGTATATTTTTTAATAGTACTAGTAGCCCATTTATTTTAGCCCAGTAAATGGGTTTGGTAATCTACCCCAAAAGTCTTTCCTGGATGGGGACATCATTTCAATGAGAAAAAATAAATTGCAGAACAGGAAAGAAAAGAATTCAGAAAGGATTTCTCCTCCTAACACATCGCAAAACAGCAGAAGAGAAAATAAATCGCTCCACCACTTCGCAGAGTCCGCGACGGCGAATCGACTAGGTATGTCTCTGTCTCTCAAGACATCTTTGTAGCTCTATTCCTAATTTCTATTCCGTTAACCTAGGTATAAAATCTTTTTCTCTGTTGCATTAAATTGTATTTTTGAAGCCCAATATTGAGAATTTATTGATTAATCTAGGTATTGATCAACTATTGATATTATATAAACACTTTGTTTTGCATTTGTTTATGTAATTATTCAGTTGTAATTTTGTAAATTGTAATTCTATATTTCTATTGATTGTTGTTGTATTTGCAAATTGTTTAGGATATATAATTACTATGGATAAGTTTTTAACAAAAAGAAAAGCAACCGTTGATTCGGAGACGAGTAATGTTGATAATTCTAAACAAACTCGTGTGGAAGTCAATTTAGCAGATCTTCCCTCAGACCCTGGAATGCGAATTAGGATTTTGGATTATAATCCTAATATTAGAGATGAAGTTCGAAGATCATATCTCTTAAAAGGGCCTTGCCAACCTCGGAACCACGAATTTCCTTACACTCTTTTTGGGAGTAAACAACGAAGATTTAACCCTGCTTGGTTTGATGAATATCCTTCTTGGTTGGAATATAGTGTAAGCCAAAATACAGCATATTGTTTATCGTGCTATGTCTTCAAACCAAATGTTGGTGCTCAAGCAGGTGGTGACTCATTTGTTAGTTTAGGATTCAAGAATTGGTCGAGGAAAGAGAAGTTAAGGATTCATGTTGGAAGTGATAATAGTGCTCACAACTAAGCTTGGGCAAAGTGTGTTGCTTTATTGTCCAACAAACAACACATTGAAAATGTGATCATCAAACATTCTGAGCAAAGCAAGATAGACTACAAGATCCGACTGAATTCGTCAATTGATTGTGTTCGATTTCTCTTAAGACAGGGCCTTGCATTTAGAGGATCCGATAAGGGTTAGACTTCAAAGAACAGAGGGAATTTTATAGAGTTATTGCAATTTCTGGCAGATCATAATAAAAGCATCGAGGCTGTTACTTTTAAGCACTGTTGTTACGGCGCTCGACTAGTCGACCAGGCGATGGAGGATGGTCGTCTTGCCACTCCGACTCGCCGTGTTAAAAATGTCGCCCGACTTGGACGACAAGGTCGCCTGGTCGACGACTTGGGTCGACTGGGTGACGACTCGGGTCCGACTTGGACTAGCAGAATAGTTTTTTTTTTTTTTTAGTGCAGGGCAGAATACTTAAAAAGAAACAAAACGTCAACTCTCACAAGTCACAACCCTAATTGCAAAACGAGCCGACTGAAGAAACCTGAAATTTCCACTTCGGTCCCGTCGCCAGTCTGAGTCGACCGCCGCCCGCCGCCGTACGCCGATTTGCCGCGCCGCTAATAACAGGTACGTTTTCTTCTTCTTCCTAATTTGCCGCGCCGATTGCTGTACCCTTCTTCCTATTTCTATTGATATTATATATATATATACACGCACACACTAATATACTGACACACTAATATACTGGATATATATATATATATAATAGCAGTATCGGCCGACTCCATATATGATCAGACTATATATATATATATATTATTAGTATAGTGTATACATACAACCAGTATATATATATATATTATTTTATACTACCTCCGTTCTCTTATTTTTTTTGAGTAAAGGGGAATGATTACCCCGGTAAAATATATTAACCCAAGAACAATGAAGTACAATGGAATGTGGCTGAAATACCACATTAACCTCAAGCGTCGCTTGAACTTCTACTTAATCAAAAGACATGCCATTTGGTTATTACTAACTATTACATAGCCAATCACCCCAATAGGGAAAAACCATCTACTCTTACACGAACAGAAAATAAAAGACATCACTTTTGTTCAATTAACACATCTGGGAGCTTCCAACGCCTCAGAAGAGCTAGACTGCCTGTAGATCTTTTGAAGCGACATGAAATAAGTTTTAAGCGAATAGAAGCCGAAATACACTCAATAACCTGGTTGGCTGAACGATGTTGATTGTTGAACAACCTCTCGTTCCTTTCTTGCCATATAAAATAAGTAGATGCTGCTAGAATCAATTTAGTAACAATACTCTTCGATGTTCGCCTATTAGCAAAAGAGATAGTAGAGTTTACCACATCATAAACGTTACTAGGTAAAGAGCAGCCCGCCAATTGACTCATATGAGCCCAAACCTGCTTAGAAAACGTACACTCAAAGAATAGATGCTCATGTGAATCGGGTTGGGAAGAACATAATAAGCACGAACCAGCATTCAAAGAGCTCGACATATCCCAGCTCCTAAGCATATCTTGCGTTTTCAAACGCCTTTTCATGACAAGCCATAAATTAAAGGCATGTCGAGGAATACAATTAGAAAACCATACAACATTAGACCAAGTAACCTTAACATCTCTCGGTCTAATAGCCTTCCAAACCGTAGAAACTGAAAATGGCTCCACAGCTCCAAGAAGACGCCACTCAAGCTTATCCGACTCAAGAGGAAAAACATGCGGATATGTAATAGAATTAAGAATCGGATATTTGACCTCTAAATCAGCAGGCCAAGACAAACTTTCATCATGAATAATATCTCCAACTTTGGACATAGAAGTAAGCCCCACTCTATGAATATCCCTATTCGAAATCACATTAGCAAGAGGAGTTATAGAACACCATTTATCGTACCAAAGAGAAATATCATGCCCATTTCCCAGTCGATACCAAATAAATTCGCGAATCACCGGACGCAATTGCAAGATTTTTCTCCACGCCCATGTCATAGAACCTCGAAATGGAATGTCCCAAAAATTGCGATCCCGCAATTTGTAAGTATGGATCCATTTGACCCACAACGAGTCTTTTCTAATAAGAAGCTTCCAAATATGAGACGACATAAGAGCTTTATTGAAAATATCCAACCTCTTGACACCAAGACCACCTTCATTCTTCGGAAGACATACAACCTCCCAAGCAACCTTAGACTTACCTTTTCGCATTTTACCTTGACACCATAAAAAGCCACGCATACTTTGCTCAATATCAAGCAAAACCCGCAACGGAAGAACAAACATCGAAGCCCAATAGACATGTAAAGACGCAATAACCGAATGGATTAATTGCAACCTACCCGCTATAGACAAGGATTTATTCTTCCAATCATTTATACGGCCTTCAACCTTTTCAATTAATTCCTTGCAATCCTTGTAAACAAGTGGAGAAGGAACCAAAGGAACACCAAGATACTTAACGGGCAAGCTACCTTCCTCAAAAGGCATAATCTGAAGAATAGCAATTTTTGTGTAGTTAAGAACATTACAGAAATAAGCCGTACTCTTGGGAAGACTAGGAACCAACCCCGAAGCAAACTTGAACTCATTTAAGGCCTCCATAATAACCTTAGCCGACTTATCATCACCATGAGAAAAAAGGAAAAGATCATCCGCAAAACACAAATTAATAAGCTCAAGATCTTCACAAAAACGATGATATCTAAAATCATCCGAATTTCGGACTTTACGACGAAGAATCAACGTTAGGACTTCCATAACCATAGTGAACAAATAAGGAGATAACGGATCCCCTTGACGTAAACCACGCTTACCTTTGAAATGCCCATGAAAGGAACCATTAAGATTAATAGAGAATGATGTAGTAGAAACACACTCCATAATCCACGCGATCATTTTTTCATGAAAACCAAAGCCAATAAGAACACTCTTCAAAAAACCCCAATCCACCGTATCATATACCTCCGTTCTCTTATAACTGCAATATTTGAACTTTCACGCTTGCCAATGCACAACTTTGATCATTAATATATTCAATTCTTTATTTTTAAAAATTATAAAAATATATATTCTGAAAGTATATTTCGAGATGAATTTAACAAGATCTCACATGACTATATTTTTTATATGTATAAATCACAAAAGATGGTCAAAAGAGAGTATGTGAACAGTGTAATAGTCAACACGTTACAATAATAAAAGAACGGAGGAAGTATATAATCAGTATATATATATAATTATATATTAATATATAGTACATACAGTAGTATACATATTACATATAAATATAATCATATATATTGATTATGTTCGAATGTTTTTCAAATTGTAGATGGCAGAATCAAATGAAGCTTATGATCCGGCTAAGGATTCAAAACGGAAGGCTAAATCGGGGATGTTGGGTGGAAATATGGATTTTGGCCAGATTTAACAAATAAAGATGTGGTTCAATGCATTCTTTGTAGTAAGGTCATGCATTCGGGGGTAAGAAGGTTGAAACAACATCTTGTGGGCGGATTTCCGGATGTAGCAATGTGTACGAAAACTACACCGACAATCATAAAAGAAATGAAAGACTATATTCAGAAGAATGCAAAGAAGTCTGTGCCACTTGATGACGATCTAGATGATGATGATAATAATAATGAAGATGACGAAGTTCATGAAAATCCAACACATCCACACGAGTCCTCAACAGCTGGTTCTAATACTTTGTCAAGTTCCAGGACAATGAAAAGAAAGAAAGAAGATGTCTTTCATAGTACCACAATCAAAACCAACAAAGACAATTGCTTCTATGATTCGAAAAACTCCCGAAGAAGTCATTGAGGAAAGACATAGTAAGGGTCCATCTCAAACTACTCTTGAAAATTCTACAAAGACTGAAGAAGAAAAAGAAAGGGTGAAGATGCACATAGCAAACTTCTTCTATGAATGTGGGATACCATTCAATGCCGCTAACTCCAGGAGCTATGAGATCATGGTCGAGTCTATTGGACAATTTGGACCGGGTTTGAAGCCGCCCACCAAACAATTTCCTCAAAGCAATTCATGATAGGTGAGGGAAAGTGCGGGAGGGAAAGTGCATGATGTTGTCCTCTCAACAAGGTTTTGGAATAGTGTTGAGGATTGCATTAGAGCATCACAACCATTGTTGGTTGTCTTGAGGATTGTTGATGGAGATGAAAAACCGGCTATGGCGGAGATTTGTGCGTCAATGGAATATGCCAAGGCTAAGATCAAAAGTGCACTTGAAAAAAAACCAAGACTTTCAAGCAAAGTGTTAAGCATTATTGAGAAACGATGGGACTCTCAAATGGAAGTAGATTTGTATAGCGCGGCTTTGTTTCTCAATCCGGGAAGATTCTTTGATATCAAAGAAGATGATTATGCATACTCTGCACGACTGCGAATGAAGTTTAATGATGTTCTTGAAAGGATGGTTCGTGATACAAGTGTGGCGGAAAAGATTAGTGACCAAGCCGATCAATACGAAAATTCAAGGAATTCTTTCGGAAAGCAATTATCAATTCGTCAAAGGAAAACTAAGAATCCACGTAAGTAAATTAAGTTAATGTTTATAAATTAAATTTATAACTTGTTGTACTTGTACCATCACAGTAGAAATGCTTATTAGTATACATTATCTGTATTCGTTCTAGTTGATTGGTGGGGCGCTTTTGGTGGCAATACCATTGAGCTTGCAATGTTTGCAAAGAGAGTTGTTGGACTTTGTTGTTCTTCATCCGGTTGTGAACATAATTGGAGTACTGTTAAGCTTGTAAGTAGCTTTATTATTTTCTTCTATATAATCAAAATTGTATTTTTCAGTTTATAAGTTACATGTCATTGATTCATTGTTATTTATGTTATATATTGTATTTAGATTCACACCAAGAAAAGGAACAGATCTCCATGATATAGCCGTACCATTATAGCAGAATAAATAACCGGTCTGTGAGCAAGCCTTATGTGGATCGGATTTGTATCCCGCATCAGCATAACCAACTAATCCAGGGTTAGTAGCCTCTTTTGAATAGGATAAACCCAGGTCAATGGTACCATTGAGATAACGAAAAATGTGTTTGATACCATTCCAGTGTCTTCGAGTTGGTTCAGAACTGTATCTTGCAGGTTAATTTACTGCAAAAGAAATATCGGGTCTGGGGCATTGTGCTAAATACATGAGTGCTCCAATAGCATTGAGATAAGGCATTTCAGGACCCAAAATTTCCTCATTTGGTTCCTTAGGTCGGAAAGGATCTTTCTTAGGATCTAAATTCCGTACGACCATAGGAGTACTCAGAGGATGAGCCTTGTCCATATTAAATCGTTTGAGCAATCTCTTGGTATAAGCAGATTGGTGGACAAGTATTCCATTATCTTTATGCTCGAGCTCAAGACCAAGACAGAGTTTTGTTATTCCAAGGTCTTTAACCTCAAATTCTTTCTTCGTATATTCAAGTGACATTGGATAACTCTTTAGGAGTTCCGATTAAATTTATGTCATCCACATGAAGCAAATATAGCAAATCCAGTATTGGATCTTTTAATAAAAACACATGGGCATTTAAGATCATTTTTATAACCTTCCTTGGAAAGGTATTCATTCAATCTATGATACCACATGCGGCCGGATTGCTTTAATCCATACAATGATTTCTGTAGTTTGATCGAGTATAGCTCACGAGGAGTAGCAGATTTTGGCATTTTATATCCATCAGGAATTTTCATATAGATATCAGAATCTAATGAACCATATAGATATGCTGTGACTACATCCATTAGTCGCATATCCAAATACTCATGGACAGCCATACTAATAAGAAAACGGAAAGTGATTATATCCATCACTGGTGAATACGTTTCGTCATAGTCAATCCCAGGTCGTTGGGAGAATCCTTGGGCTACGAGTCGGGCTTTATATCTCGCAATCTCATTTTTCTCATTTCTTTTTCGAACAAACACCCATTTGTAACCAATTGGTTTTATATTATTCGGTGTTCGAGTAATTTGCCCAAATACCATCCGTTTTTCTAAGGAAGCTCATTCAGATTCTATTGCTTCCTCCCATTTAGGCCAATTCGACCGTTGACGGCATTCAATTATTGAATGTGGTTCATTATCATAATCATCGTTCATAATTTCTTGTGCAACCAAGAAAGCAAATAAATTATCGACTATCATGTTTTTTCGATCCCATATCTCATTGTAATGATTTATGGCATTCTCGGTGCTTTCAGAATCCATGATCCCATCATTATCTGCAGTATTACGCTCTGCAGATTCATCTGCAGCATGCTCACTAAGATGATCTTGGTTTGTATTCCCAGTACTTCTCCCCTTTCTTTTTCGAGGAACAGTGTCCTTCGAACCAACAGGTCTACCACGCTTTTGTCGTGGGGCATCATCATCCATTTTTGTGTCATTAGGAACAACGATCCTGGCTGGAGCATTCACAGCTGGAATGTAAGACTTTGTTACCTTATTTGCATCATTAAATGCATCAGGAAGTCTATTAGCAATATTTTGTAAATGGATGATTCTTTTCACCTCATTTTCACATTCTGTAGTACGTGGATCTAGGTGGGATAAGCTTTGTACATTCCAGGAGATATCCTCAACTGGTTTTTGTTCATCTTTGTTAAGAACGGTCTTATCCCTGCCAATTGATGGAAACATCATCTCATCAAAATGACAATCGGAAAACCGAGCAGTAAATAAATCACCCGTTGGTTCTAAATACCGAATTATTGATGGGGAATCAAATCCAACGTATATGCCAAGCCGACGTTGAGGACCCATTTTTGTCCTTTGAGGAGGTGGAATTGGCACATGAACAGCACATCCGAATGTGCGTAAGTGCAAAATATTCGGCTCAAAGCCTAGAGTTAATTGCATTGGGGAGTGGATATGATAAGCAGTGGGGCATAATCTGATGAGTGCTGGTGCATGTAATACTGCATGACCCCACACTGCACTAGTGAGTTTTGATCTCATTAATAATGTACGAGCAATAATTTGAAGTCGTTTGATCAAGGATTCAGCCAATCCATTCTGGGTGTGAACATGTGCTACTGGGTGCTCAACATTAATTCCCGTGCTTCTGATAATCATCAAAGGTTCTTGATGTGAATTCTCGGCATTATCCATTCTTATATTTTTATAGGATATTCGAAGCGTGCTCGGAGTTTAATAATTTGGGACAAGAGTCGTGCAAAAGCAATATTTCTGGTAGATAATAAACATATGTGGGACCATCTGTATGATGCATCTATTAAGACCATAAAATATCGGAATGGTCCACTTGCTGGATGTATTGGTCCACAAATATCACCATGAATGCGTTGTAAAAATGATGGTGATTCATAACCAACCTTTTCCATAGAAGGTGTAGTAATAAGTTTTCCACGTGAACATGATTCACAAAAATAATCTTTGGACATTAGCATTTTTGTGCCCTTTAATGGATGTCCATGGGTATTTTCAATAATCCTGCGTAACATAGAAGTTCCTGGGTGCCCAAGGCGATCATGCCATAACCCAAATATATCAGGATTCACCAGCTTCCAAGCCATGGTAGCATAGGTTTCAAAAGCTCGAATAGAGACAATCTGATCCAGTAGTTGCTTCAATTTTCTCGTGGACAAGTCGAGTTTCCATTTTATAGGATGTAATATAGAGATGTTCTTTATTATTTTCAATCACTGTTTCCAAGTGATAGCCATTTCGACGTACATCAACAGATTTCTTTTTGATCTACCAGATAATAACGCATTTTCAATGTGTAAAATTGTTCCATTAGGCAACATCACAGTTGCATTCCCGGAGCCATCAATAATCTCTACGGGACCAGATATAGTTGTAACATGCGTCTTGCATAATTTCATGCTCGAGAAATATGCTTTATTTGTAAATATTGAGTGCGTTGTTGCACTATCAACAAGACAATTGTGTATCTGTTCGATACTTTCCATTTGTATTCCTGTTCAATCAAATCATCACATAATAAATATTTAAGACATGAAACATTTTTTTATTGATAATGGAAATGTAAACATACATGTTTTTTTTTAATAATACATTTTTGTATGTATCATTAGTGCTGATACAAGGCCAACAATATAAATGATAAATGAAACACCAATCCAGAATAATTCCGGAGGGAAGTCTTTGCTAAACATCAGTATTATGATCATGCTGATCATTGTGAAAATAAAGACAAGAGATCCGTTAATCATTTTCGAAGAAAATCGGATGAAGATATACTTAAGAATTTCTACAAGAGGGTAGAGAATATGAGTGAGTTGTTGAATAAAATGTGTGCATATTTATAGAATTAAAAATCACTATTACTAGCCGTTTATAGCCGTTGGAAGTGGGAGAAATTTAATATAAAATATAGATGATTTTATTGATGTTTATATTATACATAAAGAAACACACACAAAAACAATTGGGGTATTACAAGCCAGAAAGTAAATATACGACATATATTGCATAAATATTTTATTTCAACCATTCATCGTCATGTCCCACTGAACTAGGATCTTCAAGGAAATCTGCTAGCTCAAGTGATTTCCAGTCCTGGTCAGGATTTCCATCAAATATGTTCCCAAATGTGTTGGCCTCAATAACTTTGGATGGCTCGAATGTTTCGGTAGTATGAGCCTGGGCATCTTTGCCTTTATTTTTTATTGATGCCTAATATGAATCCACACGGTGTTGGGAAGTACGACAATATTTAAACCAATGTCCAGTTATACCACATCTACGACATGGATCATCACCAGAATTTTCCATAGGAATTTTTCCCTTATCACGATGCCCGTGAATTGATTGCCTTGGTCTGTCGGAATATTTATTTTGACGGGAATAATGATAATTATCACGATTATTATAGTTACGTCCGCCGCGGTTATTTTTGTAATTATTTTGACGGTAGCCACCACGTCCACCACTTTTCCGGGTTCCACGCCCGGGTCTATTCTCACGGCTCTTGAATCGACCGGAAGCTCTACCAGAGCTGGTATGTGCTTCAGGTTCGACACGGGACCCAGAAGGTCGTGGTTCATGATTTTTTAATAATAACTCATTTGTCTTCTCAGCCGTGAGAAGAACTGAAATTAGCTCAGAATATGTTTGAAATTGTCGTTACTGTATTGTTGAAGCACCATATTTGAGGAATGCATCGTGATGAATGTTTTCCGGCTTATCGGTCTCGAGATATGTGTACCGCATAAGGCCAGTCGAGACTCAATTTTGAATAAGGTGAATTATAATCAAGAATGATTTAAAATCTTGCAATCTTAGTAGTTGCCATTCATATTGAGCCTGTGGCAATATTACAGTTCTGGTGTGATCAAATCTGTCTTTGAGCTTCTTCCAGAGCTCAGAAGGCCTTTCAATTTGTATATATTCATTCTTCAGATCCTCGGATAAATGATGGCGCATGAATATCATTGCATTTGCCTCATTTTTAATATCGGCATTAGCAAGTTCCACAGATTCCAAGGTAGTAGCCAATCCCATACCTTGGAGGTGCAATTTAACATCAAGGCACCATGATAGATAGTTATTTCCAGTGACATCGAGGATCTGAAATTTTTTGTTTTCAATTCCGGCCATTTTTTTTCTACAAGAATAAAAACGAGTTAGTATAAATAAATTCAAACTCGAATAATACTAACCTTTTTCGAGCAATAACTCGTGCTGATAACGTGTTATAAGACTAATATTAAGCAAGACTATTATTGAAGATAATAATAGTATAAAATAGAAAAATAACAAGGGAACAAGTAGGGAGGAAATGAGATGAAGTTTTATTACTCTTTCTTTTGTGTGTGTGTAATTTCTTCATTTCCATAACCACATATTTATAGTAACAAATATGGCACTATTACAATCACAAGTTTTGTTACTATTACATCACAAAATTTGCTACTATTTGTCTTGTGATAACAATTAATGCTAAAGTCCAAAATGATATTATAACATGAAGGTATATATATATATATATTATATATATATATATATATATTTTGCCGAGTCCTAGGTTGTGTCCGAGGTTGTGTCCGGGTCCTAATTTTTCGAGTTTTGTGGGGTGTCTCCGTGTCCATGTTCGAGTCTGAGTCCGTGTTACCTACCATCTCGCATACACGTGGCCACGTCATGCTTCATTAACTATATAGGGACTATCATATTGTTAGATTATTTGAGGGATGATTCCCAAGTACGAAAACATATGCTAATCTGGTGCACAATATTTAGTTTTTCACCCCACCCCACCCCACCCCTCAACTGTGTGTGCGTGTGCGTGTGGGACTCGCTCCTTGTTAAACCTTTTCCTTTATAATTCAGTTGGTCATTCAAAGAAACTATAAGCACACCCAAAAGCGAAGTACACAAAAGAAACTCTGCCTATTTTGTTCGGAACGTCTCAAAATAACCCTAACCTCATTTTTCCCCGGTAAGATTGGTTTCCCATACAAGAGCTCAGCAAAGATGCAACCAACAGACCACATGTCAACAGCTGGACCATACTTTGTGGCTCCAAGAAGCAACTCTGGGGGTCTTTACAACACATCATAAAATAGAGACAAAAATTTAGTCAGTGGCATAACAAGGATCATTAGAATTGAGATGTCGATGCTCAATTGGATAAGCGAGGATTTACCTGTACCACAGAGTGATAACCCGATTTGTAAGATTGGCACTGACGTCGTTGGAAAAGGAACGTGCAAGTCCAAAATCAGCAAGTTTCAGATTTCCCTCATTGTCAATGAGAAGATTGGAGCCTGTAAAGAGTTTTCATGTAAAAATCTTGTCTATTTACACAATTATCTACATATAAATATAAAAAAGCATGTAAACCTTTTATATCCCTGTGAAGCACTTGATTTACATGACAATAATGAAGACCCGTGAGCAGTTGCTTCATGTAACACTGCAAATTAATATATTTAGTGAACTCTCTACTGAAAGAAAATTAATGCAGTTCATATTACTAGTTGTAGGAATGTTAAAAGTACCTTTATTTGTGGAACTGTAAACCTCAATCCAGGACGATCTGCAAGCCCAGTCAAGTCATGGTCCATATACTCAAAGACCATGTAGATGTTCCCCTGGTACTTATTACCATCTGTAATCAGAATGATGTATCATACTCATGCTACTTCTCATTTAACAGGAAATCAGGGTGCTCTCATCATAAAAGAGCCCAGAGTTATTTTATTACCTGGATTTCCTTGCTCATTCCCTCCACGGCCTAGTTAACATAGGACACATTTCAAATGATTGATGGTATATCAAAGATAGCACAAACTCACAATGAAAAACACTTTTAAACTAAGATTTAAAGAAGTACCAGGAGATGTGACTATCTCTTTCAAGTTAATAACATTTTCGTGCTGCAGCTTCTTAAGGATTTTAATTTCACGGATGGCAGTAATAGGAAACTGCATAGACAGGCAAATCATGTCAGCCTGTCAGGTATTGGACCATCGGAGAAAGTGAAGATCCTAATGAAAGCAGATATTGGCATCCCCAACTACACTAGAATTTCTTTTTAATGTCGTTATGATCAAGGCGAAGAACAATACCCCTTCTTTCTCATTATCCATGCGTATCTTCTTTAAAGCAACAATTTCCCCAGTTCTCTTTTCTCTGGCCATGTATACTTGACTGGGAGACCAGGCAAAAGAGTGAAAAAGAAACACAAACATGCAAATTAGCACAGACACTTTGAGCTAATCTAACAATTGAAAGAAAGCAAAGAATTATCCACAATTCTACATAAACATTAACAACTTCCTTTAACTATATATAATTAAGATGAAAAAAAAACGATAATTGATTGGTTTCCAAATCGTTCACAGATGTCAGTTAGCTTAAAAAAAGTTCAGAACTCGATAAGTACAGATTTTCAGGTAAATATATAGTCAATGGCATCAAATTTATGAGCCAAGGACATAACCTTCCTCGGAAAGTTGGCAGTCATCTTTTGACTTAAAGCCTATGTAGCACGGACACGGACACGGACACGGACACGGACACGGGGACACGAAAAAACTCCAAAAAATAGGACTCGGACACGGCATAGGACTCGGCAAATTAAATAATATAAAAAAAGATATATATAATAGTAGAATCAATAGAAAATCATCACAATAGCAAGACTTTCATAAACCACAAGTTCATCACACAGAAAAAAAAGGTTCAAACAACCATAATACATCCATCAAACTGAAAATGATAGCCATAATTTCAAAAAAAAAAAAAAAACAATGAAACAAAGATAATGACATATTGTTCTACAAGAAAATAAATTCTCAATCTTCATCAACTTCAAGATTTTCATCCATGTTTTCGACCTCATCTCTTGTAAATAACATTGCTTCCATTTCCGGTTCATCAAGTGAGAGATTTGCCACCTCAAGTATTCCAACACCATCCATAGTATCAAATGCATCACCACCAACATCCCACATTCTACTTTCACCCGTAGAATATTGTGGAGATTTCCTCGACAAAAGTCATAAATTCGAATGAACAAATACCATGTCTTCTCGTTGTGGGGTGATATTGTTTCTAATTAAAGAGTTAATGAAACTATATGTACTCCAATTCCTCTCACAACATGATGACGAAGATGGTTGACCAAGCAATTTAAAGCCACATTCTCGAGTAAAGGTGTTGAAGAACCATGTGTCACCCACCACAAGTCTGGATCCATCAATCCTCTATCACTAACAGAATCAGAATTGGCAAACTCTCTTAGAGCCGCAGAAAATTTGGCAAACTCCGTATTGACTTGCCTACGTTCAATCTCATTAGGAAAATATCTTTCCAAACACTTCAATCTCATAGCAGAAATCTCATCATCTTTGTGGGGGGAACATGTAGGGGGATTCATCAAGCCATTGAACGATGTAGTACCTATATAATTATACATTGTATTATTAAACTAAAGTTACTAAACTAACTACTAAAGTCTAAAACTAACGATGTGTAAATTAAAAAAATGAAATTGAGAAAGTAAAGAATTTATCACCTTGATTTCAAAGAGTGTGCCAAGCAATGTAGAGGTCTGTTACTTTTTGTCCATCGATCTACTAATATTCGGTGCACAACGTTGTAAAAATCAGAAAACTCGTGATCAGACTTTCCTTCATGGCGGTAGATAACAACCTTCACCCTCTCAATCATAGTATCCCACATATCATAAATCAAATGAAGACAAGGCTTGTCGGTATCCACTTTTCTTAGCATGTCATAGATAGGCTCCGTGAAAGCAAGAATATAATCTATCTTATCCCACCACAAATCATCCAAAATCTTCCTTTTACTTGTGCGGCTTTAAGAACATCATCTTCTCTGTAATTTGCCCAGTCAGGACTTATCACCATACTTAAGACTTTGTTTGATTGTCCTAAATCTCTTAAGCATGATAATATTCGAAGCAAATCGGGTCTCTGCCACTGAAAGCATCTTCAATGCAGAATGTTCATTGAACATTGACAATCTCATATTATGATTCACTATGAAGATCTTAATTGACATCGCATCTCCTATAATTTCTGTAATCCAGTGACATTCTTGAAATGTTCCTGCGTTTGCTTCGGAATTCTTTGTTGCACATATATTTTTAAGAGCAAGGTTGAGGGTGTGCACAACACATGGAGTCCAAAAAATGTGGGGAAACTGACTCTCAATCAACAAACCAGATGCTCTACACACTGGTGCATTATCAGTAATAACTTGGACGACATTCTGGTGTCCAACGAAATCAATGCACTCCTTAAGTAACTTAGCAATGAACAATTTATCTTTATATTCGCCTTCACAATTAATTGCTTTCAAGAACATAGGACCACTTTCACAGGCAGCCATCAAATTAATAATCAGCCTCCTTTGAGAATCCGTCCACCCATCACTGACGAGACTCACGCCTTTCTCCTTCCATGAATTCTTAATTGGATTTAGACAGCTCTCCTCTCTCGTTAATCAACAATGAATTTCTCAATGAATTGTAACCGGGAGGGACATAACCTGGAAGATGTTTGCTATTGGCGGATTTTGTGTACGAACTCACATAGTATGGATTCTTTGCTAGATTAAATGCAGCACCACTTGAATAAAACATCCTAGCAATCTCACTATCCAACTCATGCCGAGCTTCAAGATTAAATGCTTTCTCTAAAGGGGAGTCACCTGAGACTTTTTTCCTTTTTGATAAAAGAGGCTCAAATGCCGATTGTCTCATTGTGCTTGGAGTTGAAGCACTGGATGAACAACTCTTGCTTCTACTTGATGGTGGTAATGAAACCTAGCGAGCTTTTGAATTTTGCACCATTAAATCATAACCATCAGATTCTCTTTTCATGGTCATTAAATCGGTTGAAGTCACCTTAGAGCACTTTGAAACACCCGTGTTAGCAATTTTCAGCAAATGTCCCTTAACTCTTGAATATGATCCCGTGACACACAATCCACAATAGTTACACACAAACTTCACATTTCCTCTCTTCCCAATTTTTTCTTGCACTTTTAGATACTTCGATAGAGGCGGTTTATTTGTTGTTCCTTCATCTTGATTCATTCTAAAAATTAATTAAAAAAATTAATTAGTATTACTAATTACTAATTACATCAACACTGCCAGGGGGGATTCAAATAAAATGAAGAGTTAGGTCGGTGAGTCGAGATGCAGTGCAGAATGCAGAGAAATCATCATTTTCTTTTTTGCAGAAAAAAAGATGAGAAATAATTAAATAAAGGATTACACTTACCTGCTGGATGGAAAGCCGCGGCCCGCGATGAGATGGAGGTCGGTTCGTCGAGGATAGACCTAGGGTTGGCGCCGGTGCTGTCGCGGTTGGACCGAGGATTCGCGCCGGTGCTGTCGCGGATGGACCTAGGGTTCGGTCGGTGCTGTCGCCCTCTTCTTTTCTCCGTTTTCTTTCTGTCCTGTTTTCCCGTTCTGTTTTGTTTTCTTTTCTTTAATTTTATTCCTGTTACGTCCCGTTAAAAACGTGCAGCCCCACATCCGAAACCGTGTCCCTGCCGCGTCCCTTGCGCGTCCATAATGCCACCTCAGCAGGACGCGGTCCGACCGCGTCGGACACGCACCCGAGCCGCGTCGGCGGCGAGTTCGAGTCCAAAACGCACTGGACTCGGACACTCTCCCTTTGTAGAAGAGTCCGTGCTTTAGAGCTTAAAGCATAACAAACATAGTCAGAGGCGTGCCTCGGGCACGCCTCAGGCGATAGGCGCGTAGAAATAAAACTTCATTGCCTCTCAAGACTAAAGGTGGGCGATGCGGGTGAGGTGCGCGAGTTGGTGCCTCTCGGTGCCCCTTTTACCAGCGTCTCAGTGCGCCTAGGAGGCTCGCTCTGTATCATTAGATTTTTTTAATTATTTTGTTTTTTTGAACACTTTTAAAGATTGTGTTTAATTGTTTGATACTTCATTTTTGCTAACTTTTACGGGTTTTTTGGATAGCTATAATTTATGTGTATGATTTTATAATTTAATTTAATTTTAGTTTTAATGTTTTTGGCGCCTCAAGTTTGTCACAGGCACGCCTCGCGTTGCGCCTTGTGCCTCAGGCGATAGGAGCCCTTACAGCCGTGGTGCGCCTTTCGCCTTTAACAAATATAACCCACCAAGGTTCGAGAACGGCATTAGCACATATAGGGTAAAATACTTGCAATGTAATTAGTCTTAAAAGCAGTTACACAAAAATCAAAGAAAAATATGAAAGCACTTGGCCAAATAGTGCAGGTGAGACTGTCTCATCAGACCTCTGACGTAATCAGACCGACCTGCCGGATCGATATTCTAGAAGACAACTGACGTAATCATCACATGCCTACAAGGAAGGGAGTGTCATCCAGGAGACCCCTATAAATAGAGGGTCGAAGGTGCTCTCATTCTAACCTTAATCTCTAATACTTTACTCTTTTTATGCTATATTACTTTTCGCTCTCTTAATACAATTCTAACTTGGTTGTCAGAGTTCCTATGCCGGGAACTCTCCCGGCGCTCTTTTGCAAGTGGATCCGGTTCATAACTAAATAACCGGGCAGTTCAATCCTGTTCTTAGTGGCTGATCTTTTCGTGTTCATCACACTTAAACACCAAATATGATCTTAGCCATCAATGCTCAGAAAAGTAAAATTAAACCAAGAAGAAGAACGTAACCAACAAATCAGTATTGTAGAAATTCGCCAATCAAAGATATTTACAGTGCTCAAACATAATTACATAAAGCTTATCTAAAAATTAACTTCTATTACGGATAAATTCACCAAAAAAAAAAAAAAAATGAAACATCATCAAATTAGAGAGAGACTTCGCCAATTTTTTTCTCTACTGAATGGCACAAAGAAAAGAAGAAAAATGAAAAAAATAAATTACAACAATTTGGCTCACCCGTAGGTTCCTTCCCCAATCTGCTCCAATTTCTCGAAGCATTCAACGCTTCGGGAACCCCACGACGGCCACTTCTCCATATTCAGCTTGTTATTTGCCGCCGCCATTACCAGCGTCTCTGGTAAAATATGTAGGTTCTTTTATTTACTGCGAGTTATGCCAAGGACTCTAGCAATAAAAACCTGGGAAAATCGAATCCGAAAACTTCTGATGGGAAAAGTAGAACTCAGGTGAGAAAGAGGCACTGCGGCGGGGGTTCTGTTTGAAGGCACAGTAGAAGAGGTTAAAACGACCATTCATTTATTTTTCTAGGTGCTCTCGTCTTTTACAAAATTACAGCTCAAGTATTTTATTTTGCGCAAAAGTACCAATTTAGTACTCCAACATATTCGAAAAGTCATCCATTAAATAATATTAAGCGGAGAACTGTGATTTTTTTGAATTTGAGTGTATAATCAGGTTCAATCTCAGTCAAGAAAGTATTGATAGGAAAAATCGAACTCATGAATTTTCAATCCCGCGCTCACCTACTCACATACTCTTTTATTTTTCAAACATAAAAAGTCTTCATCAACAAGTGGGGAAGAGTCTCTATCAAATATTAACACATTAAATTTGAATAACGAACTCCCTTGCAAATTCCAAATAATGAAAGTTGATTCAGGCTCCCTTGAATGAGATCCTGCTTTATGCACACTAATTTTGAAACAACCTGTTTAATCATAAGAATGAAATAAGAATTGCTTACATCATAATGGGCTCTTATGCAGGTTCTCCCTTTGTACCCGGTAACTAAATTTTCAAGTCAAAACGTTGGTTTCAAAATAGGTGATACAAACAATTTGCTTGGTTGGAATACTCTCTTTGAGAAGATAATGTATTTTGTTTTTCGTGTTTCCTCTTTGAAAATGAGCTTGCTCGACATTCCACATTTACAATTAAAGAATTTTCTAATTGAAAAAAGGGTAAAATATGGGGACAAGTGTGTGTTTTTAGGACATGTCGGGGTTGCTAATGCGTCACCACATTGCAAAGTTGTGAAAGTTGTTGATGCTTTAATGAATATAGTGTCATATCACGTATATAATAAATGTACAGTCTTTCGAAGAAAATCATAAGAATCGGTTGTGACTGACAACGACAATTGAAAGTGTTCATTTGCTATATACACAGGCATGTGCATTTAGAGGACATTGTAATTGAGGTGATAAAAAGCTTTGAATGAGTGAGTTAACAAAGATGTCGTCTTGAATGCACCAAAAAAATTGCTCTATATATCTCACAAACACCCCAAAAATATATTCGCTGTATTTTTGCAAATTGAATAAAGAGTAAAATTCATAGCGGAATTTGAGATGTCAAATTTTGCATTTTAATCGATGAAGCTAGAGATGTAGCTAATAAAGAGCAGATGGCTATAATGTAAGATATGTTGACATCAATGGTATTTTATTAGAGCGATTCTTTAAGATTATGAAGGTGGATGATGCCACGGCAACAACTCTTAAGAAAGCGGTATCCGATGCCCTTGGTGTAACTTCCGTGGCCGAGAATATGATGGTGCAAGCAATATGTGTGGTGCATGGAAGGCGTCTGATGCCGTTGGTGCAACATGCGTGGCCAATAATATGATGGTGCAAGCAATATGTGTGGTGCATGGAATTGACTACAAGCCCTTTTCTTAAGAGAATCTCCATATGCTTACTATGTACACTATTTCGCCCATCAGTTACAACTTGCATTGGTTGCCGCTTGTGAAAAGGAGTTGTCTCATTGGAAATCCTTTTCATGGTTGAATCGTATTGTTTATCTTATTACTGCCTCCTTTAAATGCCAGTATCAATTACATTCTGCTCAAGTTATTGAAATAGCAAATATGGTAGCAATGGGTGAGTGTGATACTGGTAGAGGGGCTACCAAATTGGTAATTTTTAGAGGTCTGGAAGTCTCGTTGGAGTTCTCATTTTGACTCGATTTGCGTCTTGATATATATGTATAACTCGGTGGTTTTTAGTTTGGAAAATATAGTCCTTTGAAAGTTCAAATAACACCATACGGAGTCAAGCAAATGGTTTATTGATTGAGATGAAGTTGTTTGACTTTGTATTCATCTTACATGTTATGTATCGAATAATGACAATCTTAAAGTTGCTTTGTCAAGCATTGCAATAAAAACTCTGAATATTCTTAATGCCATGAGTTTTTATCCGGACCATGAAAGAATTACTTAAAAGTCTAAGAGATAATAATTTTAATGATGCATGTTGATTATGTTTGTTGAAAGTATGACATTGCGATAACCAACATGGGTGGTCCATTCAAGTTTGCTACGAGTAGTTCATGCCAACAAAAGGATTCCATCACAATAAAGCACCATTATAATTTCGATGATTTTTAAGTGGAAAGGTTGGCTATTAAATGACGCAATTGTGCTTCTTAGTCTTGGCGCTGCTTTGGAACCCAAGACAACTTTAAGTTGTTTAATATTGATCAAATATGCACTCTACCTACAAAATTCTATCCTGATGATTTTAGTGAGCAAGAGATGCACTATTTATCATGTCAACTAAAACATTATGAACGAAATATTGCTTGTCACGTAAAGTTCCAAGACTTAAGGACCATTTGTGACTTATGTCGAAGATTGATGACACAAACACGGCACAACATTTCAGTTTTGACAGATTAATTTTTTTGTTTTATATATTTTAGTTTTCGTATTATACATCTATTCTTTTACTAGTACATGGATTTTGATAGGTTGATTCAGCTTGTCTTAACACTTCCCGTATCTACAAATACAATATCAGCATAATGAGCTTTTCCAAAGACGAAGCTTGTTAAAATGTTACTTCGTAATAAGATGGGAAAAAGGTACTTAAAAAATTCAATGGTGGTCTATATTGAATGAGAATTGGCTCTCAAAGCATCGATAATAATTCAATTATTGCAGATTTTGATTATCTGAAGGGTCGACAAACACAATTTAATGTACGCCATATTTACTTTTTTTTTTCTGTTAATCATGACACTTTCCTTGCCATTTTGGTATCTATGTTGCTGAATTATATACAAAAATTACTTATCTGGCCCGGCCTTACTGGTGCACGAACATTCTGTTTTCGTCATTTTGAAATTATTAATTTTTTCAGTATAGTATGTCAGTTTTCTTGAAGAAAAATACATGCACAAAGTATATAGCAACATAATTACCAAAATTCTTAAGATATAATTGAGTACAAAAATACATACCGTCACATTTATCTTGAACCATAAATTCACATTCAAAATTACATGTGTTCAGTCGGTTTTACTTTGTTGAGATCGAACATGAAAGATGAGGGAAAGAATGGAGGAATTCTTCTTGAGAGTTCAAACCGATGCTTCTTGCTTTTTTTCAAGTTAAGGGAAATAATGCAAATTAATTGGTATATCCCCTATATCTTAATACGCAGAATATCTTTGGCCTTATGTTCCCAAAGTATTTACCGCACGTAAATCTTCTCGATCTTGATTTGTTCATGTGTCATATTCTCATGCTTTGGTTAACACATCATCATTTCCTAACCTATTTATTAATTACCTAAATTAATTACCTCAATTAATAAGTAGTAAATATTGTTACCTAAATTATTGGCCGCCGCTTAAAAAAAATCTGCACAAGAAGCAAGCATGTCCTTCCATGCCGTTTAAAAAATAGGTCCGCATAGGAAAGCTAGAAATTATGAAATTATGAAAATTGAAAATATAGAAAAACACAAAAAAGTGATATTCAATTAGTTTTACATATGTAAAATAAAAACAAGAAAAACAGAGGGAAAAAAACACACACAATTTAATTTCTTATATATTTGAAATATCTCTTTGAAAATTCATAAAGTCAATAATTATATAATTTCGTAAATATAAGTTTTTCATTTATTTTGTTATTTTATATTAATTAAATAAGATTAAAACTAAAATAGACTAATTGATTTATTTCATAAGTTCTTTGATTTATTTATAAATAATGATTAATACCATCGTTTCTACACTTTCAATAATATTTTTAATAAGAATATTTTGATTTATTTAATTGATTAGGACTTCAAGTACCTTCTTAGTTATATATATTCAATACTTCTTTTGCAATACTCCCAAGCATCTTTCATTTCAGTTGATATTTATTTTATTGATATGACTAATATAAACTAACTAATTAGTGGAATATATAATATTTTCGCGAGATTTTAGATTTAAGTTTTTAATATATAGTGCAAACTGATATATTAAATTTGTCTTTGATTGGGATTTATGTTGTTAATTAATGAAAATATAAAATATTTCTATAAATATAATCAATTCCTCCGGTAAAATAAAAACAAGAAAAACAGAGAAAAAAACACTCTGGACAAATTTTGTTCTTTGTTAAGTCTTTTCCTCTGAAACACATAATCGATTTTGTCTTTTTCGCCTTCAGATTTCTTAATATTTAATTTTTAGATAATTCTTAATATTTTTTTTTTGTTAATTTTACTTAATCCCTTCAAGTTAATTTCATTTTCAAGTAAATTCAAACAACAGTATGTTACAAAATTTACATATTTCTTGAGATTCTCAACATGTATAGTTTATAAATCTCCCCTATATACTAATGCATAATACGTTGAGCCTAAATGGCAGCTTCTCATGCTTGGTATCACATGTCTTCTTCACAGTGCTTATGTGTCACCCTTTCATGCTTCAGCTGACACATAATCAATTACTCGCCTAATCATCATTGCATTAATTACATTATAATTATACCTCAAATAACTCCTACCTACCTTATTAATTTCTACGAATTAAGAAATATGAATTATGAATAAATAGAAATTGATTATATTACAGAAATATTTTACATTTTCATTAATTAAAAAATATAAATTCCAAACAAAGAGAATTTAATATATATTTCCATTAATTAATTAGTTTGTATTAGTTAATCACTATAATTATGTATATCAATAAACGAAATATCAACTGAAAGAACTGTTGAATATATCTGTACTCGAAGTGATTTTTTAAATAATTTTAAGTGATTTTTTATTTTTTAAGTTTTAAAAAATTTGTTAATTTATCTACTTTTGAAATCAACTATATATTTTTGAAAGTTTTGAATTTTCTTTTGTATTTTAAATTATACCAAACAATTTATATTTTTTTTTTCAAATATAAGGATTGAGAAGTGCTTTATTTTAAGTTATAAGTCAAGATCTATTATGTATTTCCAAAAGTTTTTTAAATTCCAAAAATATTACTAAAACTAGCCACAATTATTTAGTATAATTCTACATATGGAGTTGTATTAAAGGACAATACATATATCGTTTATTCAAGTATAAGTTCTTCACTTTGGCATCATTGCAAACTCATAAGACTGACCAAGAATATGAGATTAATTATTGGACAGACAATGTCATCTCACCATCTATAAGAAATTAAGGACTTCTCCGAATGAATCCTCAAAATTGTAGATGGTGAGCTGGGTGAAGAAGTCGATATAGAAATCTTGATTGATATTCTCGATAATTACTAATCTGGAATGCCGAAGATCATATTGCAGCCATTGCTGAAAGCACTATCATTTACTTATAAGTAACTTTCCATAAAGTAATTTTCTGAAGAAAGAGCAACCGTTATGCCAACAAAAGACATTGTGGAGAGAGTAAACGATTACGTGATGTCTATAATTTCAAAAGACAAATGGATATATCTCAGTTCTGATAGTATATGCAAAATCTCTACGACCTCTAAAGTCAAAATTAAGTATATTCAATGGATTTTTTTGAATAGCATCAACTGTTCTAGAATTCCAAATCACATCTTGAAATCGTAAGTTAGAGTCAATTATGCTAATTCAAAATATGGATCAATCATCAGGATTATGAAATATCACATCATTAATAATTATCCAAATCCGTAACCATATTATTGAACAAAAAATTCGGGGAACAATTTTGAGAGTAAAGTACTTATTACACAATGATATTAAGCCCGTTAGATAGCAGATTACCATTTAAATTTCAAATATGCCAGTTTCCACTTATTATGAGCTTTACCATGACTATATGTAAGAGTCAAGGTCACACGCTCCCTCATGTCAGTATGTATCTTTCAAGACCCGTATTCGGTCATGGTTAGCTTTATGTAGCCCTATCAAGAGTGAAGATGAGGAAAGACTAGAAATCTTTTGTTGCGATGAGAATGGTGTAATCATAAACAGACAAATAATGTAGTTTATAAAGAAGTATTATGAAATTTATAATGAACGATTTATATATTATATATTTACATAAGAGTTCTTTTTTGTGTTCCCGTGTAATTACACGGGTGTTATACTAGTGTCTATAGATAACACTTAAATAAAACGAGGCAATATCCAACCCGTACGATGCACGGTCTTTGGTTGAATATCTACGTGTTTTGTACGTAATGTTGGGGCAGACGGTTGAATGAGCAGATGGCAGAATTTAAATGCCTTTTAGAGAAGTTTATATATTTTTTTATTGTTATTGTCCTTTTATTTTAGTCTATGTAATTAGTTATATGAAATGAGGCTTTAATAACTTGTATGTTGCTCCGGGATTATTTTTGGTTTATTCAACCCATGCGATGCACCGATTGTATCTAAGATTTCATAGCTAAAATTTAACCATTACTATCATTTGAAAGTTCATTTTAATCTCCTTGTGTATTAGAAGGTGCATTTGCATTGTGATGTTTATCATAACTTTTGTATTTAAATTAGTTTATTTATATTAAAAGTTACAATTAAAATAGTCTCTTCATATGTAATCTTTTAACATGAATAAGTGACATAAAACCCTCTTCCACATTAAATTAAGGGGGATAAGTTTTATATAGTATAGATGGAGGGGTGTGTTTAAGCAAAGATGGTTGTACTTAGTAATAAAGAGGTGTAGTTGCACCCTGTTTTAGGGGTAACCTTGTGTATTTGTTTTGTAAGTCTTTCTATTTTTATTTCAAACGAGTCATTCAGACTCGGGCGATGCCCCGGGCTGTATATGATGGTACTATATATTTAAATTGTTATTGTTCAGCACAAATTTTCGTCATTTTGATCATGGATCCGTCATTTATTTTTGTCATTTTATATTCGGGACGTATTTTTGTCATTGTATATATAAGTTGTCATGGTAGCATACATTTTGTAGCATGATACGTATTTAAAATAGTTTATTGATATGTAATCTTTTAAGATGTATTTTTTACGTAATATTTTTTGTCTATTTATTTTGGTATTGACTCTATCATTTTTAAGTGGAACTAACTAATATTAATACATTGAGCTAAGTTATAACTATTTCTTATGATAGTCAATGATGCCCGTGCGATGCACATGTGCTGTATAGAAGTTTTCATAGATTTAAAATATGTGCGATGCACATGGGCTATATAGAAGTTTTCATAGCGTAATATTCGGCATTTATTTTCGTCATTTTATATTTAAGTTTTCATGGTGTCACACATTTGCTAAGTTTTATACGTACTTAGAATACTTTATTGAGTTGCACATGGGTTGTATATAAGTTTTTATAGCGTAATCTTCAGAACTTATTTTCGTCATTATATATCTAAGCTGTGATGGTATCACATTTCTAAGCATGACACACATTTAAAATAGTTTATTGACATTAAAAGAGTATATGTGAAGAGATTTTTTTCAAGATGTTATATTGAAAAGAGTCTATTCACATGTAATTTTTTAATATGTATAAATTACATAAATTATTTTAAATATGAAGCGATGACATTAATGTTGGAGACCTTTTATATTCATCCACGTGCAATGCACACAGGTTTGGACTGCCTCAGGACCCATGCGATGCACTCAGGTTGGATCTAATTGTTTTTTTTGTAATGTTCGGGATTAATTTTCGGTTCATGTTTGAAACTCATTTTTTTGTGAAAGACGGACTTCGTTGTTTAAATAAATTACATTATTAAAAGCGAACTATAAAACAAATTTCCTTTTTAACAAAACTATAAAAACATAAAATATTAAAGTGATTAGTATATTCAAGAGTATAAATTATAATTCGTATAATAAATTATAATTCATATAGTAAAATATTGCATGTTTAATTTGTAACGTACTATTAATATGAATGCCAGGTATTCATCTATATTGACACCAGTGGTCGTGGCGTTGTTCTTGTTGTTGTTGTTCTTCTTGTTGTCTTTGTCGTTGTTGTTCATTGGCATTTTGCATGTTTTGTTCTTGATACAATTTTCGTGACTTGTCAATCTTTTTCTTTAATGTGAAGAGGTTTTTTGCAAAATGTTATATTTAAATGAGGCTTTTCATATGTAATCTTTTAATGTGAGTAACTTACATAAATTATTTTTTGATTAATGCATTATTACAATATTTTTCCATAAACTATAATATCGAATTTGGAGCATTCATTAGTAACTCATTCTAAGTATTTACAGTATTACGACATGAATCACATGATCTCAAACTCAAATGAATAATGCTTACCTCGTGATATGTGGATAACATTTGAAATACAATTTTCTTCTCCTTTATATACTTCTTCGATTTAGAAGATTCTCATTGTTATGATGATAGTGTGAAGATATTTTTATTATATTTTTATTATATACTACCATTTGCAATATGTAACATCGACATAATTTACACAGTCATATCAAATATCAAAGTCACACAATATTCCAAGACGTTTAATTAAAAAAGTGACATTAACACAACGCAAGACAAAAAACTACATTAAGAGCAAAAATATTAAAATGCACCAACAAAGTGTAGTAATAATTATTGACTAAAAATTGAATGCTCGTCACATCATTTTCAATAAACTTACTTGCTAACGAATCAATAGTATTAGCCCGTTTATCGGTATTACATGAAGTAAAATATTGCATGTTTAATTTGTAACGTACTATTAATACGAATGCTAAGTATTCATTCCACCGGTGGCCACAGCGTTGATCTTGTTGTTGTTGTTTTTGTTGTTGTTGTCTTTGTCGTTGTTGTTCATTGGCCTTTTGCATGTTTTGTTCTTGACATAATTTTTGTGACTTCTCGATCTCTTTCTTTAATGCTTCTTGATGAGCTACAAAAAAATAGATATAGTTGATCGTTAGTAACTTAAATACAGTTAATCAATATATTGCATTTTTCGATCAAAGTAAAAATATTCGTGCATGTTCCACTTAATTGATAAGACAACGATGTGTAGGATCTCTTAAACCATTAGAAAAGATGATGTTACTACCAAATCTCCTAAGCCACCATGTCTACGTTGTTACACACAAAAAACACACGTGAAATTTACATAAAATAATATAAATCAATATGCTAAATAAGTAAGACGATATGATGCTTACTTTACCACCATAATAAGTTGTAGCCCAATGTGCACGCGGTGTGGAGGAAGTTGTGGTTTGTTGTGTGTGATTTTTGACACATTATATAGTTGATAAAATATTTGTAACTCATGGACGGGAAGATAAAAAGACTAACCACTAATTGGTGTGTTTAATTTATGCATTCATGGCATTTTTGGTTTGTATTCTTTGTGTTTAATGAGTACGATTCCTATGTACTTACCCTTATGCATGACTATTAAATCAATGTACTAACACATGAAGCTTTCACATTTCACTTTCAATTCATGAAACATTTATTGTGAGCACTTTGCATTTATAAGACAACTTAAGCTTTTAGTATATAAGACTAGCGTGTAATCTGTCGATTTCGAAAAAAATCAATGGGTATATTTCACAATATAATTAATACTTAAATTATTTTAAACATTTTCGTTCTTGTATATTTTTAAAGATGAATTGACGCCCCAGTTCCTTTTCAGGTCCATGTAACTTGTGTCGAGATATGTTGTCGGTTTCCATTTTTGGTATAATAAAGCAAGAGTTATTTTTCTTGATTAATACTCCATCCGTCCTACAAAACTATGTTCATTTTGATTTTTATTGATCAACATTTATAAACTTTGGTCATAAATTACAATCAATGTATAAAAAATTATAGTAATGTAAGTACTTATTTGATTTGTATTAATATGTATTTTCAAATATTATTTTTTTTTATAATTTTTATTCATATATAATTGAAATTATTAATGGTCAAAGGTATATTTGGGGAGACCGATCAAAATCAATATGAACACAATTTTGTGGGACGGAAGGAGTAAGATATATTTTTAAAAATGGACTTCTTCCATTTCATCTTCTTATAATTCTCAGGATAGCAATGTAAGTGTATTTGGTCTTTTTTTGTAACTAAAGTTAATTGAGCCGTAAATCTCCCCTATATACTAATGCAAAATACGCTGAGCAAAAGTGGCAGCTTCTCATACTTCGGCTGCCACATGTCTTTTGCTGGTGCTTCGTGTGCTTATGTGTCAGCCTCTCATGCTACAGCTGACACATAATCAATTACTGGCCTAATCATTATTGCATTAATTACATTATAATTATACCTCAAATAACTCCTACCTACCTTATTAATTTCTACGAAAATATGAATTATGAATAAATAGGAATTGATTGTATTTACAGAAATATTTCATATTTTCATTATTAAAAAATATAAATCCCAAACAAAGAGAAATTTAATATAGTAATGTGCACTATATATTACAAACTTAAACGTAAAATCTCGTGGAATATTATATATTCCACTAATTAATTAGTTTATATCAGTTAATCACTATAATTAGGTATATCAATAAAAGAAATATCAACTGAAATGAAAGATGTATGAGAGTATTGCAAAAGAAGTGGTGAATATATATAATTAAAAAGGTACTTTAAGTCCTAATCAATTAAATCGAAAAAATATTATTAAAAAATATTATTGAAAGTGTAGAAATAATGGTTTCAATTATTATTTATAAATAAATCAAAAAAACTGTGGAATAAATCAAAAAGTATATTTTAGTTTTAAATCTTATTTAATTATTATAAAATAACAAAATAAATGAAAAAACTTATATTTACTAAATTATATAATTACTGATTTTATGAGTTTTCAAGAGATATTTCTAAATATACAAGAAATAAAGTTAATAATAATATATTATACCGTAGATTCATCTTTGTACAAAGACAATTTTAGAAAATAAAAATTGAAGTGATTTTTTCTTTTTTCTGTAAGTTTCAGAAGATTTGTTAATGTACAACTATATATTTTTGAAAGTTTTGGATTTGCTTTTATATTTTAAATTATATCCAAATAATTTATGTAATTTTTTTTCAAATATAAGGATTAAATTATCTCATTTTTTGCCATTTAACAGAAACCGTTAAATACTTAACAATTTGAACCATTTTGGCAAAAAAAGGACCAAAAAAAACGTGGAACTAAAATTTCATCAAATATATTTCGACACAATCAGATATGAATTGAAGTTTTTTCTAATACGAATTTCCAAAATTACTAAAAGTGCCCAACTATTTGTGTTCTCTTGAATGTAAAATGTGTCAACTTTAATACTTCTATATATTAAGTTAAATATTTGAAAATAATATCATATAAAAATGATATAAAGTTTCAACTGAACCAAATGTCACTTATATTTTTTGTAATACAAGCTTCACAAATTACTAAAAATATTCTAATTATTTTTCTCTTCTTTTGAATATAAAATTTATTGAACTTAGTACTCTTAAATATAAAGCTCAATGCCTCAAAAGTACCTTATAACTTTTCCCGGCTCATCTTAATAACAAACAAAATTGGGCATTTTTTTACTTTTAAAAAATGGGGATAATTTTAATTAGGCTAGAATGTGGATGTAGTTTTCTTAGTTAACCCCGCGATTAGTATATTTATAATAAGTCATACAAGAAAGTCACTTACACACACACACACACACACACACACACATATATATATATATATATATATATATATATATATATATATATATATATATACACACTACGATAATGATACTTCTTTTTTTTTGGCAAACTGGAAAGTACTTAATTTTAAGTTATAAGTCATAATCTCCTTACTTTACAATTCCAAAACCTATTTTAAAATGAATATATATATAGTTTCACTTCAACCAAATGCCGGTCGGGATTTTTTGTTGCAAGTTTGAGAAATTACTAAAAGTACTTCAACTCCTTTTCTATTTTTATTGTAGAATGGTTAGACTTCAATACTCTTAAATATGAAGCTAAATATTTGAAAAGATATCATATAAGCATAGATATGTCATTTAACTTTAATCAAATCTTGAGTTTTTCTTTTGTAATTTTCTAAAATTTTTAGGTCGTATTTAATTAGGACAAATCTTTGATGTATATTTTTTAACTTATCCAAGCTATTCATATATTACAATCTAAATTGTTAAATTTCTTGGTAATTTTAAGGCTAGGACTTGGATATAATTCTCTAAATTAACATGTATATTATATACTATTATTATATTTTTATTGCAATTTGAGACTTGCTTAATTTTAAGTTATAAGCCAAAATCTCTTATGTATTTACAAAAGCTTTTAAATCTCAAATATTATTAAAATTATCCTTGCCACAATTATTTAGTATAATTCTACATATGAAGTTGTACCAAAGGACAATGCATATATCGGTTATTTAAGTATAAGCTCTTATTCACTTTGGCATCATTGCAAACTCATAAGACTGACCAAGAATATGAGATTAATTGTTGGACAAACAATGTCATCTCACCATCTACAAGAAATTAAGGACTTCTCCAAATGAATCCTAAAAATCGTAGATGGTGAGCTGGGTGAAGAAGTCGATAGAGAAACCTTGATTGATATTCTTGATATTTACTAATCTGGAATGCCGAAGATCATATTGCAGTCATTGTTGAAAGCACTATCATTCACTTATAAGTAACTTCCATAAAGTAATTTTTTAAGAAAGAGCAATTCTGGCGCAACAAACGACGTTGGGGAGATAGTAAACGATTACATGATGTCTATAATTTCAAAAGACAAGTGGATATATCTCAGTTCTGATAATATATGTAAAATTTATGCGACCTCTAAAAGTCAAAATCAAGTATATCCAATTGTTTTTTTTTGAAAGCATCGAGTGTTCTAGAATTCCAAATCACATCTTAAGATCGATCGTAAGTTAGAGTTTCAGTTATGCTAATTCAAAATATGGATCAATCATCAGGATTATGCAATGTCACATCATTAATAATTATCCAAATTCGTAACCATATCATTAAATAAAAAATTTTGGAGAATAATTTTGAGAGTAAAGCATTTATTCTGTAATATCCGACGGAAATTCTTACTTACTGTTGTATCATTCGGATAATTCAAATACTGTTGTACTCTTGTTGCATTTGTGTATTGTTATTGATATTGGAATATATCATAAATAGACATAATAATAACGATCACTCGCACTATAATTGGATTCTCAACGTCGCATAGATTAATACATTTTTGAGCTACTAACCTGAGTATAACGTACGCTAATCCTTAAACATAACGTACGTTATGCTTAGTTCTTTACGTACGTAAAGGTGTGCTTGTTACGTACGTAACCAGTGTAATCGTATTCGATCTCAACTTTCGGCGTGTAGGGCCGGACAGGATTCGAATATCTGATCTTTTGGAGGCAATCTAGTTGACCTACATTACGTACGTAATGCGTTGATACGTAACGTACGTAACGATGTCCGTGTTTCAGTCCAGTAGCCTCTGGACTGAGCTTACGTACGTAATACTGTCCGGGTAGCTGTTAGGCGTATTTTTATACGCTTATTTATCATTATTTCTTAATATTTTGGAGAGTGAAATCGTCTAAATGAGCTTTTAATGCCTTAACTTTGTATGATTGACAGGAAATTGAAGTCCGGAAGCTAAAACGAGGCAAAAGCAGGTAGCAGCAAAGCGGACTCGAGCCGCGACACAAGGAAGCCGAGCCGCGGCACAGAAGACACAAGAAGGCGAGTAACTGTACTGTGCCGCGGCACTGACCAGTGAGCCGCGCACGGATGAATTAATTAACGCCCGTGCATTGGCGGAAGGCGATGTGCCGCGGCACGAGTTTAGTGAGCCGCGGCACACTTGGCGGTTTTTGTATGCCCGCGTGGATTTTGAGCCGTTTAAGCCGTTCGACCGACTAATACGGACGCGATTTGGAGGATATGTTGAGCTATAAATAGGGTTTAAGACCCTAATTAAATCATCTTGGAATCTTGGGATCTTTAACCTTTGAGAGCTTAAGCTTGGAGACGGCGAGAGGAGGAGAGCGAGAAGACTTCAAGGGCGAGGGCGGAAGTCAAGAACGGAGGAATCCGAGCTTCATCTGCGTTTGAATTTTATGCTTTCGTTTATTTATTCTGTATTTTCGCTTTTAGTATGTCGCTAAAGCCCTAATCTAGGGTTTTGATGAAACCTTTGTTTTGACGAATTGATTGAGATTATCCAATTTATTACCTTTTTATTGAGTTTTCCCAATTATGTTTAATGCTTGCAATTATCTGGCCAATAGTTGTATTGATTTAATCATTCACTTTGAATCGGAGAGGAGATTTGGTGAGGAACTATTGGTGAGGACCGTTTATTCTGTGAGATAGGAATATACTCATAGGAACTACGTGGCCTTTAGGAGATTTCATGCTTTTTGCCTATCGACGAATTAATTCACCTAGGGATAGAGTGCGTTATTCGCCCTTAGATAAATCTATTGACCTCGGGAGAGGCGGTAGAATATATTAGCAATCTCCGCCTTCAATAAATTGGGAAAATTATTTAGTACGGATAATCGAGAGTAAATTCGGATAAACTAAGGTGGATTCAGAACCCTAGACTTATTCATCATTTGATTTCTTTTATCCAAGATATTGTTTTCTACTGCTTAATCTTTTAGTACTTCTTTTAGTTATTAATCGCAAAACCCAAATTCGATTGTTCAGATAAAATTGGAATACGAAAAAATCGGTAGTTAGAGATTCAATCCTCGTGGGAACGATACTCTACTTATCACTTTATTACTTGTAAACGATGACGTGCACTTGCGTGTAGGAAATATCGCAACAAGTTTTTGGCGCCGTTGCCGGGGATTGAAATTTTCTAATATCGATTTAAGTATTTCCAGTCTTAATTTAAACGTTTTATTTTTATTTTTGTATTTAATTTCGTTTACTTGTTTTTCCTTTCAGGACCTTTCGTGTAGTGCATGAGAAAACTTCGTGTGAGGCCTACTACCTTTGGATACCGAGCTCGAGCGCACGCTAAGAAGGAACAAAAAAGAGAAAAGAGAGTTGCAGACGACGGTCAACATGGCCGAGAATATCGACGTCCAAGGAGGAGATAACCAAGTGCGGCAAGTTCAACCGGAACTAGCTCTTCGAGATTATGCCATGCCGCAGATCAACGCTAATTTTTCGGCAATTCGGCGTCCCACTATCCAAGCTAATAATTTTGAGATCAAGCCCGCCATTATTCAGATGGTGCAGGCGAGCCCATTCTGTGGACTGCCGAAGGACAACCCGAATGCCCATATTGCTTCTTTCCTTGAGATATGCGACACATTCAAGACTAATGGTGTCACCGACGATGCCATCCGATTGAGGCTTTTCCCTTTCTCTTTGAGGGATAAAGCAAAGTTTTGGTTAAATTTCTTACCACCGGGGTCGATTACAACATGGGAGAGGTTAGCGCAAGCCTTCCTTGCTAAATTCTTCCCACCAGCTAAGACGGCAAGGTTGAGGAACGAAATAACCACCTTTGTCCAGTACGATATGGAATCGCTCCACGAGGCGTGGGAGCGATATAAAGATTTGCTACGAAGATGCCCTCATCATGGCATTCCTGATTGGCTTCAGCTTCATACGTTCTATAATGGTTTGAGTGCTTCTACACGCACTCTCGTGGATGCGGCCTCTGGTGGGACCTTCATGGGAAAATCTATGGCCGAGGCACATGTGCTTTTGGAAGATATGGCCGAAAACGCATACCAGTGGCCATCGGAAAGATTGACACCGAAGAGAGTTATGGAAGTTTCAAGCAATGACCCTATTTCCACTTTGTCAGCTCAAGTCGCCGCTTTGACACAATGACTCGAGCATTTTCGCACGCACCAGCCCCCGTTACCATAGAGACATGCAATTGGTGTAACGGATCACACCCGAGCGCGGAATGTCAAGTTAGAAATCCGTTCGAGCAAAATCAGATGGAGCAGGCTCAATTTGTGGGAAGTGGGAATCGGCCGAATAACCCGTACTCCAATACTTATAATCCGGGGTGGCGCAATCATCCTAACTTTTCATGGAGAAACGGACAGAACTCACATCAGCCCCCGTTCGCCCAGAATCAACAGCAGCCCCCTCCCGCTTCCAAAGTGTCTCTCGAGGAAGCACTTGCAAAATTGGCGGCAAATACGAGTCAATTTATGACTCGTACGGAAGCTACATTACAAAATCATTCTGCTTCCATTCGGAACTTGGAGGTCCAGCTGGGCCAAATTGCTAATGTGCTGACAGCTCGTCCGGAGGGAGCATTGCCGAGTACAACAGAGACAAATCCTAGAGAGAGTCTAAACGCAATCAGCTTAAGAAGTGGGAAAGAGGTGCTGGATCAGCCCGAGCGGTGTGAAAAGAAGAAGAAAATTGAGGAAGAGAAGGATTTAAAGCCAGAGGAGTCGAAGGATTTGAAGCCGGATAACTCGAAGACATGTGTCCCCTCCGTTCCGTTTCCGCAGAGACTACAGCAAAGAAGGGCGGACAAACAATTTTCTAAGTTCCTTGATGTGTTCAAAAAGCTTCACATAAATATTCCGTTCGCCGACGCATTGGAACAGATGCCGAGTTATGTCAAGTTCATGAAAGAGATATTATCGAAGAAGAGAAAGCTTGAGGAGTTTGAAACGGTCACCTTGACAGAGGAGTGCAGTGCAATTCTTCAAAAGAAGCTCCCACCTAAATTGAAAGATCCAGGAAGCTTCAACATACCGTGCACCATGGGGAATCTTTCGTTTAATAAGGCACTATGCGATCTTGGTGCTAGTATCAACCTCATGCCTCTGTCGATTTTCAAAAAGCTGAATATTGGGGAAACCAAGCCAACCACAGTCTCATTACAATTGGCGGATCGATCGATAAAGTATTCGAGGGGAGTGATCGAGGATGTATTAGTCAAGGTTGATAAGTTCATCTTTCCGGCCGATTTCATCGTACTCGACATGGAGGAAGATGAAAATATTCCAATCATCTTGGGACGACCATTTCTAGCGACGGGCCGAACCCTTATAGACGTGGAAAAGGGGGAGTTAACTCTGAGGGTCCAATATGAGCAAGTTACTTTTCAAGTATTCAAATCGTTCCCATGTCCCGGAGGTGCTGATAAAGGGTCACAAATTGAAAGTGTGGATGTTGTTGAAAGAGGAAAGCACCGAAATAATCGTCGTTGGGAAAATTCAGATTTTGTGTTAAATGGTCCAAGTCTTAAGAAGGATGTAGACCGAGTGTCGTTCCTCGAGCATGAGAAAAAATCTGCTGCAGTCTTGAGTGCGTTTGTGAAGGAGACGAGTGAGCCGGAAGCCAAGCGGACAATTAGTCATGGAAAAACCGGGTGTTTCGGGAAGTTATTCACGTTGAAACCTTTCCGCAAACAACATTTGATGACCGAACCGAAAGTCGAATCGCTAATGACCAATGGTCATGATTTTAACAAAAATATGAACGGTTCGATGAACGGGGCGGAAACCAAATGGAGTTTGCGAAAAGCGAACTAACGTTGTCCAATAGGTCCGGCTGAAGACTATAAACTTAGCGCTTCTCGGGAGGCAACCCGAGTTCGTAGTTGTAGATTTTTGCATTTCTTTATTTTTCTTGCATTCGTGATTCTTATTTTTCCTTCATTTTTGTGCTTCAATTTGCTTCTGCCTCTCGATTTTAACGTTTTCTCCTAAAAATTCTGTGCAGGAAAGTCCCAGGGAAGAGACTGAAGGATGAGCCGCGGCACGGCATAAATGAGCCGCGGCACACGTCAATCGCAAGGGGAGGCTAAATCAACTGTACCCTGTGCCGCGGCACGGCATAAATGAGCCGCGACACATTTGAGCATTGAGCCGCGACACACGAAATCGGTGCCGCGGCACACGACAAAACGAGAACACAGGCAAAAGGGACTGTACCCTGTGCCGCGGCTCACTTTGGCTGTGCCGCGGCACACTATGCGGAATCCGAAAGGCCAGGTAGCATATAACACACATTCGGCCGGCATTACCAGGTACGCCTTCCTTCTCCTTCTCCTTCCCTCCCCAGCGCGCGACCGGCCGACCAAGTTCTTCCATTTTTTTTCCTACGATTTCTCTTGCAATCTTCAAAAGGTACGTTTCAATCTTTAATCTTTACTTGCTTATGGTTTATATTTGGAAGTTGTTTATGCTTTGAATGGATTGAACATGCTATTTTTCCTTCAAAAAGTTTTAGGATTGTTTAGAGAATAACAGGGTAGTTTTATCGAATTTTCATGGTTAAATCGGAATATCAATGAGTTGAATGTGTTGAGTTGATGATGATTGAACTATGTTTCGGTTTTTGGGGGTTGAATCGAGCTATAACTATGTTTATTCTTCAAGTAAACTTGTGCCCTCAAGGTGTTTGATAAATTGCCTTAATGAAAAATTTTCTTTGAAAAAGCAATCGTTTTGAATTTTCGTGCAACGTATACGTTTTGAATTTACAGCAAGCCCAACCCTTACATCCAGGTTACATGTTTAAGTCCAATTTCATCCTTCTCTCACGTATGCGCTATTTTCTTAAATTCGGAATTTCTGGCTGGACATCCTTAGCCGAGCATAGATCATTGTTATTATTTTTGCGTGAATAAACCCTCGTGTTTCACTTTTCAGGACTGATTATGGCGAGAACCAAGAAGCTAAGCAAGAGAGCTAGGACCGAGTCATCCCCTACTCGAGGGGAGACCTCTCGTGGTCGGGCCGAGGCGGAGGGGCACCAATTTTCGGACCCCGAAATTCACAAGATATTCAATGAAAAGATCCGGCCACGACCACTTATTCCAGAGAGGGGTTTTACTCCAGCTCCTCAGGACGGGGAATTGCTCACTATGATTGACGAGATGGGGTGGGCCAGATTTACCGCACCTCCCGAGCCGCAGTTATCTCGATCGTGCAGGAGTTTTACGCCAGCGCTCTGCTGAAGCACATTCGGGCAGGGCATACGTTGCCGTCTTTAGAGTCTCGGACTCAGGTCGACGTCCGAGGGGTTACAGTTGATTTCTCCACGACCGCTATTCGGAGGCTTTTTGGGTTTCCGGTGGTTGACGAGTCAGCCTATGACCGAGTGATGACCAGCCTCACTAAGGAGGCCCTGCTTAAGACCATTGCACACGGCACCGACCGGGAGCAATGAGCACTGAGTTCGTCCACTTTTCACTTCAGAGCTCGCGCCTCGGCCGGCTCGGGCGTGCACGGCTTTATTTTATCTCGCGCACGTATTGACCCCACCTCCCGATCCGCAGTCTTTCTCTCCCGCGCCCGGACACTTTTTGCTATCACTTCCGGGCTGCGTTTCGATGTGGCCCCCATCCTGGTCCGATCTATCTTCCAGAGTATCCAGGGGGGGCCAAGACGGGGTTGAAGCACCCCTCCCTCATCTGCGCTTTATGCCGGCAGTCGGGGCTGACTTGGTCAGACGACGAGCCGATGCTTGCCCCCCAGGCTCCGATCGACCACCACATCATATCGCACTTTGACCAGTGGGGAGGAGCGCCGGCGCACGCTCGGGGGAGAGGATTTTTGCTAGAGGAGGCTCACGAGGGATCCCCCGAGCCGCTTTTGTTGACACATGGAGATGCCGGCCCGCCACCCGACAGAGCGAGGTTGCAGGAGTTGTTTGATGGGCTGAGGGAGGATTTGAGGAGACAGAGAGAGGAGGAGAGAGAGGATCTGAGGAGAGAGAGAGGAGCTGAGAGAGGAGACGAGGAGAGAGAGATGAGATGAGGAGAGAGAGAGCTTAATGGCTGCCATGCGGGAGGAGCAGCGGGCGGAGCGGGAGAGCGTTGTTGCGGCCGTCAGAGCCGAGATGCGAGAGCAGGCCCGCCGGGCCAGCCGACGAGCGGCGAGGCGTCTTGCTGCGAGGGATGCTTATCATCAGGAGCATCTCGCCGCATGGACGGCCCATATCCTGCATCCCGACGGGCCATTTATTGCGCCCGCCCGGCCAGCCACACCACCCTCCTCACCGGACGAGGCAGGCACCAGCTCCTGAGCAGACTGGAGGGGAGTACTTGACCTTTTACTTTTATTGCATATCATTTTTGTCCATTGAGGTCAATGTACGTCCTAAGTTTGGGGGGGGGGGGTTTACTTTCAGTTTCTACATTCATTGCTGTACTTTACTTTATTCGTTGCACTTTTCATTTCTTTGCGTAAAATTTTTTTAGATAGCCTTGCTTGTCTTAGTTTTCCTTTATTCGTGAATTTTTCGTGCTTCTATTTGTGTGATACTGATGTTACGACACTGTTTTTCTCTCTGAAGAAACGGTCGAGTTTTAGTCGAGTTGTAGTCAGTTATTTCTGTTCTGCTTAGTATTCAATTAGGTCCGAAATTTTTCGTGATTGTAGAGGTCTTGGCAGATAAGAGACGATACATACTTGTTTTTAAATCCCCATCAATACGTTTGGCTACATTTTCCGGATAGAGAGTCGTACTGTTTCTTTAGTCGTTTTGGCACTTAGATTGAGTTTAGAGTCGGTCAGTTTTTCCCTAAAAGTTGAGATAATGTGTTCTATGATGGGAAGTCTAGTAACCGGGGGTATTCGCGTGACCCGTTGTTTACTCTCGCGTAAAACGACGACCCTGATTAGACTAGTGATTTAGATATTTCACATGTGCCAATGATAGGGAACCTAGTAACCGGGGGTATTCGCGTAACCCGCTGTTTACTCTCGCGTAAAACGGCAACCTTGATTCGGACATGCGGAAATTATATATTCGAGTTGTTTCTCCGCTGTAGACGGGAACTTAGTAACTAGAAGCATCCATGTGCCCCATGAGTGTCTTTTACGTCAAACGGTTTTCCAATACATGAGAATGGAGTTTCCACCCTAGGATTATCCCGATGAAACATCCCGAGATCCTAACCTAGTGGTCAACTCGAATCAAATTCTTGAGCATATATATAAGGGGATACTGTCCGAGGTTTATTTGTTATGAAACTCGTGAAAATTGTGCCTTTCGACTGTGGAACGGGACGAACTAGCTTGGGTGTGTTAGCCTTTCATATTGACGGTCGATTTGACTCACGTTTTGTTAATCTTTGAGCTGAAGTTTCTTCATGAACGAGTGATTAGGACTGAATTTGATTACTTTGCGGAATCATTATTCTGAGTGCAGCTTGCTTTTATGACACTCGTATTATTTAGAGAGAATCACAGGATAGTATTGATTAGGTTGAACACTATGAGTTGCACGATGATTCACGACATTCTTTTATTGAATTCAATTCTTTTTGCTTGAGGACAAGCAAAGGCTTAAGTTTGGGGGTATTTGTTAGGCGTATTTTTATACGCTTATTTATCATTATTTCTTAATATTTTGGAGAGTGAAATCGTCTAAATGAGCTTTTAATGCCTTAACTTTGTATGATTGACAGGAAATTGAAGTCCGGAAGCTAAAACGAGGCAAAACGGGCGAAAACGGCAAAATCGACTCGAGCCGCACAGACAAGGAAGCCGAGCGGCAGACAGAAGACATGGCCGAAGGGCGAGTAACAGACTCGTGTCGCGGCATGCCCAGTGAGCCGCGCACGTATGAATTAATTAACGCCCAGGCATTCAGCGGAAGGCGATGTGCCGCGGCACAGGTTTAGTGAGCCGCGGCACACTTGGCGGTTTTTGTATGCCCGCGTGGATTTTGAGCTGTTTCGAAGCCAGTTTTCGACCGACTAATACGGACGCGATTTGGAGGATATGTTGAGCTATAAATAGGGTTTAAGACCCTAATTAAATCATCTTGGAATCTTGGGATCTTTAACCTTTGAGAGCTTAAGCTTGGAGACGGCAGAAGAGGAGGGAAGCAGAAGACTTCAAGGGCAGAGGGCGGAAGCTGAAGAACGGAGGAATCCGAGCTTCATCTGCGTTTGAATTTTATGCTTTCGTTTATTTATTCTGTATTTTCAGTTTTTAGTATGTCAGTCTAAAGCCCTAATCTAGGGTTTTGATGAAACCTTTGTTTTGACGAATTGATTGAGATTATCCAATTTATTACCTTTTTATTGAGTTTTCCCAATTATGTTTAATGCTTGCAATTATCTGGCCAATAGTTGTATTGATTTAATCATTCACTTCGAATCGGGAGAGGAGATTTGGTGAGGAACTATTGGTGAGGACCGTTTTATTCTGTGAGATAGGAATATACTCATAGGAACTACGTGGCCTTTAGGAGATTTCATGCTTTTTGCCTATCGACGAATTAATTCACCTAGGGATAGAGTGCGTTATTCGCCCTTAGATAAATCTATTGACCTCGGGAGAGGCGGTAGAATATATTAGCAATCTCCGCCTTCAATAAATTGGGAAAATTATTTAGTACGGATAATCGAGAGTAAATTCGGATAAACTAAGGTGGATTGAGAACCCTAGACTTATTCATCATTTGATTTCTTTTATCCAAGATATTGTTTTCTACTGCTTAATCTTTTAGTACTTCTTTTAGTTATTAATCGCAAAACCCAAATTCGATTGTTCAGATAAAATTGGAATACGAAAAAATCGGTAGTTAGAGATTCAATCCTCGTGGGAACGATACTCTACTTATCACTTTATTACTTGTAAACGATGACGTGCACTTGCGTGTAGGAAATATCGCAACAATAGCGTACGTAACGAGCTGTGCTGTTATAAAAAGACAACTTGTGTCTTTCATTTTTCACGACCAAACTCTGAGTTTTCACCAAGATAATCATCCTCCTGCATCCCTAGATCAAAATTACCTTCTTCCAACTTGTGTTTGAGCTTTACATTTGGATTTTGGAGCTTGTTGATTGGGAATTGGAGTCATTCTTGGAGCTTAGATTGTGTTCTTGTGGTCTTGGTGTATTGTTCTTCAATTCTGAAGGTATGTCATACGTTTTAACCCTATAATCTCATAGTTATAATGATAGTGATTAAGTATACTCCACCTAGTGATGATTTAATCAAGCTAAACATGTTCATAGTTAAACTTCCAACAAACTTAATGATGAATATGATGATTAAGGGTTTTTGTAATGATGTATTCTTAGTGTCTTAAATGGTGATGATCATGTTTAGTTAAACCAAACTCTTATTCCTGGACTACTAACACCAATGGAATACTAATAGTCTTTGTTTCATTATAATGTAAATAGCTTATTAGAATAATTACCATAAAATGCTTTAAGAAACCCTTGTTGATCATTAGAAGAATGGAATCACCTTCTTGAACCTAAGCTAAATGAATCCAGAGGAGTAATGTTTGAACCTCCAAGTTAACTAGAAGATTATAAGGGAGGTGTTGAACTTGTAGTGGTCTTCATGATCATAATATGGAATTATAACTACTTAACTCAACATAAGAAATTGATTGAAGTGCAGATTTTACTTTTGATGTTCTTGATAGGTTTAAAGAGTAGGAGATTATTGGTTAACACATCTTACTCCAGCAAACATTTGGTAAACATCTTGTAATCAATTGTAAGAATAGAATGGTATTGAATGAGGTTCTTGGAGTAACACTCAACATCTTAAAGTTGAACTACTCAAATGAGAATTAGGATGTTGCCTCGTTGAATTTTGGTATAGATGATTATATGAACGTATTATTGAGTAAAATATACTTCATTCAAGGTTGATTGTCTGAGTAACCAATTTTGAATCGAGGGCCGGCTGTTCGTTCGACAAAGAAGGACTTTACACGCCTCCGTATTGAGGCAAGTTATCTTGCTTGGTTATAATGATGTGTGGATTCTTATGATGATTATGCATTTCGTGTATATGAAACACTTATAAACTTGTGTCATGTGACTTGAGGTTGTTCTTAATGATGTCCCGTTTTCATCGTGGGATTGTATTCCCAAGTTCGTTACTTTTGGACCCTTGATATTGTTGATCTTGTTGTCATCTCGGTGAGTCCTCGATCCTTATTCAGATTTTGTGAATTATTGAATTCGTTGTCATGTTGCATCGTGACATATCCGGAGTCATATCTACGTTCCGATTGGATATTGTGTAGGATTTTTAGCCGGGCACATATATAGTCATGCATGAATATTTTCCGTGAAGGGCTGTGCACACGAGACGTAGTTCGTTGAGGCTAATTAGGTACATTGTCCCACGTATATCCTGGATTCCGTATACGGGGTGGACATGTGAACTGACACATATTCGGATCGAGCGTACTGTGATGTCCCTCTCGAGCCATACTATCTTAGTCGCTCACAGTCTATTTTTATACTTGGATGTGTTCGACGTTTTGTGACTGAGCGTTCATACGCCCGAGGGGTATGTCCGTTAGTCGGGGCGTTATTCTTGAAATCTTATATACGTGAATTGTATACTATCTTGAGAATCATTTATCATGTATATCTGACCCTGTGTTGGGCGAAATACTTGTGTTGTATTTTAGGTCGAGGAAAAGGCAAGGCACGAGAAGATCAAGGTGATGACGAATGGTTCGAAGGATACTAGTTCGGGGGCCCCAAGTCTTTCGTGTCCGGTCATGTTCGTACCGTGTAATGTTATCTTTCCGCTTTATTTTAAGTTTGAACAAATGTATTGTTATTTAAGGTATAATTCATCTCCATATGGATTATACTTATGTTTAGGATCCTGTGTGTAATAAGGCCGTAGGCCATACTGCTGTAAACTCCAGATCGGAGTAAGTACTATGTTTTGTGGTTTGGTATCACATGTATTGTGTATTTAATCTGTACTTTGGGTATCGCCTGGTGGATCCCAGTGTGGGGTCCACGGCACTGTAATGGCCGCCTTATCGGGGTGTTACAGAAGATGGTATTAGAGACTTTTCTAGAGGTCGTTTTCTTTCTTTTGAGTCTTTGTGTATTAAACTAGTATCAAGAGACCTTCGTGTCACGTGTGACCCGTGCAAGCGCCTGATCCTACGAGCCAAATGCGGTACGTACTTTATGAACCATGAATAAATTACTGACATGATATCGATCTCTGAATAGATCTCCTTGTTGATCTCGGCATTTTAAGGGTTGTGGCAGGAATTATCTGATTAATGATTCAAATAAATTCTGGATTGATTATATGATTGAAATCATTCGACTCAAATGTCGATATGATATTTTGTGTGACTCTCGTAGTGATGATAACTCATTACGAACTGTTTTCTTGAATATGTAATTTCTTACTGCCATTAACTTAGCATGAATTCCGATTGGTATCATGAACTGTACTTATGATTATCATCACAAATTGATTCTTTCAGTATGGAAAGAAATTTGAGAGGCCGTGTCAGAGGGGGACGAGGCCGCGGAAGGGGCCGAATCCCGATACCGCGAGCTAACAGACGTGCGAACGCAGAGCATAGTTCCGCAGGCAGTGATTCGCCTTCTAGGGACCAATCGCACCACAATGGATGCGAGGATGCTCATGTCGATCCTTACACTGTAATGCAGGGCATAATGGCTCAGATGACCCAAATGGGTCAGTTAATGGAAACTATGCAGAGAGCTGCTACCGACCAGCATCAGGGGCCACCTCCTGTACATGGCGGGCCGGTGAATCGGATCATCAGTGACATCTCGCGCCAACGACCCCCAATTTTTGAAGGTTCCTCTGAGCCGGCTGATATCGTGCATTGGATCGAACACTTCGAGAAGTTGTTCGATATGGTAGACTGTCCAGTAGAGAATCGCGTCTCGTAGCGACTTACTACTTGGGCAAGGGCGCCCACACTTGGTGGCTTTCGGTGAGGCCAGCTGATGGCGTATGTACTTGGGAAGAATTTAAAAATCTCATGCTAGATCGTTACTATCCAGGTCCTCTCTGCGAGGCCAAATTATCAGAATTGCTGAATCCGGAACCGTCCGAAGATGATGACGTACTATCTATCGCCGAGAAATTCCAGGCACTTCTCCCTTTTGCCGCGACGATTGTCCACACAGAAGCTGATAAGATCAAATACTTTCTCAAAAGGCTTAAACCCCGAATGAGGATGCAGCTGTTGAACCATCATTGTGTGACCCTACCAGAGTTCATCGAGAAAGCTCTGGAGTACGAATTGACCGTGAAGGAAATTTCCAAGAAGCAACCGCAGTCTAACAACAAGAAATTCAGGAACCAGAACCAGTCAGACAGCAACCGGGGAACATTCAAGAGACCCCAACCAGTGCCAAATCCTTCTGAACGGCAACCTACGGCATCGAAGCCAACCGGATCGCAACCTCGAGCGGCCACTATCCATTGTGTGCTATAATTGTGGAGACCAGGCACATCAATTCGAAATGTCCTAGGCCACTGTGTCATGCCATACTTGTGGGAAGAACGGGCATCGTGCTCGTTATTGTAGGAATGGACCAAGACGTATTCCCGCAACACCTCATGCTCCAAGATCAGTCTTGATTCAGACCGAGTACCTCCATCCGCTTCTTATCGACTACCGGCAAACAAGGGGATGGGACGTGGAAGTCAAGCCGGTACATCTGGTGTAGGGGCCGCAAAACCTAGAGTTTACGAGATGAAGAGGGTCAAGATCCCGGCCGCATGATTGCAGGTACTCTCGAGATCCAATCTCAGCCTGTCTGTGTTCTTTTTGATACTGGTGCTTCACACTCCTTTTTATCTACTTCTTGTTTGAGTCGTTTGCAATTAGAGCATGTTATCAATTGTGAACCTTATATAATTGGTCTACCCGATGGTAGAAGAATTGTTGGGAATCGTGAAGTTCAGGACTGCTCGATTCGAATGAACGACCGTGAGTGGTTGTCAAATTTAATTGTGGTCGATTTACCTAAAGATGATGTGATCTTGGGTATCGATTGGATGGACCGTCATGATGCCATAATTAGTGTCCGCAAGCGAACAGTGACCGTCACATCTGACGATGGTATTGAGTGTACCTTCCAGGGTGATAATCCCAGCCGTTCCGGGAGAATCATCAGCGCTATGAAAACGGTGAAACTGCTTAATCAAGGATGTATTGGCTATTGGTGTTACATGACCAAGACAATGGATCGACCAGTTAAATTGATCGATATTCCGGTAGTCCGAGACTACCCAGACGTATTTCCAGATGAATTGCCAGGCTTACCTCCGCATCGTGATGTAGAGTTCAATATTGAGCTAGAGCCTGGTACGTACCCGCTTTCAAAAGCACCGTATCGCATGGCTCCGACTGAGATGCAGGAGCTGAAGAGCCAACTTGAGGATTTGACCGAGAAGGGCTACATTAGACCTAGTGCGTCCCCTTGGGGAGCACCAGTGCTATTTGTACGGAAGAAGGACGGATCCCTACGTCTGTGTATTGATTATCGTGAGTTGAACAGGGTAACCATTAAGAACAAATACGCATTGCCGCGTATTGGTGATTTATTGGATCAGCTTCAAGGGGCTTCTATGTTTTCTAAGATCGACCTGAGGTCTGGTTACCATCAGTTGAGGATTCGTGAGTCTGATATTTCGAAGACTGCTTTTCGTACTCGCTATGGGCATTATGAGTTCGTAGTGATGCCTTTTGGACTGACGAATGCACCGGCAGTATTCATGGAGCTGATGAATCGAGTGTTTATTAATTATATGGATCACTTTGTAGTCGTTTTTATTGACAACATTCTGATCTATTCTCGTGACCATGAAGAGCACGAGCGTCATCTCCATCTAGTTCTCGAGGCGTTAAGGCGAGAGCAGCTTTATGGAAAATTTTCTAAATGTGAGTTCTGGATAAATGAAGTTATCTTTCTCGGGCATGTGATATCAGTTGATGGGGTGCGAGTAGACCCGCAAAAGACTGAAGCTATCCGAGATCGGTTACCACCAAAGAGCGTTAAGGAAGTACGCAGTTTCTTGGGACTAGCGAGTTATTACCGACGGTTCGTGGAGGGTTTTTCCAAAATTGCCCAACCAATGACTAATTTGTTGAGGAAGGATAAGAAGTATTTATGGTCAGAGGCATGTCAGCAGAGCTTTGATGAACTTAAGAGTCGGTTGATTTCGGCACCTATTTTAGTCCTACCGAAAGGAACGGAAGGGTTTGTAGTGTATAGTGATGCATCTAAACAGGGCCTTGGGTGTGTACTAATGCAAAACGGGAAGGTGATCTCCTATGCATCGAGACATCTACGACCTTACGAGGTCAATTACCCCACCCATGATTTAGAACTCGCAGCCGTGGTGTTTGCTTTAAAAATCTGGCGTCATTATCTGTATGGAGTAACCTGTCAGATTTTTACTGATCACAAGAGCCTGAAATACATTTTTACTCAGAAGGAGTTAAACATGAGGCAGAGAAGGTGGCTAGAACTCATCAAAGACTATGATATCGAGATCCTTTATCATCCGGGCAAAGCAAATGTAGTTGCCGACGCTTTGAGTCGTAAACAAGACAGAATGATGCTTGCCCGCCTAACAACTCAGAGGGTATTCCAGTTAGAATTGGTGAGGCCGGAAATTGAAGTCTGGTTACAGCGTATTCAAGGGCAACTCTGTACACTTGAGATTTCATCGTCCCTTGAGGATATAATTAGATCGAAGCAAGTTACGGACCCATTCTTATCTCGAGTCCGCGACGAAATAACTCAAGGGAAAGCTCCTGGCTTTGTGATACACGAGGATGGATTGATACGCTTCAGGAACCGAGTTTGTGTACCCGCTGATGATGAGTTAAGGAGTTCTATCCTGAGAGAAGCTCATGCTACCCCGTACTCTATCCACCCGGGGTCTAGCAAAATGTATAAGGATTTGAAACAATATTATTGGTGGGGAGGTATGAAACGTGAAGTTGCAGAATTTGTTTCGAGGTGTTTAACCCACAACAAGTTAAGATTGAGCACCAATGACCGCAGGATTGCCTGAAACCGCTTCCGATTCCCGAGTGGAAATGGGAGGACATATCGATGGATTTTATTACTGTACCGCTGACGAGTCGCCGAGGATGAATACGATTTGGGTGATTGTGGATCGTTTGACCAAATCAGCCCACTTTATGGAGATTAAAGATACTTGGGGACCCGAGAGATCGGGCCCAACTATTTATCAAAGAAATTGTAAGGTTACATGGTACCCTAAGAGTATTGCATCGATCATGATGGGCGATTCGTGTCACATTTTGGAGAGCAGCTTCATCGTGCGATGGGTACGCATTTGAACTTCAAGACAAGATTTCACCCGCAGACGGATGGTCAGACTGAGAGAACTATCCAAACTTTAGAGGATATGCTGAGGGCGTGCGTTCTCGATTGGAAGGATGATTGGGAGGCCCAACTACCCTTGGTGGAATTCACTTATAATAATAGCTGGCACACTTCTATTCAGATGGCACCTTATGAAGCATTGTATGGTCGTCGTTGTAGATCCCCTCTGTGTTGGGACGATCCATCTGAAACCCTGGGTACGGAACCCGATATGTTGTTAGCAGCCCGTGAGAAGATCGCCCTGATTAAGAGTCGTTTGTTGACGGCTCAAAGCCGACAGAAGTCCTACGCAGACAACCGCCGGCGACCGCTTGAGTTCGAGGTCGGTGACCATGTACTAATGAAGGTGTCCCCTATTCGAGGAGTTTTTCGTTTTGGGAAGAGAGGCAAGCTGAGTCCGAGGTATATCGGGCCGTTTGAGGTTTTGGACCGAGTGGGCGATTTAGCCTATCGCCTGGCTTTACCACCAGCCCTGAGACGAATTCATAACGTGTTCCATGTCTCCCAGTTTTGGAAATACGTTGCTGATCCGAGTCATGTACTTCAGTTCGATGAGATCGATTTAGCGGAGGATCATTCGTATGAGGAGCGCCCAGTACGAATACTTGAGAGGAGGATCAAACAACTGCGTAATAAGACGATTCCCCTACTGAAGGTTCAGTGGTCACGACACGGGGTCGAGGAAGCCACGTGGGAGATGGAGAGAAGCATTCAAGAGAGGTATCCTGAATTGTTTACCCCTTAGTTTCGAGGACGAAACCCCTTTTAAGGGGGGGAGTATGTAATATCCGACGGAAATTCTTACTTACTGTTGTATCATTCGGATAATTCAAATACTGTTGTACTCTTGTTGCATTTGTGTATTGTTATTGATATTGGAATATATCATAAATAGACATAATAATAACGATCACTCGCACTATAATTGGATTCTCAACGTCGCATAGATTAATACATTTTTGAGCTACTAACCTGAGTATAACGTACGCTAATCCTTAAACATAACGTATGTTATGCTTAGTTCTTTACGTACGTAAAGGTGTGCTTGTTACGTACGTAACCAGTGTAATCGTATCCGATCTCAACTTTCGGCGTGTAGGGCCGGACAGGATTCGAATATCTGATCTTTTGGAGGCAATCTAGTTGACCTACATTACGTACGTAATGCGTTGATAGGTAACGTACGTAACGATGTCCGTGTTTCAGTCCAGTAGTGTAATATCCGGATTTATTACAGTGTATTTCATCTGTATTCAAACCCTGTATTATTCGGATTGGTGATTTTGATTATTGGAGTATGATATTTCGTGCATTGATATCATTGTACATAAGTATAGAAACTTGCAAAATTGCTCAAGCAACCTCGTGATAGCGCACGCTAAGAATGTATCTTAACGCGCGCTATCGGGCCATTATTAGCGCACGCTATGAAGATAGGAGTTGCGTGCGCTAAGAACTCAATTATTGAGCGGGACGGCTAACACATGCGCCACCGACATGGGTCACGATAAGATACCCGCAGAAGCACCCGGACAAATTCTGAAGTCAACCATTATTAGCGCACGCTAAGGGATGCTTAGTAGCGTTCGCTAACTTGTTAATATTGCAGAATATTATAAATGGGACATCAACCGTTTTGGCTTTCATTTCTTTCACCCTTTCTTCATCTTTGAGAGTTCAGAGAGCTGTAGTAATACTCCTATACACTTAGAACACATATTGTTGGTGTTATACATTGGTTATCACTTGGGAATGTTCATGGAAGTGGAATAGCACCTTGGAGTGGCATACAACCAACCGGAGTGGGATTCTACCTTACGGTTCAGTGATTTTCGTCATTTTAAGGTATGTTCAATCTATCTCCAGACTTAGAGTTGGATTTTAACGATTTGGATGATCATGTTAACAAGATATGGATTTTCATAGATGAATTATCCAAGTATATCATGTTTGGAATGGTGAGATGAATAAGCCTTAAAAACCTTGATTATAATCATCATGATTCGAATCTTATTACACTGGATATGTGAAGAGGAACTTCTATCATTGGTAAACCGAATCTAATAGATGATTTCATAATAATCTTGGACTAGACGTTAACATCCTTAATGTTAGATAAATCTAAAGGTTTGATCATGGAAGGATTTATCTAGTATATATATAGGACGTTTATCAACTTCAGTATGATAATATGGATTGATATAGAGGTGTTGATATCAACCGTTAAGCTTTTCGAATTATCGTATGAAGATTTGAAGTCGGAAATGAATATGGTTTTATATTGGTATGCATATCCTTGAATCCGAAGTTGTCTTTATCCGTAAAATCATTCATAAGGGTATGAACTTGGTATTCATGGAAGTAACATGAATTATCACGCAAGATTTCATTGTTTCAATCATGGCAAGAATAGCATCGCTTCACAAGAAACTGCCATGCAGAGATAGCGCACGCTATGCTATACAGTTTAACGTGCGCTATCGAGCACTAGTTAGCGTGCGCTACGTTTGGTACGTAACGTACGCTAGACCATCAGACGAGTCAGTTGGCTGGTCAGTGAAGTACTGACCATACATAGTTAGCGTACGCTAGGCTTTGTTGTTTGCGTGCGCTATCGAGTAGACTTAACGCACGCTACACAGAGTACTTAGCGTGCGCTAAGCAGTTCAGTCAGATTGCATTTTATGAACTTTTGGCCGTAAATCGAATTGTTAAACATCCGTACGACGTGAGATAAATCCTATATCATTTCTTTTGTTAAGGTTTGATCTTGTTGCGTGATTGATTGAGGAGGACGACTTTCGAGTGTTCGTTTTGTGGAAGTATTGTTCTTGTCTTCAGACCGAGGCAAGTACTCTAATTATAATTGTTTATATTATGACAATTATGATGTGATTGTATCGTGTAAATATGATTGTGAATATATGTCCACCATGTGTTGATCCGACGGGAATCATCATGGGAATCTATAGCTGTGTGCGCTGGATCGTTGGACAGGTAGTTCCACCATGTGTTGGTCCGACGGGATCATCATGGGAATCTATAGCTGTGTGCGCTGGATCGTTGGAATACCATTTGTATGTTGGAAATGTTATGATATGATATGTGTTGTGGATATTCTCGTTGGAGAAACTTGTTATGATATAATTGTTAATTATATCACTGTTGTATGATTATTGTACTTGTACTAGCATCGTTGTGCTAACCCCTTCGGGGGTGAACATTTGTGTATGTTCAGGATCCAGGAGAGCGGGGAAACAACCACTGGAGATGCATGACGACGAGGGTGCAGAGTGATGTTTCGACCGGGTTTATTGTCTGTTATTTATTGGTTATTTTCAATAAGTACTCGAGTACGTTGTCGATTTATAAGGTTTGGATTTTGATGATGTAATAATAACTCTTCTTGGGATATTTGTAATTTCGGTTTTTGAACCAGTCGGTTGAATTTTATTTCAGCAATTTCATAAACTGGTATCTATTATCGTCATTTCTTTTATTCAGCCTTGTAAATTCTTATGTAAAGGATTTACGGCGCTGTAATATTCCTGAATATATCGGGGGTGTTACAGAATATGGTATCGGAGCTAAGATTATGGATATCTTGGCCGTTGGGTTAAAATAGGGGTCATTTATGTCTTTTGAGGTAATCGGTCGTGAACGACATCACTGCACTGCCTACGTCTTCATGCGAACAGTGGTTGTAAGTTCCTAAACTCTATCTTGTTCTTTACATGTTGTGTCTCTTTATACTCGAATATTAGAACGATGTCAAGCTTTCCGTATATTAAGTACTTGTGCTTACAGATGTTGAGAGGCGGACGTGGACGTGGACGCGGTCGTGGACGCGACGAAGGAATGCCGAAAGGGAGGCGTCGCCTTCTAATCAAAGCTAGTCATAGCTCAGCGAGCCGCATCAATCCATCAATAACGAACCGAACCTGGTGTGCCGTAAATCCTTCGTCAAGTCGTGAACTGATGACTCGCCGCTCAGTTGTGGACCGAATGCAAGTGGCGACAGGAATTCAGCAGGGAGATGGACAACAAAGGATTCCGTAAATGGGAAATCGAGGTGACCGATGGTTACAAGAAGTGGCAAAGATGCAACCACCCAAATTTGACGGCTTTTCCGAGACTCCCACTTGGGACCATTGGTTGAAGGAACTGGAGAAAATTTTTGCTGGAATTAATTGCCCGGACGACAGGAGAGCTCCTATTGCCCAAGACTTTCTCGATAGGGAAGCATCCGAGTGGTGGGAAGCTATCCGACTGCAGATCATGATGCCGATTGACGGAATTTAAAATGATGATGGAAGCTCGATTGCCCTCGCCCTATGAGGGAATCCAAAATTGGGAATTTTTCTCCGCTCAACCATCGACGAACCCGTATCCTGCATTTATTAAGACGTTTAATCGGAAGCTAGCATTTGTTCGACATCCGGTCAAAACAGATGCGAGATGATGATTCATTTTGAAATGAGGATGAAACCGTAAATCCAGAGGTACATGTCCGTTTTGAATGTACCACTCTCCGCCAATACCAGGATAAGGCGTCATGCATTTAAATAAAAGAAGCAAGAATGGAGAAGTTTATGGAGTCGAAGAAACAGAAAGTCTCTCGGTACTTTTACAGAGCACAAGAGCAAAGGGGCCCCGCAAGGCCCAGTCTTCTTTTCTTTCAAGAAGCCTCCGCACCCATCTAAGAGCGGAAAGAATTACGGAACAATGTCACCACGACGGATACAAATTAGGAAGTGCTTTAACCGTGGTCGCCTGTGCCACCTTTGGCGTGATTGTTTGCGCACTCCGGTACATGTTTTGAGTGCGGACAGAAGGGCACCGTGACGCTTTTGTAAGGACTCCACTAAGTATAATGGAACCCGCTCATCACGGCGATTCAAGGAAGCCGGTGTCCAATGACGCAGCAAAGTGTTCGGATGCCTCAGAACTTTGGCCGCGGGCGAGGCAGAGGACAATGGGACCGAAAGGGGACATCGAGTGCCGGATCTGTTCCCCACGTTTGTATGAGATGAGGAGGACAGATGATCGGGATGTCATTGTCGCATCGTGCTTGCCCAAATCCTTTCCCAGCCAGTTAGCGTTTTGTTTGATACAGGAGCTACACATTCTTTCATATCTTTGTCTTGTGTAAATCGTTTGAATATTTCCGGTTTTCATGCTTGTGAACCTTATGTTGTTGGTTTACCGAGTGGAGAGAGGATTGTCGGAAATTTAGAAACTAGAAATTTCCCTGTATCATTTGGGGGCAGAGAGTGGCTCTCAAATCTGATCATGATAGAAATGCAAGGAGATGACCTGATATTCGGAGACGATTGGCTTAATCGGTATGGAGCAATTGTAGACTACCAAAGGAGGAATATTTCACTGATCGCTGATGATGGCTCCGAAGTACTGTTCGAAGGATGGAAACCGGGAAGCTCAGGAAAATTGATCAAGGCGATGAAAGCTGTCAAATTGTTGAAACAGGGTTGTACCGGGTACTGGGGTTACGCAATGAAGAAAGAAGACGAAATTGTGGAACTTTCATCCATTCCTATTGTGAACGAATTTCCAGATGTATTTCCTGACGAGTTACCGGGACTACCTCCACGAAGGGATGTGGAATTTACCATTGAGCTGGAACCCGGAGCTACACCGATTTCCAAGGCGCCGTATCGTATGGCACCTACCGAGATGTATGAACTGAAGAAGCAACTAGAGGAATTACTGGATAAGGGCTATATCTAGCCAAGCGTTTCACCCTGGGGAGCACCAGTTCTTTTTGTCCGAAAGAAGGATGGATCGCTTCGACTGTGTATTGACTATCGAGAGCTGAACAAGATGACGATTAAGAACAAGTATCCGTTACCACGGATTGATGATTTGTTTGACCAGTTGCAAGGGGCAACAGTATTTTCTAAGATCGATCTGAGATCAGGATACCATCAGCTGAGGATTAAGGAATCTGATGTTCCGAAATCAGCGTTCAGAGCTCGCTACGGGCATTATGAGTTTGTAGTGATGCCGTTTGGTCTCACTAACACACCTGCTGTATTTATGCAATTGATGAACCGTGTGTTCATTGAATTTTTGGATAAATTTGTGGTCGTGTTTATTGATGATATTCTGGTGTATTCTAAGAGTCCGGAAGAACATGCGCAGCATTTGCGGATTGTGTTGGAACTTTTGAGAAACGAGCAATTGTACGCCAAACTCTCTAAGTGTGAAATCTGGCTAAAGGAAGTAATGTTCCTCGTCCATGTGGTGTCAGCTAAAGGAGTCCGAGTAGATCCTCAGAAGATCGAAGCAATTATGGATTGGAAGCCTCCAAAGAACGTGAAAGAAGTCCGAAGCTTCTTAGGACTTGCTGGATACTATCGTCGATTTGTGGAAGGGTTTTCTAAAATCTCCCGCCCACTTACTCGACTCCTGCAGAAAACTCAAAAGTTTGAGTGGAATGAATTGTGTCAGATTAGCTTTGATGAATTGAAGAAGAGATTGACGACGGCACCGATTCTATCACTTCCGCAGGGAACTGGAGGATTCATAGTTTACAGTGATGCTTCGAACCAAGGACTTGGGTGTTGATGCAGAATGATAAGGTGATCGCTTATGCGTCGAGACAGCTGAAACCTTATGAAGTGAATTACCCAACACATGATTTGGAGCTAGCAGCAGTGGTTTTTGCCTTGAAGATCTGGAGGCATTATCTGTACGGGACTCACTGTCAGATCTTTACGGATCATAAGAGTCTCAAGTACATATTTAGTCAGAAAGAGTTGAACATGCGGCAAAGAAGATGGTTAGAACTGATTAAGGACTATGACTTGGAGATTTTATATCATCCAGGCAAAGCGAATGTAGTGGCCGATGCACTTAGCCGCAAGCCTGTCTCTATTCGAGATCTTTGAGACGCTGACCTCCCAACTTAGCCTTCAGCGAGAGATGATTCGTGAAGGAATTGAAGTATGGTTACAAAGAGTCCAGGGACAGCTGTGCGTAATGGAGATAACTTCATCATTAACCGAAGAAATCAAATCTAGACAGGCAGATGATCCTCTGATGATTCGGTTACATGATGAAGTGATCCAAGGAAAGGCCCCCGGATTCATAATTCATGACGATGGAGTTTTGAGATTTCAGAACCAACTTTGCGTTCCCGATGTTGATGGTCTGAAACAGACGATTATGAAGGAAGCTCATAGTTCGCCCTATTCTATTCACCCGGGCACCAGTAAAATGTATAAGGACTTGAAGCAGAATTTCTGGTGGGGCAACATGAAGAAGGATGTAGCGGACTATGTTTCGAAATGGTTGACTTGCCAACAGGTTAAGATCGAGAATCAACGGCCTGCTGGAATGTTGAAGCCGCTCCCAATTCCTGAATGGAAGTGGGAGGACATATCGATGGATTTTATCACTAATATGCCGAGAACCAAGATAGGAATGAACGTGATTTGGGTGATAGTTGATCGCTTAACCAAATCAGCTCATTTTCTAGGTATTAAGGATACGTGGGGACCAGAGAGGTTGGCACGAGTCTTTATTTCGGAGATAGTTCGATTGCATGGTACGCCGAAGACCATTGTTTCTGATCGAGACGGCCGTTTTGTGTCTCACTTTTGGAAAGCAGTTCATAAGGCCTTGGGGACCGAATTGAACTTGATCTGACTTATCACCCGCGATCGACGGACAATCTGAGAGAACTATACAAACGGTGGAAGATATGCTAAGGGCCTGTGCCTTAGATTGGTCAAACGATTGGGAAATTCATCTACCGTTGATTGAATTTACCTACAACAATAGTTGGCATGCTTCCATTAAGATGGCACCGTTTGAGGCATTATACGGAAGGAGATGCGGTCGCCCCTATCTTTGGGACGATTCATCGGACTTGATCGAACAGACTGAGTTGATCGAGCGGACTCGAGAGAAGATAGCCTTGATTCGTGAAAGGCGTTAGCGCCCGCAGTCGCCAAATCCTATGCGGACGTACGCCGCCGCCCATTGGAGTTCAAGATCTTGGAGATCACGTACTTTTGAAGGTTTCTCCTACTCGGGAATCTTTCGTTTCGGAAGGAAAGGAAAGCTGAGTCCGAGATATATCGGACCATTTGAGATCCTCGAGAGAGTTGGGGATTTGGCATACAGATTGGCATTGCCGCCGTCATTGTGCCATGTTCATAACGTGTTCCACGTATCCCAATTACGGAGGTATATACGGATCCCGACCATATCATTGATTTCGGCGAGATCGAAGTCGCGCAGGATGGGACTTTTGAAGAAAGGCCGGTCAAGATACTCGAGAGTCGAGTTAAACAGCTGAGGAACAAACCAATCGTTTTGGTCAAAGTTCAGTGGTCACGTCATGGAATGGAAGAAGCCACATGGGAAACGGAAGCTGATATGAAGTCTAGATATCCCGAGTTATTTTCGTCTTGAGTTTCGGGACGAAACTCCTTTTTAGTAGGAGAGTATGTAATATCCGGATTTATTACAGTGTATTTCATCTGTATTCAAACCCTGTATTATTCGGATTGGTGATTTTGATTATTGGAGTATGATATTTCGTGCATTGATATCATTGTACATAAGTATAGAAACTTGCAAAATTGTTCAAGCAACCTCGTGATAGCGCACGCTAAGAATGTATCTTAACGCGCGCTATCGGGCCATTATTAGCGCACGCTATGAAGATAGGAGTTGCGTGCGCTAAGAACTCAATTATTGAGCGGGACGGCTAACACATGCGCCAGCCGGGACATGGGTCCGGATAAGATTCCCGCTGACGCACCCGGACAAATTCTGAAGTCAACCATTATTAGCGCACGCTAAGGGATGCTTAGTAGCGTGCGCTAACTTGTTAATATTGCAGAATATTATAAATGGGACATCAACCGTTTTGTCTTTCATTTCTTTCACCCTTTCTTCATCTTTGAGAGTTCAGGGAGCTGTAGTAATACTCCTATACACTTAGAACACATATTGTTGGTGTTATACATTGGTTATCACTTGGGAATGTTCATGGAAGTGGAATAGCACCTTGGAGTGGCATACAACCAACCGGAGTGGGATTCTACCTTACGGTTCAGTGATTTTCGTCATTTTAAGGTATGTTCAATCTATCTCCAGACTTAGAGTTGGATTTTAACGATTTGGATGATCATGTTAACAAGATATGGATTTTCATAGATGAATTATCCAAGTATATCATGTTTGGAATGGTGAGATGAACAAGCCTTAAAAACCTTGATTATAATCATCATGATTCGAATCTTATTACACTGAATATGTGAAGAGGAACTTCTATCATTGGTAAACCGAATCTAATAGATGATTTCATAATAATCTTGGACTAGACGTTAACATCCTTATTGTTAGATAAATCTAAAGGTTTGATCATGGAAGAATTTATCTAGTATATATATAGGACGTTTATCAACTTCAGTATGATAATATGGATTGATATAGAGGTGTTGATATCAACCGTTAAGCTTTTCGAATTGTCGTATGAAGATTTGAAGTCGGAAATGAATATGGTTTTATATTGGTATGCATATCCTTGAATCCGAAGTTGTCTTTATCCGTAAAATCATTCATAAGGGTATGAACTTGGTATTCATTCAAGTAACATGAATTATCACGCAAGATTTCATTGTTTCAATCATGGCAAGAACAGTTTACTGCTCAGCAGTAAACTGCCATGCAGAGATAGCGCACGCTATGCTATGCAGTTTAACGTGCGCTATCGAGCACTAGTTAGCGTGCGCTACGTTTGGTACGTAACGTACGCTAGACCATCAGACGAGTCAGTTGGATGGTCAGTGAAGTACTGACCATACATAGTTAGCGTACGCTAGGCTTTGTTGTTTGCGTGCGCTATCGAGTAGACTTAACGCACGCTACACAGAGTACTTAGCGTGCGCTAAGCGTCGATCGGTGCATTTTATGAACTTTTGGCCGTAAATCGAATTGTTAAACATCCGTACGACGTGAGATAAATCCTATATCATTTCTTTTGTTAAGGTTTGATCTTGTTGCGTGATTGATTGAGGAGGACGACTTTCGAGTGTTCATTTTGTGGAAGTATTGTTCTTGTCTTCAGACCGAGGCAAGTACTCTAATTAGAATTGTTTATATTATGACAATTATGATGTGATTGTATCGTGTAATTATGATTGTGAATATATGTCCACCATGTGTTGATCCGACGGGAATCATCATGGGAATCTATAGCTGTGTGCGCTGGATCGTTGGACAGGTAGTTCCACCATGTGTTGGTCCGACGGGATCATCATGGGAATCTATAGCTGTGTGCGCTGGATCGTTGGAATACCATTTGTATGTTGGAAATGTTATGATATGATATGTGTTGTGGATATTCTCGTTGGAGAAACTTGTTATGATATAATTGTTGATTATATCACTGTTGTATGATTATTGTACTTGTACTAGCATCGTTGTGCTAACCCCTTCGGGGGTGAACATTTGTGTATGTTCAGGATCCAGGAGAGCGGGGAAACAACCACTGGAGATGCATGACGACGAGGGTGCAGAGTGATGTTTCGACCGGGTTTATTGTCTGTTATTTATTGGTTATTTTCAATAAGTACTCGAGTACGTTGTCGATTTATAAGGTTTGGATTTTGATGATGTAATAATAACTCTTCTTGGGATATTTGTAATTTCGGTTTTTGAACCAGTCGGTTGAATTTTATTTCAGCAATTTCATAAACTGGTATCTGTTATCGTCATTTCTTTTATTCAGCCTTGTAAATTCTTATGTAAAGGATTTACGGCGCTGTAATATTCCTGAATATACCGGGGGTGTTACAAGTAGCCTCTGGACTGAGCTTACGTACGTAATACTGTCCGGGTAGCGTACATAACGAGCTGTGCTGTTATAAAAAGACAACTTGTGTCTTTCATTTTGCACGACCAAACTCTGAGTTTTCACCAAGATAATCATCCTCCTGCATCCCTAGATCAAAATTACCTTCTTCCAACTTGTGTTTGAGCTTTACATTTGGATTTTGGAGCTTGTTGATTGGGAATTGGAGTCATTCTTGGAGCTTAGATTGTGTTCTTGTGGTCTTGGTATATTGTTCTTCAATTCTGAAGGTATGACATACGTTTTAACCCTATAATCTCATAGTTATAATGATAGTGATTAAGTATACTCCACCTAGTGATGATTTAATCAAGCTAAACATGTTCATAGTTAAACTTCCAACAAACTTAATGATGAATATGATGATTAAGGGTTTTTGTAATGATGTATTCTTAGTGTCTTAAATGGTGATGATCATGTTTAGTTAAACCAAACTCTTATTCCTGGACTACTAACACCAATGGAATACTAATAGTCTTTGTTTCATTATAATGTAAATAACTTATTAGAATAATTACCATAAAATGCTTTAAGAAACCCTTGTTGATCATTAGAAGAATGGAATCACCTTCTTGAACCTAAGCTAAATGAATCCAGAGGAGTAATGTTTGAACCTCCAAGTTAACTAGAAGATTATAAGGGAGGTGTTGAACTTGTAGTGGTCTTCATGATCATAATATGGAATTATAACTACTTAACTCAACATAAGAAATTGATTGAAGTGCAGATTTTACTTTTGATGTTCTTGATAGGTTTAAAGAGTAGGAGATTATTGGTTAACACATCTTACTCCAGCAAACATTTGGTAAACATCTTGTAATCAATTGTAAGAATAGAATGGTATTGAATGAGGTTCTTGGAGTAACACTCAACATCTTAAAGTTGAACTACTCAAATGAGAATTAGGATGTTGCCTCGTTGAAGTTTGGTATAGATGATTATATGAACGTATTATTGAGTAAAATATACTTCATTCAAGGTTGATTGTCCGAGTAACCAATTTTGAATCGAGGGCGGTACTTCGTTCGACAAAGAAGGACTTTACACGCCTCCGTATTGAGGCAAGTTATCTTGCTTGGTTATAATGATGTGTGGATTCTTATGATGATTATGCATTTCGTGTATATGAAACACTTATAAACTTGTGTCATGTGACTTGAGGTTGTTCTTAATGATGTCCCGTTTTCATCGTGGGATTGTATTCCCAAGTTCGTTACTTTTGGACCCTTGATATTGTTGACCTTGTTGTCATCTCGGTGAGTCCTCGATCCTTATTCGGATTTTGTGAATTATTGAATTCATTGTCATGTTGCATCGTGACATATCCGGAGTCATATCTACGTTCCGATTGGATATTGTGTAGGATTTTTAGCCGGGCACATATATAGTCATGCGTGAATATTTTCCGTGAAGGGCTGTGCACACGAGACGTAGTTCGTTGAGGCTAATTAGGTACATTGTCCCACGTATATCCTGGATTTCGTATACGGGGTGGACATGTGCACTGACACATATTCGGATCGGGCGTACTGTGATGTCCCTCTCGAGCCATACTATCTTAGTCGCTCACAGTCCATTTTTATACTTGGATGTGTTCGACGTTTTGTGACTGAGCGTTCATACGCCCGAGGGGTATTCGTTAGTCGGGGCGTTATTCTTGAAATCTTATATACGTGAATTGTATACTATCTTGAGAATCATTTATCATGTATATCTGACCCTGTGTTGGGCGAAATACTTGTGTTGTATTTTAGGTCGAGGAAAAGGCAAGGCACGGGAAGATCAAGGTGATGACGAAGGTGTAACACCCCAAATGGCGGTTATTACAGAAGATGGTATCAGAGAGGTCGTTTTTTTTTTATGAGTCATTGAGAAATGAACTAGTATCAAGAGACCTTCGTGTCACGTGTGACCTGTGCAAGCGCCTGACCCTACGAGCCAAATACGGTATGTACTTTATGAGCCATGGTTTAATTACTGGCATGATATTGATATCAGTATGGGTCTCCCTGCTGATCATGTTATTTCAAGGAATTGTGACAGGATTTATCTGATTGATAATCCGAGGTAAATGCTGAATTTATTATACAATTGAAATTGTTCGACTTGACACCGATATGATATTCGGTGCGACATTTGTGGTATCAATAACCGTTTTCCTTGAATATATGATTCCTTGTTACTATTAATTTAGCGTGAATTTTAGTATCTTGAATTGTACTTATGGTTATCATTACGATTGATTCTTTCGGATGGAAAGAAACACGAGAGGTCGTGGCAGAGGGGGACGAGGCCGTGGAAGGGGCCGAATCCCAATACCTCGAGCCAACAGACGCGCGAATGCGGATCGTAGTTCCGCAGACAGTGGTTCACCTTCTAGGGAACAATCGCACCACGGTGGGCGCGGGGATGCACGTGTCGATCCTTACGTCGTAATGCGTGGCATGATGACACGAATGACCCGATGGGTCAACTAATGGAAGCTATGCAGAGGGCCGCTGCGCGGCGGCAGGGGCTCATCCTCCTCCCGTGATTGGCGGACCCGTGAGTCGGATTATCGGCGACATCTCTCGCGGCGACCACCTACTTTTGAAGGCTCCTCCGAGCTCTGCGACATTGTGCTTTGGATCGAGCATTTTGAGAAACTTTTCGGATGGTGGATCGCCGGAAGAGAATCGCGTCTCGGTAGCCGCGTATTATCTTAGCAAAAGCGCTCATACCTGGTGGCTTTCAGTAAGGCCAGCTGATGGTGTTTGCACATGGGAGGAATTTAAAAACCTCATGCTAGACCGTTACTATCCAGGGCCACTCTGCGAGGCCAAACTGTCGGAACTTTTGAACCCCGACCCGTCTGAAGATGATGATGTATTATCTGTTGCTGAGAAATTCCAGGCACTCCTTCCTTTCGCCACGATAATTATCCGAACAGAGGCCGATAAGATCAAATACTTTCTCAAGAGGCTTAAACCCCGAATGAGAATGCAGCTGTTGAATCACCACTGTACTACCTTACCGGAGTTTATCGAGAAGGCTCTGGAGTACGAACTCACCGCGAAGGAGATTTCTAAGAAGCAACCACAGTTCAACAACAAAAGGTCCAAGAACCAGAATCAGACTGAGAGTAACCGGGGGACATTCAGGAAGCCCCAGTCATTGCCAAACCCCTCTGATCGACCACCCATGGCGTCAAAGCCAGCTGGATCGCACTCTCGAGTGGTCCCCTCATCTGTTGTGTGCTATAACTGCGGAGACCAGGGGCATTTCAGCACCAAATGCCCGAAGCCTGCCGTCACATGCCTTACTTGTGGCAAGATTGGTCACCGTGCTCGTTTTTGCAGGGGTGGGCCCGGACATGATCCAGTAGCGTCTCATGCTCCTATTCAATCCTCTGTCCAGAACCGGACGCCTCCGTCCGCTTCCTATCAGACCACCGGCAAATAGGGAATGGGCCGTGGGAATCAAAGTGGTACACACAGTGCGGAGGCTGCGAAACCCAGGATTTACGAGATGAAGAGAGCCGATGATCCCGAGGCCGGCATGATTTCGTATACTCGAGTTCCACTCCCAGGCTGTGTGTGTTCTTTTTGTTTCCGGTGCTTCACTCTCCTTTAGATCTTCTTCTTGTTTAAGTGGTTTGCCTCTAGACCATGTTATCTATTGTGAACCCTTCGTGATTGGTCTACGATGGTAGAAGAATTATTGGAAATCGTGAAGTCCAGATCGTCCGATTCGTTTGAGCGACCGTGAGTGGTTGTCAAATCTGATTGTAGTCGATCTACCTAAGGATGATATAATCTTGGGCATCGATTGGATGGATCGTCACGATGCAATACTCGGTGTCAAGCGGATGGTTACCGTCACTTGATGATGGATTCGAGTGTATTTTTCGAGGTGATAATCCCGGTCGTTGCGGGAGAGTCATCAGTGCTATGAAAGCAAAGAAACTTAATCAAGGGTGTATTGGTTATTGGTGCTACATGACCAAAGCGGCGGTCGACGATTGAATTGGCGACATTCCGGTAGTCCGAGACTACCGGATGTATTTCCAAACGAGTTGCCGGGCTTACCTCCTCATCGTGACGTGGAGTTTATTATTGAGTTAGAACCAGTGCGTCCCGCTCTCAAAAGCACCGTCGTATGGCTCACCGAGATGCAAGAATTGAAGAACCGGCTTGAGGAGTTGGTGAAAAGGCTATATTCAACCTAGTGCGTCCCTTGGGGAGCACCGGTGTTATTTGTGCGGAAGAAAGATGGATCTCTACGATTGTGTATTGATTACCGTGAGTGAGCAGGTAACCATCAAGAACAAGTATCCCTTGCCTCGTATTGATGATTTCTTGGACCAACTTCGAGGAGTGCCGTGTTTTCTAAGATCGACTTAAGATCTGGTTATCATCGATTGAGGATTCGAGAGTCGACATTTCGAAAAGACATTCGTACTCGCTATGGGCATTATGAGTTCGTGGTGATGCCATTTGGGTGACTAATGCACGGTAGTGTTCATGGAGTTGATGAATCGAGTTTTTATTAACTATCTGGATCTCTTTGTAGTCGTTTTCATTGACGACATTCGATTTACTCTCGCGACCACGAGGAGCACGAGTCACCTCCACCAAGTTCTCGATACATTGAGGCGAGAACAACTTTATGGGAAATTTTCTAAGTGTGAGTTCGGATGCACGAGGTTGTCTTTCTCGGGCATGTGATATCACCGAAGGGGTGAGAGTGGACCCACAAAAGACGGAAGCCATTCGAGATTGGCTACCACCGAAGAACGTGAAGGAAGTTCGTAGTTTCCTCGGCCTAGCAGTTACTACCGACGATTCGTGGAGGGATTCTCCAAAATTTCGCAACCGATGACTAACTTACAGCGGAAGGAAAAGAAGTATTTGTGGTCAGAAGCATGTCAGCAAACAATTGAAGAGATCAAGAGTCGATTGATTTCGCACTGCTTTGGTCTTACCAAAGGGAACGGAAGGATTTGTGGTGTATAGTGACGCGTCGAGACAGAGTGCAGGATGTGTACTAATGCAGAAGGGAAAGTAATCGCCTATGCATCGAGACAATTGCGACCCTATGAAGTTAACTATCCGACCCACGACTTGGAGTTAGCAGCCGTGGTGTTTGCTTTGAAAATATGGCGTCACTATCTTTATGGAGTTACCTGCCAGATCTTTACGGACCACAAGAGCCTAAAGTACATTTTTACTCAGAAGGAGTTGAACATGAGACAAAGAAGGTGGCTAGAATTAATCAAGGACTATGATATCGAGATCCTTTATCATCCTGGTAAAGCAAATGTGGTTGCCGACGCATTAAGCCGTAAGACAGTGCGGGAGCGAGATCTTTGAACCGTTTAACAGCACAGAGGGAATTGCAGTTGGACCTTATGAGGTCAGAAATTGAAGTTTGGTTACAGCGTGTTCAGGGACAACTTTGCACCCTTGATATTTCTTCGTCTCTCGATGATATGATCAAATCGAAGCAAATTACAGACCCATTCTTATCTCGGGTTCAGATGAAGTAACCTGTGGAAAGCCCTGGATTCGTGATCCACGAGGATGGATTGATACGTTTTAGAAATCGAGTTTGTGTACCGTGACGAAGAGTTGAGGAACTCTATCATGAGAGAAGCCCATGCTACCCGTACTCTATCCACCCGGCTCTAGCAAGATGTATAAGGATTTGAAAGCATTATTGGTGGGGAAATATGAAACGTGAGGTTGCCGAATTCGTTTGAGGTGCTTAACACATCGGCAAGTTAAGATTGAGCACCAGCAACCCGCAGGAATGCTGAAACCGCTCCCGATTCCTGAATGGAAATGGGAGGACATATCTATGGATTTTATCACTAGCTTGCCGACGAGTCGTCGAGGAATGAATACGATTTGGGTGATTGTGGACCGTCTGACCAAATCAGATCACTTCTTGGAAATTAAGGACACATGGGGCCCCGAGAGATTGGCCCAGCTGTTTATTAAGGAAATTGTGAGACTACACGGTACCCCCAAGAGCATTGTATCAGACCGTGACGGGCGATTTGTGTCACACTTCTAGAAGGCAGTTCATCGTGCGATGGGCACGCAGTTGAATTTCAGTACGGCTTTCCATCCACAGACTGATGGTCAATCGGATAGAACCATACATACTCTAGAAGATATGTTGAGAGCATGTGCTCTTGATTGGAAGGACGATTGGGAAGCCCAGCTGCCTTTGGTAGAATTCACTTATAATAATAGTTGGCACGCTTCGATTCAGATGGCACCGTATGAGGCATTATATGGCCGTCGCTGTAGGTCCCCTTTGTGTTGGGACGAACTGTCAGAATCTCTGGGTACGGAACCCGATATGTTGTTAGCCGCCCGTGAGAAGATCACTTTGATTAAGAGTCGGTTGTTAACGGCTCAAAGTCGACAGAAGTCTTATGCTGACCATCGTCGAAGACCACTTGAGTTCGAGGTTGGTGACCATGTGTTAATGAAGGTGTCTCCTACTCGAGGTGTTTTTCGTTTCGGGAAGAGGGGCAAGCTGAGCCGAAGGTATATTGGGCCGTTTGAGGTTCTGGAGCGTGTAGGTGATCTGGCCTATCGACTAGCCTTGCCACCGACCTTGAGTAAGATTCACAACGTGTTTCATGTCTCCCAGCTGAGGAAATATGTTGCTGATCCGAGCCACGTTCTTCAATTCGAAGATATTGATTTAGCAGAGGATCATTAAATGCGAGGAGCGTCTGTCGGATACTCGAGAGGAGGATCAAGCAATTGCGGAACAAGACGATTCCACTACTGAAAGTTCAGTTGTCACGACACGGAGTCGAGGAGGCTACGTGGGAGACCGAGGATAGTATGCGAGCGAGATACCCCGAGTTATTTACCCCTTAGTTTCGAGGACGAAACTCTTTTTAAGGGGGGGAGTATGTAATATCCGACTGTAACTTTTCATTTTTACCTGTCGTTGTATTATTCGGATAATCTGATTATCAGAAATCGTTGCATTTAGTATTATGTTGAGGTATTATAGATTTGAATATCATATCGTTGTTATTTCATATGTGATGATTCGATGTTATTAGAGTGTTACACTTTCGAATTTTTGTTAATGTAGCGTACGCTACACAATACTATTAACGTACGCTAATCATGCGACTTAGCGTGCGTAAGGTTTCCTCGGTTGCGTACGCTAAGAAGGAATCGCGGCAAGATTGACTTCAGACGTGAACCCTTTTAACCGTTAGCATGCATGAGATCTAAATCGAAATGGCGTGTCGGTGAGAATCTACTTCTATTAGCGTGCGTAACCCATTTCGTTAGCGTGAGCTAACGGCTGCGATAATTCAAGACGGTAGCCACGTAAGCCGCTTACGTCGTAATATCGACCGAGATAGCGTACGTAAGGGCATTAGCGTACGCTAAAGCATCCCGATAGCGTGCGCTAAGGATGTCCATCTATTTATAGGTCGGCTGTTTTCATTTCTTCACAACTCTAAACCGATTCTCTCTCCATTTTATCGTCCCTCACTCTAAAAGCGATATCAACCTACACCAACTTGTTTCTAATCCTTGAATCTCGGAGTGGAGCTCATTTCCTTGGAGATTTGGAGTTGTTTTTAAGCTTGGAACATATTCTCTCATAGCATTGAAGTTGTTCTTCATTTCTGGAGGTTGGTGTGTTTTCTTCTCTACATTATTTTCTTATGTTGTTGTTAATGACGGATTATACTTCACCTAGAGTTAGATTAAGCAAGTAAAACATAGTTCTAATCCAACCTTTTTAACACTTTTGATGAATATGTTAAATGAGGGTTTAGTTTGGAGGAGTTCTTGATATTGTAGTAATGGTAACCATGTTTGTAGCTGTCATTACTCATTTTCTGGACAAATTTAGCTCAGTAGGACATTGTTGGATCGGTTAGCTTCATCATAACTGGACTTAGTCAAGAACTTGATATCATATAGTGATTAAACACCATTTTAGGTATTTAATTACCTTGAGAAGAACTTGATGATGTTAAAGATGAGATTAGATGATCTAGTTCAGGAATCTTAGAAGCTTTAACAAATCATGATTGTTCAGTTTCACAAGTCTTTGAAGATTGATAAGGATCTTGATAATTTCAACAATAATTTTTCATTAATCTAATGTATTGAGAACTTAGAATATTTTGATCATCATACTAAAATTGGTGAATTCACCATCATGTTAATGAATCCTCCACCTTGTAACAAAGACTTTGATAACCTTCATGAGTATGGTGTAATCTCGTAACTTATGAACTTGTTGTTAGCTTAAAAGTCAATTTAAATGAGAGGAGAATAATCATAATGTGCAGATTTTACCTTTCAACCTTTTAATGTTTTGGAAAGTTTAATCATCATAAGATGATCTTAACATCATGATTAGTTATTCAACATAACCTTGATAGAACTCTTGTTATGTTGAACCATGCGAACATTCGGTAAATTTTGTAAACCGATTATTATAGTTGTATTGATGTTAGAAGGACTCCTGGCATAAGGCTTCAATAATTTGTAGTAACAAACTATTCTAAAGGATTGTAGGTTGACGACTTACTAATCCTATATTGATAATTATACGAATATGTTTTGAGTAAAATGTATTTCGTTTAAGGTTGGTTGTTCGAGTAAAACTTGTCGAGGACCGTCCGTTCGTTCCGATAAGAAGAGGACTATTCTCGTCTCCGTATTAAGGCAAGTTATCTTGCTTGGTTATAATGATGATTAGATTCTTGTGATGATTATATATATTTCATGTGTATGAATTGTCCATGTGACGTTTGTCGTGATTTGATATTGTCCTTGACGTTATGGGATTGCATTCCCAAGTACGCCGTTTCGAATCGTTGATCTCGTTGGTCCTTATTTTCACTTTGGTGAGTTTTTCTTGATCCTTAATTGGATGTGTTATCCTTTGAGTTTCGTTGTCATGTTGTATCGTGACATATCCTAATCATATCTGCGTGCGATTGGTTATTGTGTAGGATTTTTAGCCGGGCACACGATGGTCATGCGTGGATGTTTCCGCATTGGACCGTGCACGAGGCGTTAGTTCGTGAGGCTAATTAGGTACATTGTCCCACGTATATCTCTGGATTCCGTATACGGGGTGGACATGTGCGGACACATTTCGGATCGGGCGTCTTGTGATGTCCATCTTGAGCCATAATGTTAATCGTTCACGACCATGTTTGATTGGATGTGTTCGATATTTTGTATCGATTGTTTCATACGCCCGAGGGGTATGATTAATAGTCGGAATGATTTTCTTGAGATCTATATATGTGAATTGTATAATGTCGGAAGAATTGATTATCATGTATATCGACCTGTGTTGGGCGAAATACTTGTATTGTATTTTAGGTCGAGGCAAAGGCAAGACACGGAAGAGCATGTCGACGGCGAAGGGTTCGGAGGATACTAGTTCGGGGGCCCCACATCTCTTGTTGTCCGGTTATGTTAAACCGCGTTATGTTATCTCCTGTTTCATTTAAATTACTTTTTGGTTGTATTTGACATTTGAAGTATTCTCCATCTCCATATGGTTTATACTTGTTTTTCGGATCCTGGGTGTTGTAAGGCCGTTGGCCATATTTTAATAAACTCCTAATCGGAGAAATGACTATTCGTTGTGATTCGGTATCACAAATAATATTTATTTAACCTGTTTTGGATATCGCCTGGTGGGTCCCAGTGTGGGATTCACGGCACTGTAATAACCGCCATTTGGGGTGTTACAGAAGGGTTCGAAGGATACTAGTTCGGGGGCCCCAAGTCTTTCGTGTCCGGTCATGTTCGTACCGTGTAATGTTATCTTTCCGCTTTATTTTAAGTTTGAACAAATGTATTGTTATTTAAGGTATAATTCATCTCCATATGGATTATACTTATGTTTTGGATCCTGTGTGTAATAAGGTCGTAGGCCATACTGCTGTAAACTCCAGATCGGAGTAAGTACTATGTTTTGTGGTTTGGTATCACATGTATTGTGTATTTAATCTGTACTTTAGGTATCGCCTGGTGGATCCCAGTGTGGGGTCCACGGCACTGTAATGGCCGCCTTATCGGGGTGTTACATATTCAACGATTGATATTAAGCCCGTTAGATATCAGATTATCATTTAGATTTCAATACGCCAGTTTCCACTTATTATGAGCTTTGCCATGACTATATTTAAGAATCAAAGTCAAACGCTCTCTCATATTGGTATGTATCCTTCAAGACCCGTATTCGGTCATGGCTAGCTTTATGTAGCCATATCAAGAGTGAAGATCATGAAAGACTAGAAATTTTGTTGCGATAGAATGGTGTAATCATAAACAGAACAAATAGTGTAGTTTATAAAGAAGTATTATGAAATTTATAGTGAACGTTTTTCATATTATATATTTATATAAGAGTGTTTTTTTTATTCCTATATAATTATACGGGTGTTATACTAGTATAGTTTAAGGGTGATGCTACCCTTAGTTTAAAAAGGTATGCTCACATGGACATCTTGAGAGACTCCCGCCATAAGTCATTTATAAATATAATACTTCCTCCATCTCACAAAATAGTATACACTTTTCCATTTTAGGGCGTCCCACAAGATAATGCATATTTCTCTATTTTTTATTTTTGGACACCTTTCTTTTATACTTTATCGTCACTTTATACAGTTACTTACAAAAAAATCATAACATAATCCATCAATATTTTTTGATTACCAATTACAAAACAACAAGTGACCATTTCTCTACTCACAAAATACACTACCTAACTTTTATTAAAGCCCGCCCCACACCAAGATGTGCACTATTTTGTGGGACGGAGGAAGTATAATATAGATAGATTTAAATATAAATACGAAAGAAAAATAAATAAATATAAATTAAAGAAAGTAGACTAAAGTAGACATCTTGAGAGGCTCCAACGAACGTGGTGAATGTAAAATCCATATTTTTATTTTAATATATAATATATGTTATAAAATCGGAATATTGTAGAGAGAGAAATTAGAGAGAGAATATAGAGAATGATTCTCAGGTATATTTTTCATTAATAACGGAAGTCCTATTTATAGGAAAACTTCAGATGGCACAATCGTAATTATATAATTACACCAGGGGCATAATAGTCATTCACACTATATAAAAACAAAGGGGTAATTGAAATGTCACTTTCAAGGTATATTATAACACTCCCCCTTGAATGACTATTTACATAAATATCTGCTGAACTAGTTTGAAGAAAAACCCAATGGGAGAAAAACTTTCAAATTGTTTGTATTGGAGCTTGTGGCAATCATATCATGTTACATCATAATGTTGGTAGGAAATCTCCGTAGGATAAAACTTCAGTAATCGGTGATCTCGTAAATTTGCTCCCCCTTATCTCGATAGTTCTTGTATGAATATTTTTGTGCCGTCTCAGTAAAACCTCGTGGGATAAAAACCGAGTGAATATGTCATATATATCATTCGTTGTTGGAGTATCCATGTGTTGCCTCATTGAAACCTTGTCAATAAAACCCAGTGAAAAAAACTTGATCGAAGGAAAAAGAGTACAATTACTCCTTCTATTTTCAAGCTTTGAGGAATAATCTTGATCTTTGTAGTGTTACTCATTATGCCGTGAATATGCCTCGTTAAAACCTTATTAGGAAAAACCCAATGGAAAAAATCCTAATTAAGGGAAAAGAGTACATTATTCATACTAATACGCCATTCCAGTTGCTTCGTTAAAAACCTTGCTGGGAAAACCCAATGGGACAAAACCTCAGTCAAATGGAACAAAGTGCAACGCGTATTTTATATAAATATACCCCATGCATTTCAATGATCCTCCAGGGATTAGTATGAGTATCATCTTCAGTGCAGTTTGTAATATCGAACTCATATTCTTTGCGATATATTCCAAATCTCTTTTGGAAATTTCATATTAGTTGTGATTAAGCTGCCTTGTTAAAAACCTTGCTGGAAAAACCCGGTGGGATAAAACCTCAGTCAAGGAAAAGAGTACAGCAGATAATTTTCTTTCACAACACCTTATTTTGAGTGACTGCACGCACTGATAATATATTTAAAATCTCCTGAGGAGTCACTTTCAATAAGCCCATATGTTTCATTTTATTATAAGGATATATATATATTTCAATTTTGATGGATTTCAATATCCTCATTTTCACAAATCATGGATTTTAATATTCTCATTTCCAATATCCATATTTCACAGTCATGGATATCCTTATATCATTTATCAATATTGTAGTACCCTCGCCTTTAATATTGTATTTTATGATTTAAGCTAAGTATTTTCGCACCATATCTGTGATGTTGAAGTGAGTATCGACGAATTATGTTAAGTTGGAATCATGGTCATTCATACTATATTAGTTGTTGGGTGATATTGGGAGAATTCCATTTATGCTTGTTATAGTACTTAACGTACGTTAACCTGTTTTCATAACGTACGCTATGTATGTCGCCTTACGTACGTAACATCAATACGTTAACGTACGTAATGCGGGAGATCCTCCAGCAGTCCGCCTTTCGGTGGGTGGGGCCGAGCGGGGGTAGGTGGTCGGGAGTCGATCGCGACAGCCAAGTCAACGGCTACTACGTACGTAATAGCTATATAGTTACGTACGTAACGAATTGCGTGTTTTGAGGCAGAAAGATCTGATGAAATTGGTTACGTACGTAATGATCATAAGATTACGTACGTAAGGGCTATAACGTACGTTAACCACTTTTGTTAACATACGTAATGCCGAGTTCAGATTATAAAAGTATGACTTGCCATTCATTTCCTACTCGACCCTTTCAACCTCCCAACTGAGAAACGATCCCTTTCCCTTCCAACTTCGTTTCTAAGCCTTTCTAACTTGTGTTGGAGCTTCAGCACTTGATTGATGACTTGGAGAGTTAGAGATTGAAGTTTATCCCTTGAAGTGTTGGTGTTGTTCTTCATTTTAAGGTTGGTCTTTCTTTAACTCATATCAATTCCATGCTTATGATGATGCTAGTAGATAAATACTTCACATAATGTTAGTTTAAACTAGTGCAAACATGATAAGTTAATTGAATCATGCTCCAACTAAGTGAAGATTAACATTGAAGGTATTAGTGTTACTTCTTGATATAAATAACTTCATAATGTGATTGTGTTGATAATGATATACATAAAACCTGATGTATAACATGAAAATCGGAAGTTGATTATAGTCTCAACACTAGGAACATGTTAGGGATGATATCCTTAATGATTAAAAATGAGAAATGTTAAATTTGTCTTGAACATTCAATTGATTCTTGAAGGTAGTATGGAACCATGATTTTTGGCCTCTAAAACCTTTGTAATAAAATTGTTGGAAATATTATGTTAACCCTTTGAAGATGATCTTCGCTAGATGGGATGAAGTTACTTCAAAAATTTCAAGTATCCAATGATATAACTAGGCTTTTAATGAATTCTTCAAAGTAAAACAATGGATGTTGATAGAAGGAAGTTGTAATCTTCATATGTTCAAATTAATCGATTTCGTTAAAGGGTGTTAATCACTACATTAATAGGTTGATAATGTTCTTAAGAGGATTGTGTTGAATATGATGTTACAAATGCGGTAGATGAGTATCCGAATTCCATTTCATTAATCCGTGCGTGTTAAGAGACGTAAATTAAGATGATGTTCTTAGTTCACTAAAAATTTAAACTTATGTTTCATATAGTAATCAAGTTTTGAATGTAATCGTTGGTAAAATAATGAAGAATGTAATTAAACACAAACTTATATCGTAATTGGAAGTGTCGATGATTTGAAAAGATATTTTCACAATATTGCATTGATAATAAACTAGACATCAAGTATTTGACATTAATGTCAGAATATGTGAATGAACATGATAAACATACGATGATTTGTAATAAGAACATTAAAATGATCAATAGGATAATTGATTTATTCAAGTAAATTTACGAATATTATTTATGTAATAATACCGTTATCGTACGAATGTGTTGTTGAATGAATTACATTTCATTCAAGGTTGCTTGTTCACGTGAGTATTGTTAGACGAGGATACCGTTCGTTTGACCATTCAAAGAAGGATTATTCATCTACGGAATTGAGGCAAGTTATCTTGCTTGGTTATAATGATGGTTGAATTCTTGTGATTATTATGCGTTTCGTGTGTATGAAATGTTCTGATAATCTATGATTCGTGATATGGTGATACCCTTGATCGTATTTAGACGTACCTGGGCTTTCAGGCCCGTCGGTTTTGGCCCTAAACCGGCCCTAAGTCAACGGTTTTAGCCCGGGACCGCCGGTCAACGGGCCCGAACCGGACCGGGACCGAAAAGCTAGGGCCGGGCTAGGGTCGGGGGAATTGGAACCGCGGACCGGCGGTTCAGGCCCGCCGGTCCTAAAAGGCCCGTCGGTTTGCATCGGCCCGGCGGGCCGGCCGACTGACGCCTAACGGCTAATTCGGAAAAAAATGGCGGCCAGGTGGAGTGATCACGCCAATTGCCAACGGCTATGTCCTTTTTTAGCCGTGGCGACCCCTTCCCCACCCCCAAACTTCCCATTAATCCCCATTTTCCCTACCCATCCCCACTATAAATACTACATCTTCCTAACTCAAAATTCACCAATAATCACACTCTAATTCTCTCTAAAAATTCAATCTCTACTCTCTCTACTATACTCTCTATTTACTATCTCTATGTCTACCTCAAAGAATAACACTAACAAGGGCAAGGGCAAGGCCATTGAACTTGGCCAACGAGTGGAGGAGGAAATTTTCAACCTCAAACTCAAAGGCCTAGAAGGGCCGATTTGGCGGAGGAAATTTCTAGACAAGTCGCCGAACGAATTCAAGCCGAAGAAGATGCCCGATTTGAAGAAATGGTTCATACGATGGAGAGCACGGGATACGAATTTCGTGGCTCAACAAATGATGATGAACATGAAGAGGACGAAGAGCACGAAGAAGACGAACAAAACCAACCTCCTCCTCCGCCAACAAGTAAGCCTAAGCCTCTCAAGTCCGAAATCTTCGTTAAACATTTTAAAAGAGAATTGGCTCCTATCAACGAAGGAGAACCTCCTTTATCCGATGGTCGAAAGAGATTCATTGCTTATTGCAACTATTGCACAAAGCACTACAAATGGATCGAGAAGGAAGGCTACGGAACACTACAAAGGCACATGGAGGGGTTTCATCCATTCGAGTATGGAATATCTACTACTCAAACGCAAATTCGAGGTACTACTAGTTCAAATTCGGCGACGGGTATGTCTTCTTCCGCTTTATTTAAATTTGAAAAAATCGATATGAAGATGCTTGTGCTAGATATTGTGCCATGGAAAAACAACCTTTTAATTATGCGGATAGAATAACGTATGAAGCTTCTTATAAAGATGGTTTGGGGCCTAATGTTAGCAAGGTAGCTAGAACTCAAATGCTTAAGAGAATTAGGAGACAATGCTTTGACAAAAACAAGATTTAATGAAATATTTAGTTCGTTTGTCTCAAAAGTTTCTATTTGTGCCGATGTTTGGACCGATGCTTATAATAAAAATAGTTACATGGGAATTACTTGTCATTGGATTGATGCAAAATGGATTATGCAAAAACGTTTGATTGCCTTTAGGGAGTTTGAAGAGCCTCACACGGCTCAAAATATTGCTTTAATTATTATTACGGTTTTAAATGAGTATTGTTTGGTTAACAAGGTATTTTCCGTTGGTTTTGATAATGCATCGCGAACACCGCTAGTATTCGGAACTTGTTGAAGCATGTGCACCATCATTTGAAGGAAAATATTTTCATTCTAGATGCATTTGTCATATTTTAAATTTATGTGTTCAAGATGCGCTTAGTATTTTTCAAGATTCCGTTGTTCCTATTAAAAATGCCGTTAAGTATTTGCACAAATCAAAACATTGGGGAAAAAATGGCAAAAATATTGTCGTGCAAAGGGTATTGTTTATACTTGTTTCAAATTAGATGTATCTCATCGTTGGAACTCTACTTATGAGATGATTAATAGTACACTAGAGTATAAGAGTTATTTATGCGATTTTTTAGGAAAGAGTTCTCAAACATGCAATTAGTTCTTAATGAGAGTCATTGGGATTCATGTATGGATTTGTATCGTTTGTTAAAAGTTTTTCATAATGCTACTAAACAATTATCGGGTGTTTATTATTGTACTTCCGTTAAAGTGTTGGAACATTGCATGTATATTGCCTTGTCTTTTAAGAGTTGTTTTAGTAGGCCAAACATGCAAGGTGTGATTTATTTTATGGTTCAAAAATGGCTCAAGTATTTTAGGGAGATTCCTATGGTTTTCTTACTTGCTAAGTGCTTAGATCCTAAATGGAAGTATGATGGTGTTTGTCAAATGCTTGGTATTTATTATGATGCTTTTGCTCAAATGGACTTGAGTGATGTTGTAATTGATGGTGAAGGGGTCTTCTTTGATCTTCCTTCCGTGCCACAAATCAAGATAGATCTTGATAGGAGTTTGAGATCTATTTTTCAAGAATATAGATTAAAACATGGTAGTGAGTTTCCTTCTTCTACAATGCCTTCATCTATGATGCCTTCATGTGATTTTCCTTTTGAGATGAATGAAAGTGATCCTTTAGTTCAACAAATGCATGGAATGATGCAAAATAGAAGCAATGAACTTCCAATGGGGCAAGGTAATAGTGAATTAGATATGTTCTTGCAAACTCGTTTTGTATTTGGTGTTGAAGATAGTGGTCCGTCGATCGATGTGTTAAAGTGGTGGTCGAAGAGAGAGGAGTACCCAATACTCTCCATCATTGCAAAGGAGTTATTTGCCGTCCGGCATCCACCGTGTCCGTAGAACAAGCCTTTAGCATCGGAGGACTTATGCTAGATCAAAGAAGATCAAGGATGAAGCCGCGAACATTGAAGCTACCATGTTGCTCGACGATTGGTGTAGGGCCGACCTTAGAGCTCAAGAACCGAATGGGACGATGCAAATGAGAGCGAAGATGAAGCCTTCACCGAGACGGATCGATCGGATGTGGAGTAGAGAGCTCAAGTCCTTTATTATTATTATTTTTCATTTCAAGAATTCAAGTGTAAAACTTCTTAAATTGTGCTTCACTTATTTGTTGTACTTTTCCTCATTTTTAATGCAAAATTATTGTCCTTATTTATTTGCAAAATTATTGTGTCCTTATTAATTTGTAATTTTCCTCTTTCTTAATGCAAACTTATTTGTTATAATTTTCCTTATTCATTTTTCAACAATTTAATGAGTTTTTAAATATTTAAAAAAAAAATCAAAACATTAAGAATTATCATTTTCTATTCATAAAAGTAATAAATATACAAGAATAAAATAAAAAAAAATAATAATAAAAGTTAAAAAAAAAAAAAAAATGTGCCGCCCGGCCCGCGACCGCCGGTTTTAGCCCGGCCCGGGACCGGCGGGTTTCTAGCCCGGCACGGGAGGCCGGGCAAGTTTACGGGCCGGGCTCGGTCCCTTGTTTTGGGGACCGAGGACCGCCGGTTCGAGGCCCGAAACCGGCGGTTCCGGCCCGGCAGCACGTCTAATCGTATTGTCATGGTGTTGGGGATGATATACCCGAAATTACCGTCCTTGTTACCGTTAGTCATTTTGAGCTTTGTTGACACTTCGGTGAGTTGTTCGATTCCTTGGTAAAAGTGTAATTCGTTGAGTTTCGTTGTCATGTTGTATCGTGACATCTCTGGAGTCATATCTGCGCGCCGATTGGTTATGTGTAGGATTTTTAGCCGGTCACTTGATGATCATGCGTGGATGTTTTCCGCATTTAGATCGTGCACACGAGACGTAGTTCGTGAGGCTAATTAGGTACATCGTCCCACGTATATTCTGGATTCTGTATATGGGGTGGACATGTGCACGGACACATTTCCGGATCGGGCGTACTGTGACGTCCGTCTTGAGCCATATTATATGGTTGTTCGTATATTTGGTTATGTTCGACAGTTGGGACTGATTGTTTATACGCCTTCGGGGTATATTCAGTAGTCGGTGGTTTCTTTGAGATCAGTATATATATGAATTGTATAATGTCATGAGAATCATTATCATGTATAGTTGACCCTGTGGTTTGGGGCGAAATACTTGTATTTCAGGGCGAGGAAAGGGCAAGGCACAGGAGGAGCACAATGGCGACGGAGGATTCTGAAGTATGCTATTTCGGGGGCCCCGAGTCTTTCAGTTGTTCGGTTATGTTTTATTGTGACTTTCATTTTATTTTGTGTCGGATGAATGTACTAAAATTTGTTAGGTACTGCCCATCGTCATATGGTCTGTACCGAATTTGGATCCTGTGTATGTTTGCTCGTATTTAAAGACATGAATGACTCATACTCCACATTGGGGTTTTGATAAATATTGTGGTACGGTGCCACGTTGTCAGATTATAAATATATATTGTGATATCGCCTGGTGGGTCCTTGAGGTTCACGCACCGTAATAGCCACTTTTGGGGCATTCAGAAGATGGTATCGGAGAGTGTGTTTTTATTTTGAGTCATTGTAGAATCGAAATAGCATCAAGAAACCTTCGTGCCACGTGTAACCTGTGCAAGCGCCTGACCCGTCAAATACGGTATGTTCTCATGATCCATAATTTGATTACTAGCATGATATTGACGATGTATTGGTCTCCTTACTTATCTTGGCATCTTGCCACCATGAGGTAAAATTCATCTGTTTGAAGTGAACCTAAATTAATTATGTGATTGGAATTGTTTCGACTTGATGTTGATATGATATTGAGTGAGTAACACCTGTAGTGCCAGTGATTCTTTACAAACTGCTTTGTTGGATAGGAAATTCCCTGTTGCTATTAACTTAGCATGAATTATGATTGATAAATCAAACTATACTTGTGACTTGATTCTTTCAGTATGGAAAGGAACCCGAGAGGCCGTGGCAGGGGGGGCGAGGCCGCGGAAGAGGCCGAATTCCGATACCACGAGCCAACAGACGCGCGAATGTGGAACAGAGTTCCGCAGGCAGTGATTCGCCTTCTAGGGACCAATCACACCACACCGGAGAGAATGCACGTGTCGATCCTTACACCGTGATGCAGGGCATGATGGCCCAGATGACCCAAATGGGTCAGCTGATGGAAGCTATGCAGAGGAATACCACTGGTCAACAGCAGGGGCAACAGCCTCCGCCTCTGGTGCCTGGCGGGATCGTGAGCCGGATTATTAGCAACATATCACGACAGCGACCTCCGACTTTTGAAGGCTCATCTGAGCCTGCTGACATTGTACACTGGATAGAGCATTTCGAGAAACTGTTCGAGATGGTGGAGTGCCCAGAGGAAAATCGAGTTGCTGTGGCAGCCTACTACCTTAGTAAGTGTAATACCTGGTTGTAATTCAGTCATTATCATTCAGTAATTTCATTCGGTGATTGTCACTCAGTGGATTTTCACTCATTTATAATCATTCATCAATCATGTTCATTCACCCGTGTTCACCGTTCGGAAAAACTTCGAGTTGTGTATCGTTATTGTTCATTGTTTCAACTTTCCACATATGAGTTCGACTTTGTTAGATCACCATTAACTTTTTGTAACCCCAAAAATTCTGAATCTCTGCAATATTATAGAGCATCGAGTTAGCTTTCCAATGGTTCAAACGGTGAGTCAATCGGAGTCCGGACGAGAGAGTTATGGTCGTTTTAGCTCACCCGCTCATTTTCAGTTTTTGGCCGATCACTGCCGACCGAACTCGGCCGTCTCGTCCGACACGGCCGTGCTGTACTCGTCCGGAAATGCCGAAGTCTCTGCCCCAGGACCCGACCGTGTCGTCTGGCACGGCCGAGTCGAACTCTTCCGGATAAGCCAGAACCGACTGCCCAGACGCCCGACCGTATTCTAGGACACGGTCGAGTCAATGCCGAGTCGCTGTCGGACAGGTCACTATCGGAAGGCCCTTCGCGCCGCGACCGTGTCAAGCAGGACACGGTCGAGTCCCTGCCGGCCAGTTGCGCGCCGCGACCGTGCCGATTGGCACAGGCCGTGTCCGACAGGGCAGTCAACCCCTATAAATTCGTTTTTTGAGCATTTCAGCCCATTCCTTCCATTTCTTCCACCTTCATACGAGAGAGAGAGGCTTGAGGGAGAAAATTCTCTTCACCTATCACTTGAGTGTGGTTTTTAATCATTTTCATTCGGTTGTGAAGCTTGGATACTCGATTAAACTCGTGTTCTTCGGATCGAAGTGGTTGGATCTTCAAGAGGTAATTTCTTCAACACCTTGGATTTCGATTCTATGTTGAGATATGATGTTTTGGACGTTATAATCATGTTATATGAAGGGATATGTATATGATTATGAGTTTGTATAAGGATTCATTGGATTTTTGAGGGATTATTCAAGAACACTTTGAATATCGAGTTGAATTTGGGGGTTTTCGATTAATTGTCGTTATAATCACGTTTTCGGATATTCGTCTTGGATTATTAAATCATATTGAAGATGTTTTGTTGGTTTGAAACACTTCTTGGGGGATTTGATATTGGTATATTGAGGTTTGATTGTAAACAATCGGAGTTTGGCCGCAACGTGTTTGATTTAATGCCTCAATGGATTTAGTTTAATTGTATCGACGTTTTGAGTTCGTTATATTCGTGTTTGATTCGTATATTGAACGGGTTGTTGGATATTGTATAATTCAAGGTTGTTCGAGCGACCGATATCTCAATTAGGACGTCGTTCGTGGAAGGATAATTGTCACCGGTATTGTGTAAGTTAATTCTTACTCGGTTAAAAGGATATTCATTCCTTTTGTTGTTGATCATTCATAATCATAACTCATTCATCATTGTATTAATCATATTGAGACTTGTAATTGTTGAACAATCACTTCATTAACGGGAACGGCGGTTCCAACCATTCCATTGAAACTATCCATCACTTCATTATTACTCTCATCTCGGTGAGTTATTCTTAACTTTGTCAGATCATTATTTATTCATTGATATTCATTACGGTCATTCTCGTTCATATGACCTTCTGGGTTCATATTGCGTGGCCGGGTGCGGATGTGTGGAATTTTTAGTCGGGCACTTTATGGCCATGTATTGGGAGTGATACATTGGACTGTGCACACGGTAACAGATTACCTCCGTGAGACTAATTAGGTACAAGGACGGGTGTGTCCGGTCATTCGTCTTGTACACTTGCACAGTACACTACGGGCGTACTATGATACCCCTCTTCAGCGTAATTCATAACTAAGGATATTTCATAACTTCAGTTAAATCATGATTGTGTATTTTCAACCCTTGAGGATTGTTGTTCGCTTAATCGACTCCCGGGGATTTTGTTTTTCAGGTCATGGCAAGGCAAACGCACGGGAATAGCATGTTGATATCGAGGAGTCCTAGTGATACTAGTAGGGGCCCCGATCTTTCAGTTATTCATATTATTGTCATTTATCTTCCGCTGCAGATTTTCATTTGGATACTCCATTTCATTCAGTGTTGTGTATTTTATCTTCATATAAAATACACTAGTATTCGGTATTGTCCTGGTGTGTTGTAATTAAACTCCTCATCGGAGTAATTACTGTTGTAATGTGGTTCGGTACTACATTTATCCTGTGTAATTCATTCATTTTCATTTGCCTGGTGGGTCCCAGTCGGGGATCCACGGCACTGTAATATCTGCCTAGTTTGGGGTGTTACAGTAAGAGTGCCCATACTTGGTGGCTTTCTGTGAGGCCTGCCGAAGGCGCGAGTACTTGGGAGGAATTCAAGAATCTTATGCTAGATCGTTACTATCCTGCACCCCTCCGTGTAGCCAAACTGTCCGAATTACTAAACCCCGACCCATCGGAAGACGAGGATGTGTTAGCGATTGCCGAAAAATTCCAAGCACTTCTCCCTTTTGCTACGCGCTTGTCCGTCTAAGCCGATAAGATCAAATATTTCCTCAAGAGGCTTAAACCCCGAATGAGGATGCAATTACTCAACCACCACCGCATGCGACCTTACCGGAGTTTATTGAGAAGGCTTTGGAGTATGAACTTACTGCGAATGAGATTTCTAAGAAGCCTCGCTTTTCCAACAAGAGATCCAGAACTGCACCCAAGGAGACAAGAATCGGGGTATTCAAGAAACCCCACTGTACTAAATCCTTCCGAGCGGCCACCTATGGCCCCGAAACCGCCAGAACGCACTCTCGGGCAATCACCACCGTCGTGTGTTATAACCGTGGGGACCAGGGCATATTAGCTCCAAGTGTCCGGCCGGCCGTTACTGTCACACTTGCGGGAAGAACGGTCATCGTGCTCGCTATTGCCGGGTGGACTCGGCGTGCTCCAAGAGCATCTCTTGCTCCAAGATGCCTTGCTCAGAACGTGCTCCTCCATCTGCTTCTTACCAGACTACCGGGACAAACAAAGGGATGGGCCGTGGAAATCAAGCTGGTACACCTGCTTCTGGGGTTGCAAAACCCAGAGTCTACGAGATGAAGAAAGCCGATGATCCCGAAGCCAGCATGATTGCAGGTACTCTCGAGATCCACTCTCAGCCCGTTTGTGTTCTTTTTGATACTGGTGCTTCACACTCCTTTTTGTCTAGTTCTTGTTTGAGTCGTTTGCATTTGAATCATGTTACCGATTGTGAACCTTATGTAATTGGTCTACCCGATGGTAGAAGAATTATTGGGAGTCATGAAGTACAGAACTGTCCGATTAGCATGAACAATCGTGAGTGGTTGTCCGACTTAATTGTGGTTGATTTACCTAAAGATGATGTAATCTTGGGTATCGACTGGATGGATCGTCACGATGTCATGCTTAGCGTCCGTAAGCGAATGGTGACCATCACATCAGATGATGGCGTCGAGTGTATTTTTCGGGGTGATAATCCCAATCATTCTGGGAGAGTCATCAGCGCTATGAAGGCTATGAGATTACTGAACCAGGGATGCATTGGTTATTGGTGTTACATGACCAAGACAACTGACCGGCCAGTCAAATTGATTGATATTCCAGTAGTTCGAGATTATCCAGATGTATTTCCAGAAGAGCTTCCAGGAATACCCCCACAGCGAGAGGTAGAATTCACCATTGAGTTGGAGCCAGGGACGTCCCCGCTTTCGAAAGCACCATATCGTATGGCCCCGACTGAGATGCAGGAGTTGAAAAGACAACTTGAAGAATTAACCGAGAAAGGATATGTTCGACCCAGTGCATCCCCTTGGGGAGCGCCGGTGTTATTCTTACGGAAGAAGGACGGATCGCTGCGTTTGTGTATTGATTACCGGGAGCTGAACAAAGTAACAATTAAGAACAAATATCCTTTACCTCGCATCGATGATCTATTGGATCAGCTCCAGGGAGCCGCTGTATTTTCCAAGATCGACTTGAGGTCCGGGTACCACCAATTGCGGATTCGAGAGTCTGACGTCCCGAAGACAGCTTTTCGCACTCGCTATGGGCATTATGAGTTCGTTGTCATGCCATTCAGACTGACTAATGCACCTGCAGTGTTCATGGAATTGATGAATCGGGTTTTTATTAATTATCTGGATCGTTTTGTAGTCGTTTTTATTGACGACATCTTGGTCTACTCTCGTGATCATGAGGAGCATGAGTGTCACCTCCGCCAGGTTCTCGATGCATTAAGGCGAGAACAACTCTATGGAAAATTTTCTAAGTGTGAATGCCGGATGTCCAAGTTATTTTTCCGGGACATGTGATATCAGCAGAGGGAGTAAGAGTAGACCCACGTAAGATGAAGCTATCCGAGACTGGCTACCCCCGAAGAATGTGAAGGAAGTTCATAGTTTTCTGGTCTAGCAAAGCTATTACAGCATTTATCTGTGGAAGGATTTTCCAAGATTGCTCAACCGATGACTAATCTTGAGAAAAGATAAGAAGTACTTGTGGTCGGAAGCATGCCAAAGAAAGTTTTGATGAACTCAAAGGTCGATTAATTTCAGCACTGCTTTGGTACTACCTAGAGGAATGTAGGATTCGTGGTATATAGCAATGCATCGAGACAGGCCTTGGCTGCGTGTTAATGCGGGACGGGAAAGTGATCGCCTATGCGTCCGCATAGCCAAGGCCCTTACGAGGTCAACTACCCGACTCATGACTTTGAGTTAGCGGTAGTAGTGTTTGCTTTAAAATCGCGCCACTATCTGTATGGAGTTACCTGCCGGATTTTTACGGACCACAAGAGCCTGAAGTATATTTTTACCCAGAAGGAGTTGAATATGAGACAAAGGAGGTGGTTAGAGCTAATCAAAGACTATGATATCGAGATCCTTTATCATCCAGGCAAGGTAAACGTGGTTGCCGATGCCTTGAGCCGCAAGACGGTGCAGGAACAGATACTAGCTCGTTTGACCGCCCAGAGGGAGTTGCAATTAGAGTTCATGAGACCAGAGATTGAGGTTTGGTTACAACGCATTCAGGGACAACTGTGCACGCTTGAGATTTCACCATCCCTTGATGAGACGATCAAGACGAAACAGATAACGGACCCATTCTTATCCAGAGTTCGAGGAGAAATCGATCAAGGGAAGGCCCCTGGATTTGTGGTTCACGAGGATGGACTGATACGCTTTAAAAATCGAGTATGTGTACCAGCAGACGAAGAGTTGAGGAATACTATTCTGAAGGAGGCTCATGCTACCCCGTATTCCATACACCCGGGATCGAACAAAATGTATAAGGATTTGAAGCCGTATTATTGGTGGGGTAACATGAAACGGGAGGTTGCCGAATTCGTTTCGAAATGTTTGACCTGTCAACAGGTCAAGATTGAGCATCAACGACCAGCTGGCATGATGAAACCACTTCCGATTCCCGAGTGGAAGTGGGAAGACATATCGATGGATTTTATTACTAGCTTGCCGACGAGCCGTCGAGGTATGAATACGATTTGGGTGATTGTGGATCGATTGACTAAATCAGCCCACTTCTTGGAGATCAAGGATACTTGGGGCCCTGAGAGATTGGCCCAATTATTCATCAAAGAGATTGTGAGACTGCATGGCACCCCTAAGAGTATTGTATCAGATCGGGACGGACGGTTCGTGTCGCACTTCTGGAAGGCGGTTCATCGTGCTATGGGTACACAGTTGAACTTCAGTACGGCTTTTCATCCTCAGACCGACGGTCAGTCTGAGAGGACAATTCAAACTCTAGAGGATATGTTGAGGGCATGTGCTCTCGATTGGAAGCCTGACTGGGAAGCCCAACTGCCGTTGGTAGAATTCACATATAATAACAGCTGGCACGCCTCGATCATGATGGCACCTTATGAGGCATTGTATGGTCGTCGTTGTAGGTCCCCTTTGTGCTGGGACGAATTGTCTGAATCTATTGGTACGGAACCTGATATGTTATTGGTAGCCCGCGAGAAGATTTCCCTGATCAAGAGTCGTCTATTAACGGCCCAAAGCTGTAACACCCCAAACTAGGCGGATATTACAGTGCCGTGAATCCCCGACTGGGACCCACCAGGCAAAAGAAAATGATGAATTAAATAATATACTTGTAGTACCGAACCACATTATATTACCAAGTACTCCGATGGGGAGTTTAAGTACATTACACCAGGACAAACAGAATACTGGTATATTTTATATGGAGATAAAATACACCACCCTGAACAAATAAGCATCTCAAACGGAATTTGCAGCGGAAAAATACAAATGACGGAATAACTGAAATGACTGAAATGACTGAAACAAACGAAATGACTGGGGTCCCCTTCTAGTATCACTGGGACTCCTCGCCGTCAGCATGCTCTTCCCGTGCCTTTGCCTTGCCGTGACCTGAAAACAAAATCCCCCAACGGGCCGGGCCATACGTAACAACAATCCTCAAGAGTTGAAATTACACAATCATGAATTAACTGAAGTTATGAAATATTCTTAATTATGAATTACGCTGAAGAGGAGTACCATAGTACGCCCGTAATGTTCTGTGCAAGTGTACAAGACGAATGACCGGACACACCCGTCCTTGTACCTAATTAGTCTCACGGAGGTAAACGTTACCGTGTGCACGGTCCGATGTATCGGTGAACCCAATACATGACCATCGTGTGCCTGACTAAAAATTCCACACAGCCACACCCGGCCACGCAATATGAACCCAGAAGGTCACATGAACGAGAATGACCCTGATGAATATCAATGAATAATAATTAGACAAGGCCAAGATGACTCACCGATATGAAAGTAATAGTGACGTGATTGATAACCCAATGAAATGATTTGGAACCGTCGTTCCTCGTGAATGAAATGATTATTCGACAATTACAAGTCTCAAAATGGTTAATATTATGATGAATGAATTATAATTATGAGCAATCAACAACAAAAGGAATGAGTATCCTTTTAACCGAGTAAGAATTAACTTACACAACAACGATGAAGAATGTCCGTCCACGAACAACGTCCTAACCAAGATACCGGTCACTCGAACAACCTTGAATAACAATAATTACCAACAACCGCTCAATACACGTATCAAGCAACAAAACACGACTAACCCAAAGGTCGAAACAACGATAATCAAACTCATAGGGGCATTCTAACGGATACGTAACCAACCACACGACTTCAACAATATCCAATCCCGAATAAGTCGAAACCAACACCAAAATGAGTATTACAAACCATCAAAACACTTCAATGATATCAATAATCCATTAGGAATCCACAATTCGAGATTATAACTACATCAATCAGAAAATCCCCAATTAACCAAAGTCAACCCCAAGGGTTCTTGAAATAATTCCGAAAATAGCCATTAAATCCGTAAGAATATATTTATCCAAGGTAGATAATCCATATCTAACATATTCCAATGATAATCCAATCTTACACGAAGAAATCGGAAGGAAAAACCCAAAAATCCAAAATTCTAGATCCAAGAGATTAATACCTTTGATTCGATGTTAAGGAGATGATGAAGTGATGATAATCCAACTCAAAGACTTGAAGATGATGATGGATGATAGAAGCTCGAAGAGAACTCTCCAAAATGTCTGAAATCGCCCGAAACCGATGAGGGAATGAGAAAGAATGATAAAATGACGAACTCAGGCTAACTGTCCAATATATAGCCAATCCAGGTTAGCGTGCACTAGCCTTTGTGCGTAGCGTGCGCTAACGGGTAATTTGGGTAGTCCAGTACCCACTGTCCGAACACGGTAGCGCGCGCTACGTACCTTTTTGTAGCGTGCGCTACGGCCATACCACTAGCGTACGTTAAAACCCATTGTTAGCGTGCGCTAACGAATTATGTGATGCCCAGTACTGGAATCCAGAAACTGTCTGTCCTCTGACCTGACTTCGGTAGCGTGCGCTACAACCAATATTTAGCGTGCGCTATAATATCGATTGCGTACGCTAAAAACAACTCATAGCGTGCGCTACGAATTAATCCAGTGCAGTCCAGTAGCCACTGGACTCAACCTAATCCGTCCTTAGCACGCGCTACACCCACTATTAGCATGCGCTACTACAACCCACTAGCGCGCGCTACTTACCATTCGTAGCGTGCGCTACTTATAACTCACCTGCAGTCCAGTACCTTCTGGACTGCAGCCAGGGTAACATTAGCGTGCGCTAATGCTGAGTGGTAGCGTGCGCTACCTGTACTCAATTAGCGCGCGCTAAAAGAGTACATTGCGTGCGCTACTCCTCACGCACAGCCCACAACGAAAATGACAATGATGATCAACACGGCAAGAAACTCCAATTAGATTAATGATGAATGACGATTGATACACGATACAATCACTCTGAATGATGAATACAATGACTGAATATGATGACAAATGATCAATAATGAGTGAAATTACTGAATGATAAATACCGAATGATAATTACTGAGTGATAATTACTGAATTACAACCGGGTATTACATACACCCCCCCTTAAAAGAGTTTCGTCCCCGAAACTAAGGGTCAAACAACTCGGGATAACTCTCCCGCATACTATCCTCGGTTTCCCATGTAGCCTCTTCGACTCCGTGTCTAGACCACTGAATTTTAACCAAAGGAATCTTCTTTCCAATCGAGGACGCATGCCCTCAACATGTCCTCTAATGTCTGAATGGTCCTCTCTGATTGCCCGTCGGACTGAGGATGAAAATCGGTACTGAGATTAAGCTGAGTTCCCATAGCACGATGAACTGATTTCCAAAAATGAGACACAAACCGTCCGTCACGATCGGAAACGATACTTTTAGGAGTACCGTGCAGTCTAACTATCTCTTTGATGAACAGTTGAGCAAGTCTCTCGGGACCCCACGTCTCCTTGATCTCAAGGAAATGAGCTGATTTAGTTAAACGGTCCACGATCACCCAGATCGTATTCATGCCACGACGACTCGTCGGCAAACTCGTAATGAAATCCATAGAAATGTCTTCCCACTTCCATTCGGGGATAGGAAGAGGTTTCAGCATACCCGCCGGTCGCTGATGTTCAATCTTGACTTGCTGACAGGTTAAGCATCTCGAAACAAATTCTGCGACTTCTCGCTTCATATTACTCCACCAGTAATTTTGTTTCAAGTCCTTGTACATCTTGCTAGACCCCGGATGAACAGAATAAGGGGTAGCATGAGCTTCTATCAAAATCGAGTTTTTCAACTCGTCATTCACGGTGACGCACAATCGATTCTTAAACCTCAAAAGTCCATCCTCGTGGACCACAAATCCAGGGCTTTCCTCGAGTCACATCCTCACGGATGCGCAATAATGAAGGGTCTCAACTCGATTCTCTCGAATTGTCTCCTCGAGTGACGATGAAATCTCTAACATACAAAGCTGTCCCTCGAACTCACGGGCTGCACTCGATCTCGGGTCTAAGGAATTCTCGCCAAGCTCCTTCGAATCGTTAAACGAGCAAGCATCCGCTCCCGAACGGACTTACGACTCAAGGCGTCGCCGATAACGTTCGCTTTGCCCGGTGGTAAAGAATCTCAATATCATAATCTTTGATTAATTCCAACCACTGCCTCTGCCGCATATTTAACTCCTTCCGAGTAAATATATACTTTAAACTCTTATGATCGGTGAATATCTCGATGTAACGCCATAAAGATAATGACGCCAAATTTTCAAAGCGAACACCACTACTGCTAGCTCCGTGTCGTGTGTCGGATAATTAACCTCGTAAGGTCTCAATTGCCGTGAAGCATAGGCAATAACCTTCCCGTTCTGCATGAGTACACATCCGAGACCCTGTCCGGACGCATCACTATAAACCACAAATCCTTCCATCCCCTGCGGCAAGGAAAGTACAGGTGCTGACATTAACCGGCTCTTGAGTTCCTCAAAACTCCGTTGACACGCGTCGGACCACGTGTATTTCTTATCCTTCCGTAAAAGGTTCGTCAAAGGTTGAGCGATTTTAGAAAATCCTTCCACAAATCGCCGATAATAACCCGCTAATCCGAGGAAGCTTCGGATTTCCTTAACATTCTTCGGAGGTAACCAATCTCGGATAGACTCCGTCTTCTGAGGGTCGACACGAACTCCGTCTGATGAAATTACATGTCCGAGAAAAGTCACTTCGGACATCCAAAACTCACATTTGGAAAACTTCCCATAAAGTTGTTCTCGTCTCAACACGTCGAGCACTTGATGAAGGTGAAACTCGTGTTCCTCTCGGTCATGAGAATAAATCAAAATGTCATCGATGAAGACAACAACAAACTGATCCAAAAAGTCGATGAAAACCCGATTCATTAACTCCATAAATACCGCAGGTGCATTAGTCAATCCAAACGGCATAACCACAAACTCATAATGACCATAGCGTGTTCGAAACGCCGTCCTCGCGATATCCGACTCTCGAATCCATCGATGATATCCAGATCTTAAGTCGATCTTGGAAAATACCAAGCTCCCAAGTTGATCCAAAAGATCATCGATACGTGGTAAGGGATACTTATACTAGATTGTCACCCTGTTCAACTCCCGATAATCGATACACAAGCGAAAAGAGCCATCCTTCTTCTTGACAAATAACACTGGTGCTCCCCACGGGGACGCACTCGGTCGAATATAACCCTTCTCGAACAACTCCTCAAGTTGGTTCTTTAATTCCTGCATTTCGGTCAGGGCCATCCGGTACGGTGCCTTCGATATCGGGGACGTACCAGGCTCCAACTCAACCGTGAATTCCACATCCCTCTGTGGAGGCAAACCAGGTAACTCATCTGGAAAAACATCGGCATATTCCCTCACTACCGGAATATCCGTCAACATTACTGATGATTTCTCGGTTTGGTCATATAGCACCAATAACCAACACACCTCTGATTGAGTAATTTCACTGCTTTCATCAAATTAATGACCTTACCAGAACAGCCGGGATTACCTCCCTGAAACACACATTCAACCCCATCGTCTGAAATGATAGTGATCATACGCTTACGGACACTAATGATGGCATCATGACGATCCATCCAATCAATACCCAAGATGACGTCGTCCTTCGGCAAATCTACTACGATTAGGTCCGCTGTCCATACACGACCATGAAACTGAATCGGACAATTCTGAATCTCATGATTACCGATAATTTGTCTACCATCAGGTAGGCCAATGACATAAGGCTCACAACTAGTAGCACTAACCAGACGTAGTCTACTCAAACATGACTCGGAAATGAATGAATGCGATGCACCAGTATCAAAAAGGGTACACACAGGTTGAGATAGAATATAGAGTGTACCTGAGATCATTCGGGCCTCTGGATAATCGGTCTTCTTCATCTCATAAATCCGGGGCTTGCTGGTCCCGGCACCGGACGCTCCCGTCTGCTGGCTATAGGCTCCACCTTTAGTCGCTCCTGTCGTTTTAAACGACGCCGATTGAGTGACCTGATTCTGAACGGCTGACTGCTTAGGGGCCTGAGATGACGTCTGAGTAGGTTTGGAGTCCCTACGGCAAAAACGGGCCTTATGCCCAGCAATCCCACAATTATGACATGTGATAGTCTGTCTCGGACACTTGGTACTGAGATGACCAAGATCCCCACAGTTAAAACAGGTGATGGCCGAACTGGCCACTCGAGGCTGAGATTCCGCGGGTTTAGACGAAAAAGGAGGTCGCTCAGAAAAAGCAGAGCCTGCACGGGGTTTCTTGAAGGTTGTCTGACCGCCCTCAGACTGATTGCGATTCTTCGATTTCTTGCTAGCAGACGAAGGTTGCTGCTTAGCAATTTCCTTAGCAGTAAGCTCATAAGTGAGAGCTTTCTCGATGAATTCGGCCAACGTGGTGCAATTATGATTAAGCAACTGAAGTCTCATACGGGGTTTCAGCCTCTTGCTGAAATACTTGATCTTATCTGCCTCGGAATGAATGATAGATGAGGCAAACGGAAGGAGTTCCTGAAATTTCTCGGCAATGGCGAGAACATCCTCGTCTGCTGAGGGGTCGGGGGTGAGTAATTCTGACAGCTTGGCCTCTCTGAGTGGGGCCGGATAATACCTCTCCATCATGAGAATCTTGAACTGATCCCAAGTACATGTTCCTTCGGTGGGCTTCAACGACAACCACCAAGAATGTGCGCTCTTACCCAGGTAGTAAGCCGCAACAGAAACTTTGTGTCCTTCAGGACACTCTACCATAGCAAACAACTTCTCGAAATGCTCGAGCCAATGAATAATATCCGCCGGCTCAGATGAGCCCTCGAAAGTAGGTGGCCTCTGCGTCATTTGGGCCATCTGCGTCATTTGGGCCATCATGCCCTGCATAAAAGCGAGTGGGTCAACCCGGACACCCTCTGACTGAGCCGTGTCCCGGGTACGACTCCCCGTTAGTGAATGATCGCGTCCAGGAGAGTGAGTGGCAGCATCACTGCTCGATGAATTAGCATTATTCCTCGCATTCGCACGTGTATTCACACGAGCTCTCGGGATTCGGCCCGCACCACGACCTCGTCCTCCTCGTCCTCTTCTTGCTCTCTCCATACTGAAGTAGGAAAGTCATATGATGATTATATTCCCCGCATGAATATCACGTTATGATTATGACATGAGATGATGAAAATGAGCATACACGCTCTAACACGGTGATTACATGAATGATTAACTAAGGTGACATGATTATCTGATGAAATTATTGAAATGATTATCTTGAATGAGTTAACAAGATTAATGATTTGATCTTCCAGATCAACAACCGAGTAATGAAATGAATTGAGTGATTAATGAGTTAACCTGACCGTCCTGGTCAAAATAACAATGATGATTGAGGATTGTTAACTGATAAATTATGAATGAATGATTATTACCAGAAATTATACCATGGCATTAGAAATCTTACAGTTCTTGGTCTGATTGGCTCGGCATTTGCACAGGTCACACGTGACGCGAAAGTCCAATGATACTAGTCCGATGACGATGATTTCAAATGAGACATGACTTGGAGGGTAGTATTCAAAACCACGCTCCGATACCAACTCTGTAACACCCCAAACTAGGCGGATATTACAGTGCCGTGAATCCCCGACTGGGACCCACCTGTAATATCCGCAATTTCGAATTTCGGTAATTTTTTTTTTTGGTGTATTTCTCGATCGTAGTGACCCTCGTGTACCTTTCAGTGCGTCCTTCCTGTCAACTGTTGAACTGTATTCTCGTTATTGTTGTGCGGAACTTCCGTTTCGGGGTTGCCGCGGATCCATTTCGTGTTATTGGTTCCCAAATATTGATTCCTATCGTTTTATTCTCTTTCCGGATCTTTTTCTTCATTTTGGGACCCAAAAGGGGGTGTGGGCCGCGGCACAAGATGTGTGTGCCGCGGCACACAAATTTCTTCAGTTGTTGGTCGAGCGAACTATACCGTGTGCCGCGGCACACCCATCCGGTGCCGCGGCACAGTGCCGAGTCAGTGCCGCGGCACACCCGTCCGGTGCCACGGCACACCAGTGTGACATCTGCGACCAAACCCCGCCTATACCGGGTGCCGCGGCACACGCAGGCCGTGCCGCGGCACACTGCCGAACCCTGGGAGTAATTTTTGGCTCAGGCCGCGGCACACCTCAGCTGTGCCACGGCACACAATGCGGTCAACCCCCTATAATTGCGTTGTTTTGAGCGTAATCTGCTCATTTCCTCCTTCTTCTTCCTGCGACGCGAGAGAGTGAGAGAGAGAGGGGGAGAGTTCCTCATTATTATCGATTGGGGAGTTGATTTTCATCATTCTTATTCGGTTGTGAAGCCCGGACAATCAATCCAATGCGTGTTCTACGGATCTTAGTACTTGAATCTCCAAAGGTAATATCTCTAGAACCCTATTTTCGACTAAATTGGGGGTTTTGGGATTTTCTTCCGATTCGTTCCGTTTTGTTGGTGGATTCATGGTGTATACGATTAATATTGTTAGTATCTTTAGTTTTCCTACGGATTCATGGATATTTTGTGGATTTTTACGGAATCGAGAGGGTTTGGTTGTGGTCCGCCCTCGTTGTTATTTTTGGTACGAATATACATGAATCGTAGGCGGGTTTTCGGGTGTATTCCATTTCCGTAATCGTTTAGAAGTGGTTGTGATTGTGCTATTCGAATCGTTAGGTTCATTTTCGTCGGTTCCTCACGGGCGTGCTTGATTCTTCCGTTCCGTTCGTTGTCGTCTCCCTTTTCGTTAGCATCGGGCGTTCCGAAGCTTCCCGGTTGAGCCGTATCCGTTCGTGGTTCCGTGCTCGTGGTATCGAGGCAAGTACCTTGCCCATACTTTTCTCGTTTTATGGATATGATGATCGGTGGTCGTCTTGATGTGTTTGTTTGGTTATTTGAAATGAAGTTTCAAAGGATTTCGGTTTGGCCTCGTTAAAGGCTTTCTTTCAAAACGAGTGTGATTGGTGAACGGTGTTTTGAGAATAGATTATGATTTGGTTATTTTGAACGTTGAAGGATTTTATGATGATACTCCTATTGTTTAAAGTTATGGAATCGTGTATTCCGTATTTAATCTTGTTATTGTGTTTTTGAAGAGTTTGATAATGGTGTCGAGTTAAAGGCCATTTCTAGTGAGTATTCTTAATGAACTTACATTCTTAGCATGTTAGTTTTGCATGAGTAATGTGTGTGTGTGTGTATGCTCACTACGGGTTAGATCCGACGGGGTCTCGGTAGGGGTCCACGGAGGTGTGGATCGACGAGCTTTGCTTTTAACCACTACGGGTTAGATCCGACGGGGTCTCGGTAGGGGTCCACGGAGGTGTGGATCGACGGTTAATTGTGGTGAATTTTGCAAATGTGATTTGATATTGGCATTTCCGGAAATGAGCGCTTTTGAACGGTTTTCATGATTGCATGCATCGACTAAGTGTGTAAGAGGTAAGTTGTTCGTTTGGCTTACTTGGCTAGGATGGCACAAGAGTATTTTGTTGTTTGTTTTAAATCCTTTATTTGTGGATTTTGATGTTGGGAGACGAACCTTGTGGTCGTTCTTGTGTACTGTGAGTTGATGATATTTGGGGCTAAAATCCCAATGGTTTTGTAAAAGTCATTTTACGGATTTGGGGCTAAATCCCAACGGGTTGGTAAATGTCATTTTTCGGAAAGTAAAGATTTGGGGCGGTGACCCCTTTTGTCTTGTGGGTTTTTGAAAAGTAGGATTTGATAATCCTAAATGGTTTTCTATTAAAACTCTCGATGGCATTCTAAACCGTCTTATAAATTATTTCCATTGATTTATGGTATTTCGATTTTTAAAGGTTTTCTCAAACCCTTGCCTCGAGAAGTACTTTTCGTTTCGTTTGGATCTTTGAGGATTCCTGGTTATTGTTATTCGTGGAATGTGAATTGTATGGCTCGTATTTGCACTTTGTATTTGCACTAGCAAAACAAAGGAGTTTTGCTAACCCCAGTATCCTGGGTGGATGTCTATTTTGCATTCAGTTTTGGAGCATAACACGAGTCGGCACGAAGGATGATGAAAGATGAATGATACTAATCACACGAGGATCCGTTGATGTCGTATTGGTCTAGTTGTATTTTCTTTTCACGCAAGATCTTTTCCCCGTTGTACGGGAGTTTATTGTACTTTGACCCCTGCGTGGGTATATGTTGGAATTGAGTTGTATGTTATTATTGAAAGACCAAATCGGTCTACTGTGTCATTTTAGCCTGAAAGGCGATGTCTAGATGTTTGAGTTTAGTTAACAGCCTGGTAGATCCTCGAGGTGAGGGTCTACGGCGTGTAATATCCCTGAGCGGATTGGGGGTGTTACATAAATGGTATCAGAGATTAGGTTGTGGAAACCTAGGCTGTCGGGTCAGTGGTGTCTATTGAGTTTTGTCTCGTCGGATTTAGTCTGACTGAGTCATGTCGCGACGCGTCGTTTGAGTTTGTTGGTCGTGATTAGTATCGTGGCGTGGGGCGATCATCATCTTCGTGCGACCTGTGGAAGTAAGTCTCCCTTCTTTGTGTTGTGCCTCGTGTGACACGAGCTATTTTTATGATTATTTGTTAAGTGATGGAATCCTTATGTGGATTTTGATTTCACGATATGTATTTAATCGACTCTCGTATTTGATTTATACGAGGAGTGTCGTCGCTTGTGATGTCTTTTTATTGTTGTTTTTGTCCGTTCTCGATGATTTTCGAATCGATTTGCACGCTTTACAAGTTCTCTTGTGGAAGCTTTGTGCTTATACACGTTCGACTTATTCACTAGCCAAAGCGGTAGGGTCTTTAGAGGCCTCGAATGGGGCTAGTGGTTTTGTTCAATGTGGTTATTTGACTCTAATATTTTGTTCTTATGAGGAGTAGTGTTCCGGATTGTGCATGTTGAATCGTATTTCTTTTATCCGCTGCGTGAGTTCTTTTGTAATGACTTTCGGTATTTTACCGACCGAGTTTTATTTCGAAAACCGATTCCCTTAACCGAGTTTTTGGCATTATGGCCTTGATCATTTTGGCGAAATTCTTATGACGGTATTTAGCATTTTGTAAATGGCTTCTGTGAGTTTTTTTTTTTAAATATTACCGTCATCAGCCTTTTTGGCATTTTTGTAAATGGTTTTTAGCCTGGGGTTCCGACGCGGGACCCACAGCGCTATGATGTTCCGTGTGATTACCTGAAATTTTTTTGGGCATTCTAGCCTTTTTGGCATCGTCCTTTTTAGCATTGAATTATTTTCGAAAACTTGAGTATCTTAGAAATAAAATTCGAGACATATTTTTCAAATGAGTTATTTTCTTGTGGTACATCCAAGGTGCCACAATATATTTCAAAAAATTTCTTCCTCGAGGACCAAAATGTTTTGAGATATTTTCAATGTTTTAGAAACACTTTTATTTAGACCCAAGGGTCGAATATTTTGAAAGTTTTCACTAAGAGAAAGTGTCCTCATTTTTATCAAATGCGAAATGGTTCTCCAAAGTCTCGATAACAATGTTTCACGTTTGTACTTTTGAAAGGTGATACTCAAGATCAACCTGTTTACTTATAAAATATTATCAAAATGAGGTTTTCGTTTTCAAAACCTATCCATTCTGTTTGAGGGTCAGGTATATATGTATGATGTTCGCGTTGTCATTTTGATGTTTGCTCCAGTATGACCGAATTGGCGGTGTGAGCGTTGAGTCGCTTTCCACACATTTGTTGTGTTAGCCCTCTGTGAGAGGTGGAATGTTGGTGTTGAATGTTGTCGCCTCGTGGTGATTTCGCGTTGTCGCGCATGTGCGAGCTGTTAGAGCTTGGTTTGGTATGACCGTGTGCATCGGTGATCGTTCCGTTATGTGTCGGTTGTTTAATGTCTTGTTACCTTGCTCTTGTTTTTGTGAATTTCGTGGACGAGGTCGGAGGTAATGCCCGTACTATTTTGACTTCGGTATTTTCTCTTTCTCCAGACTATCGATTCGCTCATGTTCGTTGATACTTTCTGAACTTGTTCTGTATTTCGATTTCATCGTCTGAACGAACCGTGATCTTGTTGTGGGTCGATCTGGTTATCGCTGCGACTTTTTCGGGTTCGATTCGACTCTTGTGAACCTTGCTCGGGAGTGACATCATCTGGTTCTATTAGTTCTTTTATTCGAAGTGGATCGGATTTGGAACTCTTGTGTTTTCGACTTTGTCGACTCATCATGTTCATTGACATTTTCTGAGCTTGTCCTGCCCCTTGCTTTTGTTGATCGAACGAGGGTGGTATTTCGGAATTACTCGTTCGTCGTTGTGACCTTTCAATCATTATTCCCTTTCCTGTGGATCTTATGCGAGTGTGCATCTTGTTGTTTTCACCGGATCATGTTTTGTCTCGAGTCGAGGTGTGAACCTCGGAGTTGTCGGTTGAACCTTATTGTTCTTCGTGATCCGAACATGATCGTTCGATTTTTGTTGTCTCGATCTTTTTGGTTCGATCGTTTGATTGTTCGGTTTTTGTTGATCTCGTTTCGTGATTGTTGAACATTCAGACTCCTTCCAAATTTCCTTAAGTCCGGGAAATTAGTCTCATTTTCGATCTTCCAACCCCTGGGCGGTGGAATTCCGTATTTGTTCAGCGTGTGGCTCATGTTTCGATTGATATACCGCTGGGTTGGTCAATCGCATTGATTTTCGTTGGTTGTGTTTTGTGATTGTTCGGATAATCGACTTGATTGTGTTATCTGTCTGATGACACTCGTCACTTGTTGATTTTATTATGTCTCTACCGGTGGCATTGTGTTGGTCGCCCTGGAGCGTGTTTTCACGTCGTTTACTCCTTTGCGTTGCTTGTAACGTTTCGCCGATGGGCGTAAGTTACGCATTTCTTGTGTATCTCGTTGAGTTTTCCCTGGCGGGGATATTGCTTCTCCCTACTTGTTTTAAGTTTCGGGACGAAACTTCTTTTAAGGAGGGTAGAATGTAATATCCGCAATTTCGAATTTCGGTAATTTTCTTTTTTTGGTGTATTTCTCGATCGTAGTGACCCTCGTGTACCTTTCAGTGCGTCCTTCCTGTCAACTGTTGAACTGTATTCTCGTTATTGTTGTGTGGAACTGCCGTTTCGGGGTTGCCGTGGATCCATTTCGTGTTATTGGTTTCCAAATATTGATTCCTATCGTTTTATTCTCTTTCCGGATCTTTTTCTTCATTTTGGGACCCAAAAGGGGGTGTGGGCATGGACAAGATGTGTGTGTGCGGCACACAAATTTCTTCGATTGTTGGTCGAGCGAATCAGACTGCGTGCCGCGAACACCCATCCGGTGCCGCGGCACAAGCAGCCGAGTCAGCTGCCGCGCACACCGTCCGTGCCGCGGCACACCAAAGGTGACATCTGCGACCAAAACCCGCCTGTACCGGGTGCCGCGGCACACGCAGGCCGTGCCGCGGCATACTGCCGAACCCTGGGAGTAATTTTTGGCCTGTGCCGCGGCACACCTCAGCTGTGCCGCGGCACACAATGCGGTCAACCCCCTATAATTGCGTTGTTTTGAGCGTAATCTGCTCATTTCCTCCTTCTTCTTCCTGCGACGCGAGAGAGTGAGAGAGAGGGGGAGAGTTCCTCATTATTATCGATTGGGGAGTTGATTTTCATCATTCTTCTTCGGTTGTGAAGCCCGGACAATCAATCCAATGCGTGTTCTACGGATCTTAGTACTTGAATCTCCAAAGGTAATATCTCTAGAACCCTATTTTCGACTAAATTGGGGGTTTTGGGATTTTCTTCCGATTCGCTCCGCTTTGTTGGTGGATT